>OY728130.1:2125632947-2128132947 GCA_963277665.1 Viscum album | reverse complement strand
ATGGGAAAGACACATCGTATGACTCTACTTACTTCTAAACATGACTCACCATTGAGGATGAGCCATCACTAGACATGAGTCATTATTAGGATGAAATTTTGGATAATTATTTGAAAGGACTACCGTCAGAGATGATTCATCTGCATGATGGTAAGTTTTTATATGTATGTAAATGAATCACCATCAAAGGATGACTGACCACCAGAACATAATCACCTACAAATTTGGAAAAGTGTTGATATAACCTACTGCTAAGAAAAGTCACCATTGATAATAGATTACAGTCAGAAATTACCTACTTCTTGGAAATTTGGAATAGTATTTAAAAGACTTTCTATTGAGATGAGTTTCATTGAAAAAGACTTACCATTATCTGGACTCACTTTTGACATGACTCACCACCTTCTCAAGTCACCACCAGAGCAGAATCATCGCCAAAAGAGTCATCATATATGTTTCAATTCAATTTGATTTAAATACCTCTAATCACCATAATATCAAATTTTATGTTTATATTTATTTTATTAATTGTTATTAAAATATTGTAGGTATGAATTAATGTTTTTATCATTCAATAAGTACAAGGAGAAAAGAATATGAATGATTCTTCTAACATGTTGCTGATATATGAGGAAGAAGACTCCCTCACGTGTGATATACACTAAGAGATATATAGAGAAAAAAGGGATATGAAATATTGAAATAAATAGAGAGTTTTGTCAAGTGTGAAACTTGGGAAAGAGATTTACATGAAGCATCCTTAATAGTGACCAACTATTTAATATTGAATCACATTGAATCACATTGAATATCTATTTCCTTTCTGATAGTCACAACAAAGAGAGATTACAATGCTCTATTTTACACCAACATTTCAATAAATGACGAGAGATCATTTTAAAGAAATATCAAGGTATAATAAAGATTAAAATAATATTAGGCTATACACCACAAATTTCTCTCCATCTATACTTTCTCTTTCTGCTTACTGTGTTTAGATCTTGAGAAATGTGTGATTTAATATATATTTTAAACAAACACACACTATATAATGTAATTTAACAATAAGATACTAGATATATTATTTAAATCACTTTTCCCGTGTTTACCAATGTCCTCTGGAGGAGCTCCTTGTGTGTCACATGTTTATTATTTTCCCATGGTTGTTGTGGAAGAGGTCCCAACATGGCCTGGACAACTGGATTTCTATTGTATACCTAATACAGTTTGTGGATCAATATTATTTTTTATTACATTCTTGTATGTGGGTTATTTTAAAGTGGATAGGATTGGGTCTCATGTTGAGACTGATCCTCTTGTATTTATTTTGGTTTGTTTTTTGTTTTATTTTATTTTTAAGCTTTAAACTTTATTTGTTTTAAACTATAAATTAGTCAACTAATTTTATTGTTAATCTTAATTAGTTTTTATATAATAATTTGACTAAGTAATTTTATTTAAAAAGATAAATTAATTTTAACAATTATTTTAACTAATACATAATCACTCTTTGATAAATCTTTAAAAAGTTCAGAATTTATATCTATTTTTCATTTTGATTAACTAGGCAGTTAATGTATTTTTGGGATTTCATTTAATCTTTTTAATATAAAATTTTATTGGTTACTTAATTCAACCCTTCTTGAGATACTCAATTCGGTCAACAATTAATTTTTCAAAAAAATATAAGAATATGAGGATAAAGGGATTCATTAATTGATCCATATATTGGGAGGATTCAGATGGGGGTGGTAGGCCTGAATGATCCATTATAACAATAGTGAAAAAACATTGTTGGAATTTTGGAGTCGCTAAACAATGTATATTCATCTATCCATTTTATTTATCTTCTTGTTATTTTTTGGAATAAATTTAAGAATGAAATATTCTTTTTAAACAGACATTTTTGTTGTCTAAAATTCTTAAAGGGAAATAATATTACTTTTTTTAATTTTTTTTACTTCATTCTTGAAACATTATTTTACTGGGTTATTGTTTATTATGATCAAATAAATATATAGTCTTTATGAAACAATTTTATCTCTATATTTCTTAGTTAAATAATTATTTTTGAGACCAATGAACTCACCAAGTTTTGTGTTAATACCCATTATATAAGGTGTTGGTGACATTTTTGAATGTTTGAAACCTAGTTATCCAATTTCTTATGAATAAAGGAAAATCAATTTAACAAAAAAAATAAAACTTTCCCATATACATATCACTTGATTATAAATTTTTTCCATTTTTTGTAATTCAATCATTTTATACTTAGTTTTTCATACAATTTTCATTGTTAATTGGAAGTTTTATTCACATTCAACTTTATCATAACCTGATACAAAGATCATTTCTTATTTTATTTTGTTTTGACCAATTTTTATGTGACATCACTCACAACCTATTTCACCTTGTGGTATAACATTAGGGAAAATTTTTAGTTTTAAATTAGGGGGAGGGATCTTCACTATGTGTTATTCTATAAATCATTGAGAGAATATCAATATTATCTTATTTTTTTAAAAAAATGCATTTTTTAAGAATAAAATTTCAATTTTAGTGGTCTTAAATTTTTATTTAATTTGAATACCGATTTGCTAATTTTAGTCATTAGTCATTTATATTTACCTATAGATTCAATACAGTACTATAATTTACATTTATCTTATAAAAATGGTTGATTATAGTGACATTTGGGAAGTAAAATTTATAATATAATTTATTTTTAACCATTTGATTTGTATTAAACTAACATGATTATCATTTAGATGGGTTATAGAAGTAAATCCAAATCATAGTCGAGATGTTTTTCTTATGTTAATAATATCTGATGAGTTATTTTTTGATTCTTGTTATTTATTTGACCCACTCATCCATTTAGATGTGTCTAATTATTTTGTATGTTGAAATATGTTAGTTTTTTCACGAAGAAGAATAAGAAAAGTTTGGAAGAAAATTATAGTGTAAATTAATGTCTTATTATGCCTTTTTAAAAATTTTAAATCCAATCATTTTTTTAAATCTAGAAACTGAATTTTGGAAAAACTATTTCATTTTGAGTGGGGAAATCATCAATACTTGAAAGATACTATTTGGGGAAAACACATTTCAAAATCACTTATTTTTTGGCATAAAAACACTTTCATTTTAAATATGAATTGAATTCCAATGAATTTGATTAATTGGTTAAATATGGATAAGATAAAAATTATGTGTTGATGAATTTGATGTAAATTTTATTTTGTACATGTTTTTATATTTACTTTAGAAAATAATTTCATTTTTAATGTTGAAATGTTATTTTAATAAAAAATCACTTATTATTAGATAATTGATAGTATACTTTTTTATTCTTTGAATATATTAATAATATTATATTTTTTTAGTTCTAAATTAATGAAAAGATTATTGGGATAATTTTTCTAATAATATTTGGACGAAACAATTTTTTGGTAGAATAATATTTGAGAAATATTTTTCAAACAATTATTATGAATTCAGAGTTTAGAATTTAAATGTACATGATCCCATGATTTAATAATAAATCATATTTTATATAACACTTTATTTATATCTATTGAAAATTTTAATTTCCAGGAAAATTTATATAAGTCGCATTCTCGTATGACTTTGAAATTTTTCTTTATAGTTTTATTGTTTTATATGACTTTCAATATCCTTTTATGGATTTGTAGGTTTTAAGATTATAAGATTTCAAGAAATTTTCATATGAATTTATAAGATGGAAGGTTATTTTCATATGCTTTCTCAAATATTTTAATACATCCAAAAATTACTATATTAAACTCACAATACTATAGGTTTTTAAAGAAAAAGGTAAGACTTGTATGTAATGTAAGAATTTTTATAGGTTTCAAAAATATTATATGATTTCTATAGGATGCATCATATTACATTGGGAATCTCGAAATTTTTATAACTATGCTTCTTTGTATGAATTTGGACATCTCTACAACCCATGTTACCCCTTTATTAGACTCCAACATCCCTTTTAACCATTCACATAATAAATTTCCAAAAAAGTGAAATGATATAAAGTTGAGAATAACTATATTGATCATGAGATTGATAAACCTATTTTTTAAGGAGATAAGATCAAAAAATAGATTTAGAGAAGAAACAACTGAATCCAATAAAATTGTTTTAATTCACTAAGCTCAACTATGACATGTAAAAAAAAGAAGGTCAAAACATGAAAATTTGAAATGGGGATCAATCATTAAGAATAAGACACACTTAGTTTGACTGAAGAAAGTTTGAGGTGTTGAAGTTGTTGATTAGATATGGGTCGATCGAACATGAATTAGTTGAAGACATTCTTTTAATTATATCTTTACTTTTGTATGCAGGATCAATGTGATAAAGGTATTATACCATGATAATCTTGATCATTATAGATGTAAATTTTTTATTTTCATGAAGGCCATGTGTTCAATGGAATGCCTATAAAGAACTAAGATTGAAAGCTCATCAGTCTAATAATTTCAGAACATGAAGAAGAAATGGTCAAGATTCAACTGATACTGAAGAGTGAAAATAGCTCCATGAACAAGGGATGATCAATTGGTGAAGCTATGGAGAAAGCTGGCCATACTACACCAACATAAATAAATTCAAGTTTATTACAAATTTATCAAAGTAGGATGATATATGATGAAACCATTTACAATGTTTTGTCAAAGCACGATGAAGGAAGTAAATTTAATTGAGAGATATTTTAATTATAAGGGATTATTATATCATTTTAGTCAAATGGATTTGACATCAAAATTTTTCCAGGAGGAGAAATACTACTATATGACATTTTACCGTTTGATTTTTATAAAAAATAAAACTAATAGTAAATGAGAAATTATGGAATCAAACTAAAAAGGAGTAGGGAAAAATATATGAGAATTATATAATCTTACCATAGAATCCTAGTAAATCAAAAAATAACATATAGTCCATGATATTCAAGGGTGGAATTTTTATTGAGTCACCCAAGGAAGATGATGAACTTTGATGAACTACCATATGGAAATCATGAAGTTGAACTTAGAGATACATATTGTGATTTGTGATACTAAGAGTTTCTTTAATAAATACTGTAAATTATTCTTTAAAGGGAAGTGGATGAGGATTAAAAAATTTATTGATCTATATAGAAACTATGGGGGTTACAATGAGTGAACTAGACATACATAATGCATTGAAGGAGTGGAGAGAAAAATAATCTGGGAAATTAGAGCTTCTCGATAGAGAAAATTAATGTCTCCCTTTTCATTATATTCTTATTTTATTTTTTAAAATTAATTATATAATGAAATATTTTTTTGAAAAAAAACATGGTTTTTTGTTAAAATTTTATCAGGGAAATAATAATATTTTTTTATCTTTTTTAGTTTGTTCTCAAAACATTCATTTACTAGGATGTTATTCATCATGAACCAATAAAAATTTGATCTTGAGGAAACTACTTCATTACTATATATCTTACATAATTTAGTGGTTAATAGAACAAAAAATACACCTAGCTAAATAATAATACCCCTAATAGAATGTTTTCATGAAACATTTAATTTTTGGAACCCAATTAGCCAATTTATTAAAAATAATAGAAACTAAATTTAACAATAAAAAATAAAAATTTCCCCGATCCTCAACACTTGATTTTACATCTATGAGTTTCTTAGAATTTAACCTTTTCATAAATAGTTTCAAATATCATTTAAAGTTCTAATTGACCTTTTCATTTTCATTCAAAATCATCACAACTAAATAACACTCTCACTTCCTTGTTTATCCATTTTTTGAGTTGTACTTCTTGGACTTTACAATCACCTTTTCCATGGGTTTATTCTTACTTACTGCATCACTAGTATTATATAGGAAAATAAATAAACAAATTTATGGACCTAAATTTTCTCATTATTCTTTACACTAAATTTTGTGCTATATTTACATAGCATGTGGATATCTTAGGTTACCCTTAGATAATAGCATGTACTCTTACAAAGTGGGAAAAATAAAATTACACAGTTGCACCAAATCTTTACAGAGACCCATCCTTACCTTTACATAGCACATTTGACCTTTATACATCCAATTATGTTTTTTCCTCTGTAATGGTAGAGATTATTTTACCCTTATATAACCCTTTGGCCTTGTATAAGGGTAAACAAACTTGAAAAAATTTATAATTTTTTAGAATTAATCATTTTACTCTTTTTATCCAAATTAATACTTTAATTTAAAAACAACCATATCTAAATACATTAATTAATTTAAGGGTAAAATTATTAAAAAAAATAAAATTTTCTATAAAAATTGTAAAAAAATTATTCAAAAAATATGTGTATTAGAAGTATTATAGATATGCTCACCCAATTATCTTATGTGATGGAGGTTAATATAAATTATACTGATCTTATAGATAGAGAGAGGAGGGAATAACTCACTATTTAGTCATTCATAGGGTCATATCCAGCTTTCATCAGTGGTTCTTATAATATACTAATTGCTGAGAAATGGATCAGTACAACTGTAAGGTTATTTCCCATTCTACAATGTTCAAAAGATATAAAATTTATCTTATAAGTATATTATTTAGAAGGTGAATCAAATCAATGTAAAACTCTTATCAATAATATAATTCAAGAGGAGAAGATCAACTCTATAATATGATAAGAGTTTAAGAAGGTAATTTTAGTAAATATTTTCTTTGAACTCATTACATGAAAATAGAAATGGAATTCTTGGAAATGGATAAGAAAGTTGAGGAATCCACTAGTATATACGAGGAAACATTCACTAGACATGTAATTTATGATTCATATTTTATAATCATTCCTTAGATAAACTTTGATTTATTATTTAGTGGATTGAGACCAATTATCTAAAAGGAATTGATTATGAGATACTTTGACAGATATGAATTAATTGTTAAATATGCTCTAAAGAGAGAAATTGAAAATTGAGACTCTTATTTTGGTAATGGTTTTGGGGAAAAAATAAAAATTTGGAATTTAGAGGAAATTATTAAAACAAAACACCTATAGGAAAGGAAATTATTATTCTTTCATATTAAAAGTGTGGCTATAAGCATGGAGTAAATTCACTTTATGGGAATGGTAAATATTTTAAGTGTATAAAAGTTCATTGAGAAAAATAATGCTAAACTAATGTAAATAGAGTTATAAATTAATGGAATGGTGAACAAACTCAATTAAATGTTCCATCCAAAATTAAATTCTAAAATTTCTAAAAGTTTAGACTTTACACGAAATAGTGAATGAATTCAAGGGTCAATGATGATGCCCCGTTTCAAAAACATTTTTATCTAAGAGAAAAAGGGAACAACCAAGTGATCACAACTACTAAATCATCTCATGAGAATGAAGTAGTGCAAGGTACTCTTACCATCAACTCTAAAACTAAAAATATTTTATTTGATTTTAGATCAACCACTCTTTTATATATAAATAATTTTCAAAGTTTCTGACATCAAATCCTCAATTATGAGATATTGAGTTAGAAATTTAAAATTCTAATGGTGTGATGATCATATATCATGCATATAACTCCTCTCTGGTAGATTTCTTTTGGAAATTTAATTCATGAAAAATATTGTTATTGTTATTCTAGTTGAATTTTATGTGATTTTGGACATGAATTTGATCCCTCTATATAGATCCCATTTCAATATCTGAGGATGGGAAGTCATATTTTATATTCTAAATCAACATATGATCAAATTTAGGTGGAAGCATGAATATGAACTTGAAACAAAAGTGAATTTTGTTGTAGGGTTATTAGTAATTATTCATGATATATATTTATCTCAAATGGGTTTGGAGAAAAACAACATCAAATAACTGAATTTTTTAGGATTATGATGATGTATTTCTGATGAATTTCATAGTATTCCCCCAAATCTTGAAGTATAGTTTGAAGTAGATGTCATATACCATGATACACATATTTGAAAGACAACATATTAAATGATGATTATTAATTTATAGGTATTAAATAAGTATCTATGGGAGAATATTGATAAGGGATTCATATTCTTTAGTACACCACTATATGATGAACCTTCTCTTTTTGTTATGAATAATGATGTGTCAATGCGTCTTTACATTTATTAATAATAATTTAGCAAGATCATCATCAAGAACAAGTATCCTCTACCCTATATTGATGATTTTTTTGATTAATTTTGAGTAGTTCAATATTTTTACAAGACAGAACATTGACCAATATATTAACAATTGATAGAAAAAAGAATGATATACCCATGAAAATATTACATTAAAGTTATATTCATTATGGATTTATAGTAATGACATTAAGACCTAAAAATTATCCTACTATCATCATGGATTTAATGAATACAGTATTTAGAGATTACCTTGATCAGTTTGTGGTAGTTTTTAGATGATATTCTTATATATTCAATGAGTAAGAATGATAATGGATAAAATTTGGGGATTTCACTGATGACCCTAAGGAAGGAGATTTTTTACACTAAAATTTTCATGTTAGGATTCTATATTGAGAATGTTTCATTCTTTGTTTATATGATCTCATGTGAAGGATTATAAGTGGATCCTTCAAAGATGGATGTTATTTACCAATAGCTCAAAAAAAAATGGTATCCCATATAAAAAAATTGATTTGGTTAGATGGATACTACCATTTAATTTTGTGGTATTTAACATGGAAATAAAATCCAATAACCAATTTTACTCAAAAGGGATGCAAGTTTCTTTAGCTAGATAAATGTGAGGAAAATTTCAAGGAGATAAAGTGAATGTTGGTCAGTGCTCCTGTTCTTACACTACCCTATAGTATACAAGGATTTATTAAATTTAGGGATTTATCTAAGTAGGTACTAGGATGTTCCATCATTAAAAATAATATAGTGATATCTTATGCCTCATTCTAATATAAAAACCGTGGAAAAAATTACCCTGCTGATGATATAGTTTTGAAAGTAGCATTGTTTTTTAAAAATACGGAGGCATTATCTTTATATTGAATAATGTGAGTCATATAATGATAAAAAACATGAATTATATTTTTGTGTAGAAATAGTTGAATATGTCATAAAGTAGATAGTTTTATTTGGTTAAAGATTATGAATTATCAATACAATACCACCCTTAGAATCGAAACAATGTGGACGATGCTCTATGTCTAAAAGACCATGAAATTGTTTATATGATAAGAATTTAAATAGATCCAATATTTATGTATTTTCATAATAATGATCTTGAAATATTTAGAAAAGGGTGAACTTAATATCATTATCAAATGAATGTTCAACCATCAATGATGTGAGGATTTGAGATTGCTAGAAGGAGGATGTGGAACTTATGAAGAAGGTGAAAATTGTTTTCGAGTTCAACCATTTTTATGATGGAATGATATGGTTTAGTAACTATGTATTTGTAGCACAAATAAAAAACTTTAAGTAGATATTGTATGAAGATCATTGTTTATTATACTATATTCATCCTGAAATTGGGAAGCAATATCGAGATCTGAAAGAGTATTTTCAGTTGGATAACATAAAAAGAGATATTACAGAGTATATATCTCAATTCTTGGTTTTTCAACAAGTTAAGATTTAGAGACAAATGTCTAAGGGAGTTTTACTAACATTTCACATACCATAATATAAATATGAAAACTTTATGATGGATTTCATTATCAGAACCCCAAATATATCTTAATAGAACAATGCTATTTGGGTTATAATCCATCACCTTATAAAATTTGTGCATTTCATTTACATCAAAGGTTATTTATCACTTAACTAAACTTCTAGGGTATACATTAAGGAATATGTAATGTTTCATATAGTACAATATTCTTTTTTTATCTAATCATGATTTAAGGTTTACCTCAATGTTTTGGAGAAGTCTTAAACATGTTTTGAATATAGAGTTGAATTTTATCACTATATATAATCCTCAAATAGATGGTCAATCTGAGAGGAACATTCAAACCCTATAGGATATTATGAGATCCTTTATATGGATTTAAAAGTTCTTTGGTATCAATACTTTCCTTTTATAGAATTATTGTACAATAATATCTTATACTCAAGCATTCATATGGGTCCTTATGAAGACATCTATGGTAGGAAGTGTAGAACTTCTACATGTTGGCATAAAGTTACATAAAGAAATATATTGGGGTATAATCTAACTGAGGAAATAAAAAAAGGTTAGAAATATTCAACAAAAAATCAGTGCAGCTAAGTGTCAATAGAAGAGTTATACTGATAATCATCGATGATATTTTTTGTTTCAAGCTAGTGATAAGGTATTACTTAGAATATCTCTTTGGATGAAGGTTATAATATTTGGAAAGAATTGAAATTTTATCCCGAAATATATTGGTCCCTTCAATTTTTTTTATCATTTGAGGAATGTTTTTTATTGGTTTACACTTCAAAAAATCTCTCTCAAGTTCACAATGTGTTCCATTTATCTCTCTCCTGGATGTTCATACTTGATCATTAACATTTAGTGAACATTGAGATCATTCCACTGGATCATGATATATATTTTGAGGAACTGGAGATTCTAGATTAATGAGAGAAGTTTATTTAAAACAATACGACTAACCTTTTTTAATGTCTTGTGGAGAAACAATAAATTCGAAGAAGCTATATGGGAACCCGAAGATATAATTAGATAGAAGATACCTTAGTTGTTTTCATCGATGTGATAGAGTTTCAAGGTCAAAAATATTATAAAGGGTGAAGAATGTAACATCCCATTATTTTATGATATATTTCTCTTTAGATAAATTTAATTTATCAGATATCATGGTTTACACAGAACACCACGTTTAAACATGTCGCGATATACCATAAAAATATTATTAATTAATGTGATAGTTACTTCCACGTCGTTAAAATAGTGGGTATGAATATAAAATAAATAAATTATGAAATGTTATATTTAAATATGAATAAAAAAAATTCATTGGTTATGAATTGGTTAGAAATGAATGCAAAATCATTTAAAGGTAAATAGATATGTTATTTTGGAAAATAGTTCTTATACACTTAATGTGTTTTTATCTAAATAAATAAGATTAATATCCATTTATTAATTATTTTAATAAAATACATAGATTATATATTCAATCACAATTTTTAGCATTAATCTCACAGTTTTTAATGGGAATGGAATAAAAATAAATCCAGTTTTATATTTTAAAATGATTTTTTCTAAAAACATTTTTACTGTGTTTTCCTCCATTATTTTAAAATTAATTTCTTCGACTTATAGAAATTAAATTTTATAAAATGGATTCCACTTTCAGAATTATAATTTTGATATTTAATAAGTATTTTAACTTTGTTTTTTTCAAAGTGAATAGTAACTATAGTAAATATTTTTCACCTCGGTAAGGGTAAATATGGAAATTAAGGTTAAAGATAACATGAAAAGGATTAGAAATTAAATATAAAAAATGAATTATTTCTATCAGATGAGTTTAGTTCAATGAAACTCATCTATTATTTGATTATATTTTAACTTGGTTCCCTTTTAGTTAGATAATGAACCTAATATTATTTTATGTAAAGAATAAATCCAAAAACATGTATCTTCATTTTACCAACTCTAACATTTCTTCATAATAATAAAAGAAGTTTCTATTAAGTAATGAATGGTTGTTTTAATTTTAATTTTTTTATTATTGTAATTAATTTTAGTTTTTAGTGATGAAATAATTACTTCAAATTCTTATACAATGTCGAAACAATTATTGTTTGAGTAAAATAAAAAATCAAAAAACTTATTTTATAAATAATAAAAGTATTAAAATTTTGTATGAATTATTGTGTTCCATGAGTTTTATTTATAAATATTTAATATTATTGATGTTTCAAAATTTTATATTTGAATTTCATTTTTATCTTTTTTTCTTTGAAGTCTAACTATGTGAAGAGTTCAGAAAATGACATTAATGGTATCATATGTTAAATAATATTTTATTAAATGATTTCAAAACTTTTATATTCTTTATAGTTATTTGTAAATATCTAACCTTAGAGGCCTGGATCTAGTGTATTATTTTATTACATTTTCATATATAGAAGCATTAAATCTATAGGGATTGAATAATTTTAAAATTTTGGAATATAAGATTACATATGTGATACCCATATTACATTGGGAAAAGAAGTAAGGAATAAAAAAAACAAAAGCTCATAATCCTTGAAATATTATTCAATGATTTATTCTTCATAACTAGGAGAAATGAAACATAATAAGTGTGAACTCAATTACTCGGTATGGGTAAGTAAAGATGAAGAAATAATTAATTTATGAGATTAATCAACATGGTATGGTAAATAAAAGATAACACATGCCATTAAATTTCTAGATAAGAAAATATAATTATAGAAAGGTATGAAATTTAAAAACATTCCATTTAATCAATAAAATGAGAATAGAATGAATCCATAGATAATTCAATGCAAAAAATCAATGATAAATAAAAACTTAGCCCAAATGAGGGGAATACTTAATTATGGGACATCATATCTAAGGAACATGAAAAACTATATAGTAATTTTTTTTTCACAAGATGGTTTAAGACTATAGGTATAAAACTATTTAATTTTTCCAACTTATTTGTCTCATTATAAAATTTTAAGGCCGCGAAGGGCTATATAATATCCGGCCCCCACCTATCATTGTGTGTCTAAAGAACTCCTCATATCGATAATAATGATAAATAAAAACTATATGAATTATCATATTATATCTATATTAGATAAATAATATATGTTTATTATTAATTTCACATTGTATGATATGTAAAAACAATGGTTGTTGATGTTTATGGATGGAAATACCATTGATATATCATTAAAAATATTCGTGAGTAAAATAGACTTTAATCATTTCAAAGTATCCCATACCACTTAGTAACTTTTGAATCATAATACACATGAATAAATATTATTAAATTAAACTTATATTATCATGATAATAAAAATATTCATGATATAACATGTCAAAGGGTAGTATATACACCATATTAATGTGAATTTGTGCATAACAACAAATAAGTCTCAATGGAATGTAAATTGAGACGAAATGGATTACATCGAGTGTGACTTGTCTCATGGGTCTTTATATTCTTAAATAATATAATTATTATAATTATTTAATTTCTTTAAAAAAAATTCATTTTTATCATTACTTTTATTTCATTTATTAAAAATTTATAAACAACTACTTAAATAATTAATTTTAGGTTGGGTGTTTTGACCGTATTTGGTTTATGTGCCTAAAATGACTTTGGTAGGTAAACTATGTTCAAAGGGGACATTATATAAACATATCCAGAATAATAGTCATCAAATAATTATCATATTTTTAAATAAATTTTACTTTTAAAAACAATCATCATATTTGGTTATGAAAAATGAACCAACATTATAATCATGGGGATGGTTTACCATACGTATGCATGACTAGTGTTCCCATTTTTCAATGATCATTATGGAAAGATGGTAAGTAACATGTATATTTCCATAATTATAATTATATCATAGATACCATATTATTTAATCATATTTACTGAAATATATAATATTTTTTATGTAAAAGAAATCACATCTTGTCGAGGAAGCGGTTGTCGACAGATCCATGACCGACGTTATCAATTTTTAGAGTCTAAAAAGGGATCATAAAAAAATGATATATTATATTTCAAAAAAGGTAATTATTTCAAGAATATTATGTATGTTTCATTTATTTCACATATTTTTAATTAAGAAAATCCTTTCTGCATTATTCATATCACGTGAATGAATCACATCGCTTTTAAGAGGTAGTAGTCCACACTTCCACGAATGATGTTACCGTATTCCCAAAAAATTGAAATAATTAAGATATGTGTTATAAAAGATTAAAATAAGTATAAAGATATAATATATATAATATATATCATATTTTAATATTGTTCTAATCAAAATTCCCAACCATTAATTGTAGTAATGTAAAAAAGAACAGTCATTGTTTCGTGAGGCGATAGTTCTTCGTACACACAAATAGTTAGTTTGTTACCCATTAGATGAAAGTGTGTGTATGTGTAGATTAAGAAGTTAGTAAAAAATCTAAGTATATTATGTATACTGGTTTTATTATATAAAAATTTAATTGTAAGAGTTGAGCTCGTGGATAATAATAATAATATAAAGGATCTTGAGGAAGTTTGTTACCTCTTCGTTGGGTATCTCTTAGACTGTAGCAAAGGGATTTCTTGGATGTAATTATACCCAAGTTGAGGATTGTAGGATTAGGGGAGTTTTTTTTAAGAAAAATTTGGGTAGATCTTGGTCCAGAAAAATATGGAATCCTGCCTTTTTATTACATAAACTTCTCATTACATTGTACAAATTATAGGATCTTTTAAAGTTTAGTTTCTTTAAAAAAGGTACATAATACATGAAAACATAAAACATTATTATATTCAACTTGAAATTATTATTAATGTTTAACACTAATAATATTTATTTATTCTCATAACCTGTGAAAATACAACAAAGTATTTGGTGAGCATAAAGCCTAGTCAAAGAAAACAAGAGAAATAGTTTACATGTGATCATGGGATTTATTAAAACAAATTGAAGTATATTCTAAAGGAATGAGAAAAGGGAAATGAGACCTATAATAATAAAATAAATTGAATAATAACATGTAAATGTGTCTTAAATATTTAATTTATTCATTCATACTCACATTTCCCTGGTATTCCATTGAGGTGTCATAGAAATTACAAAGGGTATTCACAAAGGTATTTTAAAATATGTCATCTCTAAAGATTAAATTCATCAACCAATGCATTGGGGCGCTATCATGGCACACACATATTATGTATTAATTAATTTTAACCACATATATCAGAATAAAAAATCTCATAAAAAACCCATAGAGAATAAAAGAAATAGGTTTCACATCAAAATCATGGTGTTTTAAAACAAAGTGCTTAAAGACAAGATCTTTAGGTCATTATTGACCCACGAAAAGGAAAGGTCAATTTCATGTATGTTAATACCAAAATAAAATATATAATTTTAAAATATATGTGAACAAACCTATAAAATAAAGAGGTTTGGGTATTAAAAATAGAAAATTAGATAATTTTTAGAGAAATTGAGATAAATTTTGAGAAGAAAATTCGGTAGCATAACTATTATAATCACGGTTTTAGAAAATATTAAAAAGAGATGGGAAAAGGTCTAAAAATCATAAAATAATCTTAAAATAATAATATTATAGAGTAAAATTAACAAAATAACATATTATGAACGTTTTAAATACATACCTTATAAAAAGGGAACTTGATAGGAATAGATAAGTTGAGGTTCCCATTACCTTGAAAGGTAACTCCTAAAAGTCAAATATTGGGATATTGGGGGCCTGGGGACACCTTGGGAGGACTCTTTGGGAGGTAAAACTATCATATATTAGTGGAGGACTAATATCTAATGAAATATAATGGATTAATGGGTGGGTATTTATAGAAAAATGGAAGATTTGTATAATAATTTCCTTGGACACCTAGGTAGTGGTAAATTCAAAACTATGGGCTTTCCCATTGTATATGACCATGGTATTGGACACATGGAAAAAATATTATTTTATTATAATACACAAGATTCTAACATAATTTTATATTACATATTAAATTGTTATTATTTTTTTAAACATATTAAAAAACTCAAATAATATTTTTACAATTCATCAAAAACCAAATATTTTAGAAAATTATCATAATTTCACCCTAACAAAATTTCAATAAGATGATTTAAAAAATTATTTTTGTTTTATCATAATAATTCTCTATTTATGTGTAATTTAATTTTTATATACAAATATCTATATTTATTAAAAATAATATCGAAAAGAAATTTCGTAGTAAAATGTATAGAAAAATTTATGACACCTGAAAAAAATAAAATTATTCTATCACTTAAATTTTAATAAGAGTATTTTTGTCCTAATGTTTCATTTAAATAATATTTATTCATAATATCTTAATTTTTATAAAAATTTATATCTATTTTGAGTTGTACAATTTCTGTCTGAAAAATCAATTTATCAATTTTGTTATATCTATATGAAAAAATATTCTATAAAAAGAATTTATGGAATAAAAATTTTATTTATATAATGAGATTAAAGATTAAGTAACTAAGGTCTTGAAACATAACCCATTATAAAACCTACATATGACCAAAGGTTGAGGTTTTTGATGGTTATAGATTCTTGGGTCGACTTGGATAACATTACCTAAGTGATAATTTACACTAACTTGAGCTTCTACTATAAGAGTTTTTTTCTAGCATCACATGTTGAAGCTCATATTGGGATTTGGATTGGTAAATAGTGAATCCCAGTGACACTAACTCTCCAAATTTCTAAAAAATGGGCTTTGAATGGAATGAATCTACTTGATGAGGCCTTCAAATATACATTACGCATTAGTTTTCTTTTCACATTTCTACTAATAAACAATATTAATATTGTCAAAATTATTATTATGGGTATTGTTTCCAGTATTCATATTGACTAATGGTCATAATTCATCAATGATTTTATAATAGTCAAAAAAAGATGGTAACATTTAAATTATGCTCACTTCATTATTAAATGGTTTTTTAGTACAAAAATAATATAAAAAACATTTTCAAGGAACAATTATCATTCAAAAATTTTGAGTTATTACATTCTTCCACCCTTACTAAATTTAATCCCCAAAATTTTATCTTTTCTTCTCAGTTGAGAAGAGATGTGGGTACTTCTGCCTCCAGGTTTCCCCTAGCTCACACATGGATTCTTCATAATTTTGGTTCATCTACAACACATTAATGAGGTTGGTAGTCCTATTGTGTGGAACGTTGTATCTGTGGTCGAACATCTCCACCGATTTCTCCACATAATATAGGTCATGTTCTAATTACACGACCTCCAGATTTAGTACATGTGAAGGGTTGGACATATACATCATCAAGATATATGAATGAAAAATATCATGAACTAGAGATAGATTAGAAGGAAGTGTAATCTGATAAAAAACTTCTTTTATGTGATTAATGATTTCATTGGGGTAAATATACTTTGGGATAAACTTACATTTCTTTCCAAACCACATGGATATCTTACTAGGTGAAATTAAAAGGAATAATTTATTTCCAACATCAAACTCTAAGTCCCTTTGACAGTTTTCAACATAGCTCTTATGCCAACTCTGAGTATAATTTATGTTTTGTTGCATGGAATGAACCTTGTATATAATATTTTTCACAATATCAAGCCTAAAAATCATTCTATCACCAACATTATCCACAAAAGTTGTATTTCTACATCTCTTACCATATAGAGCTTCATAGGGTACCATTTAAATACTCGAATGGAAGCTATAGTTGTATGGAAACTCTACTAAGGGGAGTTGTTGATACCATCCAAATTTAAATTTTATTGACCATTGTATCATCATTTCCTCAAGTATTTGAATATTCCTTTATGATTTTCCATCAATTTGTGGGTGATAGGCAATATTGAAATTCAATTAATTATTTATAGAATTTTGAAAACATCCCTAGAATTTTGATGTGATCCTTAGATCATGATCAAATACTATGGAGATTGGTAACCCATGTAGACATACCAATTACTTTACGTAAATCCAAGAGAGTTGTTCGAGAGATAAATCTTCCTGAATAGAGATAAAATGGGCTGCCTTGGTGAGACACTCCACTATAACCCATATTGAATTATTTTCATTGTCTATTTTAGGAGACCAGTGACAAAGCCCAAAGTGATATTTTACCACTTCCATGCTGGTATGGGTAGTGGTTGTAATTTCCCTTTAGTAATTTTTCACTCTTCCATCACTTATTGACACACCAGACACCATGTAGTGTACACAAAAATCTTTATTTTCATGGTATCAAGTTAATAATGATCATGAAGATCCGTATATATTTTTGTGATTCCAAGATGTATAGATAATGTATATATATGATCTTCATCCATCATATACTTATTTATTTCTAGAATAGATGGAATACATAGCTATTTAAAAAAATTAACTACACCTTCATGATCAATATTGAACTCATGAAACATCCCATTATTCACATAATCTATCTTCTTCTTTAACAAAGGATCTTATCTTTGATATTTCTCAATATTCTCTAGTAATAATGGTTGATAAATCATTTGGGATAGTTTTTATGATGTAATTTTCTTTATAATTTAGATGTCTAGTTTTAAAAGCACTTCAATCAAAGGATCTACTTGATTCCGTATCACTGCAATAACAATATGGTCTTTCCTAGTTAATATATCAATGACTTTATTTTCTCTTATGCGAAAATAATATATTTAAAAACCTATCTCATTAAGATGTTCTGACCATCTCTTATGTATACTTTTTAATTCATTGTGTGTGAAAATACACTTCAAACAATTATGGTCTATGTATATATCACATTTCTCCCCATAAAGATAGTTCCTCTATATGTTTAGAGAAAAAACAATCACATCTAGCTCTAGACCATGTGTTGGATAATTCTGATCATGAGGCTTCAAACGTTGAGATGCATAAGCAATAAACATTTCATTTTCATGATTATGAACCCAAGCCCTTTCGAGATGCATCACTAGAAATAAAAAATCATTCTTAGATAGAGGGTAGAGCTAACATGGATGCAGTAACCAATATATTCTTTATCTCTTGGAAACTTTCTTCACACTCCATTATTTATATTAACTTAACCCCATTTTGAGTTAACCTGGTTAGTGGATAAGATATTGATGATTTTTTTTTTGAAAAACCTCATATAATATCCCACTAATCTAAAGAAACTATGAATCTCAATTACTATGGTTTTATAAGGAAACTCCTCCGTAATCATTATCTTGGTAGGATCAATTTATTTTCCTTCATTAGTTATAATGTTCCCCAAATAGAAACTTATTTTAACCAAAATTAACATTTTATTAACTTTACAAATAGACTCCCCTTAAATATATTTTCCAATATAACCCATAGATAATACTATTTCTCATTTAAAAGTTTAGAATATATCATAATATCATTAATAAATAATACAAAAATGTTATCAAGGTAGTCCTTGAATACTATATTCATCAAATCCCTAGAAATATCAATAGAATTAGTAAATCCAGATGTCATAAAAACAAACTCATATTTCATATATCTTGGTTGAAAGTAAGTCTTTAGAATATCTTCCTTCCTCACCCTCAAATGATGATAACCAGATCAAAGATCAATCTTGGAGAATAATCAAGCCCCATGAAGCTGGTCAAATACATCATGAATTATTGGAATATGGTAAATTTTCTCCAATTTGATCCTATAATGTTCTCTATAATAAACTCATAGACTCATTTATCAATTATTATTATTCACAAATAGAATAAGTGCATCCTAAGGTGAAACACTGGACAAGATAAACCACTTCTCCAAAAGATCTCTGAGTTTCTTCTTTAAATCCTCTAGCTCCACATTTTCCATTTTATACAAGGTCTTTGATATCGGATTGGATTTAGGCATGAGTTCAATGGATAAATCTACCTATATTTCTAGGGGAGGTCTAGGTAACTCCTTGGGAAATATATCAATGTAGTCTTAAATTATGGGGACATTCTCCATTTGTATAATTTCATTTCCTTCTTTATCTTCACCTATCATTTCCATGAAAAATCTATTGGAGGTCCTTCTGGACAAAGATCAGGTCAAGCTATATATCCTATGAAAACAATTGTATATTGTTAATTAATAAATACTTATATTTACGTTCTTATGTAGTTGATATTAGTATTACACTTTGAGAGCCCATCCATCCCTAGTATAATGTCGAATTCGAGCATAAGAATGACAACTAGACTTGTGATGAGATTATGATCACCAAAGAAAATACTAGAGATTATATACACTATTGATTCTTGGATAATCCCTAAAAGGGTCATTACTCATAGTTATACTTCTCTCAGTTCATGGATTGATTCTATATTCTTTGAAATCTTTTATGAAAAAAAGGAATGCATATAAACTAAATAAAAAAGTACTTGCTAGCAATGAGATCATAACGAGAGAGCATGATACCACATAAATTGATGATTTAACTTCAGCTACTGTGACATAAAAATCCCATCGTTTCACCCTCAGACTATACTAATGTTGATGGTGATTCCCCTCCATTAACTTTGGATTTGGATTGTGATCAGAAAAGTGCCAAATATTTCCACACATGATGTATCATACTTCAGGTTGGGCCTGAAACAACTTCCCTTTCCTATTATTGTTTATATTTTTAGGATTCAACTCACTATGATAGTTATGAAAAATATAGACATCTCTTCCAAACTTTTAACATGTCCCACTCCCAACCAAGTAGTTCCATGAATGCTTCTTCTCGCATTTGTGGCA
Organism: Viscum album; assembly: GCA_963277665.1. Lineage (NCBI taxonomy): Eukaryota > Viridiplantae > Streptophyta > Magnoliopsida > Santalales > Viscaceae > Viscum > Viscum album. The sequence continues at coordinate 2,128,112,442 of OY728130.1, read as the reverse complement.
TGTGGAATGTTGTAATTTCTTTCCCCATATTATTTGATAAAGGCTCATCCCTAAGTATGGATCCAAATATATCAGCTTTTCATTCGATCTACAGGGATACTATGTCTCTAAAAACTCAAATTCGACTTTCGTATCACTCCTCGTGATCTAATAATAGTTTTTGTAGTCTCAGTTGTCTATATTCCTATATAGATGGGGTCTTAGTCCACTGAATTATTTATCAACCTTCCAATTATGATCTATGAAAAATCCATCTGTGTTATGGGAAATTCTGGTTAAGTTCATCTCATATCTTCCCATATATTAATTTTCTTTCTAATTTAGATTTTGTAAATTTTTATCCATTTTTGTTCAAACTGAACGAGGGAAATATTTTTTGAAAAAAGTTCCCCTAAACTCTTCTAACTCCATATCTATAATATCACCTATAGTATTCATATTTTTAACCATTTTCACCCCTGATCAGCTTATCACTCTAAGTGGAACATAGTATGTGTAAATTTCTATTATTATAAAAAATGGAGTAAAAAATATATATTTTCTATAGAGAATATCCACCATTTAACAATCAATGTGTCAGTACATCCACTAAAATAAGGTGATCTTTGATGCATAAAGGACTCAACATAATTTTGTTCCTTCCAAGGTGAGTCCATTATCTCAGATTGATTCAAGTTATTTCTCATAACTCAAGTTATTTGATTTATCACTCACAAGAAGTTTTACATTCCATCTTCCATCACAAGGTTGTCAGTTCCTAGTCTGTTGCACTCACTATTTAAACGGTTTTTCCTATATCCCACCATTTTCTAAAGAAATAAAATCATAGTATGTAATGTGTTTCATTTAATAATATTATTTTTCTAAAGTAATTTCATATCTTAAAAAATCATACTTAAATATGTTATTCTTTTACAATAATTAAAATTTATATAAATCATTAATAATGATTAATAAAAAACTTGTGATTAACTAAACATATCCCCTAGGAGTGTAAAACTGAAAGTGAAGAAAAGCCCGTTGTCAGGTACCCAGTTACGCCATGTTATTCCTAATTCACCTTGTTGGACTTTTTACCCCTATGCAAAATTATTCCAGAGCCACATCCTCTTATTCATATTTTGATATTGATTTCATTGCTCAGAAACCACTTACTTAATATTTCAACAAAATACCTGGAGGGTTTTCCTATAATTGAACATTTATATTGGGAAATTCCTAAAGATTCCAAATAAAAATTTCTAAATATAAATAAAAGCTAATTTTATACAAAATATAACCTACCCCCTTATTATTATATAATGTTTTCATTACATTTTTCAAAATGGTGGATCTTTTAAAGTTTAGTTTCTTGAAAAAAAATGTACAGAATACATGAAAAATTAAAACATTATTATATTACACGTGAAAGGATTATTCAAGCTTAATACTAAGTATATTTATTTAATCTAGTAATATAGACAAATAAATCAAATAAAAGGGTGGTAATAAGGCCCAATAATGGAAAACACAAGAAACATTTTACATGTGATCATGGGAATTAACAATAAGAAGATGAAGAATATCATAAATAGATGAGAAAAGAAAAAAAGAGGCATATAATAGTAAAAGAACATGAATAATAACATGGAAATGTGTATAAAAAATTAACTTGATTCATTCATAATCATATGACCAAGGTTTGATACTAAGTTTCGTAAAAAGTACGAAGGTTATTCACCAAGGTATTGTGAAACATGTCTTCTCTAGAGATTAAATTTTTTAACCAATGCATTAGAGAAATATCAAGGAACACCCTTAATATTATTTAATTAATTGGAACAACATATATAATGATAAAAATTTTCATAAATAAACCATGTAGAATAAAATAAACAAGCTTCATAACCCAGTGATGGTGTTTTTTAAAAAAAGTTTATAAAGAAAAGATCTTCATGTCATTATTAAACCACAAAAAGATAAGGTGGGTTTAATGTATGTTAATACCAGAATAATCTATATAATATTTATATATAGGTGAATAAACATTGAAAATAAATAGTTTTGGGTATTAAAAAAATAAATTAAGATAATTTCTTGAGAAAAAAAAAGAAATTTTTAGAAGAAAATTCAACAGCCTAACGGGTATGGAACAAGGTTTTTGAAAAAATTAAAAAGAGAGGGGAAAATGGTCCCTAATTCATAAAATACTATTAATAAAGTAAATTTATAAAACAAAATGTACATAATATCATTTTATGGAAATTTTAAAGTTATGCTAGATAAAATGGGAACTTGAAAGGAAAAGGGAAGTTTAGAATTCCCTTATCTTGAAGAATAACTCTTGAAACTCTATGATTGGGACCATAGGGTCTTAAAGACACATTTAGAAGACTACTTGGGTGGTAAAACTATCATATATTTGTAGAGTATGAATACTTAATGAAATATAATAGAGAAATTTGTGGGTATTTATATCCAAAGAGTTGGATTTGTTAATAATTCCCTTAAACAGCTGGGTACTGGTAAATTTAAGACCATGGGATTTCCATTGGTATTTTCCCATGGTATTGGACACATGGGAGAAATATTAATTTATTATAATCCACAAGAGTTGACCAATATTTTATATTACATATTACAACATTATTATGTCATTAAACATATCATAAAACTCAAAATGTATTTTTTACTATTCACTGAAAAACAAAATATTTTAAAAAATTCTCATACATTAATCATAGGATAATTTTTATGAAATGATTTAAAAAATGATGTTTATTTTGTCAAAAAAAATATCTATTTAAGATAAATTTATCTTTTAAAAATAAAATAATTGTTTATCAAAAATAACAACTGATAAAAATTGCATAATAGTATTTTTGACACTTGAAAAAATTAAAATTATTTTATCATTTAAATTAAAATAAGATAATTTTAATCATACTATTTCATTGAAATAATTAATATTCATAATCTCTTAGTTTATTAATAATATTTATATCTTTTTTTAAATATATAATTTTTGTTCAAAAAATTAATTTCTCAAATTGATAATATTTTGAATAAAACCAATACTCAAAATGGAATTGATGGATAAATAGTATTATTTAAAAAAGGGATTACACATTAAGTAACAAAGGCCATAACGCATAACCCATTATAACAATCACATATTACCTAAGGGGGAGGTGTGTGATGGTTATAGATTATTGGGGTGGCTCAGATAACATCGTCTGAGTGATAATTTCCACTAAATTGAACTTCTCTCATATGAAATTTTGTTCAATAAAAACTTGTTGTAGATCAAATTGGTCTTGGTCTAAAGTGAAGCCCATTGACACTACCTTTATCCCATGTTCTAATAAATGCGCTTTGTAAAACATGACTATACTGGATGAGACCATGAAATATTCTTTATTTATTAATTTTCCTTTGTTATTTCTACTTTTAAAAAATACTTACAATGTTAAAACTATTTTTAAGATTATTGTTTCCAATGGTCATGTTGGACAATGTTCATATAACGGTCGAAACCCGATGGTCACATTTCAATTATACATTGTTCATTATTTAAGAGATATGGTTTTTTTGAGTACAAAAATAATATAACACACATTTTCTAGAAATAATTATCATTAAAAAAAGTTGTGTTGTTACAATAATGTGGATTGAGAGGTGTTATTATATGGGAGGTATGAGTGAATTTTTATAGTGAAGGAGGAATGGTACCCTTGTAAATTTTTGGAAAGGGAATTGCAACCATGTTTTTTCCATGTTAATTGTATCCTATAATGGTCTAAATTAATTCAAAGGGAGTATATGGTCTAAATATGGAAAGAAATGGATTTTAGACAAAAATTAAAGCCATTTTGGTCTTTATGTATATTATTTAGTCCCATGTTAAGAATAATTTCATCATTATCATTGTAATTAATTTTATTTTCTATTACTAATATTTTTTTAAAACCAAAGATTAACTTCATGGACATTATAAATTATTCTTATTCTAAATATTTAATTAATTTATTTAAAATCTAATTATATGTGTGGAATAAATTGATTACAAACTAATACCATGGGTGGGGTGACAATGTGGGTTTTTGATGTAAAAATGTTCAAAATATAGAGATATTTTTTATATAATTTCAATGTGAAATTTATTCCAATGGCCTAAAATAGATTAATTGATATATAATTGATATAAATATACTTTAAAACTAATTAAAAATATAATATAACCTTATAAATATATTATATGAAAAAGTATATGTGAATTAAAATTCAGTATATTTACTATTCATCAAAAAATAAATGTTGACAAAAAAATTCTGAAAATTAACCCAAAGTTAATTTTTATGTTTCAATTTCAAATATTGAGTTTATTTTGTCATATTAAATTTCTAAAAATGTCAAAATTTCATTTTAATGTTGGTTCACCATAAAAATGCGGTAAATTGGATTTATAAAAAATTAGGTTTTTATGCATAAAATTGGGTTTTTCTTATCTTATCTGTATAAAATATATTGGATGAATATAATTTTTTTATTGAATATATAATATATCTATTACTCGAATAGAAATTACTAATTGTAATTAATTTAATTAATTAGGATAAAACATCTTCGTGACTATAAAAATTTATTTGTATAAAAATATTCACTTTTATTAAATTGGTTCTTATATTAAATTACAATTAATTTGTAATCAATGAATTAAACCATTTATTTTCATAAGTTAGTTAATCATATCCATAACCATTAATTTAATGACTAGGTTGTATATTTTATGTATTTATATTTTTAAAAATATATTATTGTTTGGTAAAAATATATCTTACGTGTAACACAAAATAATTATTGTGTTCCATATAGATAAATATAAAGTTTATATTGCATGTAAAATAAGCTTAACTGGGTGTTACATATTAATTAATCAAGGAACAAAATTTAAATTTATTTTAAAAGGAAAAATTTTAATGTCATGGGGTGTTACATTCTCCCCACCTTAAAAAAATTGCATTATTTCAATTCAAAATTTATCTTGGTAATTAAGGGATTGATATTTAAAATTAATCTATTATTGAAAAAACCATATCATAAATAGGATTAACAACACATCTTCTTAATTAGAGAGAGTAAAGTACAATGGTCATGCAAATGGGTTCCCTAGTAGGAGAATAGAGGTGGGAAATGGAAACATGGATATAAAATAAAAATATAAAAATCATGTTTTGATGAAGAGTGATAAAGAACATGTTCAATTGAATGTTGGTAACCACAAATACTTTTATTTATGTTATGAAAAGGTCATCGATATCATAAAAAATGATGATAATAGGACAATTTTTTTGTCTCAAGAACATTTTTTATATATTTGGGGAATTCTTTCACTATATAATAATATAAGTAAATATACTTTTCTATTCCATAAACACAATATTATCCTTTAGTTATTCCTTGAACTATTTATTCTTCATTTCTTAGTATATGTTTCATCATAATGTGAAGTAATACATCAACCTCTAAAATATAAACCAATGTTCAACTTAAACCATTTTATAAATGGTTAAATTTTCCAAAATATTAAGATACAACAATATGGAATGAAGGTTCCTGAATTTCTAAATTTAACATACCATTAGACATCAATCAACATAAATTATCTGTTTAATCATCACATATCGAACATGTGAACACTTCATCCTGTATTCTATTGAAATATGGTAATAAATTGAATTAAAATAATTCTTTATTCATAAAATTAATTCTTTCTTATTCCTTAAGTAAATTACATGTTATTGTGTATATTCCATAAATCTAAAATTGTTTTAAACTCTATCAATAATAGTTTAAATAACTTTGTTGAAAAATCATTAATCAGTTTGAAGGTAGTCAGCACATATGAAAATAAATAATTTCTTTATCCAAACAACATTTTCTCAACATTATGAATATAGTAATAATTATATCTCTCTCAACCATGTATTTTACAAAAACGTTAACTTGCTACTGAATCACTTTTTTTGGTACCATCCAAGATATGACCACAAATATTTAATAAAAAACAACTAAAATATAATCCTTATATATTTCATAATTAATATGATGAAAACTACATCAATGAAATACTTTTGAAACATATCTTATAGATCCAAATACAGAAGTACATTGATCATTCCACTTTAATTGTGTCAATAACAGATTCTTGAACTTTATCCCCTAAGTTATTCAAAGGTATATTCCATTGTCTCATTGGGTTTTCATTTTCATTGTTCCCCATATCCGTGTAGTTGTAAAAAATAATATCATTGTTTTCTCTATTCCCTATGAATTATTTTTCCTGGTGACCCTTTTTCTACACTTATAACAATATCCCAATTCTTTCCATCATTTACCGGGGTGATTTTTTCCACAGTTATCACATATAGGAAAATACTTCTTTCCCTTCTTACTTTTATATGTTATTTGACATTCCTTTCTCTTATTCTCTTTTTTAACTTTGAATTCATAGGACTTGGAGTATAATTTCTATATCTTGATTCAACAAAAAACTATTTCATCATATGATGAAATGGTTAGAGACACCAATGCCCTTGGGTGACTTATCATATGTACTTAAAAGAAATGATCGATATTTCATTCAGTGTTACATACGAAATCCATAACATACCTTGATAACTTGGAAAAGGAATCTTCATACTATGAAATAATTTTTTTTCACTTTTTGATTTAATGTAAGGAAGTTTCTCTTCATTATAGATTATAGATCACATAGGATGTATTTATTGAAGAACATATCCATAATAGTTATCCATTCCATGAGTTCTATTTAGTTTTCCTCCATTTTATTCTAGATCAGTGACCACCATTGATCAACATCTCTATTGAGACAATACATTGTAAAATTAAAATTTTTCTTTTCACTACATCCCAATGACATAAATATAATATCTAAATACTTAATACATTGCTCATCCTCCACTGGGTTAGTAGTTCCACTAAATGATGTGGTCCTTTGTCGCATAAAGCGATACAATATCAGAGAATCTCAATATGGAACAAGTTTCTCTATCTATGAAAGTTTATGTGTCATAAAATGATTAAGATGCCTTAATATTTCCATAACCTTCTCAATTCAAATACTATCTATATTGGTTTCCTTGGTAGAGAAATATATAAATTTTCCATTAGTACTGAAAACATTCTTCCCTCCAGGAACCATTTCTAAAAAATTGAATATACTGGACTAGATCATTATATTATGAAACATAATGTATAATCTAAAAATTATTGAAATATTTAAAATAAACTAAAAAAGTTATTCAAATATAATATCACAATCATAAATATGGTTTATTTAGGAAATTTTTTACTTTTAAATCCTTCTTAATGGTTTGTAAAATAATGTGAATTATCCTAAGACTATACCCAAGTGTTTCAAACCATATGCATAGTAAGACCTATTGTTATATACTAGGTTACCCCGATTCAAAAACTACAATCCTTTTCAGAGTTGTTATGCCTATGTACATGTATTAAAGAATCAATTCTACTTAAAATATCTTGACAGGAATGCATTTCTAGGTAGACTCGCATAATATATACCTTACCAAAATTTTTAGGATATTCTTAAATAATTTTCCTCAAATACTATCTTAGGGTTATGTTACCTTATATATTTTTTCTAAATAAAGTTTCCTAAGTTGTTTCCAAACTTTCTCTAATACCAACTGTAATGCCCCGACCCTAGAAGATCAGAGCCGGTTCATTAATTTCTGACATTGGAATAGATACAAGGTTCAAATCCTAAGGGATCAAATAGTTTAGAATTTTGGAAAACAAGATTACATTTATGATAACCAAATTACATTGGGAAAAAGAAATAAATCAAAAAAACAATAATATACCACTGTCCTTGAACATTTATTTAAATATTTCTTCTTTATAATCTAGGGAAAGGAAAGAAAATAAATGTGATATCAAATTCTCAGTAAGGGTATGTAAAGAGGAATCAATAATGAATAGATGATAATAATCAACATGGAAAGCTAAATAACTAATAAAAAAATTCATTCAAATATCTAGATAAGAAAATATCAATATATAAAGGTAATAAATTGTAACAAATACCATTTAATCAATAAAATAATAATATAATGAATCTATGCATAAGTCAATTATAAAATTTATGGATAAATAATAACTGAGTCTAAATGAGGAAAATACTTAATTATTAGATTTTATGTTTGAGGCACATGAAAATATATACCAAAAATCCATTTCATAAGATTACTTTATACTATAGTTATAAACCTTTTTAATTTATTGAACTTATTCATCTCATGAGAACCTATCAAGGCATCAATATGCTGTATAGAATTTGAGAGTCACACATCAGTACTAGGACAAAGCATTCCTCATATTTAATTGTCAATATAAATAATAATAAATATGACTCATCATAAAATATCTATATTGAATAAATAATATGGATTTATTAATAGTTCCCCAATAGAGGATAAGTAACAACAAGGGTTGTTTATATTGGTGGATGGAAATACCATTGAAATATTATTAAAAATTTTATAGATGAAAATAATCTCTAAATATTCCAAAGTTTACCATAACACTTTGAAACATTTGAATTAGAATCACCATGAGGTAATAACATTATATAAAACATATAATTCAATGAGAATAATGAAATTATTAATATAAAATTCCAATGGGTATTATATACACCATATTAAAGTGAATTAGCGTATAAAAAATAAGTCTCACTGGAATGTAAATTGAGATGAAATCCCTTACCTTGAGTTTGACTTGTAACATGTGTATTTATATTCATGAATAATAAACTTATGTTAATTATTTATTTTCTTCAAAACCATTTTAATGTTTATCATATTTTTTCACTTATTACATTGTTGAAAACAACTACTTAAACAATAAGTTTACATTGGGTGTTTTGACCACATTCTGTTTATTTGTCAAAAATGACTTTTGTAGTTCAACTATAGTTACAAGGTTAATTATATATACATATCAATAATAATAGTCATAAAATTATTATTAGATATATACATCAATTTTAATTTTAAAACAAATCAATAAATATGTTTATAAAAATGAACCAAAGTTACAATATTGGAGACGGTAGGTCGTACGTACACATGAGTAACGTTCCCATTTTTCAATGATCATTATGAGAATAAGGTAAGAAAACATTATATTAATATAATGATAATTATATCATAAATAAAATATTATTTATTAATATATATATATATATAGGATTATTGTGATGTAAAAGGAATCACATCATCTCAATAAGGCGGTATTCCACATGTCCATGACCAACATTATCACTTTTCATTATGTGAAAAGGGGTAATAAAGAAAATGATATATTATATTTACAAAATTTTAATTATGTAATGAATACTATATATATTTCATTTATGTCACATATTTTCAATTAAAACATTCTTTTATACATTCAATGTATCGCTGAACGTATCACATCACCTTTATGATGTGGTAATCCACACTTCCACAAACGATGTTATCATATTCCCAAAATAAGGTAAAAATAAAGGTTTGTGTTATAAAATAATTAGAAATAAATAAATAAATAAATATCATATATATTTTAGATAAATAGTGTTTTTATCATAATTACAAGCCAAGAAATGTGGTAAAGGAAAAACTAATAATCATCATTTCATGAGGTGGTAGTTCACCACAAACATAAATGATACGTTTATTACCCATTAAACGTAAGTGTGTGTAAGTGTTGGATGAAAATTTAGAATAAAACCATATAATTATATTTATGTTAATTTTTTATTATATAATGATAGAATAATAAAATTCGAGGTAGTTTGTTACCTCTTTGGGTAACTTATCTTAGTTTTCACCGAAGAAATTTATTTGATAGATTTGAGCCAAATTTTAGGCTTATAGGATTATGGTAGGGATGTTAAAGACCTATTTTAGTAGTTATTGGTTGATAAAAAGTGCCTTGATAGGTGTGAGGATGTGGGACGGATGAGTTTTTTTAGTAGTAGAGGAGGAGTGACACTCTTTAAATTTTTTTAATGGGAATTCCTACCACATTTTCCCATATCAAGTTTATTATATAATGTAAAAAGTTATATAAAATATAGGATAGGGTATAAATATGTCTATATAATGGATTTTGGACAAGTTTCTGGATCTGTTTTTCTCTTATGCTTAAAGTTTAATCCCTTGTCAAGTTTAGTTTCACTTTAATTGTTTTAATTAAATTTAATTAATTTAACTAATATTTCTGGTCAAAACCAAATGCGACCTTATTAGAAAATATATATTTTTATTAATAAAAATATTGAATCTAGTTTTACAAATTATAATAACATATGTGGTTGAAATTAATTTTAAATTAATCCCAGAGACGGGATGACAAAATAGGTTTTTAAATAAAAATTGTTCAAAAGAGTGGAATGTTTTTATACATAAATTCAATGTTAAATTGATTATAATGACCTAAATTTAATTAATTGATGTAAAATCACTTTAAATCCAGTTAAAAATTTAATTTAACCTTTTAATTAAATTATATTAAAAATTAGTTTTGAATTAATATTTAGTGTTTTTTACTCTTCATTAAAAATGAAACTTCATAGAAAAATACCAATAATTCACCTGAAGATAATTTTTATGTTACTATTTTAAAGATGATGTTTATTTTGTCATAATAAATTAATAAAAGATTCAAAAGTCAGTTTTAAAGTTGGTACACCATTAAAAGGTGGTAAAATCGATTTTATAAAATGTAGGTTTTTATAAATAAAATTAGGGTTGTTATTATCTCATGACTATTAAATATATTGGATGAATATAAAAATATTTTATTGAATATATAATATATATATTATTTTATAATCACTCGATAATTTTAATTAATTTATTTTATTATGATAAAATTTCTTTGTGAGAATAATTGTTTTTCTATAAGAACATTCCCCTAATATTCGATTGGTTATTATATTCATTTCTAGTTAATTTTTTAAAAATTAATTCAACCATAAATTTTTATAAGTCATTTAATCTTATTAACAACCATTAATTTAAGGGCTAGTTTGTATCTTATTAAATATTAATATTTTTAAAAATATATTATTGTTTAGTAAAACTCTTTCTTGTGTGTAATGCAAAAAAACCTCAGTATTCCATGTAGAGAAAGATATTCTTTATTTTTTGTGGAACATAAGTTTAACTTGGTGTCTTTTATAAAGCAATATAAGAAAAAATTAATTATATTCTAAAATTAAAATATTGTAAAGTAATGGGGTGATACATGAATGGGATATGGTTGAGTATATAAACATTTGTAAACTAATGGGTCACTTTTTTACTTATAGTAACTTTTTTGTCCCCTAATTTTATTTGATATCATGGTAATCCTAAAAATTGATAATGGGGGGGGGGGGTTTAAACTAAGGGATAAGGATTAAAATATCTCTAAAATTGTATAAATTTTCTCAATAAATATGTATGAATCTAACTAAGTACTTTCAATTTAATTTATTGTTTAGCCTTATATAAATATACTATATCCATTCTAAAATAACTAATTCATTATCTTATAGATTTTGTATTGTTATTATGATGATAAATAAACCAGTTTCCTCTGCATTTTCATCAAATAATAAATGAAAATATTGTTTATGCGTGTGTGTAAACTACCACCTCCCGGAAGAAATGAATTTTGTTTTTCAGCACAGCTTCACATTTATGGTTATAATGATGTATTTAATGAATATATTTTATATTTTTTATATTATAACTATTTCTTCAATGTGAATTATTATTCATTTTTCTTTATAACCATCAAATGGTGAAAACATCACTCGTGCGTACATATGGACCATGAGATCCACTTTATATGAATAATTATATAAGTGTATATAATGAATAAATATTATAATTATTACATGATTAATATTATGGATATTATGAAACCATGAAAAAGGTATAATTATTGAAAACATCAATAAAAAACATGCTTGGAAAAAAAGACCAATTTTCACCAGATTGTTCTTTTTAAGGAAGAAATAATTAATAAATAGATAATTGGAGTTTTTAAAGAAATGATAAATTTTAATTTATGTGTGAATATAGTTTTAGAATATATGTATAATGAGTTTATATTTATTATACATGATATTTTCATGCGCTTGAAGTAAGATGAGACTTGATTTAGGGGATTATTTTACAATCATATTTCTTTTAAGGATTGTCTTTGATAAATTCTCATTAAAGTAAATTATATGGTTATTATCCTTTAAAACCAGTATATTTTATTATCCTATTTTTTAATGTTTTTTATATATAAGTACCATTTTCATCTCATTGGTATTTAATATAATAAATAAAATGTTCTTAAAGAAAATCATAATGTATTTCCTCATTGGTTGGTGTAGTTTTTCTTCCATGTACATGCACTCTATAATAATTTTATGAAACATATTACCTATAATTTAAATTTTTCAAAATTTTAATACCTTTTAATTTATTTACAAAAGTTTAAAATTAATCTTTTTAAAGAAACATTTTTCTAAACAAGTGATTTTTGAATTTTTATATTAGTGTAAATAGAATGTTTTCTTTTAACGTATACAAAATAAAAGGATTTTACTGCTGTCATGACAATTATTTTATTTGAATATTCCTAGAAAATTTTATTTTTTTTTAAATAAAATTATTTTCTCAATATTCTTGGATTTTTTATTAAACATTTATCAATATTAAAGGGTATTTTATCATGTTTTCAATGAAAATTTATAATTATCATTTAAAATTATTTTTCATTTATGTCAACATTCTCTATGGATTGTTATACGTATCTAGGGATATTATTTTATGATACCATTAAAATTATTTCTCTGTATGGAATATAAATATGATGATTTATCGATGATTTTTGGAAATCCATTTCTTTCCAAGGTGCTAATTGAGTTATGATGAAACCTTTATGAAACAAATTTTTTTCCAAGGGATATGCTATGATGGAATGATAAAATTTTTATGAGAACAATTTTTGTTCCATGTGTTATTAAATGATAAATTTTGTATGATATTATGACACACACATGTTTGGTTTTCATTATATTATATTGATTCTTAGAATTATGTAGCCCACCAATAAATTTGGTATTGTTTATAGAGTTAAGAATCTCATAAGAGGTTCCATAGTTAATAAAAACCTAAGAGATGATAAAGCTAATAAAATTCTCATAGATTATAGAGTTAACTATAATAAATTTACTCCTAATATAAATTTTGAAAAGAAATGGTACGGGTTTTGATTATATAAATCATTCAAATAAGATAGTATTTGGAGTGAACCTTTATTATAGAAATGATGGATTAGGGAGTGAACCCAAACAAATATGGTAGTGTGGGTAGTGAACCTTAATAAATAAAATTATTTCATATGCTTATATGAATGAAAAAAACTTATTTTTTATTATAATGATTTTTTCACATGGATCATGATTGATTATTGATGATTCCCCACACTTTGGAATTATATATTTTTTTGACAAATCTTTATGACATAATTTATGATTAGTTATCTTTGACTAATAGGGTATGATTTTATTAATTTAATATCATGTTATCACAACCTTGTGATTAACTTATTCTCACTTATGATCATTGATCAATATCTCTTATGTTTTCCCTTGTCAGTCATTTGATATCACCTTTTATTTTGTTTCCTTTCCCTATGTTCTAAAAAAAATTAAGTAGGGAAGGTCTTATAAGTGTACGATATGAGAAAATCTATATGGGTGAATTTGATGATTGTTTATAAAAAAATATGATTTTGTATCTGGTCTCCAAAAAAACGAAACCTTTATAGTTCTAGGGAATGTATTTTTATAATATGTATTTAATATTCATGTAAAATGGGGAAATATATATATATTTTATGCTTGGATCACATCAATTCCTCATATTAATATCAATATCATTATTTGACACAACATATTCCATTCTTCTATATCAATATATCTTAAGGCACCCCTCATTCATAATTCAAATCAAGATTAAATATAAATTGTGTGGAATTTTCACTATACAAGCAATCTAAATATTATTTTCATCTATAAGGAATCAACATTCCTCAACTAACCCCTATATATTAGGTTACACTCACGTATCACAACTCATCTTGAGAAATAATATTCATAGAAACATATTATTCTATTAACACACTCAGAATAACCAAATCACAAGTCATATATCATTACCTATTGGCTATATCACCTTATGTATAAACAAAACCAATATATATCTCTACTCATGAAGGAACATCAATGATTTTTTAGATACTAAAGGGAAATCAGAGACCAATACACCCATCCTAGAGATTTAATGCATATAGCGTTTCCCCCAACCCTAGATAACTACACAATCTAGGGTTATCATAATAATCATCATCATATTTGTAATTATATTAATGATATTAACCCTAACAAAACAATCTTTTTTATGTCCTCAAAACAAGAAAAATTAGTAACATTCAATGTGTTCTTCTACTCCATACATACCCTATGAATAAAGGGTCTCATATAACTCAAGCATGGAACTATTACAACTTTACCACTATAGATTTCTAATGTTCACTGGGTACCCATATAAAAGACATACCCCTTAAGTATCAATGTCACATCTATGTGTATCTAGATGAAATTATTCTAAAGTGATTCAAATATAATAAATCATATCCATATGGTTTTTTTGAAGTTAAACACCCTCAATAAGTTATTTAGGTTAGTATAAATAAATTATTGTAGACACAATAAATAACTTAAATCCTTTTTATGGAACCAAAATATTAATCCTATACAAGAATACATATATAATAAGAACTTATATACCAAAGATAATTCATGAACACATGACTCTTTCCACACTGGGTTAAGAGAAACTCCAACAAATTAATAACACAAAACAACATACTTGGAAAAATTAAACTCAACCAAAAACAAAAAATATATAAAAATTAACCCCAACTCCCTATAATCTTGTAATTTAACACATGTAATAGTTATTTAGGGAAAACATTACTAACAACATTGGTTTTAAATAGTATGATCCCCATTTTCCATTTCCAAAATGGAATTACAAATAAAAACAATTGTCAAATACCACTTTGTAACATCCTTGACCAAATTATTAATATCTAGCTTATTTTGTAGAACCATATGACCTCAACCTATCTTCCCCATATCCTAAAGGCTTCCTATAAGAAGTGAGGGTCTGAAAACCCAAATAGAGAGACTATACCAACAACTATCACCATAAAAATAACATATAAATTAATATATATCCGTAAATCTGAATAAAATCAATTTAAAATAATGAATTTACAATAAAATATCTACTATAAATGAAATCTTAATTCTATAAAAAAATTTACATATATAAGTCACATAGTTAAACATGAATTAAATGCCACCCAACTGGATAATTATATACAATATTGAAAAGTGAATGAAAATAAAATAAAAGGGGACTCGACCATAATCCTTGGTTTCTCTTTGAACTCACCTATAAAAACTATATGATATCTATTAGCTCATACACTTATACTATGACCATAAAATGAACCTACATGTCAACTATAAGGTATGCATGCAAATAAAAATGACCAAGATGGGTGTGAGTATAGAATTCAGTATGCCCGCACCATTTATAGGGTGGTTTAGAGAACATATAGGTTAGTTTAGAAAAAAAATCAAAAGAAATAAACACCATTTTGTGATAAAGAGGAAAAATAAAAATAACTATAAAATATTTTTTGGATTTTTTTCAATATTGTCATAAAATAAGAACATATATCCCACTTTTGAAAGGATATTTTTTTAAAAGGTGATTTTGAAATTAAAAAAAAATATATTTTAAAAGGAATACTAAAAAAATACAAAAATTTTATCCTGATGAAACGTGGAATGTAATATAAATTAATGGATCATGGAAGGAAAATAATTTATTATTTTTAAATAAATTAGTGGAAACCCAAATCTTATAAATGATTAACCCAATCTAATTTTGAAAATAAAAAAAACGAAAATGTGAAGGAATCACGAGATAACTCATAAATGGGTTTATACAAGTAAATAAGAAAATATTAGGTATGGATGGTAAATACAATTATGAGAAATATTATTAAATAGGATGTGAATTATTATAAATGCAATTAACCTTATGAAAAACTATTTTTATCAAGGTATAAAAAATTGAATTATAAGGCCACTTTTTGATTAAGAATAATATAAAACTCCATGAAATAAAATTATAGTGTGGAGTAAACAAATTCTCAAAGAAATAGGTTCATGAAGAATTATTATAACCCAAAAAATGCAGTTGAGTTAACAAAAACCATTAAATTTTTGTTATCTTTTGAATTGAAATTAATTTAAAGAGAGAACATGATATAGATCATAAAATCCCATTAATTAAATTGATATGGAAAAATAAATTTATTAGATTTTAATCACACCAGATTAAAGATATCATGGAGCGTAATAATAAATCTGTTTCAAGAAATTAAATTTGAGAAAAAAACCCCTTACATTGTTTCCCTACTTAGTCGAATGTACTCTAGCCTCCTATAAAATCAACATAACTTTATTAATATTAAATTTCATAACCTAACTCTTATAGATTAACTTTTATATAAATAATTTATAATAATTTATTATGATTATATTGGTTAGTTATAATATATTTTTACCACCAGGTGTGTATAACTTTAATTGTTTCATACATGATTTATAATGTTGATTTTAGTACTGATTATTTGATCACAAGATATTAATTCCTAAATAATTTAATATGAAAAAATTTATAAATTATATTTATTTATAAATCTACTATATCATTCCATAATTATTTCAGTAATGTTATGAGAATGTGGAAGAAGTATCAACTTATTTTGGTAGTTTTAGAAATTGGAGATGATATTTTAATAATAATTTAAATAAATAATATAACCTTTATAGATACAGAAAAACTAATTATTTTCATATTACATTATAATAATATTAGTATTTAAGTTCCCATAGTCATCCGTGAAAGATTTTCATAGAATTATTCATGTAGGTTCTTAGACTGACCCAAACATGAAAATACCATAATCAATGGATGAATATGGTTATGAAAGAAGATTATTTTTAAATAATATCATTATTAAATAAGAATAATGATATTATTTATTTATTTTTAATGTTTTTAATCATATTTTTATTGATTTTAATATATAATAAATATCTTAAATTAAATATTTGATATGTTGATTCGTTGAGGCAGTAGTCCACGCGTACGCACGATACACATTTTTATTTATTAATGAACGAGAGTGAAAAATCATATAATAAATTATTATTTAATAATAAAGTTTATTTGATGGAATAAATATTTATTTATCTAATATTTATTACCATTTTTAGAATTAGTGTTGAAAAGTGAAACACATCACTTCATAGAGGCAGTACTTTATGCGTACACATGATCAATGTTTTTTACTTTTCTTAGTTTATTGAAAGGAATAAATAATTATTTTTAAATTAATAATATAATATTTTACCACTATAATAAAAATAAATCATTATTTAATAATTGTATTTGGGTGTAAAAAGAAGAAAATATAGAAGAAAAACTAAATAGAAACTATACACTTATGTTGAATAAATTAATTTTTACTTGGAAACCTCTTTGATTTTAAAGGGGGTTTGGGAATATTAAGAACCAAAAGGATAACTTATATAGGATATGATTCTAAGGTACATAAAATAAAATATTTTAAAGATATAATTTTAAGTAATTAGGGTTTAATTAATTTATAGAAGTGTTCCAATTTAATAAGTTTAGAGAAAGGTAATTGTGGGAGTTCCTATTAATTTTCAATAATTGAATGTTAATATTAAAGTGTTAATGGTTCCAAAAGTGTAAAATATTTAGAGGATGTAGTTATGAAGCCTATTATTTTATCCACCACTCATTATAAGGGAAAATATGAGTGATTATGACTTTTATTTTTTACTTTTTTTAACATTTACTCTAATGTACTTTTACCTTGGTAATAATTTTTTAGCATTGGTAATTTATTTTAGTTAAAAAAATTTAAAAAACATTTTTTTAAATAATTTTAAAATGATAAATTCAAATTTAAAAATAATTTTACCAATTTTTTTTCTATGGGTGATCAATATTAATTTTAGAACAAATGCACATAACACGTAAAAACATTTCTAATAAGAAATGTGTTTTAAGCTTAAAATTTATGTGAATAATAAAATTATAAATTTTGTTAACTCACATTTCATAAATTAGTTAATTATTAATTAAATAAAATCTATGAGTTCTTAAAAGAAATCCAAAACCAAATTTTACCCTAAAAAGTGTTTAATTATGAAAAAAGACTGAAAATTGTTTATAAATTGGAATAAAATGATACCTAAGTTATAAATATTATATAGAGGTTTTATATGTTCAAAGAAATATTTTAGATAACAAAATTTTACCTATTAAATAAAAAATTATTTAATTATATGTTTTTATAAACTTTTTAGTTCTTTCTAATATATTGATAAAGTCATTAAATTTACTATTTTGGTAAAAACTATATTTTTCAATATTCACTTAAAAATTAATTTTTTATGAAAAATACCAAACGCTCAACATAATATAACTTTTTCACGCTAAATTAAAAAAAAATCATTTTATAAAATTAAAATTTCAAAATTTATAATTTATTTAAAATCAAAATACAATATATAAAAAAGATGAATTTATGAAAAAAAATTCTATTTTAAATTGTAATTCTTATTAATACTATTTTCTATGCATTATAATTGATTTTTTTTTATTTTCTAGTGATTTTATTATTCTTAAATTTTCTTAATAATATTTATCTAATAATTGGTGTATCATTTTGGTTTTATGTTATGTGCAAAAAAATCTATTGAACATAGTATTAACTTAGAGAAAACATATATTCCAAAATCTATAGGTGTTACATTCCCCCCAATTAAATAAATTTTCTCCTCACAATTTTAATTATCATTTACTAATAGTAATATCTTAGAATAACTCAATGATATACATGTCTGAAGATATATTATTTAAGGATTTTTGAACCTTAATTTCATAAAAAAGGATAAAAAACATACCTTCAAATCATAATATGCATATATTAAGGTCCTCACCACTTATACCAAACATTCTTCCTTATATAATTCTTAAGAATTTTTAGAGACATAAATTTCATAGCTTTAATTTCATTATACTATTTCCAACTAAAACTAAACACAAAATATTTATAGACATATATAAAAAATCTCAGTAAATGATCATATTAATATTTATATTCAATCATAAAGGTCTTACTCTATCTTATGACTCTGTATGATTAAATATTTGTTATCTATGGTAATTATCTTATTAAGTTATTTAACATAACTAGTTTATCTTATATTCAAACATTTTATAATGGTTTTCAAATATAATTTTAATTAACAAAAGCATATACTTGAGGAGTTTCTCTCTAAATGTAAAATATTTGTAGTTCTGATCATATACCAAGTGAATGTCGAGTAAATTCTCAAAAAAAATTTATAGATTGACTACATCTAGATTCTTATAGCCACAAATTCATCCAATTTCCTATATTCAGTCAGGGATGTGATTTCTAGGAGATCCACATAATCTCTACTTTACCAAAATTTCATGATGTTATCCAATACTTATTCTTATCCACTATGCTATCTCTTCAGTTTTCTCAAAATTTCACTCATCAAATTCCTTAAACAATATAAAATATTCATTATTAACTCAATATTAAATCTTATACCACCGAACTAGGTTATCTATACCTTTGAAACTACAATGATCCTTAACTTACCAAAAACTTTATGATATTTATATTTATTAAATTATCTTTAACTAAAAAAATCCAAACCTCTTAATATATCAAAACCCTACTCTAATACCAAATATAATTCCCAACCGATGACACCATTTCATATTTACATAAATTACCACATATATTTCATTATAAAACACTCCCATGATCCATTAGGTTCAAAGTTTTATTGCATTATCACTAAAAATTAACTAAAAAAGCTGATGTCTTTTTAAATATTGTTTTTTTCAACTATATAAGAAACTGATTAATCTATAAAAAAGTCTTAAACATCTCATATAAATTATCCACAGAAAACAATATTATAGGCACATCATATGTATTAATTTTTTTCAAAACTTGTGGAAATAGAAACATAAGAAAATGGGTGAGTTCAAATGCCCAGTAAGGATAAACATACATGAAGATAGTCAAATATCATAAGTGAATAGAAGATGAGTATAATGGTATATCCATTGTAAATAATAAAATCATAACCAATGAAAAATATGTCATAAAACATGATTCATGTGATTTGTAATGGAATTTTATAATAAATAAAAAAAATATTGTGGAATCATGAGTCAATAACATGATCCATAAGATCAAAACATAGTCATTATAATAATAATAAAACTATGGTACAGACACAAGCATAAGAAATATTATGAAAAATTCAAACTATATCCACCCGTTTATGTTGTGAAAAAATAAATGCATGTCCAGTCTTTTATGTTGTGAATAAATCCAAGTATGTTCATGTATCATTATCTCATGAGATAGATATCATTAACCAACTCATTGGAGGAAAATACAGGACCCCATTTTTCATTATTAATATATATGAGTAGACCTTGAAATCAATACTTCATCATATCATAAGGAACACATGGAAATAAAATAGGGTTTATATACTTCTCATTTAGAATCACATAAGAAAAACATTCTTAATTCCATAACTGATCGTAACATGATATACATGTGGAAAATAAATGGGTATCAAAATACATTCTATAAATTTATAGTCAAATACCCATGAATCAAGATAATAATGAATATGGTATTTAGACTATATATATAAAGGGTATACAGATAAGTTGATAATTTCTAAAATCAATCGATGTATAGAATCTATATTAACACACTAGAGTCAAAGGAAGGAAATATATAGTGTTTATATAGGAAGGAAAGTAGAATAAAAATCATAAAAAATAAATGAATTGGAATGAAAAAGGTTGTAATGGACTTAAAAGAGTCTAATACACCAAAATCGAATAAGATAAACTAGAGGGTAGTTTAAGAAAAATAATTTCTACAGAAATAAAAGCCATATTTTTATAAGACAGAAAATAGAAGTGATCCATAACATAGTATTTGGTAAAAAAATTTAACATTTTCCCAAAAGAATTTTTTATTGGACATTTTCAATATACAATTTTTTGAATTTTTTTTGATTTTTTAAAAAATTAACTATTAAAATGAATCCTCAATAATAGATTCTTGAATAAATACATAATGGTTATCGGTAAGACATTTTGGGATTAATATAGGTCAAATGTTAATAGAAGGAAATCCATGTCCATACTTTATAATATGTTTGTTGAAACCCACATCATAATAAGGGATAAAAATATAGCTTTAAAAAGAGGAAAATAGATATGTGAAGTAAACATGTAATAAAATAAAATTGGTATTCCACATATAAAGGAGAACATTTGAAGGAAGAAAAATATGGATAAGGTTGTAAAACTATCAATAAAAAGGATATAAATTATTCTTAGTAATGATATAATTTTTAGAAAGAAATTTTATCAAGGAAAGTATTTGAATTAAATGTTCAATTTATAATAAAAATAAAGATAAATTACTATAAAATAAATTATTAGAATAGAAAATACCAATATTTCAAGAAACAAGTTCATAAAGAAGCTTTCTAACTTAATGAAGGCTGTTGAGTTAACAAAAACGATTACAACTTGGGATTTATTTTGAACAAAATTAATTTAAATATAGAATAAAATATGGATATTCAAAAACCATAGATTAAATTAATATAGAAAAATATATTCATTATGTATTAATAACACTATATTAAAGATATCATGGTGCAAAATAATAAATATCTTTTAATAACTTAAATTTTAGACAAAGAACACCTAATATTGTTTCCCCATCATGTAAAATTCACTATAACCTCCAATAAAAAATATTAATATTATATATAATAATATTAATCATATAAATGAAATTTTATGTAATTTATTTAAAATAAATTATTATGAATATATGAGTTATTTATCATTTATTTTTCCATAAAATTATTGTAACTTTAATTGTTTCACATATTATTTTTGATGTCGATTTTGGTACCCATTCCCCAATACAAATATAATTTTATTAAGATAATTTAATTTAATAAAATATACAATCTATATTCACTAATAAATTTTTCATCACACTCCATATGTTTTTAGTTATTTTTTATTGAAGTGGAATCATTATTGGTTTTTTAGGAATTTTTATGATTGAAGATGATATTTTCATAATAAGTGAAATAATCAAAATAAAATTTTATAAAATAGAAAACAAATAATTATTTAATTGTTTAATTGTTATAATATTAGTATTTAAGTTCCAAAAATAATCCATGATATATTTTTATATCTTTTTTCACATAAGTGGTTAGACCAACCAAAACATGAACATACCATAATTAATGGTGAGTATGGTTATAAAAGTGGTTTATTTTTCTGTAATATATTTTAGAAAAAAAGAATAAATATATTATTTAAATATTTTTAAGGTGATAGATAATATTTTAATATTTTTCAACAAATAATAAATAAATTAGATGAAAAATGAGAAATGTTACTTAGTGGAGGCGGTAGTCCGTACGTATACAAAATGAATGTTTTTAATACTAAAGAAATTATAGGGGTTGAAGGTATATAATAAATAATATTTAAGAATAAATTTTATGTCTTGTAAAACTTATATATTTATAAAATATTTACTTATTACTAGTTTTGAGAGGTGGTGGGAAAAAACCACACATGTCGCTTTGTGCAGGTGGTAGTGCGCACATACGCACGATAAATGTTTTTTTAGTGGATTGAAAGAAATAAGTAATGATTATTTCATTAATATAAAAACATTTAATCATTTTAATGACACCTAGTTTATTATATTATAATTAATTTTGTGGTGCTAAAAGAATAAAATATTTAAAAAACTAAGGAGAAGCGAGACACTTATGTTGAAAAAATTAATTTTCTCTTGGAAACCTACTTTGTTAGGATGGTATGTGACTGAGTATGATATAATATATAATACCAAATGTAGGATCTAAATAATAATGAGATTATCAGATAAAATAGGGGGGGTGAATTGTACCTTTTAAAAATTCTTTTGGAACTTTTAAAGATGATTATGTTTAACAAGGTTAAATAAGATAATTCACAAGACCTCTAAAGTTTAAAAAGATGAAGATTCTACCTTAAAGCATATAGAATCTAACTAAATCAGAGTACAAGTAAGGAAGTATAAGAAAATTATACTTTCCTTAACAATACAAAATACAGCGAAAAAAGTAGTAAAACTACAAGTAACAAGTATAAACTCTTTTGACCCAAAGAGAAGGATATCCAACATCCTTGGATAAAGGTCCCTTGATATATACTTTCAAGAAATTCTATTTTACCCACACCAAGGTAAGCCCTTGATACAAAGATCAAAGTCTGTCTTGAAATCCTTGGAAGCCCTCAAATATCAGGTAGTCATCACCTCTGTCTTCCTCAGCAAGGAGGCCCTCAACTATAAGGTGTTAGAACCTCTGTCTTCCTATCCCCGGTAGCCCTCGATTGTACACAACAACAATCAGAGTCGCACGAAGAAAATCTACACAAGGAAAAGATTTAACAAGTTTTTCAAACATTCTGCATGAATCTTGAGTGTTGATAAGAGCCTCTCTCTCTAGAAATCACTTCAACTACTTGTAAGCACAGATGTCAGCGTGTTTTTTACTATCTTCAAATGAGATCCTATTTATAGGCGAAGATCCAATGTTCATATTCTTCATTGAATTTCAGAGGGACCTCTACATTTGTCACACAAATAATGGTTGGTTGATAACTGAAAGAACGACATCGTTTTATATTAGAACAAGTGTAAGCATAAGTAAAACTGAAATTCAGAATGGAGTTGAAAATGAATGTTTAGGATGGAAAAGGTTAAAGTTCATAATGAAAGTAAAAATAAATTCAGAGTCTATAAACTTAAGAATATTTGGATTCTATTTTGTAGGAGTTTGGAACCTGAATTCTGTAGAAATCCAAATTCTGAATTTCAAGGAAATTTGGAGTCTGATTTCACTAGAATTCGGATCGAGAACTTACAAAGTTCGGAGTCTAAGTTCATGAGAATTCGAAGTCAGAACTTAGAGAAGTTCATAATTATAATTTGGAGTGGAACTTTATGAGAGTTCATATCCATAACTCTAAGTGTAACATCATTAGAGTTCATATCTAGAATTTGTAGTTGAACTTTGTTAGAGTTCGTATCCAGAATTCAGATCCTAAAACATAATGGTTTATGTCTAATTATTATACGATTCTGAGGATTCAGATATGACTCCAATTTTTACACTTTAGAAAAATATTGATATGAATAATTAAAACAAGGTAGGGGTAAATTTCATTTGGAAATGAATTTTTCCTTATTAAAGAAAAACAAGGGTAAAATGAAATTTTCCTTAAGAAAAAGTGTTTGTGATTTTCAAAACAGGAGGAATGATCAAGTCATAAGGAATCCTTGATGAATTATCAATCTCTCCCATGAATGAAGGAATGGAAAAATTCATAAGTCAAACTATATTAACTCCACATACTTGATTTCAAAGGGGTTTGGGGACTCTTAAGGACATAAAAGATCAATAATGTGGTATTGAATTCTAGGGTAGTTAAAATGACAGTGTTTCAAAAATAAATTCAAATCGATAAGACTATCATGAAGGGGTGGAAGTGTTCCCCTTTTCTAAGTGAAGAAATGGTTAATTCTGGGAGTACCATTTAAATTTCAATAATAAAATGTTACTATTCAGTGGTAAAAGGATCAAAAAGTGAAAAATATTAATTAGAGATATTTATTGGGACTATAATACTCTCGAAATCTAATATTTTAGTCAAACTGGAGGGGTTTAAGTTCTTTACTTTTTTAACTTTTTTGACTTTTACCCTAAATATACTTTTACCTTATTAATTAATTTGTAAACTTGGTAATTATTTTTTATCTGTGAAAATAAATAATAACTTATCAAATAATTTGAACATGATGATTTCAAATTTGAAATATTTTTCATCAAATAAAATTTCTATGTTTGAGAAATTTAATTTTAGAATACCTGGAGATAACAATAAAAACGATTTTTAGAAACTCAGTGTTTTTAGCATAAAATTTATATATAGTTTAAAATTATCAATGTTATTTTCTTATGTTACATAAAATTTTATTATTATTAAAATCCTATTTTTTTGGCTTTAAAATAAAATTAAAACATAATTTTACTATAAATATTTTTAATGAAAATAAAAGACAGAAAACTATTTTTAAATTTGAATAAAATGTTACCTTAGTAATAAAAATTAAAAATTAGTTTTCTAAGTTCAAAATAATATTTTTTAAAAATAATGTTTCTAATTAAATTAATTTTTTATCAAATATAATGTTTTATATACTTCTATATACTTATCATAAAATGATAAATCTTTAAAATATAAATTTTTGTTAAAAATAACATTTTTCACTATTCACATAAAAATTAATTATTTAAGAAAAATCATAAATATTTACCCAAATATAGTTTTTATATTCTGAATTAAAAGAACTAGGTTAATTTTAAAAAATTAAAATTCTAAAATTATATATTTATCCTCTAAATGAAAATAAAATGTATAAAGAAAATAGATTTTATTGAATAAAAAAGACCTTTTAAAACATTTAGTGTTCTTAATACTATTTGTATGAATTACTAATCAATTATAATATTTTTATTCACTAGAGGTTTTATTATTATTAAAATTTATTTTTAACATTCATTTAATATTTTGTGGCTCATTTTAGATTGGCTATGTGTGTGAAACAATCATTCAAACACAGTACTAATTTAGAGAAAAAATATATTACCAAATATTAGGGGGTTACAATGAGTTATCACCTCTCAAAATAATGGTTAACATTGGGAATGATATATCAATCCCTCATCAAACGCAATATTGAATAAAGATTCTCTTAGAGATTGATATATCACTATCTAACTATTATTAAGGGAAAAAAATTTACCATTAGGTGAACGATGTATCAGCATAACAATAAAATATACTGCGAACATTTTATATCTAGACGAGATGTGTATAACCATACTCACAATAATTACAAAGTGAATGATAAATCACCCATAAAATGACTCAGATATACAATATATTAACAATTCACCAACTCTTCCTGAAAAATACATAAATGACATCATAATATAAGGTTAATGATCTACTACCACCTAAAAATAAACAAATGTGTATGATATATCACCATAACACTCACAATGGTGACTATGGTATCACTAATACATTAATTAGGGTGAATGATATCAAGATAATTTACTCGCTCTAGGTAAATGACACATCAAAAACCCCACCATTGAATGTGTATAATATAAAACCACATAAAAATAACAATGATGAATGATATATCACTATAACAATTACATGGGAAAATGAGGTATCTCTAATTCAATATTTTGGGTGAACAATATATCAGTGACTAACATTAGGTTGAGATACATCATTGATTCCACTATCTAATGTGTATGATATACCACAATATAAAAATAATAATGGTGAATGATATATCACTATAACACTCAGAAGGGGAAATGAGTTATTTCATAGGGAAGGTTATATCACTATATACACATAATATAGGGAGAACACGTTATCTCCAGGTGAATGATGTATCATTATTCTAAAAAAATAGAGTGAACAAGGTATTAACCATTTAAATATTAATCACTATAATATTAATAATGAATAATGATAAATATCTAATTGAATGTGGTAACACCCTAAACACAACCAAAGAGAATGATACATTACTAACTATATCAGTTATGGTAAATGATATATCATTGACTCATACCCAAGTTGAATGATGCATCAATGGGATTATCAATTTGGGAGGATAAGTTACCACTAAACTAATATAAGAGTGTAAGATATGACATAATACTCATTAAAAATTTGGATGTTATCTCACCAAATCAATATCAAGGGTTGATGATATACCTGAAAAATACAATCTAAGGCTTCATGATGAAAACAAACATACCAAAAAATGTTATCGAAACACTTACCTACTTATAGAAATTATAAAAATTATATCACCCAACAACATGATCAAGGGTGAATAATTTATCACCTTATAAATAAAACATTGGTCAACGAGCTATCTACATATATATAAACATAATAAACATATCAAAAAGACTATAGTGGTTTACTTATTACCCAAGGAATCGGTTTGACCAAAACCCAAAGTAATCAATAGGATATATATGTTGAAGATGTTATACACATATAACACATGTGTGAAGCCCAACCTTCCTCATCAAAACACAATGCTCCATAAAATTACTTATTTAATAAGGTTCATTCTATTGTAGGAACTCATATTTTAATGTCCCATTATAAGATATAACTTACCACTATCCCAACCAACACATTAGTTCACATCATTAATGTACAATCAATAATGCAATAAAATGTTCACACATCTAGTTTAGGATAGGGGTACGACCTCATATTTCCATTACCTAGTCTTATAAAAAATTTCCCACAGTGAAATGGACATTGATTTCTACATTGCCAAGTCATAATTTTTAGAGGACCTATCATGATATAGATAGTTTATATCCATCACTTGAGATACAAGGAAGCCATATTTGATTCTATTCTAGGTTATAATCACATACCCACCTATTCTTATAAAACATAAAACCTATATTTAGACAATAAAAATGACCAACCCTATCCATCTCATTCTACACAAATCACATAAAAATAATCCTTAGTAGGTATTTATATACCTTGCTAAAAAACACCCTCCATTGGTTATAATTCAAGTTAAACTAAGTCTATCATATATTATAAATATCCAACAAAACTAAGGAATGAATTAATAACACATGTGATATTTCTAAGAGTCTAAAACATATCATATCCCCACATCACATAGTGGAACTCACCCGTGGTTCTATCTTGGGGAACACACACCCACTTAATCATACTATAAATCCTTAAAATATATCCAAAACCATATAAATAGGTAATATTGGGGACTTTTAAATTTTAAAAAAGAGTTAACCCATCATGAAAAGTGTACTCCATCACTGAAAAAGAAATCATCAAGCGTCATCATCATCCACGTGACCCAAACTCATACAAAGGGGATCCATAATTAATTATAAAAACATATAGTTAATTTAAATAATTAATTGATTTTTTTTATTTATGTATAAATGATGTAAAACCAACAAGGTGATATATCCTCACCAAAACATTGACCAAAAAGGTTCGGTCACCTCATACCACACCCCTGAGTCCACTGTTGTGAAAATACCAATCAATTGACAATGATTACTTAATCTATTCCATATAAATTTTATAAAATCCACAAATAAATAAATCTATCAAATTACATCTTATAAAATGATATGTAATCATGTTTATTCTCATCTATGAATCCTCCTATAGCCATGATGATAAAAAAACCATTATATACACCTGATTCTACAATACTCGAGGTGAGTCAGCACAAATTTTGTAATTTTCAATCCATTAAAATTAAATAGAAAGGGGAGGAGGTTTAAAAAAGAAGTATAGGATTGAGAACATACTACCACAAATGATCCACATAGCACCAACATCTATAGATAAAAGGAGGTAAAGTGGTGAATAAATTAATAGGGGTGTATCTTCTCTTGGTCTTAGTGGATCCAAAAGGTGTTCTCATTTTTTTTATAAAAATGATGAAATTTATTTAAATTAATTGAAAATAAAAAACTATACCATGGAACATTTCATCATAATGATTCAGGTAATGTAAACATGACCTATTATAGAGGAACACAATAAAATATCAACCAATCATTGTGGTGTAACAATATACTACACAGTGCATCACCCACTTTTAGAGGAATATGAGGTAAACATGACCAACCCATTGTGGAATTATCACAAGAGTTATGATGTATTTCTTTAATTGAAACCATATATTAAGATGTTAAATTTATAGAAATTAGAAACAAGATATTCTCAATGGGAACCCCTATCAAAAAACATTACCTTCATGGTGAAATAACTAATGTTCTAGTGTGGTGAATTCCCCCAATAAAATTATTCAACAATATGAGGAAAATTACAGTATGATCCAATTCCATCATAATAAAATAATTTATAGTTTTGAATAATGGAAACCATTGCAGTATGATTTCCCACTTCTCTAAAAAATTATGATTCCAAACCAACCAATAGATCAAAATAAAAAAAAATCCTAAATATAAATTTTTTTATACCTTGTCACATATGGGTTGTTACATATAACAATAAATATTTGTATTTTTTTCAAATCACTCTATTTTATTTAGTATGGTGTAGAGTAACTTATAATCATGTAAATTAATCTAAAGGAGGATAACTATTGACTAGATAAGACATATATCCTATTTCCATAAAAGGAACTAAGATATTTTTTATTATAAATTGGATTTTATTAATTCCTCACCTTGTTTAGGGCATCAATGTGTTGGTAGGAATGAGAAATTAATTCCTTTACTTTTGGAATATTTAAAATCCAAAAACGGACTAGGGAAGTATCTTAATATTTATATTTTCTATTATATTATAGTATAATGACTAGTGTATTTTATGCATCATAGTTGAAAATTTATAAATTATATTTGTCTCTCACGTTCCACTACAATGATATAAAGTTGGACAAAAATACATCTTTATATGAGAAACCAGTGTGCATTATTTACAAGAGTGGGAATTATTTTTGGAAAAAATAAATACCATTTTTATAAGTATGATTAAAATAAAGTCATTTGATGGAGGAGACTTGGGAACAAAAATCTTAAATGAGGTCTTAATGGAAGTGTTTTTTCACTATATATAATTATTGATTACTTTTGGGGAAATGAATCCATATAGTAGGGAGTTTATAACAAATATAGGTTTTAAATGCATATTTTTCTTTATTTTATATGACTTTACAATTATATATTAAATCTTTATAATTTTAAATATGAAGAATATTGTGATAGGGGAAAAAGGGGAATAAGTGGTATTTTTTTGTGATTTTAGAAAATAGAAACCTTGGGACCTAGTGGAAGGGTATAACGGAACTTTAGAGAAAAGTACAGGAAACTGGTGGTCTTGAACTGACCACTGCATTGTCATTGGGATGACACTAGTTTTATGGTAGCCACAAGGTAGCCCATTTTTATCCACTGGGTACCAAGTGTACCATTTGACCTTATTTTATTGTGGATGATTTCTGTTATTTTTTTAAAATAGGATTCTGGGATTTAATAATATCTTCCATTTTTAGAAATTATTATATTGTGGTTTCGCTTTATTAAATTCTCTCCCTTCTCCCATTGATTATTCTAGTTTTATCTCCAACATTTCAATGAAAATTATACAATTTAGGAGTTGTGTTATTATCATGAAGTTATGAGATATGTTTTGTTATTATTTTTACTAAATGGTGGTGATTTTGTATTTTGCCTTTATTCTAATACAATATATTTTTTATAATTAGATTTAATTATTAAATTTCTATATATTTAAGAGGAATAGAACATTTTTTCTCATTGGATATTGATAGTTGAAAAAGATTTAGGCGACATATTTCATTTTCTTTTGACTAATAATGTATTTCTATATGATTTTTGAATTTATTCTTATGATTTTAGTGATGTGAGTATAAAATGTGACGAAGAAAAATTTAATTTAATGAGAACAATATCAGATGAATTAGTAAGAATAATGTATAATTTTTTCTTGGTTTTATTTGATGGAAATATATTCTAAAATTTTTATATTATTTAATACAAAAGGATTTAAAAAATAGAAAATAAGAGAAAACATATTATCATTATTATTGGTAACAATATTGAGGATTTTATAATCGATTTTTTTTTAAAATTGCTGGTGTTTTGATGTGACATTTAACAATATTTTAAGTCACATTGTTGCATTTTGATATTTTTTGAATTAAGGGGAATAAAATATGAGGAATTACAAGTAATATCTCATTAACATGTGATGTAAACTATATTTTCTTCTAAAAAAATAGTTTTTAAACTGAATACAATGAATTTAGTAGGATAAATTAGTTATTGGATTCTAATAAAATCAATAGTGGTATGTGATGTTAAATGTTACTATTCAAGGGATTTTCTAGAATACTTTTGTCACTAAAAACTATTTAAATGAATTTTAATTATTTATTTAAATTATAATTTTATGTAGTTCATAGTCTTGTGACCATGTTTTATTCAAAATGGTTATTTGGTGAAATAATCAAAATTTTAAGAAATTGTTAGGTGACATTTTTATATGTTAAGACTTATTCAATAAATGCTAAAAACTGAATTAAAATTGGTAATTAATGAAAAAATGGCATGTCATTATTTTAAAAAGTGAGAAAATGTATAGGAAGCCTATAAGGGAAATCTGTTTTCCAAAAACTAGGTATTTAAACAAAAGGTAAATGATTAAAAATGAATTATTTTCATTTAATTTTAAAATTGAATGATTTTTTAGGTTGATAAAAGTGGTAAAATAAAACCAAAATATATATGAAAAAATGATTTTTTATGATGAATAGCATGCATTAATGTCAATTATCGAGTGATAATTTTTTAATTCGTTATTGGATTATTATGATGGTTTTTATGAGAAATTAAACATTACTTATTATACTAATATTTTCACTATGTTTTTGTATATTGATAATATTAGATATATTCTATAATAATTGTATATATATGTATGATGTATATTTTTCACATCATATATAATGATATGATGATATTATATGGTATGATATCCATGAATATAATTTTCTTTTGGGATATATCATCATTTATGATATGATTTTATATCATTGAATCTTACTAGGGTAGTCATAGTTCAGGATATAATCCATATCATATGGTTATGTTATATGTTAAAATGTATTATATGATTCACACAAACACCCTATGATTGATTAAGTTTTTCAAACAGTAAATTTTAATAATTAAGAGACGTAAAAACTATCATTAGTGGATAATATTTTTTATAATAATATGTATCAGGGATAATTCCATTGGCTGAAGGTTAAAAGAGTTATAACCAAATGAATTTAATCATATCTAATATAACATATGAGTAAATTTCACAAACACTCTGGGAATTTCCCTAATGATTGTATCAAAAGGCCCAAACATTGAGAAGTAGTGGGTTGTTCCTATGATCCATTCCCTTATATATTATCAATTATCTTGGATATAGAACTCCCCTCCTCTATAATATTCTACGCAATTTATTATCATACCATGGTTTAGAGGGAGGTACTACTCAAGAATCATGTGATTTAGATTAGTATTTTTATTAACCAAGGAGGTAAGAGTATTTTTGGTACTTATAGTAATATTTATCAAAAACTAATCAAATACAAAAAAACCATCATTAGTATAATGTATACATTATTCCTTTGTTTATAAATGATTTTGGTTTCCATATCTTAATAATCACGATTTTGCGGTTTATAATGCCACCCATCACATTGAATTGGTTTTAATAAATCCACTGAAACCCATCTGTGGTATCAAAGCCTTTCTATTAAAAAAATACACTATGATTTATTTTTGGAATATTTTTTTGTAAAAATAAGTGGAATGAATATTAAATATAGATTATTTAGGATTTTATAAAACATTTCAAGAAATATATAGGCGTATTTAATGTATTTTGGAAGAATTATAGAAATTATATATTTAGTTTTGATTTTTTAAAATTTTGAATATAATTTTCCAAATACCACTTAAAAATATTAAGTTGGAACTTTATAATATTATATTTATAGAAAATGATATTTTTTAAGTGTACTATGTGAGTTTAGAAGTGTAATCCTTGAGTTTGGAAAGGCAATCTATGACTATATAAGAGTAACACATAACATTAGAATATTATTTTATAATTTCTTAAGGGTACTTATAGACACCATAAGTGTACTATATACTTATAAGAGAACTATAATATCTTAAAAAATTATTTTGGGACCTTATAAAAATACACTATACTTTTATAAGTGTAAAATTGGAACTTTAGAAGAGTATTGTGTGAATTTTTAAGGGTTATTCAATAGAAAATTAAAATTTTAAAAAGTGGTATCATGGAACTTATTAAGATTATTTTCCTTAGCATATTTTTTGGAGTTTTTCTTGTTGTAGTTTTTGAAATATCTTCTTACTATTTAAAATGTGTTATTTAGTATGGGTGCTAAAAATAAAGAGAATATAATTCTTTAATTAATGGAATATTATTTTTTGATTATTCAGTGATTCAAAATCAATATTGGTGTTGATTTTTTGGGGTTTTAATATTGTGTTATTCTTGGTGTTTTTTAATACGATGACATCTGCATTCCTGGGTGTACCATGTCAGCTATTTCATGATTCTATTTACCTATTCTCCATGAATAAAATTAATAAATTAACAATATTATTTTGAATTAATTTTTAAAAATAAAAATATCTTGTTAGAAATATAGAGTTTACATATTTCAAATATAGAAATCTATTTCACATGAAAATTTTATGGGAAAATATTGAAAAAGGGAAATAAAAATAGAATAAAATGAACATATCTATTGAGATAATCTATGGATAGAAATATAGAGAAGGTGGAAATTATTTTTATTTTAATGTAGTGAAGAAAGAGAGGATATACAAATCTGGAATTTAATTTTTAGAACTAAAAGAAAATAATTCCACACTTTCATAGAAAAGTCAAACTTTAGGAATGATGTATTCTAGGGGTTCTCTCAATATAAGTTCCTTGATATTGGATCTAGTTCCACACCATCCATCGTGTAACTTCACATCTACTATTCATAAGAGAATTAGATAGTTTCAGTGGTATCATATCATCCCATTATGTTAATGGAGTATTGCTCTCTTCATTGGTTGAATTTTATAAACCATATGGGTTAGGGAAACTACACCAAATATTGTAAACCAATGTAGTGAGAATAGTGTTTCTAGTTCATATTGAAATTCCTAAATTTTTTATGATACATTTTCCTTTAAATAAATTTAATTTTTTTGATATCATGCTTTACACACAACACCTGGTTTAAACAAACTACAACACATTATTGAATTATTATTATGTAAAAATTGTCTCCCAATAATTAGATTATAAGGTATAAACCAGACTAAATATGTTATGAGAAATTATTATTTCACAAGAAAATAATTATTAATTACTCATAAATTAACAAAATCATATGTAATTTAAAATATATGTTTTTCTAAAAACTATTTTTATGGTTGCGACATGTTTTTATCTGAATAAATTAAATTCATAAATTTTTATACATGATTTTGATGAAATATATAGATTATATGTTTAATAAAAAAATTTAGCATTCATCTAATGCTTTTTACTAAGAATTTGATAAGAATAAATCCACTTATAAACTTCAAAATATTTTTTTTCTAAAAAACGTTTTCATTGTGTTTTGCATATTTATTTTAAAATGGATATGTGAAACCTATATAAAATAAATATTGAAAAAATTATTCCATATTTTGAATTATGAGGCTGAAAATTTTAAAATATCCCCCTTTTAGTTTTAATCATTATTAGTTGTAACTAAGGAAATTTTTTGTCACCTCAATAAGGATAAAACGGGTAAAAATGATTGAAAATATAGATAAAACCTATAAATATCCCAAACAATTGCCTTTATTTCATTATATCGGTTACTTTTGACCATTGTAATCTTATCTTATATGGTTTGGAAATTTTCATGCACTTTCCATTGATAATTACATTAATTATAATTTGAGTAAATAATTAATACAAAATATCACCCTCTTGGTTATAATATCTCTAATTAGTTTTCATAGGGATAAAAAGAGGTTATGTTTAGTTATAGCTGGTTATATTAAAAGTTAATGAATTTATTTAAACTTGTTAAATCATTTTTTAATTTTTAGTGATGGAATAATTACCCTAAATTCCTATGAAACGTTGACACAATGGTTGTTCAAGTAATATAAAAATCAAATAAGTTATTTTAAAAATAATAAATGTAATAAAATTTGGATGAATTGTTATGTTCCAAACAAATTTAGATAAATATAACATATTAGTAATTTTTTTTACAATTTTATTTGAATTCCATTTAAATCATATTGTCTTCAATGTCCAACTATGTGAACTCTCTTGGAAATGACTTTAATAGTATCTTTTATTATATAATTTTTTATTAAATAATGTTTTATTAAATGCCCTTAAATTTATTAAAATCTTATATTCGGACAAGTGAATGGTATATGGCCATAAATATAAAAAAAAATCAACTTTTTGGTCAATTATACTTTTATATAAACTTTTATAACCCCTAAAGAGTAAAATACTTTGATATCATGGTAAATTTTAAAAAGGTTAACAAGGGTTTAAAAAAAGAGATAAGGGTTAAAAATAACCTAAAATAGTCCAAATTTTATTTTATAAGACTATTTAAACTAATCCTAATCATATATTATAAATATATAATATTTTTTCTTCTTGAACATGGAAATTAATTTATATTAATTGAACCCATTAGGTAATTCTAAGGGCTCCCATTCCCTCACTTATAAAAGGGAACATCCACTTATCCCTTATTCAAAAAGTTTAAATCTTATATCTCAAGAAATTTATACCCTACTACCATAATATATTTATTAACTATTCCATAAATCTTTTGAACCTTCCAAAATACCATCCTCTCGGGGCTTATGGTGTAAGGAAAAGGAGGACTCTCAAAGAAGAGGTAAAACTTTTAACTGAGTACTTTAAATTTAATTTCTTCTTCTACCATATTTAAATATATAGTATTCATTTTAAAATAATATATTCTGTGTTTTTAATATATTTTATTGTTATTATGATAATATTAAAACCATATCCCACCTCCTTTCAATCTTACGTGAAATGAAAATATCACTAGTGCATACGTATAGATTACCGCCACCATAAATTGATGTGTTTTGTTTCTCATCCCCATTAAACATTGATGAATATAATTATGGATTTATTGAATAAATATGACATTTAAGATATTAATATACTTTTTAATTTTGAATTATTATTTAATTTTATTTTGTTTCATCTATCTAAAAGTGGAAACATCACTTGTGCATACATACAGACTACCATCTCTACAAAGGGATGTAATTATTTTTCTATCACCGATTTATATGAAAAGATATAAAAGTATATATAATGATTATATATTATAATAATTACATGATTAATATTATGGGGATGATGGGACCATGATAAATGTACAAGGGCTGGGACTTCTAAACTAAAATAATCCTAAAAAATGATGTAGTTATCAATTAAAACAATGATTTTAATAGAGAATTGTTAATAAATTACTAATAAGATTCTATAAGTAAGTTATATATGGTATGATATATATGAGTATTGTTTTATAATATATTTATAATAAATCTATATTAATTATATAAGAGGTTTGAATGTGTACTAAGAAAGATGATACTTGAGTTAAGGGTTAATGTTACAATATCATTTCTTCTGGGGATTGACTATGCTATAAATTTATTAAGGGTAGTTTCATGAATACTATCTTTAATAACCCATATATTTTCTTAAACTCTAGTTAGTAATGTAATTTTCCTGTAACATTACTATTTTCCTCTCTTTGGTACTAAAAAGGATACCAAATATATTTTTAAGAAAAGATGACCTTATTTCTATTTTGGATGATAATATATTTTAATTGAAATTATTTCAAGAATTATTTTATTATTGTATAATTGTTTACTAAATTAATTTTACCTATATTATAATTTCCATAAAATGGTTTAAAAATAATTGTCTTGTCATTTTATAAATGTTTTAATTTTCACCAAAACTGTGAAGATAATCTTTGGTTTAATGTCTACCAAATGAATGGGTTTTCCCATCATCATGACTAATATTTTATTTTAATATTACAATATAATATTACAATTTTTAATGAAATAATTTTTTTTCTAATATTTGGGAAATTTTGATATTTTAAATAATTTTTTTAAATTGAAAATAATACTTTCCTCAAAAAATATTCCAATGATATTTTAAACGAATTTTTCATCAAGGATAATGCACTTTGATGTTACTTATCATTCACTATGGATATGAACCAATCATATTATACACTTATTTAATATAGATTGTTTTATGCTGAATAGTTTTTATATAAGATTCGATAAAACTAATTACTTATCTATGGGTTATCTAAGTTAATATGATATCATTTTGTAACACGTTTATTTTGCACAAGTTATACGATGATTAAAAAATGAATGATCTAATGACCTTATAATACATTTATGTTCTAAAGTTATGTCATAGTCAGGTTCCTTATACCTATCCATTAAATTGGTTAAATATAAATTACCCATGATATGATTGTGTTACACATGATTCTTATTTCTTGTTCATAACATTATGTATAGAAATGGTTTCATGTTCATAAGATTATGTCTGGACCTAGTTTCATGTTAATAACTTTGTATGAGGACCTGATTTCATGTTCTTAATCTAATGACTGAACCTATTAGTGCTTATACGTGTTTACAATGTTATAAAATTCTATTTGTTCCTTATTTCTATTTTTATGATTGATTAATGATGATTCTACACTATTGTGATGTTTTCCTTTTATTATGATAAAGCCTTATGTTATTACTCCAGATTAAAGATATTTAATTGATTGGGTATTACTTTATTATGTTATGATAATATTCTAATGCCCTTATTCTCATACATGATCATTGATTTATATCACCTTTATTTAACATTTTTGAATATGTAATCTAAAACACTCTCAGGTTTTCCTTCCCTATGTTTTGATGGAATGTTTTAATAATGACATGTATATAAGGGTTCTAACTTTAATATATTTGTGGGAGATGTTAAATACCCTTTAAGAAATACAATTATTATGTATATAGTCTCCAAATATAATAAACCTTTATGTTTTTTGGGAATATATAGTTGTGTTATATATTTTATATTCATCTAAAATGATGTAATATTTATGTATGTTATTCTTGGGTCACCTTATTTGGTATCAGAGAAATATTAAGTTATTTTTGGAGATTATTCTGAGAAAAAATTGGTAAAAAACATGGGGATAATTTTATTTATAATATTATATCCTAATGTTTGGATAAATTTTATATTATGTGTTTTCCTAGAAAATAAATCACTTTCTGGATATTAGAAATTGGATGTGGTTGTGGCACAAATTCACCTAAGGGTAAAAACTATAAAAGGGGATTAATGGGTATCAACTTAATCACTATAGGTTCATGATGAGTGGTCCTAATACTACACACCTAGATAGAAACTCATGGGGGATATTATTTAGTTAGGCCACATTATCTTTATAAACCATTAAGATGGATTTGAATAAAACATGACCAAGGACAACCTAGATTAAACCTAATGCTTTATAGGTCGATAAGAATTAGTTATAATGTAGGATTTATCTAAAAACAATTCATGAATATATGAATTTTCACTAGGATTATTGTATCTTGATTCTTAAACTATGTTTTGGGTTTTAGTAAATGGATATAACCAAAAGGAAACTTGTGAAAAAAGGATTCTAAGACCAATGAAACAATCGTACTCATGAGAAACCTAATTTATTAGGAACTAAGATACAATATATTTTAATTATGATCACTCAAAAATATCAATATATCGGCGGAAATGAAGACCATATTGAGTATAAAAATTCATGATGGAGAAACATGGAATTGAATAATTTATGTGACAACATCCACCATGTTTCAATGGGTATTTTGATCCAATAGTTTTCGAAAAATGGATCAATTCAATAGAAAATATATTTTCTCTTCTACAATGCGTATACCATGAGAAATGTTTCATAGTAGTCTATCGTTTTGAAGATGAAGTGGATCAATTATTGACTCTAATAATGGATAAAAGGAATGTGGAAGAAATTAAATCCATGTAATGAGAATATTTTAAGTTGGTATTTCTCACTATGTAGTTTTACCGAAAAATTTATACTAAATTAGTGTTACATTTTCTGTAGATTAATAAAATTGATGACTAATCCATTTATATCATTGAAGAAAACATAACTTTATTGTATAAGTGAGGTGTGATTGTGTTTTTATCACCATCCCTAAAAGAAATATTGGTTGATTCATTAATGTTTTTAAACCAAGTATACACATAGAATTATCTATAAGAGACCTAGGAATCAATAAATAGATTTTCAAATGTGTACTAGAAGTGGAAATGAATGTTGGAAACCATTATTTTAATGATTCTTGTGATAAAAAATATTATTGAGTTCTATGTAAGATTCAGTGGTATGTCACATAGAGGGAAGAAAAAGTTTCATCCTCTTACAGGAAAAAAATATGGGAAGGAGAACTTATGTTATTTAATAAAATTAATGAAGAGATGGTTCAAGTGTGGGAGGCTTGGACATTGAGAAATAATTCAGAAGTGATGTAATGCGACCATCCATGAAATGAATAAATATAAATATAAACCAAATTATCCACCCACACTTCAATTCTTTAGATGTAAGGTGTTTGGTCATTATAAAAATAAATACCCTAATCAAAGGGATAATGAGTATAATAAGACATAGTAATGAATTAAGTCAAAGAAAAAAGGGAAAGGTTATGAAATCAAAATAGTTAAATTGGGTCAAAAGAATGATGGAGAATGGCACACTTATCCTCCACTCTAGAATTAAAAATGGTTTTTTAATTTAGTTTATTACCAATCCATTATATCTGAAGAATTATATTAGAGTTTCACATGACCACCTAAATAATTAGATACTAATTTGGAAGAGAAAACCACCAATGGAATGATGATATCATCTTATGTTTATAACTCCTCTATGATAGACTTTTTTTGGAATGTTCTTCCTAAAATCCTGTTATTATTCCCCATGTTGAATTTTATGTTATTTGTTTTATCGATTAGGTCTCTTAGTATAGATCCCATATCATTTATTGTGGAAGGGATGTAAAATTTTATATTTTTAATCAACATGTGATTTTTTATCAGAGAGAATGTGGACTTTAACTCTCAGTGTATATTACTTAAATCATATTGGTTTTCCTACCTATCCATGAGGCACATTTATCTTAAATTGTTTGGGATAAACTCAAAATGGAAAATTGTCCTAATTTTTATGAATATTATGATTTATTTTCCATGGAATTTATTATTATTCCTGAAATTGTGAAGTTGATTTTTCAATTGGACTCATACACAGTGCTACAAATATTTCTAAGACTCCATAAAGAATGACCCCAATTTAGTTTGGGAAATTTATTATGCAAACGTAATAAAATCTCGAGAGTGGATTAGTTTTTCCTTATGATTAACCATGGGGTGAACCTATTTTTATATTAATAACAAATATGGGTCAATTAGTATTTTCATTGATTATCATAAAATCAATATCATCACTATTATGGATAAATATATTCTACCCTAAATTGCTAATATTTTTTATCAATTACAAAGACTACAATGTTTCCCCAAGATTGATCTTCGATATAGATATCATTAGTTAAGGGTCGAGATGGAGGTTATACCCAAGAAAAACCTCCTTATGGGTTATGATCATTATAAATTTATAGATATTTCATTTGAACTTATCTATTCTCCTGTTATATTCAAGGAGTAATGAATAGAGTCTTCATATATTACCTTGATCATTTTTTAGTAGTCATTATAGATGATATTTTTATATATTTTAAGTGAAAGGAAGAGGATGAGGAACATTTAAAGATTACTCTGGAGGCCCTTAGGGAGGGAAATATTTATACTAAGTTTACTAATTATGAAATTTGGCTATAGAAAGTCTTATTCATAGGTCATATAATTTCATGTGAGGGTATATCAGTGTATCCTTCAGAGATAAAAGTTATTAAAAAATGGACCAGGAAAACCATAGTGACTGAGATATATATTTTTCTTAGATTGGTGGGATATTATTGATGCCTTTTGAAAATTTTCTCACAGCTATCAAATCGACAAACCAATTTGAACCACAAGGGAGCCCAATTCTTATAAAAAGATGAATGTAAGGAGGATTTCAAGGAACTGAAGATAATATAGGTTTGAATCTATATAATTACACTACCATACATTAGATAAGGGTTTATGAACTATAGTGATGCATCAAATAAGGTATTAGGATTTTTCATCATGAAAAATTATATGGTGATAGCTTATTCTTCTCACCGTTTGAAAACTCATGAAAAAATTACTTGTATCAGGATTTTGAGTTGGTAGTAGTAATTTTTTCATTGAATCTATGGATAAATTATCTGTATTGTGAAAGTTATAATATATATACATGTTATAAAATCATGAATTATATATTTACACAATTTTTTTGAATATAAAATAGAGAATATGGTTGGAATGGATTAATGATTACGACTACTCAATACATTACCACCATGGGAAGGAGAGAATTGTGGATGATGTTGTAAGTTGGAAAGGCCATGATATTTTTTACATAATAAGGACTAAAATAGATCTAATATTTAGGGATACATATAATATAGATCTTGATATCATGATGAAATGGGCAGATCTTATCTTTTATAGATGAGTGTTCAACCATCTATCTATGAAATGATTATGAATGAAGAAAAGGAAGATGTGGAAACATATAAGAAGGTGAGAAAGGTTCTTATGTTCAACCATGATATTGATGGAATAACAGGTTTTTGGAACTAAATATGTGTCCAATAAATTCTAGGCATGAAAAATTAGTTTTTAAATGAAGCTCATAATTCATTATTATCTATTAAACATAGAAAAATGAAGATTTATATAGATATTAAAGAGAATTTCTAGTGTGATAACAAAAAAATGGATATTGTAGAGTATGTATCATGAATCCTGATATGTTATCAATTTATGGTTTAGAGAGACAAATAAAAAATGATGTTACTACCATTACCCATACTTTAATGGAAATTGGAAAAACTCACCTTGGATTTCGTCGCGAGACTCCCCAATACATTAAAAGTCTGTAATACTATTTTGATTAACTTATGGAATATTTATACTTTATTGTCATAAGAAAATATTTCTCCCTTGATCAACTAACTCAGTTATATATTAATTAAGTGGTGAGATTCCATATAGTACCACTCTAATTTTATTTTATTGGGATCCAAGGTTAACCATGATGTTAAAGAGAAGTCTTTAGTGGGGTTTTCATAAAAATTTGAGTTTGAATACTAAGTATAATCCAATAAAAATGTTATGATTTTTAGGACCATTCAGACTGTAGAATACATGTTGATATATTTCTCCATATATTTTAAAGTTGGTTGAAAT
Source organism: Viscum album (assembly GCA_963277665.1). Classification (NCBI taxonomy): domain Eukaryota; kingdom Viridiplantae; phylum Streptophyta; class Magnoliopsida; order Santalales; family Viscaceae; genus Viscum; species Viscum album. The sequence continues at coordinate 2,128,069,750 of OY728130.1, read as the reverse complement.
CAACACCTTCCTTTGGTGGAAATTAATTTCAAAATTATCTTTCACTAAAGAATTTATATGGATCTTTATGAAGTCCTCTATGCATGTATGTTTAGATCTCAATTTTTATGTGATAAAGTTTTAGAAAGAAATATATTTTGATTAGATCTATCCAAGGAAATGGATTAGAAGGTTAGAACCATTCAGAAGCATGTCAGGGTATCTCAAATTTGATAGAAAAGTTATGCTAACTGTCATTAGTAATATTTGGGGTTCAAAGATATTGATATTGTATTTCAACGAATATCTCATATGAATTAGGTTGTAAGATTTGTAAATAAGGTTAATATGATCCCTTGATATATTAGTCTCCCTAAAATTTTGGATTGTAGCATGATAATAGTTTATCACTTTGTACATCCACCCAATATATATCAAGTTCATGATGTGTTTATTATATCACTATTGAGGAATTACATACCTGATTATTCACATGCACAAAAATCAAAGGTTATACCACTAGATAAATATATATATTATGACAAACAACTATTGGTTATTTTATATCAAAGAGAGAATATTTGAACTACAAAAAAAACTGTGTTTAGCGGCAGTTTTGTGGCTGCGGTTCACAAAACCACCGCTAAATGTTTTCGCCGAAAGGTTTCACAGCGGTTTTTAATAAACCGCGGGGAAAGACGAAATTCATTTCAAAATTGCGACCCTTCTTCCCCCACCCCGATCGTTCCCCAAACCCTCGCGCCCTCCCTTCTTCCTCTAACCCCCCGGTGACCAGCAATCCTCAACCCTCGACCTCCGGCGACCCGCGACCTCCGGCAACCCGCGACCTCTGGCGACCCCCGACCTCCGGCGACCCGCGACCTCCGGCGACCCCGCGACCTCCATCTCCGGCGACCAAGAAACCTCCATCTCCGGCGAACTAATTACTAGGTGATTACTAGTTATGTTGTTTTTTTCAATCCCTACTAATTGGAAACTTTGTTGTCCCCCTCATTGGGGTTTACCTATACTAATCCACCCACACTGGTTTCAAGACCAGTCTTTATGGTGTAAATTAAACCAACATGAACACTTATATGCATTATATTATTATTAGAACTTGATAAATCAGTACATTAGTATGCCATAAAATCCATATTTCTGACACTAGTTCATGCAAAGAAAATAGTGGTCTTGGTGTGAAACTCACCAGAATTTGCGTAGTTAATCATTCATAATTCTGAACTATGAAATTAGTGGTGGAGATATCTCTGTAATTTCATAAATGATTAGACTGCATTGTGTAATTGAGAATTTCTTACCATGTATCCATATTAAAAGCTAAATCTTCCTTCATTGAAGGATCCTAGCTATAAGAATCCAATCACCCCTACTCAAGAAGCTGGGTAAGAAGGAATAGCAATGTGGAAATATGACATGACTCTGCCACATCAACAAATTCATCCCTAATAATCTCTTTCAGGTTCCCACCCCCATATCACCATCTATAATAATCTAGATAAGGTTGATAGACACCCATGTTTGTCGATAAGATAAATAGGGTTCATTCCTATGAGGTACAAGTCACACAAGGATTTTAAGGCTTTGGTGAATCTTAATCCCTGTCTCCCTAAGGGATGTACTGGGAGTTTCGACTCCCAGTCCAATGTTCAACTACTTCTGGAGTCCTTCAATGGAGTGATATTATGACTCACAGCCCTATGTCGATCATGTAAGGGATATCCGATTCATCCCAGCTATAACAACCACTCGGGAGCCTCCAGGGAGGGATCCCACTAGTCATTGTAAGCACTACCCCACCCACCCTTATACAGAATAACAAGTGGTATACACAAATTTCATGTTGTCCTTGGTCTAGATAATTTGACAATAGCATCAAATACCGTGTTTAAAGAGATTTATATCATGGTTAATGATCTTATACAGCTCCAGTGGCCCGTTCCACCACCAACATATACTACCAGTTCCCTACTACTATATAGTAGGGGATCTGCAACACCCGAAATGGATCGAGAACTCAGCCACCACACCAGCAGTCTTGGATGAATCTTTCAGTCGTCAGCACAATTATTAGCCATCATTGGAAAACTAATGATTGTGATATATATTATGGATGTCCTCCCCTTATCATCATTGGACAGAGTGGAGGTCCTCCCCTCTATTTCACTCATCACAGATGTGGTCCTCATGTCACATGAATCAATCCAAGTGGAGGTACACCCCATATAGTTGATATTCATAATTTATGTCATCCCCATGATTATAATTCTAGATATAGAGTTACTCCCAGTGTCTCAAATCATCATCAAAGATCTCCTCCTCACGTCATTCCCAGCTCAAGCAGATGTCCTCCCCAAAACAACATTGACTAGAGTGAAGGTCCTCCTTGCTCCACCCCTCGTCAGCATGGTGGTCCTCCCCATGTTTTCACTAGCTTTAGGGGATGTCTCCCCACTCCATGTACAATTATAAAGGAGTACATCCACACTTTATTGAAATACATTGATGTCCTCCTCATGTCCAGTTTGACTAGTATTAATTCCCTCATCATTCTACAACTTTAAATAGACATGGAGTTCATCCAAATTTTCTCGCAAACTCCAACAAAGGTCTTCTTCACTCCAACACTCCAAAACCTTGAAGGTCCCCCAATAAATTTATTAGAATACACAATGATCTTCCTCATGTTCCTCTAGATAGACACTTGGGTGGTCCTCACACCCTGGATCACCAAAGAGGATGCCATCCCCACTCCCATGACAACTGATACGAAGGCCCTCTATTTTAATGGCTAGCTCCCTAGGGTGTACTCCCCACTCTAGTTCCAACCTAAAAAGGGTCCTTCCCATGATAAAGATTTTTCCTATTCCAATGAACCACCCTGGAGAATATGAAAGAATCATCTCCACTAAAGGAATAATTATGAGAATTATTAAATTATTGTAAATCATGTCCACTTTTCTAATTCTAAAGATAAGTGGGTCCCACTGATGGTTTCCTCACCTCGACCCTCTACATTAGATTTTGGGGAATGAACCTAGTCTGTGAGTTTATTCATTTCATAAGATGAGATGTACCGGATCCTTAAATCCCTTCATACATACAACGAAGGAGATGAGGATTTGGATCCCTTCCAAAATATCACATTGCAATATTTTATTTAGTTTACAGACTCATTATACTCCTCAACATGATATCAGAGAGAGTTGTTTTGGGTATGATTGGTGGATATCACTCACAAGATTCTCAACTGATAGCCTCTTCCTTTTCACATGAATATGTGGAATATACTCTGTCCTATAAGAAAATGGTGAAGTAGTATGTACCGTCTTTGAGATACAATCTAGTAGGTTGTGGACTATCATCTCATGCAACATTATCCCCACCAGATAGTCCACTACCAAAATGGTATACAGAACCATTTTTTCAAGTTCCTGAGCCACCCAAAGTATAAGAATGTGGAAATGAAGAGTTAAACTTCACTTCTGAGTGGAGAATATGATATGAAACTATAAACACTGATCAGTTTTCTGATATATTAAGGATGATCAATACTTCCAACATCATAATTCTGGGGTCACTCAATCATGATAGGGATTTTTTTTCAAACCATTTGGGAGACACATTTCTGCCTCTTGAACCGTATTTTAAATTATATAATATCCAAGAGCATTAGGATGAAATTTTCCATTAACGTTACATGGTTTATTTAGTAGGGCTTCTCGTGTGGTATCCACCCACATCAACAAGATACCACCAGTACCATCTACAATGATGTCTTCAGAAAATTTTTCTAATCCATATAATTATTAAGAAAGTGTACCCACCAGTACAGATTTGCATCGTAGGGAATTATGTTTCTCTCCACTTCAATCCCATCCTATGATAGCTAAATCTGCCCAATGACATCAATAATGTGCCTCTGTGCATAATCACCTTGAATATAGATGATATTGTTACAATTAGGGAGTGATAAACTAAATTAAATTCTGAGTAAGAGGACCCACCCTTTGCGGTAGCACAACATCTACTGGACACCCCAAGTGTTGACACCCACCATCAAAGAAAGACGCATGGCCTTTCAGATTCCTCTAAGTAATTACCCTTACACCAAGACCCCAATAAGGGTAAAGGACCGACCAGGACTGCTAATCCCTATGACCCGTCTAGTTCAATGTAAAATATAGTTGATCCTGGAATGAATTCTATGTTTCAGCATCTTTCCAAATAGAAGATTCCCATTAATGATCTCCATGCTAATTAGTTTCTACAATATGGAGATATATGATATAATCTTGTCCTATATCCACTAGAAAATTAGGGGAATCCAATATTCATTATGAAAATAATTCCCTTTAATCTGGAAAATCAATTTCTTCTCAATTCGGTAAATTTAGGAGCCTATGACAAGTGATCACACTATTTATTGCCTAATCCACCAAAATTGAATGAGAATATTCCTCGAGACCTGGATCTAGTAATTCCCCTAGTATTATCTTATGGAATTTGCCCAGTTGTAATACCTATCACTTCATGGGTGGTTTATCATACCTACCATGTTGATGATATTATAAATTCATTAATTGTCATTGATCTTGGCCCAGAATGGAATCCTTTCCTAGAGGACACAAGGGACAACCTCATCGTATCCTTTGAGGCCCTGGAGAAGTGATAGGTGGAAATACCACTTGATGGAATGTCATAACATGCATCGGTTTATGATATGTCAGCACCAATAGAATTTTAGAATCCAACAATTACCCCCTTTAATGGGATGTGTAATATGCTACAACACCTAGCCCATTTTATTTCAATGTGTTGCCCTCTGTTGTGAACTCTATCATAGTAGGAAGACACAAAGAACTATGTTTTTTGCTAACATTAGAAGGGCCAGAGTTTTTCTGGTACATCTAGTTATCCATTGGGTCTATAGCTTGTTGGGAAGACCATCATAATCAATTTATTTTTCAGTTTAGCACCACCATGGGAAATTACAGAACATCTGACTACTTTATTTGAAAACAATGACCAGATGAATGAGTCATAGACATTGTCGCTAGGTGGAAGGGCCTCATGAATTCACTTGATAAGTCATTAACTAACAAATATCTACTGATGATGTGCATGGTGAATGGTAAGGCTAAACTGGTTCCCTCCACCATCACTCGAAAAATTATAGGTGGATTCAAAAAATTCTTTAATAGGACTCATCGCCAGGATAAATCCATCCAACATGCTAAGAAGGTGTTAATTTTTTCACTCAGGTATCCTATGAAAAGAGACTCTATGTTCTAGATTGATATTGTTTCATAGGTTGAGTCCCCTATTCTACTAGAATTTTTACCAGTAGATCAGACTTTATAGCCACACTAAGGAATCAACATCTTACTCAGCCTCAGGCTATACATCAACCACTGTAGAACGAGTCATCACCACCCCCTCAAGAACTACTACCTAGTCTAGTTAATCAGGCTTTATCCCCATATCAGCCTCCATACCATCATCAGGGTTAGACTCCTATAGATCCATTTAAATATAAGAGAAATTGGACCTACACATTTTATGAGTATTAGTCAAATTCATATTGTATATAGCATAGAATCATTGGGTGTCAGTTGATCCAATGGAAATTAGGGTAGTGAATTTATGGTAATATTTGAGTCATGAATTTGATATCATGATCTTATTAGAACACAATAGATATTATAGGGATTTTTTTATAAATTTATCTCTATTTATATATCTAATAAAATAGATTTACCAAAAATGGGTAAGGTTAAAAAAAGAATACATAATTTTATTCTTACATTTATGATCACAATCAGTGGTTGAACAATAACCCATATTTATGTTAACGTACCCATTTCATTTTCATTTATCAAAAATCATGGAAAAAAATTTCTCTCAAAAACCCCTTCTTAAACAAATGAAAATAGTCATTCCAATTTGACATATCAACTTATAAATTAAGAGAAATTAGGCTATTTATCATAGGCTAGAGATGGAACCACCTACCTCAAAGATCAAGTCACACATTCCCGTAATGGGATCCACCAACAATGAAAACCCAATGATGAAAACGAAGGACCTAGAATATAATAAAAACATTAATATTGATATAAATTAGAAAGGAAGGGGTTGGTGGAAATGTAAAACACCAAATACCTCAAGAAAAGACATCCTCCGCACCACAAATAACCAAGGAATGGCCTCCATAATGAGATCTCCCAAAGGATCTAGAAGAATACACAAAGATTCAAAATCTTAGGCCACCAGATCAGATAATGTTACCCTAGGGTGCCACCATTATCAAGAGAAATGAAGAATCAGAAATATTTCTTACCCAGAGAGATGCTCCACAACTATAATAAAAGATCCAATGTTGAATGGATCAATCTAGATGGAGCATAGTCTCTTAAAAAAACCTGATAAGATCTCTAGGTAGGGATCCAAGGGCCTGGAGAAAAGAACTGAATCCAAAATAGCCACTCGCCTATTTTAAATGTGATCAATGAATCATCTTTATTATATTATGCATACTTTATGATCAATGGGTCATCTTTATTATATTATGCCTACTTTATGATCAATGAGTCATCTTTATTATATTATGATCAAGGAATCATATTTATTATATTATGCATACTTTATGATCAATGGGTCAGCTTTATTATATTATGATTCTGAAATCTTACACTATCGTATATTTTGTGTAGGCACATTGTGATGTACATGGATAGAAGCTGGATCACATTACCGAGGAACACACCTTAGTATGTTAAGGGTTTGAATGAGTTTTTAGATTTTGCGATTTCTAATCGATCCGTTGAAGGGAGAATAAGATGTCCATGTCCTAAATGTAAATTTAGAACATGGTTGAAGAGAGATGAAGTTTATGAACATTTAATACTGAAGCAATTCCCTGGTCAATATTTGTGTTGGAATTGGCATGGAGAATCGAACAATACAGAAATATTGAGCACGGATGTTAATCCATAGAATGAGGTCCCAATTTAGTTGAAAATGGAAAATGAAATGCAAAACCTCATAAATGATGCATTCGGCACTGCAAGACACCACTATCAGCATCAAAACATATCAGAACAACTAGAAGAGGGTGATACCAATTGAAATGTGACAAGTGATTTTTTGAGACTGTAACACAAGTAGATCAAGATTGGAACATATCATTGGATCCTCTTCTTGATTCTTTAGAGACAAATGTAATGGAAAACTTCACTGAGAAAAATGCGTTTCATGATTTAGTTGACGATGGAAATCAAGAGTTGTATAGTGGGTGTTTGAATTATTCAAAGATTTCATTTCTGCTGAAGTTGTACCATATCAAATGTTTATGTGGAATTAAAAATAAGGCAATGCCCATGATATTGGAGTTGATTCGTGATGTATTTCCTAAAGCCAAAATCCCAAAATATTTTTATGATATGAAAGAAGTTGTTAACAAGCTTGTTCTGAATTATATAAAAATACATGTGTGTCCTAATGATTGTATGCTTCATTGGGGAGAGGATTAAAGTAGACATAATTGCAAGAAATGTTCTTCTTCTAGATGGCAGTCAAATGGTGATGTTGGAAGTCTGACTGAACATAATTTCATGAAGAAGAAGAAAATGAACACACCTGCAAAGGTTTTGTGTTACATTCCTTTGAAGCCGCGATTGCAAAGATTATTCATGTCATCAAAAACCGCCGAACACATGAAGTGGCATTCTATAGATAATAACAATGATGGGTTAATGAGACATCCACGAGATTCCCAATCATGGAAGACATTTGATTCATTACATCCAAATTTCTCAGTTGATCCTAGGAATGTTCGATTGGGATTGGATGCCGATGGATTCAACCCATTTGGGACTTTGAGTACAAGTTATAGCATTTGGCTAGTTGTTTTGATCCCTTATAATATTCCTCTGTGGATGTGTATGCAACAATCATCTTTAATCATATCAATGATTATTCCTGGAAAACAAATGCATGGAAATGATATTGATGTATACTTGCAGCCTTTGATTGAAGAATTGCAGGAGTTATGGAGTAACGGTGTTGAGACATTTGATGTTTCTTATAAAACAATGTTCAAAATGCATGCTGCTTTACTGTAGACCATTAGTGACTTCCCTGGGCTTGGGAATTTATCTGGTTGGAACACTTATATGGGTTTGTCTTGTCCCCTTTGTAGCTTTGATTTTGAGCCCAAACGGCTACCTCACAGTAGAAAATGGTGTTTCTTATGGCATCGAATATTTATCGATGCATCTCATAGATTTCGGCTGAACAAATAAAAATTTAATGGTTTCATTGATCGTAGACCACCTCCAAAGTTGTTAACCGGTTCTGAAATATTGACACAACTTGAAAATGTTGAAACAGATTTTGGGAAGGTTCATCATTTGAATGATAGCGGAAAACGGGTCTGAAGTGCATCATCAAGTGAAATCAGAACACAACAATGGAAGAAAAAAATATATTCTTTAAACTTTCGTATTGGGAATTTAATTTGTTGCACCAAAATCTTGATGTGATGCATATTGAGAAGAATTTCTGTGATAATTTGATTTTAAAATTACTTAATGAGCATGGAAAGTCAAAGGATCATCTTAATGCTCACAAAGACTTACAAGTAATGAACATAAAACGCGATCTCTGGCCAGATGGGAATGAAAAGTATGCTCCGACCATTTTCGCAATGAAAAATAGGGATAAAGATACGTTCCTTCGAATTTTAAAGAATGTGAAGGTATTTGATGGGTATTCGAGTAACATCTCGAGGTGTGTTGACTTGAAGAATCGTATGTTACATGGATTGAAAAGTCACGATTCACATAGTTTGTTACAATAGTTACTACCATTGGCATTGCGTACATTATTACCTAAAAAAGTTACTGCTGTTGTACTCCAATTATGCACATTTTTCAGGAAATTATGTGAGAATGTTGTACATCTATTTCACCTTGACAACCTCTAGGAGAGGTCTGTATTAACTCTTTGTGCAATGGAGATGGTCTTTCCTCCATCGTTTTTTACTATCATGATGCATTTAACTGTGCATTTGGTTGAAGAAGCTAAATTAGGAGGCCCCGTTCATTATCGATGGATGTATCCAATTGATAGGTATTTTATTTATATGTTTTCCAGTTAAGTAAACAATTTTTCACATTTAAATAAATGCATAATATTATTATTTTATTTCACAGATATCTTGGGCATTTGAAATCATACGTGAGAAATAAAGCTCAACCAGAAGGCTCTATTGCTGAAGGCTATTTGGACGAGGAATGTCTTAACTTTTGTTCCATGTATTTAGATGTTATCGAGACAAGATTTAATGTAGTTGGATGTGTTGAAAACACATCAACTCAATCTCAAATGCATCAGAAATCAAAAATATTTCCTACTATTGGCCGATCAGTTGGGAGGACCTCAAATGTGACACTGACAGAATTGGAATTATTACAGGCACATAGATATGTGCTGCTGAATAGTGAAATTACAGATCCATTTATTGAAGAGTGTAGGATACAAACAAAGAGACGAATGAGAGGCCGAACACGAAATGAGAAAGATATAACGAAAGCTGTGAATAAAGAGCTTGTAGAATGGTTTGCACGATGTGTAAGTTCATAAATATTTCAATAAATAAGAATATTAGATTGACACATACAATTTTTAAATCTATTAAATTATATTTCTTTTTTCAGATCATGAATACTGATACTCAATCAGACTTGTCATAAGATTTGAAGTTTCTTGCTAGAGGTCCTATAAAGCCAGTTACAAAGTTCGACGCTTATAATGTGAATGGCTTTAGATTTCATACAGTTGATTGAGAAGTGGGTTTGAAAACACAAAATAGTGGTATATTTACATTTGGTGAAGTGGGATACTATGGAAAGCTTCATTATATTATTGAATTAAACTACCATGGGCATTTTTCTGTTGTTTTATTCAAATGAAAATGGGTCAATATTATCAGATGTGTTAAAAGTGATTCATTGCAATTTACTTCTGTGAACTTCTCTCGCTTGATGGATGTTGGTGATCGTGGAATACATGATCCATATATCTTAGCATCACAAGAAAAAATGGTATATTATGTGAATTATGTTGTGGATGAAGGGTGGAGTGTAGTTACTCACATAATACAAAGAGATTTGTATGATATGGATGATGAAGTGGATGATTTGCCCTCTGAAGTTGAATGTCATCAAAAATAGGAAGAAAAATTATTTTTCCATCATGATATTGAAAATATTAGTCTTGAAAGGATGAATGAATTGGATGAAGCAATGGAGCAGGAAACCGACATTATTTAAGGGAAAAATGATTGTATGTACAATTTTTCATTCATGTAGCAACCACTTGTTTCATTTCTGCAGTCATTCATTATCATTGTTATATATATTTTGTTTGTTAGTACTGGGCATCTATTATCATTTTTAAATTTTTTTTATGCATATTTTTTTCGAAATATATATTATGAACTTAATTTTATTTGATTAAATGACAGGAATGCCAAGGAGGAAGAGGTATACTATTTCTTCTAGTTCTGCGACGGATGCCGATCCATCTGGGTCACTCCCCACGACATCTGAGGCACCAGCTGCCTACACCCCTACACCATCTCCCCCTGCAACATCTCTCACACCATCAGAGAGCCTCCCATTAGAGGCTGAGTCGTCGACTCCCCCTACAGGTGCCTCATCAGTTGGGTGGCGACAAACCCCTTCCAGTTCATCCCGGACACACTGGAGGGTCACAGTCATAGGTATAAATTTTAATTAAATAATTTTTTTGCATTTTGTTTATACTAATTGTTTTCTCATTGAAGATGGAAAAAATAAAACTGTCGAGAAACACTTAAAAAGCTCAGATGTTTGGAACTTGAATGGAAAAAAGATAGTCGTGCCATTTGATTCTTATGGGGTCCCTACTGATGATGTCGTGGGGTTACTTGGCCAGATTATAGGTCAGTTGGCAGCGAAGCCAATTTCCCTTCCCATTTCATATGATGATTGGATACATATGCCTCCAAACTGGAAAAATGAAGTTTTTGATTCTCAAATAAAGGTAATTTTATTACATTATGGTTTAATTGAATGTCATGTTACTAATATGTTCAAAATTAATTTCTGTATACATATATTCTTTCACTTCACAGTTGCTGATGTGATAGCACGGAAGTGGACTTTGAAAAATCTTGGTAAAAAATAGAAAGATTTCAAATGGAGATTGTGGTTTGATGTCAATTATTATTCATTGACCTTGGAACAAATGTATGACAAGCTACCTAGTGGGGTACCGAAAGAGCAGTGGAAAGTTTTTGTTGACAGACATCGTGATGAGAAGCAGAAGGTATTGAAATATATATTATTATATTATCCTCATTTTACATTAATACATGTATATGAAGAGGAGATGAAATTGGATACATTACTGTTAAATTTCATTTTATTTATTTCAGGATCTCTCAAGACAGAATGCATCAAACAGGGCGAAGCAAGTCTTCCCTCACACGGCGGGATCAAAAAGCTTTTCTAGAAGCCGAATGTCATTGGTAATATTTAAAATTGTTTAAATATTTATAATACAATATTATCTATTTAATATATTAAATTTTTTATTTATCTTTGCTTAATGCAGTCACAGAATTTAGGGCACGAAGCCTCCCGGACAGAACTGTGGTTGGATGTTCACAGAAAATCAGATGGCTCTTTTGTTAATGAGCCTACCAAAGAAGTTGGGGTATGAAGTCATATTTTTATTATAATAACTTATTATCAGTTTTTACTGTGTTAATATGTATTGATATTTGATTTATATGTAAAAATTAAAGAACTATGGGATGCCAATCCTGGGCAGTCCTACTCAGTCTCCCAGGATGACCCGGTTGCTCAAGTCCTTGGGAAGGAGCATCCTGGTAGAGTGCGCGGGATGGGTTTGGGACCCATACCATCTGAGGTCTTTAGAAGGCCATTAGGTATTCTAGCTGCATCTACTCATGGTTATGGTCAGCCCATATCTAAAGATGCTCAGATGGAGATTTATTCTCTACGAGCCACAGTTCAAGACTAAGGGGCTTAGATATTCGCTATGTAGAAAGCGTTGACTGATTTATATCAACAGATGAGAAGATATTCCCCCAGTGGTAGTGAACCAAGTGGTGGTGAGAAGGTAAATCACAAAAAATCACAATCATTTAGTTTGAAAACTTTTATTGGATTTAAGTTTAATTATAAATATGAAACAATATTTAATTTTCAATATAATGTTCTTATAGGTGGTAGCAGGAGATGGAGGTGGAGAGGGTGACGATGCATCATTGGACCATGAGTAGTATTTTTGATGTGTTGAACAAATATGGGAAAGGTTGGTTTGTATATATAACATGTGTGGTGTATGGAACCTTTAGAAAACCATTGGTCTTGGAGGAGCTTCAGTGGCTAACCTTGAATGATCACAATAACCTCAGGTGGCAAGGAGAATGATGTGATTGTTTCATTAGTTAGATGATCTATGGTAATAGTCTCTTTGATGTTTCTATTGTAAATTCAGCATTGGGAATTTGACTCATTAGGGTGTTGCATGTCCAAACAGCCATGTTGAATAGATATCACTAGATCAAGATGGGGTTTTGAGGTGATTTTCATGATCATTAATAGTTTTTATGAGGCACGTAACCACATCACATGAAAACCAATGCAACTCCCTTCCCATGAAGCTTCCCTCTTTTCTAACTTTTATTTTATGAACATATTGGGAGATTGTTAGATGACATGTCATATGATAAAAAAGAATAATCATAGATTTTTTAAATGATTAATTGGGCTATTTTATGGGGCTTCACATGATCGGGAACAAATCACATGAATTGCATAACCCCTTTGCATGATGTTCCTAGGGTCATGTGATCATGAGCCTCATTGAAGTTCACATGGTCCTTGTGACCTAGGTGATTAATCTATATGTATACATGCTAGAATTTTCTTTCCTTTGGTTATATATTAACACCTAGGCATTGGGTATTTCTTTGTTTCTAAAATATACAATGCTCATTTGGCTAGCGTCAAAAAATCCCCCCCCACAAAAGTGATGTTCGAAGGAACAAGGACTCAGTTATGAGGTAGGAAATGACTTCATGAGTCTCTTATGATTTCTCTGTTTGGAATTAAAAACATATTTTTGTCTTCTATAAGTCCATTCATATTCCTTGAGGTTCCCTATAAATAGGGGGTGAGAGTCTGGTCATTTGACCGGTGACATGAAGCTCCATATCTCTCAAAACCCTCTCTCTCGTGCATTTGTTTTGCAAGACAAATTTGCATGACCTCATCACAAGAACCATACAAGAGACCTAATCATGTGATCATGTCACGTGACCTCTTTGTGTGATCACCTTGTCTAAATATCTCACTTAATCAATCCATGAACTAATCAATGGTAATTTATTAGAACTTTGATGCACACCCTTGGCTATTAGTCTATCTTATGTGATTTGGTTGTCTCTTGAGGACTTTTTCATGATCTACTAATCTTTATGTGATTCATGTGACCTTCACATGGTAACATGATTATATGTATTAAGAAAAATCATGTGGTCAAAAGATGTTTTATGGGTTATGTGATTTTCGTGACCTAGAATGGATCATGTGGTCCACGTAATGTTTTCCATGTTATGCACTTATTTTGATTGATTAACACAATTGATTCTCTCTTAATGGTTACATATCTTCTAATATATTCTCTGTTCTCTTTAAATATGCCCTCTATTTCTCAAATGTATTCTTATGTGGTAGACTGGAGAGACCTTATTTCCTGGAACCATAATGTCAATCATCGATATAATGTATTTTATTACAATAATGTTTTAAAGGTTCTTATTCTGACTGAACATCAACCCATTTAATCCTCGTTCCTCATCCTTATAGGACAAATGACTTGTAGTGATCCCTCCCCTCTCTTCTTTGGCACATTTTGATCCATACACTTTAATCCTTTATGGAATCAAATATTTTCAATTTTGATCATCTGTAAACTATAAGTATAAATCCATGTGACCCCCAATCTCTTGTTTCATTTGATGTTATCTTGTGTTTCATTCTAAATCCATAATTTTTGGTATTTTGTATGCTTTAGGTATTATTATTGAATTGGACCAACTTTTTCATCAACATTAAATGAAAGGGTGTTTATGAATATTGCGTAGGTGGTGCATAAATTTTCTCCTTATTATATATATGTTGTATGTGTTGTTTGGTTTGTTTTACAGGGCAGTGGTGGAGTATATACAGAAATTCTATTTTTTTTCTGGGTCAACATTTCGCGGTGGTTTTAACCACCACTAATGTTTTACCACTTATACATTTAGAGGCAGTTTAAACCGCCGTGAAATATATTCGGCAGACTGCTTAGCAGCGGTTAAAACCGCTGCGAAATCACATCGGAATTAGCAGCGGTTTTAACCACCACTAAGCAGGTGCCTGGCACGCCAAAATTTCACGGCGATTATAGCCGCCTCTAATTAAATAGCCCTTAAAACATCCGCTAAATTTACCAAAAACCACCGCGAAATGAGGTACTACGATGCTTTTCTTTGACCACCGTGAAATGCATAAAACCACCGCTAATAGATTGCCGATGCCAAGTTTAGCGGTGGTTTCTATAAACCGCTGCCAAACTATATAGCGGCAGTTTAAATCGCCACTATATGAAAAAAACTGTCACTAATAGGCAGTTTTCCTATAGTGTTTGTGGAATAAGACCAGTCATACGGTCAATGTTTTTTGGCATAACCATAACTTTGAAGAAGTTTTGTGGAACCCAAGTATCTGTTGAGGCAGAAGTATCTTTAGTTTTTTTATCAGATTGAAGAAATTTAAAAGGTGAAATTATTATAGAATAATATTATAAAAACATTGAGTCTTTATGATATATTTCTATTTACATAAATTTAATTTCTTTGATTGCTTTCATTCCTGAAACACTGAGTATAGATGAACTACAATATACTATTTAATTATTATTATATGTAATTTATCATCTAGATATTATATTGGTGGATTTGAATAGTACTAACTAGATAATGAAGAAGATTTTTTTTACAAATTTTTATGTTGAATTCATCAATTACTAGTTGTTAAAATCACAGGGAAGTAAAAAAAGATACGTTTATCTTGGAAACTGTTATATATTTACAATATGTTTTTATCTAAATAAATTATATAAATCCTAATTTATGATTGAATTTATTTTATTTCGTATATTATATATTAAATAAAATGTATTAAAATTCATCTAATGTTCTTTACTAGGATTGGGATAAGAATAAATCTAGTTTATTCTTAAAACACATATTTTTCTAAAAATAGTTTTCATTATATTTTTCACATTTATTTTAAAATGAATATATTCCACATATATAATGTTAAAATTGAAAAATCATTTCTATATTTGGATTTAGGATGTTTAAATTTGGTAAATATTACCCTATTATATTTCTTTATTATTAATAGTAACTACTGTAAATATTTGTCACATAAGTAATGGTTAAATTGAAAAATATGGTTAAAACTATGGGATAAGGCCTAGAAAGATCCAAAAAATCATTTAATTGCATTTATAGGTTCATTTTGACCTTAAGTATATTACATTAATTTTTTGAGATTTATTTCCACATTTCATTGAAAATGACTTTAATATTATTTTAATTTAAAAATAAATAAAAATTTCACTTTATGTTTTTAATATCTCTTATAATTTTTATAGGGATAAAAGAGGTTAAGTTTGTTTATAAATGGTTTTTTTGAAATATGAATGGATTTTCTTATGATGTAAAATTAATTTTTTACTTTTAGTGATGGAATAATTATCTTAAAGGCTTATGAAATTTCGACAAAGAGATTGTTCAAGTAATAAAAAAAATCCTATAAATGATTTTAAATGTATTAAAAATATTTAAATTATTAACTATTTTAAAAGTAATAAAATTTGGGATAATTATTTAATTAAAAATAATTTATATAAATAGGTTATATTATTGATGTGTAAAAATATTTTATTTGAATTCCATTTATATCTTTTTCTATTTAATGTCAAAATATTTGAATCGTCTCAAAAATGAATTTAATTCCATATTATGTTAAATAATATGTAGGTAATTGATTTAAAATTCCTAAAATTATTATATTTGGCCATGTGAATGATGTATGGTTGATAAAATTTACCATTTCCCATATATGGTTTAATTTTTGTTTTATAGTAACATTCATCTCTTCTAAAGACAAAAAATATTTGATATCACAGTAATCATCAATAGGGTAAACTATGGGTTATAACCTTGTCATAATTGTTAAATAATAACCTAAAAGTATATATATTTGATTATATTTGATTTATTGGGATCATAATAATTGTAGTATCAAAATATATCATCATGGTTTCCACTTAAAAATTAAAATTAATTTATATTAATTTAATACATTAGATAATTCCAAGGGATCTCCTCTACTCACTTATAACATGGAATTACCTATTATCTATTATTAACATAGTTTTAGCCTTATAACATGAAAACTAAACACCCTAATACAATATTATATTCCTTATCGATGTATTATATTTTCAGATATTTCCAAATACCATCTTTTTAAAGCTTAAGGTGTAGACTAAAGGATGTTTATCAACAAATATGTAGAACTCTCAACTGAGTTCTTTGAATTTTATTTCTTATTCTTCCCACAATAAAACCGTAGAAACAATTATAAAATAATTAATTAAGTATATTAAATATACAAAATTTTTATTTTTGATAAAGGAAAAACCATTATCTACCTCTTTCTCATAATATGGGAAAAGAAAACATCGCTCGTAATTACGTGTAGATTACCACCTCAATGAAGTGATTCATATAGATTTTCATTACTGATTCTCATAAGTTGTTATAATTATGGATTTAATGAATATATATTATATAAGTTATAATAATATATTTCTATAAAGGTGAATTGTTATTTTATTTTCATTCATACCATCAATCAGAAATTATAAACATCACTTATGTGTACGTAATGAGTAACATGTCCATGAAGTTATGAAATCTGTTTTCCAACACTGGTTTATATGAATACTTATAAAATTTTATATAATGAGTACATAATATAATAATTAAATGATTAAAATTTTCTATATGATATATCCATAATTAAAGTATAGGGGTTGGGACCGCCGAACTGAAATATTCATGAAAAACGAAGCAGTTATCACAAGGAATAATACTTTTTAAAAAAAAATACTTATAAATGGGTAATAAAATGTTATAAGAAAATAATATATAGTATAATATATATCATTATGGTTATTAAATATATTTAAAATAATTCTATATTTATTATATATGAGGTTCATATTTGTACTAAGCAAGATAAGACTTGAT
Source organism: Viscum album (assembly GCA_963277665.1). Classification (NCBI taxonomy): domain Eukaryota; kingdom Viridiplantae; phylum Streptophyta; class Magnoliopsida; order Santalales; family Viscaceae; genus Viscum; species Viscum album. The sequence continues at coordinate 2,128,052,298 of OY728130.1, read as the reverse complement.
GTAATGGTTTATGTTACAATCTAATTTCATTTTGAGATTATCTATGCTAAATTTAAATAGAGTGAAATATTATAAATATTACCATTTAAAACCCATATATTTTCATCTAAAATGGAAATTCATGAAATATTCAATTAATATTACCATTTTAATCATTTTGGTACATAAAGGGGATAAGAAAATGTTATAAATTAAAAATGAATTTATTTTGTTTTTGGTCAGGAATACTTTTTCTCCCATTTCCATATTTTCATTAAAATGTTATCAAAAATGATTTTACTATTCCCCAATTATTTACTAAAGAAATTATTTCCCATATTTTAATTTCTATATTTTTTTTAAAAATAATCTTTTTATATTTTTCTAAATGATGTACTCTTCACCAATAGTGTGAACAAAATTGTTCTTTTACCCCATATAGAATGAATGAATATTACCACCATCATGGATAATATTTTATTTTTTAAAATATTTTTTCTTAATATCTTGTAAATTTATAGATTTTAAATAATTGATTGAAAAATTAAAAGGGTTTATTACTCAAGAAATATTCTAGTGATCTTTTAATATCCTTTCCAACAACGATAACATACTTCAATATTACATAAGTTTCTTTAGGGTTATGATCCAATGATACAATCCTATTATTTTCTCTAGATGGTTTATGATGAATTGGATTTATGTATGATTTTATTAACCCCATTACTTGTGTACGTGTTAACTATGTTATGTTGAAATCATTGTAAAACTTGTTTCTTTTCCATGGGTTATACTATAATGAAATGATGAATGGTTTTATGATCTTGTGTGTAACATATCAGGTAAATAAAGGATATGATATTTACATATTTATTAATACTATTGATGTAAATATTAATTTTAATTTAAATGGGATGCTATGTCTGATAGCATACTAAACACACAACAACAGATTTCTTCAAAATCTTACGTTGCACACAATGTTGAGTTATACTGAAAAACAATATAATAACATTATTATTTTAAATTATAGTTAATGCCTATCCATTTTATTAGAATAAATGAATATAAGTAACTAAAATATTATTATATATGTTTTCTAAATGTCTTTACATTTATCCAATAAATTTTAGAGTCCTAAAATAAGAATGAATCTAATTTTAAAAATGAAATACTCTAATATTCTTTAAAAGGTCATTTTACAGCCTTTTGATAGAGAACCCTTTTTAAATATAGTTTTTGTTACGTTTATATGTTATAATAGACAAAATAAAATTCTAATTTTTAATTGGGACATAAAAATTTACTTTGGATAAATGTTTGGTATTTTTATGATAAAGTTCATTTTTAATGAATAGTAAAAAATACCACATTTTAATTCAAAATATCATTTTAATCTATTTTAGTTATATATTTGGATTGTTATTTTAGTTGGTTTTAAAGTATAATTAGATTTTATTTTTATCATTTAATATAATTTAGGTCATTATAAGTGATTTCACATTTAAATTGGACATAAACACATGTCAAACTTTTAATAGTTTATACTTTTGAAAAACTCTCTTTTTGGTTTTGACAATATGAAATAATATTAAATTAGTTAATAAAACTTCTATGTTTTGAATTTGGTAAAATAAAATTCATTTTTTAATTCAAAATATCAAAATTATCCTTAGGTGAATTTTTGGTATTTTTCGGAAAACATTCAATTTTTGATGAATTGTGAAAAGCACTATGTTTTTGTTTAAAACTAACTTTTTATTGAAAAAATTATTTATTTTATTTAAATTTATTTTAAGTCAAAATAGATATATAATATCTATTCAAGTTTAATGTTTTTCATTGGATTCATTTTATAATAAAAATAGATGTATAAAATTTTATTGAACTTTTTAACGTCTTTTACCCACCTTCTAGGAACATTTGCAAGTTTGCATAAAACGAAATTTTACCACTTATATGAATTTAATTTCAAATATCTAAGAGACATGGTTGAAATTGGTAATTAAAATTTTGTTCAGTAAGATAAAAATATTTTAGTTGAATAGTAACGTTGGACTTTGGTTTATCATAGTTAAAAGTAAATAGTGTAATTAAAGGTCAAAATGATATTATAATTATCGTAACACGTATATTAATTCTATTGGATAAGTGTATTTTGACCAAAAGAAACCTTAAGAATAAAATATTATTTTTTTGTCCACATAAATAAGATTTGGATATTTATTATTATTTTATTTAAAGAAGAGTTAAAAGTGTTAAATTCAAAATTTAATAACTAAACCATTTTTAATAAAGGGATATACATATGATAAATTCGACTATAAATATTCATTATAAAGATAAAAAGATTTCACACATAATGGTATTTTACTTATAATTTTTCGACATAAAATAATTAAATTTATTTATTACACATTGATGATGCAGTAATTAACTTATTAATAAAAGATTAAAATAATTGATATTATAAATATATAAATAAATTTAAATTGAGACTTTTGATGCATTACACAAATTTTTTATGTTAATATTATATGTTATCAGTGATTCAGTGAATTGTTTTCTAAATAATATTGTTGTTATGTCTTTCAAAAAAAATATCAAGTAGTGTCAAAATTGACATAAATGAGTTATAAAAAAATACTATATTATTAAATTATATAATAGTCTTAAAAATCTAAGCTTCATCCAAATGACTCTTATAATGATAAATATGTCATTAATGAACCACTTGGTTTTATTTTGTAATTTTATAGTGTGTTTATTAATAATTTAATAAACAACTACAAGAAGACATTATAGAAGTTAAACTATTTAACTAAAAGTTAAATCTAAAAGATAAGGTTAAAATGGTATCCTAAAATTGTCTAAAACCTATTAGTTTAGAGTATTTATACCCATAACAACCAAATTCTCAAATTAAATTCATTTAGAGCATTTAGAAACCAAAAATTAGTTTATAATAAAATAATATTTCAAGCTTTTCCAAAAATGACCCTCACCTCTTTTATAAAAGGGTACTCCCCCTTCTCTCAAAATAAAACCTCCAAAGCCATTTGTCTTAGCCAATCCCCACCCAAATCACCTCCAAAATTCCATTAATTCAACCTAGAGGCCTCAACTTTATCATAAATCCATCCTAATGAGCCATTTTATTCAAATAAAAAGGAAACACCTGAAGAAGAGGTAATTATTTTATCACCCCTTTCAAAGTTTTTTTCTTCTTCAACATTCCTTTTATTTGTTATTTTCAAAACAATATAATAACTATTGTACCTTATAAATAATTTAATGTTATTATAAATATGGTAAAACCATATTAATTATTCTATTCATCCTATGAATGATAATGTCACCATGCGTACGTACGTATGGCTTACCGTCTCCACGTCGTGGTGTAATTTGTTATTCAACACTATGTTATTTGGATTGATATAATGCTGAGTAATATATATATATAAAAGGAAACTAAAATGATAATTTTTCTATAAAATTAATATACCATTCAATTCCACACCTTTTATTCATTAAGGACATGATATTATCGCTCTTGTGTACGTACGACTTACCGTCTCCACGACGCGATAAGATTCATTTCCATGTTCACCATTCAAAAATAATTATAAAAATATATATTGTTAATAAATATGTAATATATGACATAATATTTCTACTGGATATATATATATATATATATGTTGGTATTTACATATATCATATTCACTTAGTTCAGTTCAATATGATATGAAAATGGAACCTACATTTATGCGTACGTACGACCTACCATTTCCATAAATGGTTTTTTCCATTTCATATATCTATCTATTATACATATTTGTATTATAAATATATATTGTATATAAATCATGTTTTATATTCATGATGTATTTAAATAATGATCTAAGTGATACAATCAGGAATAACAAGTTAAAACATGTACGATAAAGAAAGTGATTATTACCCAAAATGTAAATTTATCATGGAAATTATTATTAAATGGGTAATATAAAGTCATAAATGAATCATGTATGATATCATAAATATTAATATAATTTTTTATAATATATTAACATCATATGGTCATTATACAGAATGTTAATTATACCCTCGACCAAAGGGAAGTACAAGGTAGGGGTTAATTCCTCAATCTCATCATTATATGAGATTGTTTATGTGTAAATATTTTTAGGGACATATTTATTATCCATGTCCATGTTTCATAAAATAATTTTTCAAAATTATTCATGTAATGTACTCTATAACTAAAAAATCATATTAAATGTTTTAAATATTTATTCTTCTAAATCATTACCATTAATGTTCATGTTTTCAAAATCATTTTAAGGATTTATTTATATGGACATGATTGTTTTAAAATGTTAATTCCTTTCAAAAGTTTCATAGTGTTATGGGAAAATATGATTTAAAAATCTATTTTAAATGACTTATTTTATAAATGTGTGAATTTTATGTGATTTCACAAAAGGGATATTTCTCTCAAAAAGTTTTACTGATCATTTTAAACTATGTCAACATCCATTACTGAATATTATTATTGATTGAGGTTGATTTATTATAATGAAATCTTCCAAATTGTATTGAATGAGTTATGATATTTTTGACTGTGGATGTGATATTTTTATACCCTTCATGTTTTATGGATGTAGTATTGAAATTTCACATGCTAGTTTTAATACGAATGTTTATGTTATGCTTCAACATTTTCATATGAGGAATGCAATGAACTTAGTACATGGAAGATGTGGCCTGATATAGCCCGTTGATGCATCCGTAGGTATCATGAGACACACTAGTGTTTTGGCCCAAGGCCTTGACAAAATTCTTATCTTTAGTCTTGGCACGAGGCCTTGACTATGTGGTTATGATGTCCAGCGTTATACATTCACTGTTTATGAAATTAGTTATCACATGTGATTATTAGACTAGTAGAATATCAATGTGCATGTTTATATTGTGTTGTTTGACTTATTTTTTCCATATTATATTCATGTTTATGTTTAGAAATGATGTTGTTTTTAATACAAATTTTAACTTAAAAGTTTATAGCTTCTCCTAAATTATTTACCCTTACTGAGTATCTGATATCACCCCTTTATTATGTTTTATTTTCCCAGGATTCCAAGAAGTTTGTAATGATTGATATACAGGGTTAAAAAAAGGGAATAATGGAATTCTAAAAAGATTATTTGTGATGTGTTTTATGTTATAAATTGTAAGGTAAAGTTCATGTATAAAATATATTTTCAAAGAATGCTAAACTCATCTATCATTTGGGAATTGATTCCTTGTAATCATGACAATATATTCAAATAATACCTCGGATCCAGGCTTCTGGGGTCTGGGTATTACCATTTGTATCAAAGAAATTTAGTACAAACCTTGGAAACAAGATTAATAAAAACTATAATTAGATAAAATTACCCTAAGATAGAATTTGAGTGTCAGTATATATGAACTTCTTAGAATTTTGGTAATATAGAGATTTTGTGTATTATCCAAGTAATACATCCTCGTTGGGATACGATCAGGTATAGGCAGCTCTGGCATAGATATACCTAGGAGTGAAAAGTCTGACAAGGAGTTTCGATCATGACCCGGGGTATCCTGGTACACAACAACATGCCTTGTTTCAGTTTTAGTTATGACACTCCCAAGGGATATGCTTAGGATAATTCACATTTTATTTACCAGCCATTATGAAGGATTTCAGAGTAAATTTCTCCTTAATGAAAACATTTTTGTGATTATAAATTATATATATAAACTTTTCAATTTATGTAATATATTTTACATGTTTGGAATTATGCATTGTGATTCATAAACTAACCTAGTGTGTGCCATTGATTAGAAATGTTGTCCAGTATAATGAATGTGAACTGCAGCAATACGCATGATCCAATGAGTAAGAAGGACCATATCTTTCATGATCTTAAGCCAACATTTAGAAGGGAAATATTCTCCCATGTATTCTCATCATATGGGGATATTATATCACATTTTAAAAATATAAGTAAATAATTATCTGAGTCCTATGGATTTTAAGGGAATCCAGAGAATAAAAGGATGGTAGAGAGAAAGATGGATAAAGGAATGAAGGGAAAGAAGAATTTTACTATATTTAATAATAGTGGAATGAATCACCTTGGCAAATTCAAGAATTGAATGAGTGTTTGTTATAAGTTTTGGAGAAAAAGGAAACCAAGTACGTGATTGAAAGGGTGAGAAAAATGTTTCAAATGTACAATGATTCATCTGTAAGGAGTTGGAAAACTATGAAAATCATTGTCCCAATTATCAGAGTATACCCTAAATGATGTTGTTGTATAATAATCAAGTTATGATACTACCATAGATAAAGAGGAATGACTAGTGTTCTTATGTTGTTATTAAATAATTATTTCATTTGAGTGATGTATCAATGATGTACTGGTTATATGAATTATGGAAATAAATAAGAGTTATGATGCAGTACTATTTTATTAAGGATTTAAGATTGTATGGTACTACGAAAAGTGACTCAATAGTAAGGTAATCATTTTGGAAAAATACATGGATGAGGGAAAGATAAACCTTAATATGGCCATGATACTGAGGTAGTGATTTTGGAATAAAATATGATTGATTTGGATAAATTATATTGGATATTCTTGACTATCTTGAAACTAATAAATGATTTGTATATTCCATCATTGTTGGATTTTACAACATTTTTGGATATATAGAGTATATCTAGTATTATTTAAGGAATAAGGGATCATGAATGTAATAAATATGGTTTTATGGTAATTAAGTGTGTTACCATGTTTTAAGAAAATACATGATGAAGGTATTCACATGTTATTATATGGAAAGAGAGATCATTGTTATGCTTACCTTTCATATAAATTTTGGGCTGTCAGTTTGGAAAGAAGTATTTTGGATAAGTCTAAAGATTAGAATGGATTATGTTTGACATTGGATACTATTGTTATGGTTAAACCATTTCATATTATTATTTTTGGATTATTATAAAAAGTACAACCTGGAGGTCAGGTGATAACCCGTCGAATCTGGAAACGCCATAAGACTTGAACCCGCAATTGAAGGATGACAAGGGTGCATCACCTACCACTGGCCTACGTGATTTCCTAGTTTGTATAATGTATTTTTTTGGAAAATTTTCTCACAAATAAATTATAAATTCATTTTTTGAACACTAAATGACGAGGATAAATATAATATTATTGAGTTATATTATCTTTTGGAGTGACATATGAGTTTATTGTAGCAATTAGTTAAAGGATGGAACTCTACTTGTCATGTATTTTTTAATTCTATAAAGAATTCATTACTAATACCGTATGTTTTTTTTGAATAATGATATTTTAAATCATCCTAGATTTATTTCTTTGAGGCCCTCAATCTTCCATTTATTGTTCACTTGTTTTTGATTGATGACCTCAATCACTTCCTATAAATATTTACGTTTTCCCCTAATTTGGTGTCTATAATTGCCACCAATGTTATCTTATTAGAGATCATAACATGGTGGTGACTTTTTCATTTTACATTCCCTTTTATTAAGACTAAATTTTATTAACCCTATTTCCGATGTGGGTTTTCCATGAAGTTATTTTCTATTTTCAAATATTTATCTTCTAAGAACAATTTTAAATTACGAGGATGCAATTTTTTGAAGGAGGGGATAATGAAAAATATCATGTAAATAAAGGATATTATATTTTCAAATTTATTAATATTAATTAATTAAATACTAATTTTACTTTAAATGGAATGCTATGTCTGATAGCATACTCAACACGCAATGACAGATTTCTCTGAAATTTTACGTTGCACACAACATTGAGTTATTCCAAATAATAATATAATAATATTATTATTTTAAATGATAGTTAATGCCTAGACTTTGTATTGACATGAATGAATAAAACTAACTAAAATATTATTATACATGTTTTTTAAATGTCTTTACATTTATCTTATGAATTTTAGAGTCTTAAAATAAGAATGAATCTAATTTTAAGAATGAAATACTCTAATTTTCTTTAAAAAGTCATTTTACCGCCTTTTGTTGGTGAACCATTTTTAAATGTTGTTTTTATTAATCTTATATGTTTTACTCAACAAAAAAAATCATTCTTTATAATTTGGACATCAAAATTTACTTTATGTAAATGTTTGGTACTTTTCGGAAAAAGTTAATTTTTTAATGAATAGTGGAAAATACCACATTTTTATTCAGAACCAAATTTTCATCTAATTTAATTATATTTTTATATTGTTATTTTAATTGGTTTTAAAGTATAATTAGATTATATTTTTATCATTTAATATAATTAAGTTATTATAAGTGATTTCACATTTCAATTGGACAAAAACAGATGTCAATCTTTTGATAGTTTTTACTTTTCAAAAACCCACTTTTTGGTTTTGACAAAAAGAAATAATTTTAAATTAATTAATGAAACTTTTATGTTTTTTAATTTGATAAAATATAGTTCATTTTTTAATTCGGAATATCAAAATTATCTTAGGATGAATTTTTGGTATTTATTGAAAACTTTAAATTTTGGATGAATAGTAAAAACACTGCATTTTTTTAAACTAACGTTTTATTTAAATAATTATTTATATTATTTCAATTTATTTTAAATGAAAATAGATATATATTAACTCTATAAGTTAAATTTAATCCATTAGAGTCATTTTATAATAAAATTAAATGTATAAAATGTTATTGAACTTTTTAACATCTTTTACCCACCTTCTAGGCAAATTTTCCAATTTGCATAAAATATAATTTTACTGCTTCTGTGAATTGAATTTAAAAATAAAGAGAGGAAAAGTTGACATCAGTAAGTAAAATTTGGTTCAATAAGCTTAAAATAAATTTTTGTACAAAGTATCTTTTTACTTTTTTTTACCAAGGTTAAAAGTAAATTGGGTAATTAAAGTTCAAAATGATATTATTATTACCGTAACACATGTAATGATTATTTTAGATAAGTTTATTTCGACCAAAACCAATGTTAGTATAAAAATATGATCCTTTTGGTCCACTTGATTTGATTTGGACATATATTATTATTTTATTTAAAGAAGAGCTAAAAGTGTTAAATTCAATGTCTAATAAATAAACCATTTTTAATATAGGGTTATCCATAGAATAAATTCGACTATAAATATTAATTAAAAAGTTAAAATGATTTCCTACATAATGGTATTTTATTTATAATTTTAAAAATTATATAATTAAATTTATTTATGACACAATGATGATGCAATAATTACCTTATTAATGAAAGATGAAAATAATTGATATTATAAATATCCATATAAATGTAAATTGAGACTTTTGATGAATTCCAATAATTTTTTAGGTTAATATGACTTGTTTGGGTTGATTCAATGAATTGTTTTCGAAGTATTCATGCTGTTATGACTTTCAAAAAAACCAAATACCAAATAGCGTCAAAATTTGACATAAATGAGTTTTTAAAACAAATACTATATTATTAAATTATTTAATATTCCTAAAAATTATAAAGATCATAAAAAGGACTCTTATAATTCTATATATTTCATTAATGAACCACTTGAGGTTCTATTGGAATTTTATATTAATTTTATTAACCATGTAATATAAAAATACAAGAAGACATTTTAAAAGGTAAACTATTTAACCAAAAGGTGAATCTAAAAGATAATTTTAAAATGGTAACCTAAACTTCTCTAAAACATATTGGTTGAGAGGATTTCAACCTATAACCACATAAGGCTCAAAATAAATTCATTTTTAGCCATTATAAACCGAAAATGATTTTATAATAAAATAATATTTCTAGTTTTTTCTAAAGTGTCTCTCACCTCACTTATAAAAGGGTACTTCCACTTCTCTCAAAATCACACCTCCAAATCCATTTTCCTTGGCCAAAACCAGACCAAATATCCTCGCAACTTCCCTCAACTCAACCTAGAGGCCTTCAATTGAGCACAAATCCATCCTAAGGAGCCATTATTTTCAAATCACAAGGAAACACCCGAATAAGTGGTAATTATTTTATCACCCCTTTAAAAGCTCATTTCTTCTTACACATTCTCTTTAATTGTTATTTCCATAAAAATATAATAAACACAATTCCTTATAAATACTGTAATATTATTATAAATATGGTATAACCTTATTCATTATTCTATCCATCTTATGAAAGATAATGTCACCATTTATGCGTACATACGACTTACCGTCTCCACGGCATGAGGTAATTTTTTATTCAACACTGTCTTATTTGGATGGATATAATGACGAGTAATATGTATATAAATAATAAAAATTACATGCTAATGTTTATTTAAAATTAATATTCCATCCAATTTCACACCTTTTAATCATTAAGGAAATGATATTGTCGCTTTTGTGTACGTTCGGCTTACCATCTCCACGACGCGATGAGATTCATTTCCACATTCACCATTAAATGATAATTATAAAAATATATATTATTAAAAATTATGTAATATATGACATAATAATTCTACTGGATATATATGTGTCTGCGTGTGTGCGAGCGTGTTTGTGTTTGTGTGTATTTACATATATCTTATTCACTTAGTTCAGTTCAATGCGATATGAAAATGGAAACAACGTTTATGTGTACGTACGACCTACCATCTCATTAAATGTCATTTTCAATTTCATATATCTATAAATTAAACATATTTATATTCTAAATATATATGATACATATAAATTATATTTTATTTTCAGGATGTAATTAAATCATGATCTAAGTCATACAATCAAGAATAACTTGTTAAAACACGTATGATAAATAAAGCGATTGTAACCCAAAATGTTAATTTAACACGGAAATTATTATTAAATGGGTAGTATAAATTTAAAAAAGAATCATGTATGATATCATAAATATTTATATGGTTATGGTATGATTTAATAACATTCTATGTTCATTACACCGGAGGTTAAACATATCCTCGACCAAATTGAAGTACAAGGTAGGGGTTAATTCTCAGTCTAATCATTATGTGAGATTGTTTATATGTAGGTATTTTTTGGAAAATATTTATTATCCAGGTCCATGTTTCCTAAAATAATTTCTCAAAATCAATATTTTAAGGTAATCTTTATCTATAAAATAATTTTAAATGTTTTAAATATTTATTCTTCTATACATTTCTCATTAATGTATATATTTTCAAAATAGTTTTAATGATTTGTTTATACGGACATGATTGTTTTAAAGTGTTAATTCCTTTAAAAAGTTTCAAAGTGGTATGGGACACTTTTATTCAAAAATATATTTTAAATTAATTCCTTTAAAAATGTGTGACTTTTAAATGATTTCACAAAAGGTATATTTCTCTCAAAAAGTTTTACTGATTATTTTCAATTATGTTAACATCCTTTACTAGAAATTATTCTTGATTAAAGTTAATTTTTTATAATACAACCTTCCATATTGTATTGAATGAGTTATTATATGTTTGACTATGGATGTTCAATTTTTATACCCTTCATTGTTTATATCTAATATATTTAAATTTCATATGCTAGTTTTAATTCTAATGTTTATGTTTTGTTTCAATGATTTCATTTAAGGAATGAAGTAGACTTAGTTAGTGATGGGTGGGGCCAGCTATAACCCCTCGATGAATCAGTAGGTCTCATGAGACCAACTAGTGTCTTGGCACTAGGCCTAGACAAAATTTTTATCTATTGTCTTGGTACATGGCCTTGACTATGTGGTTATGATGTTTGGCGTTAGTCATCCCCTCGTTATCAGATTAGTTATTAAATGTGATTATTCTACTAGTAGAATATCCATGTGCAAGTTTATATGAAAATGTTTGATTTATTTTTTCCATATTATGTTCATGTTTGTATTTAAAAAGGTTGTGGTTTTTATTACACATCCTTCCTTAAATTTTTATAGATTCCGCTAAATTATTTACCCTTACTGAGTATATGATCTCACCCCTTTATTATGTTTTATTTTATTAGGATTCTAAGAAGTTTTTTATGATTAATATGCAGGGTTCAGCTAAAGGGAATAATGGTGTTCTCAAAGGATTATTTATGCTCTGTTTTATGTTAGAAAATGTAATATATGGTTCATTTATGTAATCTATTTTTGAAGACTACTAAACTGGTCGGTAATTCTGGGATTTAATCCTTGTAATCATGCCAATGTATTAAAATAATGCACCAGATCTAGGCTCCTCAGGTCGAGGCATTACATTATAAAACAGTTATTAATCAAATTTATATAGAAGGTGGTTCTGTTATAGCTCTTTTTTTCATTGGGTAAATATTGATAACTCATGAGATAAATATTCTATGTGTGAACCTAATTTCATGGCTAAAATAATATTCTTGGACTTGGTTTCATGTCTATAAACTTATGCATGAACCTGATTTCATGTCCTTAATTTTATGTGAGGACCTTATTTCATGTCGTTAAATTTACTAGTGAATTTATTACTATTTATACATTTTCACAATGTTATATTCTTATACTTGTGTAAAATTCCTATGTTTATGATTGATTATTGATTATTTCACATTGTTATAACTTTTTTAATTTGTTACATCAATGTCTTATTTATTAACAAATGATTAAATATATTTAATTTATTTCTTAAAAATTTCTTATAGTATGATCATATTCTCATAGACTTATGATTATGTTTTATCATTGATTGATATCACCTATGTTTACCGTTATTGAGAATCTGAGGTCACCCACTATTATATTTTTCTATACCCAAGTATTGATGGAAGGTTATTAGTATGATATGTATATAAGGGTACTAATATGAAGAAATGTGTAGGATATGTTGATGGTCATTTATTAAATAATATGTTTATGTATCTAGTCTACAAATACATTAATTCTTCATGGTTTAGTGGTGTATAATGTTCTGTTAACTATTGTATATTCATTTAAAATGATGCAATATTGATGAATATTATTATTGGGGTTCCTCATATAGGAACATTTAATTTCATGCTTCTTAGATTATCATATTTGGGTAGACTATTTAAAAAATACCCAACACCTATGTGTTTACTATTTCTATTATTTTCATATCAACTATGGGGAAGAAGGGAGAGTACCTATTAAAAAAGGGACACAATCTTTTCCAAGTGATTATTTTAAATTTAAATACTTTTACTCATCCCTCTTCTTAGGGTATTAATTTTTTTGGGAGCAACAAGTGGTATTAAAACTGACTGTTTTTTGTGAAGTTATTATCTCTCTAAATTCTTGGTAATATTTTTCAACCATAAATGAATTCTAATTTTTAAAGAAAATAATTTTCAATTATGTAATAATATAATGAATCATTGATTTTTGTCATCGATAATGAATATATACATGGATACCAAACATGGGATATCCACTGGAATTGATATTTGATCCATATCAGACATGGATCACAAGAATTTGGATGTAGATTCCTAGGTATTTAATGTATTTGTGGGATCTTTATCCAACCCCATGCACACAAAGGTGATTTTCTAAAAATCAACTCATATAACGTGTGAAATGCTCTTCTATATTTATGAAGGTCACACAAAAGATTAATAATAAATGTATCATGAATTGTTGAATAAGTATAAAAAGTATTATTTTAAATGAGATTGTTTATGAATTATTTGATAAGGTGAATATTCTTGTGGATGATATGCCTGGACTTGGAGAGATCAGTGGCGATACAAAAATTGTGAAACAAGTCCTGAGAATATTACCATTAGATTAATCCAAAGTTATTAAAATTTTAATATAATGATTATATGGTTATGAAACAAGAAAATATTCATGTACTCATTATGTACATGAAATGAGAAATAATGATAATGATTATATTATAAAAAAATCTCAAGAAGAAGAATTAAATTCTATAAATAATCTCTCATTAAGAGACAATCCCAAGGATGAAGAATTTGATGAAGTAATGTCCTTCCATTCCTCTAATCCTAAAAGATAAGACATACATTTAAAGGAAATATTTCACTTTCTTCCTATCATTAGGGTAATTTTATGCATATTACTAAAATATTTCCATTTTTTGGGATGATTAATAATGAAAAAAACTAGGGTGAAACCATTCAAATGTATGCATAGAAAAAAGGAAACTATAGTATAAATTCATCATCATGAAGAACATTCTATAGTAAGTAAATGAGGGCTCAAGGAGATAAAAATAGAAGAGGTCTTCGATTAAAAATAACTCAATTAATAATTCTATGATTCTTTTATAGATAGGCCACCAAAATAATAAATCAATGATTAAGGTGCAAAAATGAATGTAAGAGTTGATCTCAAAGATAAACTAGAGACTTCCCTTTATTAAATTAAAATATAAGGGGAAAAAAGTTATTAAATATATTAGTATTTATCTATAAACTCTATATACATCAATATGAATAGGATAAGTCAAAATTTAAAATAGATATTGAACAACTCAAATATATTAATTTTAGGAACTAGGAGAAGGAAGATAAGATTTGAATCAAAATTTAAGAACATGCTTGGATTAATGATAGCATGGAAAACTCATTTAAATATAAGGTCAAATTAATAGATGAAATCCAATTTTAATTCCTGAAATATTGATGATCAAGAAATAATTATTACTCCCATTATGAAATTATGGAGTTCGAGTCAATTAACCACTATGGAAGTTCACACATGATCTACTAAAAAAAATATTATTTTTTCCTCAAGTGAAGTGGTCCGAATATAAAGGAAAATTAGTTAAGGATATGGATTGTGAAAAATAATAGTTAGTGATTATTAATAAACTACACATACCTTTACCATTAAACACAATATCTTTCATTACATTTACTAGGAACCCACTTTGAGTTAAAACATAATTATGATACTATGAAAATGGTATAAATCAATATAAAACATAATATAACTATATAGACCAAATCCCTAGAAAATATTGTTTTGACTAACCCACAAAATACTCACAAATATAAAATTGTTTTAGAAAAGAAAAGAAAATATAAACCATGTTTTAGGTCTTATTATTTTCTAAATTTGAGGCACACACAATATATGTGTTTGATAGTGAAAATGGATTTTAGAGCTTAAGTGGAGAAAATAATGAAAAAGTTTTCTATAATCAATCTATTTTTAATGGATACTTATTTTAAAATAAAGTGTTAAAGAAAAAATCTATGAATTTTTCATCAATAGTTATAAGAGGTGTGTCAAAAGAGACCTAGAAAAAAATGTCACAATAGTTGGTAGGTTTTTCAAGAAGGATGAAAATAAAAAAAATTGATATGTATCCTTGAAATATGAAGAATAATCTATAAAAATAGAGGTTTACCAATTTTATTTACCACCGATGAAAGTGAATGAGTGTACATGGATCATGAAATTATTGGTTGAGATGGATAACGTTGAAAAATTTTATTTGATATAAATAAATAGATATAGAAAATGGATTATAAAAAATATGTGTACTTTCCATATGATGGGAAATAAGGATCTAATTATAAATATAAGGTGCAAAAAAGTTTTTTTAACTTGAAAATAATGATGGTATAAAGATTATTGTCTATGGGAAGACCATGTAAGAATAAGAGACTTTATGTTTATAGGCATTCTATTGGTTAAAGGCCTTAGTCACTACTTACTAAGTGTAAGTTAGTTGTGTGACTTAGGGCATGTGGTGATGTTTAACAACAAGATGTCCACCATGAAAGGAAAATATGACACTAAAATTATCGATGGATGGGTCACTAAAGAAAATGTCAATGTAATAAATATAGAATAGGCAATATTTATTCTATCCAGGAAGGAAGAAAATCAATTATGGTATAAAAATAACACCCTTTTTATCCATAAATCCTTAGAGGAACTGGTGAAAAGTTTATAAACATGAGACATCTATATATAATCATGTGATCTCCCTCATATGTGTGACAATAATAAAAATGGAATTTCTTTGAAATAAAAACAAGATAAAGGATAAGAAATCAGCAAGGGGGCCATGTTGGTTCATTATGATGTGTGTGACACTATGACACCCAAATCTATGTATGGGAAGAGGGATAATGTTATTTGTCTTTGATGATTATAATAAAATATCTTGGGTGGCATTCATTACTAATAATATTGAGGTGTTTAAATGTAATAATTGCTATCAAATGTTGACATAAAATATGATTTGAGTATGAATTTAAACTATTTAAACTATTAATGGTATGTAATTCATGAATTACCTGGTAAAATGGTATTTGGAAAAGTATAGGATATAGAGTAAGGTTATATTTCTGAGTATTCCTCAGTAAAATGGAGTTGTTGAGGGTAGAACCAAATTATTAATAATACAGATAATTTTTCTAAGGAAAATAATTTACATTAGAGTTATTTGATGTAAGATATTATTACATGTTTAGAAATATATAACATATATTTTATTATACCACAATGAAGAGAATACCCCCTTAGGGATATTTTATTAGGAAAACTGATACTCAAATATTTTCCAGTGCTTCAGAGAAAATGGTTCTTTCACAATAATAAGATGTATTTTAAGATCAATGCTCACAAGGATGAAGTTATATTCCATATATATTCTACCAAAATAAAGAATTAAAAATTTCATAATTTAATTTTTGGGAAAAAATGGAAATAAAAAATGTAAATACTTTTGGAATAGAGTAGATTTTCCAAAATGGGAAAACAAATTAGTAGTAGAACAATGAAGTAATTAAGGAAGAAAGTACCACTAATATGAATTACCCCTATAATTTTGGTATATTATTTTACAATTTTTTTTTGTTAATTTATGTTTATGAATGTTTTGGTCTCGAAATTTGACTTTTTAATGAAATTTTCCTCTCTCTGTGGTGTAGTATGAATTCTTAAAGGATATTTTTATCATTTAAAACTTATTTCATATGCCAGTTTCAAACCATTAATTTCTAATGAAAACTATCCATTAAAGGGAAACTGTGTGATGTGTTTTTTGGAGGATTATTTTCAGTTCAATTTTTTATTTAATGGATAGTTTTCATTAGAAATTAATGGTTTGAAACTGGCATATGAAATAAGTTTTAAATTATAAAATTCCTCTTTTGGATGGAGTTTTGGTGCCTAACTTATGTATGATTTGGGAAAACTATATGGGTGTCCATGTGAAAACGATACAGTTTTTTTGCAATATAGGTTTTCATCGTTACATCATGTTTTTTCTAAACCATACATGTTTGTAGGTAACTTCTATGATCTATCACATGGTTGGAACATTATTAGTAAAACCATGAAACCTAACTCTGTGGTCTTATCATTTTTTTAAACATGAAATTACTTATTTATTCCCTTCAATTTTATGGGATTTTCCCTCCTCAATATTATTTTATTATTTTAAAACTCTAATTCATATACTATGAATCTCTCCATCCCATATCCCACCATTATAATTTTCCTCTATCATTATTTAAAGTGGTTCCCTTCAAATTAATTCTTCCCCTTATCTAGTTTCTCCACGTCTCACCATTTACCTCTTGGTTTCCTTCCCTCTTGCAAAATCTAGGAACTACCATGCTTATATTTATATTTTTTTATGGTGTAATATTATAGGTTTTCATTTTTAGTTATTTTAATGGGAATTTGTTGTGTGTATTGGTGTTCTCCGTTTAAGGGGAAAACTATTTTCTTGATTATTTCTTGTTTGATGTAGTATTTTTTTCCTTTCTTTCACATGTTATCAAATGATTGGGAATTTTGACAGAATTTTTCCTCACACACACACACACACATACACACAAGACCCTTGATGGGTTAATTAATTGGTTTTAATTAGTTATACATTTGGCATAAAATGAATTTCAATGGGTTTTATAGTTTAGTTGTCTAAATCCTCAATTCATGTATGCTAAGTTTTTGTATAAATTACCTTAAATCTATTTGTAAATTAATTCAAATTTTAATATGGGTGGTTTCCACTATTTTTTATTATAAAGAGGAAAATGATGATTTGAATGAGTGGTTCTAATAAAATGGGGTGTTTTGGTTTTATGATGGATTTTATGAGGGGAAATATAAGTTTTTAAAGGAAGGTTCCAGTCTTATGACTAAGGAAGTGGTTTAAAAATGATTTTGAAAATTTTCCTTCATTCTTTTGGTTTGGAAAATGTAATTAACTTGTTTTTAAATGATTATTTAACGATTTTCTTCCAAATAAAAGTTGAATGGATGTTCATTCGAAGATAATTTTCCAAAAGAGGCCTATTTGGAACCCTATAAATTAATTTTATCCATTATGTTACTATCTATTTAGCCCCTTTGTTTCTCTATTGCACCTTTTTTTGATTTAATAAGACATAATGTAGAAAAATAGGTTGTTTCTTACAGGTCTGTGTGAGGTGAGATGAGGGTTATTCCAAATGTTTTGATATTGTCTTATGTGATGATTAAATTCTCCTTTTTCTTACTCACCTCCCTTGAGTTTAGATATGGGAATCATTGGAGTCACTATATGAACTGGATGATAAAAAACTATTTGTTTACTTTATTCATTATATAAGGGATCATGTGTATGGATATTGAGTTCTCTTAGATGGATTGTGGTTTGCAGTAGCTTAAGTGCTCCCAAATGGATAATATAGTCTAACTATTTTTTCAAGACTATCAAAACATTGATAGAGCCTTTAGGGATTGAGTAGGGTTCTTGTTCTAGTTTAGGTCAATGTTACTTGAGTCCTTGGAATTTTCCCATGATTCCTTGTTTATGTAGATTTTTTTCAGTGAATATCATGGATTATCTTAATTAGGATTCCATGCATTAGTTGTATTACATGGAACAATTCCTTTTATTGTTTATTTCATTTCAATATATTGATATCGTTGTTTCATTGTGTGTCTAGATATATTTATAGTTATTTTTGTGGATCAATTTGAGAATTTTTTTATGAAATGTTTTATTAATTGAATGAAAAGAGAAATGACATGTATTTTAAAATAAATTCAGTGGTTGGAAAAATATTTTGGAAATGGGAAATGGGTTTGTGTTCGTTTTGATGGATTAAATGAAATTTCCAATTTCTATGATTTAAAATTATTTTATAAAATATTTTAACACTAGCCTTGATTTCTCTAATATAGGTGATGTTTTATAACAAAAGGATTTCTATCATGTCATTCAGATTCATTATTTTCTCTAATAAAATTTCATTTTCTAGTTATAAATAAAACTATCAATTATGTAATATCTTTTTAAAGTAAATAACATGAATTCAATGGTGGGATCATACTACACATGTTTAGATCACACCTTCTATACGCCATTTGGTGTATGCGACATTAATGATTTTTGGTTCGCACTCTCTAGAATTTTTTGGATTAGTGTTCAGGTTATTCAGTGATGAATGGTGTGATATGTGGCGAGGTACCAAGGGTCACAAGGAGTTAGATTACCATAGTTTGGGTTTGATTTTATGTTTTGGGATAAATATGTATCGTCCAGTTCAGCCGGGTTTTTTTTTATTTTGTAATACCTCTATTTATTTACCATTCTATTTGTTATTATGTGTTTTTTAATATTTCATTTTGTTATTTTTATGTTTTACTATAGTTCTTTGTTTCTTTTATGATTGAAACCATTTATTATTATGCATGGGAATATGATATACAGGTGGGTATTGGTAGATTATTAGCAATTTCCATTTTTAGTTTACAAGATTTATCAAGGGTGAAACACTTACCAAGTGAGTGTTATTGAGATCCAAAACTAGCTCAATCTAATAGGGATTTGGAATATACTTTGGGAAAATGGGTAATTGAGTTATGTGGAATATCAATTCATCTCGATCTGGTTCATTAAAAATGCTATTAGATCCTTGGTTCACAATGGGGGAAGAGTTTTTATAAGACATCTCTAGTTATTTGTGGAGTTTAGTAGTGAGAAGATAGGTTCTCAAGGATTGGTACGTAGTTGTGAGGATAGTCCAAATAACTCTTTATTTCCCAGAACCATTAGTCAACATGGAAAATTGATCTTCAGTTTCTGTTTTGATTATTTTATTTTATTGAGCCTTTAAATGGTGGTATTTGCATCCTCATTGAAATTGTATGTGTTTATGCAGGGTTTTTTTGTTGAGTTATTCAATGAGGATAGAGAGAGAATAATATGTGTGATGTTGGATTGAGCATTCTGAAAAATATTGAAATAACCAAGTTCTTGATATTAGACATGTTTGAGGATATGTTTCATGAATAGAACATGACCTATCAAACCATGCTGCTATGATAATCATGGTTTCACATCCCTTTTTGTTTCTTTATTTAGACTTCTTGATTGTTGGATTACTTAAGTGGATTTGGAAGTGGGAGGTAGAATAATGTATAGTATTATGAAGTTACGATGACGTTGTATTAGAATTTTTGTTGTATTTTGTGATGCGATTTTACTTGTGGAATTGTTGTGGAATTGTTTTTGTGTGTGTGTAAAGTAGATGTATTGAAAAATATTTTCAGTTTTAAATATGGTCATACGAATTATTTATAAAATATACTTTGTCATATGTATTAATTTTTGGTAAATGGTCATTTTTATCATGAAATAAAGAAAGACTTTTGATTTTAAGTCTAGTTATTAATTTATTTATAAAGTATTATTCTCCTCTTGTATTTAATTTTCAAAAGTTCTCATTTTTGAAATGGAAATTTGGAGCTAATTAAATGTGTTTTAAACATGAGTGGAGTTTTTGGATTAAAATAGAATACTCATTATCTTAAGTGGTGGATTTTAAAATGAGAATATGATTTTATGACCCCTGATATGTGTTTAATAGGTGTGTGATTTTTCATTTTAAAAAGGAAATAGTATTTAGGGATTAAAACTAGAATCATATGAATATTTTTATTAGATAAGTTTAAATATTTATTCTAAATTGATTTTATGGAAGATATTTCATTTTATTTTCTAATTAAGATGAAATGTTTAGCAGCATTCATATTTCACTGTAGGTGTCTTTCTTATAAAATGGGTAGTTTTGAAAGTTTGTTTCTTATTTTAAGAATTTTTCTTTTGTATTTTTTCCCTGATTGAGATTAGGACTATTTAATGTGATTTTAGGGGACATGATGAAGTATCGTTTATTTTTCTTGTTGTTTAATGTATTATTCATAGTAAATACTTTAGTAAAGGTTTGGAGTTTATCTTCTAGGGAAGTCCCCTTTATTTCTCTTATAATTTCTCAAACAATGACTTACGTTATAGGTGTTTCATTTTCCATTTTTTCATTGAATTATTCAAAGAGGTTCTCATCTAATAGATTTATTTGGATAACCATATAGGTTGAGTTGATTAGACTAGGTAAATGAGAATTGTTTGGATATTTGAATTAGTATATATGATTCATTTTGGTATTTTTTTAGTTTTTATAAAGAGGAGAAATATTTTATGTGATTCTTGGTTTGGGGTGATGATTTTTTAGTAATTTTTCTTGGTTCGATTTAAGTGGTTGCAATTTAAATCTATATTGTGTTTATTGTGGTCTTTAAGTGCCTTTGTTGTTTCTTTTCCATAGAAATTGATTGTTTTGGGATGGTCATACTTCATTTATTAGTTGTATCCCATATGGGTTTCTTTTTAAGTCATCTTCATAATGGAAGTTATGACTTTAGATTTAGTGTAACAACCTAAGATTATAGTATGTATTACTTTAAATAAATATCTTGAATAATATATTATATCACCTGAAACACAAAATTAAAATGAACTGATATATAAATAATTTAATATAGTTAAAGGTAAACATAAATACAGTATATAATGTTAAAATGAACTGACACTCCATATAAATATAGATAAAATAATTTCAAGAACCCTTATTTTTAAAAAATTTATTTTTTAATAAAAAATATTTTTTAAAATATATCTTATTTTTGTATTTAGGAAATAAATTCATAAATTTAAGAGTCTTTATTTGATATAATGGACTTAATTTTATAATTTATTATGAAAACATTATCATAATGAATTTTTTTGATAATTTTTTGGAAAAGTTCATTTTATAGTGAATAGTAAAAATATTGTCTTTATTATATAATGTGTACATAAATTGGTCTTAATTATTATCACCTTCATAAATTAAAATCCTTAAAATAAATTTTTTATTTTAATTTATCATAATCAATATTTTTTAATAAGGTAAAATTAATTTTTGGAATTGAAACAAGTTACAAAGAAAAAAGTTTATCTCTATTGTAAGGATTAAAGAGGTTAACAGAGTGGTTAATATAAATTCACTGATCTGGACACCAAATTATTTTCCTAAATTAAAACTTTTACAAGTTTTATAAATTACCAACTAAAGTTACCCGACTATTAGCATTCATAATTATAATATCAATAACACAGACTGAGTCACATACATCTTGGAGACCGTTTAGGTTTAGAGTTTTAGGGAATTAAGAAATATTTTATATAAAAGTTGAAACATCCACTTAGTGTACATTTTTTTAAAAAAAATAGGTTCTTATGTTTACAATATTATTTCATTCATGAAATTGTTTATTCATTTAAAACATATCAGCATTGACCATGTTATAATACTTATACATACTTAAGACCTATTAAAAACATTTTAAATTATGTGATGATTTAAATAATGCTTGTTCAGGGATATAAAAACAAAGGAAACATGTTTAACCATTTTGAAATTAATTAAAACCCAAAAATAATTCTCTATTTCATGTAATAAAATTTGAGTTTAGAATCATAACTTTCTAACTTATGAGATAAAATTTTTTCTTAATGTTTTTTATAAAATATTTCAGAAGAAAGAAAAAAAGGAAAAGATCTTAATTCATGGGGGTTTATTTGAAAAATAAGGCAAATTTTCCTAGAAAACAAAACCTTCACCCTTAAGAGATCATAAAAAAATCTTTTAAATGATAACCTCATATTCATTTCTTATGAAATCAAATAAATTTCCATAAAACCCACCAACTATATGAAAATTAAATATATCCAAGGGTAATATAAATAGTCACATTAATAAGAATAACTAATTAATATTTATGGAAATAATAGTATTTGGAATCATAATCTAACTATCAAAGGATTTTACTCAGACATCATAAACATATCATCAAGGCCTCATGCCATGTCATCCTAAATAATTGGGTATGCATACACAAAATACCCAAGCTAGTTTGTATCCTGATACCCACCAATGCATTGATGGGATATGTAATTTAAAGCCCAATACATTCAATTATTATGTCCAATGTATTCATCATATGTAATAAATCAATAATAATATAATACATAATATATATAAACATTTTTTTGAGAAACCAGTATATGGAATGTCAATATTTTTCCTTGTCAATAAATTAAAATACATGATTATAATTAGTCCAAATAGATAAAGGATATTTTATCATGAGAGTATGTATATAGATAAAAATAATAATCTTTTAAGGATGTTGATATATATGAAAAACACTTTTATAAATATATTATAAAGTCACTTTGAAAAACAGGAAGAAATTTCCTTTTTCTAAAAAAAATTTAAAATTAAAAAATTATAAGAATAATGGGAATAATGTTTTAATTGAGAAACTATCAAAACTTGTTGAATAATATTGATAAATAAATGAAGCTATAATGATGGGAAAATTAGTTCATGAAGTAAACATTAAAAAACATTTTTTTATTTTTTTATAAAAAAGTCAAAATGATTTATTTGAGAAAAAATAAAAATATTACTTTTTAAAACCTTATAATGAAAGTAAAAATTAATTGAAATTGACCTTTAAAAGTTTTTTTTCTATTAATAAGAAAATTATTGAAACATTTAAAATAACATTTATATGGAGGAAAAGAGTTTAAAAAATTAAAATAATGTTTTAAAAAATAATCGCTTTCCTTAAATCTCAACTCATTTCATATATTATATACACTCCTAAATAAAAAAATTACATTAATCATTTACTTAATTAAAATTTTTTATTTATATTTAATCACATGATATAATTACTTTTACTTAATTTGTTATTTTGTTTAATTTTTTTACTCAATTGATATAGTTCATGTTGGTCATTTTGAAGTCGTTCGGTTCTTAATTTCTAAAATAGATTTGACAGGTAAATTTTTGTAAAAAGGGTTCATGGTTTCATTATCAACAAAATATTAAAAATTCTATAATTATCATTTTTACCTTAATTTTTTTTCAAATCCTACTTTATAAATTGTTCCTAAAAAATAAATTACATGACTTCTTGGAGAAGGTAGCTTATACGTAATCATGAGTGATGTTTTAATTTTCTATTAGATGTAAAGAAGATATAAAATGGTTCTACCATTAGAATAAAAACATTTAATCATATTAAATATACTAACTTAATTATGATAACATGGTTATATAATATTTGGAGTAAGTGGGAGAAGATATAAACTTTAAATAGATACGTAAAGTCAATTACCTCTTCTTTTGGTATCAGTCATTCAATTGAACTTACGACCTTTGGAGGTGATGTTTATGGTCACAAAAGGGTCTTTGTAATGTGTTTTAGTATGTATATATTTGGGTATATATATTTTTTATAAAAATATTTACTTATATGTGGCTTATAAAGGGTTAGATTATGTCCCTTTTATTAGAGAAATCAATGGTGTTTTCATAATAGGTAAGTATTTGAGGGACTAAAATATAATTTTAAAGATTTTATGTTGAAAAAAATGAACCATTCATGATATTATTGGAAATGTAAGATAATATTAGGTAATAATAGGACATTTATAAATTTTATAAGGGTTTTGGAATAGTTTTTTCACATGAAATATATTTTAAAGTCATTTTCAAGGTTGTTTAATTATTTTTACATTATAGGGATCAAGGAAACAACAAAATTAGAATATAAATTTTTTTCCCATAAACAATAATTTATAATTATAAATTAAATTCATATAAAACCATAATTTATTAATTATATATTACTTTTATTGTTTTAAAGTTAGTTACTTTATTTTTCTATTACCTATACAAGTGCCGCGTAGACATTGCGTAAGCGTTGAAGGTAATTATATCATTAGTAAAAAATAAAACATAAATTAATATCATAGAAAATCATTCATATTAAAAATAACTATTTATAAGCATTCATTACTTCATGTTATCCCTATAATAACATATTATATAAATTAAAATAGAGTGACATATCGTACTTATTCTTTAATTAAAATAATATAAAGGTCATTATCAAAGGAAAATGATACCACATTTTCATATTATAGAATATATAATAATTATTTTAAAAAAATTAATCCAATGAAATTAAATAATTTTTTGAAATAATTTTGAGACCTTATCTCACTAATTTAACCCCAATTAACCCATTTCCCCTTCACTATGATGGTTAACTTTTACATGGTTACTTTTTTATTAGTAATAAAAACGAAATTGAAAAATATAATTAATTTGAACATATTATTTCCAAATATGGACCCAATTTTCTAAGAATAAATTTCTAGAATTAGTTAAAATTTAATTTAATATAATTCAAAAAATTAAATAAATAACCATTTTTAGAAAAAATGTCTATTTTAAACATAAATAATATTTTATACCAAAATAATGTGTAATTTTTATTCCCATTGAATTAACTATATTATATATAATAAAAGGAGACTTATTTTACACTAAAACCAAGTAAATATTTAAATTTTCTTACTAAAAACATGAATAAAAAATAACCAAAAAAATACTTTATTTGAATAACATCTTTACATAGATTTACAAAATGTAAAACATAGATTTTTTATGTTCTAAAATGTACATTTAAATTCATTATATTTCCCTATAAATATATTTTTTCCTATTAAAATTAATTAGTAAACATTCAATTTATTCTTACATCATAATAATGTCATAAAATTAACAGTAAGTGTAAAATTAGTATTTTTCAATATTCCCCAAAAATAATATATTTCTAAAAAATAATAAAAAATTAAACATAAAATCATGTTGAACTCATAAAATAAAAACAATCCTTTTTTATATAAATTATTTTCTAAAATATATAAGTTTATATTTTTAACCAAAATAAAAATATGTCGAAAGCCTGCTTTTATAGAAAAATAACCCTTTTAAGCTTTAATTTTTCATTAATTTATATGGTTTAATTGTTATTATTAAAATTTTAGTACTTATTTCCAAGGAAATAATAAATAAAACAATATCAAGAAACTTTTCCACTTATATGTTATAATGTGGTTACTCCTTTTCATACATTCCAATCCAAAAACTAAGTTATAATAGTTATGTTTAAATAAAAATATTTTTGTAGTATATTTTGGTTTTCTTAAGCTTGGTGATGAGTGTATTACAAAATATCTGGCATGATATTATTTAAAATATAACTTATAATTGAAATATCAGGGTGTTATATTATCTGTCACTTATAAAAATCTCACCCCTATAATATGAATTTTTTCTCACCAAAATAAATTTATATATGTATAATTTATATGTAGCTTTTATCACGATAAATTATTTATAAGTTACTAATGGGATACATAGTATATTTTTAAATATCTTTAAAAACATATATGTTCTATTTTAAGACTCATAATGGTGAATTGGTTTTTGAAAGCATACCTTGACACCTGGGAACTATTTTCCAAAAAATACTTGGTAGATTTATCTTTCTCTTTTCTATGTTAAGTAATTAGTTTACCATTAAGATATAGAATGAAAAAACTTAATTACTTAATTTCATTCCATTTAATAAGCACAATTTCATCCTTCAGTTGTGTTTCAAGCAGTTTTTAACCTCTGATTCATCTCATTTTCTAAATAATAAATAATCATATTGGTTTTTTCATACACAAAGCACTAAAATTAAATTTTAATAGATTAGAAGATCTAGAAATTGATAAAACATTATTCCTCCTATTTTTATCCATTAAAAAAACCAAAATGGATAACATAAGTTATGATAATATATAGTTTAAATAAAACTTCACATTAATAAATCATAAATTATTCTTAAAAATCTCAATAATAACACCCAAAGTAATAATTAAATAATTCCATAAATAACAAAATTTATAACTCTTCAAAATATGCCTAACTAAATTCAAAACCAAATAATTATAAATAATTAATTAAATATTCTTCCTAGATTAACTTAAAATTTATCTACAAACAAAATTAATCACTCGTTAAGTAATATGACAAAAATATAGATTCCTTAATCATATTTTCTCTAAAATAAGATAATAATTTCTCAAAATAATCATAATCACCATAAAACCACAAAAAAATTATATAAGATTTCAAAATTTATTAAGTTTTTTATTCCTAAAATAATATCAATGATTTTTTACATAAAATACCATATTAGAAAAAATACACTCACCTTAATATTAAAATGGAGTCGAAATATAATGAACTTATTTTAGGATAAATTTAACCACCCAATCAGATAATCCCTTTTTAATTTCATGGTTTTCTATATGATAAAACATATGCTCCCAGAAATATAATAACCATTTATCACAATTACCATAATTACTACAATATAAAATACCACATTAAACCTAAAGGTTATCAATATTTGTCAACTTATATCCCTAAAAATATAATAACATTATTCCTGAAACAACCTTAAGGAAAAACTCACATGTTATACCACAAGGTTATATATATATATATCAATCATCTATTAAAACCTAATAAAATATCCCAAAATATTAACAATCACCATTGAATAAAGTCACATAAGGCATGGAAATGGGTATCTATACTATTGAACTAATGATCAACCTTAAATTACCATCCCTTAAAGAAAATTTCAATACATTTGAACTCTTTAAGCCCCATATGTAGAAAATTCAATCATTTAAATTCATTCACAAAAATTTAACCAAGGTTTTTCATCTTATTCCTTAATACTTCTTTCATATAATATGAATAATTTACTAAGACCCATTAATCTCAATCTAATAATTTTTATTAGCATAATGATAATAAGAAACATTAAAATAATACATATATTATATATTTTATGCATCATTTCATCATTTTTAATAGAATATTTCCTTTTCAAATCTATATTCAGAAGATCTTGATAATCCCCTTTCTGATAATTCATTATATGTCATCAATTTTTATAATAACTATTCTCCCGAAATTGAAAACACTCATTTGATAATTTAAGAAGAACTCTATTACCCATAATTAATTTAATTGAACTCTACATTATCCTACGTAGTATAATACTCTATAAAATCCTTTACCACATATGAAACATATTATTCTTCCCTTAATTCATTTATCTAATTTCTTATTCCCATATTCTTTTCACATTGTAATTGAATATTTTTACCTTCAAGATCATTATCCCCTAAAATTCCACGAAACACCATTTTCCCCATGTTTGGAAATTTTGAAATCTCACTACGGTTCATGTTGTTAATAATAACTAATGATAGATAATTATTCATAAAAATAATATTTTCTCTCGATTTTTAATCATGTATAGTCTCTCATTTAGACAACTACAACATTATTCTTCATTACCATTTTTATTAATTCTTACTAGATCTCTTCCTTTACTAAAACAAGAAACATTTAGTATGAGTATATTATATAAAATCATAATAAATCAAATTATTTAAATGAAAAAAATAAGATATCATTCAACTTGTCAACATTTATTCACATCTTTTGATTCTTACAAAAAATAACCATAAATCTATATAACATACTAACCTTTGAGGTTATAGAATAATTTTAACTTAGGATCCTAAACTACCATATTATCCTCAAATGTATTCCTGTAAAAAATCCTAACCTCTAATGTCAGAAAAACATTTCCTTTGATATATACTATATCGCCCCAAATCTATAAAGCTAGATCTGGTGCTAATATCCAACTTTTAATTGTTAGATATGATAATAACTGAAGCGACCCCAATTTTAACATCCATAATTACAATGTCGATAAAAAATATCATTTCAATTACATTTTAGAGAACATTTTATGTATAGAGTTTTATAGAATTTAGAAATTTGTTACATACAGGTGGATACTTCCAATTAGCATATATTTCTTCCATAAAAAATTTCTTATGATTAAACTTGTATTTCTTTAATAAGGCTTTTAATTTATTCAAGAAGTGTCACCATTTACCATTAAATAGTACCTACACATATTTAATCCATGTGAAAAACATTTGAAAACATAGTATGGGGAATAAAGTTCAAAAAAGGATATAAAAATAAATAAAACTCATTAGTCTCTTTTCAAATTACTGAGACCCCATAATAAAGTTTTCCTTTTCATATAATAAAATTTATATTCAAAATAATTATAATGACCCAAATTTTTCCATACATTAATAGTACCTAACATTTGTGGAATACTTAATACACTTAAAATATAAATGCCCAAAGACCATACAAGTCTAGCGTCGTCAGAAAAATGGAAACATAAACACTGGTACATAAGTGATCTAAATTGTATCCCACTAGGTTCTTCTTGACTAACACCCTTCTTTGACACATCAAAAAATAGATATATTCATAACTTATGGGAAAAGAAACATAAAAATGGGTAATCTTGTATTCTCAATAAGGGTAAAAATGGGAGACATGTAAACATAATCATGAGCGTAATGTTATGAGAACATGATCAATAAAATAGATATCATACCCTATGTATCAATGATCATAAACATGAATCATGACATAATGATTTGTAGTTCAAAAGGCACAAATCACAAGGAAATATATAACATTATCTATGAAATCATAATAGAGGAATAAAATATGATGTTTTTGGTAGAAACATAATAATATAAAAAATTATTTCCATAGGATTTAAGGAATCGTTTCTAAGTACATCATAGTAGAATGGTCTCACTCCGCATACCATCTTCGTATTCATGGTTCACTCCCATAACCTTCTTGGTAGAAAAAGACATTTATTTATATCTCATGATATTTAAATAATTATTCAATGCATTAGAGGGAGATATAGGTCCCACCCATCACATAATGAAATCATACATATGTGTTTCATAAGAACATAAATCGGGTATCATATCAAAATCTAGGTAATGAAATTGGTTTCATAAACTTCATTCAATCATAACATAACCTAATGAAAAGAAATAGTTTTCATAAATATCATTACATAATAATAATAAACCATTCATAGAAAGATTAAAAATGGTAGCATTGAATAATATACCCATTAAAACATAAGTAACATATAACAATGTTATCTTATAAGGAAAATAACTTTTATATATCACTTAAAAACAATTCTTGAGAAAAATATCCTTTTTTCAAATTGTTTTATTTTCTTAAAAAGACGCAAATATTAAATGGAAACAATTTATATTAAAATAACCTTGTATTCTGGTATGTTAGGCTTCATGTAATTAAGGCATCATGAATGTATAAAAATATTTTCATGCCCTATAAGTTAAAAAATATTCTTCTCGTACTTTTTTTGGAAAAGTAAAAAAGTAACTCGTTCGGTTAATAAAAATCATTTCCTGGGTAAAAATAAATTTTAAAAAATTATATAATAGTAGTAAATTTTATTTGGAATACATTTATAAGAAACATAAACATGGAATATATATATATTCTAGCAAATACTTAGGTATCAACAATCCGGATTATAAAGAGATTGTGAAATTAACCCGGACCTTAGGTTTGGTTTCCATCATTAATTTTATAAATTTTTTTATAATGGTTTAAATAAAGTTATTAAATTATTACATAACCATATTCATATTTATAATATCATACATGATCACCATATCACCTATTTGTTAATAATGTTTCATTATTACTCTTCTTTTGTGTGTTAACTACTTTATTTTATTATTCATGTTTTGTCATATAAGTTCCAAATCGTCTGCATAGGAAATTCATACATCATTTAAATAATGATATCTAGGTAATATATGTCACATATAATTTTTATTTATATTTATATAATTAGTACTTATTAGTTAATTTTGAAAATGAATCACATTACGTCATTGAGATAGTATGTCATACGTACGCACGAGCAATGATATCATTCCCTTAATTGAGAAAAATAAAAGAGTTGGATGGTATATATTTTGTTTTAGAATTAATATAATGATATAATAATCATATATTAATATTATTTATATAATTATAATCATTTACGTATAGTGGTGATGAAAAACATATTGCATTACAGCGTGGAGATGGTAAGATGTGTGAATGCACACATGATACTTTCATTTTTCAAAGGATGAATAAAAGGTGGAATATTTTTTTTTGTAATCATAATAAAATCTTATAATATATATTATAATATATTTATTACTTAATAATTGAATCGACACATGAAGAGTAAGTAGAAGAAGAAACAATTTTGAAAGAGTCGGTATGGAGATTACTTCTTCGATGATCTCCCTCTAGATCTCATCTTAGGGACACTAGAGTTGGTCTTTTGAGAATACAATAACATAAGTAATATTAAAATGTTTTTTATAAGGGAAATGGTAAGGTTATGGTTGATCTTTAAGGATAAATGTGATGGGTATAATTGAGAAAGGTGGATCCCTTTTATAATTGAGGTGAGAACACTTTTTGGAATATATAAAAATATTACATTATAATAAATTAAATATCAATACATATACATCTAAAAGGACATAGATTCAATTATAATATGATATAATGTTGTAATATAATCAATAAATAAGTTTTATACTAGTTTTGGAGAATTTTTAAATCTTATCTTTTTTATCAGCCGTTAGTTATCCAATTTTAATTTGAAGTTTGATAAAAAAGTGTTTAATTTTAAGGTAATTTAATTTCTAAATATATTGTAAATTGGACCATAAATGTTAAATTTACTATATTTTAGACCATATATCATCCCGTTGTCCTTATTTAATAATTTTATGTTTTTTTAAAAAATAATAATAAAATATTAATCTCATAAAATATCATTTGTGTCAATTTTGATAGTGTTTATTATTTTTCATTAAAAATTTCATAAAAATATGATTACATCAAAACAACTATATTAAATCATCCCTAGTGGGTCAAATTAACCCATAATATTATTGTATAAGATTAATTATCTCAAATTATATTTATTTTAATATCTTGAATATCATTTATTTGGTATTTTCATTAATAAAATAACTAATAGACCATCATTGTAGAATCTTTTAAGGTATTTAATTATTTTCTAAAAATTAAAAAAATTATCATGATGAAGAAATATATTTCATATTTCAAATTACTATTTATATTCTAATTTATCTTCTTTATAAACCTATATTAAAAATGATATATTTATTGAAAATGTGAGTATGTCACATTTAACTTTTCCTTAAATAAAATTAAATAAATGTATTAATCTCATCCAACTGAATCAAAGAGTTTATAATTTTTGCCCAAGGACTATTTTGGTCCAAATCCCCCATCCAATTAAATTATAATAAGTGTTCGGATAATTTTATATTATTTATAAAATTTTCTTACAATTAATTACCTGATTTATCTTTTTACCGTGTGAATAAAAAATTAGTAAAGTTACTATTCATAATTCCCAAACACAAAATAAACCTATTTACATAGTTTTTATCATATAATCCCAAATAGTTAATCTATTTTTAAAAATTCAAAATGTATAAATTATAGGAATTAATTTTAAATTAATCCCATAGATGGGTTGAGAAAATAGGTTTTTGAAACATGAAAATGATTGAATCTTTTTTTTTCTAAATTCAATCTAAAATATACCCCAATGACCTACATTAGATTATATGATAAAAAATTAATCAAATTATACTTTAAAACCAATAAAAAATATAATTTAACATAGTAAATTATTTTGATGAATAAATTTTCTTTTAATTAATATTTAGTATTTACTTAATATTCATCAAAACATTAAACTTATCAGAAAAGAAATCAATAAAAGTAAATTTTTAGGTCTTGATTTCAAATAAAAGGTTTATTTTTTCAAAATTAATATATAAAAGTGTCATTTTTTTAAAATGTACTCTCTATTAAAAGTTGATAATTTTACCTTTTTGAAAAATATAGGTTTCCATGTATAAAATTAGGTTAGATCGTATCTTATGACTATAAAATCTATTTGATAAGTATAAAAAATATTTGATTGAATATATATAATATATATTTAATTAATTTCCTTAACTAATTATAATTAATTTAATTTATTAAAACAAAATGACTTTGGGAGCATAAAAATAAAAAAATTTCCTTTATATTCAATTGGTATATATTTTCATTTCTAGTTAATTAGTAACCAATGAATTATTATTTTCATATGTTAGTTAATACTATTCATATACACTAATTTAATAGCTATGTTATTATCTTATTTGAATAATAATGAAGTAATGTTTTAAAGAGACTTAGTGTTGCATGTAAATCAAGCTAAGTCAGTGTTGAGTGTTGCACAAGATAAACATGTTGTAGCTTATAAAACAAGATATCCAAGAAATTTAATTTATTTGAAAAAGATGTTCATAAAAACTCAATGTGTAACATTATAACCCCCTTGAAAAAATTAATTTAACCCTTTAAATTCATCATTATGATACAAAAAAATGAGTATAATTCTGCCTTATTATATCCTCCAGTTCCTATGATGCATCTCTAAGTGATGATTTTCCATAAAATTTAGACTATGTGAGTGGTCTTGTTTTGTAGAACTTTCTTTGTATGATCCAAAATTTCAAATGGATTCTCCTCATATTAATGATCCTATTCCTGAAGTATGACCTATTAGTTAATTAGATGTGAAGGGTCGGGTATGAAAATCCTCAGGAGAGATAGATGGAACACATCCTGGACTTCAGAGATATTTGGAGGAAGTGCCAAGTGATATTCTACCATCCTAATGTTATACAGTTTCTCAAAGGGACTAATATTCCTAGGGATTAGTTCTCATTATTCTTGAACCACATAATCTTCTTTCATGGAGGAATTCATAGAAAAACCGTCTCACGAACATCAAATTATGGATCACACAGTGGGTTATCAATATAAATTTTATGCCAAATTTGTGCTGCCTTGATATGTTGTTTAGTGGTCAAAAAATTATCAGCCATAAATTCAGTGATATCAGGTCAGAATAGTTCCATTTCTCTAACTTCATACCAACATGCTGGAGCTCTACCTTTATTCCCCTAGAGGGATTCACAAGGAGCCATCTGAAATCATGAGTAAATACTATTATTATACGAAAAACCAAATTAAGAAAGATGTTGATCCCAAACACCTTTGAACTAAAGATGAAATTATGTCAACATATCCTATGAGGTTTTAATTGCTATTTTTGACTGAACATTCGTATGATGATGATATGCAGTGTTGACACTCAATTCTGTATCAAGTGCTTTCTGAAGTCTTCACTATAATTTTAAGGTAAATCTCTGGTCCCGATCATATACAATAGAATTTCATACTCCATGAAACATTACCACATCTTTAATGTATATTCTATAAAGTTGGTCCAGAGAGAAGTATTCTATAATAGCAATTAAGTGTGATGAATTTGTAAGGGGATATACACACACCTATATAACATAAAACCATTTAGAGGTTTTGGGGTGTCTAATAAAAAAATCTATAGTGGTGTTATCCCATTTCCATTTTGCTATGGGTAATGGATGAATGACCCCCTTAAATTTTTTTCTTCTAGCCTTAACTTACTGTCATGCCAAGAACCAAGAAACAAACTATGCAATCACTGTTCATGCCATCCCACAAGAAGTATTCCTTCAAATATCTATACATCTTCATACTTCCAAGATGTATAAAGAATGAATAATTATGAGATTACTCTAACTGATTCTTATTTAAATCTTGTAAATATAGAACACATAAACTATTATTGAATATTATCATTCCATCCTGATCAAGGTTAAACATAGAAACCTTTCTCACCTTCTTTTTCATCTCTACATCCTCATTCTATGCCTCTAAAATCTTCACTTTTATAGAGGGATGAAAATTTGATTGATCAATATAATATTTTTATGATTTCTTCATGATTTCTAGATATATTCTTTGAAAATCCAGAAATATTGGATCTTTTGTGATCCCCATCATTGATATGTTTGCATGATCCTATAACTCAAATCATTGACCACCTTGTTTTCTTTACCAGGGTGATAATTTATTGATAATTCATAATACTTTATTAGATATAACCATCTCCTCTTATGCATGTCTAACTCCTTCTGTATAAATATATATTTCAAACATTTATGTTTATTATATATATCACACAATTTTCCATATATATAATTCCTCTATATATTTAAAAAAAATTACCGTGGCAAACTCCAACTCATGAGTTGGGTAATTTTACTCGTGAATCTTGAAATTTTTGGAGGAATAAGAGATAACCATGATTTTCTTCATAAAAAAACATCCCAATACATTCTTTTATGCATTAATAAATACCAGAATCCTTTACCAATAATAGGGTAATGTTATCAATGGTGCGATAAACAATATTCTTTTTAGTCCCTTGAAATTTTCCTAGCATTCATCTCTACTGAAGAACTTAGAACACTTTTGAGTTAGCTTATTCAAAATATTATATAATAATGAGAAATTATCAACAAACCATCAATAATATCCAACTAAACTAAGAAAGATGAGGATCTTAATGACTATGGTTTATTTAGAACAATATTTAATAGACTCATTCTTTGATGGATCTACTTCTACACCATTTCATGATATTATGTGACCCAAAAATGAAAACGTTTTCATCCAAAATTCACACTTCATAAATTTATCATATAATATATCCTTAGGGTATATAGAACAATTATCCTATGTTATTCATTATCTTCTTTTCACTATATAAAGATAAAAATATCGTCGATAAAGACTTCCACAAACTGATAGATGTAATATCTAACGACTATATTCATTAAATGCACAAAGATAACTGGACAATTAATAATACCAAAATGAATTACTATATATTCACAGTGTTCAAAACGTGTACAGAATTTCCTCTTGGGTATATCCACCATCTTGACCATTAATTGATGATATCCAAAACGAAGGTCAATCTTGGAAAAGTATTGATCTCCATGCAGTTGACCAAAAAAATCATCAATATGGGGAATAAAGTTCTTGTTATTTATTGTGATATTGTTCAAATCCCAATAATCAATTCAAGGTTTCATTTATCCATCTTTATTCTTCAAAAAAAAGAACTGGTTCACCTTTAGGTAACACAAATGGCGGAATGAATACCTTACGAAGGTTTTTTTGGAGTTTCTTCTTCAATTCATGTATTTGAATTGGGATCATTCTACAGGGAGTCTTTAAATTTGGTGTAGAACTATGTATGAGTTCTATCGAGAACTCAACATCAAATTTTTATGGCAAACTAGTAATCTATTCTGAAAAGTCATACAAAAATCCATGAACAATAGGAATATCTAATTGTGTTGTCGATCATGTAAAATTAGTTGTTTAGTTTTTTACTAGAACTTCTACAGTATACCTGGAACCCTAGGTCATCTCTTAATGGAGCCTTAGATCATTAATTAAAAAATATGGTTGTGATTATAAATATATAAGGGTAATGAAATTTTTGAAAACTTGGGGTTTTATGGGTTAACATTCCTTTAGAAAGAGGAAAGTGATAAAAACAAAGTGGAAGTTAACAAAAGTAATTAAATGTGATCAACCCAGGGAAATCATGTGATTCTCATCCTTCATCACTTTAATAGATAGGGTTATTATATTTTAATCCTTAGTTTTTAATGCATAGTACCATAATATTACCGAGATTATACTAGGATACCTTCTAGGGTTCATTTAGAAACACACAATGATTCATCGGATACCGCTGATGATTATGTGATTTTTGTTTGACTTCATAACAAAAACTCACCAAGAAACACACTAAGAACTCAATGTGCTATACAGGTTTGTATATTATTTCAATTTTTTACCATCAATTGAAAGTAAATGTTCATGATAGTGTTTATGTGAGTTCAATTAAACAATATGAACCTCACAAACACTAAAATTGAATGGGGGAAGAAGAAGTGGTGAATGGTGTGTCAAACATCACATGAATAGTTACCCACAAACATGATCATATGATTTGAGCATGACATAAAAATATATAACAGAATAAAATAAGAATATAGTATGATTATAAACAACATAACAACCTTTAATTAAAAATATCATTGAAATATTACAAACATGAAGCAAGATATTTACATCAGGTTCCTCCCCCGGTGATCGTAAACAGTTTAGAAATTCATAGGAGAAGAGGAAGAAGCAGATGTTGGTGTATCACTTCACATAGACACGAAACATCTAGGGATGATTATTAGACTCCTTTTGGACTCAAAAATGGAAACAGATTTCCTCCATGTCAAGCATTCAAATGGGGTGACCATGGTACCAATTTATAAGCAAAGTAGGAGGTGGTTTCAGGTATCTTGATTTGGATAATCCTCTTGGTCCATTGTTTTTTCTTCTCATATAGTCTTAAATCACATTGTAAAAAACTGAAATGTTTTTTACCCAAAACATTAATATCTCTATGTCAAATTTTTCAGCCAGATATTGAATATAATAAAAGATATGGCTAAAATACTAAGTCAAAGTTCTGACCCAATGTAGATTCATTTTATTGGACATATTAGTTCGGATGAGCCTCTTAATTAATGAATTGGGATTCGATGCCTTCATGAATGTTGTATCCTAGGGATATTTAGATCTTCTCGCAAAATTTTTATCCCAATTTGATATATGTATTTCTAGAATCATGCAAAAATGTGGACATGTATTCATGGGGTTCTGTTAAGTTTGGATCATTTTACTTCTGCATCATTGTGGGCTCTCTAAATCACCTCTATCTTTAATAAAATCATCAAAACAGGTTAAATTTACCATTTTAACTGTGAAAAGAACAAAATTATTTAACAATTCATGAAGTAAAATCTTGTTATTATAATTATAATTTTTAATAAAAAACCAGTTTAATACATAGGTATAAGTGTGAAATAAAATAGTGAATAGTGGTATAATCAATATAATTGATGCCAATTTTCTCCACAAATATTTGTGATGAATATCCCTTTGAATTGGAATTAATACCCATACATTGGATATAATCTCCATAAGAAGTTCATACTTATCATCACAATGATTGTTGATCGTAGGACGGTTTAAAACATGAAATGTAACTTCTTATCATTGAAAATAAAAATGACATTTATATGGAGAAAGATAATCCATTCCTACGATTACATCAAATTAAACCTTATGAAGAATGACAAGATTTGAAAAAAACACATTCCAGAAAAAATCAACCAGATAAGAATCATAGAATTGGGATGTAATCATCATACACCTAGAGATTTTCACTACTAATTACACATATAATCATTTGAGTGGAATCATAACACCCTTATCAAATTATTTAGTTATGAAAGATTGGGTAGAAAAATAATCAAATAAAACATTATCAGTTCTGTGGTGGATGGTAAGTTTGCCTTTCACCTTGTCATTATCACACCCCTCATCGAAAATAGTGATCACATGATATTTCTTGGTGTCCCATGGCTAAAAATGTTACTAACATTAATCATCATCATAAACACTTGGGTTTGGGAACTAGTTATAATAATTCCCATTATCCTTACACTTTTAGTATAGAAGTGTAGTTTGTTCATTCTATGCACCTTTGTCTGGAGTCGAATTGAAATATAACTTCTTCCCATCACTTCAGAAATAAAATTCCCAATGAAATTCCTTTCCAAAATTAAAACACTCATTTAAACCCCTATGACAATTTCCTCCATGTCACGACCCGTCCTCAGGGCCCGTGCTGTGACTACCCCAAGCCCGCCTTCCATAGGGCAGGGGCTGGTGACTAGAACCAAAGGCGTAATCCCGATAAAAAGAGAAGGAATTTCCTTTAATAAGAAAACAAAAACAATAGAGTATGCAACTGGAAGTAAATACTAAATAAAGTTGTATAAAAAATAAAGTGTTGAAAGGAAAGGGGTCCAGAAATACAAGCCCAACAATAATGTACAAACAACTGAAAATCTAGTACAACTGCAGGCAGGTAAAATAATAACTACTGAGTTGTCCTCCGAGAATTCCACCTGAAGGGTGTGTACAGATGGCCTCCTCAGCACCCCAGGTCCATCCGTCCGCTTCGTGTACATCTCGCCAAATGATCCACCTCTGGATACCGTCTACCTCTACAACTCTCTACCTCGATCAGTGTTGTCCTTCGTTTGCAACCAACACAACGAAGTGCGAGCATAGCCCATTCATGGGTGAGTATAAAGATACTCAGTAGGGGCCCTGAGACCCCTGAAGGTATCCTAGAATCCATGAAGGATAAACCACAAAAGAAATATACAATCACGAAGTATCAACCAACCCTACTTTGGTATATTCCCATACATATACCTATGTTACCAATCACACTTCGGCTCCAACTCTTGAGCCCAAGCACAACCCAGTCCACATAGGAAGTAAAGTCAATCACATAGATGATAATGATTGAAAGACAAGACTCAAATCACACAAGTATACATCTTTTTTAAAGTGATAGAGATGATCAGATATAGTCACTGATTCATCTAAGCTATCGGACCCACACATGATACGGGACCAGCTAAGCTGTTGGACCCACAAAGGATACAAGACTAACTAATCTGTCGAACCCACACATGATACAAGAACAGAAGCCAGAACTGTCAGACACATGGAGTATCCCAGTGTTGAAGTCATCGTTGTCGAGCCCAAAGAGGATTTTGGTACAGTAGTCGTCATTATCAAACCCATGGAGGATTCCGTCATCTCAATCGCAGCCAGCCCTAGGGTTCCTGCACATAGCACGCTCGATTATGAGAGGGTCCGCTCCTCGATCAAAGTGTCAATACATCATCTATCATGAAGTCCTGAGTTGATGTATCATGTAGTTCCGTCTCATCATAAGGAACCCAACGTGAAAGACGACACGTCAATCGGACGCCCGATCTGAGAGTTATTGGCATTTCCATTCCAGGGGCCCAGTTGGATTTACACTTGATCCAAACCCGTCCATTTTCTAAAGTTGTCCAAATCTCACTTAGAGTATCGCAAAAGGACCGCCTCATCGTGAGGGTCCCAGAACCACAGACAGTGCGTTGTTCAGACATGCGGTGTTGAAGATATTCTCATTTAAGTGAAGTCAGGCCCAGCCCGTCAAGCCCAGTGGGCTGGCGGGGCTGCCTGACCCGGCTCGGCGGGTCTTACCTGGCTGGGGGGTTGGCCTGGCCCGGCTCGGCGGTTCTGACCTGGTTGGGGGGGGGGGGGGGGGTTGGCCCGGTCCTGTTTGGCGGGTCCGACCCGGTTGGGGGGTCGGCCCGGCCTGGTGGGGCTCGGCCCACTTGCGAACCTGGCCCGCTCTGTGGGCCGGTCCGGTTTGCCTGATGGCGCCAAGCGGTGCCGACTCTCCCCTGCCCAGCTGGTCGTAGCCAGATGGTTCTGTCTGGCGCCTGCGACCCACACAACGAGCCATGGTTCTTCCCATGCGACGCCTACGGGCGCTGCAGTTTTCCAGCCTGGCCAGTTCGCCCAGCAGGGCAGCCCGTGGAAGCAGTCTGCAGTCCT
Source organism: Viscum album (assembly GCA_963277665.1). Lineage (NCBI taxonomy): Eukaryota > Viridiplantae > Streptophyta > Magnoliopsida > Santalales > Viscaceae > Viscum > Viscum album. Next base: position 2,128,011,581 of record OY728130.1, on the reverse strand, counting down.
CTCTGTCACGTAGCCCTTGCTGGCACCGCGGTCCTACAGCCCATCTGGCCGGTAGTCGACCAGTTCAGTTCGGCCGAGCGGCCCGCGGATGCGGGCCCCGTCCTTCACCTCTATGCGGCGCCTGCGGGCGCCGCGGTTTCTCCAGCGGGCCGGTCAGTCTTCCTACGGTCTTGTCAGCCCGAGTGGCCGCTGGACCCTCCACAAGACCAGCGCGTGGCCACCATCGTCGCCACCACCTCCAGTCGCTGGGGCCTCTTCCGTTCTCTGCGGCCTGCATTATCGCGACCTCCTTCCTTCGACGCGGTGCGATGACACTACGCCCTATCGGCTACGCCTTCATCACCAACACAAACAAGGTTCAATTGAGGGACATCAGGCCATGTATGTCTGTCCTGCGCACTCCGCGTTAGGTGATAACAACTTGGTCACCATCAACCAAAAACAAACATTGATGAAGGAGGATATAATTCATTCGTTAAAATTTAACAAATACCCCTTCCTCGTATTTCATCGTTGAATGTTGACGAGTCGTGAAAGTCGGTCACTACCGAAGAAGGACATCGTTCTGTCAACGTCAGAGGGGATGACATTGTCGTTGGTGATGTTCTTCACAGGCGGCATCTTCCCTTTCTTTCTCTGGTTGGAAAGGAAAGAGATGTGTCGTCGTTCTTCAGTGGAAATAGCATTCTTCTTCGAGAGGATATTGTTCTTCCAGGACAACTCTCTAACGATTAGGACAACCCAAAATAAAATAATCTAATCCTTTATTTTAATAGTTGGCATGAGTTCTAAAGAATTCAACCAATCAAATAAATTAATTAATTTCGTTCACTTAATTAAATTCATAGAGTTGGTAAGAATTTCAAGGGATTCAAATATATAAAACAAGGGTGTGTTAGTATATTAATGGGAAGTCCAAGAGTTCAAAGGGGGTTTAAGGGGAGTTGAGGGGTTTGAGCTCGTTTGGGCCCCACCACATAATATCCTCCCATGGGAGGTTATGTGTGGGTGGGACCCACCTCTAACTTCCCTTTGGAGGATTAAACCACCTTTTATATAAAATTATTCAACACAATATTTTATTTAAATTTTTCTTAGAAACCCCAGAAATTAACTACCACTCCCTATAAAATGAAAATGCGGTAAAGGTATCTTTAAGCAAATACGGGCGTTGTGAGTTCATAGGAGTCCTTAGATTTTAATTCTGAGCACCGGTTCAAAATATAGAAAAACCTGCACGTATTTTTACTGAACGTAGCTGAACAAAACTTCATAAATTTATTACGGCCACACCGGGCCTCGGAATCAAGCGCCATCAAGAATCGTGGACTAGTAAAATTCCCATGTATTTTAAAAAAAATCCCATGGGATTTCTCGGTCTTTACACTCCATGATTCTTCCCACACTTATAGAATAAAATAAAGATCGTCTTCTTTTCTACATGGTTTTTAAAATATTCCTTTGAACTAAAATTTCCTCTTTTTTTCAAAACCATGAGATTGATATGTAACTCCAACCTCCATTTCAACATTTATCACAAAATTCCCAATCTCTTTATAAATGCTGAAGTCCCTTATGGCCAATTCCCTTCTCATACTTGGCTTTAAGGCAATGAAGAATCTATCAACTTTACATTTAGGGTGGAAGATAATTCTTGACGCGTACCTCACAAGTCTTTCAAAATTTTCTTCATAGGTACCAACAGATTCATTATCCATTTTCTTTAACTCAAGAAACTCATTCTCCATTTTTGTATATAGAATATAAAGAAAGTACCTGAAGAAGAATTAGTTCTTTAACTCATCATAATCCATGGGTTCAATTTCATATTTCTAACTCATATTCCTAATTAAAGTCCATAAATAGTCTCCTCATCCTTCTAACAAATAAACAACAAGAATGAATTTCTCACATTCTGAACATTAGAGAATAGAGAATATATTTTTAGTGGTACTGATCAATTGTTCAGTAACAAGTGGATCAGAATACCCTCTGAAATAAGGTGTATGTTTCCTCATTAAGGAATCAACATAATATTGTTCCCTTTATGACTCATTTGGAAGTCTATCATGATTCATTTCTTGAGAAATATGTGTGTGCATAGAAATGATATTTTTCATTCTAGCTCCTATAGCCTTTAGTTTATCAGGGTGATAATCATTAAATTTTCCATCATAATTTTTTTTAACATTGTTCCTTCGGGTTCAATAAATTGAAAAAAACCAAAAATCATAGAGTAATAAACAATTTTCGTAGTTAAGAACCACATAATAATGAAGTAAAACCTAGAGAATGTCTTAATTTTAGCACCATATTTAATACTTGACACATTAGGATCATCCTAATTTATTCAGAGCCAACTTATATTTAAATACTTCATTATGGTTCATGATTATTTTGTGAGTTACCAAACTATTTCCCCTAGTATTTTCAAACTAGGTGTGTAGTAATGCCCGTTGTCATGTACCAGGTTATGCTTGAGTTTGGTCTAACACACTTTTCCAGAGTTGTTACCCCAAGGTACATTTATTCTAGATCTAAATCCAATTTTAGTGTCCAAATATGGATGCATTTCTAGTAAACCAATCACTCATTCCTTTAGAAAAATTCCAAGAAATTTTCCTTATCCTTAGACTTATCCTTAAACATATAATTAAGGGTCTTAGAAAGGTTTTCTCATCCTAGTTTCCAAAGGTTAACTAATGTTTTTTTCTCTCAGACCAACTATAACAGATGAAATTTTTTATACATTATCATTAAATCATTTTTGTGTAATAATTAATACATTTCACACATATACACTCAACGAACATACTAGTCTAGTGACTTTGGGATCATAGAAACATAAACACTAATATATTAGTGATCTAAATAATTTCGCACTAGGTTATTCTCTACTAACACCTTTCTTAGACAGGTCAAACATAATAGATGTATTCATAACTTGGGTGAAAGGAATTTTAAATATGGGTGAGATAAAATGCTTAGTAAGGATAAAAAAGTGGTACATGTAAACATAATAATGAGAATAAGAGTATAAGAACTGGATCATGAAAATATATGATCATATCCTATGTATCAATGATCATAAATAAGATGCATGTCATAATGATTGGAATTATATAAGACATGAATCAGAAGGAAATAAAGAACAAAATCCATGAAATCATGACCTAGGAATAAGAAATGATGTTTCTGGCAGACACATTAGCATATAAAAATGGTTTCCATTTTAGTCGAGGCATCACTACTAAGTCCATCTTAGTAGTATGGGTTCACTCCCTATACCATCTTGGATGTCATGGTTCACTCCCATAACCATCTTGGAAAAAAATGTTCTTTATGTCTATATAATGAGATAAAAATATAAACCAAATTCATTAGAGGGGGATATAGGTCCCACCCATATCTTAATGATGTCACAAACATGTGTTCTATAAGATCATAAATCATGTAAAATATTATAACCCATAAAGTGAAATGGGTTTTATAAAATTTATTCAATCATAACATAACCAATATAAAAGAAATGGGTTTCATAAATACCATTCCATCATAAACATAAAACATTCATAGAAAGAATAATAGCGGTAAAATTGAGTCATATCCCTTATAAAACTTAATTAAAATCAAATAATTTTATCTTATATAGAAAAAAATTACAGATCTCTTGAAAAAAATTATTGAGGAAAATTGCTTTTTTTCTTTAAAATCATTTCTTTTCTGAAAATGACATGTAATTATAAAAGAAAAAAATTTATTTGAAAATAAAATTATAATATTTTCAGGGAATATTCAATACATTAATCAATCATGAAAGTGTAAAAAACTATTCCGGTCGAATTAGTTTAAAATACATTCTTCTCAAACTTTTGTCAAAAATGTCAAAAAGTACCATGTTTGTAAAATGAAAAATATTCATTTAAAATTGTATAATAAAAATAAATACATGGGTAAAAATGAAGTTAATTATTTTATAAGAATATTTAAAATATTTTGGACTGACTTCTTAAGAAACATGAACATGGAGGATAAATACTTCCCAATATATACTCATGTATAAAAAATATCTATAATAACGATATTGTGGAATTAACCCTAACCATAGGTAATGTTTCCTTCATGCATATCTGAAACTACTATAAATTGGTTTAAATAATGTTATTAATTTATTCTAGAACCATATTCAGATTTATAATATTTTATATGATCATTTTAGCACCCGTTTGTTAATAATATTTATTTATTACTCTTCTTTCTCACGTTATCAACATTATTTTCTTATACATGTTTTGCCATATATCTCCCAATTAATGTTCATTGGATATAATTAGATTATTTAAATAATAATATTTAGGTAATATATATCATATATATTAATTATATACATTTATATAATCATTCATGATTGGTGAATATGGAAAATGAATTGCATCACATTGTAGAGATGATATGTCATACTTACGCTTGAGCAGTGATATCATTACAATTATTAGGAAAAGGTAAGGAAGTTTATGGTATATGGATTGTTTCATAATCAATATCAGGTTATAATCATAATATATTATTATTATTTTGATCATTATACCCATCCATGTAAAGTGGTAATGAAAAAATATATTACACCATGACGTGGAGACAGGAAGCCGTATATATGTACACATGGAACTTTCATTTTTCATAGGATGAATAAATGGTGGAATATAGTTGTTACATAATCATAATAAAATCTAATAATATATTTTATATTTTATTTATTACATTATAATGTAATCAACATATGAATAGTATGTAGAAGAAGAAACAATTTCGAAAGAGTCGGTAAGGAGATTACATCTTCTTCGACGATCTCCCTCTAGATCTCCTCTTAGGGACACTAGAGTTTGTCTTTTGAGAATAAAATAAAATATATAATGTTACTAGGAATTTTTATAATGGAAATGGTCGGGTTATGGTTGATATTAAAGGCCCAATGAGTTGCGTATAAGTGAGAGAGTGGGTTCTCTTTTTATAATTGAGGTAAGTGTCACTTTTAAAATGTATAGAAATATTGATTTATAATAAGTTCAATCTCAATAAAAATATCTAAAAATTAAATTGATTAGAATATGAGATGAGATCATTATTTTATATTGTCAACCAATAAATTTTAGACATGTTTTTATGAAATTTTAAATCTTATCTTTTTTTATTAAACCTTAGTCAACCTTTTTAAAATTTAATTTTTCTAACAAAGTTTTTAATGTTAAGAGAATGTAAATTGTACATATAATGTGTAAATTGTAACATAAATGGAAAATATAAGATGTTTTAAACCATATATAATTATATTTTTACTTATGTAATATATTTATTATTTTTAAATAATTTAATGAAATATTACTTTTAAAAAATATCATTAGTGTCAATTTTGACACTATTCAATATTTGACTTTAAAAATATCATAACAGCCTGATATTTTAAAAAACACTATAATAAATCATCAATAATATGTAAATTCCATCCATAAAATTTATGTATGACATTAATTATATCAAATTATTTTTATTTTAATGTTTTTAAAAACATTTATTTGATATTTTCATTAATTAAAAAATTAATGCACCATCATTTTAGAAGCCTTTAAGGTAATTATTTATTTCCTAAAAATTAAAAATAAATAACCATGTCAAAGAAAAAAATCATATTTAAATTGAATACTTATACTCTAGTTTATCTTTTGTATATCCTTACACTAAAAATGATACAGTTATTGAAAATATGAGTATGACATCTTTAACTTTTCTTTAAATAAAATATAACAAATGACTTACTCTCATCAAAGTGGATAAAAATGTTTATAATTTCATCTTATGGATGATTTCTATCTAAAGACAATCGTCCAGTAAAATTAGGTCAACAATAAGGGTAATTTTTTATTATTTTATAATATTATTTCTTTCCATTAATTATATGATTTATCTTTTTACCATGATAATAAAATGTTATTAAATTCACTATTCATAATACCCAAAAATAAAATAAAAATATTTAAAAAATTTTGAACCTATGATTAAAATTATGGAATTAATTTTTCAAAATTAAAAAAATAGAGGATTTAGTAATTGATTTAAAATTAATCCCATTGATGGGGTGAGAAAACACATTATTAAAGTTAAAACATGCAAAAGATTAAAATAATTTTATATCTAAAATCAATTTAAAATTTATTCCAATGACCTAAATTATATTAAATGATAAAATTTAATCAAATTATACTTTAAAACCAATCAAAAATATAATGTAACACTATAAATTATTTTTTATGAAAATAATTGTTTTAAATTAAAATTAACAATGTTTGTACTGTTCATCGAAACATATAAATTATCAAAAAATATCAAATATTAAATCAAAGTAAATTTTTATACCCCAATATAAAATACGTAGTTTATTTTTTCAAATATAATATGAAAAAGTATCCAAAATTTTATTTAAAATGTGTTTTCCATTAAAAAGTGATAAAATTTCCTATGGAACAAATATAGGTTTTTATGCATAAAATTGGGTTGGTTATTATCTTAGGACTATAAAATATATTTGATAAATATAAAAACTAATTTATTGAGTATATAAAATATATATTTCATTAATTTCATTCAGTAATTTTAATTAATATAATTTATTAATAAAAAATTAATTTGCGAGCATAAAAATAAAAATAATTACTTTGTATTCAATTGATATATATTTTCATTTATAATTAATTATTGAACAATGAATTCAATTTTTCATAATATATTTAATACTATTCATACCCACTAATTTAATATCTAGTTTTTTATCTTATTTGAATAAGAATAAAATAAAGTTTCACAAAAACATAGTGTTGCATGTAATTCTGTCTATGCTGATGTTGTGTGTAGCGCAATCTTAACTTGGTGTAGCGTATAACATAAGACATCAAAGAAATATAATTTACTTGAAAAAAAGTTCCTATTAACTCAAGGGGTTATAATTTCACTTATATACTCTTAGAAGCATCTCTTTTCAGAAAGTTTTTAACAAAACATTTCATAAGAATGTATAAATGAAAAATCATAATTCATGTGGGTTTCTTTAAAAAAACATAAATAATTTCCTTGAAAACAAATCATTCACCCATAAGAAATGATACACATTATTTTAAATAATAATCTCAATTTTATCTTATGAAATTAGAATATTTGAATAACTTTTCATCAATTACATGAAGTTAAAATATATCAAGGGAAATATAATTCACCCCATAAACAATAATAAATGATTTAAAAATGATGGGTTGTTTAATTCCAAAAATTATAATATTACCATCAAGACATTGTGAAAATAAATCGTGAACATAATTTTATGGAATTATACTAAGAATACATAAATAATTGGTTACACATACACCAAATACCCATGTTAGTTTGTCTTATGAGCCTTACCAGTGCATCAATGAGCTATGAAATAGTGGCGCTATTTCATTGAATTATTAAGTCCAATTCATTCATCATTTGAAATAAATTAATAATAATAAAATAAATAATTAATGAAAAACAATAATAAGAAATTTTAATATTTTTCCATGTCAATAAATTGAATAACATAATCATAATACATAAAATGAATTAAGGGGGATGGTATTATTATTATATATCCTCAATGAGTCAAAAGAATAAATAAAGGATATTGATATAAATGAGAAACAACTTTATAAATTTTTTATAAGGTCACTTAAAAATATAATAAATATCCTTCTCATTTGAAAGTATTTTAAAACTAAAATATTCATAGAATAATGCGATAATATTTTAGTTGAAAAAACTTGAAAAACATATAAACGATGACTGATAATGAATAAAGAATATAAAGATGACAAAATGTAGTCATGTGGTAAATGTAATAAAACATTCATACTGTGCATCAGTAAAAAAAGAAAAAATAATCCATTTGGGAAATGTTGAAAATATTCCTTTTAAAAAATTAATGAAGAATGTTAAAATTAGTAGAAAATAGCCCTTAATAATATTTTAACCATAAATAAGAACATTTTGGAAATATTTAAAAGTAGATAAATAAAAAATAAAAGAGATTAAGGCGTTTAAAATAATTTTTTAATGAAAAATCCCTTATATAGAGGTATGACTCATTTTACTTGTTATTTACCCCCCCTAAATAATAAAATTACATTTATTATTTACTTAGTTTAGAAACATTTTATGACAACTCATAGCTTTAACAAACTATAAATATGAGTTTCCTTGAAAGGGTTTAATTTTCGTACATTCCCATATATATTAGGTTTATAGTTTTAGATAATTTGGAAAAAATAGTAAATATCAAAACATTGAAATAAGAGGTGGACACTTCCACCTGTTGTACATTATTTTCCATAAAACTGGGCTTTAAGTTTATATGACTGTTTCATTCCCAACACTTTTGACTATTTTTACTTGTCCCAAAGAAGAATCTTGGACCTTTCAATAGTTACTAAACATCCATAGATCATATAGAAAACATTTGATAACATGGGAAGAGAAAAAACATATCAATATTAGATATAAAAATAATGGAATCTCATTAGTCCATTGAATACATGACAACCCATGAAATTGTTTTCCATATCACAATAAAACATTTATCACAAAAATAAAACATTTTTACATATTAAAATAATACTTTTATAAAATTAAAAATTTGAGAATCATTAATAACAGAAATAAAACCATGAAAGAATCTTGATATATGAGGTAACTCATGAAATAATTTCATATAAAAATAAACCTCTCACCTTTAAAAGTTCATAAACCTTCATCACCTCATGAAATCAAAAATACTTTTATAAAATAAATTTATTTCAAGCATGATATTGGTATCTTGTAGAATAAAAATAATAACCTATATTCACTTGTGATGAACCCATTTCATAATAACTAAATCCCAGTTAATTTGATTGGTGTAACCAACCTGGTTATCTCACTCATCTTTTATATTCAAAGACCAAATCCTTACCCAATGCATTGGATAGATATATCTAGATCACCCGTCATCATGAGCTATATAGATATCTACCATTATCATATAATATGTTCAAGTACTATTCAATGAACTAAATAATTTACAATATTATGATTTTTAATAAATAATCCATTAAAAACACATTTCTACATAGTGGAAAAACACATTCTATTTTTACACAATCATAATAAGAGGTATCCCTTTTCTATGAAAACATTTGAAAATGAAAATTACAAAAATCATATCAATAGGTTATAATTTTAATAAAATGTTAAATTATAATTGAATCTTGACAATGAACAATATGTATTATGGTTTGAGAATACATTCAAGTCTTATATATATTAAAAAACATTTTTTATTCATTTCTATTAAATGTACAAAATAACCCATATAAAATTGAAAATTTTAATTTTTAATTTTTTTTAAAGAAAGTAAAAAAAGTTTCTAAATTATTTTTACCAATATTTTATTCCAAAATAATTATATTCATGATACATTTAAATGTTTGTTGACATGGAAGAAATAGAGTTGAAAGGAAAAAATTAAAAAAAAATATTTTAAAAAGAATGACCCGTACCTTAAGTCTCATCTAGCTTCATACATTATCTAAATACTAAATATTAAAATTATATAAGTTATTTAATTAAATAATAACATTTTAATTCTTTTTTCCATTATCATAATTCCTTTTATTTCATTTATTATCATGTTTTTTAGTTACCAAAATGGTTAAGTTGATGTTGCATTTTTTTAGGTCATTTGGTTTATAAACTCAAAACAACATTGGTTTATTAACCATGGTCAAAGGGGTTAGGGTGACTTTTAATACATACCATTAAAAATTTAATAATTATCATATTTATATATTAGTTATACATTTAAAACCTACCACTTAAGGCAGTTATGAAAAATGAACCAAATCATTTTATAAAGATGGCAGTCTGTACATACTCATAAATGTTGTTTTTATTTTTATTATATGTGGAAAAGAAATATATTATACAATAGTTTAATTTATAATAATCATAAATATATTATTAAATTCATATTTATTCATTAGTTCTATCATTATGACCATCCTTTTATGGTAAAAATCAAAAATTAATCACATCGCTTCATGGACGTGGTCATCCATATTTATCTATGAGCAACGTTATAATTTTTCAATGGATGATAGTGTAAGAAGGTATGTAATATAATATATTTATATGACCATAATTATTTCTTAAATATAATATATATATATATACATTATCCATCATTTCAATTTTCCACATGAAACAATGACAAAAACATGCACATAACTTCATGGAGGTGGTTTCCCACACGTACTCATGAGAGATGTTTTCATTTCCCATATGATGATAACGGATATTGGGAATGATCATTCCTACCAAATCATGGCCTAATCATGTGAATAAATGGATTCATTTAATCCAGATTGAGAAAAATTATTCCCACCTCACCAGAATGATGGCGTTGACTTGGATATTCCTCCTCGAAAAGAGATTTCGTTTGGGGAAGCCCTTTGCCAGATCTTATTCCATTTCAACAGAACAAAGAAAATAAACTATTATAAATCACTCTAGAGAAGGAGACATTACGATTGTTACTGACTCTGATGCTATTAAGAAAAGGGTGGAGGTTTTCAAATTCTTGATACTTGGTTGCATATCCTATGAAAGAGGTGTGAAGCACTGGTCATTCAAAGAACATAAACAACGTATCTCATGTTTCTAGAGTTTCTTCAACTGGAACTTAATCCCCCTTAGAAAAAGATACTTTCATGTTATTTTTTAGAGACAAGAAGACTTAAATTCGATCTAGAGGATTAGAACTCTCAACCTGAAACTAGGAATATTTCACCTCTCGGAGTGGGAAGTAAAATTTATCCCGTTCACATAGAAGAAATCTATTACTCAAGTCTGGGAAAGAATTCATGGACTTCCATGGATATATTGGCATCCTAAAATATTCAATTATTTATCCATTGGAATTGGCACCCCCTTGAGGAATGATCAATGAACAATAAACAGAGATCTTGGACTCTATTCTAGAGTTCTTATTGAGAGTGATATGGAAACCTCACACCCTTAACGTGTGTCCCTAGATGTTAATTGAAATATTATTGATGTTATATTTTAATTTGACAATGTTCTTAAATATTGTGAACATTTTGTGATGGTTGGACACATTATTAATAAGTGTCGCATTGTTTATAAAATAGTCCTGCCAACACCAACTAAAACAAAATGTACAGAAGTACCATGGAAAAACGTTGCTACCAAAATTAAATACGTTAAAAAATGATATTGGAATGATCAAGGCAGCTGTAGATGATCAAACATTTGGAACTAATAAAACCTTGGCTGATCTTATTGAGGAATAGGAGCAAGACTGTCTTCCTAAAGATGATTTTGTTCTTCATAAAATAGAGGTTCTTTACACTGATTAACAAGATGAGCTCAATGAGATTCAGGAATTTTCAAATGATATTTTTACTCTTATGCTCAGCATGCAATATAAGGTTTTCACATTATATTTAATCAGTTTGGGATTAAATCAAGCCTTGAATAATGATACTGCATCTACAAAGGTATGCATTATCCCTACCGAAAATTTTATTGACACAACCCTGGTCCAGACTCACAAGTTGGATGGGTATACCCCATTAAAAATAGAAGATACATACACCAAGAGGCCACTTCTCTAGAATACACTTATTTTACCATGATACAATAATTTCCCATCGCTGCTTCTAAAAAACAAGACTTGAGGAGGTCTGGAAGGAATAAAATGATTGAAAAAAGGGAAAAAGGGGGCCTTACTCCTAAACATATATCCAAATTAGGATGATTTTTTGGAACTTTTAGGGCCTATCCAATTTTGGTACTCTATGTTCCCACTGGATAATTATAGATAGATATACACTTGATATTATCGGGATTTTTGAACAAAAAACCAAGACCACATCAATTGGGTTTTCTCCTGAAAGAAAGGGATATTCCTTGATTAGCTCTGTACAAGATTATGGCTAGGAAAGGTTGTTGCCTCTTTCTCATAACAGTGTAAATAATATTATTATGATTTCTGTGGCTGAGCTAATTATTACATGCATAGTTTCCAAAGTTGGGTATAACATGTATTGTTCAATGGTTTATGCATCCAATAATTGTACCATTAGAAGGTCTCTATGAAGAAACATCAACAATATGTCCATCTCCATCTAAGAACCATGGGTTATTATGGGATATTTCAATGCAATTATTCATCCAAATGAAAATACTGGGAATTCTCTTTCTACCACCACTATGACAGACCTTAGGTCATGCATTGAGAACTCCAATCAGACAAATATCAACATGATCAGGTCCAGGTAAACTTGTTATAGAAATCTTCTAAATACTATGAGGGAAAATAGAATTGATCATGCATTTGTCAATGAACACATGTTGTAAGTTAGGAAAATCATATCATGTGTCACTCTTGAGAATCACAATTCATACCATCATCCTATATTTCCTAAATTCAATGATAAATGTGAATGACAACCACTTACTTTTAGGTTTAAAAATGCATGGACTACCCTTTCAGAATTCTTTCAAATTGTTAGAGATACGTGGGAAATTGAGGATTATAAACATAACCCTTTAGCATGTGTTTTTTAGCTAAAAATCTAAATACAACACTAAAGCATTGGAGAATGAAAAAGCTCAGTCTTTTGGATTAGGAAATTTACTTACTTGAAATTGAACTTCATGGGATACAAGAATCCATCACCACAACTAATATCCCTGTAAATGAAGAGTAGAATAAGAGAGTCTCCTCTAAAATTAATAACCTCCTTTTTCTTAGGGAATACATAAAAAAATTTAAGGTTAAATGGCTTATAGTTGGGAGCAGGAATACCAAACTCTTCAATGCACTTCAAAAAGACAAAAAAGTTTATAGTCCTCTCTTTAATGAGGAATGGGGAGACTAATTCTTAATGATATGAAAAACCTCTCTAAACATATCGTCTCATTTTAGATGGATCTCTTTAATGGTCCTACAAATACTGATGATTTTATAGAGGGAATTATCCCAAAACATGTTAATGAAGATGAAAACATTCTTCTCACCTCGATTATAACATATATTGAAATTAGGGAGGCTTTTTTGACTCAAAAGGGAAATCTCGCCAGGACCAAATGGCTTCACCAACCATTTCTTCCAATTATTTTGGGATGTCATCTATGGAGATGTTTGAAAACTAGTTAGGCATTCATTCACTAAAGGATCTGCTCAGAGCCTTAATACACAACTTTGTACTTTAATTCCTAAGGTGGAAAATGCTAGTGATAGAGGTCAATTTAGACCAATGTCTCTTATTAATACTATACACAATATTATTACAGAAATTTTATCCAATCATCTTATTAATGTAACAAATATAATCATCTCCTAGAATCAATTTGGTTATATCAAAAGAAGAACGATCCATGATTTTCTTTTTTACTTCTTTAGAATATACTAATATCCTTTATAAGACTACAAGAGGGGGTAACATTGCTCTTAAACTTGATATCAGGAAGGCCTTTGGCACCATATATTGGATATTTATTAGAAGAATACTACATGATATTGGTTTTCACACGAGCTTTATTTTTTGGGAAAACACTCTTATTAGTTATGCCCATATTTTCATCCTTGTTGATGGCTCTCTGGAAGGATTATTCAAATTCACTAGATGGGTGAGACAGGGCGACCCACTCTTTTCTATCATTTTTGCAATTTATGAAGATTATCTTAGTAGATTGATACTTCGTAAAGTCAGAAAAGGAGAAATCAAAACAATTAGAGCTACTAGAGGTATCTATACCCCCTATCAAATTATTTTTGCTTATGATATTATACACTTTTGTCAAGGAGATAAGAGGAACATCCAAAACATAAAAAAACCCTTTTTCACTATGAGAAAGTTTCTAGTCAAGTGGTTAACTGGAGAAAATAATTTATTTTTTTTTGGGAAGGAAATATTTGCCTCTATAAAACACTATATAGTGCAGGTACTTGGTATAAGAGAAGGATACATTCCTTTTACTTTTCATAGGGACCCCATGTTTCTTGGAAGGACTCTTCCCTCTTACTTTGTTGATGCGGTGATCCCAATTTAAAGGACCCTCTCTAACTAGAAAGGAAAGTCTCTCTCTCAATGGCAGGAAGGGTTTGCTTAGTTAGACATATGATCATCTCACAGCTTGTATACTCTTTCATGGTATACTCCTAGACTTCCTCAACTATTAAAACTATTAACTCTATTATGAGGAATTTTGTGTAGAGTGGTAGTATTCTTGAATGGAAAATTATTACAGCCCCTAGAAGAAATGATATTTTCCACAAAACATGGGATGACTTGGCATCAAAAATATTGTACTTTTTACCCAATACCTACAAACCCACTTTATTTGGAGGATGATAAATGAAATATCAAACTCCCTGTATTTTATCAGATCCAAATTACCTTTTAGGATGATTGAAGGAAGATTGACCTACATGCAATCCTCTGTTTGGATGAGTCTCAAAAATATTTTCCAGAAGATTAAAATAAAGTCTCATTAGATTGTAATTGTCAACTCAATCCCAAAATTGTAGAAATATAACTATACATGCTCCCTTTAGATGGATAGTATAAGCAATCAAGATCCAAATACAAAATATAATGCCACCATCAAAGTGAAACTCAAGAAGATCAACATGTTGGCATCCCAAATTTCTCTCGAAGTCTCCTCATATGATTTTTTGAACACTGAATACATTCTTATATGGGAACCGAGTACTACAAGTATTCTAGAATCTAAAAAATTATACAATAACTTAATGTAAGGGGAATGTACTATGATTGGGAAGCTGAATAAAAAATGTCTCAAACTTTATCGTTTCACATTGCTTTGAAACCTTCACCTAAAAAAACTTCTAGTGGAAGACAACGTTCAATGCATTGGCATCTCCCTCTACTCTAGGTGTGCTCTGTGCCATCAAAATCGATATGATGTTAATCAACTGTTTCTATCCTATAAGACTGCTACCTCCCTCTAGAATTTAATCATTGCTCTGTTTGAGCTGCATACACCAAGTGCGTCCAACATCATTGATTTCCTACTGCAAATTATAGCATTTTTCCTCTCGAATAATATCTGAAATACTTTTCTGGTGGCTTTCACTAAAGTCAACAATATAATATGGATGATAAAGAACAATTATAGGCACAAAATACTGTTTTCAACTATAAAGCAGCGCTGACATAGGTGTTGATCACAACTCAACATTCCAACCTTATTTATGATGCTAATTGTCAAAACTCGATTAATGACTTTACATTTCAAAGAAAACTGCACCTTCCTGGAAATTTTCCTAAACACCTAGGCACTATAGAGGACTTCTGGATTCCAACTTTCATAGGATGGATCATATGTAACTCGGATGGTGCAGCAAGAGGAAATCAAGGGCCAGATTTATATGGTATATCCTTCAGAGGCCACAATGGGGATTTCCTTGCACAGGTCCACAACTATTGTGGCCAATCCACAATTCTTGAGGTAGAGATGACGGTTTTATTAATGCAATGGATTTTTTCCAAAAAATAAAATTGGAAAACAATATGGTTTGAAATTGACTCATCCACCCTTGTCCAAGTGGCTCGAATGGGTCAGATTCATCTTGCATGGAAGCTCACTGCTAAATGCATAAATTTTCTGGACACTCTTTCCTCAATGCACTATATTATTACACAAGTATATCATGAGTCTAACCAACTCACTGATGAATTTGAAAATACAAGAGCCTCTAGGGATACATGAATTTATCATTCTAGAACACCCTATGAAATTCTTCATTTCCTCCAAAGAGATAAGTGTAAAAATTCGTTTTTTCGACTCTTGTAACCCTATTACTTTTATCATTATATGAAGCTATGCTACTTGCTTTTCATAAAAAATGAGATGAAAAGGGGTAATAACATAATCTTAATAATATTTTAGTACATGAAATATTTTTATGTTATTATTTCCTCTTTATTAAATAATATTTTATGTAGGTAAAAGAAGAAATAAACATAAAGCACTCAGTCAATAATTATACCTGTTATTTTGAAAACCTCTCTTGGGTTACATCTTTAGCCTTATTAGTTTGGAATTTTAATGGGACCGAAACCTATAGTGAATAGAGATGTATTCTGGTAATGTATTTGGTTATGTTTTTTAGAAATATAGAGGAATTCCTATAAGGTACTTGATCCAATTTTTTATAGCTAAATTACTTAATTTTTGTGAATAAGAGAGGATAAAAGAGGCCCTTTTATTATTGTCGTGGGAGACAATCTTGTAAATACATGATATATTAATATATAATATGTGTATAACTATTTTAAAATTCTTCAAAAGTGACATATATTCTATGATAATTATGAAAATTTATAAATATAATAATACTATGAAATTTATATAGATTTAGTTTTCATTATAATCCTTATCTTTTAGTTTAACCCCCTTCTTAACACTATTTAACGTAAATTATTGTAACAAAATTTTCAATTTTTAAGGGTCGTGAAGGTAATTTTAAAAATTCCATGTGGTACATAAAAAAACCTTAATGATTTTATAGTAATTTTATCATCCAATTTAGTTATGATATGATTTTTATGACTTTAGAATGATTTTATAACATTAAATTCTATTAAAAGTCATTTTGAAGACAATTAAAAAAATTGAATTTAAATAAATGAATATAACATTTTAATTAGAATTAAAACACATAAATTATCACTTATAGTTCATAATTTTATATAAAATTAATTTAATACTGTAAATCATCTAAATATTATGACTTATAATATTTTTTAAACCATTTATTTTATTCTTTCTATGATTTTACATGCTCTGTATTGATGCTACAAAAGTTTTTTATGTACTTATGCTGTTTTTAAAAATTAAAAGAAATTATAAACATTAATTTAAATTATTATTATTCATTATTTTTATATTTATTTATTCATAATGTATTTTTTATATTATTCAAATCATGAAAAGTTATTAAGATATAAAATTATAAAAATTTTATTTCCTTTAATATAACACATCATTATCTTGGAAGGTAACCAATATTTAAAAGGTATCCATAATAAAAAGTACATTAAACTATTCTAGGTCAATGGAACTCTTATCCATATAAATACGTGATAAGGTTTGTGCTATTTTTGTCCTTTTATATTTTATTTAAATATTTACCCTAATATACCTTTACTATGAAAACTCATTTTATAACATCGTAACATAATTTTGTGACAAAAAAAATCAAACATATTTAAAAATTTTTAAATTATGATTAATAATTATAAATCAATTTTAAAAAAATTAATTTTTTATATATCATGTTTAATATAAGTGTACAAAATTCAATGAAAGATAGTTTTTAGAAAAATGTGTTTTATGCATAAAAATGAACTTATACCAAATTCAAATATAATACTGATTAATATAGAATTAATGGGATGATTTTTATTAAAATATATATTATATTACTTTAAAACAAAATAAAAAATAGAATTAAGCCTTTAAATTACTTAATTTATGTTAATGAAATTTCAGTTTTGTAAAAATTAATATTTTTCATTTTTCACTAAAAATCAATATTTTCAGTAAAATCCCAAACATTCATCCTAATAATTATATAAAATTCATATTTAAAAAATTAGTTACTTTTTGGAAAACAAAATTTATAATATTGGTATAAATTAAATATAATATCCATGCACTAAATGTAATAAACATAATTTCTAAAGAAAATGTAGTTTTAAAGCCTAAAATGACTTCATTCTCAGTTTATTCCTAATAACCATAATTAAATGAATGTAAATTACTTCAAAGGGATATATAATATAATTATTTAATTATAATAATTTACAAAATAGTGAATAATTTAATAAATTATGTAAAAAAAATACATTTTTCACATAATTATTTTATGAAAATATATATTTTACACTAAAATTATTTTTTTATTCATTTATAACCAATTTAAAATTTATTATTGAATATTCATTTTAATATGGATTTTTTTAAGTATATTTAATAATATAATTATTCCTATTTATACCATCTTAACTGAAAACTAGTTTATAGTGTTCCTATTAAAATAAAAATATTTTTATTGTATACCGGCATTCGCTTAATCTCGGTGTTGCATATATCACATGCGATAGAACATAATGTCATTTAAATGGAATAAATTATAAATTATTAATATATTAATTTTTTAATATTTAACAACATAATATTATTATTTTTAATTTTTTATTGTATAGATTCATTTATTTACCAAATCAGTATAGTACACGTCTTTCATTTTGGAGTTTTTTAGTTCTTTATTTACAAAATGGATTCAATAAGTCAACAATGGTAAAAATCAGTCATGGTTACATGATATCCAGAATATTAAAAAAAATTAATTATCATTTTTATCATATACCATTATAATCATCCATGTAAATTGATCATGGAAAATTAATTACATCACTTCATAGAGATAATAGTTTGTACATACACATGAGTGATGTTTTCATTTTCCATTAGAATGAAGTGGGATAGGAAATATTTGTAACGTTAATATAATAATATTTTACTATATTAAAGATACTAATTTCATTATTCTAAGATGGTTATATAATATTTTGAGGATGTGTAATAAGAAATGAACAAGAAATAGATTAGTAAATACAATTATCTCTTCTTCAGGTATCCACCTTTTAATAGAACTTATGTCATTTGGAGGAGAGTCTTATGAACATATAAAGGAATTTGGAATATTTAATGGGGTGTTTGAAGAGGTATTTGAACATATTTTTAGAGAAAAATAAATCAGATGTGTCTTTGAAAGGGTTTAGTTAAGTCCAATTTATAAGAAAAAGATAATGGTATATTCATAAATACTTAGTCCTTATGGGTAAAAACTATAAATCTAAAAAGGCCAAGTGGAAAATACATTATTAATGAATGATAGTATAGAAATGTTTCTATCCACTTGTTTTTATATAGGTTTTTTATGATCTTATAATGATTGAAAAATAAATTTTAAACATTAAATACCATTTAAATTCATTTTCATGACTATTCACATATTTTAACTTTAATCGAATCAAGGTAATAATGAAATATGAATTTAAAAAATTTCACAGACACTAATAATTTTTAATTATCCATTAAATTCATGGAAACCAATAATTTATCCAAAACATTACTTTTAATGTCTTTGAAATAGTTCAATTGATTTTTCTTCTGCATGAACAACCAATGTGTCGGCATTGCATAAGTGCTCACGATAAGTATACCATCACTAAAAATTAATAATAAATTACTATCATAAAAATTATTTATTATTATTAAAAAACCATTCAAAAACAATAATAACATATTTATATATATATATGAAAACATATTTGATAAATGAAAATAAATTGAGTGACATTTTGTACTTATTCTTTTATTAAAATAATATACCGATCATTACAAAGGTAAAATGACACTAAATATACATGGATTAAAATATTGTATTCTTATGGTGGTAAAAACTCATATAATGAAGGGAAGTGTTTAGAATATTTTGGGACCTTATCATAGAGTTTTAACCCCGTTTAACCCATTTTCCCATTAACCGTGATGATAAAAATTTACCATAGTTTTCATTCCATATTAACAAAAATGGAATTATCCTTTTTACATAATATGAATATGTTTATTAGAAGTATCAAATAAATTTTCTGATATTATATTTCCATAAATATAAAAAGTTACTTTTAATATAAGTTCACAAAATGTAATAAAAAACTATTTTTTGATAACTGTTCATTTCAAAAATAAAAATTGTTTTACACACAAATAAAGTATAATATTGATTAACAATTAATTAATAGTAATATTTTTTATAAAGTTATTAAAATATAATTTAAACCTAATGAAAATCCAAAATTTTCCTTGTGAAACCATTATTAAAAGAAAAAACCAAAAATAGATTTTTTTTGAACAAATACCTTACTATGATTTCTGAAATGTGAAACATAGATTTATAAGTTCTATATAATAATTTTAAATTAATTATTTTACTACTTATATATATCAATTTCATATTATATAAGGTTCAATTATTTTTTTAATTCATTTTTTACATCAGTATATTTCCAAAAAAACTAACTCTATTCGTAAAATCAGTATTTTTCTATATTCACCCAAAATTCAACTATTTATTTAAAAAATTCCTTAAGCTGATTTTGAAATGATAAAACCAAAAAACAAGTCATTTTAATCAAATTTATTTTATAAAATTTACTAATTTATATTTTAAAATAAAACATAAAATATATATAGGAAAACTACTTATATAGAAAAATGGCCCTCTGAAACATTAAATGTTCTTTATTATATGGTTTCATTATTTGCATTAAAATTTTAGTACTTATTTACAACAAAATAATAAATAAAAATATATTAAGAAAAAATTTCTACATATATTTTATAATTATAATACTCATATTCAAAACTATTAATCCAAAAACTAGGTTATAACATTCATTTTTCAACAATAGTATTCATATAGTATATCATGGGTCACTTAATTTCAGTGATGCGTGTGGTATAAACTATCAAACACCATTTTATTTAATATAGAATTATATATTGAAATATCATGGTTTTAATATTAACCTAATATAAAATTCCTTAATTATCACTAACACATCTCAGTTTGATTGGGTGAGAGGATTTCAACCCTCCCTCTCCATATCATTGAAAATTGGTAGTTTTGGTACAACTGACTAGAGAATGACATTTATTGTATTTAAATTGTCTTAGAATTTTTATGGGTTACCCTACTTTCATTTATTATTGTTCCAAAGTATATTTTGTTGCATTTGTTATCAAAAAATAAATATGTTTTTGTAGTGAGAGTTACTAAACAAAGTTAGAGAAGTTATTGAGAAGGGATTTGAGGAACGTTCCTTAACAAGTGTCAGAATATTTCTTATTAAGTCAGATAATGCTATGAATTTCGTCAAGTTCTTGATATCATCAAGTATATAAATAATATATAAGTTTGTATGCCTTTGTATAAATTAAAAAATATACTAAAGGGGATAATTAAAAAGTGAATGAAGTCCATGATCATGTAGAAGTAACAATTTCAACATGGAATCATTGTAAAAATTATTGTAATTAGTTTCATAATGTGATCAGATAAAAAAACAATGCGATAGTATACATCAAATTTATGTAATCAAATAGAGTTATGAGTTACAATTTATGAGTTTTAGGCTGTAATAAATTATGCATATTAAACGATGATCATATCCTATATTAAAATAAAAACAATGGAAGATAAGTATATATGGAGAGATTTGTGAAGGCTATGTAAAGGTAACTCACAATTTAAGTTACAAATATAAAGGTATCACATAATCTACATAGATTCCACAGAAGATTCCTATTACTTCTATGAAGGTCATCTGCATAAATTTATTATGTATAGAGGATAAATTTTTAAATCTATTGGAGTGAGGAAATAAAAGAAATGTATTGGATGGGGATGTAAATGAATTTGATGTGGTTCAAGTACAATTTTTGAAAAAAAACCCAAAAGATGGAGATTTATCATTAACATAAAATGGGGAAAAATATAGAGAGGTACACTATGTTATTAGATGGACAATCCTATAAGTATGTATCGACCTGATTTTCAATGGAATAATGATTGGATATATTATATCCAAGTCATCGATTAGAGGACGTATATGAAGTAAAATATATAAGAATAAGTATAAAGAACCACAAGATGAATATATGATTTTTTATTAGACACATATATTATGAGATCACCAGATAGAGTTTTATTAACAAAGGGAAACTAAATGAAAGTTCATCAGATGATGAGTGTTTTTGAGTTCATTGAATAGAGAATACTGAAGGTGTATCATCACATAAAAATATATTAATGAAAGAATCAAAAAATCATATATCAGACAGAGTATTTCTATGGGAATTTACATAAAATATATAATGCTGTTAACATGATTATTATAATCTAATAATTTAAAATTTTTTATAATTGTATGGATAATGGATTTTGTAGAAGTTTTATGACCCCATTTGTAAAAAGATTTGATGAATGTAAAATCATTCAAGAAAAATCAATTTTTCTTACAAATATTATAAAAGGATTTATAATATCTTAGTAATGTTCAACTAATTGGGAAAAATATATTTGAGTTCTCAACTTTTCCTTAAGTAAGTACCTATATGAAGTGGAGTATGTAAAATACAAACTAACACTATTAACATGTAGAGAAGTGTAATTTATGTACAATTTTATCTATGAGATATGCAATTATTTTCTTACTTTATTAAAGAAACTATAGAAGGAAAAGTTCCATCAGTCAAAGGGTATGTATAATGGGTGTAATGGAATGAGTTCCTACTAAGTCAAAGAAGTAGGAGGTGCACTAGACTGAACATCCTTCATCGGATAGAGAGGCATCATACTGAGTACATCTGAAAGATGTATAACAAATAGATCATGCTGGACTTAATCCTAGTAATATAATGGGAAACTAGATAGATTCATCAGACATAGATATTACAACACTGGGTCAATCAGACAAAAATCTCTAAGAAATTTTTCCAGAAAAAGTTTTGGGAAAGTTGTGGTTGAACATATACAGGTCTTCCAAAGACTAGGAGTAAGTTTCAAGTCCAATACACTATTTATAGATTTTTTGAAAATCATAAATATTGTACATTGTTAAAGGTGATCCAACTTGCTTATTAGAAAAAAGAAGATATTTATATAGAAAATTAGAAAATAATATGAAAATATATTGTTGATGTGGGGGTATAACCAGTTACAAAAAAATTCTAGGTGGGGGTGTAATTAGCTGTAAAAAAAATAAGATACCACTAGGAATATTGGAAGGTATAAAAAATATGTTAGAAGGCATAATTTCTTGGGGGTAGAACCTGTGGTAGCTGGAAAAAATATTACTAGGGTATAGACCCAATCATTTATTGTGCCTTTACAATCCTATGAGTACTATTAAATGAATCCATATTGATGAAAACAACCATTATCAAAGGATAAGGTCTTCATACTAAACCATGAAAATATCATGTGTTGGTATCTATTTATATTTTTTACATACAAAAGTTTAGGTTGGGATTTATATTGAAGTGAATTGTAACTCGAACATGTTTTTAAAGGTTAATAAAGATTCCTTATGATGTTATTAAATTTTCCTATAAAAGAAAAAGTGATAAATGATTCACCCCATCCTACTCTTTGTGATCCTATATTGGTCAAAGTGAACTTCAATTAGTATAAGATGGCTGGTTACCTATGAATGATAAAAAAATCTACTGGGGATGAGAAATTTTAATTTGTTAAAAAGTAAGGGTGTTCTATTATTTTATGGAAGAAACTATCATATATAGAAAATATATTGTTTCCCTATATTATATCTCTTATAATTAAAGTTATAGATGCTGCAACAACAGGATTTAATCCCATTAATAAAGTTTTTATGACATCTATATATAAAATAAATTTGTAAGCAAACTGAAAAGATCATAATTCCATATTGATAGTTCTCATATAAAATGTCTATACAAATACTATGTGGTTTCCCATGACTATATTTTTGTATAAGGTTAGAATTAGCTATGATGGGAATTAAAGAGTTAATGAAACTAATATAAAAATATGGAAAAGAAGATTTGAAGATATTAAGATGTATAATAATGTATTTATAAATAATTTATAATAGTTATTTAAAATTTTAATAATATCCTAGGTTTTAGTGAGAAGCTAAAAAATTATATTATTGTTAAGAAGATAATGAGAATCTTTTCCAATATATTTTACCCCAAAGTGTTAGCTTTATAAGATAATCAAGATTTATCTATGGATTAACATCAGAATATTCTTATGAAATATGATATGAGAAAAATAATAGTATTTAATAATAATGCTAAGGAATAATTAGCTTTCAAATATTTTTTGAAATATAATATCATAGATAAGGAAGTTGAAGAAGAATCAAATTATTCTTATATATATGAAAAAATAATATGACTAAAAATCATTCATTTATCTTCTTTAAAAAATACACAGAATAAGAAAATGGTAGGGAAAAGGAAAGCTTTATCTTAAATATAGGAAATGGAATGATAATATATATTTTATTAGAGATTATTTTAAGAATAAATATATTTAATTTGAGCTAGAATAATAAGATAAAAATTCTTGGAAATAGATATGGAATAAATAAAATAAAATTCATTGAAAAAATTGAAAATCTTGTTAACCATAAGAGACAAGGAGAATTATTCATCTGAAATTGAATCTAATTATCATGTATACTTATTATCTCCTGTTATAAAAGTAATTTATTTATTGTAAACTGATGATGATAGCGAAGAAAGAAAATAAATTGAGTGGATTTTAAAATTATTGGGAAGCATCACTTGAGAAAAACACAATACTCAAGAAGAAAATAAATAAGTGTATGAAATAATTTAAAGAAACAAATTTTTATAACCGTGAGATCATCAAAAAAGAGTATATGGTGATTATTGTGATTAGAGAAAAAAATAATGTTTATGAGACTGTGAAAAAACTGAATTTTTTTGAATAAACATCAACTAAACTAGATAATATTAACAATATAGAAAAAACACGTATTAAGGAATGTAAGAAAAGTAAATTGAAGTTGGAGAAATTTGATAACATAAAAAATGTTTAAAAAAGAAATCATGGATGAGAAATAAGAAGATTCATAAAAAACACAAACCATTTTTCTTATAAAAAAATTTGTTAAGAAAGATAATAGAAGAATTCACTATATTATCCAAGGGTAAAATTAAATCTTCCTAAATTGGTGAATAAAAACTTCCATAAAAATATATTGTTTCTTTAACCAAGAAATTTCAATAAAAATATTCTTCTACTAAAAATACAAGTTTAAAAGTTAAGATTTGTGAAAAATAATATATCACTAAGAAAGATTAGGATTCAATAACAATGTATCCCCCTGAACAACGTCTCTTATAGTTTTTAAAGAGATAAAAATAAAAAACTTTAGGGTATTTGTACTATTGGTTTTAAAGATTATTATTTAGAGGCCACTATTAGTGTTTTGATGTTTTTGGGAATAGATCATACTTATATTGGTACAACAAGTCTCGACTATGAAATATGATTGAATCAAGGGCTAGCTACACTAAAAAAGTAAAAAAAAACATCCCATGAATGTATAATGATAAATATAAGAAATTTCAGAGGATGGAGAATGTTAATGTGATGTGTAATAAGGTTGAGAAAATAAATGAGTTAAGAATGTTGAGTTGGGTAAGAATATTGAAATGGGAAATAAGGATTGATTATTTATTTATCCTGAAAAAATATATATGGATAGAATCTTGGAGGAATCATAGAAATCTAATGAAGAAAAAGGAAGAAAAAAGTTTTAGAAAAAAAAGATGATACAAATCACCAATATATGGTGGTCTGAAAATTAAATAATATTGCAAGATATGTGAGAAATATGGGAATGTTACTAAAATTTTATAACAATATTACTATCCCACTAAAAAAGCATAAAGAATATATTTAAAACTCAATGTAAAAAATATGTTACAAAATCATAATTTGAGGTGATAGATTTATTTGAAATTTCAATATAATAAAGAAACCAATTTGAAAATATGTGGATAATGATCACAAGAAAGAAATCACATAAAATGAAAATATAAGAAGATGATTGAGAATTTGAGAATGAGAGAGGATTATTAGTTGGAAAGTAACATCTAAAGGAACACATAGGATCCTCCATATTCCAAATAATTTTTCACGTGTTCTAACTTACAAGTAATTAAAGGATAAAAAGTAAATGATTTGGATGAGAAAGTTTTAAATACATCTCAGATCATTTTTACCACCTTGACCAATTATGTTTTAATACACTTTAAAGGGATAAAAGTTGATGTCGATGTATGAGAACCACATTTAAAAAATGGGTTATGATTTTAATAATGTTAAGATATTGGGGGAGTAGTGTTTATACATTTGACTATTTTGATAGGTCTGGTGAGATGGATGTTGGATTTATGTATAAAAACAAGATTCGATTTCCCATGATATAAAGATGATGAATGAATCTTAAGGAAATTATTTTTTGAAATAAAATTTTTATAAAACATTGATCACATTAATTATACACACTTATTTTCTATATCGAGTTCTCCCATGTAAACATAGAGTTGTTTAGTTAAAGGATATATGTTAAGATACTCATGTGATACTATTTTTCCTAATAAAAGTATATGAGTTTCTCTGATGAATTAAGATGAGATGTGATGATCTTTATGTTTCCATTTTCATTTTATTGTTAATAATGGGGAGAAATAACATTGGGGGAGCAAGAAAATGAAATCATCATATGGGGAGAAAGTATTGG
Source organism: Viscum album (assembly GCA_963277665.1). Classification (NCBI taxonomy): domain Eukaryota; kingdom Viridiplantae; phylum Streptophyta; class Magnoliopsida; order Santalales; family Viscaceae; genus Viscum; species Viscum album. Next base: position 2,127,985,026 of record OY728130.1, on the reverse strand, counting down.
GCACACATATTGACTTTGAAGATGTTTAGGGTTTTATGTGGATGTTAAAAAATAAAAAAAGGTAGATTGTTCTTCCAAAGTGTTTTTAGTTTTATCTTTGGTTAATATATCATTATTGGTTTTTAGTAAAAGTTATGAAATAAATTTTTAGAATCGACTGAGAATATATTTAAATAACTTTCCTTAAGAATTTTAAAAATGTTTCGTAATATGTCTGATGATGTTGTTCTGTTCTTAGGATATTAACATCAGGAAGTCAATCATGATCCAAGAATTTTTTTGTGCTTTTTTACAAAGTGATAAATATAAAAGGGGGGATAATAACAATGTGATATAAGTCAAAGATCATGTGGTAGTATAAATTTCAACATGGATTCATCAAACAAACTATTTGTATAATGTTTCCTAATGTGATTAGATGGAAAAAAATGTGATTGGATTGACCAAACTCACATTATTGGATAGAGTTACGAGTTACAAAATTTGAGTTACATGCTATGAAATTTTTTAAATATTAACTAGTGAACATATCTTTTGTTAAAAGATGAATAAAGGGGTAGAAGAATATATATAGATATTTTTTAAGGCTACATAAAGGTAACCCATTCTTTGAGTTACCTACATAATAGTATCATAGTTTCTAAGTAATGATAGAAGAAGATTCCTAATACCTATATAAAGGGAATCTATGTAAAGTTTATTTATATTAGGGATATCTTGTAATGATATTGGATGAAGAAAATATAATGAGATTACCCAATAGAGATGTCAATATTGTTCAAGTGGTTTAAAACCAATCCTTCAGATACTATAAAAATATAATAGATGGAGTTTTTCCACTAACATAGTTTGGATAAACATCAAACTAAGGTATACAATGTTATTAGATAGAAAATAAAATGAAGATGTTCACACATGAGTTGCAAAGGTAGAATGATGAGATGAATTATTTCCCAGTTATCAAGAAAAGGTTTCATATAAAGGACATATGTCAGAAAGAATAATAAAGATCCACAAAATAGAGATATGAGATTTAATTAGAAAAACATATGTTGAGTTCACAAGACATAGGTTTCCTAACAAAGGGAAACTAAACAAATATTCCTCATATGATGGATTTTTGTGAGTTTATTAGTTGGAGAATACTGAAGAAGTACCATTATATAGATAAGTCCTAATGAAGGACATAAACAAAAATACATTAGATAATGGAGTTCCAAGGAGATTTACAGAAACTGTATAAAGTCCTAAACATGATAACACTAAGATGATAATTAAATGTTTTTTATCTTGTTGATGTTATGAATTTGGAAAAAGTTTCTTTAACACCAAGTGTAAGGAAGTTTTAATAATGGAGTAGATGTTAAGAAACTTCAAGAACCCTCAATAATGTTTTAGAAGGATTAAAAATCTCCAATTATATTTTAACAAAGTGGGAAAATATATTTGAGTTCCAACAATTTTCCTCGAGTACAAATATATATTAAGGGTTTTATGTACAGTATGCATTGTCAATATTCACCAAAAATGAAATGGAACTACAATAGGATTTGATCTGCGAGATATCTGATCATGTTATTTCTTGATTGAAGAAAGTATAGTAAACCAATTTCCATATTTTAAAGAAGAATCATAGTGTGAGAAGCTGATTGAGTTCTTACTCAGTTGAAGAACTAGAAAGCACACTAAACCAAAATTGATTCATCAAAAAAATAAGCATCCGACCGAGTACATTGGAAAGTGGTGTATCAAAAAAATCATGTCAATCAAAAGAATAATGAGATGAATTGACCAATAAACAACTGGTCATAGTCATTAGATATAGTCAATATGAGACTGATTTGATCAGATGAACACTTAATAATGTTTTCCATTTAATGTTTTGGTAAATTTTTAATGAGCATATCTTGGTCTTACAAAGGCAAGTAGCTAGTTTCAAGGACAAAAAAATCTTAATAGATTTTTTAAAGAAATTAAAAATTGTAGATTCGTAAAGGTGATCCAACTTTTTTATAGAGAATGAGAAGACCTTTCTATAGTGTGTCCTAAAAGAAGAAGGAATGATCTTGTATTTGTGGGGTATAAAAAGTTACTAAAAATCCCTACTAGATGACGATATAACCAAATATGAAAAAATGACAATGTTAAGATATTTATGATGTATAACCAACTGTGGATGAAGAATTTATTGCTAGGGGTAGAACCATTGTTAGTTAGAGAAATGATTATTAGTGTGTAGAACCATTAATTGCCTATTTTTTTTTGTAATGATATGAATATTATTAAAATAATTCATGTATAGGGGAATAAAAAACATGTAAAGGAGTAGTTTTTTACCAATCCTTGTAAATATCATGCGTTTATATCTCTCTATATTTGTTTCATACGAAAGGTGGGGTTGAGATTTATATTTGAGTTGATCATAACTCTAAAAATTATTCATTGATTTAGAATTTTTCCTTATAAAGGTAAAAAATACACTATAAAAGAAATTTAATCACTGATTCACCGTCTCCCCATCTTGATTATTCTACATTGATCCAAAGGAACATAACTTAATAGAAAAACCCTTAACCTCATCAATTATCCAATCACATTGAGAAATTTATCTTTATAAAAATCTAGAAAAAATTCTCCCCAACACACTTATACATATCCCAAAGATTTTGGTATCCTTAAACTTCCTCTATTTGAAGGAATTAACCACTTAATAAAGGATCCCTCCCAATAAGTGAGGTAAGAAATTTTTATTATTATTATTCATTTTTATTTTACTCTTCTACCTCCTAAAAATATATTATACCCATGATAATGTAGTATAATTAGTATAATTAATTCACTATAATGTTATTTTGTTTTTGAAATACCTATTATCTACCTTCCATTTACCTTTTATACAAATAGAGGGAAACATCAACCATTTTACATGTTTACTACCACCTCAATGGAAGACATAATTTATTTTTATCACTAGATTATGTGGAAGGTTTTATAAATGGATTGCATGAAAAAATAAATAATTTATGAAATAATTATGATTCTATAAAAATAATCAATTATCTATCATTCTTCCCTTACATTCAATATAAAATTAAAATGTCACCCTTGTGTACATGTAAACTACCAACAACACAAATGATGGATTTGATTTTCCATTAACACATGAAATGGAAGGTTCTAAAAATTAAACTAACGAGTTACTATGATATTTATAACATTATTAATGTTCCAAAATAGTTATATATATTAATAAAATCAATAATTTTTATTGACCTAAAATTATAAAAAATGATATTCTTAATCATTCTCTAAGAATCATCACCATAAATTAATTGATGTGATTATGAAACTCTGTAAATATGTCAAAAATATACAATATACATTCATAAATTGTTTAGATTTTGGGCTCCTAGATATGAAGTAATTAGTAAAACCATTTCCTCAAAATAGGGAATGAATGGTTAAACTAATAACAACCGATGGACAATATTTACTAAAAATAAGTAAATATTACGTAATAAGTGAACATAAAAGATTAATATTTACGGTAATAAAAAAGTATATGATACTAAAATAAATGATTAATGAGCCTTATTTTATTATATAGGAAGATAAAATATGTCTAAGAAAATAGGGATTCAATGTTTGGGGTTCTGGTGTCAAGCTTCCTTCTTCGAGAAATGTTTTAAATTACACACAAATTTACATTATATGGAATATATACTACCTCATTTAAATTTATTATTTCATAGACCACACTAAAATCATGGAAATTTATTTTTTATTACATGTTCTCTCTATTTTCTTCGGTAGGAGGCCCCATAGTTGTCTAGGCGAAAGCTCTAAAGAGGGGCTTTCCTATGGGGTGGAAAGGGAGTTAGATTCAACTGAAAACTCATAGGCTTGATTGGTGTTGGTGTACTTGCTCAAAGAAGAGGCATCTCCATCATCCCCTCCCACCTCATCAAGGAGTAGATTTTCCCTCTTGAAGGAAGCATTCAGTCTGTTGAAGAAGATACTTCTCATCCCAAAGAAAGGCTACTCGTCTGAGGGATCTTCCAGGATAGTGATTCGATTGATGTCTAGAGAGGAGTGTTTTAGGGACTTATTCTTGCCAAGATCATGTAGAAATGGTTAAAAGGATCAGTTCTATAATTAATGTCTTTATTGATAATTTGGAATTCTCATGGACTGGGGGGAAGGCAAAATGTGCCTTCTTAGCTTCGGAGTGTAGGAGATGTGAGGCTGCCTTGACAGTTATTCTCGATCCTAAACAGGAGAAATACAGAATTAGTTTTTTCACTAGAAATATGTGGCATGGTAACCACTTGCATGGGAATATAGTTAATAAGAATATATGGTTTTTTTGGAAGGATTTTTTTTCAAGTGGAGCTGGTGTAAGTTATGGAACGAAGTATCACAATGAAGCTCACATTTAGAGGTCTTGTAGTCTAATTATCTTTAATTTTAGATAGTACAGATGTTATGGTTAGAAGGAATCTATGATATTATCTTGAGACCTTGGATCTGATTGATTTACCATGTTATGTTTGTGGAGGCTTCAATTCCATCTTTGACATATAAAATAAGATAGGGGGAATAGTGTCGTATAATAATAGAATGCTTGATTTCAATATCTTCATTTCAAGTAAGGGGATCCTAGACCTGGGCTACATCAGGAATAAATACACCTGATTTAGAAACCATATAGGTAATAAATATTTCTGGTGTATTCTTGATTAATTCTTAACTAACATCCAGGGTTTGGATTCCTTCTCTAGGGCTGCAGTCTCTCGTTTATCTCAAGCTCTTTCAGACCATGTGCCACTACTTCTAGAACATAAGTAGGGGATTTAGGAGAGTAAGGCTTTTCGACACTCAGTGTATTGGAACTACAGAGAGGAGTTCATGTGGATGATGAAAGACTCTTAGGGACATTAGATAGAGGGAAGATCTTGGGTTGGGCTAGGTAGGAATCTCAAGCTACTTAAGTCTGATATTGGCAAGTGGTTAGTAGACAATCCATCTATGGGGGAATCTATAGAGGTGCTTCAAAAGGATATTGAATGTTTGTAAGATTTTCTATATCACATGTGGGATGATTCTTCTTTATTGATGTTATGAGAAAAATTCTTGATGTTGGCTCAAGGGTTGTTGGAGGTGGAGAAGAACTACAGTAAGAGATATAGAGTCAGGTGGCTTATAGAATGTGATAGAAATGGTGGGTTTTTCCATGCTTATTTGAAGGAGAGAAAATATTTGAAAGTCAATATCAGGATGGATGATGGAATATTCTCTTCTGTTGTTAATTTTTCTAGAAGGTTAGCTTTGGATCACTTTGAGAGGTTGTTAGTAGGGGAACACTCAGATTTACTCGGAGAAGATAATTTGGTGCATGAGCAGGAGGACTTCATGAGGAGCATAGCTCAGAGGGTTGATGTGGCAGACAATGAGGAATTAAAGGATATTCCATCAGGGGATGAAGTCTAGGAGTTTTTTCACAAATATTATCTGGAGAGTTCACCTGGCTCGGATGATTTTCTAGGGGCCTTATATATGGTAGCATGGGATTTTTTGGGGCTACTTGTTAGTGAGGCTATGCAAGATTTCATCAGGGGGTTCCATCGATATAGGTTCTTGTGCCTCCAGAGTGGTTCAATTATTGATTGTAAAAATAAACATTCTCTATTATCCAATATAGACATATATGTCTAAGAAATTTCTCATACAAGATCCTGAAGACCTTATTGGCTAGGATGCTGAACAAGGTGATTCAGAGGGTCATCTCTTAAGAGAAACATGACTTTGTCCATTGAAAAGGTGGTTAAGGGGTAGTGGGAGTGGCCCAAGAATTTTTTGATGATGTGAAAAAGAAGGTGGTTGGATCCAAAGTGATTATACAGGTGTATATGGATAGGGTTCATGATTATTTGGAATGGGGTTTTTTAATTCAGGTGATGAAAAATTTGGGATTTCATGAATAGTTTTGTAACTTACGCTTATATTGCTTCTCCTCTCCATGGCTAACCATATCTATGTTGCGGAGGGGGTTAATTTTTCAATTCTGTGTGTGGAGTGTGGAAAGGGGAACCTCTTTCCCCCACCTTATTTCTTCTTGCACAGGAGGCTCTATCACAAAATATACACATATTTTTGTGGGAGAAGATGATTTGGCCATATCGGTCTCCAGCTTTGGATGGTTCTTTATCTCATATAATGTTTTCTGATGATATTATTATCTTTCTAAATGGATGTAGGAATTCTTTGATGAACCTTATGTGGATTATGTTGATATATGGCATTCTTAGTGGCCAATAGGTGAATCCAGAAAGAGCAATGTTTTTATTTCCATGAAATATCCATGAAAGAGGGTCAAGTCCATTCAAGACATCTTTGGAATACAATGTAAGAAGTTGCCTATGATATACCTATGGGATCCAATTTCAAATGTGTGGGTGAAAATTTTTTCTTTGAATACATCCTTAATAGAATTCTTGGAAGTATTCTTAATTAGAAAACCAGATTTCTCTCAGTTGGGGGAAGAGCAGCTTTGTTTAATAGTGTGATCTCCTCTATACCAATGTATGTCTTGTATATTATCACCCCAATGAAATGGATTATTTCTATAATGGATAATATTATGAAAACATTTCTATGGGATTCCAATTTTTCAGGAAGGAACCATTGGGAATCTTTGAATAGACTGGACAAACCAGTGGAGGAAGGTGGAGTAGGTCGTAAGGATATTTCAGTTTCCATGCACACAATACAGGCTCGATTTACATGGGATTTCGTTGAGGAAAATTTGATGTGGGAAAGAACTATTAGAAGAATGTATGACATTAACTGGAGCGAATGGGAGGATATGAATTTGACCAGACTGGGGAAAATAGTGAAGTTTCATCTACATGTTCTTGAAGGGTTCTCTAGATGAGTGGTAGGCCGAGGTAATATCAACCTATGGAGAGATAATTAGTATGGGGAGAAAATATTCTTCCTATGTTGTCCAAATATGGATTTTTTAGTGAATGATGATTTCCACCATCATAGGCTTCTCAAAACTATTTTGAATGTGGAACAAATGTAAGAGTGTAAGGAAGTGATGTTTTCAGAGGAGGATGACAGACTCCATTTCACAGATTCCAGTTATGGGTACTTCAATGGGCATGACTATCGTACCTTGATTCTCAAGTTTAGGGACTACGATGAGTGGGGGTCACACCTGTGTTGTAAATAGGTCCCCAAAAATATGTCTTTTCTTGTGTGGAGAGTGAGGAACCAAGCCCTGTCGAATGACAATAATGTTCAAAAAAGGCAATTCGGGTGGCTTCACAGTGTTTTTGCTTCTCTAAACCAAAGCTAGAGTCAGTGGTCCACTTATTCTTCAAGATTGAATGGGTTGTGAAGATATAGTCAAGAATGTATAAATGGGATAGTGATAATACTTCATGTACTAATGTTCAATAGTTTATTGTCAGTTGGTATCTGGGTTCAGAACAGCGGGAGATGGAGTCCTGGATCCATAGAATTTTTCTTACTATGATATTCTGAACACATTGGGAGGCTTGAAACAAGGCATGTTTAGTGGTGCAGATGTCTGGTTTTTCACTCTTACTGAGGACAAAGAGCCAGGTTCTGAATTAGTGACATTTCTAAAGGGCATACATCATTCTTATCTTCTGTGTAGTTTCCTGAATTGACGAGGGACTATTTCCAGTTTACAGGGGGGCTGGATTAGGTGGAAAACTCCAGGGAATGGATTCATTCTTAAAATATATGGCTCACTTATGGATGGTCAGATGTGTGGGGAAGATCTAGTATGGGATAGTAACAGTTAGTTTATATTATCTTTTAGGAGCATTCATGTGTTGGGACGTTCACTGGGCTTAAAGGTACGTGCATTGGAAACATTTATCATTCTTGAAATAGGTTCTCCTTGGCATGTATTGAACCTAAATCGGACTCCGAGGTATTTATTTTCGCTTTACATGTGAAAATTGAGGTTCTGTGGAGTTTGACATACACTGTTCGGCATTGCGCTTTAAATATCCCAAACGACTGTTCGGTTTGTCATGTTCCTTGGGAAGTGAATTTTTATGCTGATTCTGTTTCGTGGGGGAGTATTCCTATGTAACCCTTGTTGGTGTTTTCTAATGTGGGCTCATTACCCCCCAAATTTATGTCTTTTTTCCAAGGGGATTTCCTTGTCTTACATCCCTTTTGTTTTCTATGATCGTGTTTCTTTGGTGTAGGATGTTTTCCTTGCTTGATTTATAATAAAAAAGTAATTTTTGATCGATTCTCTTTTCCATGGGATTTAAAATTTTTAATTATTATAACAATTATTTTATTATTTTACTAGAGTAAATATATAATTAAATCAATTAAAATGCCACATCATAAAATAAATGGAAAAAAACTGATTTGTTTCTATCTCTAAGGGATGTTATGAGTTTTTAACACTGTTAAAATTAAAATTTCAAATATGATGTTCATTTTTAGATCACACTTTATTAGTATTTTTTTGTGTATGATTTTCCTTTAAATTATTTTTGGCTACTTATTTAATATCATTGGATAAATATAGAATGTATGAAGTTCTAATAATCTAATGATATGATTCTTTAATGCTCTGTAATCCGAATCTTTATCTCTAGAAAATACACAAGAATTTCTTGATCATAGAAATGATGTTCTATCTTCTAAAACCACTATTTTTAAAATATATGATATTTTTGCAATATTTTATTGGGGTTTTTTAGACTACACTTTAGAGATATATATTATTTATCAAGATTCTATTATGTATTCATCATGCTACTAAAAATGTTGAATTAGCTACTACAACTACTTCATTTAATATTCAATAAAAATGGAGTTTCTTATTGGGAACTATGATTCGAAGTCATAATTATATTTCTCTAAAGGGAACCTCATCAATCATTTGAAATTTCTATATATGAATAATTTTTGAATGAATTTATCTGACCAAATATAATGTTCTTGGTTTCAAAAAACCAAGGTGTTGAGAATTTTTAGGACTGTTGTTAGTCCTATTTAAAGGCCTTATAAAATATATTATGACAATTTAGAATTTCTTTCACTCAAGTATTATATTCCTTGTAAAATGATATACTATTTAAAATAATCAAGCTCATGGAGAGAGTTTTCGTGGAGTGGACTAGAGGGTCTTTGAGATCTAGACTACTATAAATATATTTGTACCCTTTTATTTTATTTTCCATTGTATACTTAGTTTAAATAAATGATGATAGATTCATTTTTTTATCTCAACGGTACTAGTTTTAAATTTAAAAATTGTTTTTAAATGGAAACAATTCAACCCCTTGTATACCATCATTATCCTTTAAGGACAAAAATTGGCATTAAAGATATACTGTACTGAAGATCTCTTTTAGCTCGAACAAGATTGAGTAAAAAATCAAGATGAAAAATAAGGTTGATGACTAATATTAATGAATTCATGTCTATGATCATACATATATATTTTAATAGTAAAAATTTTGGATGTTAGAAATATATCATAGTTATATATTTGAAAAATCATAGTTTGAAAGTTTATTTAAAAGTTATCAATCTATTTTAAATCCCTATAGATAAAAAAAAGGGAAAATACAAAATAAGATGAATATAATGTAAATTTAAGATCCATGAATGTAATTATTTGTATACTTAGTCCACATGAATTCAATAATCTCTCTTTAAGTGCTACTGCCTTTGAAATGAGTCTTGCAATTTCTATTGCCAATAAAGGAATTGATAATGTCAGATAGTTGAGATAAAATTATTCTCAGATAAAATTGAATACATTTATTATGTATTAAGGTGAATTTACATCTCATATTATTTAAAAATTGATTATGATAGTTAATGTTTTTAGTTCTCTTGGAATAACTATCCATGAATGTGATCAAGATTTTGCAGTTATTTGAGTTTCTCCTATAATTTGGAATGAAATTTTAGTTATAATTATGAGGTTAAATTATATTTATGCTATGAAGTTAAAAGAACTTATTGGTACTTTAATGATATATGAAGATGATATGCAAGTATAAGTTGAGATTCAATCTGAATATGAGGATCATAAAATGATCAAATATAAAAAAAAATATCTCAAATTTTCTATTCCTAAATGGGAAAAGAATCCAAATGAATATGTTATATTCTATTATGTGGAGTCAATCTGTTCAAAATTGATTGGTCATTTTTCATAGTTGTCTAGAAGATTCAACAATCAATAAAAGAGGAAGAAATGTTTTAAGAAACCGTTGAATGAATACAAGAAAATTGGTCATAAAATGAATGATATCAGAATTGATAAATATAAGTAGTTGTAGAATATCAAACATGATTTCCCACCTTCGAAGGAGAGAAAAAAATTAAAAATAAGGAGAATACTTTTTAGATGAAATTTTCTTATCAACGCACATTTTTTAAATCCATAAAGTCTGCCTTTTGTGTATCTAAAAATTCAGGTATTTTCTTAGTTTTAAATCGAACCAGAACAATTAAATTAGAATAAAAACATGTTTTTTATTGTTTATAAAGATGAGGTATAGTCCTGCTATTATTATATTTCTAATTTTGAGTATAAAAACTTATTAAACAAAAATTTAATTTAGTATTTCATCATTTAATAAAAAATATATGAAACAATGAGGAAAAATCATAAATTTCCAAAAGTTATTCATAATGTTATCTTGAGAGAAAAATATAAAATGATAAAAAATTTATAATTGAAATAGAATATAAATAAATTTACTTTAAGTTGTGTTGTTAAATATAGTTAAACACGATATTTACTTATTGAAGTATAATCCTTAAAAATGTCTCTGGTGTATTTAATGAAGGCTATCTAAAAAAATACTAGTAGGTAATAAAATTTTGAAAAAAAATAGAATAAGAATCAATAGTGAGAAACATATAATATACAGTATTTATTATTTTTCAAATATTAAAGAATCATAGCATGTATAAATATACATATTTCTATTGTGAAATTATTGGTCACAATTTTAATGACAGAAACATAAAGAATCCCTAATCTAGTAGTGTTAAGAAAACATATATTCCTTGAGATTTTTATAAACATAATTATATAATATCTTATAAATTAAAATATATGTGGCTATCTAAATCTATTCTAGTAGTCACTTCAGAATCCAAAAACATTTGGGCATCGAAACAATTTTTTTTAATAATTTTTGTAAGTAAATAGTAAAATGGATAAAGATTTTATGTGGTATATGGATAGTTATTTTACAAGACATATGTGTGGAGACATCCCCATCATTCAGGAACTATCTAATGTTGATATATATTTGGTAACATTTGGTGACAATGCTAAAGGGAATATCACTAGAGTTATTTTAGTTGGAGATCCAACATTTAGTCTGATCAATAGATTTATTTATGTTCAAGTGTTTAAGAATAATATAATAAGTATTTACCAACTCGATGATGATGATTTTATTTTTAATTTCTCAAATAATGCATGTTTTTTAATAATAAACTAATTAATCACAGATAACCATAGAAAAAATAGTTTTTATACTTTGGACATTAGTTCCTTTTGTGTCCAAAATGTGAACCACCTAAATGATGATATATGTGAATCCTATATATGGTAAAGAAGTCATGGTCATTATAATGTATTATAATTAACTAAATTTTATAAGAAGATGTTAGTTTTTGATCTTCCTTGTCTCAAGTTAGATGTGAAAAGACTTTGGAATGCATGTTAAATAGGAAAAGTGGATAAGTTATTTTCAAATTCATGTAATATGTTTTCTACTTATAAAACTATAAAACTTATATAAATGTATTTTTTGGACCATATATACTAGAAAGATCATTAGGAAGATTCTTTGTTTTTTATTAGTTTATGACCTTTAGAGATTTACTTGGGATTACATTCTAAAATACAAAAGATAATATCTTTCAGTTTTTGTGAGTTTTTGTCTGTTAGTTCAAAATAAAATTGATTTCTAAATAACTAATTTGAAATGTGATCATGGAGGAGAATTTTAGAATCAATAATTTAATTCTTTTAACTCAAATATGGGTATAAAACAAACTTTTTATGCTCCAAGTACACCTCAATAAAATGAAATTATAGAAAGATGAAATACAACTATTTAAGAGTTGGCTAGAATTATATTAAATTAGTATAGATTACCTACTTATTTTTGGGTAGAAGGTTTTAATACATCATTATATATTATGAATAGAGTTTTAATTATACATATTTTAAAAAATACAGCTTATGATTTATGGAATAATAGAAATCCAAAATGTTTTTTTGAGTGGAAAAATCATGAGGGGGTAGAGGAAAAAAAAATTAAATGAAATTTATTTTTAAAAGAAATGAGAACATAAATTCACTAATTTAAAAAAATTACCAATTGAAAAAATAGTAGAAAAAAATAATTTCATATTTTGAAAAGGTTCTCAAAATATCTATCACAACTCAGTTAAAATAATTTTAAAAATAATCTAACTTTTTAAACTAATATACTCATATAAAAACTATATATAAAACACTTGATTAAGAAAAATATTAATGTTTTCTTTTGTTTAAAAAACATAAAACATAAACTAATTCAACTTGAATATCTAGTAACAAAACTAAAAAATAATTCAATGAAAATTTTACAAGATGTTTGGTCTCATGTAGAGACTAAATCCCCACCACTTGGAAATAAAATACAATAAAACAGTTTATTATTAAATAAATTGATCAACAACCTAGATCAAGGATTTAAAAATAATACATCACAAGCTTGTCCAGTTCTAGAGTCACTTCCACAATTATATATGGGAATAAAAATATACCTGGTTACACATGATCATTCCATAGTTCTTCATGGGAGTAGAATTAGAATATTTGAGAGAGTATCAAGTACCTTCTAGTTCAGCATATGAGGTAGTGTTTTTACAAATAAACACAATGAAAAAAAATATATTATAAATCATAAACATAATGATAAATAGATATAACATATGAAAATGTGATATAGATCGATCCAAACAGCTTTTCTTTTTTAAAGTTATGAATTTGTATTTTGAAGAATCTCATACATGTTTTATATATGTTTCAAAAAAATATAATCTTAGATTATTCTTTTTATCATTTATTCCCAATAGGATCCTCTTTTATTATATATATGTGAATTCATTCCTACTCATGTTCTTATATTCTTCTCACACGATTATTTTTTCTTCTTAAAGGGATATTGATCAAAAATTATATCTTGGATAATGAAATATTAAATTTTCTAATTGTTCATTTAATTCTTCAAAAACTAGACATTGGCGACTTAAAAGTCTCTACTTAAAGGTCATAAATGAAATGAGGTATTTACTTAAAAAAATGTTAGTTAGAATGTAAATTTGTCCGAGTTAGTAGGAAAAATTAGTTGATACCTGAATATTGTCAAGTTGGTTCATCAATTCATGTGGTCAGTTCATTTTCTCATGTGGTAGGTTTATGAATTCATTTTGTAAGATATTTCTTCATGTTTCCACTATAATAATATATTTGGTTATAGTATTACTTTATGAATAATTATACATATGTTGGAATGGTAACCTAATTTCTTCATACAACAAGGTAAATCTTTTTCTCATGGTAGGTTGATTGTTTATGCAGTAAGGTGATTCTTAATTCATGGTATACATAAATCCACTTCATGTTTAGTGAATAGATTTGATAGATTTTTTTCATCTGACTCATGGTAAGTAGTTTGTTAATATGGTGAGGTGAAAATTAACATGTATTAAGGTGACATGGTTATTTGAACGTCACATGGTAAGGTGACATGGTAATCTATAGATTTACACATTTTTTCATGTTTTAGAATGAAAAATATTTACTAACAGAAAGCATGATATTCATTAGTAACATTATAAACATGATTTTGGATCCTTAATATAAGGATTTATTGGTCAATGCCTCCAACTTTTTAATGTTTACAAATCATGACATTTAATTTTAAATGAATTGAATAGAGAAAATATATTTTAAAAAATTAAATTAACTATTTAGAAATTTCCTAAAACCTAGAAAATTATTCCAATGAATTTGGGTTATTTTAATTTATCACTAATCAATATATTTCTACCCCTTTTTGGATTATCAAACATCCATGAAATGAAAAAAAGTAATAAGTTTTGAAAAAAATGGGAATAAAAGATAAAATTACATTAATAAATAAAAATATATTAAAAAGGTCCCTATAAAGGCTAATAACCTGAGTCTGAATATGGGAAATCTATAACCTTTGTAGGAAGTTGGGGGTCCTGTCCCATTGATGTAGAGGTAGTAGTAGAGGTATTCTGAGAAGTATAAAATTAAGTAGGCTCTCCATGAAATACAAATCTAGAAACAAGTCTGAGTTTTTAAATGTATTGGGTAGGAGTCAGGATAAAAGGATTAATGGTAGAGGAGTTATCAGGTTGAGATAAAAAAATTTATGAAGGAGCTATCACATCTATCTTAGAAATATAGAGAACGGGTTTTGTTAGATAGGTGAAATAACTGAATTCCTAAGAACATTTCTCCAAATCCTAAAATAAAACATCTCTATTCTGCATGAACCCTTCCAAAACTAGACTCATAGCCCTGAGATTCTTAGCTTAGGACTTAAAATCCTAAGTCCTAGGTGGAATATTCAACTCTAAATCAAGATTTATAAACAACCCTTTTATATATAAATTTATGTAGATGCTTCTTAGGTAATAATCAACTTCACTCTTAATGGTTTCTCTATCTTAACTATCTTTCATGACATAATATTGAACCATTTATAGGGTCTTTGAAACATGGATTTGAAACCCAACAAACACAACTTCTCTTTTCATTATAAACTCGTAAAACACAACTCTCAACTCATATTGATTGAGTTGTTTGAACGTATCTTAATAAAAAGATGACTGAACAAGATAAGAAGGGGGAGGAATATGAGTATGTTTAAATACATCATTTATAAATATATGGTCTAAATGAATAATTACATCAGATATATTATCATAGAGAGAACCAATCTAACCTCTTAAATAGAAACCTCATTTTACGTTATCCCTATCCAAAAATTAAAGGAACTCTGAAGGTGATTGATCAACAATGTAACAACATAAAAAATGTTATTATTTTTTAATTGTATTAATATGGTTTCCAAAGTAAAAAAATACCTTCCTATACATATAATAATTTTTTATTTAAACATATCCACATTTTCTGCAGTGACTTATGAAGTATAAGTAAAATAGTTTGTAGGCACATATGTATGTAGATCAGTAACCTAATTCTAACAATCTATCTCAAGTACTTCCTCCATAGATATATCTCTCATAATCAGATCCATAACTCTATTAAAATATTGAAATTCATCTCTATCATAATTTTTAACTATATCCTCCTGAATAAGAAGTTTAGATTCATCACCCTACATAGTAGGAGAATGACCACAAATATCATTAATGGGTTGATAAAAAAAGTTCTCATATGAGACACCTCAATTATCTCTTCACTATAAACCATAGAAATCAATTCCCATTCAAAATTTATTTTATCAGAGTGAATGGAAGGTCCACCGTGTTCAGGTGGAATGAATCCAATATCATCATAGTCAAAATCAGGATTGTCTGAGCCAAAAAATAATAGATCTAGTGTAATTATCCCCTTTAGAAGGTGTACTTTATATATTCTATCGAGGATTACTCAAAATAATAATATATCCTTCTGAGATATTCCCAACTTCATTAGATTCGATATACTTTTCCCATTCTGGCTCATATCTATAAGTTACTCTATCTTATTCATCAAGGTCTACAACTTATCTTTCCTCTATTTCTTATTATTCCTCAACAACTACTTCTTCTTCTACTTATTTAGAAAGAGAAAAAACATCATATTAATATTTCAAAAATTCACCAGGTTATTGGCCTATATCCACTAGATCCCTTAGATTAACAGGATACTTTACTAAATTAATAATTTCATATAGTTTTTTTTTTCAGTTATCCACCCATTAATATTTATATGGGTTTTAATTTACTCTTATTTTATTAAAAAAAATTAATAAAAAATCTATCATATGATGTTATTACTTTCTCCCCATGAAAAACTAATTCTCTATACTATAGTAAGGAAAAAACGATCTTAGGGTAAGGTAAATAATTTAAGCTTGATGACAGATGACACAACTCAACCATATATCTAATGAATTATCTCATAAAGAATGATTTGAAGATAATTATTCTGTAGAAAAATAAAAACATATCCTCATGACTCAAGATTCTTAAATAATGTTTTATAGAAAAATTTTGTGCTAGATAAACTAGAATATCAACCTACATTCTCCACTCATTTTGACAGAAGATAGTCTCCTAGGGGTTCAATTATTATCTAGTTTATTCAAATCATTCATAAATATAAAACATAGATGATTAATTGGATAAGAGATTTAGTAGTCCTTATATTCTCTTTTATGTGGAACACCAAAACACTTTCCTAGTGTTTCAAGTAAAATTGTAGAACTTCACCACTGACTATTTTCTAGAAATATCTATTTTCTTAAGAGGAAATTCTCTTGGTCCATATAAAACAATTTAACACGTTTCAGATATAAATTTCAACAATTTTATCTACACTAAGTATCCCATACCATATTTTGAATCACATTCTAGAATGATGATCTGGTCTACTTCAACCATTATGCATCAATTTATCTTTCTATTGAAACTGGTTGATCGATTAAGTGTGGTTAATTTGTATTTATAGATTCACTCATTTTACCTTTTTGATTTCTTTGATTTCATAGTAGAATAATGCAATAAATGAGGAATATAATTAGTGACACAATTCATTTTCAGAATTTCAAGTTCTATTTTCTTGTATAGGGCTCTGATACAGGAGGAAAAATAGGGAGGTTTGAGTTTGAGTGAGAAAGAGATCTGGTATAGGACAAAATGATTCACTCAAAATATCTTGAAAAAATAGAGATCTAAAGGAAAAATTGTGCTTCAATTAATATTAAAATTCAAATTTAAATTTAATATTGTATATATTTATAAATAATTAATATAAATAAAATACTACTAAAATAGATTTCTGTAGAATTCAATGGAAATTAACATGGTAATTCTACAGACCATGAATTTGTAATAATATAAGAACAGTAGTCATGTTAACTTTGACCATATGGTGGGTATGATAACAACATGAAAAAAATTCAAGGTATTCATAGTAAACATTTTTTTAATTCCCTTGATAGTTAAGGTGACTACATGAGTAAGTATTCATCATAGGCATACTAACCACGTGAACCAAAACTCATGGTTAGCATACTGACCGTGTGGACTTCACTACATAGTAATTTCTAAAAAATACCCATAAAATAGAATTTAAACAGAACATAAATGAGTTTGAATAATAATTTTTTGAAAAAAATTTGGCAATATTTATTATACATATTTCATGCCTGATATAATTTATTCTATCAATATTCATGGGTTTTGTAAATATATCAACAAGATTACGTTATGTATTAATAAACTCAAGAGTTTTGTCAGCCTTTTGAAAATATTTTATCAAAATGTTTTGCCTTATATCAATGTTCACTGTTCCTAAATTATATAGAATTATATGAAATATTTATCACAATTATATTATCAAAATTTATAGAGAAATTCAAGAATTTTTACCCATAATCTAGTAGTGTAAGTTTAATATTCAAAATATATACACAACGTCTTCCTGAAGCTATGTACTCAGCTTCAGCAATAGATAATGCAAAAAAAATCTATTTCTTACAATGACATGATACTAAAGACTTTTCCAAAAAGAAACATGTTATATGTATTTTTTTCTATATAACATAAAACTATCAAAATTAGCATATGAATGGCTTACTAAGCCAAATTCTTATTCTCTAGTGTAAACAAATTCAATGTTTGTTGTATTTTTGAGGTATTTGAAAATTAGTTTCACATCTAGTAAATGAAAATCTTATTAGTTTTCTTGAAAATCCGGACACATACACAATCATTAACATTATATCCAGACAACTAGAAGTTACGTATATTAAACTTACAATCATACCACTCTAAGTGGTTCAATCAACAAGTTTACCAGTTTCATCAAGATCCAACTTAGAGCTATTACTCATAGTAGTATCACTACCTTTAGTGATATACATACTAAAACATTTTAAGATATATTTAGTGTATTTATTTGAATTAAAAAAATTCCATGTTTATTTTCCAAAACTTCAAAACACAAAAAATAACATATATTACCAATAAAAATCATTTCAAATTGATTTTGAAACATTTTTGAAAACTAAATACATAAATAATTTCACGAATAATCAAAAATACTATCATCAAAATCTATTTATACTACTCAAATATCATTTGAACTTCCTTTTATAAATAAATTAGGGTCAAATATTCCATCAATAAAAGATTTTTAAATAAAAAATGATATTTTCCTATCATACCAAGATCCAGGAGGTTGTTTAAAAAAAATATTTTTTTTAATTTAAAAAATAATTTTAAAAGTGAGGGTTTTGAAATCTATGGCGTTGTTCAAAAAAATTCCTTACCTATATAAACATTTAATAATTCACTCTTGACATCTATTTTATATAATTTGAAATCAAAATGTTATGCATAGGCAAGAAATATTGTGACATCTTCAAGTCTAGCTACTAGAGAAATGGTTTCCTCATTTTCAATACCTTATTCTAGACTATATTATTGTGAAACCAGTTTATATTTGTTTTTAACTATTATGTCTGACTCATCAAACATGGTTTAACTCCCATTTAGTTCCAATAGTTTGGAAGTCCTTAGGTCTTTAAACTAAATCAAAATATTAATTTCTTACAACTAACTTAACTCTTCCTTTATATCCATATCCAATAATTTATAATTAATTACATAATTGATGTTCTTAAGTTCATGTTGGGATAATAAAATTTATATTTTACTTTCTTTATTAGAGAATATATAGTCTAAGTTCCTCTGTATAGGTCACCTATAAATAAATCTTACGAGTGATATTTAAGAGCCCTAGTAGATCCAGGAATAGAAGTGTTTGAACCCTAATTATCATATATAGGTTTGGGTTAAGTATTTTTATTAGAACTAGGATAATTCCTTATACGAGGTGTAGCAAAATTTATTTCCAAATTGGAAAGATCATATTTCTAATTTTATAAAGAGGTATTAAGTTCATGTTGATCTATTTCATTAAAAATGACATGTAGATATTCTTCCACAATCATATTCATTTTATTAAACAATCTATACGATTTAAATATTTTAGAATATCCAAGGAAAACTTCTTCATCACTTTTGTTAGAATACTTTGCTAGAAACAATATTGTGTTGAGTATAAAGAATTTTGAACCAAAAAATCCTAATTAATTAACTTTTTTAATACTATTCGACAATTCATATGGGGCATGCTTTAAAAGTGGTCTAATTAAAACTTTATCAATCATATAAAAAGTTTTATTTAAAGCTTCTATAGAAAAATAGATAGGTAAATCATACTTATTTAGAATGCTTCGATAATTTCTTAAAGGGTTCAATTTATCCTATCTACCACACCATTCATTTGTGTAATCTGAGTTATAGAAAAGTTTTGACTATATCCATGTTGTGATCATAATGATCCCAAATCATTATTTTCAAACTACTGACCATGATAAATTATTGAGGTCATAATTCTATTTTCATTAAGATTATCTACAACTCTGATATATTTATAAATATAGAAAATAGATACACTTTTATCCTAAAGGAAAAGTGTAGAGACCCTAATCTTGATGTACATGGACATTACATTACTTTTGAAGAATACTTAGTATATAACAAAAACACACACACAAAGACCGTAATAGTTTAGTGTCTTAGGAAACTCGGAACGTAATCTTCTAATCATGGTGAAAGATCTTCAACATCTCCCATAAATATCTTCCCTTGTTTTCTTACCTAAAACCTTTATTTATATCCTGGGGAAAAGAAAACATAAAAGGGTGAGCTCAAATACTCAGTAAGTGTAAACAAAAGAAATATCAATCACATCATATTCATAAGAACATAACATTTTGGAAATCTTAACCTGCAAAAGAGAACATAATATCATAACATGGGATAAATCATAGTAGTGAAATGTAATCCCAATAATAATGGCCTAAAACATGAAACTTTGTGGCATAAACACATAATCATAGAGAATCATTTCTTATTAGTCAAGACTCATTTCCAAGACTATCTTAGTGGACAAAGTCCATTTATTCACCGAGTTCATTCCTCGTTTCAGTCCAGTTTCACTGAACTGGTTTAACCTGCCGTTCCAGCCATGTCCATCTCATGAGATATAAAATCTTTACCCAATGAATTGGAGGTAGATATAGATCACACCTTTCTCATAATGATACCATTCTTATGTGTGCCAAAAAATCATAAATCATACATCATTTCATAACCCATGTAATAAAAATGGGATTCTTAAACAACATGACATCATAAAACAATTCATATAAGATAAAGGATTTCATAAAAATAATTCCATCACAACATAATAAAATCAATGTAATATTTGGTATAGATACAGAACCCTATATTATCTTAGATGGAAAATAATTTTGATAAAACAATTGAACTCCATTCTTGAGGAAAATATCTTTTCTACTTCAAAAACATTTTCCTTTCTTGACATGTCATACAATTTTAAACTAAAAGAAGTTGATTAAAAATAAACTTGAAAACTTGTAAAGTATGCTTCTTGGAAATAATTTTCTAAAAAACCATTCATGCCGTATAAGTTAAAAAAACATTCTTTCAGTACTTTTGTCGGAAAAGTCAAAAAGTACCTCGTACGAAAAACGACAAAAGATTCCTTTTATATCTTTTACTAAAAAACTCACCGAAGGGTAAAATTGGATTTAAACAATTGTAGGTGGATGGAAATAGTATTACATATTGAGGAAACATGGATGTGGATGATAAAATACACCCCAGTAAATACCGAAGTATAAACAATCTCAGATAAAAATGAGATTGTGATATTTCCCTTACCTTAGGTCCGTTTTGCTTCGTAAGTGTCCGAACCTCCTCTTTTTTTGACGCGCCTCTTCTTAACCCCATCTTAGGGAACTAGGGTTGGTCTTTGAAGAAGAACAGAACCTCTAGGATGATTCTAGGGAAGTGGAGAGGTGAAAGTGGCAGGGGTTGGCCGAACTTGAAGGCTCAAATTGGTGTGTGGAGGAGAGGGAGGAGGTTCCCTTTTTTAAGGGAGGAGAGGGGCACCTTTGGAAAGTGTGGAAATATTATTTTATTATAAACTTATCTTCTGTTTCAAAAGGTCAAAAAATTATTAAAGATGAACATAAGATGACTCATGGTCAAAATAAAATCATCTAATCAGAATTGGACATTTTTTGGAAAATATTTTAATCATTACAATCTTATTTAATTAAATCATTTATTAATGAGGTAAATATTTCATCATTATTGTGTCATAAATAATTTAATTTATTTGGTGTCTAAAAATTATAAAACAAATATCATTATGTAGGAAATCATTTTATCTTTCTAATAAATATTTATAGTCGAGAATATAATTTATATAACCCCTTATAAAAATTAATTACTAAAATATTTTTGTTAATGTCAATTTTGTCTTTACATTAAATTAATTAATCCAAAATGTCATTGTCACTGCCAAGTGGCTCAATGGGGTCCCAAAATCGACCCAAGGATGCCCATGGTCGGCCAATACTCATCCAATAAGGTTAGGATAAGTGTCAAGGTAATTATGAATAATATTCTTTTAACCTTGAATTACCCTATTTACCTTTAACCGTAGTAAATAAAAAAATTTACCGTAGTTACTATTCATAATATCAAACAATAAAAGTAACCTATTAACATAATTTGGACCCACTGATTCCAAATATGGAATACATTTTTCAAAATTCAAAACATAGAAGTTGCAGTAATTAATTTAAAATTAATCTCGTTGTTAAGCAAATGAGTTTTAAAAGTTAAAACATTGCCAAAGATTGAAATGTTTTTACCTATGAATTCAATGTAAAACTAATGCTAATGACATACATTATATTAAATGGTAAAAATATATTCTATTTATACTTTAAAAAAATCAATATTATAATTTAACCATATAAAGTATTGCGATGAAAAAATTTGTTTTTAATTAAAATATAGCGTGTTTTTAAGGGATAATAACTATCAAAAGATTGACACTTGTTTATGTCTGGTTTAAA
This sequence comes from Viscum album, assembly GCA_963277665.1. Lineage (NCBI taxonomy): Eukaryota > Viridiplantae > Streptophyta > Magnoliopsida > Santalales > Viscaceae > Viscum > Viscum album. Next base: position 2,127,962,704 of record OY728130.1, on the reverse strand, counting down.
TGTGAAATTACATCCAATGAACAACATTGTATTAAATTGTAAAAATATATTCTAAATATACTTTAAAACCACTCAAATTAATAATTTATCACTATTAATTATTTCGATTTAAAAAGTTGTTTCTAATTAAAATTTAGTAATTTTCACTATTCATCAGAAAATGAAAGTGATCCAAAAAGTACCAAAATTTCACCCTAAGCTAATTTCAATATTTCGAATCCAAAAATAAAGTCCATTTTGGAAAATAAAATATACAAAATTTCAAAAAGTGGTTATTACTATTCATAACGGCTATTTTTAATAATATTTTAATAGCATATCGTTGTTTAGTGAAACTTGGTATTGCGTACTACACACGCTATCAAGGAAGGTCGCGATTGCGTGTAATGAAAGGAAAGTCAAGGATGCATGTTTTGAAAACTCCTTTTGGTGTAGCGTACAACACAAGACATTAATGAAATTAAAAAGAATATTTTTCATAAAATCTCGGGGTGTTACATTCTACCCCCCTTAAAATGAATTTCTCCCTCGAAATTCGTCGGGGTTATAAATGGTTTACTATTCGAAAGTTTATTTAATAGAAACCCACATCATAAAAAAGAAATACCAAAACCAATATTTAAAAACAAAATTATGAAACGTAACGGTTACCCAAATAAATTAATCACTGGGTTTCCACCTAGGTGAAAATATGGATATGGAAGAGAAATCTAACCATCATGTTCTGATGGAGAGTGGTAGAGAACATGGCTATGGAAAAGTCAGCAATAACAAAGCCATAAATTTGTGACGATCTAAGGTACCATCTGATTCATCAGATATAAGAGCACTAGGACAACATTTTTTGGTTTTCAGGATCATTTCCCGAAAGTAGATGAAATTGGAATTAGAAGAAATACTTTCGTGATTTTGTTATAGTCTCACCGTTGGTCATTCGTTGGACAATTTCCACTTCATCTATTAAAGAAATGAAGTTTAATTTGTCATTCGTGATGTGTTAGTAGATCATGTGATAAAATGGTGGGTCATTCCATCTGTCTCAAACAAAAGGTTAGAAAAGTTATCAAAAAAATACATAAGTCCATCTAAAGTGAGATTAATCATATATAGTTCCTAAAATGGACTTATACTTCATATATCATACTGATTAATATAATAAAACTAGTTTCTACTAAACATGGACTTCCTGTAGGCCAGTGGTAGGCAATAAAGGCATGTCGCACTTCGGTTGTGGGTTCGATTCCCACAGCTTTGTCCGACGTGATGGGCTGTCGCCCATCCGGCAGGTTGTCCTTTTTCTAAAACTACATTACTTTAACATCCCATAAATAATATTGAAAAAACCTCTATCCTTGTCCAACATAATCCATTCCAATATTTAGGCCTATCCAAAATAATTCTCTCTAATCTCATATTATAGTGAAAACTATTACCAAAGAGTTCATACAACTAGCATGTTAGTACAATTGATGATCCCCATATATCATGAGATATGTCTTGTTGGTCACATTCCAAACATTCAAAGGCCTTAATAATGTATTCTCTTGAAAAATTAATACCCATTAAATCTTAGTGAAAACATGAGTGCTGTCAAAAGTTAACTCTTTTCACATACCAAAATCTCAAACCATGATTTAAGTATTTCCTTATATCAGTCATGAGCTTATGAATACTATCAAACATTTCATTTTTTCCTTATCCCTTCATTATGAACATATCATATTTTTTTCAAAAATATCTCAGTCACTTTCCATGGTTACTGGTACCATAAAATTATTGAAAACCACAATTGACCAATACATAAATATTCCAATATTCCACGATTCTATATACAACATTATTTTGGAATCCCATTACATAAACACTTAATCATTCTACCACATCGTTGTCATATTCAACATCACCAATGATGATCACATGTAACTTCCCTTTTTTCCTTTTCCTTAAGTGGTTGCTCATGTCGATCATAACTATACCTTGGATTAGGGCATTTATTAGCATAATTCCCCATTTCCTTGCACTTGAAGCATTGAAGTGTAGAAGGTTCATTCTATGTATCCCTTCCTTTGTTTGCATCATTAGACATATTCTTCCCATCATTGCGGCATTCAAATGCCCGATGACCTTCCTTTCCACATTTGAATCATTTACTTCTCCCTTTAAGACAATCTCCACCATGCTTCTTTCCACACTTTGAGCATAAGGAAATATTCATATTCTTTTCACCATTATTCTGAGATTTTTTTGTGAAATTCATCTTTAGTTTCTTTTCAAAACAATGAGATGGATAAGTAACACCAACTTCCATTACTACCTTGATAGCACAATGCACAATTTATTCATAGCTACTGAAGTCTCTTATAGCTAATTCCCTTCGAAGATTTGGTTTTAAGCCACTGAAGAATCAATCATCTTTCCTTTTAGGTTGGATGATAAATCCAGATGCATACCTTGCAAGCCTTGTAAAATTTTCTTCGTATATACCAACAGACTCATCACCCTTTTTCTTTAGTTCAAGAAACCCCTTCTCCATCATTGTTCGAAGAATAGGAGGGAAGTACTTATTGAAAAATAAGTTCTTGAACTCTTCCCATTCCATAGACTCAATTTCATCTCTTTGCCTTGTATTCTTGATAAGATTCCACCATTTATCAGCTTCACCTTCCAAACGATATACTACAAAGATGAATTTATCATGTTCAGAACATTAAAGAACTAAAAATATCTTTTCAGTGGTACTAATCCATTGTTCAGAAACAAGTGGATCAGAAGACCCACTGAAAGAAGGTGGAGGTTGCCTCATAAAGGACTCAATAGAATATTATTCCCTTTTCTGCTCATTTGGAAGTGCATAATGATTCATAGCTTGTGTAAGTATAGAAATTAGATTTTTCACTCCATCTCCCATAAAAATTTTTTGTTTAGGAGGAAAATCATTGCATTGTCCATTACATTGATCAACACAGTTCCTTCGGGTTCCAGCCATCGTCTAAAACCCAAAAAGAATAGTGTGAGAGGCAAAAATCATGCTAGGGAAAACAACACAATAAAGGAGGAGTACATTCAATATTTAACATCTTGGGTTACCATAATTCTAGTACTATAACCTATACTTATAATTAACCTTAGGGACATTCCTAGACATACCTTAGAAATATCTCTAGGGATCTCACTAAAGTTCTCTCATCCTAGTTTCCAAAGGTTGACTAAACCTTTCCTCTAATACCAACTGTAGGGACCCTAAGCTTGACGTACATGGACATTACATTACTTTTGCAGAATACTTAGTACATAAAAAAAAACACACACACAAGTACCCTAATAGTTTAGTGTCTTTGGAAACTCGGAACGTAATCTTCTAATCATGGTGAAAGATCTTCAATATCTCCCATAAAGATCTTCCCTTTTTTTCTTACCTAAAACCTTTCTTTATATCCTAGGGAAAAGAAAACATAAAAGGGTGAGCTAAAATTCTTAGTAAGGGTAAAAAAAATAAATATCAATCACATCATATTCATAATAACATAACATTTTGGAAATCTTAACCTGAAAAAGAGATCATAATATCATAACATGGGATAAATCATAGAAGTGAAATGTAATCCCAATAATCATAAATTAAAACATGAAACTTTGTGGAATACACACATAATCATAGGGAATCATTTCTTATTAGTCAAGACTCATTTCCAAGACTATCTTAGTGGATAAAGTCCATTTCTGAACCGAGTTCATTCCTCGTTTCAGTCCTGTTTCACTGAACCGGTTTAACCTGCCATTCTAGCCATGTCTATCTCATTAGATATAAAATCTTTACCCAATGCAATGGAGGGAGATATAGGTACCACCCATCTCTTAATGACACCATTCTTATGTGTTCCACAAAATCATAAATCGCATATCATTGCATAACCCATGTAATAAAAATGGGATTCTTAGACAACATGACATCATAAAACAATTCATATAAGATAAAGGATTTCATAAAAATAATTCCATCACAACATAATCAAATCAATGTAATAATAGGGATAGAAACAGAACCCTATATTATCTAAGATGGAAAATAATTTTGATAAAACACTTGAACTCCATTCTTGAGGAAAATATCCTTTCTACTTCAAAAACACTTTCCTTTCTTAACATGTCATACAATTTAAAACTAAAACAAGTTGATTAAAAATAAACTTGAAAACTTGTAAAGTAAGCTTCGTGGAAATAATTTTCTAAAAATCCATTCACGCTGTATAACTTAAAAAAACACTTTTCCCGTACTTTTGTCAGAAAAGTCAAAAAGTACCTCATACGAAAAACGACAAAAGATTCCTTTTATGTCTTTTACTAAAAAAATCACCGAAGTGTAAAATTGGATTTAAACAATTGTAGGTGGATGGAAATAGTATTACATATTGAGGAAACATGGATGTGGATGATAAAATAAACCCTAATAAATACCGATATATAAACAATGTCAGATAAAAATGAGATTGTGATATTTCCCATACCTTAGGTCCGTTTTGCTTCGTAAGTGTCCGAACCTCCTTTTTTTGACATGCCTCTTCTTAACCCCCTCTTACGGAACTAGGGTTGGTCTTTGAAGGAGACCATAACCTCTAGGATGATTCTAGGGAAGTGGAGAGGAGAAAGTGGCAGGGTTCAGCCGAGCTTGAAGGCTTAAATTGGTGTGTGGAGGAGAGGGAGGAGGTGCCCTTTTATAAGGGAGGAGAGGGGAACCTTTGGAAAGTGTGGAAATATTATTTTATTATAAACATATCTTTGGTTTCAAAAGGTCCAAAAATCATTAAAGATTAAGATAATATGACTCATGGTCGAAATAAAATCATCCAATCAGAATTGGACATGTTTTGGAAAATATTTTAACCATTATAATCTTATTTATTTTAATCATTTATTAATGAGGTAAATATTTCATCATTATTGTGCCATAAATAATTTAATTTATTTGGTGTCTAAAAATTATAAAAAAAATATTATTATGTAGGAAATCTTTTTATCTTTCTAATGAATATTTAAAGTCGAAAGTATAATTTATATAACCCCTTATAAAAATTAATTACTAAAATATTTTTGTTAATGTCAATTTTGTCTTTACATTAAATTAATTAATCCAAAATGTCATTGTCACTACCAAGTGGCTCAATGGGGTCCCAAAATCGACCCAAGGATGCCCATGGTCGGCCAATACTAATACAATAAGGTTAGGACAAGTTTCAAGGTAATTTTGAATAATAGTATTTTAACCTTGAATTACCCTATTTACCTTTAACCGTAGTAAATAAAAAAAATTACCGTAGTTACTATTCATAATATCAAAAAATAAACGTAACCTATTAACATAATTTGGACCCACTGATTCCAAATATGGAATCCATTTTTAAAAATCCAAAACACAGAAGTTGCGGTAATTAATTTAAAATTAATCATGTTGTTAAGCAAATGAGTTTTAAAAGTTAAAACATTGCCAAAGATTGAAATGTTTTTACCTATGAATTCAATGTAAAATTAATGCTAATGACATACATTATATTAAATGTTAAAAATATAATCTATTTATACTTTAAAAACAATCAATATTATAATTTAACCATATAAAGTATTGCGATGAAAAAAGTTGTTTTTAATTAAAATATAGCATCTTTTTAAGTAATAATAACTATCAAAAGATTGACACTTGTTTATGTCTGGTTTAAATGTGAAATTACATCCAATGAAAAACATTGTATTAAATTGTAAAAATATATTCTAAATATACTTTAATACCACTCAAATTAATAATTTATCACTGTTAATTATTTCGATTAAAAAAGTTGTTTTTAATTAAAATTTAGTAATTTTCACTATTCATCAGAAAATGAAAGTTATCTGAAAATTACCAAAATTTCACCCTAAGCTAATTTCGATATTCCAAATCCAAAAATGAAGTCCATTTTGAAAAATAAAATTTACAAAATTTCAAAAAGTGGTTATTACTATTCATAACGGCTAGTTTTAATAATATTTTAATAGCATATCGTTGTTTAGTGAAACTCGGTATTGCGTACTACACACACTATCGAGGAAGGTCACGATTGTGTGTAATGCAAGGAAAGTCAAGGATGCGTTTTATGAAAACTACTTTTGGTGTAGCTTACAATACAAGACATTAATGAAATTAAAAAGAATATTTTTCATAAAATCTCGGGGTGTTACAAAAAGCACCCATATATATATAGAATAGTCATCAAGTATAACATAAGAATAATGTTTTCCTATTAAACTAGAAACTCTATAATGTCCCAAAATATCACTGTGAATCAACTTTAATGGTTAAGAAACATAAAATTATTTCATTTATTTGAACGATTTTTTATTTTTTCCCTTTTTATAGGGATTCTAGATTATGTCAATTGAGAAATATATTTTGGGTAGATCCTTGATTAAAACATTCCAGGTTATATTTCAATGTGGGTGAATTTTAAAATGTCCAAGTATCCTATTCTAGAACCAAAAATCATAGTGAAAGGAAGTCAAACCAGAAACAGTTTGATATTATAAATAATTTAAATCTAAAACATAAACATTTTAATTTCTCATAGCTATAAAAACTAAATCTTGTTTAGAATAAAAAATGTTACAAGAATTGTTTTCAACATAACATGAAAAAAAAATTCTCCCAATTGTGAAATTCTAAGTAGATTATATTTTAATCTATTTATAAATAAAATTTTATAAATTAAAACTAGACTAGAGTTACCAATTTGAACAAGCCCAATTATTCTCCATTTTATATTTTCACCAAAAGTGAAATGTACGCCATCTAATTTGATCAAGATATCAATGATCAACCAGTCTCCAATCATATCTCAATAAAATCCACTATCCAAGTACCATTGTTTTTTACTATAAATATTCAAGATTTTTTCCTAAAAAATATATTTAAACCAAAAATGATTTTGGTACCCTTATTTTATTGGGTCCAAAAAAGTTAGTAATAAGTGATTTAGGAATCCAAATTTGTTTTACTACTTCTTATAAGCATATCCTAAAATTAAAAAAAACACTTTTTTAGGATGTTTTCATAGATATGGAATAACTAGAACTTAGAGTAAATTCATTTCTATCAATTCTACTATGTCTAAATTGGAATCAAATTCCTATAACATATTTAGAAGTATTTTTATTTCCAAGTATTTCAGTCAGGGTTTTTGTACCAATAATGATACATTAAATATCCATTTTGATTTCTTAATTTGAATTATTAATATCATTATTTTTATTTAATAATAGGGAATTTTTTCCTTTTTCTACAATATAATCAGATTTAAGATGAGAATACAAAATATTATGTTTCATTAAAATGAAAAATTTATATTTCATTTCACTAAATGTCTCTTCCAAAATAATATATTACTAAATAACTCCTTACTATATATATTTTCATTACTATTTTCATTCTTATAATGTTTGAAAATATTAGTAGGAGATGTAGAAATAATACCAGATACCTTATATGTTTTTATTATAAAACACATATTAGCACTATCATTTTCATTGTCAATGTATGAGTATGAATTGTTTTTGTTTCTATCTAAGGACAACTATGTGGGGTCCATACCCTTTATATATCTCTTGTCTTTGTACTAATACTTTTTCTTATATTTTATCTTGGGATAGTATGCATTAATGCGTACTTTTATCTTACAATCATAACAAGTTATTTACAAAAAAAACACACTAGGATATATAAAAATATTGCCTCTATAATAGTTATATGTGTGACGAAAAATATACTATGTCTCACAAGACCTCTTCCACAGATTTTCATGGGAGTACGAATAAAATATTTTATTATCAAGTATTATCTAGTTTAGCACATGTGACTATATCTTTACAAACAAATAGAGTAAAAAACACAGATCAAATATAAAACATAAATTGAATGAGAATGAGATAGAAGGTAGGAAAATGTGATTCAACTTGATAAGAATAGCTTCATTTGTTTAGAGTCATTAAATTTATCTTTGAAATAATATTGTACTATGGTTCATAAAAATAGAGAGTCATAAAGTCTTATATATATCATAGGTGCACATGTTGGATCCTCTATTATTCTCTGTAAGAGTATGCATTCCCACTAGGTTTCTTATATTCTTCCCAAATGATTAGTTTTTTTTTGTGTAAAATGGCCTTTATCTAAAAGTTTCCATTGGTGAATAATCATGGAAATCTTAAATTCACTAATTCTTCATTTAATCCATTTAAAACTATAAGTTGGATATCTGAAATAATGCAAAAATAATTTAAAAATGACAATATATGTCCACTTAAAACTTAGTTAGATGGAATGGAAGCTTTATGTGGTCAGTAGGCATGATTGGTTGATGAAACAAGGTTTTCATGATTTGTTCATCACTTTACGTGTTCAGTTCAATTTCTTATGCAGTAGGTTCATGACTTCACGTGGTGAGTTATTTCATCTTGCGGTTAATAGATAATAGACTTGTTAAGTATATTACTCAATTAAAAATTATACATACCTTGTAATGGTAACATGATTTCTTCATGAGGTAAATTACATCTCTTTCTCATAGTAGGTTGATTGTACATGTAGTTAGAAGATTCTCATCGCTCAGTAAGCTCAACTCCACTTTATTTTTATTTCACAAATTGGATATATATTTTTTATATGAATCATGGTATGATGTTTTTTACAGAATCATGTGAAATATAACATGTCATAAGGTGACATATTCACTTGAAATTTATATGGTAAGGTGACCCAATAATCTCCAGACTTAGGCATTTTTTGAGGTGTTGTCCAATAAAATTTTAGTAATAGAAAATAAGTAATTAATATTTAAAATTATAAAAATCATTTGATATTATTAAAATATGGTAATATTTCTCTAATAAAACACTAAATTTGGGTACTTTAGGGTTTTTGGATACAAGTTGAATATCTTGAATACAAATAAAAATCATTGTAGGTTTGATCCAAAAGATTATGAAGGATAATTTTTTCAGGTATTACAATACTTCTATATGTTATAGAGTGATTTATAAAAATTGAAGGATAGTTGAGGAATTGTTCCATGTGAAGTTTGATGAGGGTGATCCCTTTGTTCATAATAAAATAAAAATAGATGAATCTTCTAATTCTATAAATAATTTGAGACTTAATTCTTCTAATTTTTTTATGAAATTAAATTAGATCATGATCAAAGTCAATATAGTTATAAAGAGAATGAAATTAAAGAACCTGAATGTTTTATACGAAGATAACCTATGAAATTAATGTAATATCCCATATATATTTTTATAGGATTCCTAGATAAAGGGGTTATGATTTTGAGGAATTTTGGAAATTTAGTTTTGGTATCTACCTATCTATCAAATTTTGAACCAAAATCTATAGATCATCCATTGGATGATGAGAGTTGGGTAATGGGTATGAATGAGGAACTAATTCTATTTAAAAGAAATAAATTTTGGGAATTAGTTTAAAATCACACTTATCATCCTTCAAAAATAACTAAATTGATATTTAGTAATAATCTATACGATCAAGGTGTAATTACAATGAATAAAGCCTGGATAGTTTCTTAAGGTTATAATCAAGAGGAAGGTATAGATTCTTTAGATAGATTTTCCTCTACTTATAGAATTAAATCCATTATGATTATTTTATCCTATGGGTCTTATAATAATTTGAAATTATACCATATGAATGTTAAATAATATTGTTTAAATGGTTATTTAATTGAGGAATTTTATGTTGAACAACCACCTTATTTTAAAAATAGTCATTACTCAAATTCTATTTTAAAATTAAAAAATCTCTTTATTTTGTTAAACATGCACCATGTTCTTAATATGATAGGTTGAGCTATTTTCTATTATAAAATGGAATTTCTATAAGACATATTATTCCAAATATTCTTAAGAAAATATAATCTCTAGAATTTAATTAGTAAAAATGTTATATATGATGATATTTTTTTCCTACTAATCAAAATCGTTGTAATGAATTTTAGAGACATATACCAAATGGGTTTGAAATTCAAATGATGGTAGAATTAAATTTTTTTTGATTTAAAAACGTCCAAACTGATCTTTGAAATTTCGTGAATAAATCTAAATATGTAATTGATTTATTAAAAAGCTTTAAAAAAAACATAAGTCTTGTACAACTCTTATGTGTACTAATAAAAAATATTTATTTGGATGAATCTAGTAAACACATTTACAATAATTTATAATTATGTATTGTTAGTAATTTGATATATCTTACTACTAGTACACTATATATTATTTTTAGTGTTTTTTATGTGTAAGATTTTTGTCAAATAAAAAAGAGTCTCACTTGAATGTTGTTAAAATGAGTATAATATGTCAAAAATGAACTATTTCTTTTCTCTAATTTATCCAAAAAACTTCTATTTTTATTTAATTTCATTTTAGATACTGATTTTGGAGGTTTTTAATTAGATATAAATAGTACCTTTGGTACGTGTCACTTTTTATGAATTTCCACAGTTTTATGTCCAGGTCAGAAGAAATATTTAGTTTCATTGTCATCTATTGAGATAGAATACATTTCTGCTAGAAGTTTTTGTGCACATGTATTGTGGATGAAACATACTATTTCTTAATTTGGACTTAATTTTGACCATATTTATATTTTATATCATGATATTAATATAAATTTTTTTATTAAAATTGAGTAAGTCATTCTAGAATAAAGAATATTGACATTTGAAATTATTTTCTAATAGATCTTGTCTAAAAGGGATATATTTCATTAAAATTTGTTAATACTTAATTTTAGATTGATAATATTTTTACAAAAGCTCCTACCACTATAATTTTAGATTTTATTACTATTGTGTTAGGTTTTAATGATTTAAAATAATGTTTTTCAATATTTTCTTATTATTTGATATGTTAAACATTTGATTAAATTCATTACACTTTAATGTATTAATTTATTATTTTTTTATTTTTTATTTTCATTAATTAAATTATTTATGGATATAATAATTTAATAAATTGGTTATTCATGTTTAAAATATCAAATAATTACACTGAAAATACCATATTAAGAAACTCAATCGCATGTTAAAAACATCGGAAAACTTATCTTTCTATCATACCATCAAACACTCATCTTTTTATCTTTTGATCACACATATCCCTATACCCTAAATCTTCAACTTCTGATCCCAATGGCCAAGTCAAAGTGAACTGATGAGGACGGTCCCATTAGTGGGAAAATGATAATATTGTTGAGTTTTTATCTGTGATTGATATAATGAAATATTTTGTATTTTCAATGTTTGTTGAAAATTAATATCCTACTAAAGAAAGATTTTATTTTTCAAGATTTAGAAAAAATATCGAGTAAAATTTGTGTATATTTTTAAAAAGTGAGTTTAAAAGTTTTTTGAGAATGCTCAGTCTTGTTTTGAATATAGTGAGATGTAATTTCTTTAAATCATGGAAACAAAAATATTTCTATTTCAACTATTGATTTGAATCAAATCTGTAAGTTACCTTATAAATGGGATTTCAATTCTAGTCTAAGGTTAATTGGTGATGATGTTAAAAAATATTAAGACATCAAATATTTCATCTTTAGAACTCTCAATTTTAGAAGATAATGGTGAAGGGCCTTGATGATGATCTAAGGCTAGTTATTCATTATAGTTTTAAGGATGGAGGGATGACCTTTTACCCAAATGGAATTTTAGTGTCTCTTGTTATTTAAAGATGTTTTTAATTTCAAATATCAGTGATGGGATTCGATTTAAAATAATAACACTCTTAAATATATAAACATGAGGATGTTCATATTCTTATACTGTGTTTTAAAAGGAATTATTATTCCTTTATATGAAAAATTAAATTAATCCCTTATTGTTCAGGATTAGGGGGATCATAGGAATCTTAAGTCTACTATCTATGTTAGACTAGATAAAAAATAATTTATTGATTAATGAGTTGAATGTGGTGCTAGTGTTCCATAAGTGGTCAAATTTGAAGTTAGAAAAGTATAGTTAGAAAGATATTTTATTGGTTATGAGAATAACCCTATAAGTAGAAGTAGATGGAATGTTTCAGAAAGAAATATATCTATAATATTTGGGGGAGATCTTGAGTTTCCAATGGTGTATCTGTAACCCTCTACTGAGATAGAAAATGATGTTCTGTAATTGAAACTTTTTTCTAAGAGAGATTGGCCTACACCAGTTGATTGGGAAATTGAGTTTTGTGAATGATAGGTTGTTCATCAAGCTCCAGTTTTGAAAGAAAAAATTGGAATGATTATTCATGATAAGGAACAACATTGTGGTTTTTACTCATTATCTTGATATAAAAATGAATAAAATACATTCATTCAATTGAATATATGAGTATTCTAGTTTCTAATTTTATTGAGTTTATTGAGAGACAATTAGTTGACAAATCTTTAGGAAGGACTGAGGTGGAGTTTGTTGAATGAAAATAAGTTCTTGGTGAGTTGTTTTCTCCTTCTATTGAAGGTATTAATATTCAATCTCTTAAGTTGACAGGAGTTTAGGAAACCTATGTAAGGGTGGATGACATGCACTTAGATTCAAGAGAAAAATATAGTTTTTAAGTTCATCCTTAGAAAATTGATATATGTTTTTTCAATATTTAATCAGTTTAATGATAAAGTTTCTAATTTTAAAGATAACCTTGAATGTTATGAGAATTATATTAGGTAATTAAGAAGATATTATTTGTCAAATTAGATTATGAGTCTAATTTAGCTCAATATTATAATTTAAAAGAAAATTCTATTTCAAGAAAATATTTTTATGTTTGAAAAGAGATGTCACATATTGGTTTGGAAAGATGAAATGAGATATTATGTGAAAATTATATTTTAGTGGTATAGAAAAGTTTTTGGAGAATCCGTTTGAAGACATAAAGGCTTCTAGTTTAGTTTCATGATACCTTCCACGTTGATTAGAATAAATTTTAGTGATACTTTATAAAATCTAGAGTTTTTATCTAATGGTATAAATTCTATAGATGAATTATTTTAGAATCTAAAATGTAACAGTGGACCTTTTCACATTATTTTAGATGATCAAGAAGAGTTAATTTCTAGATAAGTTTTTATAGTACTGAGTATAAGAGTATTGATAAATTGTATTAGAGGATTGATGGAAAACTATGTTCAGTCTTCTAAGGTTGTTCAGAAATAATTGAATGAGAATCTGATTGTGGTTTTAAAGTCTAGTTATGATTCAAGGTATCTTCATAGAGAATGAGATGCTTTTTTGATCCAAAACTTAAAGTATTTGATAGTGGAGCTTCATTAAGTTCACAATACTATTTGAGATTCTTTTACCATTGAATATTCTCTTAAATATTCTAAAACTAATACTAGTCCTACCAATACCCTTGAACCTTAATCTATTTCTTTAGTTGAAATTCTTATTGTAATATTAAAATATTTATAAAACTAAAGTTATTTATTCATTTTGTGTTTTCTTTTTGATTAATTTGGGGTGTTATTTTTTAATAATCCAATCGATTTCTAAATACTCTTATTTTTAGATTAAATAACATTTCTATATATTTATGTGAAAAAATAACTTTTCTTTAATCCATTTTCATACTTTCTTTTTGATCTCACAGAAAGGGGGAGAAATATTTAAAAGGATAACATTTAAAAAAACATTATATTTCTTATGTATATCAACCTAAAATTATTTTTGTTTTTATTGTTTTAATGATCCTCAAATATGGGGATATTATTGGTCATAAAAATTTTGATCTCATAATTTTTTATTTGTTTTTATGCACACAAATATTCTCATTTTTTACAAATAATGTTATTTTGAGCTGATTTCAGATTTATATTTTATTTGTTGTAAATATTTTCTTTTCTAGGAATTTTTATGGCCTTTAATTAAGTATTGATATTTTTATTTGAAAGTATGGTTATTTGATAAATAATTCTAGTTATTAATAATGCATGGAATCACTTTTTAGAAATTGTAGTTGAATACTATTTTTTAGGGTCCCACTCAATTTTTGGAACCCTATGTTTGAGTTAAAAATTACGTTATTGAACATCACTTTTTCTAAAGAACCTCACGTTTGGGTACAAAAAATTTGATATATACCTAACGTACGTAACCTCATATTTTTAATATATATCACATTAAAAACCAGATGTTGGTATTGATCTCTATATTATTGAACTAAACGTCTAAAATATACTGTACACTCTATAATTTTAGAGTCAAACTCCTATTGAATTATCCCCATGTTGATCCATTTTTCCATGGAATTAAAATTTTGAATTATTCCAAGATTTATAATATGATTTCTCAAGATTAAATCACTTGATAAAATGATTCAAATATCTCTTCAAAAGATCTACAGTAATAAAAAAATCCATTTTCTAAGGGAAGTTATGAATTTTTATATATATTAAAATTCAAATGTTAAATATGTTTTTCATTTTTGAAATCACATTATATGGTCAATTTTCAGACATGTTTGACTGGAATAATTTTTGTATTGTTATTTATTATTTATAAATACATATAAAAAGGAGGATGTTCTATTGATCTAACGATATGTCTCTCTAAAGCTCTATAATCAAAATATCATACATAAATAATGAATATTATATCTACTAAAACTACATATATTAGAATATTTTTTATATCTACTGTAATTTCTTATGGTTTTTCCAGACTACACTTTTGCGATATACATGTTTTATAAAGATATTGTTGTGTATTTGTCTCTCTACTATGATGGTTGAATTAAATTATCCTGCTACTTCATTTAAATATTATCTACAAAAATATTTAGTTTATTCTTGGGGACTATAATTTTAAGGATAAAATATGTTTCTTTAAAGGTAACTTCTTCTGTTTTTTATATTTCTTATATTTGAATGATTTTATAACGAATTTACCCAACAAATTCAAATATTATAAATTTTTGAACACTCATGTGTTCTATGAATTGAATAATACTATTAGTTCTATTTAATGGACCTGAAAAAACTATTTTAGTAATTTATATGTTCTTATAGTAAATTATTAATATCCCTGGGCAAAGGATCTGCTAGTGAAAATCATCAAGATTACAGAGAGAGCTTTAGTGGTGTGAACTAAGGAATATTGATTTTCTTAACCACTATAAAAATTATTGTTCCCTTTTCATTCATTTCCATGGAATACTCAGTTTAAGGAAAATAGAGTAGATTCATTTTTCAAGTTCAATATGGATTGATTTTAAATTTATCAAGTGTTATTTAAATTAATGATTCACCCCCTCTTGCATCTTTATCATTATTTAAGGACAACATGATATGAATTGGATATTTCGCATGCTTCTTTATGAACCATGTAACTTTCTATATCAAATGATCTCACTACATATCTATTCATATATGATACCATTAAAAGGTTTTAAATAACACATATTTTCCAAAAATTATATTTCAGATATCACTTTTCATGTTCTTAAGTATGAGGGGAGTGAATAAAATAAAATATCTATAATAGGAATGATCCATCACTTCCTTTGACTTTCACAATCATCCATTGTACATAAACATAACTTTTCCTATGATGCCTTTCCTTAGTGAATGCTTAATGTTTTATTTAATTAAATGTTGATCACCTACACACCCAAAAATATATTGACTATATAAATAATCAACTAAGTCATATAACCTTTATCTATATAGTGTACATACCCTATAGAATATAATCTTAATTGGACGGAATTTACCAAGAGAGTTACAATATTAGATACCTATTTCATTACCACAATTTCTTTATTTTATATTTATTAATGTATTTATAAATGTTTTTATGTTCAGGTGACACTCATGTATGGTTCATAGACATTATTTATGTTGATGGGTGACCAGATACATTATTCCATTTATTTACCGAAGAAATATTGATAATTTATATACTTTTTTTCAATACAAATAACTACCTAACACTAAGGAAATTTAATTATGTAGAATTTTATTACTCATCCCTTTTAAATGTTGTATACATTTACGTTATTTAGTGGAAGGTGGGGCCCAAAATTCTATACACCCTCGATGCATCGTTATATGAAATGAGATAAATTAACCATGGTATTCAGTATATGCATGCCCAATTATTTATGATGTCATGGTTGGGGCCTTGGTAGTTTTTATAATTCCTTGACATAATGCCTTGAATGTATGATTGAGATTTTTGGAATTATTTATTTCACCATTCTGTAATCATTTATTGATTCCCACGTGATTATTTACATTATTATGTTGTAAATTGATATGTTTCATTCATAAGTTATTATAGAAGATTTGTTTATTTTTTATTTCTTTTATATTAATCATGCCATTATTATTCCATGGTAGCTTTTATTGTAATATAAACGTTACTAAGAGTCTGATATCACCATTTTTATATTTAAATTTCACTAGGTTGTGATAAAGAATAATAAAAATGTTATTTCTTGAAGGTTATTATGTATATATAATTTTATTGGATATTTTGAAGACTTATTATGGAATAAAAAATCTGGTTCTAGCAGGAAAAATTATCATTGGGTGAGAAAGATATGAGTTCTATTAAGTAATTGTTTCCCTAATTATATAAATCTCTAAACATAACAAGGTCAGGGGTATGTATGTGGCTCTATATCTATTAATGAAATTTTATATATGAATTTTTATGTTTCATTTGTGTATGTTGGTATCAAATATAGTATATGAAGAATATGTTTTAGAATAGGATCTCAGAGTGTAGGTATTGGTTTATAAAACTATTATCATATCAATGTTAAGATAAATTTATAGATTAGGATTTTACTGTTTAATTAAGATTTAGAATTTATATATATCATCAAGGGATGATATGTTTAAAGGTTATCCTATTTTATAAGGAATAAATACACCTTTTCAATTTATGTGAGTAGATTTAAAAGGGATTAAAAATATTTTGATTGAAATTTAATGGAATACATGATTAATGTATATATAACCCTTTGGTTTAGTATGTAAATTTGTATGGAAGTTATTTGAGATTAATTTTATTTTTTGATAAGTTGAAGGCATAGATAAACCTTAGGGTTAGTATTTGAATTTAATTCAAGGATAATCTTGTTATTTTAGGTTTGATTAATATAATTTTTAGAGAAAATGTTTCTATATTTTTTGGGTATATTTTATTGTAAAAATTATTTGTATGCTTTAATAATGTTCAAAAAATTTTGAGATTAAAATTAAGTTGATTTTGGAAGAATATGTAATCAAATCATTCTGATTTTTAGGAAACAAATTTATCCAAGATTTTTTTGAATATTTTTAGGATTTAGTAATTTTTTTAATGATTTATATTGAAACATTAGTGTTATTTTCGAGTTTTTTTATATTAATGTATTATTTCTTCTTATATAGGACTATTCAAAAAGAACATTATCTTAACTTTTTTTAACCATTTTTGGGTTTAATAAATAGTTAAAGACAAGAGGAATAACTTATAAATATTTTATAGATATTACAATCCACTAAAGGTTTATTTTCATGATTTAGGCATGAAAATTTCATCAATGTTATTTTTCAGTTTAAGTGTGAGGATAAAAGTTTTGAAAGAGGAGAATAATGTAACATCCCAATATTTGTAACACACCGAGATTTTATGAGAAATATAAATTTTAATTTCTTGGATGTCTTGTGTTCTACGCTACACCATGATTATCTTGCATTATACGCAACACCGTATTAGCTTGAAGTATACGTAAACACTATTCTTGGCCTGTGTTGCATGCAAGAGTGACCTTCCTCGATAGCGTGTGTTGTACGCAACACCGAGATTCACTAAACAGTGATATATTGTTATGAACAAGCTGTTATGAATATTATTAGCTACATTTTAAATTTTACTACATAATAATTTATCTTTCACATATTCTAGAACATTGTATGAGAACAACATAAATTTTTCAGGTCAAATAAGTATTTTTCAAAAAATGTAGTTTTGCCGCCTTTTAATGGCACACCCACATTAAATATAGTTTTTGAAACATTTATAAGTTCAATTAGAAAATATAAACTTATTCATTGATATAAGGATATAAAAATTTACTTTGGATAAAATTTTAATATTTTTCTGTTAACTTTCATATTTTGATGAATAGTAAAAATAGGCTAAATATTAATTAAAAACAAGTTTTTTGATAGAGATAATTTATATAGTTAAATTATAATATTTAATGGTTTTAAAGTATAAATAAAATATATTTTTACCATTTAATATAATTTATGTCATTATCATTAATTTTACATTGAATTCATAGGTAAAAATATTTCAGTCTTTTACAATGTTTTAAATAGAAATTCATTTTTTTGTCAAATGGATTAATTTAAAATTAATTACTGAAACTATTTTGTTTTGAATTTGGAAAAATGGATTCCGTATTTTTAATAATTAGGTCCAAATTATGTTCATAGGCTACTTTTTTATTTTTGGGCATTATGAATAGTAACTACGGTAAATTAGGTAATTAAGGGTAAAAACAATATTATAAAATTACCAAAACACTTGTCTTAATATAATTGGATGATTATATTTCGTCCTAAAATATTTTGGTCGAAATGGTATCTATTATAACCCACTTGTATGTGATAAAGACCTTTAATATATTTTATATAAATGAAAGTGAAATATGTCTCACTCAAACATTAATTATTAAATTATTTTTAATATAAGGGTATGCAGAATATAATTTTTTTTTATAAATACTAATTTGAAAGATAAAATGTTTTTATTTATCATGGTAATTTATTTGTAATTTTAAAGAAATATATAATTACCTTAATAGCTTATACATTAATGAAGGAGAAATTATTTATTTAGTGAAAAATCAATAATAAAGTTTTTATTCAAATAATAATACTCGTAAAAGGCCCACACACCGGACCAAAACTTATTGGTTGTCTATAACTAAACCCTAATAATCCAATGGTCGAATTGTGGACCATTTGGAGCCTTATAAAAGCGATTATGACAATTATATTATATTATTTTAAATAATGTCAAAGTTGTCACCTTCATAATTTAATAAATATAACAATTAAAATGATGTGATTTTAAGATGATAAATTAGTGTAAAAGTATTATTATGAACTATATTATATTTATATTTATCATTGTATTTTATTTTTAATTTTTACGCAAAAAATAAGTATATTAAATAATTATGTAAAAATGTTGTAGTAATTATTTTATTAAGAGAAATATCAAATAAATGGTTTTAAAAATATTAAAATATATAATATATGAACATATTAATGTTCCCCATGAATTTTTTATATTCATATGACATATTATGAATCTATTAAATATTTTGGATTGAATATTTATTCTTTGTGTTTTTTATTTAAATTAAAATAATTGAATAGTGTCAAAATTGAAAGTATCGATATTTAATAAAAAACATATTATTAAATTGTGTAAAAATCACTAAAGTATTTAAAAATTTCAAATTTAAATTTATATTGTCTAAAATGTAATAATGTATTTAATTATAGAAAATTCACAACACAAAATTATGTATTTATAACAATTTAAAAATTAAAATATCAATACCACTCATAAAATTAAATAGATTAAATAAGGATAAATCAAAATGATAAGGTTTAAAATAAAATAAAAACATGTCTAAGTTTTATTGGTTGATGGTATTAAAAACCTATATTACCTAATATAATAATTTTAGTCATTTTAAAAGTTTTTATGTGGGGTTTGGGTTTATTATAAAATAATATTTTAGAGGTTTCCAAAAGTGCCTCTCTCCTCTCTTATAAAAAGGGAACCTCCTCCCTCTCATCTTCACAAAATTTTGAGCCATCAAACTTGTCCAAAACCTAACTATTTATTTTATACACTTACCTAAAAACATACTATAGGTCCTGGTTTTCTTCAAAGACCATATTTAGTCCCCTAAGTGGAGGTTTAGAAGACGCGTGTCGAAGAAGAGGTAATATCCTTTACTGATTCGTTCAAATTCATTTCTTCCTATTCTTCCTCTTATTTTACTGTTTCATAATAATTTAATAACATCAGTATCACTCATATACTGATATGTTATTATAAATATTAAACAACCCTATTTCACCTTCAATCTATCCTACGGAAAACGATATCACCGCGCGTGCGTATGTACGGAATACCGTCTCCACACCGTGGTGTAATCTGTTTTCCACCACCACCATATTTGGATGGGTATAATGGTGTAAAGAATATATATATATGGTTATTATAACATGATAATAATTCTGAGATATTATATAACCCACTCCAATACCATTCAACAATTATGGGAACAATATCTTTGCTCAAGCGTACGTACGTATTACCGTCTCAACGACGTGATGAGATTAATTCTCCATGTTAACCATTAAAGAATGATTATAAAGTATATATAATAAATAATCATGAAAGATATTAAATGATAATTATACTGGATTTATGTACATATATTTCTCATTTACTGAATTCCATTCAATTCAATAAGGAAAAAATAGCGTTCATGCATACGTACGACCTACCGTCTCCTTGCACGGTGTATTAATTCTATTTATTAATCTATCATATATATTTATATGCTTAATATATATTATATATAAATCATGTTTTACATTTTTTAATTATGTAAATCAAGATATAAGTAATAATATCAAGAACAAAAAGTCCAAACATGTACTACAAATGAAACAATTATTACCCAAAATGATGGAATTGACAAATGAACGAATAATATAAAGACCTAAGTGAATAATATATGATAAATATTATTATGGTTCTGTTACAAGTTAATAATATTTTTAAACCCACTATACAAGTGTCTCGTACACATATATAAGAAATTGGACGTAAGGTAAGGGATTATTTCGTCTCACTTTTATTTCAGTGAGATATATGCCTTAATCACCATAAATTTCTTTTGTATAGTATTTATGATTCCCATTAATGTTTTATGATTTTTATTATTAAGGATGTGATATTTAAATATGCATGTAATTTTGTTTACTTTATGAAACGTATGATTTCATCGATCATAAATGGTAAGGGATAATTATTCTAATATTTTTCTTATCCGGGATTGTTTATTCAAAAGTATTTACTGGGGTTATGTTTATCATCCATGTCCATGATTTATAAAAATATTTTAATAAAGTGTTTACTATTCTTCCATATATGTTTAAAGTAATTTTTACCCTTTTTTTACTTTTACCACATTGTATGGAAGGAATCTTTATTTTGTTTACCATTCAATGTACTTTTTGAATTTTCTGGAAAAAGTATGAGGATAATGTTTTTTTAACTTATACAGTTTGAACAGATTTTTATGATTTCCTAAGGCCTTATTTACATAAAGATTAATCTACAAAATTTCATGATTATTTTCTCCAAAATTATTTTTTTTTAAAATTGCACGTCATTTTGAGAAAAGAAAATGATTTGAAAGAAGAAAGGATATTTTCCTCAAGAATTCATTTCAAGTGTTTTATCAAAACTATTTCCCATCAAAGATGACATTATTTAGTATGTTTATGTTTCAAGTATAATGTCTCTATTATTTACTTGGTTTGATTTTTCTTTTGATTAAATGATATCCATTTGTTTTATATGGATCATGTTATGATTGGATGATGTTTATGAAACCCATTTTATTCATTGGGTTATAATGAATGATTTATGTTTATTTTGTGGAACACATAATAATGATTTAATTATGAGATGGGTGGGACCTATATCTTCCTCAAATGCATTGGGTAAGGATTTATTTCACATTATATAAACATGTCTAGAACAGAAAGTAAATCCGATTCAGTAATACATGGCTGGAATGGAAAGTAAACTCGGTTCAGTAATGGACTTTGTCCATTATGATAGTCTTGGCAGCAATGCATTGGATACTATAGGAATCATATCATGTGATTAATGGTTTCCACAATTACATGTTTTATTCCCATGTTATTTTATCATGATTGATGTTCCTTTATGATCTATGCCTTACGTACTTCCAATATTTATTTCACAACTCAATATTTTGATGTTTAAACTTTATGTTCATGTTTTTTATGGTCAAATGTATATGGTATGTTTTATTTTCTCCATGCATACCCTTATTGAGCATTTGAGATCAACCTTTATTTGTTTTCATTTCCCCATGATATAAATAAATGTTTTAGGAAGAAAACAAAAGGTAAAGAACTTTATGAGAGATGTTGAAGATCTTTCACCATGATTAGAATATTATGATCTATGTTTCCAAAGAAACTAAACTAATACAGTCTTTGGGTGTTTTTTTCATGTATTACGTATTCCGAAAAAGTAATGTAATGTCCATGTACGTCATGCTTGGGTCTCTACAGTTGGTATCAGAGGGAGGTTTAGTTAACATTTGGAAACTAGGATGCGAAAACTTTAGTGAGATCCCTAGAGATATTTCTAAGGTATGTCTTGGGATATCCTTAAGGTTAAGTATATGTATAGGTTATAGTCCTAGAATTATGGTAATAATCTTAGAATTAAACCTAAGATGTTAGATATTGATGGTACTCTATTTTATTATGTTGTTTTCCAAGTATGATTTTTACCTCTCACACTATTCTTTTTGGGTTTTAGATAATGGATGGAACCCGAAGAAACCGTGTTAATGATCAATGCACTGGGAAATGCAATGATTTTTCTCCTGAACAACCAAATGTTATGGGAAATGGAGTGAAAAAATCTTATTTCTATACATACACAAGCTATGAATCATTCAGGATTTCCAAATGAATAGAGAAGGGAACAAAATTATATTGAGTCCTTCATGAGGAAACATCCACCTTCTTTCAGTGGGTCTTCTGAACCACTTGTTACTGAACAATGGATCAGTACCATTGAAAAGATATTTTTCGTACATCATTGTTCAGAACAAGAAAACGTCATTCTGGTTGTTTACCGTTTAGAAGGTGAAGCAGACCAGTGGTGGACTTCAATTAATAATACAAGTCCCCAAGATGAAATTGAATCCATGGAATGGGAAGAGTTCAAGAACTTGTTTTTCAATAATTACTTCCCTCATATTCTTAGAACAAAGATGGAAAAGGAGTTCCTTGAGCTTAAGCAAAAGGATGTTGAATCTGTTGGTATATACAAGGATAATTTTACAATGCTTTCAAGGTATGCATCTGGCTTTGTCATCTAACCTGAAAGTAAAGTTTATTGATTATTTAGTGTCTTCAAACCAAGTCTTCTAAGGGAATTAGCTATAACTTACTTTAGTAGCTTTGAAGAGATTGTTTGTTGTGCTATCAAGGTATAACATAATGTTGGGGTTAAATATCTATATCATGGTTCTGACAAGAAATGAAAGATGGAGTTCAAGGAAAAATCTCAAAATATTAGTGAAAAGAAGATGAATGTTTCGTTAAGATCAAAGTGTGGAAAGAATCATGGTGGATATTGTCTTAAATGAACTAGAAAATGATTTAAGTGTGGAAAATAAGGTCATAGAGAATCTGAGTGTTGAAGTAATGGGTAAAAGGTATATAATGATGTGAATAGGGAAAAGACTATAGAGAACGTACCACCAAGACTTCAATGCTACAAGTCCAAGGAAATGGCGAATTATGCTAACCAATGCCCTAATCCAAGGGTTAACGATGATTGACATCAAGAACCTCTTAAAGCCAAGGAAAAAGGGATGTCACATGCAATCACTATTGGAAATGTTGAATAAGACAACAAATTGGTTGAATGATTAAGTGTTTATGTAACGAGATTCCCAAATAGTGTTGTGGAAACTCATTTTTAGTATCGTGGAATATTAGAATATCTATGTATTGGTTTTCAATAATTGTATGGTACCATTAACCATGAAAAGTGATTGAAATATTTTTGGAAAGAATATGATATGCGCATAATTAAGGTATATAGAGAAAATAATATGTTTGATAGTATTAATGAACTCATGACTGATATAAGGACAAAGTAATATCATTGTTTGAGTATATAGAAATTTTAAGATTTTGATATGTGGAAATAATTAACTTTTGATAGTATTCATTTTTTCACTAAGGTTCTATGGTAATTCATGTTTCAAGAGAATACATGATTAAGGTATTCACATGTTTGGAATGTGACAAACAATATATCTTATGATATATGGTGGATAAATGATGGTAATGATATGCTTCATATATGACCTCCTAGTAATTATTTTCTTTATACTGTGAGTTTGGACAAAAATATTTTGGATAAGCCTAAAGATTGGAATGGATTAAGTTATACAATAGATAGTATTATTTAAGGACTGAAATTTTTGATATTATTTTTGAAATGTTATAATAGTATAGTTTTAGAAAAAGGACAACCCGTAGGATGGGCGACAACCCGTAGGATGGGCGACAACCCGTCGTGTCGGACAAGGATGCGGGAATCGAACCCACAACTGAAGTGAGCCAGGACTTTATCACCTACCAATGGCCTTCAAGAAGTCCCTGATTAGTAGAAATTAGTTTTATTTTATTAAGTGGTATGATAGTTGACATATAAGTCCATTTTTTGAATCATATATGGTTAATCTCACCATAGACAGACTTATGTATATTTAATAACTTTTTCTAGCTTTTTGAAATAGATGGAATAACCTATTATTCTATTTCGTGATCTGATAACATTTTAAGAAGGAAAAATTCAGCTTCATTTCTTTGAATAGAATATGAAGTGGAAATTGTTCATGGAATGACCAATGATGATATTACACTGAAATCAAGTAAGAATTTCTCCTTATGAAAAAATTCATCAACTTTAGGGAAATGATATTTAAATCCAAAAATGTTGTCCTAGTAACCTTATATACGTCGAATCAGATCGTACCATATATAATCAAAAATTTATGGATTTGTGATTTTTTTCTTTTTTATAGCTATGTTATCTACCACTCTCCATCAGAACTTGATTTTAGATTTCTCTTCCATATCCATATTTTCACCTATTTTCTTCTATGTGGAAACTCAGTGTTATGTTACATTGGGTGACCCTTATGTTTCTAACATTCCTTTTTAAAAATAAGTTTCAGTATTCCTTTTTATGATGTGGGTATCTATGAAAGAAACATTCAAGTAGTAAACCCATTATAACCCCGATGAATTTTGAGGGTGAAATTCATTTTAAGGGGAGTAGAATGTAACACCCCGAGATTTTATGAGAAATATTATTTTTAATTTATTTGATGTCTTGTGTTGTATGTTACACCAATATTATCTTTCTCTATACGCAACACCATATTATCTTGTAGTATACACAAACACTATTCTTGGCTTGTGTTGCATGTAAGAGTGACCTTCCTCGATAACGTGTGTTGTACGCAATACTCAGTTTCACTAAACAAAGATATATTGTTATGAACTAGCAGTTATGAATAGTATTAACTACATTTTTTATTTTATTACATAATTATTTATATTACAAATATTCTATAACATGGTATAAGAACAACATAAATTTTTCAGGTAAAATAAGTATTTTTCAAAACATGCAGTTTTGCCGCCTTTTGATGGTGCACCAACATTAAATATAGTTTTTGACACATTTATAAGTTTAATTAGTAAAAATAAACTTATTAATTTATATAACGATATAAAAATTTACTTTGGATAAATTTTTTATAATTTTCTTTTAACTTTCATATTTTGATGAATAGTAAAAATACGCTAAATTTTAATTAAAAACAACTTTTTTCATCGAGATAATTTATATGGTTAAATTATAATAATTCAGGGTTTTAAAGTATAAATAGAATAATTTTTACCATATAATATAATGTATGTCATTATCATTAATTTGACATTGAATTCATAGGTAAAAACATTTTAATCTTTTGCAATGTTTTAAATTGAAACCTATTTTTTCGACAAACGGATTAATTTTAAATTATTTAATGCAACATCCACATTTTGAATTTGGAAAAATGGATTCCATATTTTAAATCTACAGATCCAAATTATGTTAATAGGATACTTTTTATTTTTTGGCATTATGAATAGTAACTATGGTAAATTTTATTTACCATAGTTAAAGGTAAATTAGGTAATTAAGGGTGAAAACAATATTATAAAATTATGATAACACTTGTTTTAATATAATTGAATTATTATATTTCGTCATAAAATATACTTGGGTCGAAATGGTATCTATTATAACCCACTTGAATGTGATTATGACCATTAATTTATTTTATTTAAATGATAGTGAAATATGTCTCACTCAAACCTCAATAATTAAATTATTTTTAATATAAGGTTATGCAGAATATAAATTCGGTTACAAATACTCATTTGAAATCTAAAATGTTTTTCTTTATCATGGTAATTTATTTGTAATTTTTAAGAAATATATATTTACTTTAATTGCTTATACATTAATAATGCAAAAATTATTTATTTAGTAAAAAATCAATAATATAGATTTTATTCAAATAATAATACCCATAAAGGCCCAAAAACCGGACCAAAACATATTGGTTATGTATATATAAACAATAATCATCCATTGGTATAATTTTGGACCATTTGGTGCCTTATAAAAGCAATTATGACACTTATATTATTTTATTTTAAATAATGTCAAAGTTGTCACCTTCATAATTTAATAAATATAACAATTTAAATGTTGTTATTTTAAGATGATAAATTCGAGTAAAAGACTTATTATGAAGGATATTATATTTATATTTATCAAAGTATTTTATTTTTAAATTTTATGCAACAAATAAGTATATTATATAATTATGTAATAATGTTGTAGTAATTATTTTATTAAGAGAAATATCAAATAAATGGGTTTCAAAATATTAAAATATGTATTATATGAAAAAATTAATGTTCCCCGTGATTTTTTAGATGAATATGACATGTTAGGGATCTATTAAATATTTTTTATCGAATATATATTCTGTGGGTTTCTTATTTAAATTCAAATAATTGAATAGTGTCAAAATTGACAATATTGATATTTTATAAAAAAAACATATTATTAAATTGTTTAAAAATCACAAAAGAATATTAAAATTAAAAATTTAAATTTATATGGTCTAAAATGTAATAATGTATCTAATTATAGAAAATTAACAACACATAATTATGTATGTATGACAATTTAAAAATTAGAATATCATTACCACAAATAAAATTAAATAGATTAAATAAGGATAAATCAAAATGATAAGATTTAAAATAAAATAAAAACATGTACAAATTTTGTTGGATGATTATATTAAAACCATATCTTACCTCATATCCAAATTTGATTCATTTTATACGTTTTTATGTGGGGTTTGGGTTTATTATAAATTAATATTTTAGAGGTTTCCAAAAGTGCCCCTCTCCTCTCTTATAAAAAGAGAACCTCCTCCCTCACCTTTTCACAACATTTTTAGCACTCAATCTCGGCCAAACCCTACCCATTTCTCTTCTCCACATAACTATATATATACTAGAGGTCCTGGTTTTCTTCAAAGACAAACTTTAGTGCCCTAAGAGGAGGTTTAGAAGAGGCGCCTCGAAGAAGAGCTAATATCCTTTACCGATTTTTTCAAATTCATTTCTTCTTATTCTTCCTCTTATTTTGTTGTTTCATAATAAATTAATAACATATATATCACTCATATAATTATATTTTATTATAAATATGGAAAAAACCTATTTCACCTTCTATCCATCCTACAGAAAATGAAATCACCGCGCGTGCGTATGTACGGAATACCGTCTCCATACCATGGTGTAATCTGTTTTCCACCACAACCTTAAATGGATGGGTATAATGGTGTAAATAATTGATATAAATGGTTATTATAACATGATATTAATTATGATATATTATATTACCCACTCCAATACCATTCAATAATTATGGGAATCATATCTTCGCTCGTGCGTACGTACAGATTAGTGTCTCCACGACGTGATTAGATTCATTCTCCATGTTAACCATTCAAGAATGATTATTATGTATATATAATAAATAATTATGAAAGATATGACATAATAATGATACTGGATTTGTGTACATATATGTTTCATTTACTTAATTCCATTCAATTCAATAAGGAATCAAAAACAGCGTTCATGCGTACGTACGACCTGCCGTCTCCATGAACAGTGTATTTCATTCCATTTATCGATCTATCATATATATATAATATACTGAATATATATTATATATAAATAATTTTTTACATTCTGGAATTAAGTAAATCAGGATATATGTAACAATATCCAGAACAACAAGTCCAAACACGTACGATAAATGAAACAATTATTACCGAAAACATTGCTTTAACATAGAATTGGAAAATGAACGAATAATATAATGACCTAAGTGAATCATATATGATAAATATTATTATGGTTCTATTACAAGTTAATAATATGTTTAAACCCACTATACAGGAGTCTCAGACACAAACGAAAGAAATTGGACATAAGGTAAGGGATTATTTCGTCTCATTTTATTTCTGTGACACATATGCCTTAATCACCATCAATTTATTTTGTATGGTGTTTATGCTTCCCATGAATGTTTTATTATTTTTATTATGAAGGATATGATATTTAAATTTTCATTTAATTTTCATTATTTTATGACATGTATGATTTCACTGATCATAAATGGTAAGGGATAATTATTCTGATCTCGTTCTTATCTAGGATTGTTTATTCATAAGTATTTACGGGGGTTATGTTTATAATCCATGTCAATGTTTTATAAAAATGTTTTCATAAAGTGCTTATTATTCTTACATATATGTATAAAGTCATTTTTACCCTTTGTTGACTTTTATCACATTTTTTGGAAGGAATCTTTGTTTTGTTTACCATTCAAGGTACTTTTTAACTTTTCCAGTAAAAGTAGAAAGAGAATGTTTTTTAACTTATACAGCGTGAATGAATTTTTATTATTTCATAACGCCTTATTTACATAAATCCTCCCCTACAATATTTCTTTTCCACAAAATTCTTTTTTTTAAATTGCACGTAATTTTGAGAAAAGAAAATGATTGGAAAGAAGAAAGGATATTTTCCTCAAGAATTCATTTCAAGTGTTTTATCAAAACTATTTCCCATATAAGATGACATTGTTTAGTATGTTTATGTTTTAAGTATAGTGTCTCTATTATTTACATAGTTTTATTTTTCTTATGATGAAATGATATCCATTTGTTTTATATGGATCATCTTATGATGGGATGATGTTTATGAAACCCATTTTATTCATTGGGTTATGATGAATGATTTATGTTTATTTTGTGGCACACATAAGAATGATTTCATTATGATATGGGTGGGACCAATATCTCCCTCCAATTAATTGGCTAAATATTTATATATCATGAGATAAACATGGCTAGAATGGAAAGTAAATCTGGCTTAGTAATGCAGGTCTGGAACGAAAAGTAAACCCAGTTTAGTAATGGACTTTGTCCTCTATGATGGTCTTGGCAGCAATGCATTGGACACTGTAGGAATCATATCATGTGCTTCAATGTTTCCAGAATTACATGTTTTATTTCCATGTTATTTTATAATTATTGATGTTCCTTTATGATCCATGCCTTATGTACTGCCAAGATTTATTTCACAACTTAAGATTTTGATGTTTAAACATTATGTTCATTTTTTATATGTTCAAATGTATATGGTTTGTTTTATTTTATCCATGCATACCCTTACTAAGGATTTGAGCTCACCCTTTATATGTTTTCTTTTCCCCAGGATATAAAGAACGGTTTTTGGTAAGAAAACAAAAGGTGAATATATTTATGGGAGATGTTGAATATCATTCACCAGGATTAGAAGATTATGTTCCATGTTTCCAAAGACACTAAACTAATACAGTCCTTGGGTGTTTTTTTTCATGTATTAAGTATTCCAAAAAAGTAATGTAAAGTCCATGTACGCCAATCTTGGGTCTCTTCAATATTTTTGTAGGTTTTGCTGTAAATAAATATCTTTTTGAAAAACTTTTATCATGCACAACACTAAAATAAAACAAACCGATATATAAATACATAATATAATGAAAGTTAAACATAAATAAATTATGAAATGTGTAAGAAAATTGAATCTTAGTGAAAATTGATATAAAATAAGGTTAAGAGAATATATTATTTTAAATTCCAATTTTTACTAAATAACTTTTCCAATATATTACATATTTTTATTTTAATGAAAAATTACCAAATTTTAGAGTTTTAATTTGATATAGTAGACTTTATTTCTTACATAATTACTTCATAATTATCTAAAGGATAAATTTTGAGAATTTTATGGAAAATATGATTTTATTGTGAATAGTAAAAATAATGTTTTATTACATAATGTGTACTTGCATTGAATTTAATTATTATCACCTTCAGAAATTGAAATCAGAAAAATATTTTTAATATTATGAATTTAAATAATAAATTTTAGGTAATAAGTTCAACTTAATTTTTTTCACAAAAATAATTTACCATGTTAAAACCTTGTCAACATGGTTAGGATTAAAAGGGTTCATGGGGGTGAACCTAAGAGATAAGGCCACAATTATCACAAAAGAATGTAAAAAGTTTATTTTTTGGGTGTATTTTTTCACTCCCTCACCTTATCTTCTAAAATTTTATATTTTAGTTACACTTTAATAGATAATTAAACTTATTATATTTAAAATTTCTAAATATTTAAATGGGTTCCCCTCTTCTCACTTATAAAAGGATCCATTATCCCCCTAAAAATCTACACATTGAGTACATTATTTTATAAAAAATCTAGAAAAATACCTCATAAAAAATATTAGAAACATTATATATCTTTTTTCCCATTTAATGACCCATCTTTGAAGGCATTAACCACTTTTTAATTGAATACTTCCATGAAGTTGGGTGATAAATTTTAACTATTATTTTGTATTTCCATTTTCTTCTTCTGCCTCCTATAAATTTATACTACCCATATCAATATAATATAATCAGTATAATTAATTTAATGAAATTAATTATTTTAATAATATATCCTATATACACATTCATTTTACATTTTCAAAAAATAAATGAAATGCCTCTCGTGTTACGTGCGGACTACCGCCTCCATGGATGATAAACATTATTTTTTATCACATACTTACATTGATGGTTTTATAAATGTATTTATTGAATAAATAAAATATTTAAGAAGTTATTGTGATTTTATAAATATATACCACTATTTACCTTCCCTTCCTCCCATTATTATAAAATGGAAACACCACACATCTGTACATACATACTACCACCTCTATGAATGATATTTTCAATTTTACTTCACCAAATGAAATGGATAGTTCTAAAAATTAATTTAATGATTTATTATGATATTTATAATATTATTAAGGTATTTTAATTATTATATATATATATATTAATATAATAAATTCTGTTTATGGAATCAAAATTTCTAAAAATGATATATTTACGCTTTACATGTCAATCATCACCATACATTCCATGAAGTGATCATAAAAGTATAAAAATATATTAATAAAATATTTTAAATCTACATAAAAATTGTGGATGTGATGAACTCGTGGATCTAAAGTAATTATCAAAACCATTTCATTGAAATAGAGAAATAATTGTTAAACCACTAACAACTGATGGTTGATATTAAAAGAAAATAAGTAATAACTTTGTAATACATCTACATAAAATATTATTAAATAAGGTAATAAAAATAAAAAGGTAATGTAATAAATGGTTAATGAGTATTATTTTTTTATATAGAAAGATAAATTATGTCTGAGAAAGTAGGGATTCAAGGTAATGGTTTTTCATATCAAATTTCATTTTTTGAGACATGTTTTTAATTTTGTAAATATTTACATTATATGGTGTCTATGTTTTCTCTTTGATATTTATTATATATTAAAATAATCATAATTCATAGTAATTTAAGGTAAATTATAATTTTTCTATTTCAATAGGTTTTTATTCATGTGTTATAAAATATGTAATGCGTTATTTCACAATCTCACTTTTATCGAAATTGTTTATGTTTCAACTACCATTATGGGAAATTATATGTTTTATCTCCACTAAACCACATCTATTTTATTTTCCTGTGGTTATTTTTTTACGGTTTTCTATTATTACTCCCATATTCCCTCTCTTTGGTACTCAAATCAATCAAAATGGTTTTTATACGTAAAGCTGACTATATTTCCCTTTCTGGTCGAGAATCATTTTCCTTCATATCTATTTTAATTATTTTTCTTCAAGAATGATATTTTATATACCTAAATTTTATTTAACGTAAATTTATATTCACTTAAAATTATTATAATGTTTTTAATAGCGTATTTTTAATTATTTTCAAACACGTTATTTTTGAGTTCATTTACAAAAGCATGAAAATGATGTTTTCAAACAACTTGTATGTGAACACATTCTTCTACCATCATAACAATTATTTATAATTATTCATTCCTTAAAAAATATAATGGTTTCTCAAATAAAAACATATTCTATTTTTTTGAAAGTTTCATTTTTAAAATAATGGATAATGTTTTATAAGAATTAGTAACTATATTTAATTTCACATATATAAATGTTTATTTTCCATTCAACATTTTTTATAATTATCTCTTTTCAAGGTTTTCATTGGGATTTAGAACTAAAATGTATTATTGAAATCCTACAAGTAAATCCAATTATTGGTAAAAATAATAAAATATTAGGAAAGTAAAAAACTGTGTGTTTTCCTAGAAATGATACCCCTCTTTGGATACGAACAAGTGGATGCAGGCTTTGGAAAAGATACACCCATGGGTAATAACTCATAAAGATATTGATTTGGTTTTAACTCAATCAAAACTCAATTTGTCACTAGTGGACCAAAATTACCTTCTTTTTTGGCACTAAGAAGGGATATTCCTTAGATATTTTATATAATTCTTCAAGAACTGTTGAACTATTTGTATCTATTGATCAAAGTATTCATCTCTTATTATATGATACCATTAAAAGTTTCATGTAACCTATATTTTTATGATAATTTTTTTCATCTATCATTATCCAAGTTCTTACATATGTTTGGAGGGATAGAAATGAAATTTATAGAAGAGGAATGGTCTATATTTTCCATTGTCCTGCCTGACCAAACTATGTATATAGACATAACATTTCATCAAATGTTTTTCCTCTATTAATTCATAGTATTTCAGTACATTAAAGGGTTTCCACCTAGATACCAATACATTGATTGAATGTGGAAATTATTGAATGAGTTGTATACCATTTATCTATATAATATAAATAAATTATACTTTATAGTCTGAATTAAATGGTATTTTCCTAGAGAGATACTTTATTAGACACCTGTTTCATTACCATGGGTTTGTCAAGTTATATTTATTGAAGGATTTATGAATTTTTTAACATTCATGTGGAAACTATGTATGATTATTAAATATTGTTTATATTGATCAGTTATCCAATATGTTATTCAAACTATTGGATGAGGAAATATTTAAAATCAGTATACTTATTATTTAGATAAATATAAGTTTTATTACAATGTAATGTTGATTATGTATGGTATTTTTACTCATACCTTTTTTATGATTTATTTATTAGACCTTTTTAGTGAGATATAGAGGATATAATTATATAACACCTCAATGAATTAATAGGTCTCAAGTGACAATGTGGTCCGGGAGTTTGGTTCATGCGTACTCAATTATTTATTATGTCATGGAAAATTATTTAACGGTATATATGATGTCATGGACCAGGGCCTTAAAGTTTAGAGTAATATGTATGGAATTATGTATTTCATAATTATATAATCATTTTTATGATTGTTTTATTATTTACATTTTTTAATAGTGAATGGATATATTTCATACAGAAGTTTTATATAATATTTTATTACTATTAACTCTTTCATTATTAATCATGCCATGTGTATTCCATGATATAATCCACTATAATGTTACCCTTTATATTCCTATAATCTCCACCTTTATGTGTATACATTTCCCTATATTACAAATAAGACTACTAAAAATGATATTTAATGAAGGGTATTATGTGTAGTTAATTTTTTGGCATATTTTGATGACTTGTTATAGAATTAGAAAATATGGGTATAGTGGGAACAATTTCTATTTAGAGAGAAGGATATTAGTTATGTTAAGTAATGTTTTTATTTATTCTCGAAATATCAAAACCTAAAAATTTCATGGGTATATAAGTTAATCCATATTTTTAAATGATTTTAAAACCAAGCAAGTTTATATTTGGGTATCATTTTTTGGTATTAAATGAAAAATATAAATAATACATTTTTAGTATTAGATTCGAGAGTACTGGTTTATGTTATTAAATTTTGTTTGATGCTTTGAAAAAGGGGGGACCTTGGGTATGTTCAAAGGTAAGAGGGGTGTGTAGTCATCACTAGTTGGACCATAGATTCCATCATATTTATTTTTTATCAAGATGATCATGATATAGTGTCTCATGAGATTGACACTCTATTCTCTCCAACCCTAACATAGTTTTATGAACCTTGGTTGTAACAATATTATTTCTTATTTTGGGATGTTTTTGGTTGTTTTTTTCTAGTTATCTTGGGATATGGTAGATTTTTTTGTGACTCAAACTTTTGATCATTGGGATATATTTTTCATGATTTTTCTTTATTTATTGAACATGAGATAGTATCTTTGTGGCTGGTTATGGTTTATCAGATTTTTTGGTTTCCAATGATGGTTTGTATAATTATAGTTGTACTAGTGATGTGATCTTTATGGGAAAGGATGTGTCTTGATCCACCAGTTGAGATGAATTTTTATTGGATGGGAGACAAATTTCAAGTCTATATTTTCTTAGAGATTCATAATAATTGTATGTGGTTTAAATATAATGTGTGGTTGTTGATGTAATTAAAAATTAATCTTGTTTTTTAAGGAAATAATTTTGGGGATCCATCATTAGAATCTATTATAATGGTTCTTGGGATCTATATTTTTTCACCACTTTATACATTGAACTAATACTTTTAGGTGTAGAAAGGGTCGTGGTGGAGATAAATATGACCCCCATGGCCCTATAGTATATTATTTTATGTTAACATAGGGTAATTTATGTTTTTGAATGTTTTGAGATTGAAATTTTAGTTTCCTAGAAATGTTTCCTATATTATTTTCTTAGCATAAAAAGTTATGGAAAAACCATGTGGGGTGTCTTAAAAATGATTCTTTCAATTTCATTTTTTCTTTATAGCTATTTTGCACGGGAAGTACATGGATTAGACCAAGACATATGAAATTTAGTGTAAATCGTGTGATCCTAATTGTGATTGTAGTGTTGGAACATGACTTGCACATAGCTATGAGAAACTATGTTGGTGACCATGTAGTGATACTGTAGTTTTTTTCACAATGGTTTCAGTTGGTGGTCGATCTAGAATATAGTGTGTCATAACAAAGTGTTGTACCCAATTTTAATAAAACATAAAATTACCTCTTTGTCCTTCTTCAATTTTAAGGGATTTACACCTCCTCCTTCCTCTTCAAATATTGGATGATCGATGGGAGAATAGTAAGGAGCTATCCCTCCCATCTCTCTCCAATCTGAGAATCCTCATTGGTAATTTCAATTTGTTTTGTTCAAAGTAATTAATCTAGTCATATTATTTCTCACATCCATCCAAATCAATTTTTTTTCAAAGAATGGGAAAACAAAAAACAAACAAACAAAACAACCAAAACAAACAAGGGACCCCGTGAATTAGGGGGGTCAGAAATAGTGCAAACTGAGGGCATCCCCTCTAATTAAATTAACATAATCTGGTTTCAAACTATTGATAGGGAGAAGACTAGTGGGGACGGAGCACTGGGCCTCCAAGGAAGCCATGTGATTTGCAACCTTATTACCCTTATTCCAGGTGTGAGACACTTGGATGATGGTTCCAAGTAAAGATCGACATTTCCTCACTATATAAGTGATAGACCAAGGTGGGGAACCTTTACCTATCATTTAATCATGAAAGATCCTAGAATCTGTCTCTGCCTAGGTTAAATCAATCTTCTCCTGTATAGAGAGGGAAAGCCATGTGAGAATGGCCTTGGCCTTGGCCAAGAGGGGAGTACTGTTGCCAAAGAAGGATGAAAATTACATGACCGCCTCCCCCCCAAGGCCACAAACCATGCCCCCTCCTCTCATAACCCCCAACGCACATGACCCGTCTATGTTCAACTTGAGACCAGAGCTGGGGGGTATCCAACAAACCCACTTTCCATGCGGAACTGGGGAGGGGATAGTGGAAGGGACACTAACTTGGGGAAATCTGGAAGTGGGGGCCTCCTACTAGTCCTTGATGAGGGAATCCAAATCCAATAAAAGGAAATGGGTCTACATGATAATGGACAAAACAGTGGAGCAGTTCTTTTATACCTTGTTTTATTTCTATCTTTCCATAAGCTCTAGCATCCTACACTGAAAATAACTGAACGAACCATTCTACCCTTCTTATTACCATCCGTACCTTGGAACCATATCTCCACAAAGGTTGTGGTGTTATACTATTGGGAGGAGAGTTCTGTGAGACCCCCGAAGTACTGCCACACTGCAAGAGCCCAATCCCCCTCAAAAAATAAGTGGTTGGTACTCTCTTCCTGACTGATGATGCAGCAAGGGCACCTAGAGGCCATGTTGATACCCAACCTTCTGATGTTCTTGTCCTTAGACAATGCTGAGTTCCTAATGCACCAAGTGGGAAAGTTAAACTTCGTTGGGATCTTATGGCACCACACGACTCTGATCCCCCCACCCCTCCTAGTGATCCTTCCCTGAAAACAGCCTACAAAAATATCTACAGGAAAAGACCCTCGAAGCATCTGGGGTGAAAACACATTTGTCTGGGTCACCAGTAAACACAATGGACTCTAGAAGAGCCTGTTGGTCACCATCCAGTATGGACTTGGTAAACCTGGGAGTCTTAGACGCTTCTTTAAGCGATATCATTAGGGCAGGGCAACCAGGGAAATCTAAAACCAAGACCGCCCAGTTCCTATGCCAGAAGAGGAGGTCTCTAGAGCCAACAATCCAGCAAGAATGAAGATGAAGAGTCTGGACCAGGGAAAAATTTTCACCCCCAGCGGAGAAGCATGGCCGTGGGAAACCTCCGCACATCCACCACACATCATCCCCATGGACTTTCCTCAAAGAGATCGATCCTACAGAATTTACCAGGTAAGATTGCCATGCATACAGAGAATCGTGCTCTGGAGGCTCTTCACGTTGATCCCACCATCCTGGAAGGGCGGTGCCATCTTACCCCATGCAGCCCAGTGTCTCTAGCCTTCAACCTCTGCAACCCAGACAAAACTGCACAGGATTATATCAATGTTGTTGATCAAACATTGAGGGACATTGGAAGCAGCCAAAGCATGGATGAGAATAACAGGCAACACACTATTCACCAGAGCTATTCGACCTCCAAAAGATAGGAACTGATATTTCTATTTAAGGATGTGATTAGTGAATCTAATAACAACATGATCATAATATTTGATACGAAGATGACCTGATGAAATGGGAGAACTCAGGTACTCGATTGGAAAGGACAGATGTTTCATATCCAGACGGTTACACAGAGAGGAAACCCACCCATGAGAAATTTTATTTGAGATGTATATGCTGCTTTTGGAGTTTCTGATGACTTTCCCACTCCAGTAGAAATATTCATACAAAATATTGTTGATCCTGCGAACCGCTCCCCAACCACCATTGATGAAAATAAGCATGTCATCGATGAACATTAGATGAGACACTGTAGGTACATTCAACCTCCTCTGAAAAGGAATAATGCCCCCTTGGGATATTCCTCTATTGATAAGCCTGCTGACAGTGTCCTGAGCTAGGATAAAAATGCAAGGAGAAAGAGGGTCTCCCTACTGGATACATCTCATTGCCTTGTAGAAACCATGAATATTCCCCCTAAAAGAGACATCCAACCACGAAGAAATGAAGCTCCTAAAAAAGAGGTCCACTTCTTTGGCTTAAAACCCAATACCTGATAGAACTCTGTTGATAAAAATCCATTCCATCCAGTCAAATTACTTGTTCATATCCAATTTGATAGCCATGTTGGATCCATGGGTTTTCATATTGATGTGTCTAACCATATTTTGAGAAATATAAATTGCTCCCTGGATGGAGCGACCTTTCACAAAGTCGTGCTGCTCAACTAAAATGCACCCCGAGAGAAGATTGGACAACCTATGATTAAGTACGCACACAAGAATTTTGTAAGGGGAGTTGTAGAGACTCACTGGTCTATAGTGTGTGAGGGAATAGGTGTCCTTGATTCTAGTAATGAGCACAAGTGTTCTAGCACTTGCCACCCAAGGGAGTCCTCCACCTCTGAAGAAGTCCTGAATAAAAACAATGATGTCTTGCTTCACAACATCCCAAAACCCTCTGTAAAGAGAACCAAGAAAACCATAAGGATCGGGAGCGCTCTCCGGATTAAGCCTCTACATGGCTTCATGTATTTCATCCTCACTAAGAATTGCCTCCATGACGTCATTGTCCTGATTGGACACCACAATGAGAATCAACTACCAAAACCCTGCATTTCCCCTGGGATACCCACTAGACATCCTCTGGTTGGGGCCAGCAAGTTGGTCCTTGAAGAAATTGAGCACCAAAACTCCTGTATATGACACAGTTATCTATATAGGATCCATCCTCAAGTAGTATGTTAGGTGAGGAGAGGCGCCTTCTCTCTCTAATGCATGCACAAAAATAAGCAGTGTTTTTATTGACTTCCTTAAGCCATTTCACCTTGGAGCGGTCCCAATCCATCTGTTCCTATTTGAGAAGATCCTCAACCCATCACATCTTTTTTTCCCTCAAGTTCTTCAAACACCAAAGCATCCCATTCCCTTTCCATAAAAGATTATAGACATTCGATGCTCAGTTTAAGGCCTTCCAAGTTGTGATCGGGTAGAGGTAACCTCATGGACCACTCAATAATCCCTTGTTTCCGCCTTCACAATTATTTATGAAGAGAAACCCACATATGCCCCTAGATAAGAGCCTCCCATAGTTCCATCACAAGTCTTTGATATTCTTTGATCCACGAACAATATTGGAAGAATCTAAAGGACTCATGGATATCCTTCTTGGAAAACAGAGACACCAGAATAGGAGAATGGTCAGAAATACCTCAGGATAAATACTACACCTTAGCCTTCGGAAAGGAGGTGATAAACTTGTGGTTAGCCAAGCATCAATCAATCCTACTCCAACAGCACCTTCCTCCTGATTGGTTATTTCACAATGTATACTTGTCTCTAGAATAACCCATGTCGAGGAGACCCTTTTCTACCATGAAGAGTGTGAAGTCCAGAGCTCCCTGGAAAGGGAAGACCACTCTACCTTTCTTCTCCTCAGGGTCAAGAATGGAATTAAAATACCCCACAACATACCACATATGGTCCTCTTATTCAAACAACCCAATCCCTTGCCACAGTCTTTTGTGGGTCTGAGTATCGCAGCCACCATAAATAAATGAAATAAAGAAACTACCCTCCCCCATTTCAACACTTTCATGGCGAGATATTAATCCTCAGCCTCTATCAAATGAATCAATACCTCCTTATTCCAAAAAAGACAAATATTCTTTTTAGTCGGATCTGCATGCATGGAGACATGCAAGCGCACTTTGTGACTGAAATCCTTGATCTTCTCCGGGTTTTGTTTGTGCTCAAGAAAAGCAACGATACACTAATTATGTTTCTAAACTTTCGAAGCTATGTGGTCTGACTTCACCCAGGCACCAAGGCCACAAGAATTACAAACTAACAGAGATAACATTAAACACTTGGGATCCCGGATTTGGCCCCAGGCTCGTTGGTCTTCAAACTGTGGGGAGATTGGCTTCCCCAAAGGTGTCTCAACTGGGCCCGGGTGCACACTCGTGGAATCTGAACATCGAGAGTTGGTGCTACAGATGAAGTGGGAATAGATATAACCATATAACTCCCCTTCACTATCATACGAGGGGAGAGGAAGGATACATTCTGCTCTATCAGCCCCTCCACAACATCCGCAACAGCAGTCTCTGAAGAACCCCCTAGAACGACGCTGATCTTTTCCTCCAAACCAGCCTCAGAAAGAAGAGGGACCTGAGGCCTGCTTCCCAAGGATTCCTTCTCAACTGATTCCTCTGAAAATATGATCCTCATAAGCGAACACCTCAAACTCACCTCCCTGGGAGGTGAAAAGGGGTCCATGAGCCAATTCCAAAATCATTCTACTGAGCACACCTCGATATGGAAGAGCAAACTGTCTGCAAGGGCATCGAAAAATAGAGGGGAGGACTCGACCTTGAAAGATACCAGATCCAAGAAAGGGGAGGATAGAAGATTTTTAGGGAGTACCACATGAGCCTCGACATCAGAAGAAACTGAGAGGGCCCGGAAAGATACCGAAGAAACACTAGCCTCACACAGGAGGGTAGACTCTGGACCTCTTGGGCTGAGAGAATTTGAGTTCCCCTGTAAAGAAACCCTTCGATCCAGATATGAACTGACCCTCATCCACTCCCTGAACTGCTCCCTAGAATGACCTTGAAGACCATAAGAAGAACAGTACCTGGGGAACATAGGAAAGGAAATGTCCTTCACCCAATCCATGGTGTCCCTGACCTTCAAATCTAACTTCTTAGGAGGCGGTGATGACAAGTCCAAATCAACAAAAATTCTAAGAACTAGGATGTCTTCACAAGGGAGGGTGAGATCGTCCGCACACAAGAATCCACCAAGAGAGTCCCCTATTTCCTTCAGAATAACACCATTTTGGAAATGTAAAGGCAAGCTAGGGAGACCCAACCAAACTGTGGCACAGGGGCTTTCCTTTCCCTTGTGAGCCTCTTTAGACCATGGGTCCAGACTGAATCTCCATATCCCAAAAGATCATAGGGATTTTTCAACATGTAGAAATGAAATCCTCCGCCAACTCCATCACCAAACAATAGGAAAGACGATGAATCATAGAGAGACCCACCTGACCCAGCAAACCCCACGATCCCACGAAACATTTGAAAGCCTAAAAGAATGGTTTCTCCTCCCCAAAGAGAGCTATGAGGGTCCACTAAATATAGGAAACCACCTCCGCAAACGCCGCTGGCGGGACCTCCAGAGAAACACCAGTGCCGTCCCTGGATACCACAGTAGAGAATGGCCGCACATCCGAGAAACAGCTCTTCAATCGGGGCGAACCACATAGGACCTCACGAAAGGATGCCTGCTGATGAGACCGAGCACCATCGGAGAGCTCTAAGATCTGGGTAGAGGTGGATGCACTAGGATCGAAGACTAGAGGATACAAGATCTCCACCAGAGCCTCACCTCCTGGGGGAGCAACAGGTAGGAACTTTTGAAAAAACTCCAGCGCATGAGGTGCATTCTTTTGGGCCATTATATTTCTTATTTTTCCCATTTTAGCCATTTAACTCTTATTTTACTTTCTTATTGTGAACCCTAATGGATACCATGAGAAAATTTAGGGGTTGAGTCAACCAAATATTGAGATTTTGTATTATTAATACTTATAAAGGGTGTTTCATTTCTTGTATTGGAGTTCTCCATCAAAGGTGAAAACTTCAATCTTGGTCAACAATTATTTATGGTATGTTCCTTTGTGATTTTTATTTACATGTAATTTTATGAGAAGATTGTGCATTTTGAATTCAATTTCCATCTTAATATATCTATACCCAAGACCCTTTATTAGGTTATGAAAGTGTTTTAATGAGTTTTAATATTTGTATAAGAGGAATTTCAATGGGTTTTCTAGTTTTTGATTCTAAATCCTCAATTCATGTATTATTAGTATTTGTATAAATTACATTCAGACTCTCAGTAAATTAATTATTAAGTAAAATGTTTTGGTTTCCCTTATCTGCTATTCAAAAGAGAAAATTCATGATTTAAAAAATATTTTTTTCATTATAATGGGATGTTTTACTTTTCAAAAGGCATTGAATAGGGGAAATCCTAGTTTTTAATGAATTTACATGTCTTGTAATTAAGGAAGTGGTTTCCAAATGATTTCCAGAAGTTTAATTTATGGTTTTGTTTAAGAATATTTAAATGGATTTCTTTTAGATAAACATTTCAATGTGGGGTTCTAAATTGAATAAAAAGATTTTAGAACTTCATGATAGTTTTTCGAGAAAGTTTCATGTGGTACCTTATAAATAAACTCAATTGATTTTTTGAATCTTGATTAACACACTTTATTTCTATATTACACCTGGTTTTTCATTATTTGTGATTTAATTTCAAAAATGTGATCATTCTTGGGAGTTTTTATGAGGTGATATGAGGGTATTTTAAAATTTATTGATATTATATTTTATAATGATTCCATGGTCATATTTCTTTCTCGCCTCCCATGAGTTTTTTCATGA
Organism: Viscum album; assembly: GCA_963277665.1. Classification (NCBI taxonomy): domain Eukaryota; kingdom Viridiplantae; phylum Streptophyta; class Magnoliopsida; order Santalales; family Viscaceae; genus Viscum; species Viscum album. Next base: position 2,127,920,145 of record OY728130.1, on the reverse strand, counting down.
GAATCCTAGGAGTTAGTAGATGAACTAGATCGATTTACCCCATAAATTTAGATTATTCTTTGGGTAATGGATATTTTACCTGGATATTGAATTCTACTGTATGGACTGTGGACTATATTAGAATAATCACCTCCATGAGGTATTATATATACTAACTAGTTCATGAGGACCATCAAGATATTGACAGATTCTTTAGTGTCAGACTAGGTTTTCTATCTCTAGTTATGGTATATATTACATGATTCATAAATAGTTTTCCATGATTAATGTAACATTCAATTACCTTGAACATGTAATTTTAAACCTTTTCATAGTCCTTGTTCTGCAAAAAATCCTTAAAAATTGTTTTCTAGGGTTAACTTTAGGGTTCACGATAGGCATGCATCGTGTACCAGATGTACACGTAGTGTACCTGTAGTACACATCATGTACTTGGATTGGATTCAGGTCATGAATGGGGAGGTCATGCCATGAGTTGGTATGTGTTGTGTACCTAAAGTTCAAAACATGTAGGTGAAAAATATCAGAATTTTTTACCAAAGGCGATGCGTTTTTCAGCATAACTATCCAGCATAGCCTACACATTGTGACCCTAAGGTACACATCGTGACTCGACTCACACCTAGTTTAAAGTCATGTGGTTGGCTATTTCAATTTTTCCATTTCATTCCAGACTTCATGGATCTCAACCTAGAGAAGTCCATGTGTGTTTTTTTGAGTGACTCAACTCCCTCTAGATCAATCCAAACAGCTTGGGATCTTCATTCTTCATATAGTATGATTCCCAGGTAACTTTTCCCTCTTGTTATTCAGATTTCATACTTCCTATCCTCTTGGGTTTTTGATGGATCATCTTGGGATTGATGTATACATGTCTTGTGGTGTTGGATCTTTATTCTAGGTAGAGTTTCATGGTCTTCTACACCTTCATTCTCGTTAACGGTTGTCTCTACAAGTGTCGTTCTTCATAAAATAGGTATGTGGTTCTATCTCGATTTTCCAAATCATTTACCATCAAATTGATTGATTTTTTTAATTGATGTTTTAATTCAATTTATTAATCATTCTTTCAATTCCTTTGATAGAAACCCAATTTTAATGAAATGGGAGGATTTGAAATGGTTTTAGCACATCAATTTGTTAAACACCTAAAACCATTGAATTAAGTTTTGTTGATGGAAATTGTCTGATTAAAATTGTTTAATTTAAATTATGGATTTAATAAAAAAATTTCAATTCAATTGTTGAATTTAATTTTCTAAATTAATTATTAAAATGATGGAATTAGTTTTGAATGGATTTCAATCTCAAGAAAATGGCTCAAATTAATTGATATAAACCCAATGGTTTTATCTTGTAAAAAATGAATGATTTTTAATGAAAAATGTTTTGGTTTTAAATGGAATTTTTGAAATCAAAGAATTAGATTGATCATATTTTAATTATTCTTAAAATATTTCACCCATCATGTAATATCTCATGAAATATTTAGCTAGTTAGTGAGTTATTTGGATACACTCTATGCTACAACAACATTCTAAAACAAACATGCGGCGAGTCACATCCCTGCTGGGTTGGTGATGATTTTTCTTTGGAAAGTTTCATAGGTACGTGTGTATACACATTTTTATTAGTTCACTTAGAGAGTTCAGAATCCTATAATTGGTTAATACTATCATACCATTTGGTAGATGACCATGTTTCTTGCATGTTTATTTATATTTGAGATATAAATGTATGCCAATGTTTGTTGGAACTGTTTTATATTCCTGTTGAATTTATATAAACTGTTTTATATAAATGATTTAATTAATTCTTTGTTTCATAAATATTCAATCTCTAGTAAATTAGATCCTATGATTTAAATGTATTTTCCATCATATTGAAGTTGTTTAACATGTTTTCATTAAATATGCATTTGAATTTCCAAACATATTTATTTTGAAAATTGAAATATTTTGTTTAGATAATCTATATTTGTAATCTATTATGGAATATTTGGTGGTATCCTATCAGGCTTAGGCTCACACCCTAATTTTTCCTTTGGGTGTTTGTAGACTTTCTTCTTCTAGGATCAAGAAAATGGAAGGGATCTCTTGAAGGTGGATCTAGTTGTTGAGATTTTGATATAGTGAGTTGTGTCCTTTGGGACCTTAGGTATATTTTCCCATTTATTACTTTGGGTTCTCGTACTTTGGATTTTATGCCTCTCTTTATTCTGATACTTTTACTTCTAGTGGATTTTTCCTTTTGATATGAAAAATGTCTTCTATCTTTCACTTTCGCAATATTTTGGAAAAATCATTCCCACTTTTATTTTGTAAGATGCCAGGTGCTAGTCACCAGCCCATGGGGATCAGGAATTCCCTTCAGGTCATGTAATGGCTTGTACGATTATCAGGTAAATAGGGTACCCAGATTGGTACATGAAAAATTGGTATCAATGGAAGCTGTTGATCTTCCTTTTTTCTTGAAGTCAGTATGCATTTTTTAAAATCATGTATGGTAGTTTTGATTGAGTTCCTGGCTAGTTATCACTCTAATGAACTATATGTCACTAGGGGTTTCTAGAGAAATACATCTTGTGGATTAGTTCTAGTATTTTCCATATAGATATTTGGTTATGTTGAAATCTAAAACTTGTTTGTCTCTTCTGTTGAGAATATTTTATCTTTCTACTCAGATTGAGTGTTAATATAATGTTCTCCTTTTACATGTTAATGATGTGTAGCATCATGAATTTGAGGATATGTGAGAATTAGATATAGTAAGAGGATACAGATGAAACTCAGCATGGAAATCCTATTTTCGACTTGAATCTTGTTGAGGTAATTGTGCTCACTGTCCAAGCTCAGGTACAAGCACCACTTCCAGTTTCTAGTATGGCTCTAGCAGTGGATCCTCAGGGGGATGTTCTTTAGAATATTTCTCAATATTTCCTTAACTATAATCCACCAGTCTTCAAATCCTTTACTAATCCTCATCATGTTTAGGAATGTTTGGGAATTATAGAATATATATTTGAGTTCTTGGAGGCCCTGAATTGGATCAGGGTGAAGTGTGCCACCATTGTGCTGGAGGAACCTTGGAAGAGATGGGGGGAAACGATGGTGGTGGTAGGGAAGCATGAGGGCTTAGAATGTAAAGACTTAAAGGTTATTTTTACCGATCAGTTATATCCATAGTCGATGGTGTCGGTTAAGGCAATATATTTTTTCAAGATGGAGTAGGAAAACAAAACTGTGACTGAGTATTCAAATCGACTTTTTGAACTGGGGCATTTTTTCCAGAGATTGTATCTAATGAGGGGATTAAGGCTTGACGGTTATAGTTGGGACTTAAATAAAATATCCACTCTCAAGTTTTCTTGTGGAAGCTACCCACTTATTCTGATATTCTGGATAGGGTGATGATGGTTGAGATAGACATGAAAGGTATGTAAGGGTTGATAGGAGTTCTTTTTTATCCCTGTGGAAGCATTGGTACCTTTAAAGGAAAATGGAATCATGATGATCCTTGTGGAAGTTCTCGATGGAAGAGTCATTTCAGACCTCCTACATCTCCAGGAGGAAGTTATTTGATAGGATAATAGTGTAGAAATCCACGACATTCAAGGAGGGGTTTCATTGAGACATAAAATAATTGTAGCTCCTGTAGATGTTTAGGAAACTTATAGAGGTCCTGCCATCACTTCTCTACCCCACGTAGTGGGACAGGATCATCAACTCCTCTTATCATTGTGGGTCAATTAAATGCTTCACATTCAAAGGGGTTATATCCACAGGCATTTGGAATGATGCTTCTTCACATAGTGGGAGTCTCCAGAGGAAGAAAAAAAAGGTCTAATGAGTATAAGAGGTACCGTTACCATTGCTTTATCATTAGTGACATCCCTTTTTGATACCGGTGATCCCACTCTTTTTTTGAACCCATATTGTTAACATGGTTGATCTTCCTATGGAGAAACTATCTTGTGTATTGGATATTACTACACCCCTTGGTATTAAGAGAGAGAAGGGTCTCCATAGTCCTTCTTATGTCTTTTCTCTATCAGAGGTCGAGTTAGCTTGGATTTTTTGGTTCTTCACATGAAATATATTAACAACATTTTTTGATGGGTTGGCTCATTGCCAATAAATCCTGAATTTATTATTATCTTCGATGGGTCTACATTACTACACTCAGTGGTGTGCCCCCAGTTTTTCAAGGAGAAAATTACCCAAGTTCAATTAGATCCAGGCCATCTTATCCAGAGTTGGGGAAAGTGATATTAGTGTTTTCTTTTGACCTAGAGTGAGATTCAATGGGTGGTGATCTTCCTCTAGTTTTCACTAATTTTTCCGATGTGTTCCCTTTGGATTTCTTTAGTCTACCACTAGTGATATATGTTGAGTTTTCTATTGAATAAATTCCTGAAACTTAACCAATATATATCCCTTCTTACTATATGGAACCAGTGGAGCTAAAAGAGATGAAGTCTCTTTTATACGTCTTTCTAGAGAAATAATTTATTCATCCAAGTGTGTCACCTTGGGCAGCACCATTTTTCTTTTCTAAGAAATATAATGGTTCTCTTCTCTTATGTGTTGATTATCCAAAGATAAATCGTGTTATGATAAAGAGAAAATATCCATTACCATTGATTGATGGTATATTTGATCAGGTAAAATTGGTGAAGTAGTTTTCAATGATCGAACATTGATCTGGTTACCATCAGTTGAGGATAATATAATCTAACTTATTGAAAACTACCTTTCGGAGAAAGTAGGAGCACATTGAGTACCTTGTTATGCCCTTTGGTTTTAAAAATTATCCTGTAGTTTTTATGGATTTAATGAAAAATATTTTCCATGAGTATCTGGATACCTTTGTGGTAGTCTTTTTGGATGACATTCTTGTCTAATCCATGTCTAGGGGGGATCATGTGAAATATCTGAGATCAGTTCTAAACCTTCTAAGAAATCACCACCCTTTTGTCATGTTTTCAAATATTGGTTTTTGGATTTAGGAATTTAATTTTTTTGGGACACGTGGTATCTGAATAGTGTGTGTCAGTTGATCCAGGGAAGGTGAAGCCTGTTATGACATGGGAGCAACCATGAAATGTCTTTGAGATCCAGAGCTTCTTGAGATTCACTGGATATTACTATAGGTTCATAAAGGACTTCTCTACGTTTTCTTCCCCAATGAATACTCTGACTCGAAAGGTGGTGATGTTTTTGTGGGATGATAAATGTTTGAGTTCTTTTGTTGAGATTAAACATTTATTTACTACTATATCGGTGTTAACTCTTCTAGAAGATGGTTAGGGCTATGTGGTCTTTTGTGATGCATCAGGTTTTGGATTGGGATGCGTTCTTATGTAGGGTGATCATTTAGTATCATATGTGTCTCGTTATCATTGTCCAGACAAGAATAATTTCCCTACCCATGATATGTAACAATCAGCTATGATTCACATGTGTAAAAGTTAGTGGTGTTACCTTTTTAGTTAATGTTTTACAATGTATTCAGTCCACAAAATACTGAGATATATCTTCTCAAAAAAAGATTTTAATCTTTGGAAGAGGTGTTGGGTGGAGTACATATAGTCTTTCTACTTTGACATCGCCTATACATTGGGAAAAGGGAATGTTGTTTTAAATTTTTTGAGCAGGAAACTTCTAACCTTGGCAGTGAGAGAATCATTAAAAGAGTGGAATTTGATGGATCTCTTTGAACTGTTTCAAATTTTAGTTCAAGAGGAAGGGGCTAATGTTTTTTCAGCTAGTGTGTAGTTGATATATACTCTTCCCAAGATTCTTCTTGAATACAAAGATCTTTATTGTGAGTTTCGTAGCATTAGAAAATCTCTTTATGGTGGGGAGATAGTTTGCCAATGGTATTTCTCTAAAGAGGGTGTTATATGCTATTGGAATCACTTCTTTTTACTATTAGAATCAATAAAGTAAGTGATGGAGGATTACCATAACTCTCAGTGGTTTGTGCACCCAAGAACCACTAAAATTTTCTATGACATGAGGCGGCAGTTCTGGTGGATAGGTATGAGATAAGACATTGTTAATTTTGTCTCTCGTTGCTATACGTGCCAATAGGTGAAAGACGAGGCCCATAAACCTTTGGGTTTGCTTCAACCGCTTCCAGTCCATAAATAAAAATTGTATGAGATATCTATGGACTTTGTGGTTGGGTTTCCTCATACCTTTAGAAAGTATAATGCAATATGGTTCTTGATCAAAAGGATGACCAAGTTGGTTGACATTATACCCATACCAGATATAGCCAAAGTTGAGGAGTTAGGTAGTCTTTACATGGAAGATATTATTTTTTTCTATGGATTTCCATCAGTTATATTCTATAATAGGGATCCACGTTACACTTCTCGGTTTTGGAGAGGCGGTTAAGAGGCACTAGGATCTCAGGTCCATTTGAGCACGGCTTACCATTCGCAGTAGGATGGCCAGACAGAAAGAGCTATATAGATTCTTGAGGATATGCTTTGTGTCTGTATTCTCGACTTCAGCGGGGCGTAGGATGATCACTTGAAGCTGATTGAGTTCTCTTATAATACAGTTACCAGTCCGTGATCAGAATGACACCTTTTGAGTCCTTGTATGGTCTAACTTTTAAATCTCCATTGTCTTGGTAGGAGGTCAGTGAGAGTTCGTCAGTTGGACGAAACTTGGTGCAGGAGACGACATCAAAGATTCAGTTAATTTTTCAAAGGATACTGATATCAAAAAGCGAATATAATCCTTTTGTGGACTGATATCATAAACCTTTGGAGGTTTTAGTTGGCGATCAGGTGTTCTTAAAGGTTTCACCTCGATTGGGTCATCGATATCATGGGAAGTAAGGGATGCCTAGACCTCGATTTGTGGGAACATTTGAGGTTTTTGAGCGTGTGGGGAATGTTCTGTACCTCATGGAAATGCTACCATAGATAACATCAATACATAACTTGTTCCATGTATCGAAATTGAGAGAGTATCTATCTGATTCATATCAGATTTTGAGTTTGAGTGATCTTGAGATCGAGCTTTATTTATCATTGATTGAGCATCCAGATAATATTCTATATTCTGAGACCAAGTTATTTTGTAGGAGGATGATACCTTCGGTTCATGTGCTATGGAAGAATATTTATGATTTTCATGATACATGGGAGAGGGAGGCACTAATGAGAGAGAAATGGCCCTATCTCTTTGGCATGGAAGATTCTTCACAGTTTTTTTGGGGATATAAATTTTTATTGTGGGGAGGTTGTAAAATTCTGTTACATTAAATAGGTAATTTTTAACTTTTTCTAAGTCCCCATTCAGTCAAAAAATATTTAAAAATAGTTTTTTTGGTTTTACTGTAGGTTTTAGGATAGGAACACATCATGTACCTGAAGTACACACTGTGTAATTGGAGTTAGTTTCAGGTTGTGAATGGGGAGGTCATGCCATGAGTTGTTAAATACCACGTTCTAAAATTACATGTCATGTAGGGGATAAATATCAATTTTTTAACCTAAGGTGATGGGGTTTTTAGCATACTTATCCAGTGTGTCCTACACGTTGTGACCCCAAGGTACACATCATGACTTGGCTCATGCCTAGATTAATGTGAAATGTTTGGTTATTTTTCTTATTCCTTTTCATTCTAGACTTTGTGGATCTCGACCTAGAGATTTTTTGGTGCATTTTTTAGAGACTCAACTCCTTCCGGATCAAACCAAATGTCGTGGTATCATCATTCTTATTATGGTGTGATTCTCGGGTAAGTATTCCCCCTCGTTATTCAAGTTTATCTCTTCCTCTCCTCTTGAGTTATCATTGGATAATCTCAGGATTTATGGATCAATTTATTTTATTATTGGATCATGCTACATGGTAGACTTTTGGGGTCTTCTACGCCTTCGTTCTTGCTGATGGGTTCCATTATGAGTGTCGTTCTTCAGAAAAGACGTAGTTAGTTCCTTCCTGATTTTCCAAATCGATTATAATTGAATTGTTTTATTTATTTCAATTACTGATTTAAATTTAATTGATTAATATTTCTTTCAATTTCTTTGATAAAAACAAAATTCAATTGAAATGGGAGTTTTTGAAATGGGTTTGGCACAAAAATTTGGGAACCCCCCAATTCCAATGAATTAAGGTGGGTCTATGGAAATTGTCTCATTGAAATTGTTGAATTTAAATTATGAATTTGATTGAAATGATTTCGATTAAATTTTTTATTTTATTTGTGGTAAATAATTGTGAAAATTATGGAATTAGTTTTGAATGGATTTCAAAATCATGAAAATGGATTAATTTTTTTGATAGAAACCCAATGGTTTTATCATGAGAAAATGGCATGTTTTTAAATAAAACCTATTTTAGTTGTAAATAGAATGAAATTGGAATTTTTGAATTGGAATAATGGGATTAATCGTATTTTAAGAAGTCTTAAAATAGTTCCCCCATCATGTAAGAGAACATGTAAGCCTTAAGTAGTTAGTAAGTTATTTGGATACACTTTACGATACGACAATGTTCTAAAAAATAAATTCAGTGGGTCACATCCCCGACAAGATGGTGATGAGTCTCCTTTGGCTAGTTTCATAGGTACATGTGTATAAATATTTTTGTTGACTGCACATAGGGAGTGCGGAATCCTATAGTTGTTTAATATTGTCATACCTTTTGGAATATGACCATGTTTTGTGCTTGTTTATTTATATTCAAGATATAAATATATACCAATGTTTACAATAACTTCTTTACATTCCTTCTGAATTTATATAAACTGTTATATATAAATTCTTTACTTAATCCATTGTTTTAGAAATATCACATATCTTTTCAAGTAAATCCTATGATTTAAATGAATTTTCCATCATATTGAAACTCCTTAGCATGTTTTGTTTATATATTCTTTTGAATTTACAAACCTGTTTATTTTAAAAATTAAAATATTTTTTTTAGATAATATATATTTGGAATCTATTACGGAATCCTTGGTGGTATCCTAATAGTCTTAGGCTCACACCCTACCTTTTCCTCTGAGTGTTTGTAGACATTATTCTTCAAGGCTCGAGAAAGGGGAATGGGTCTCTTGGAGGTTAATTGAACTGTTGAGCTTTGGATGTGACGAGTTGTGTCCTTAGGGACCTTGGAGCTATTTTCCCATTCAGTACATTAGATTTTAGTACTTTGGTAATTATATATCTCTATATTCTGGTACTTTTACTCATAGTAGAGTTTTTCTTTTTGATATTCATATTTTCTTTCATCTTTCGCTTCCAAATTCTTGTGGAACATTTTTCCCACTTGTATTTTGTACGATTTCAGGTGCTAGTCGTCAACCTATTGGGATTTGGAACACCCTTCGGGTCTTGTCGGGGTTGGCTCAGTTATTGGGTTACTAGGGTACCCGGGATGGTTCATGACAATTAATTTATCATGTTAAGGATTTTAAATGATCTCATTTTTCACCTTATATTAATCCACCATACATATATTTTTTATTTTGTTTTGGTCAATTGATTTCATGGTCCCTATGTGTCTCTAGATTTATTTCCAGTTATGCTTGTTGTTGGATTTCAAAATTAATTTATGAAATGGTTTTTTAAGTGATTAAAAAGGGAAAAATAGTTTTGATTTCCCAGGGAAATAAAAGTGATTATAAAACATCATTGAAATGGGAATGTAATTTGGATTCTTATCAAGAAATTTAATGAAATATCCCTTTTCCAATTATTTAATTTTATTTATAAAATAGTTTGAATCCACCCTTGATTTCTCTATTAAAGGGTATGTTTTATTAAAAAATATTAATGGAATTATATTTTATTAATTTTATTTCATAATGAAAACCCCTTTTCTTCTATAATTTAAACTAGAATTTATAAAATTACTTTTGAAATAAAACTACATGAACAGCTTGATGGGATCATACTAGGTTTGTTTAGCTCGCACTATAACGTCCCAAACATTCATTAATGGTAATCCCTATTGATAAAATTAAATGTCTCATTATGTAAAATGTTTTGTGAACTTATTCGGTTTTATGATTTGGATTTTTAAAATACCTTTAAGAAATGTGATATTTGGTAATATTGACGTTGAATAGTTATCACATGATTAGTATAAATATAGGGCTTTAACAAATCCGATTTACTCAGACCAAGGAAGCAATGGCCTCATCCTATAGACATGCCCCATACAGAGCCTTTTTATTTCATCCAACCTCTACCCTCCACTCTCTAGAATCCTCTCAAGGTTCCCCAAGATCCCATAAAGCCTCTCTCAAGCCTCTCCAAAGCCTTTGTGATCACACTTGCAAGTAAGGGATTTCCTCTTTTCTCATTTTTGTCTCAATTTCATTATATTGTTATTCCCTTTTGTTTTCAATTATAATTGTTGGGGTATGATTTCAAACCTCCCCATACTTCCCTATGTATGTTTGAATTATGATAGACCCATTTCTATCTCATTAAATTCCTCTCATGTACACCCGTTACCATGCCAAAATTCAGTAAGGAATCTCTCTCTCCTCATTTACATTCAAGTAATTCTTCTGTATTGTGAATATAAATTCCATTAATTATGTTGGGACATGTATCTATATAAACCCCTTACTATCCATTTCATGTACATATTATTAGACATCTATTTCTCTCTCATACACAATTTTTATGAATTCCTTTGTCACGCTGTTATGCTACCAAAATTGCAGAGTGATTTTCCAAGCCAATGTCACTGTGTAGTGAATACATTGCCCATTTCTCTATCAAGGGTATTCAAATTTATGAAAATTTAGTTATTAATTATATTTTTTAATTTATTAATTCCACATTTCCTTTATCATGTAATAAATTATGAGGTTTAAGGAATCCATGTTATATGATCCATGTGGCACATTTATGCCTGAAATGAAATGTTTATGAAGGGTGTTCCCTAATAGTGCTCCAATGCATTGGGTAAAGATTAGTATCATGATACATCAAGTGTAATGAGAGTTTACTCATGATACTCAAGTAAAATTAGGGTTTAATCATGCTCCATGTTCAATGAGCCTTGGATCTTGCTAAAATAATGTTAATTGTTGTTGCCACATTTCCATATTAAGATTATCAAGATTTATCATGCCTTTATGTTAATGTTTCTATTCTGCTCCATTTATATGTCTATTGTCTAACATATACTATATCCCTCATGTTATTCCAAGTTTATTCCCTTACTAGGCTTTATAGCTCACCCTTTTTTCATGCATATCCTCAGGTTATCCTATGCAATACTAAGTACGAGGGAATTTAGTGGTCATGTAAAAGAGGTTTTCAATAAAGATGTTGTGTTTCATATTCTAAGTTGTTATGTAAAGATCCCAATCCCCAAATACACTATAACTATTGATATTATATGTTTTATCAAGTGATGTTTATGTAATAAATCACGTTTAAGTGTGTAATAAAGAGTAGGGTTGTCATAGTTGTTATCCGAGGATAGATTTATTTATTTTTGGGATTAGGATTAGAAAACCATAGTGAAGACTTAGAGACAAGAATAAGTATAATAAAAACAACCCTATGTATTGGTGAGTATTGAGTAAGTAGTTTATCGAGAAAATACATCACTGTTTGGATACGAGCAGGTAGAGGCAACTTTGGCACAGATGTATCCTAGGGGTAAAACCTGAAAACACCGCTTTGAGCTAGACTCAAACGGGAACTGGTGCATGACAATGGGCCTTGCTGCACTCTTGGTTACGACAATCCTAGGGGATATGATTTGGTAAATTATGAATCTTATTATGAACCATTATCAAGAAAAGAAATTCCCCTAATAATATATGTTGGAAAATAGATCATGGGTAACATAGATTGAAGCCTATAGATTCATAAGTTAAGGAAATAAAAGTAATGTATATGTTATCCATTTTTTCTTTCGATTTCCCTTTATGTGTTACCCCTAAATTTCCTTTTAATTCATCCAATGGTGGGAAATAGGAGGACTCGATCTAACAACCGATGTAAAGATCAATGTGATGACTATTCTAATGAGATGCCCAATCTGATGGGAGTGGGAATTGCGAACTTTGTCACACTTCTCTCTTATTTAACTGAAGATTTGAATAGAAACATGTGTCACGAGGAACTTTCAACCCCCCTTAAAAAAGACGAAGTCCCTATTGAGAGCTTCATGAGAAAAATGCCTCCTATTTTTAATCTATCATATGATCCCTCAATTGTCGAATAATGTATCAACTCAATTGAAAATATCTTCTCCATACATTAATGTTCTAAACAAGAGATGGTTCTCCTGGCTACTTATCGCGTGGAGGGTGAAGCTGATCAATGGTGGACATTGATAAAAAATATGAAGCCTAAGGAGGATATCTAGTCATTGGAATGGAAGGATTTTCGGAAGATGTTTTTCGATAAATATTTTCTGTGCACCCTCCGTCTTAAGATAGAAAGGGACTTCCTTTCCCTCATGAAAAAAGATGACGAATATGTCAGAGTGTATGAGGAAAACTTCACAATGCTTGCACGATATGCCTCTGGCTTTGTCGTTACCACCAAATGCAAGGTTGACAGCTTATTTGTTGGGATGAAACCTAGCCTATGGAAAGCGATAGAAATCTGTATCTTTGACAGCTATGAGGAATTGTCTGATGTGCCCTCATAGTCGAAATAGAGATTGGAAAATATCAAGGGTATCAAGGGGATTATAAGAGTAATGTGGAATTCAATTCTGGTGGTCTGATGGATAAATCCAACAGTGCTAAGAAGATCTAGCACCCCACTTTCCAAAGGTGTGGATATAAGAATCCTAGAAATTGCCTGAATGAGATGAGGAAATGTTTTAGGTGTGGAAGAGAAGGGCACGTAGATATTAACTTTAGGAAAGAAAAACATGTGGTTGTGATAGAGGAGAGTAATTCTCTACTAGACCCTTAAAGCATTGTTCATTGCATCAACTGCAAAAAACCAGGGCACTTTTCAAATCAGTGCCCTAAGCCAGGTGTTTTCGGAGGCAACCCACAACCTCCAAGGAAGCAAGGGTGAGATTTTTCCATAACTACCACTGAAGTGAAACCCAAAAATGAAGTGGTGACTGGTACGCTAGTTATTCATTCAATAATAGAAAACGTACTTTTTAATTCTGATTCTACACATTATTTTATATCCGGAAATTTTAGTATAATAATCCAAACACCACCACAAATCATGGAAGTAAAGATGTCGGTGAGTAAGAAAAATGGGGAAATCATTGCATCCCATGAATATAACTCCTCCCCTTCCATAATTTGTGGATTGAAATTCCCAACGAACCTCTTCATACTCCCTCTAGTGTAATTTGATGAAATTCTCAACATGGATTGGATTTTCTTATATAGAACCAACATAATTTTCAATGAGAGGGAAATCACTTTCCATATGAAGAATCGACCCCCGATTCTATACAAGTGAAAGGTAAAAGATGAATACTCTTGAGCTCCATCATCTCAAGCATGGATTTTACTACCCTAATAGGATTCGTATCTGGCTCAGATGATTGAGTCCAAGGAAGAAACCATACATGAAGACATGCCTATTCTGAGGGAATTCGCTGAAGTGTTTCCCGGGGAATTGCCCGGTCTCCCTCTAGAAGATATGTTTAATTCTCAATTGATCTTATACCTGGGGAGTTTTCAATATCCAAGACTCCGTATATAATGTCTGTTGTGGAGCATGAGGAGATAAAGAAAGAACTATAGGAGAATCTTGATGAAGGGTTTATACGCCCAAGTGCTTCACCATGGGGCGCACCAGTCCTCTTCATCATGAAGAAGGATAAATCAATACGCCTTTTTATCAATTATCATGAGCTTAACAAAATCACTATAAAGAACAAGTATCCTCTCTCACGTATTGATGACTAGTTTGATCAGCTGTGTGGACCACAATACTTCTCGAATGTGGATTTGCAGTCGGGATATAATCAAGTAAGGGTGAAGAAGGAAGATATCCCCAAGAATAATTTTTGTACAAGATACAAGCACTATGAATTCCTAGTAATACCTTTTGGACCCACTAATGATCCATAAATATTTATGGAATTGATGCATAGAGACATTAGAGATTACCTCAAAAAATATATGGTAGTCTTTATAGATGATATTCTAATATACTCCAAAGCCAAAGAGGATCATGAGGAGCATCTAAGAATTGTACTAGAGACCTTACAGAAGTAGAAGATCTATGAAAACTACAACAAGTGTGAGTTCTGTTTGAAGGAGGTCTCATTCTTAGGCCATATCATCCCAAGTAATGGGATATCTGTGGATCCCTCCATGATAGTTGAAATAGAGGTATGGCCGAGGCCAACATCCAAAATGGATATCTATAGCTTTTTTGGATTAGAAGGATATTATCGACGATTTGTGAGAATTTTTTTACAATTTTCCAACCCTCATACCAAGATAACTCGGCAAGGAGTAAAGTTTTATTTGGATTGATAAATGTGAAGAAAGCATTACGGAGTTGAAAATGAGGCTTATCACTACGCCCATGCTCACGTTACCCACAAGTGGAGAAATTTTTGTGGTATTTATTGATGCGTCGAAGAAGGGCCTGGGATGTGTGTTGATGAAAAATGAAAAATTCATTTCCTATGCTTCAAGTCAATTAAAAGTTGATGAGAAAAATTATCCAACACCTCATCTGGAATTGGCTGCGGTGATCTTTGCTTTAAAAATTTGGTGGCATTCTCTCATTGGCGAGAAGTGTGAAATATATACGGACCACAAAAGCCTCAAATATTTATTCACACATAAGGAGTTGAAAATGCACCCACGAATATGGTTAGAGGTGATCAAAGACTATGACTGCTCAATCCATTATCACCCTAGGAAAGCGAACAACGTGGAAGATGCTCTATATATAAAGGATCTAGTGATTCTATCATTGATGAGAATTGAGAAGGATCCAATGTTATTAGATTTGATGTAGATGGACATGGGAATCATAAAGAAGGGAACATCATCAATCCTTTCACAAATGATTTCTCAACCGTATAATTTAGAGAAAATAAAGGATACTCAAAGAAAGGATGTGGAAATTTTGAAAAGGGTTGAAGCTATCAGAAATAGTAAATCCTCAGAGTTCATAGTTGAGAAGGATAGAATTGTTAGATTTGGGTCACGATTATATGTACCATCTAATGCATAGATAAAGAAGGATATTTTGGACGATATACATTGCTCAACATTCCCTATTCACCCAGGGAGCACCAAGATGTATTGAGATCTCTGAGAATACTTTTGGTGGGACAATATGAAAAGGGAGATTGCAGACTTTACATCAAAGTGCCTGGTGTGTCAGTAAGGGAAGGGAGAGAGGTAAAAGTTTAAGAGGATGATGCAACCATTACCCATACCAGCATGGAAATGGGAGAACATCACATGGAATTTGTCACCAGACTTCTGAAGACTTATAAAGGCAACAATGCAATCTGGGTTGTTGTGGATCTTCTTACCAATTATTCACACTTTATTGCTATTCAGGAGTATTTCTCACTACATCAACTGGCACAGATATATATCAGGTAAGTGATAAGCTTGCATGGATTACCACTATATGTTGTATCTGGTCGAGATCAATGATTCACCCATATTTTTTGGAAGAGTCTTCAACATACTATGGATACTAAACTAAAATTCAGTATGGAATATCATCCTCAAACCAATGGACAATCCAAGCAGAGTATCTAAACACTTGAGGTCATGTTGAGAGCTTTCTCAATGGAATTGAAATGAGGATGGGACGAATATATTTCACTAGTTGAATTCTCCTACATTAATAGTTTCAACCCGAGCATCCAAATGGAACCATATGAATCCCTTTCTGGGAAAAGGTGCAGAACACTGGCATGTTGGGATGAAGTCAGTGACCATAAGCTGCTTGGACAATAAATGGTAAAAGAGATAGTGGAGAAGGAGAAAACCATTCATTATCATATCAAGGTAGCCTAGAGTCAAAAGAAGTGTTATGTAGATAACTGTCGACGATACCTTGAGTTTAAAGTAGGAGATATGGTATTTCTATGCATATCTCCGTGGAAGAAGGTCATGAGGCTTGGAAATAAAGGCAAGTTAAGTCATAGCTACATCATACCCTTCTATATTCTTGATCGTGTCAAGTTTGTGGCCTATAGAATAACAATTCCACCTACCATGGCCAAATTACATGATGTATTTCATCTATCCCTCTTAAAGAAGTACATATTAGACCCTCCACATTTACTCTCTTTAGAGGTGGTATAGTTGGAGGATGATCTTTCTTATGAGGAGAAACCAGTGAATATTTTAGACCGTAGAGAAAAATTTCTATGAAATAGTACAATGCCTCTCATTAAGGTGTTGTGGAAAATCAAAAAGTTTGAAGAAGAGATATGGGAATAGGTGGAAGTGATGAATCAGAGTTACCCACATTTGTTTCAGAGTGGGAAAATGAAATTTAGAGGGAGAAATTTCTTAAGGGGGAATATTGTAATGACCCAAACTTTCATTAATGAAAATCCATCTTGATATAATTAAAATTCTCATAGATAAAATGTTTTGTGAACATATTTGGTTTTATGATTTGGATTTTCAGAATACCATTAAGAAATGTGACCATTGCTAATATAGTCATCGAACAGTGATCACGTGATTAGTATAAATATAGGGCTTTAACAAATCTGATTTACTCAGACAAAGGAAGTGATGGCCTCATTCATTAGACATTCCCCATACAAAGCCCATTTTTAGAGCTCATAAAGGAGGTGGCATCATTGGGATTCTCTCTTGGCCAATCCCAAGCTGAGCTTGAACATATTAAGGTTGAGTGGAACTGACTACGAGGGAAGTGAAAGTTAATACGGATTACCACCCAAGTAATGTTATCCGAGCCACCCCAAGAGTCTATCTTCATCGTACACCTTACCTTTCGGTCATATGCAGGTGTTATAAGGGGTCATGTAACAAGAACCTATCACTATGACGACGTACATCATTTTTTATAAATAATTTTCTTTAATTTTATTATTGTTACTTTGTAACTAGTTTTAAAGAACAAATAGTATTTTAGTTAATATTCAACTAAGAAATCTATTTTGAGGATTTAATGGATTTTTGAATTAAATAAAGTTTTAGTAAAATATTATTATAGTCAAATTAATTTCTATTAAATATAAATTATCATATAATTTTAGGAATGCAATTGTAATTGTTATTATGGTTTGAAAGCCATTTTTTTCAAAACCCGTGAATTTTCGATAAATGACATTTTTTTAAAAATGTAAAAATTCACACATTATGAAAATTATTTAAATAAAATTAATATTATTTTTTAATCAGGAGGTCAAAATTATCCAACGGCGAATTTTTCATAATTTTCTGAGACCGTCGAATTTTTGGGTAAAAATTAAATACCGTTTAAATATATAATGTGTTTTATGAAATCATAATGACCCAATAGTGATAGAATAAAATACTATAAATGATATGATTGGAAAATATATGTTTTACCATTAAAATAATCTTATTTTAGGCCTGTTTGGTTTATTTTACAAAACTTTAGTCGACCCTCCAAGAGTTATAAAACATTTACACTTTTTAAATGAATTTCCTTGAGAGTGTGAGTCACCTCCACATAAGCACCCTAAATATTTTAAAAAAAATAGGCCATTGGACTAATAAAATATTTTATCCACTCCACTTTAGAAAAAACCATGGTAAAAAATCATGGTCAGGTTTGGGGTATTGATTAGTTTAATATGTGGGGACCCAAACCTAAATAATAAAGAGTTCCCTCTCCTTTCCTATATAAACCCACCCAAGCTCCTACTTCCTCTTCACCCAAATCCTTTGGAGTTCATCCGACCTCTAATATCCTCCCTCTATAATTCTCCCAAGGTGCACCAATCTCCCAATAAGCCTCTACCAAGCCTCTCCCAAGCATTTGGGATCACACATCCAAGTAAGGAATTTCCTCTTTTATCTTTTTCATCTCAATTTCATTATGTTGTTATTCCCTTTTGTTTTCAATTATAAATGTTCGGGTTTGATTTTTAACCTCCCCCATAATGACCTATATATGTTTTAATGATGAGATACCCCTTTCTCTCTCATTAAATTCCCCTCATGTACACCTGTTACCATGCTGAAATTCGGTAAAGAATCTCTCTCTCCTCATTTACATTCAAGATATTCTTTTGTATTGTGAATATAAATCCTATTACATATGTTGGGAAATGTATCTATATGACCCCATTACTTTCCATTTTATGTACATATGATGAGACACCCATTTCTCTATCATGAAGCATTTTTATTAATTCATATGTCACGATGTTACGCTGCTGAAATTGCACCGTGATTTTCCAAGACAATGTAATTTTCTAGTGAATACCACACCAATTTCCTTATCTAGGGTATTCAACTATATTCATATTTACTTATTTATTATATTGTTTCATGTATTAATTCCACATTTACTTTATCATGGAATAAATGATGAGGTTTAATGAATCCACTTTATATGATCCATGTGGCGCATTTATGAATGAAATGAAATGTTTAAGAAGGGTGCCCCCTGATAGCGCTCCAATTAATTGGGTAAGGATTAGTATCATGCTACGTTAAGTGACACGAGGGTTTAATAATGATAATCATGTTCAATGAGGGTTTACTCATGCTCCATGTGCAATGATCCTTGGATCATGCTAAAATCACGTTAAATGTTGTCGCCACATTTCCATATTAAGATTATCATGCTTTATCAAGCCATCAAGTTAATGTTTCTCTTATGATCCATTGATATTTATACTGTCTAACATGTGATATATCCCTCATTTTATTCCATGTTTATTCCCTTACTGGGCTTTATAGCTCACCATTTTTTCATGCATGTCCTTAGGTAATCCTATGCAATGTTAATTACGAGGGAATGTAGTGACCATGTAAAGGAAGATTTCAATAAAGATGTTGTATTTAATGTTCAAAGTTGTTATGTAAAGATCCTAAGCCCCAAAGACACTATAAATCTAGATATTATATATTTTATCTAGTGATGTTTATGAAATAAATCATTTTTATGTGTGTAATAAAGAGTAGTGTTGTCATACGCACACGGTATACACAATTGGGTGTACACAACTCGAATGTTTTTATTTAGTTTCCTAGTCTCTGGTTTCTTTTAGAAATAATATATGTTCTTTCTAATAAGTGATGGTATGGGATGTGGCAAGGGACCAAAGTTCACATGGAATTGGTTGACTAGAGTTCATCTTTGGTTTTATTTTTCAGATGGTTTTGTATCAGATAGTTCATCCAGATGATTTCCTTATTTCATACTTTTTATACCTATAATTATTTATCATGATGTTTTTTATTATGTATTATTTAGTTTCTTGTTTTATTATTGATGTGTATTAGCCTAGTTGAATATTTCTATTATGATTGAAACTATTTTTTCTTATGCATGGGTGTTTGATATATGGACGTGTCATGTAAGATTCTTAGAAGTTTCTTCTAGTAGTTTTTGTCATTTATTGAGGGTGAAACCATTACCAAGTGAGAATTGTTGACACATAGAAATTGGTTTCTAGTCTATGGGGATTAGGAACACCCTTCGAGAAAAATGCCAAATCGGGTTGGGTAATGTTTCATGTCAACATAGGATAGTTCAATATAGCTGAGGTGAGTGGATCAAGTAGAGTTCATGAGGATATATAGTACACATATGAAGAAAATTATATTTAAAAAAATAAATTAGGTTTAGTCTCAATAATTTATCGAAGTAGAAAAACTGATATTAGTGACAATAAAATAGTTGGGGACCAGGTAGCTTAGCTTCAAACTCAAAGGATAACATCTGAACAATAAAAATAATTTCAATTGCATATGAAGCCTAAAAGTTTTTAAGAATATATTAAAGATGATAATTTGGTCAAGTATATTCACTAAAACATGAAAAAATAAAAAAGAATCAAATAAGGGATATTTATCTAAGGCCATAAGAAAAGAATGTCATTGGAACCAAGTTGTTGTTCATAAATAAGCTTAATAAATAAGTAAAGGTGACACAAAACAAAACATGGCTAGTGTAAATAGGGAATTCCAAAATCTAATGCATAGATGTGGATGAGAAATTTAAACCTATGGTCTGGTTTGAAACTATAGGAATGTTTTTATCCATGGTGATACAAAGGTTCTTAATGGTGTACCAAATAGTGTATAAATTAGTATTCCAAAATAGATTACTTGAAGAGGAAGTTTACACTTAGAATCCCTATGGATTTATTAAGGATGAGGATGATAAAAATGTGTTCTAGTTGAAAATATAACTGTATAGCCTAAAATAAGAACTAAGGGATTAGAATTATTGGATAAAAAATATCTAATGAATCATGGATTCTAAATTTGTATAGTTGAGTTCAACTTATACATCAATAAAGAAAAGGTTTAGAGGATGTTGGTGCTAATTTATATATATGAAATAATCTTTGGAGTCTTGGATGATGCATAATGAAAAAAATTCCGATTAATTGAGGTGTGGATTTAAAATTCACAAGATTAGAGAAATACAAAAAATTCCCTAGATTATAAGTGATTCAAGTAATGATATCTTCATTTATTTATCAATCAATATTTGATAAATATTTTCTCAAGAGGTTTGGAATAGAAAATTCAAGGTCTATGAAAACTCCATTAGCTTCCCAAATGATGTTTTTAAAATATGATGATACAAATGAGGTTGATATCATAGAGTATAAGTAAATGATTGTAATATTTTAATATTTGACATCGACAAGGCTTGATATAGTGTTTTCCACATGAAAATATATAAAATACCAAACCTTTCTCAATGAAATTAATATGCTCCCAATGAGTAGGATACTTTGATAAATTAATGTTATAATGAATTTTTATTTTTATTTTGTTATAAAAGATCATGAAATCATAATTAGGATATATAGATGAATATTTAGGGTGTTTAGTTGATGACCAGAAGTCAACATTCTGTGGTTATTATTATTTTGTAACTGCAATCATTTATTGGATTAGTAAGAATAAAAAATGAATTCCCATGAGCACTATGGAGTATAAATATACACTAGACAATCATTAATGTACTTGATTACTTGGGATAAAACAAGAACATGAGGATATTTGTGTAAAGGTGAAGTCACCCTATGGTACTATGTGTGATAACTAGAGTGATGTTAATATTATAAAAACTCACACCCATCATTTAAGGACAAAGTAAATTGAGACAAAGTATTGATTTATCAAGGTATAGGTGGGAAAAGGGCTGGTGAAGTTGAAGTACGTGTCAACCTAAAATCAAGTTCATGATATTATGAAAAAGTTACTACCAAAGGAATATTTAAAAAGGAATCAATTGTATCTTGGATTCCAAATGAATTCCTCTAGCAATAATTAATAGAAATGATAATTCCACTCACCCAACATGACATTTAAACTTGTATCAGGGTTTGGTAACCCTCTTGAAATTATTTATTAAATTTATAATTCTGTTATATGAACATTTTGATGAGTTATCAATGAGTATATAGAAAAATGGGGAGGATAGTTTATTTTTAGAAACATTGGTGAATCCATAAATGTCATGAGATCACATAGTTTGTGAGGACTGTTAATTTCTATTGAAAAAGGGGGATAAATTATATTCTACTGTTTTGAAGAGGGGATAACATTTAACTGTTGAATTAGGGGGAGTAGATTTGTGGAGTGGATGAAGGTAATGATGTAAATTTTTTTATTTTAATAAGTATATTTTAATTTAAATATTATTTCTCACACAGATATTGACTCAAGTGGTCCTAGATATCATGATCCGACCCAATGGAGTTCGAGATGCCACTACCCCAATCCTGTATCCATAGGTCAGGGGGTGGAAAAAAGCACCTAAAGGCATAACTAATATGGAGGGACTTTCCCTAATGTAACTATATACACACACCTGAACATCTCAATGCATGTGTACAAATGAATAATAAATGGATGAAATATCGAGTGAATAACCATGCATACATGAAACTTTAGGGTGTACTAGAGTAAAGTTGTGTAAACTAAAAATTCAATGGAAAAAATACACTCCCAAGAAGGTTTCAGTATATATATACCTAAAAGGAAACCCTAAAAGGTAATGGGGGAGTATTAAGAGAGACAATAGAAATAGATAGGCAGTAGGTAGCTCAACCCAAATAAAGAGAGACAATAGAATAAAACAACATGGAAACACACACACACACACACAGATATATATATATATATATATATATATATATATATATTCTCAAACAAAATAAATCCAAATTCGAGAGAAGGAGATCTCTATATCACATCATAGCCCGGTAAAAGAGTGACATTAGTTTTAGAAGTCCATAATTGATTCCCAGCATCTCGCGTGTATTTCCATGTGAGTAACTATATGGAGGGCCCACATCCTTCCACAATGTTTCATATTCAAGGGGACATAGTCTCCAAGAATATGACCGACACCCTATTATATTAGGGGGGTTCCACTCAGTGTAAGGGGGACTCACACCCTATCTGATAAGGATTGAAACTCGATAGACAGAGGACCCACACCCTTGCACCACAGGTGTTACCACTAAATATATAGAGGACCCATACCCTAATTCCAAATGGGGGTACCACTTAGTATATAGAGGACATGAACCATAATTCCATAGGGGGTACCACTCGGAAGATAGAGGACCCACACCCTAATTTCATTTGAGGTACCACTTAGTAGATAGATGACCCTCACCCTCATTCATGAGGAGTACCATTCAGTAGATAAAGGACTAGCACCCTAATGACATAAGGCAGTAGTACTCAGTGTAAGGAGGACTCACACCCTACCTAATAGAGTACTACTCCGTAAATATACTGCTTGCACCCTGATCCATCAGGGGGTACCACTCACAGGATAGGTAGAGTACCCATGTCTTAATGTTATAGTGGGGTACCACTAAGTTTAAGGAGGACACATACCCAATCAGATAGGGTGTAGTACTTTTAAGTAGATAAATGAACCACACTGCAATGCCATAGGGGGAACTTATGTAATTATCCTCCTCGTTCACTACCATCGTTAAGTGTCATCTAAAAAACATCACATACAGAGCATTTCACATCATATCTAAAAATTAATTATGGAGGACACCATTATGTTCTATGAAAAACACTTAGGATATGATACTCGTGGGCCAAAATATGAGTCCAAATGAAGGATATATGAGAGATTGAACTTTCCTTAGAACAAAAGTAGGGGTACATTACTTGTTAGGGGACCCATAGGGTATGTGGTCCCACTCCATCTCCTGGTAATGTCCCCAATGGTACGTAGATCATCAAAATTGTTGGACTAAATGGTGTGTATAGTGTATACAAGGGATTTCTGAGCCACTCGGGGTTATACCCATACTTCCTATTCATGTTCGTGTAAGTATGCCCATGTTTGTGTACTTTGTTACATGGAATGCGACTGACTATTTATTACCATTTGGGGTCATAACCATGTGCTCTTCCACATGGATTGTCTATAGGGGGAAGGAAAAACAGCATGTGGCTCACCCACATGACATGTCATATTTAACTTCAGGAAAAACCCATGCAGATGCATCCAATTACCTGTGTGCCATGTGTTTTTAAAACTAAATGGTGTGTAGTTGATATTTTTCTAGAAACACAGATCCACATAGACATATCCATATCCATCAATTTCTACTTTAATTCCATAATTTTACCACTCAGGAATGGTGTAATACTCTTCAGGACAGTGTTTTCAGCCACCCGGTTGCTGGGAATTGGTTTTTCATCAGCCCACTCAAAGCCTGATACACGACATGTATATCTCATGCCATTCCATATCCATTTTTTTTATTATTATCAAATAGATCACCCAAAACATAAAAAAACATCCCAAATCCATCCCTATTTAGTCATTCTGTTCATCAAACATAAATCAATTATGAATCTGAGGGTCCAATCAGTCTCAGTCCCTCCAATCAATGTTTAATCAAGGCCCTGTAGGCCAATCGATAAAGAACCCAAAAAATAAAAGGGATACATGCTCAATAAAAATGGTGCAAAGATTTTTTGGGAAATATTTCTTGGCCATTGAATCTAGTTGGGGTAATTCAATATGGGAAATAATTAAAAAAATAAAATTATATATACATGGAACCATGAAATGTCTAAAATTGGTGCATATCAAAGGAAGAATGTGATCTTGCTCAATAAATTTATTCAATAGGGGTATAAACCATGAATTTATGGGTCCTATATATTTTTCAATAATTATTAATTGAATAAAATTCTTTGAAATTAATGTGAGGATTCATTTAATTTGTTATGCATCGATCTACCTAGATATATAGATTCATCATCATTTGAATCTTATTTTCCAATGAGGAGGAAAAAGGCATTGAAAAAATATTTTAGGGTTATGCGGCTAACACATAAAATAATTCTATAATTATGTATTAATAGATGAAAATTTTATTAGGTTATCAAATTTTAAAAAATATTTATTTAACTAAATGTACCCTCCCATGATTGATTTTATCTAAATGAACTTAGTTGAACTAATTTAGGTCACGCCTAGGTTTAACATCATGTTCTAGACACAATCTTGGTCTCCTAATTTTGATCTATGATTTCGTTTAAGTTTTATCTCATTTTATTTGTGAAACTGTCTACAAATAATACAAAAATATATTTAATATTTATAAAAAACTATACCATGGACACTGATTCTAGGAATCAAATGTATTCTCATAATATGGCTTTAAAAATATATAAATAAATATTTAAAAGTTTTATAAAGAAAAAACTAGGTCTCTAAATCATTCCCTCCATTAATGATTTTATCCTCCAAAATAAAAAACTAATAAGAAATATCATTATACTGATCTTGCATCTGGATCTCCCACTCCCAAGATCACCCCTGCATCCTCTCATGCTTCCACTGCACATGAACCAAAGGAGTGGTCCATCCATGCAGGGTCTTCTCTTGCTGAATCTGTCACGACCCGTCCTCGGGGCCCGTGTCGTGACTACCCCAAGCCCGCCTTCCATAGGCCAGGGCTGGCGACTAGCACCAAGGCGTAAATCCCAACAAAAAGGGAAGGCATTGCCTTTGAAAAGTAAACAAGCACCACAGAGTAAGCAAGAGGAAAAGTAAACACTAAGTAAAAACTGTACAAGCTGTGCTGAAAGTAAAAGGGGCCGGAAATACAAGCCCAACTGTAAAGTACAACTGAAAGGGAAAACAGCAACTGAAAGGAAAAACTGCAGCGTCGAGCCGTCCTCTGGAAGTCCCACCTGAAGGGTGGGTACAGATAGCCTCCACTGCTCCTCGGGTCCACCTAACCGCTCCGAGTACGTCCCGTCCAGTGGTCCACCTCCAGGTACTGTCCTGCTCCGCACGCCTCCTCCACGATCAGCGCTGTCCGTCGTCTGCAACCAACACCACGAAGTGCGGGCATAGCCCGTGCAGGGGTGAGTATAAGCTACTCAGTAGGGACCCCGAGACCCCCGAAGGTCTCCCGAAATCCACAAAGGATAAATCACGAAGAAGAGATACAATCACGAAGTAACATCTGACATGGCTTAGGTATATGACCATACATATACCTAAGTCATCAATTCCCCAATCGGCTCCAACGTCCGAGCCCTAGCACAACCCAGTCCACACAGGAAAGCAAAACGCATACCCACGCAGGATAGAACAACACAATCCACAAAGGAGAGTAAACAGTAAATCCACACAGGATAGCTCAACACAATCCACAAAGGAGAGAAACACAAGATTCAGCTCACACAGGTATACTTCTTCGGATGACGATAAATATGATCACTGAACCATCTAAGTCATCGGACCCACGAAGGATCGATAGGTACTAACCTTGCAGTGACCCACACAGGATCGGACCCACACAGGATCGGGCCCACACAGGACCGGGCCCACGCAGGACCTGTAGGCACTGGCTCACACAGAACCGCTGAGCGCTGACCCACGCAGGATCGGACCCACACAGGATCGGGCCCACACAGGACCGGTAGCACTGATCCACGTAGGATCGCTGAGTGCAGTAGTCGTCGCAGTCCGCTGAGGATCTCTGCACAGTCGTCGCCGCAGTCCAATGAGGATATCTGCACGGTCGTCGTCGGAGTCCACGGAGGATCTCTGCACAGTCGTCGTCGGAGTCCACGGAGGATCTCTGCACAGTCGTCGCCACAGTCCACTGAGGATCTCTGCACAGTCGTCGCTGTCGAAGTAGCAGTCGCAGCCAGCACTAGGGTTCCCACACACAGCGAGCTCGTTCGGGAGGGTCCGCTCCACGAGCCGAGAGGCTGATACATCAACTGTCACGAAGTCCGAAGTTGATGTATCCAAAAGTTCCGTATTGTCAACAGGAACTCAACGTCGCAGACGGCGCGTCAATCAGACGCCCGGTCTGAGAGATATTGGCATTTTCGTCCCAGGGGCCCGGTTGGTTTTTAAGGCAAAACCAACCCGACCGCAGTCCACCTGCGTCTGAACCTCGGGCGGAGTATGCCAAATGATCCGTCTCACTTAGAGGAATTCAACAAAGCTGACGACACGTCAATCGGACGTCCGTAACTCAAGATATGAGCGTTTCCGCTCCGAGGGCCCGGTTGGTCTCGTGTACGAACCAACCTAGCCGAACACAAAGTATTCCGAAACCTTGAGTGCAATATACCGAAACGACCTTCTCGATCCAAGGATCGCGTTTCCGCTGACGGCGAGTCGTTTGGAGGCACGAAGCTCAAGTTACGGGCGTTTGAACGGAAATGTCCGAAGAAGGGTGGTACGTACCCGGGCCGACCCGGTTGGCCCGGCCCGGCTCGGCCGGGGCCGGTCCGGCTCGGCCGGCTCGGCTCAGCCGGCTCGGCTTGGCCGAGCGGCAGGCGCCGCGGGTGTTGACCCGTGGCCTGAGGAAAACCGCGGCCCGCGTGCGGGCCGCGCTGGTGAACCGCGGACGTGGCTCTGCCGCGTCCCGCCTTGGGCGAATCGGACTCGCGCGGCCGCGGGTCCGTTGGCCGCCGCTGCCACCGCTTCAGCCAAGGCGGCCTCTTCCGGCGGCGCGCCGGGGCACCGCCGCCTCCGGCCGCCGGCGCCGTCGGCAGTTTCCGCGGGCCGCCGGCATCGCTCCGGTGGCCCGTTTTCCTTCCCGTCTGCGCCGTTGCTCCTCCCGAGATCCGTTCTTTACTGCGGGATCTTCAAACATCCGCTGCGGCACGTTCCATCGTCGTCAGTCAATCCGCACAAAACAAAGAACAACGGAGGGTCGTCGGGCCGTGTTCGTTTGGCCCGCACCCTCCGCGTTAGAGATAAACAACCGGGAGATATTTATTCCACACAGGAAACAACAATTTTTAATAAGATTAGAAATTGTTCACAAAATGGTTCATTAATTTCTTTAAAGAAATATTGACGGGAATAAATTAAAAAGGGGTAATTCCCATAATATAAAAAAAATCCCTACCTCGTCGATCGTCGCGCGCGGGCGTTCTTCGCGGAAAGGATCGTCGCGGAAGAGAGGGATTGTCGCGTCGTCGCGGGGAGGCGTCGCGTCGTCGCAGAATCCGGCGTTGAGTCGGCGAGCTCAACGAACCAAGAACATCAGATTTTAAATTATTAATATTTAAATCTGTGTTTCGATTAAAACCAAAAGAATAGAACTTGAGAGGAATTCCGAGATCACTCACCTCAAATGGTCGGTGATTGGAGATCGGAGCGTGGAAGAACGTCCCGGACGGAAGCGTCGTCAATTTCCGGGTTCGGCGTTCTTTGCGTTCTTCGCGTTCTTCGCGTTCTTCGCGAGGGAGAAGAAGATACGAGGGTCCTCTCAAATCTTCTCAAAGCGCAAATAACCAGAGGTCGAGCATTGGCCTTATTTTATTATTACGCCAACGAATTTGAAAAACTGGTTAAGAAACGATCCATCAATTCGTTGAATTAATTCAACGAAAGAAACAGGCCATTTAATTCACGAAAGAAACAGCCCATTTAATTCACGAAAGAAACAGCCCATTTAATTCACGAAAGAAACAGCCCATTTAAATGGTTTGTTAAGAATTTAGAAAACGCATCGATTGACTTTCATTAAGACGGGTTTTCACGGGTGCGTTTCTTAGCGGAAAGAAACGGCGGGGCTCGTGCGGGCCCCACCTCACAAAAATCCTACCAAGGGGGTAGGATATTTCTGGATAGCATCCTATCCAGTTCAACTGAGTTCAAGACGCCTTTAAGTGGATTCACGTGGCTTCCAAGTGGCTTAAGTGAAATAAAATAAAGTTGTCGCAAAATTATTTTATTTCTTAACTTTAAGCCCGAAAATTAAAAACCACACCCGAGCAAACGCAACTCCGGAAGAGGCGTTTCTAAGCGAATACCGGCGCTGCAATTTCATCGGTGCCCTCAGAATTCGATTCCGGGCACCGGTTCAAAAGTTAGAAAAACCCGCTCGTCCGTTCACTGAACGTACCCGAGCCAAACTTCGGAAAATGATTCCGGGCACACCGGGCCTCGGAATCTGGTGCCGTCAGAAACTGCGCTCTTGTATAATTCCAAAGAAAATTAAGAAAAAAATTTCAATGAAATTTACTGGTCTTTACATTACTCCCACCTCAGGACTTTACGTCGTAAAGATACATCAAAAACTAGGGAAACAAATGTGGGTACTGAGCACGCATCTGAGCCTCCCGCTCCCAAGTGCTCTCCTGGAGGTTCCCGTGCTGCCATCTGATGCGCCCAAGAGGAATCGATCGCCCACGTAGGACCCGCTCCTGTCGATCCTCTATCTCCACTGGTACCTCCGCAAAAGTCACTCCATCATCCACGTCTAGCTCCCCATAGTCAATGATGTGTGTCGGGTCATGCACGTATCTCCTCAGCTGGGATACGTGGAAGACGTCGTGCACCCGGTGCAACTGAGGTGGCAGAGCCAGGCGATAAGCCACCTCGCCAATCCTGCTGAGGACCTGGAAAGGGCCGATGAAGCGTGGAGACAACTTTCTGCCTCGGCCAAATCTCGGCAAACCACGTCGAGGTGAGACACGCAAGAAGACGTGGTCGCCATCCTCTAACTCTAGTGGCCTCCGCCTCCTGTCAGCATATGACTTCTGCCGGCTCTGTGCTGTCCTCATCCGCTCCTGGATGACCTGGACCTTCTCTGTCGTGGCTCGGACCATCTCTGGTCCCACAAGTGCTGACTCTCCAGGGTCTGTCCAGCACAAAGGAGATCTGCAAGGCCTGCCGTACAACGCCTCGTAGGGTGCCATCCTGATGGTGGAGTGGTATCTGTTGTTGTACGCGAACTCCACCAAGGGTAGGTGGTCCTCCCAGCTGCGACCAAAGTCGAGGACACATGCGCAGAGCATTTCTTCGAGAGTCTGAATGGTCCTCTCCATCTGACCATCCGTCTGAGGGTGAGAGGCGGTGCTCAGACGTAGTCACGTCCCGAACGCCTCCTGCAACCCCTTCCAAAGCCGGGAAGTAAAACGAGCGTCCCGATCGGAGACGATAGTCGATGGCACACCTTGAAGTCATACAATCTCCTGAATGTAGAGACGCCCCAAGCTCTCCACTGAGCCCTGCTCTCGGATGGGCAAGAAGTGTGCCGACTTGGTGAGTCGGTCAACAATCACCCAAATGGAATCGTAACCTCTGGAAGTGCGTGGAAGTACAATAAAAAAGTCCATAGATATCCCGTCCCACTTCCACTCCGGGACCTCCAAGGGTTGTACCAAACCTGCTGGTACCTGGTGCTCTGCCTTCACCTGCTGGCAGGTGAGGCACCGTGAAACGAACTCTGCCACAACCTTCTTCATGCCCGGCCACCAGTGCTGTCGTCTGAGATCCTGGTACATCTTCGCCACTCCAGGATGTACCACCAAAGGAGAAGTGTGAAACTCTCTCAGCACCTCCTCTCGTAAAGCGACTGGTACCAAGGTACGTCCTCTGAAAAGGACATCGTGCTCTGCTCCAAGGGAGAAACCATCAGGTGCCTGTCCCGAGGATATCTGTGCACGCCGTGTCTCACAGTCAGCGTCCCCACGCTGTGCCTCTCTGACCCGCTGAAGAAGTGGAGGAGAAACTGTGAGAGACTGAAGGAAGGATGCTCCGTCTCTATCCACGAAGGATATCTGCAAAGCGGCTAGTTGCTCTGTCGCCTCCTCAAGTAGCTGGATGCCCGTCCTCCTGCTGAGGGCATCAGCCACCACGTTCCCCTTCCCAGGAGTATAGACTATCTCAAAGTCATAGTCCTGGAGGAAATCGATCCATCGCCGCTATCTCAGGTTCAGGTCCTTCTGAGAGAAGATGTACCTGAGACTCTGGTGGTCATAAAAGACTGTGAAGCGCTCGCCCATCAGATAGTGTCGCCATGTCTTCAGGGCAAAGACCACTACTGCCAACTCCAAGTCATGGGTAGAGTAGTTCTGATCATGCGGCCTCAACTGACGTGATCCGTAGGCAATCACGGCCCGCTCCTGCATCAGGACACACCCGAGTCCGGTCCCTGATGCATCGCAGTAGACTACGTATCCAACTCCCTCCTCAGGCAACCTCAAGATGGGTGCGCTGGTCAACCTCTGCCTCAGCTCCTGGAAGCTCTGCTGACATCTGTCTGACCACACGAAGGGTTTCCCATTCTTCGTCAACGCTGAGAGTGGGGCCGCAACTCTGGAGAAGTCCAGCACAAATCTCCGATAGTATCCTGCTAGGCCCAATAAACTCCGCAACTCTTTCACGCTCTTGGGTGGCTCCCAAGCTAGCACTGCCTCGATCTTCGCGGGATCCACTGCAACTCCCGCCTCAGAAATGACGTGCCCCAAGAAGTGGACCTCACGTAACCAGAACTGACACTTCGAGAGCTTTCCATAAAGCTGGTGCTCTCGGAGTGTGTCTAGTACAACACGCAGGTGGTAGGCGTGCTCCTCCTCCGTCGTTGAGTACACCAAAATGTCGTCGATGAAGACCACGACAAATCGATCGAGGTATGGCTGGAAGATCCTATTCATGAGGCTCATGAACACTGCTGGAGCGTTGGTCACGCCGAAAGGCATAACCAAGAACTCATAGTGGCCATACCGACACCTGAAGGCCGTCTTCTGCACATCCTCGTCTCGAACTCTAAGCTGATGATAGCCTGACCTGAGGTATATCTTCAAGAACCACCGTGCTCCCTTGAGCTGGTCGAAGAGGTCATCAATCCTGGGTAGCGGATACTTGTTCCTCACTGTCACCTGATTCGGGCGACTATAATCGACACACAGTCGCAAGCTCCCGTCCGCCTTCTTGGCGAACAAAATCGGGGAAGCCGAGGGCGAAACACTGGGTCGAATGAACCCCTTGCCCTGCAAGTCCTCCAACTGTACCCGCAGCTCTCGAAGCTCAGCGGGGGCCATCCGATATGCTGGAGTGGATATCGGAGCTATCCCGGGGTACAGGTCAATATAAAAGTCTACCTCTCTGCGAGGAGGTAGTTCTGGAACGTTGTCGGGAAAGACGTCCGCGTACTGATCCACCACTGCAGGAAAACTGGGACTCCGCACGTCAACTGCTCCCAGGATGAGGCTAGCCAACTGATTAGTGATGGGCTGACCTCTCCTCTGTGTGAGTCCATCCTGTACTGCTAAGGCTCCCTTCTCGCCGGTGAAGGTGAACCTACTCCCGTCGGTGCGCACACATCGCACCTTGCGCCTAATGCAGTTAATCTGAGCATGGACCGTAGATAACCAATCCATGCCCAAGATGACGTCGTAAGGCCTCGACGCCGCTACAAGAAGATCACAGCTGAAGCTCTCGCCTCCTAGAGTAATCTCACACTGCCGGCACCAGTGCGTAATCGTCGAGTCTGCTCCCGTAGGAGTCTCTAGCTGTAAGGATCGAGCCAACGGCTCTATCGGAATCTCCGAGCTCTGAACAAGGGCAGTGGCTATGAAAGAGTGACTCGCTCCTGTGTGTATCAGAACTGCAGCAAGGGTGGAATAGACACAGATCGTACCTCGAATCATCTCTGGCGCGCCGTGGTCGTAGGCCTCCGCTTCCTGGAGCTGAGCCTGTCTCTACCCGCCAGCTCCCTGTGGTCGGGGCGGGCCTCCTGGTGGTGGTGGTGGCAGAGCCTCAAAGCGTCTCCCACCACCTGCTGCTCGGCCAGCTCCTCTGCCTCGTTCGCCTCCTCCCTGCGGACCGCCACGGTCAACCCTCTGCCTCTGCCTGGGTGGTCCCTCCACCGTCTGCTGACCCTCGGTACGACGAGTCGGGCAGTCACGAGCCATGTGGCCCTGCCCGCCGCACTCGTAGCACTGTCTGCCTCTCGGAAGGCTGGGTCCGGGCTGGGTGCCCTGCACTGCTGAGCCAGTGTCCCGAGGTCGCCTGCCGGAAGGTCTGGTCCGCCTGGAACCCTGAGTCATCCGCTAGCTACCAGCTGCCGAAGACTCCGCTATCTGCCGCCCTGCGGTAGGTCTCGCTGTGGACTCAGCCAGGAAGCTCTCGATCAGGAGGGCTCGCTCCAGTACTCCTGCCTGGGTCGGGATGCTGAGGGAGATCAGCGATGCCTTGATCTCGTGTCTCAATCCCTGCTCGAAGGTCCGGGCCCGGAAGAAGGGGTCCCGTACCATGTCTGTCGAGTAGCGGGATAGGCCGGTGAACCTCGCCGCGTATTGAGCGACCGTCAAGCTTCCCTGCCGCAGCTGAAGAAGCTCCTGGATGCGCACCGCACGGAGGGTGACCGGGACAAACTCTGAGTGGAAGAGGCTCTCGAAGTCCGTCCAGATGAGGGTGGCCTCATCGTGTACCTGGAGCATCAGGCTCCACCAGCGTCCGGCTGCTGCGTGCAGTAGGCTCGCCGCGAGGATCACCATGAGGTCTGCTGGTGTCCTCACTAGCCTGAAAACTCGGAAGACCGCCTCCAGCCAGTCCTCGGCTGCCTGGGGGTCCGACTCCCCACGGAACCTGGGTGGTCGCTGGCGCTGGAACTCGTGCAGAGCTCTGAGGCGTCGTGCGTCGTCATCTGCCAGTGCTGGAAGCATCGGGGGCTCGGCGGGTAAAGGTACTGCCGGTGCCTCTGCTGTCAACGGGCCCTGTACCGAGGCCTCGTCGCTCGGCGGGCTGTCGTCGTGCACTACTCTAGGAACCCTAGCTGGCTGCTGTCGTCATGCCATCCTGAAAAGGAAACAAGTATGCCACGGTCAGAAGAGTATACCTGGTGAGCTGACACAAGTAATCACAAAGAAAACTTGAAACACACATGCAATCAATGTTTTCGTGCATTAAGTCGGAAATCAGAAGTCAGGGTCCTGGTGTATGGATACGTCGGCCGCCGCACCAACACTGGACTCCCTGGACTGATAACCACACTCAATACGCTAAACACTATTGCTTCACATAGAAGAACGATCAGAGTCTGCGGTAGAACCGACCACCTCTGATACCAATTTGTCACGACCCGTCCTCGGGGCCCGTGCCGTGACTACCCCAAGCCCGCCTTCCATAGGCCAGGGGCTGGCGACTAGCACCAAGGTGTAAATCCCAACAAAAAGGGAAGGCATTGCCTTTGAAAAGTAAACAAGCACCACAGAGTAAGCAAGCAGAAAAGTAAACACTAAGTAAAAACTGTACAAGATGTGCTGAAAGTAAAAGGGGCCGGAAATACAAGCCCAACTGTAAAGTACAACTGAAAGGGAAAAACAGCAACTGAAAGGAAAAACTGCAGCGTCGAGCCATCCTCTGGAAGTCCCAACTGAAGGGTGGGTACAGATAGCCTCCACTGCTCCTCGGGTCCACCTAACCGCTTCGAGTACATCCCGCCCAGTGGTCCACCTCCAGGTACTGTCCTGCTTCGCACGCCTCCTCCACGATCAGTGCTGTCCGTCGTCTGCAACCAACACCACGAAGTGCGGGCATAGCCCGTGCAGGGGTGAGTATAAGCTACTCAGTAGGGACCCCGAGACCCCCGAAGGTCTCCCGAAATCCACAAAGGATAAATCACGAAGAAGAGATACAATCACGAAGTAACATCTGACACGGATTAGGTTTATGCCCATACATATACCTAAGTCATCAATTCCCCGATCGGCTCCAACGTCCGAGCCCTAGCACAACCCAGTCCACACAGGAAAGCAAAACGCATACCCACGCAGGATAGAACAACACAATCCACAAAGGAGAGTAAACAGTAAATCCACACAGGATAGCTCAACACAATCCACAAAGGAGAGAAACACAAGATTCAGCTCACACAGGTATACTTCTTCGGATGACGATAAAGATGATCACTGAACCATCTAAGTCGTCGGACCCACGAAGGATCGATAGGTACTAACCTTGCAGTGACCCACACAGGATCGGACCCACACAAAATCGGACCCACACAGGACCGGGCCCACGCAGGACCTGTAGGCGCTGGCTCACACAGAACCGCTGAGCGCTGACCCACGCAGGATCGGACCCACACAGGATCGAGCCCACACAGGACCGGTAGCACTGATCCATGTAGGATCGCTGAGTGCAGTAGTCGTCGCAGTCCGCTGAGGATCTGTGCACAGTCGTCGCCGTAGTCCACTGAGGATCTCTGCACGGTCGTCGTCGGAGTCCACAGAGGATCTCTGCATAGTCGTCGTCGGAGTCCACAGAGGATATCTGCACAGTCGTCGTCGCAGTCCACTGAGGATCTCTGCACAGTCGTCGCTGTCGAAGTAGCAGTCACAGCCAGCACTAGGGTTCCCGCACACAGCGAGCTCATTCGGGAGGGTCCGCTCCACGAGCCGAGAGGCTGATACATCAACTGTCACGAAGTCCGAAGTTGATGTATCCAAAAGTTCCGTATCGTCAACATGAACTCAACGTCGTAGACGGCGCGTCAATCGGACGCCCGGTCTGAGAGATATTGGCATTTTCGTCCCAGGGGCCCGGTTGGTTTTTAAGGCAAAACCAACCCGACCGCACTCCACCTGCGTCCGAACCTCGGGCGGAGTATGCCAAAAGATCCGTCTCACTTAGAGGAATTCAACAAAGCTGACGGCACGTCAATCGGACGTCTGTAGCTCAAGACATGAGCGTTTCCGATCCGAGGGCCCGGTTGGTCTCGTGTACGAACCAACCTGGCCGAACTCAAAGTATTCTGAAACCTTGAGTGCAATATACTGAAACGACCGTCTCGATCCAAGGATCGAGTTTCCGCTGACGGCGAGTCGTTTGGAGGCACGAACTCAAGTTACGGGCGTTTGAACGAAAACGTCCGAAGAAGGGGGGTACGGGCCCGGGCCGACCCGGCCCGACCCCCCCTGGGTCGGCCCAAACCGGGTCGCCCGACCCGGGTCCGACCCGGTTGACCCGGCCCGGCCCGGCCGGGGCCGGTCCGGTTCGGCCGGCTCGGCTCGGCCGGCTCGGCTTGGCCGAGCGGCAGGCGCCGCGGGCGTTGACCCGCGGCCTGAGGAAAACAGCGGCCCGCGTGCGGGCCGCACTGGTGAACCGCGGACGCGGCTCTGCCGCGTCCCGCCTTGGGCGAACCGGACCCGCGCGGCCGTGGGTTCGTTGGCCGCCGCCGCCGCGGCTTTAGCCGCGGCGGCCTCTTCCGGCGGCGCGCCGGGGCGCCGCCGCCTCCGGCCGCCGCGCCGGCGACCCGCGCCGCCGGCAGTTTCCGCGGGCCACCAGCGTCGCTCCGGTGGCCCGTTTTCCTTCCCGTCTGCGCCGTTTCTCCTCCCGGGATCCGTTCTTTACTGCGGGATCATCAAACATCCGATGCGGCACGTTCCGTCGTCGTCCGTCAATCCGCACAAAACGAAGAACGACGGAGGGTCGTCGGGCCGTGTTCGTTTGGCCCGCACCCTCCGCGTTAGAGATAAACATGTAACAACCCAAGATTTTATGAAAAATATCCTTTTTTAATTTCACTAATGTCTTGTGTTGTACGCTTCACCAAAAGGAGTTTGCACAACACGCTTCCTTGACTTGCCTTGCATTACACGCAATCGCAACCTTCCTCGATAGCGTGTGTAGTACGCAATACTGAGTTTCACGAAACAACGATATGCTATTAAAATATTATTAAAACTAGCCTTTATGAATAGTAATAACCACTTTTTAAATTTTAGAAATTTTAGCTCTCAAAATGGACTTCATTTATGGATTCGGAATATCGAATTTAGCCTAAGGTGAAATTTTGGTACCTTTCGGATAACTTTCATATTTTGATGAATAGTGAAAATTACTAAATTTTAGTTAAAAACAACTTTTTCAATCGAAATAATTAATAGTGATAAATTATTAATTTCAGTGTTTTTAAAGTATATTTAGAATATATTTTTACAATTCAATACAATGTTGGTCATTGGATGTAATTTTACATTTAAACCAGACATAATCAAGTGTCAGTCTTTTGATAGATATTGTTTCTTAAAAACAAGCTATTTGTTTTAACAGCGGGATTTAATTATAAAATTAATTAATGCAACTTCTATGTTATGAATTTGGTAAAATAGACTTCATTTTTGAATTCGGAATATGAAATATAGCTTAGGTTGAAATTTTGACATTGTTCTGAAAAACATCAATTTTTGATGAATAGTGAAACTACTAAGTGGTAGTTAAAAAACTGAACTTTTCATAAAACTTAATTTTACCGCTTCTGTGAATGGAATTTCAAAAATCCGAGAGACATGGTTGATTTCAATAAGTAAAATGTGGTTCAATGAGATGAAAATAATTTTTGGTGAATAGTAACTTTTTACTTTTATTTACCACGGTTAATAGTAAATAGGGTAACTAAGGGTAAATATGATATTACTATTACCCTAACACATGTACTAATTCTATTGGAAAAGTGTAATTAGACCAAAAACAACCTTATTAATATAATATGACCATTTAGGTCCACTTGGATTAGATTATGACATTTAATATTATTTTATTTAATGAATAGTTAAAATAGTTAAAATCAAAGTTTAATAACTAAAACATTTTTA
This sequence comes from Viscum album, assembly GCA_963277665.1. Classification (NCBI taxonomy): domain Eukaryota; kingdom Viridiplantae; phylum Streptophyta; class Magnoliopsida; order Santalales; family Viscaceae; genus Viscum; species Viscum album. The sequence continues at coordinate 2,127,883,113 of OY728130.1, read as the reverse complement.
ATATGGGGTTATACATAAGATAAATTCGACTATAAATATTAATTAGAAATCTAAAAAGATTTCCTACATGATGGTATTTTATTTATAATTTTTTGACATCATATAATTTAATTTATTTATGACACAAAGATGATGCAGTAATAATCTTATTAATGAAATATTGACATAATTGATATTATAAATACCAAAATAAATGTAATTTAAGACTTTTTATGAATTCCACTAATTTTATAGGTTACTATGATATATTAGTGTTGATTTAATAAATTTGGTTCGAACATATAATTCTGTTATGACGTTCAAAAAAATCATATATCAAATAGTGTCAAAATTGACACAAAATAGTTTTTAAATCAAATATTATATTATTAATTGTTATTTTATTCCTAAAAATCAAAGGTTCGGCCAAATGACTTAGAAAAGGATATATATATTAATAATAAACAATTTGGGGTTCGTTTGACATGTTATAGTAAGTGTATTAACCATATATTGTAAGAAAACAAAAAGACACGGTAAAAGTTAAATTATTTAACTTAGAGTTAAATCTAATTGATAAGGTTAAAATAATAACCTAAACTTGTCTAAATCCTATTGGTTGATAGGATTTCGACCCATCCCCACTTTAGCTTCGAAATAAGACCCTTTGGAACCATTATAAACCGATTTTGACTTTAATATAAAATAATATTTTGAGATATTCCTAAGGTGCCCCTCTCCTCCCTTATAAAAGGGCACCTCCTCCCCCTCCTCCTCACACCAATTTGAGCACTCAAGCTTGGCCAAACCCTGCCATTTTCTCCTCTCCACTTCCCTAGAATAATCCTAGAGGTCCTGGTCTTCTTCAAAGACCAATCTTAGTTCCCTAAGTGGAGGATTCAAAGAGGCGTTCCAAAGAAGTGGTAATATCCATTACCGATCTTTTCAATTTCTTTCTTCTTCAACTTATTTTTCTTTAGTTGTTTCATGATAAAGTAATAACATCAGTATTAATTACATACTTATATGTTATTATAAATATTAAACAACCCTAATTCACCTTCTATCCATCCTACGGAAAAATGAAATCACCGCGCGTGCGTACGTACGGAATACCGTCTCCACGCCGTGGTGTACTCTATTTTCCACCATCACCTTACAAGGATGGGTATAATGGTGTAATGAATAACTATATATAATTATTATAAAGTGATATTGATACTTAAATAGTATAAATACACTTAAATACAATTCCACGATCATAGGAACGATATCATCACTCGTGCGTACGTACAGAATACCGTCTCCACGATGTGATGCGACTCGTTCTACATGATCTTCATTTCATACTGATTATATAAATGAATTGAATGAATGAATATGATATATATTAAACTAATACCATTCTGGATATAAGTTATCTATAACATTAAAAGAAGAATAAGAATTTATTCGGCAAAACACGCATAAGAACCAAAGGCAATAAAGACCCGAGTAACAAGTACCAATGAAATATTACTAACAAGAAGCTAAGAATATGACCATATATGATATCATATCAATATTTATGATTCTGTAATAAGTCAATAACATTATTTAAACCGTTATACAGGATCTTCGGACACGTACAATGAAAATCGGACCTAAGGTAAGGGAAATATCACAATCTCATTTTCATCCGAGATTGTTTTTACTTTGGTATTTACTGGGGTGTATTTTATCATCCACATCCATGTTACCTCAATATGTAAAATTATTTCAATCCTTCTACAATAGTTTATATCCAATTTTACCCTTCGATGAGTTTTTTTGTAAAAGATATGAAAGGAATCTTTTGTCGTCTTTCATACGAGGTACTTTTTGACTTTTCCGACAAAAGTACGAAGAATGTTTTTTTTAACTTATACGGCCTGAATGGATTTTTAAAACATTATTTCAAAGAAGCTTCCTTTAAAAGTTTTCAAGTTTATTTTTAATCAAATTCTTTTAGTTTAAAATTGTATGACATGTTAAGAAAAGAAAAAGTTTTGAAGTAAAAAGGATATTTTCATCAAGAATGTAGTTCAAGTATTTTATCAAAATTATTTTCCATCTAAGATAATAAAAGGGTTCTGTTTTTATCCCTATTATTACATGGATTTGATTATGTTGTGATGGAAATATTTTTATGAATTCCTTTATCTTATATGAATTGTTTTATGATGTCATGTTGTTTAAGAATCCCATTTTTATTACATGGGTTATGCGATGATGTATGATTTATGATTATGTGGAACACATAAGAAAGGATTCATTATAAGATGGGTGGGAACTATATCTCCCTCCAATGCATTGGGTAAAGATTTTATATCTCATGAGATAGACATGGCTGGAATGGTAGGTTATACCGGTTCAGTGAAACAGGACTGAAACGAGGGTTACTCAATTCAGAAAGGGACTTTGTCCACTAAGATAGTCTTGGCAATGAGTCTTGACTTAAAAGAAGTGATTCTCTATGATTATGTGTGAATGCCACAAAGTTTCATGTTTTAAGTTATGATTATTGTGATTACATTTCACTTCCATGATTTATCCCATGATTATGAAATTATGCTCTCTTTTGCAGGTTATGATTTCCAAAATGTTATGTTCTTATGAATATGATGTTATTGATATTTCTTTTGTTTACCCTTACTGAGAATTTGAGCTCACCCTTTTATGTTTTATTTTCCCCAGGATATAAAGAATGGTTTTAGGTAAAAAAAAGGAAGATCTTTATGGGAGATATTGAAGATCTTTCACCACGATTAGAAGATTACATTCCGAGTTTCCAAAGACACTAAACTATTACGATCCTTGTGTGTGTGTTTTTGTTATGTACTAAGTATTCTGAAAATGTAATGTAATGTCAATATACGTCAGGCTCCGGGTCTCTACAGTTGGTATCAGAGGAAAGGTTTAGTCAACCTTTGGAAACTAGGATGCGAAAACGTTAGTGAGATCTCTAGAGATATTTCTACGGTATGTCTAGGGATGTCCCTAAGGTTAAGTATACGTATAGGTTATAGTACTAGAACTACGCTAACGATCATAGAATTAAACCTAAGATGTTAGATATTGAAGGTACTCCCCCTTTATTATGTTGTTTTCCCTAGCATGATTTTTTCCTCTCACACTATTCTTTTTGGGTTTTAGACGATGGCTGGAACCCGAAGGAACCGTGTTGATCAATGCAATGGACAATGCAATGGTTGTCCTCCTGAACAAACAAATGTTATGGGAGATGGAGTGAAAAATCTTATTTCTATACTTACACAAGCTATGAATCATTCTGGACTTCAAAATGAGTAGAGAAGGAACAATATTCTATTGATCCCTTCATGATGCAATGTCCACCTTCTTTCAGTGGGTCTTCTGATCCAATTGTTGCTGAACAATGGATCAGTACCACTAAAAATATATTTTCAGTTCTTCAATGTTCTGAGCATGATAAAGTCATCTTAGCAGTATATCGTTTGGAAGGTGAAGATGATCAATGGTGGAATCTTATCAAGAATACGAGGCAAAGAGATGAAATTCAGTCCATGGAATGGGACGAGTTCAAGAACTTGTTTTTCAGAAAGTACTTCCCTCGTATTCTTCGAACAAAGATGGAAAAGGAGTTTCTTGAGCTGAAGCAGAAGGATGATGAATCTGTTGGTATATACGAAGAAAATTTTACAAGACTTGCAAGGTATGCATCTGGCATTATCATCCAACCTGAAAGTAAAGTTGATCGATTTTTCAGTGGCTTAAAACCAAGTCTTCGAAGGGCATTAGCTATAAGAGACTTTAGTAGCTATGAAGAAATTGTGCGTTGTGCTATCAAGGTATAAATGGAAGTTGGTGTTACATATCAATCTCATGGTTTTGACAAGAAACGAAAGATGGAGTTCAAGGAGAAATCTCAGAATAATGGTGAAAAGAAGATGAATGTTTCCTTATGCACAAAGTGTGGAAAGAAGCATGGTGGAGATTGTCTTAAAGGGACTAGAAAATGTTTTATGTGTGTAAAAGAAGGTCATCGAGTAGCTGAGTGTCGAAGTAATGGAAAAAGGGTTTCTAATGATGTGAATAAAGCAAACACTGCAGAGAATGAACCACCAACACTTCAATGCTTCAAGTGCAAGGAAATGGGGCATTATGCTAATAAATGCCCTAATCCAAGGGTTAGTGATGATCAACATGAGCAACCACTGAAGGCAAAGGACAAAGGGAAGTCACATGCGATCACTATTGGGAATGTTGAATATGACAACGATGTGGTGGAATGATTAAGTGTTTATGTAATGGGATTCCAAAATAATGTTGTATCATTGACTATTGCAATATTTATTGATGTGGTATTCAAAGTGATTCAGATATTTTTTGGAAATAAGATGATATGCGCGTAATGAAGGGAAAACGAGAAAATGAAATGTTTAATAGTATTCATGAGCTCATGATTGATATATGGACTAAGTGATATCATGGTTTGAGTATATAGAATTTTGAGGATTTTGGTATGTGGAAAGTGTTAACTTTTAACTGCATTCAAGTTTTCACTAAGGTATTCAAGAGAATACATGATTAAGGACTTTGAATTTTTAGAATGTGACCAACAAGACATATCTTATGATATATGGGGATCAACGATGGTATTAAATCTCTGGTAATTGTTTTCACTATATTATGAGAGTGGACTGCAGTATTATGGGTAAGACTAAAGATTGGAATGGATTATGTTGAACATAAGTTAGTATTGTTTAAGGATAGAAGTTTTTTTTTAGAAAAAGGACAACCTGCAGGACGGGCGACAGCCCATCGCGTCGGACAAGGCTGTGGGAATCGAACCCACAACCGAAATGAGACTGGCCTTTATCGCCTACCACTGGCCTACAGGAAGTCCCTGTTTAGTAGAAACTAGTTTTATTATATTAAGCAGTATGATATATGAAATATAAGTCCATTTTAGGAACCATATATGATTAATCTCACTATAGATCGACTTATGTATATAATTTTTGCTAACCTTTTGTTTGAGACAGATGGAATGACCCGTCATTCTATCACATGATCTGCTAACACTTCACGAATAACAAATTCAACTTCATTTATTTAAGAGATGAAGTGGAAATTGTTCAAGGCACGAACAACAGTGAGATTGTACCAAAATAAAGTATGTATTTATTCTAATTCTAATTCTTCAACTTTAGGGAAATGATCTTGAAAACCAAAAATGTTGTCCTAGTGCTCTTATATCTGATTGATCAGATGGTACCTTAGATCATCACAAATTTATGGATTTGTGATTGTTGGCTTTTCCATATCCATGTTCTCTACCACTCTCCATCAGAACATGATGGTTAGATTTTTCTTCCATATCCATATTTTCATCTATGTGGAAACCCAGTGATTAGTTTATTTGGGTAACCATTAAGTTTCATACTTTTGTTTTTAAATATTGGTTTTGGTATTCCTTTTTACGATGTGGGTTTATATTAAAGAAACTTTCAAATATTAAACCATTTATAACCCCAACGAATTTCGAGGGTGAAATTCATTTTAAGGGGGGTAGAATGTAACAGCCCAAGATTTTATGAAAAATATCCTTTTTTAATTTCACTAATGTCTTGTGTTGTACGCTTCACCAAAAGGAGTTTGCACAACATGCTTCCTTGACTTGCCTTGCATTACACGCAATCACAACCTTCCTCGATAGCGTGTGTAGTACGCAATACTGAGTTTCACGAAACAACGATATGCTATTAAAATATTATTAAAACTAGCCGTTATGAATAGTAATAACCAATTTTTAAATTTTAGAAATTTTAGCTCTCAAAATGGACTTCATTTTTGGATTCGAAATATCGAATTTAGCCTAAGGTGAAATTTTGGTACCTTTCGGATAACTTTCATATTTTGATGAATAGTGAAAATTACTAAATTTTAGTTAAAAACAACTTTTTCAATCGAAATAATTAATAGTGATAAATTATTAATTTCAGTGTTTTTAAAGTATATTTAGAATATATTTTTACAATTCAATACAATGTTGGTCATTGGATGTAATTTTACATTTAAACCAGACATAATCAAATGTCAATCTTTTGATAGATATTGTTTCTTAAAAACACGCTATTTGTTTTAACAGCGGGATTTAATTATAAAATTAATTAATGCAACTTCTATGTTATTAATTTGGTAAAATAGACTTCATTTTTTAATTCGGAATATGAAATATAGCTTAGGATGAAATTTTGACATTGTTCTGAAAAACATCAATTTTTGATGAATAGTGAAACTACTAAGTGGTAGTTAAAAAACTGAACTTTTCATAAAACATAATTTTACCGCTTCTGTGAATGGAATTTCAAAAATCCGAGAGACACGGTTGATGTCAGTAAGTAAAATGTGGTTCAATGAGATGAAAATAATTTTTGGTGAATAATAACTTTTTACTTTTATTTACCACGGTTAATAGTAAATAGGGTAACTAAGGGTAAATATGATATTACTATTACCCTAACACATGTCTTAATTCTATTGGAAAAGTGTAATTCGACCAAAAACAACCTTATGAATATAATATGACCATTTAGGTCCACTTGGATTAGATTATGACATTTAATATTATTTTATTTAATGAATAGTTAAAATAGTTAAAATCAAAGTTTAATAACTAAAACATTTTTAATATGGGGTTATACATAAGATAAATTCGACTATAAATATTAATTAGAAATCTAAAAATATTTCCTACGTGATTGTATTTTATTTGTAATTTTTAGACATCATATAATTTAATTTATTTATGACACAAAGATGATGCAGTAATAATATTATTAATGAAATATTGACATAATTGATATTATAAATACCAAAATAAATGTAATTTAAGACTTTTTATGAATTCCAATAATTTTATAGGTTATTATGATATATTAGTGTTGATTTAATCAATTTGGTTTGAACATATAATTCTGTTATGACTTTCAAAAAAATCATATATCAAATAGTGTCAAATTTGACACAAAATAGTTTTTAAATCAAATATTATATTATTAATTGTTATTTTATTCCTAAAAATCTAAGGTTCGTCCAAATGACTTAGATAAGGATATATATATTAATAATAAACAATTTGGGGTTCGTTTGGCATGTTATAGTAAGTGTATTAACCATATATTGTAAGAAAACAAAAAGACACGGTAAAAGTTAAATTATTTAACTTAGAGTTAAATCTAATTGATAAGGTTAAAATAATAACCTAAACTTGTCTAAATCCTATTGGTTGATAGGATTTCGACCCATCCCCACTTTAGCTTCGAAATAAGACCCTTTGGAACCATTATAAACAGATTTTGACTTTAATATAAAATAATATTTTGAGATATTCCTAAGGTGCCCCTCTCCTCCCTTATAAAAGGGCACCTCCTCCCCCTCCTCCTCACACCAATTTGAGCACTCAAGATCGGCCAACCCCTGGAATTTTCTCCTCTCCACTTCCCTAGAATAATCCTAGAGGTCCTGGTCTTCTTCAAAGACCAATCTTAGTTCCCTAAGTGGAGGATTCAAAGAGGCGTTCCAAAGAAGAGGTAATATCCATTACCGATCTTTTCAATTTCTTTCTTCTTCAACTTATTCTTCTTTAGTTGTTTCATGATAAAGTAATAACATCAGTATTACTTACATACTGATATGTTATTATAAATATGAAACAACCCTAATTCACCTTCTATCCATCCTACGGAAAAATAAAATCACCGCGCGTGCGTACGTACGGAATACCGTCTCCACGCCGTGGTGTACTCTATTTTCCACCATCACCTTACAAGGATGGGTATAATGGTGTAATGAGTAACTATATATAATTATTATAAAGTGATATTGATACTGAAATATTATAAATACACTTAAATACAATTCCACGATCATAGGAACGATATCATCACTCGTGCGTACGTACGGAATACCGTCTCCACGATGTGATGCGACTCGTTCTACGTGATCTTCATTTCATACTGATTATATAAATGAATTGAATGAATGAATATGATATATATTAAACTAATACCATTCTGGATATAAGGTATCTATAACCTTAAAAGAAGAATAAGAATTTATTCGGCAAAACACGCATAAGAACAAAAGGCCATAAAGACACGAGTAACAAGTAACAATGAAATATTACTAACAAGAAGCTAATAATATGACCATATATGATATCATATCAATATTTATGATTCTGGAATAAGTCAATAACATTATTTAAACCATTATACAGGAGCTTCAGACACGTACAAAGCAAATCGGACCTAAGGTAAGGGAAATATCACAATCTCATTTTTATCCGAGATTGTTTTTACTTTGGTATTTATTGGGGTGTATTTTATCATCCACATCCATGTTACCTCAATATGTAAAATTATTTCAATCCTTATACAATATTTTATATCCAATTTTACCCTTCGATGAGTTTTTTTGTAAAAGATATGAAAGGAATCTTTTGTCGTTTTTCGTACGAGGTACTTTTTGACTTTTCCGACAAAAGTACGAAGAATGTTTTTTTTAACTTATACGGCCTGAATGGATTTTTAAAACATTATTTCAAAGAAGCTTCCTTTACAAGTTTTCAAGTGTATTTTTAATCAAATTCTTTTAGTTTAAAATTGTATGACATGTTATGAAAAGAAAAAGTTTTGAAGTAAAAAGGATATTTTCCTCAAGAATGTAGTTCAAGTATTTTATCAAAATTATTTTCCATCTAAGATAATAAAAGGGTTCTGTTTTTATCCCTATTATTACATGGATTTGATTATGTTGTGATGGAAATATTTTTATGAATTCCTTTATCTTATATGAATTGTTTTATGATGTCATGTTTTTTAAGAATCCCATTTTTATTACATGGGTTATGCGATGATGTATGATTTATGATTATGTGGCACACATAAGAAAGGATTCATTATAAGATGGGTGGGACCTATATCTCCCTCCAATGCATTGGGTAAAGAATTTATATCTCATGAGATAGACATGGCTGGAATGGTAGGTTATACCGGTTCAGTGAAACAGGACTGAAACGAGGGTTACTCGATTAAGAAAGGGACTTTGTCCACTAAGATAGTCTTGGCAATGAGTCTTGACTAACAAGAAATGATTCTCTATGATTATGTGTGAATGCCACAAAGTTTCATGTTTTATGTTATGATTATTGTGATTACATTTCACTTCCATGATTTATCCCATGATTATTAAATTATGCTCTCTTTTGCAGGTTATGATTTCCAAAATGTTATGTTCTTATGAATATGATGTGATTGATATTTCTTTTGTTTACCCTTACTGAGCATTTGAGCTCACCCTTTTATGTTTTATTTTCCCCAGGATATAAAGAAAGGTTTTAGGTAAAAAAAAGGAAGATCTTTATGGGAGATATTGAAGATCTTTCACCACGATAAGAAGATTACATTCCGAGTTTCCAAAGACACTAAACTATTACGATCCTTGTGTGTGTGTTTTTGTTATGTACTAAGTATTACGCAAATGTAATGTAATATCAATATACGTCAGGCTCCGGGTCTCTACAAATAAACCGGGAGAAATTTATTCCACACAGGAAACTACAATTTTTAATAAGATTAGAAATTGTTCACAAAATGGTTCTTTAATTTTTTTAAAGAAATATTGACGGGAATAAATTAAAAAGGGGTAATTCCCATAATATAAAAAAAAATCCCTACCTCATCGATCGTCGCGCGCGGGCGTTCTTCGCGGAAAGGATCGTCGCGGAAGAGAGGGATCGTCGCGTCGTCGCGTCGTCACGGAATCCGGCGTTGAGTCGGCGAGCTCAACGAACCAAGAACATCAGATTTTAAATTATTAATATTTAAATATGTGTTTCGATTAAAACCAAAAGAAAAGAACTTGAGTGGAATTCCGAGATCACTCACCTCAAATGGTCAGTGATTGGAGATCGGAGCGTGGAAGAACGTCCCGGACGGAAGCGTCGTCGATTTCCGGGTTCGGCGTTCTTTACGTTCTTCGCGTTCTTCGCGTTCTTCGCGTTCTTCACGTTCTTCGCGAGGGAGAAGAAGATACGAGGGTCCTCTCAAATCTTCTCAAAGCGCAAATAACCAGAGGTCGAGAGTTGGCATTATTTTATTATTACGCCAATGAATTTGAAAAACTGGTTAAGAAACGATCCATCAATTCGTTGAATTAATTCAACGAAAGAAACATGCCATTTAATTCACGAAAGAAACAGCCCATTTAATTCACGAAAGAAACAGCCCATTTAAATGGTCTGTTAAGAATTTAGAAAACGCGTCGGTTGATTTTCATTAAGACGGGTTTTCACGGGTGCGTTTCTTAGCGGAAAGAAACGGCGTGGCCCATGTGGGCCCCACCTCACAAAAATCCTACCAAGGGGGTAGGATATTTCTGGATAGCATCCTATCCAGTTCAACTCAATTCAAGCCACCTTTAAGTGGCTTCAAGTGGCTTCCAAGTGTATTAAGTGAAATAAAATAAAGTTTTCGCAAAATTATTTTATTTCTTAACTTTAAGCCTGAAAATTAAAAACCACACCCGAGCAAACGCAACTCCGGAAGAGGCGTTTCTAAGAGAATACCGGCGCTGCGATTTCATCGGTGCCCTCAGAATTCGATTCCGGGCACCAGTTCAAAAGTTAGAAAAACCCGCTCGTCCGTTCACTGAACGTACCCGAGCCAAACTTCGGAAAATGATTCCGGGCACACCGGGCCTTGGAATCTGGTGCCGTCAGAAACTGTGCTCTTGTAAAATTCCAAAGAAAATTAAGAAAAAAATTTCCTTGAAATTTACGGGTCTTTACAGAATATCTACAATCCTCATTATGGGAAGACTCTAAGAAAAACATCATTTTCCTACAAAAACTCCAAGGGACTATGACATCGATCTGAATAATATTTCTAGATGCTTTGGGTTGTCCTCATCCACTCATGGATGACATGGACCTTATCTATCATCACGATAACCATCTTTGGACCCACAAGAGTTGTATCACCAATCTCTATCTATCATTTGTGTGACCTATAAGGTCTCCCGTATAGGGACTCAAAAGGTTACATGCTGATAGAAGATTGCTAGCTACTATTGTACAAAAACTCTATTAAAGGAAAGTGATCCTACCATAGTTGACCAAATTATAATAAGTATTACCTCAATATATTCACTAACACCTAGATGGTGTTCTTGATCTACCCAAATGTCTTGGGATGAAAGGTTGTAATCATCCAAATATGGGTCCTGAATTCCTAATGGGGGCCTCTCACAACCATGACCTAAACTGTGCATCGTGATTGAAGACAATAGTATAGGGAACCCCATTAAGGAGAACAATATCTTACATGTACATCTTCTGCAACATCTCCAAAAAACTCTGATCCGTAATAGTATAAAATTGTACTGGCATCATGAGTCAGTAAACTACCACCCATAGAGATTCATGTCCCTTCACTATCCATTTAATCCCTATCACTGATTCCATGGATAAGTCATCCCATTTCCACTTTCTTGATCTCAATAGGCTATAACAAACCTTTTGGAACCTAGTTCTCACCTTTCACCTAATGATAGGTGAGGCAACATGAAATGAACATAGTTATGATCCATCTCATTTCATCCCACCCAAACCACCACTATAGGTCTCTATACATATTACCCACATTAGGATGTAAACCAATAAAAGTAGTGTTAAACTCCCTCATTGTCCCCTCCAACATCATTATTGGGACAACCGCCCATCCGTAAAAAAGGATGACATGATTCCCCTCTTCCAAAAATCTATTAGGTGAATCTCACAAGGATATCTGGTCACAAAAAATCTAATAGTATATGTCTCTTAGCTAGATCTCTCTCACACGATGGAGGAGCTGGGGAGTTAACACCATCAACTGAAGACAAAATTCACCCTCCTGTTTAAAAGGGGTTAGCTACAAGGAAGATAACTGCTCAGATGCCTCCTTCACCAAATGAGTTGGGGACTTCTTTCTATGGTCATAAAATAAAATTCCCTTATCTCTAAGTAATAGTCTTGTAGGAACTTCAACCATTGCCACTATCTCTAGTTCATGTCTCTCTAGTGATGTTGTACCTGATATTTTGATGATATGAGTAAACCACAAAGCAGTCTCCTATGAGACAGTGCCTCCACATCCTTTGAAAAAATAATACACGGGAAAGATCTAGGTCATGATTTTTATTATTATGATCATTGGGCATCAACTACCTTGACCAATATATAATAACTTCATACATATTCGTCAATATGTAGATGAGCCCAGCTCCTAATGAATCATAATACACTACATACTATGCGCCCAACTTGAGTAGTCTCAAAGAATGAGCACTCTTCAGCCTCATCCTCAACTCCTCGAAGGCCCTGTGACACTTCTCATTCCAGGTAAATTGATTTCCTTTCCACATCAGGGTGGTAAAAGGGCGTGAAATCCCTTAAAAGGCTTTCAAAAATATCCTGAATCTAGAACTGACTCTATGTGAGTCCCCTATGATTTTAATACTCTTGGACAATGTCTAGGATCTATCATCAAGTGCCACATGTGGACATACTCAAACACTGAGGACATGAGGGTGTTAACTATTATGGATTGTAGACACTCCTTCTTGGAAATATTCTGATCTAGGTGATTTCAATCCATGCCTCACCTTAAGCTCTCATCCACCTCTCAAGTGAAAAACACATGGCTTCCCAAGGGAACACACTAGATCTTGCAAAGCCCCACCTCTATTGACCCTCCAACCACACCAGAAGCTCTTTCATCGCCATGAGTTCATCCAGTGTGTTAGAATGAATGACAGGTTATCCCTACTACAAGTCTATACATCCATCTAAAGATGAGGTGTTAAACCCGACACATCATCCCACCCCACCATCGTTGGAGGTAGCTGAGAGATCATAACATCCTCTACTCAAAGGGAGATTCAAGACAACTAATAATTTTTTGTAGCCTTCTATGAATGAGAATATTTTATTCTATATGGGGGGTTACTCACTCTCTTGGAGGAAAACCCTATCCCACAACCTTGAAGCACTAACATACTCAGTTATAGCATTTATTTGAGTATGTATGGTCAAAAACCAATCCACACCGAGGAAAATATTTAATGCTTTTATTGCCATTATTTAAAGATTTTGTGTGAGGATCTCTCTCCTCATAGAGTAAGGGTGTCCCATTATAAAAAATTTCAAACCATAAATCCTATTTGGAGGGGCCTCCAACATATGGGTTCAGTAATAGGGCCTCCTCTAGTATCTCTAGGTCTTGAATAGGGGCCACGCATAAGGAAATGTTTCTTTTGACTCTAAGATAACAACTGCAGCTGGAGTAGTAGTGACATAGGTTATACCCCATACCACACTAGATCCTATTGGGTATAATTCCCTTCTACTGAGAGCTCGAACATTCCATTTCCTACCAGTTATCGTCAACCAGGGCCTTCTACAACACATTATCCAATTCGCACATCCAAAACATCCAAGTCAAAGGGACTCATCCACTATACCTTGGTAACATATTTAATAGGTGGTTATAACTCGCCCTCATGGTTTTGAGTCATGTCACAAAGACACGCCTCATTGGGGGAAGTGTACCTATTCTTCACATGTCTTGTGCCATGCTAAATCATATCCATTGTAAGACTCTACAAACACCCAGCATCGTCCTGGGGTGGTCTCACTATGAGGATCACCATCAAAAGGGGTTCTGTCTGAGTGTGATATCCAAATCATATGATCATGCCTGACCACAGCTACCTGTGATGGTATTATAGATCAACATGATACTTGGCTGATCACTGGTTCTGAAACCTACATAGTGCACATAGCACTGGTGTTTCAACTGTTGGAACAACCAGAAACAACTCCTGCTTTATGAAGACCATTGTTAGTGAGTGAAACCATTCAATCACTTGGAATCCACACAAGTCTTAAAACTCGAATCACTAACTCAACACAATCCACTACTACATGGGAATCTAGATCATTGTGATACCTCAACGGCCATTGGTTCTGGAACCTATGTATTGTGCTAATCCTACACGAATCCTCATCAAACTATACCGGTAAAATCTGATGCTTGATAAGTGGTTGTGCTACAAACTATTCACCTAAAAAATATTCCCACCGAATGGACCTTGAGGTGAGGCCACATCACCCATTGGATCATAATCACAACCTACAATATGTAACACCACAAGAATTCATAGTATATTGTTTCTTATAAGTAATTTAATAACTTTCACTACACGCAACACCGAGTTGGAGCGCACTGCAACTAACCAAACTAGCTTTTCAAAAGTGGTTATGAATAGTATTATCTTCTTATTGAATTTTATATATTCAATATAAATTTTAACATCCATATTATGTGTTTCTTAGACATAATATATGAACAAATTCATTTAATTCAGATAAAGGAAGTATTTTTCAGAAAATGAAATTTTACCACCTTTTAAAGGAGAACCATTTTTAAATCCAATATCTGACACTTTTATATATTAAATTTTACAAAATAAACTTCTTATTTATAACCACGGCATAAAAATTTGGGTTGGATAAATTTTTGGTACTTTTCTGATAACTTTCATATTTTACTGAATAGTGAAAATTACTATGTATTAATTGAAAAAAAATTTTAATCAAAATAATCTATAGTTTTAAATTGTGAATTTGAATGGTTTTGAAGTATAAGTAGATTATATTTTTATCATTTAATACAATTTAGGTCATTATAAATAATTTCACATCTAAATTTTACATAAACACATGTCAACCTTTTGATAATTTTTAATTTTTAAAAACCCACTTTTTGGTTTTGCCGAAGGGAATTAATTTTAAATGAACTAATGCGACTCCTATGTTTTAAATTTGGTAAAATATAATTCATTTTTGAATTTGTAATACCAAATTTATATTAGCGTGAATTTTTGGTATTTTTCTGAAAACATTCAATTTTTGATGAAAAGTGAAAAACATTGCGCTATTGTTTAAATATGACTTTTTATTTAAATAATTATTTATTTTAGTTAAATTTATTTTAAGTAAAAATGTAAATATAATACCAATATTAGATAAATTTAATTCATTGTAGTAAATTTATAATAAAATTAGATGTATACATTTTTATTGAACTTTTTACCATCTTTTACCCGCCTTCTAGGTGAATTTTTAAATTTGCATAAAACATAATTTTACCACCTCTGTGAGTTCAAATTCAAAAATCCAAGAGATATGGTTGATATCATTAATTAAAATTTGGTTCAATAAGTTGAAAATATTTTTTTTAATAGTAACTTTTTACTTTTATTTACCACGATTAAAAGTAAATAGGGTAATTAAAGATAAAAATGATATTATAACTACCATAAAACATGTCCTAATTCTATTGGACAAGTGTAATTCGCCAAAAAAACCCTAGGAATAAAATATGAACCTTTAGGTCAACTTGGATTAGATTAGGACGTTTATTATTATTTTATTTAAAGAAGAGTTAAAAGTGTTAAATTGAATCTTTATTAACTAAAACATTTTTAGCATAGGGTTATACATAAGAAAAACTCAACTATAAATATTCATTAGAATGATAGAAATATTTCCTACTTAATGGTATTTTATTTGTAATTTTTAGACATTATATAATTTAATTTATTTATGGCACTACTTTGGATTGTTTCAAAATTCAACGAATTGTCTGCTTTCGATATATTTTATTTGAGTTTTAGTTATCAATAATGCCCTCCTCTTAAATGATATAAACCCAATTTGACATATCATATAATACCACTACATTTTTTGAAGACTAAGAATTTATAAATTTAGTTCTTCTTAGGGGGTTTGTATTATGAGATGTTTCACTCCTTCTTTGAGTGACGCACATTCTGTACATACCTGATTGGGTACTACCATTCTCTATGAGAAATTTCAGATAAACAAATCAACTGTCAATGCCTTCATTAGCTCCATCATTTGTCTGATAAGGTTACATTATTGGTAAGGGAGAAATATTTAGTTTCTTATTTTGAAATCTTGTTTTTGTAAGGTATTTTATTTTTATAAGAAAATTTTATTTCAATTATTTATTCTTGGTTATAATTTCAATTGTGTTAAAATTATTCATTCAAGTGAGCTTAATTGAAAAATAATACATATGTGTAATTTGATATTAAATTTTAAGTGGGTGAAGGATTTCATTTATTTATATTATATTTTACCTTTCTCATGCTAAGGGTTTATTTTTTTTGTTTTTAAAAACAAATTATATTTGTTTCAAGATTTTTATATGCATATTTATTATATAAGTTATAAATATATACATATATATATATATATGCATAAATAGAGTTTATAAATGGGTGTATATATATTTATATATATGGATGAATTGATTAATATCAATTTTAAATTTTATCATTGACTTATCGTCAAATTTATAAAACAATGCACATAACATGTCATCACGTTTTATCAACACTATGGGAATTTCAATTGCACGTATACATGGACATGTGTTTATGCATATCATCGACGTTCGTTGCACATAAAACAAACATATATTTTCAAAAAAAAACATGAGTTTTATTTTCATGATTATTGATTACATGAATTAAATTAAATAATTGATTGCCTTATTTGTAATATTTTATTTATTATGTGTAAAACATAATTAATAATTATGATTGATCTGCTCATATGGGCAATAAAGGATAATTGTGGAAGAATGAATGATTGCATGGATAGACCTAGAAACATATTTGTGGTAGAATTTTTGGTCATAACCAAATTTGAAGATGATAAAAAAATATAAGTCATTATTTAGTTATATACTATCATACTTATAAATATGTGTGTACTTTAAGGCAGTGTTACCATTTTAACAAACTTGAAATCTCTAGTGAAAATTTATATGTATATATATAAAGCAAGATTAAAAACGTTTTCAGAACACCCATCTTGAGTGTTGTAAATTGGAAGGGAATGATAGTGGACCCATAATGGCCTGCAATGTGTCAAGTAGTCTCAAAATTAGATGTTTTGAGTTCTGAAGCTTGCCTAATGTTTTCAGAAAAACACTGGATTATGTTTGAGAAATTTTGAACATAAGTATTTACCAAAACGATCTAGTACTTTAACACCGTAAGTATTTTAAAATAGTATTTTGGAAAGTGTGTTTCTAAATATATTTACACAATTATTATCAAATAGTATTTTATAAATAACCATCAAAGGTTTTTAAATCCCTTACTGGGCATCTTTTGTTCTCACCCTACGTATTTGAAATGTTTTTCACAGGTTTCCTTGAAAGCCAGAGTTGGTCGTCTTTGTTGTAGCGCACGTGGAAGCATATTTGATCTTTCATTTTATTTTAATTTTTTTTGTAACGTTAATTATTTTTAAGCATGTATCTTTTATCTAGAACCTAGATTGGTAAAATTCTTTCTTTTCTTTAAAGTGTTGTGTAATTTTTAAGTTTCTTTTATAAGAAAACAATTGCACAACATTTTTAAGTGGTGAGTTAGGAAGAGCAGGCTTGGGGTGTTATAGAATCAGTTTCCTGGATGGCTGTCATCGTGGAGGTATCTTGAAGTGATCAAGACTTACCACCATCAAATTATAATATATATAAAATGAAGAATAGACTCAAGAAGGATAATCAAAGACTCAATCATATAATATAAATGTACCAATTCACCTGTGCAACCAATGTATCAACATTCTAAGCCTCCAAGATTATAGTAAAGGTCCAAGGGAATAGATACATCAGTTGCCTCATCAACACTAAATCCAAACCAAATCCTTGTAAGGGGACTAAACCAATACAATTCTAAGGAACAAACTGCTTTGATACCAATCTTTCAAACCCCAAACCAATAGGGATCAAACCAAAAGTACCCCAATCCTGCCTCTATAGGCCAGGGAGTGTGCAAAAGCACCTAAAGGCATAAAAAATATGGGAGGATATTGCTTAATGTATATGTACACAAAAAACCGACCATCTCAATGTAGAAGTGACAAGGAATAATAAAAAGATGCAATATCTAGATAATAATCAGGTATATAAGAACCTCTAGGGTGTACAAGAGTAAAAAAATTAAAAATAAAAGGTAAAGGGGGAAAATACATGCCAAAAAAAAATATGACCAACCAGAAAATGAAATAAAATAAAATTCTTAGAGAGACCATTTCCAAATCTCCAAGCGCTAACCACCATACACGTTCAAATGGACCAGGTATCCCTAATCTCCTCTATAGTCACCACTAACATGTCGGTCATGTGCATAAGATACAACACATGTGGGAAAAGCCCAAGAAGGGGTGAGTATATACATACTCAATATAATTAATTTAAATATTAAGGATGAGTAGTAGGAGACATGAAAGGAATAGATAGACATTATATAGTTCGACCAAAATCAAGAGGGAAAATAGGTTCCAACAATATGGATACAAATATATATATTATAAAACCAATGAAACCCAAACAAGGAAGAAGGGGATCTCTATATCATATCAAAACCTAGGAAAAGAGTTCCATAAGTTTCAAAATTCTATCATCAATGTCCAACATCTCAAATGTTTGTCAATAGGGGTAACTTTGTAGATTTCCCACACCTCACCATTATGCCGAGCATTTTAGAAGACATAATCTCCAAGAATATGACCCACTCGCTAGTGAGTCAGGGGGTTCTGCTCAGTGTAAAGAGGACATGCTTCCAATCCATTATGGGTACAACTTGGTATATTGAGGACCCACTTACCAATAACATAGGGGTTACCACTTAGAAGATAGAGGACATGTACCCTAATTCAATTGGGGGTGCAATTTAGAACATAGAGGACCCACACCCTAATGTTATTGGGGGTACCACTTTGTATATAGATGACCTTCACTCAAATGTAATAAGGGGTAACACTCAGTAGATAGAGGATCCACACTCTAATGACATGGGGGTACGCTTCAGTAAAGAGAGGAAATTCACCCTAATCCCATAAGGGGAACCAATCAATGTATGGAGGACACTCACCCTACCAGGTTGGGAATACTACTCTGTAAATAGAGGAACCATTCCCACATCCATAAGAGGGTACCACTATGGGGAATGATAGAGGACTCACGTCCTAATTCTTATAGGGGGTACGAAATAGTGTAAGGAGGAACTTCACCCTGTCTGATATGGGCACTTCATAAGTATATAGAGGACACACACTATAATTTCCTAGGGTGCACTACTCTAATGATCAAGCATGATCATTTTCATTGTCAAGCGCCACCTAAAAATGATTCACTCCCATAAAATATCACATCATATCTCAAAACCCACTACATAGGCCACTATTGTGTTATATATGGAAAAAAACATTAGATAGGCTACTCATGGGCCGAATTCTAAGTCCAAATGAAGGAGATACCAGATACTGAAGTTTAATATGAATGAAAGTACGAGGACACAATGTGTCACAGGACCCACATGGCATGTGGCCACACTCTATCATCTAAATATTTCCCTGACAATACATTAGTCTCTACCAATGTAGGAGTAAATGACATGTAGAGGTTCTAAACAGCATGTCTAAGGCACTTGGGGTCATGCCCGTGCTTCTTTGTGGGGTCTGTATAGGTTTTCCCATATTTGTGTGCCTCAGTACATGGTGTGTGTTTATCCATGTCTTTCCACATGGGGTTATACTCATGTGGTCTGATACATGTGTTGTCTACCTATGGAAGGATACATGGCATGTGTCTCAGCCACACATTTTCTCCTATTTAATTTTAAGAAAAAACCTAGCTACTGCAACCACGGTCCTACACATCATGTGTTATTTAGACTACATGACGTGTAGTTATGATTTTTCTAGAAACTAAAATCCAATCCCACACATCCAAATCCATCCATTCTATCTTTTAATTAAGAATTTACCCCCCCCCCCCCCCCCCCCCGCCAATGGTGGAATATTCATCCATCCATCATTTCTAGCCATATGGTGAATGAAAATTGGTATTCCATCAGCCTACTCAAAGCCTGAAGCACTGTGAATATATCTCATTCTATTCTATACCCATTTCTAATTCTGATAAAAAAATAATCACCTAAACCCCACAACTCATCCCAAAACCATCCTTGTTTTTATTGTTCCATTCATCGCACAAGAATCTGTTTCAAATATAGGGTCCAATCGGTCTCAGTCCCACCTAACAATGTTGAACTGATGTCCCATAGGTGAATTTGTGAAGAATGAAATAAATAAAATGGATAAAGACACAAGAACAAGGTTTAAATTATAATTACCCAAGAGTTCTTGGACAAATAATCTAACTAGGATAAATCGGGGTGATAAATAATTGATAAATCAAATTAAATTGGAACATTGACACAAGGATGAAATTGGTGTAGGTCAAAGGAAGAATGTGATATTTCTCAATCAATTTAAAAAATAGGGGTATAAACACGAATTGATGATTCATACCTGGTTTTTGATAATTCTTCATCAAATAACTAACTCGCATTTGAAATAAAGGAGTTGTTACATTTTCTAGGAGTCGATCTTCCGGGATCCAAAGGTTCTTCATCGTCTAAATCATATTTTGCAATGTGACAGGGAAGAATTTATTTCACAGTGATACTAGGGTTATGTGTCTAACCCTTCTAATACTTATATAATTATGTATTGATAAATGGTAATTATATTAGTTTATTTAATTAAAATAAATAAATTTAAAGATTTATTTAACTTAACACATGCACCCACAACAATTTTTATCTAAACTCCTCATGATGACCTATTTTAAGTCATTAATAGGGTAAAAATTGTTTTTCAGATTCAACCATGGTCTCAGATTTATTATCTTGAATTACATTTAATATTTATCGAATTTCTTTTAATAAACTGCATATCTATAATGTAAAATATATTTAATATTTTTATAAAATTAATCCAGGCACATCGAGACTCGGAATCGAACACCGTCTCCGCACATGGATGAAAACATATTTCTATAAATATTTAAAATTCTTTCAGGAAAAAAGTTTATATACAATAGTGTTAGTGTCTATTGATAAATTTATACCCTCATTGATGGTTATTGGTTAATATTTAGTTTTTAATTATATCTTGTTACTTGTGATGTTATCAAGAGAATAAGTGTTACATCTATTTTTTAGTTTTTCAAAAAACCGAAAGGTTGATATTGTCTTATAAAATATTTTGAAATTTCTTTTAGGGTTGTGTTTTTTAACACTAAATAAAAAGGAATCTTTAAGAAAAATTATTTAGGTAGTAGGAGTTCATTTCTTGAAATCTAGATGTGTATTGAATGTATTTTAGTGGATTTCTGGACATTCTGTATTATTTTTTGAAGTTGAAAAATTATATATAGAAAATTATTAGAACTACTTAAGAAGAGTGAGTTAGAGATTTTTAAGAGTATATTCTTGGAAAAGTAGAAGTTAATAAGAGTACTCTATTTGTTATAAAGAGTAATTATTGAGTTTTCAATGGTAATTCCTAACTTTTGAAGAGTAATATATAACTTTAGAAGAGTTTTTAATAAGATTGTAAGGGTACCCAAGTACTTTTATAGGGCACTATAGACTTCAAAAGAGTATTTTTTCAGAAGAGTATCATGGGATTTATAAGTGTTATCTATGAATTGTTATGTGTAAAATGACAACATTACAAGAATATTCTATGATTTCATAAGGGTTATTCGATGAAATGGTAAAATTTCAGAAAATTTATCTTATAACAACCAATAAGTCATTTACCTAGCATAAATTTGAGGAGTTTAGTCTTGAACTATTTTTTAATATTTTTTATTAATTTTTCAAATGTGAGTATGGTGTGAGAATTGTAAAGAATAAAAATTTTAAACATGAAATAAAGGTGTATTTTTTTCCAAAAAATTTAAAATAATCATTGGTGATGATTTTATAGGTTTCAAAGATTATATTATTTCTTGAGTATTTAAATGGGATGGAATCTACATTCAACGGTGTTTGATGTCTGATATTTTTAGATTCAGGAACCCTATTGTAACACCCCAAGGTTTTGAAAATAAATATTGAATGCATGAAACATTGGGTTCCTACAAAACAACAAATTTTATAATCTAGCCGTTAAACCCAACTTTTCCTCTACTATGTTTTGAATTTTGCAAAATGGTCATCTAGAGTTATGATTTGTAAGTCATTTGGAGACTGATAGAACCAACTTGATTTTTAGTGAATAGTAACATACCCTTATGAATAGTAATATGAACCTTATGAATAGTAAATAATGATATTATTTTATTTTCTTAAAGTAATAAGATAATTATATTATAATTAATTTTTCAATGTGATATAAAACTAATTATACCTTTGAAATTCTTATTTTTTCAAATTAAATATGATTTTATTTAAAAAATAAATAAATAATATTTAGAAAATTATTTTTCAAAAAATTTAGTTTATTTTTTAATTTTATACATCAAAAAATGGTTAGGGTTATTTTTTTTGATTTTTATGAAAATCATAATTTTTTTATGAATAGTGAAATGCGGTAAAATACCACATATACCAATTATCAGTTACAAACACAATTCCTAACTTCATAAGTGATGTAAGGACACTTGGTTCTAACTCACATACACTTATTACTATTAGGGGTCCCATGAATCCACACTATTTTATGTCTTGAAGGAAATAATAAAATAATGAATAAAATATTCAAAATTTAGTCTTCTCCTCCATTATACCCCCCCCCCAACTCCCTCTTCTCTTAACTTCTCTAAGCACTGAATCTCCTCATTTTTCTGCCCAATTTACCTTCCCTAGATAATCCCCAAGTCCAATAATCTCTTGGTCATTCCGAAAGACCAAAACACTTTTTCTTAAGGAGGTTCTCAAGGAGGTTATTACAAGAGGTAAGTCATATTTGTTTTCATTTACTTTCAATTAAATTGATATTAATTTCTTATTATATCCTAATAAACTCTGTCAAAATGACCATGATTACTCCATTATAAAATATATAATGGAGTTATATCATTTGAATGTAATAACTATCATCAATATTCTTACTCTCTCTCTCTCTCTCTCTTTTATTTAATAAACGAAATCATCGTCAGTAAGGTTCCAATTTACAACCTTCGTGGACGATGAAGTTTCGTTCTTCAATTTCTCCTTAATTACTAGTAATGAAACCATTTTTATAGTTTAAAAAAATATGTAATATATGTATTATAACCTATATAATATTCATGAACCATTATAAATACATATTATTAAATCATATGTCCAAACTAGTTCATAATAATCAAAATACCACTGAAATAATCTAAGTGAATGTCATTAATATTTCATCTATTGATTCGTCCTCGTGCCATGTAAATAAATTATATAAAAGACCATTAAAACCTATGAATAGTTATAAATAAAACATAAATCCAATTATTTATATTTATATCCATTCCACATGAACTCTACTACATAAAAACAACTATACATATTATGAAAATCAATAAAACAAATACTCAAGAACTAAAAAATTCAATCTTATAACTAATAAATAAGAACATAATAAAATTAATAAAATCATGATAAACTAAATAAAGTCTAAATGATTCTTCATTAATTTATTAATTCACCTAATTTTATATTCTTGGACCTTATGTTCAATATCAGAACACATTCAGACACAGGGTAAGGTTTTTTCACCCAAACCTCCATTTTCATTTGGGTTACTTTTATTATCTACAAACCTCAATTAAATTATTATTAATTCATATTTATTACTCATAGTTTATGTTTTAATGATATATATATGTTTCCCAACCAGAATCCTTCCTTATTTTATGGGTAGTTACACGTTGCAAGAGGAATATTCAAAATTATTTCTTAAATACTAGCCCGATTCAAGGGAATTTCTCAAATTCATACCTATTTTCAAGAGAACTATATAATCTATTTTGAGAAAAAATTGTCTTTATAAAACAACTCATTTTATTATGAATATAATATCTTACTTAATTTCTAGTTCTATACAAATACTTTTCCAAAGGAACTCTTTTTTTCAAAATAAAAGTGTATCTATCTCAAAAAGTACATAATGATTTTAAAAGAGTATTTTCATCTATTTCAAAAAACTTGTTGATTATTATGTATTATTGGTTTTAATAATTTATGCTGTTATATTCCATATTTAATTTGATGGTTTATGACTATTTTGATTTTGGATGTTCTATCCCAAAACCATTCACTAAATTTACTCTAAATGGTTAGTGGTTAAGCTTAATGTTTGGGGAAAGTTATTTACAATCATATTTGAGTTTCAATATGAATTTATATGTTTTTTATGTTTATCCCCTTTCATATGAAGAGTTAATTGGTCTTATTATGTGATTTTTGGGGACCTATATTGCATTTCTATGCATCAGTATGTCTCATTAGACAAATACACATGGATTGTCCGAGGCCTTTCCCAGTTTGAGATGTGGTTTTGGGTGATGCCTTAATCATTTTTAGATGTCTTGGATGAGTCCTTGACAATATGTTTTTTAATGTCTGGAATATGCCCTTCCATCATTATTAATCTATTAATTAAAAGTTCATGTGGTTATTCGATAATTAGAATATGCATGATTATGTTTTATTATGGAATTGTTTACTCAGCTCATATTCCAACCATAATGTGTTCAAGTTTCTTATTTGTAAAGGTGTGTGTTTTCAATATTTCACCATGCCTAATGTTTATGAATATATTATCTTACACTATATTTCATACTGTTATTCATTATTTGAGCTCACCCCTTTCTTATGTTTCATTTTCCCAAGATATGAAGATGTTAATTAGGAAAGACTTGTAGGCATAATCTTGAAGGCATGGATGATTCCAATGGAATTAATTAGTTTTTTATGCCCTTTAATGGTGTAATTTTAAACTTATATATGTAGCTTGTTTCAAAAATCCACTAAACTACTTGGTCCTTTGGGATGTATATTCCTTTTTTATATGCTAATGTAGTAAAATAAGGCACCAGCTTCTGGAAATTGGGGTCAGGTCCTTATAGTTGGTATATGTGGAAGTTTAGTAGACAACTTGGAAACTGGATTTAGAAAACCTAGATTAGGGAGAAAATACCTAATATAGTCTTCGAGGATAAACCTACAAGAACATCCTAATATTTTCGTAAGGAATAGATTATGTGGATATTTTGGGTAAATTCATCCATATCTAGATACTACAAGTGGAAGTGGTCATGGAACATATGTACCTATGAGTGAAAACTCCAACAATGTGTTTCGAACATGACTTGGGGTATTCTGGTACATGACAATGGGCCTTACTATGCACCTGGTTTGACATTCCTGGGGGATATTATTAAGATAATTCACATTTTCCTTACAATCCATTATGAATGATTTAAATTTCAATTTTTCCTCAAAGAAATCATGTTTATAACTATGGTATTATCCACACATGGAATTCTAAATTTTTTTAAGTATTTTTCTATGTTGAGATTATAAATTTTTATTCATAACCTAATCTAGTGTATTCCATTATTTAGAAATGGAACCTAGTGGAAGGAATGGAAACTGCATGAATGTGCATATCCCATGTAGGTATTTCCCTATGATGTAAGATAATGACGTTGGATCTAGTGCTATGATTGGTGTTGAGAAACTTATAACTATACTGGGATAGCTGAAACAGGTTATGAATAATAACCTTACATGTATAGAGCATCTTAATCCACCATGTAGAGGAGCTTTGTTATATTTATTTATGCGAAAACAACCTCCATCATTCAATGATACTATAAACCCATTTCTAATTGAGTAGTGGATAAGGTCCCTAGAGAAGATATTTCTCTCTTTGGGATGTAATGAAAGAGATAGGGCCTTCCTAGAATTTTATCATCTATCGGGATATGTGGATCAGTGGCAGTCGTTAATCCAAAACACAAAGGAGGAGGAAGAGATATAAGTTATAGAATGGATGGACTTTAAGGAAATCCTCCTAGAGAAATAATTTCCCTGTGAATAGCTAGAAGATATAGAAAGACTTTTTCTGAATTTAAAGAAAAAGGAAGATGAAAATTTTTCAATGTATGAAGCTATATTTACAAGGTTATCATGGCTTGTAATAAACTACATAAAAAATATGAGTGGTAAGATTGATCGATTCTTTGATATCCTAAAGACATTCATCAAACAGGCGCTGGTCTCCGATTTTTTTTCATAATATGAGGATATTGTTTCATGTGCTATCAAGAGAGAAAATGAATTATCTAAGTGTTATGAATTTAAGGGAAAACAAGAGAAGAAGAGGGTTGTTGAAAACTATGGAAATAGAAGGAAATGGGGAAGAAGGGAAGAGTTGAATTTTCACCCTGTGATAATTGTGGAAGGAAACACCATGGTACCTATTTAAAAGGAAAATGAGTATACTACAAATGTAGACGGAAAGGCTATCTTGTTGGTTATTTTAAGGGGAAGAAATAATATTTTAATGTTCAATGCTATAATTTTCAGGATATGGGACACTATGCTAATGATTTTCCAAAGCATTAAGGAAATATGCAATAGAAAATCCCAAGGGAGATGGGACAAGATTATGAGATCAAAACCGCTGATATTGATGTTCTTAATGATTTAGTGGCTGATACTTTAATTATTTTCTCAAACTTAGCCAATTCTTTATTTTATTTTGGATCATCACATTATTTTATATCTTCCCAGTTTTCCACGAAAATTAGATATTTCCAATTTGATTTTATAACGGAGTTTCAATCAAAACATATAAAGGAAGTATCATTACAACAAAGTTGTGTCAGGAATTCATCATTATGGCATATAAACATGCTTTATCTACTGATTTTATTGTCATACCCATGATTTAATTTGATATAACCATTGTTATGAATTTTCTTTCAATCCATTATGCAAACATTTATTTCAAGAGGAATGAGGTTACAATTTTTGGGGATGATGTGGAATCCCTTTTATTTAGGGAAGATACATCACCATCTGATTCTCATCAAGATCCACCCCCAGCAGCTCTATTGAATTCAATTATTGGGGAGGAAGGGAATAAAATAACTATGGGTGAGGATGGGAATGTACAGATAAAGGACATACATATTGTGCATGAATATGTTGGTGTCCTTCTAGAGGATTTACCTAGATATCATCTAGAGTGAGAAATTGAGTTTTCCATTGACTTAATTCCCGGTTCAAGGACCATATCAAATACTCCTTATAGAATGGAAACTAGAGTTAGTGGAACTGAAGAAATGATGCGAATAACTGATTGATAAAGGATTTATTCTCCCTAGTGTTTCTCCATCGGGAGCACCTGTTCCTTTCGTAAAGAAGAAAGATGAGTCTATGAGGTTGTGCATTGACAACCGAGAGATCAATGATAACAATGAAGAACAAGTATCCCTTACCTCACATTGATGATTTATTTGATCAACTTCATGGAGCACAGTATTTTTCAAAGATTGATCTTCAATATGGATATCACCACTTTCTTTTGAGGAAGGAAGACATTCCAAAAATAGCATTTCTAGCTTTGTATGAGCATTACGAGTTTATAGTAATGCCTTTTGAATTGACTAATTTACCCTCTATTTTCATGATTCTAATGGATAATGTTTTCAATAAATATCTCGATGACTTTGTGGTGGTATTTATTGATGATATCTTTGAATACTATAAAAGATATGATTATTAGGAAAATCACTTCTGTACTATTATGAATAATCTTAGAAGAAGTAAATTATATAGAATGTTTAGCAAGTGTGAACTTTGGCTTCAATTAGTTTTTTTGCGGGACACATTTTCTGTAAATATGGAGTATCTATTGATCCTATGAAGATAAAGGTTGTGAAATAATGGACTACTCCAATGAACATTACTGAGGTATGTAGTTTTATTGGTTTAGGAGGTTATTATCAGCATTTTGTTCAGAACTTCACCTGTTTAACCAACCCAATGAACAATCTTACATGTAAGGGGGTTAAGTTCTTACAGAAAAAAGATAATGGGGATAGTTTTGAATAATTGAATAGGATATTAGTGAATTTTATAATCCTAACCCTACCATCAGAGAATTATGGGTTTGTGATCTATAATGATGCATCAAAGAAAGGACTTGGTATTGTACTTATGCAGAATGATAGATTTATTGCCTATGCCTCAAGGTAGTTGAAAATTCATGAGGAAACTATCTCACTCATGATCTTGAGTTAGTAGTGGTAATATTTTCTCTAAAGATATGGAGACATTATCTCTATAGATAAAAATGTGATATATATATATATATCGATCATAAGAGTCTAAAGTATATCTTCTCACAGAAATAACTCAACATGGGGAAATAACGATTGCTCGAACTACTCAAGGATTATGAGTTTACTATACAATACCACACATGAAAGGAAAACTAGGTATTTGATGCATTGAGAATTAAGGATCATGGGTTTCTCAACAAAATGAGGATTGATAAGGATCCTTTGAACATGGATCTGGTAAGGATGGATATGGGAATTATCAAAGAAGGTGAAACAACAATACTTATTCATTTGTTTTCCCAACAATATTTATTAGAAAGGATTAATATTTCATAGCTTGATGATGAGAACCTTCAAAAGAAAATTAATTTTGTGATATATGGGAAGATGGATGACTTTATGTGTGAAGATAGAATTCTAAAATTTGGGTAGAGGATTTGGGTTCCGGCTATACATAAGTTAAAAATGGAGTTATTTGATTAGGCCTATAGTTCAAATTTCTCAATAAATCTGAGTAGTGCTAAGGTGTATAGATATTTGAAGTAACATTTATGGTGGGATAACATAAAGAGGGAAATTGTGGATTATGTATCAAGATTTTTAGTTTGTCGACAAGTGAAGGATGAAAGGTAACATCTAAAAGGAGTCATGTAACCTCTACATATTCATACATGGAAATTGGATGAAGTCACGATTGATTTTTTCACTAGATTACCCAAAACTCCAAGGAATAATAATGCGATATGGGAAATTATGGATCAACTTACGAAATTTGCACATTTCCTCGATATTGGGGAGGATTTTTCACAAGAGTGCCTATCAACACTCTATATTAATGATGTTGTGAGACTTTGTAGAGAACCTCTCTCAATTGTGTCTGATTGTGACCCACAATTTACATTAAAACTCTGTAAAAGTCTTCATAAATCTTTGGATACCAAATTTCGAATGAGTTCTTCTTACCACCCACAAACTAACATGCAATGAGATAGGATCACCCAAACATTACAGGACATGTTAAGATCATGTTCACATGACTTCCAAGGTATGTGGGATCAATAATTTCTTTAAGTGTAGTTTTCCTTCAATAATAGTTTCCATTTAAGTATTGAAATGGCTCCATATAAAGCATTGTTTGGAAATAGATGTTTTACACCAACTTCTTGGGATAAAGTTGGAGAAAGGAGGATTATAGTTCTAGAGCTTTTGAAGGAAACAATAGTGAAGGTAAAGACTATTTAAGGTCATAAAAAACAACAAAATGAAAAAAAAGAGATATGGCGATAATAGAAGGAAGGATTTGAAATTTCAAGTGTGTGATCACGTTTTCTTGAAAGTGTCTCCAAGGAAGACTGTTGTATGATTTGGGAAGAAAGGGAAACTAATCCCTAGGTAGATTAATCTTTTTAAAATTTTGGAGAGAATTGGAGCTATTACATTTCGTTTGGCTATGCCGCTTAGCCTATCTATGGTACACAATGTGTTCCATGTCTCATTACTAAGAACATACATGCCAGACCCAATGCATGTCCTCACTTCGGAAGGCACATAATTTGAACCTGATCTATATTACTATGAAGTGACTATCTAGATTCTAGACACTAAAGAACAAGTGTTGAGGAATCAGACAAATCTTCTATTAAAGATACTTCGGATAAATCATAAAATCGAAGAGGCATCAATGGAGCCTAAGGAGATTATGTTGAAGACCAACCAAAATACTTTTGTGAGGTAACATTATGTGAATATCAAGGACGCAATTTTTGCAAGGAGGGGAGAATGTTACACTCCAAGGTTTTGCAAATAAATATTGAATGCATGAAACATTTCGTTCCTGCAGAAAAACACATTTTATAATCTATCCATTAAACACAACATTGCAACTACTATTTTTTGAATTTTAAAAAAACATTCATCTAGAGTTGTTATCAGGAATTCATTTAGAGTCTGATATAACCAACTTGATTTTTGGTGAATAGTAACATAACCATATGAATTGTAATATGACCCTTATAAATAGTAAATAATGATATTGTTTTATTTTCTTAAGTTAATAAGATAATGAGATCTTAATTAATTTTTCAATGTGATATAAAACTAAATATACCTTTAAAATTATTATTTTTAAAGTTACCTATGGTTTTATTTAAAAATTAAATTAATAATTTTCAGAAAATTATTTTTGAAAATGGGGTTAATTTTTTAATTCTATACATTGAAAAAGGGTTAGGGTGAATTTTTGGGATTTTCCTGAAATTGTTGAATTTTTTATGAATAGTGAAATACGGTAAAATACTGTATATACAAATTATCAGTTAAATATACTATTTATGGAATCATAAGTGATGTAAGGCCACTTAGTTATAACTCAAATTAACTTATTACTGTTAGGTGTTACATGAAACAACACTATTGGTTGTCTTAATGGAAAGAATAAAAAATTCAAAATTTACTGTTCTCCTCCACTATAACCCCCCCCCCACTCCATCTTCTATTCAATCCTCTAAGAATTGAAGCTCCTAAATGTTCTTCCCAATTACCCTTACCTTGTCACTCCCCACATCCAAGAATCTCTTGTTCTTTATAAAGTCCAAAACCACTTCCCTTAAGGAGGTTATCAAGGAGGTTATTACACAAGGTAAATCATCTTTCTTTTTCATTTAGTTTCATTTCAATTGGTCTTTTTTTCTTATTATCTCATAACCTAATCTGTAAAATGACCATTATTAATCCATTATAATATATATATTAGAGTTATATAATGTGAATGGGATAACCATCATTAATATTCTTACTCTCTCTCTCTCTCTCTCTCTCTTTTATTTTATAAATGAAATCATCATCTGTAAGGTTCCAATTTACAACCACGGTGGACGACGAAGTTTCATTCTTAAATTTCTCCTTCATTACATGTAATGAAACTATTTTTATGGTTGAACCAATATATAATAAGTGTATTATAACCTATTTAGTATTTAGTTACTTGTATACATGCATTTAATTAAATCACATGCCCATACTAGTTCCTAATAATCAAAATATCACTAAAATAATCTATGTGAATGTCATTAATATTTCATCTAATGATTCATCCTCATGTAATGTAAATAAATGATATAAATGAAAATTAAAAAATATTAATTTCAATAAATAATATTTAAATTAAATTCTGTATATTTACATCCATTCCACATGAACACCATTACATAAAAACAAGTGCACAGATTATGAAAATCAAGGAAATGAACACTCTGGAATGACAGAATTCAATCTTATAACTAATAAATAAGGACATAATGACCTTAATAAAATCAAAATAAAGTAAATAAATTTATAATATTTTATCAATGAATTTATGAATAAGTCTAATGTAATATTCTAGGACCTTATGTTCAAGAGCGGAACATATTCATACTTAAGGTATGGTTTTTTTCACCCGAACATCCATTTTCATTTGGGTTAATTTTATTATCTACTTACCTCAATTAAATTATTATTAACTAATATATACTACTAATAATTTCTTATTTAATGATATATATATTTTTTCCCACTAGAATACTTCTATATTTATTTGGTATTTATATGTTTTTAAGAGGAACTTTCAAAATTATTTTGGAAATACAAGCCCGATTCAATGGAATTCCTCAAATTCTTACATATTTTTAATATAACTCTATAATATATTTTTAGCAACCATTATATTTTTAAAATAACACAATTTATTATGAAAATACTATTTTAATTTAGTTATGGTTTTATAAAAATACTTTTCCAAAAGAACTCTTCTTTTCAAAATAAAAGTGTATTTATCTCAAAAATTACTTACTGATTTTATAAGAGTATTTTCGTCTATTTCAACAATATTGTTGATTCTTATGTATTATTGGGTTTAATCATTTATTATTTCATCTACCATATTTAATTTTATGGTTTATGAATGTTTTTATTGTATATGTGCTATCCTAAAACCATTTTCCAATTTTACTCTGAATAGTTAGTGTTTAAGATTAATGTTTAAGGAAAGTAATTTACATTTCATATATGAGTTTCAATATGAATGTATATGTTTTTATGATTATCCCCACTCATATAAGGAATAAATTTGACTTGTTATGTAAATAATGGGGCTCAATATATGTAACAACCCGAGAATTTATGAAAAATATTCTTTTTAATTTTATTAATGTCTTGTGTTGTACGCTACACCAAAAGAAGCTTGCACAACACACCTTCTTGACTTGCCTTGCATTACACGCAATCACGACCTTCCTCGATAGCGTGTGTAATACGCAATACCGAGTTTCACTAAACAACGATATGCTATAAAAATATTTTTAAAACTAGCCGTTATGAATAGTAATAACCACTTTTTGAAATCCAGTAAATCTTATTTTTCAAAATGAACTTTATTTTTGGATTCTGAGTATCGAATTTAGCCTAAGGTGAAATTTTGGTACATTTCGGATAACTTTCATATTCTAATGAATAGTGAAAATTACTAAATTTTAGTTAAAAACAACTTTTTCAATCGAAATAATTAATAGTGATAAATTATTAATTTGAGTGGTTTTAAAGTATATTTAGAATATATTTTTACAATTTAATACAATGTTGGTCATTGGTTGTAATTTCACATTTAAACCAGACATAATCAAGTGTCAATCTTTTGATATATATTGTTTCCTAAAAACACGCTATTTATTTTAACAGCAGGATTTAATTATAAAATTAATTAATGCAACTTCTATGTTATGAATTTGGTAAAATAGATTTCATTTTTGAATTCGGAATATGAAATATAGCTTAGGATGAAATTTTGGTATTTTTCTGAAAACTTTCAATTTTTGATGAATAGTGAAACCACTAAGTGGTAGGTTAAAAACTGAATTTTGCATAAAACATAATTTTACCGCTTCTGTGAATGGAATTTCGAAAATCCGAGAGACACGGTTAATATCAAGGACTAAAATGTGGTTCAATGAGATGAAAATAATTTTTTGGTGAATAGTAACTTTTTACTTTTTTTACCGTGGTTAATAGTAAATAGGGTAACTAAGGGTAAATATGATATTACTATTACCCTAACACATGTCCTAATTCTATTGGATAAGTGTAATTCGACCAAAAACAAACTTAGGAATAAAAAAATGACCATTTAGGCCCACTTGGATTAGATTAGGACATTTATTATTAATTTATTTAAAGAAGGGTTAAAATAGTTAAAATCAAAGTTTAATAAGTAAATCATTTTTAATATGGGGTTATACATTAGATAAATTCGATTGTAAATATTCATTAGAAAGCTAAAAAGATTTCCTACATGATGGTATTTTATTTGTAATTTTTAGACATCAAATAATTTAATTTATTTATGACACAAAGATGATGCAGTAATTATCTTATTAATGAAATATTGACATAATTGATGTTATAAACACCAACATAAATGTCATTTGAGACTTTTTATGAATTCCACTAATTTTCTAGGTTACTATGATATAATATTGATGCTCTAATCAACTTGGTTCGAACATATAATTCTGTTATGACTTTCACAAAAATCATATATCAAATAGTGTCAAAATTGACACAAAATAGTTTTTAAATCAAATATTATATTATTAATTGTTATTTTATTCCTAAAAATCTAAGGTTCGGCCAAATGACTTAGATAAGGATATATGTATTACTAATAAACAATTTGGGGTTCGTTTGGCATGTTATAGTAAGTGTATTAACCATATAGTGAAAGAAAACAAAAAGACACGGTAAAAGTTAAATTATTTAACTTAGAGTTAAATCTAATTGATAAGGTTAAAATAATATCCTAAACTTGTCTAAATTCTATTGGTTGATAGGATTTCGACCCATCCCCACTTTAGACTCGAAATAAGACCCTTTGGAACCATTATAAACCGATTTTGACTTTAATATAAAATAATATTTTGAGATATTCCTAAGGTGCCCCTCTCCTCCCCTATAAAAGGACACCTCCTACCCCTCCTCCTCACACCAATTTGAGCACTCAAGCTCGGCCAACCCCTGACAAAATTCCTTCTCCACTTCCCTAGCAACATCCTAGAGGTTCTGGTCTTCCTCAAAGACCAATTCTAGTGCCCTAAGAGGAGGTCTCAAAGAGGCACTTCAAAGAAGAGGTAATTACCGTTACCAATTCTTTCATCTTTATTTCTTCTTCCACTTCTTCTTCTTAGGTTGTTTCATTATGAAGTAATAACATCAGTATCACTCATATACTGATATGTTATTATAAGTATGAAACAACCCTATTTCACCATCTATCCATCCTACGGAAAAAGAAATCACCGCGCGTGCGTACGTACGGAATACCGTCTCCACGCCGTGGTGTAATCTATTTTCCACCACCACCTTACATGGATGGGTATAATGGTGTAAAGAATAACTATACATAGTTATTAAAACATCATATTGATTCTGATATATTGTATAATCCACTCCAATTCAATTCAATATTTATAGAAATGATATCATCGCTCGTGCGTACGTACGGACTACCGTCTCCACGACGCGATGAGATTCATTCTCCATGTTAACCATTTAAGAATGATTATAATGTATATATAAGAAATAATAATGAAATATATGACATTATAAAGCTACTGGATTTATGTATATATATACATATGTATGTCATCTACTTACTTCCATTTAAAGACAATAAGGAAAGAAAAACAGCGTTCATGCGTACGTACGGACTACCGTCTCCATGAACGGTGTTTTTCATTTTATTTATCTACCTATTATATATATATATATACTGTATATATATGATATATAAATCATATTTTATATTCTGGAAGTAAGTAAATCATGATATAAGTAATAATGATGTCAAGAACAACAAGTCAAAACACCTACGATAAATGAAACGATTTTATCCAAAACGCTTCTTTAACATGGAATTTACAAAAGAACGGGTAATATAATGTCATAAGTGAACCATATATGATATCATAACAATGAATATGATTCTTTAATAAGTCAATAACATGATTTAAATCATTATACAGGAGGTTCGGACACTTACAAAGAAAGTCGGACCTAAGGTAAGGGAAATATCACAATCTCATTTTTATCCGAGATTGTTTATTCGTAAGTATTTACTGGGGTGTATTTTATCATCCACATCCATGTTCCCTCAATATGTAATATTGTTTCCATCCACTTACAATAGTTTAAATCCAATTTTACCCTTAGGAGAGTTTTTATTAAATAATATGAAAGGAATCTTTTGTCGTTTTTCCATACGAGGTACTTTTTGACTTTTCCGACAAAAGTACGAAGAATGTTTTTTTAACTTATACAGCACGAACGGATTTATACTGTTTTATAAAGCCTTATTTTCATGAAGCTTCCTCTAAAAGATTTCATGACTATTTTCAATAAAATATATTTCTTTTAAAATTGCATGATGTTTTGTGAAAAGAAATTGATTTTAAAGAAGAAAGGATATTTTCCTCAAGAATTCATTTCAAGTGTTTTATCAAAAGTTTTTCCATCTAAGATAATAAAGGGTTCTGTTTCTATCCATATTTTTACATTGATTTGACTATGTTGTGATGGAATTATGTTTATGAATTCCTTTATCTTATTTGAATGGTTTTATGATGTCATGTTGTTTAAGAATCCCATTTTTATTACATGGGTTATGAAATGATGTATGATTTATGATTTTGTGGAACACATAAGAATGGTATCATTAAGAGATGGGTGGGACCTATATCTCCCTCCAATGCATTGGGTAATGATTTTATATCTCATGAGATAGACATGGCTGGAATGGTAGGTTATACCGGTTCAGTGAAACAGGACTGAAACGAGGATTACTCGATTCAGAAAGGGACTTTGTCCACTAAGATAGTCTTGGCAATGAGTCTTGACTAACAAGAAATGATTCTCTATGATTATGTGTGTATGCCACAATGAGTAATGTTTTAAGTTATGATTTCATTTTCACTTCTATGATTTATCCCACGTTATGATATTATGAGCTCTTTTGCAGGTTAAGATTTCCAAAAGCTATGTTCTTATGTATATGATGTGATTGATATTTCTTTTGTTTACCCTTACTGAGCATTTGAGCTCACCCTTTTATGTTTTCTTTTCCCCATGATATAAAGAAAGGTTTTAGGTAAAAAAAAAGATCTTTATGGGAGATGTTGAAGATCTTTCACCAGGATTAGAAGATTATGTTCCGAGTTTCCAAAGACACTAAACTATTACGATCCTTGTGTGTGTGTGTTTTTGTTATTCCGCAAATGTAATGTAATGTCCATGTACGTCAGGATACGGGTCTTTACAGTTGGTATCAGAGGAAAGGTTTAGTCAACCTTTGGAAACTAGGATGCGAAAACGTTAG
Organism: Viscum album; assembly: GCA_963277665.1. NCBI lineage: Eukaryota > Viridiplantae > Streptophyta > Magnoliopsida > Santalales > Viscaceae > Viscum > Viscum album. The sequence goes on along the minus strand of OY728130.1, from coordinate 2,127,846,399 downwards.
TGAGATCCCTAGAGATATTTCTAAGGTATGTCTAGGGATGTCCCTAGGGATAAGTATACGTATAGGTTATAGTAATAGAATTACGCTAACGATCATAGAATTAAACCTAAGATGTTGGATATTGAAGGTATTCCCCCTTTATTATGTTGTTTTCCCTAGCATGATTTTTGCCTCTCACACTATTCTTTTTGGGTTTTAGACGATGGCTGGAACCCGAAGGAACCGTGTTGATCAATGCAATGGACAATGCAATGATTGCCCTCCTGAACAAACAAATATTATGGGAGATGGAGTGCAAAATCTTATTGCTATACTTACACAAGCTATGAATCATTCTGGACTTCCAAATGAGCAGAGAAGGGAACAATATTCTATTGAGTCCTTCATGAGGCAACGTCCACCTTCTTTCAGTGGGTCTTCTGATCCACTTGTGGCTGAACAATGGATTAGTACTACTGAAAAGATATTTTCAGTTCTTCAATGTTCTGAACATGATAAAGTCATCTTAGCAGTATATCGTTTGGAAGGTGAAGCTGATCAATGGTGGAATCTTATCAAGAATACGAGGCCAAGAGATGAAATTGAGTCCATGGAATGGGACGAGTTCAAGAACTTGTTTTTCAGTAAGTACTTCCCTCGTATTCTTCGAACAAAGATGGAGAAAGAATTTCTTGAACTGAAGCAAAGGGACGATGAATCTGTTGGTACCTATGAAGCAAATTTTACAAGACTTGCAAGGTATGCTTCTGGAATTATCATCCAACCTGAAAGTAAAGTTGATCGATTTTTCTGTGGCTTAAAACCAAGTCTTCGAAGGGCATTAGCTATAAGAGACTTCAGTAGCTATGAAGAAATTGTGCGTTGTGCTATCAAGGTAGAAATGGAAGTTGGTGTTACATATCCATCTCATGGTTTTGACAAGAAACGAAAGATGGAGTTCAAGGAGAAATCTCAGAATAATGGTGAAAAGAAGATGAATGTTTCCTTATGCACAAAGTGTGGAAAGAAGCATGGTGGAGATTGTCTAAAAGGGACTAGAAAATGTTTTAAGTGTGGAAAAGAAGGTCATCGAGCAGCTGAGTGTCGAAGTAATGGAAAAAGGGTTTCTAATGATGTGAATAAAGCAAACACTGCAGAGAACGCACCGCCAACACTTCAATGCTTCAAGTGCAAGGAAATGGGGCATTATGCTAATAATTGCCCTAATCCAAGGGTTAGTGATGATCAACATGAGCAACCACTGAAGGCAAAGGACAAAGGGAAATCACATGCGATCACTATTGGCAATGTTGAATATGACAACGATGTGGTGGAATGATTAAGTGTTTATGTAATGGGATTCCAAAATAATGTTGTATCATTGAGTATTGCAATATTTATTGATGTGGTATTCAAAGTGATTGAGATATTTTTTTTGAAATAAGATGATATGCGCATAATGAAGACGAGAAAATGAAATGTTTAATAGTATTCATGAGCTCATGATTGATATAAGGACTAAGTGATATCATGGTTTGAGTATATAGAATTTTGAGGATTTTGGTATGTGAAAAGTGTTAACTTTTAACTGCATTCATGTTTTCACTAAGGTTCAATGGGTATTCAAGAGAGTACAAGATTAAGGCCTTTTAATGTTTGGAATGTGACCAACAAGATATATCTTATGATATATGGGGATCAATGATGGTGTTAAATCTCTGGTAATCGTTTTCACTATGTTATGAGAATGGACTGCAGTATTATGAGCCTAAAGATTGGAATGTTTTATGTTGGATATAAGTTAGTATTGTTTAAGGATAGAAGTTTTTTCGATATTATTGATGGGATGTTATAGTAATATAGTTTTAGAAAAAGGACAACCTGCAGGACGGGCGACAGCCCATCGCTTCGGACAAGGCTGTTGGAATCGAACCCACAACCGAAGTGCGACTAGCCTTTATCGCCTACCACTGGCCTACAGGAAGTCCCTGTTTAGTAGAAACTAGTTTTATTTTATTAAGCGGTATGATATATGAAGTATAAGTTCATTTTTGGAACCATATACGATTAATCTCACTATAAGATGGACTTATAACTTTTTCTAACCTTTTGTTTGAAATAGATGGAATGACCCATCCTTCTATCACATGATATGCTAATGCTTCACGAATAACAAATTCAAATTCCTTTCTTTATGATATGAAGTGGAAATTGTTCAATTCACGAACAACAGTGAGATTGTAACAAAATCATGTAAGTATTTCTTTTAATTCATCAACTTTAGGGAAATGATCTTGAAAACCAAAAATGTTGTCCTAGTGATTAATCAGATGGTACATTAGATCGTCACAAATTTATGGCTTTGTGATTGCTAGATTTTCCATAGCCATGTTCTCTATCACTCTCCATCAGAACATGATGGTTAGATTTCTCTTCCATATCCATATTTTCACCTACGTGGAAACCCAGTGATTAGTTTATTTGGGTAATCGTTACATTTCATACTTTAGTTTTTAAATCCAAGATTTGGTATTCCTTTTTACGATGTGAGTTTCTATTAAAGAAACTTTCGAATAGTAAACCATTTATAATCCCGACGAATTTCGAGGGTGAAATTCATTTTAAGGGGGGTAGAATGTAACAACCCGAGAATTTATGAAAAATATTCTTTTTAATTTTATTAATGTCTTGTGTTGTACGCTACACCAAAAGAAGCTTGCACAACACACCTTCTTGACTTGCCTTGCATTACACGCAATCACGACCTTCCTCGATAGCGTGTGTAATACGCAATACCGAGTTTCACTAAACAACGATATGCTATAAAAATATTATTAAAACTAGCCATTATGAATATTAATAACCACTTTTTGAAATCCAGTAAATCTTATTTTTCAAAATGAACTTTATTTTTGGATTCTGAGTATCGAATTTAGCCTAAGGTGAAATTTTGGTACATTTCGGATAACTTTCATATTCTGATGAATAGTGAAAATTACTAAATTTTAGTTAAAAACAACTTTTTCAATCGAAATAATTAATAGTGATAAATTATTAATTTGAGTGGTTTTAAAGTATATTTAGAATATATTTTTACAATTTAATACAATGTTGGTCATTGGTTGTAATTTCACATTTAAACCAGACATAATCAAGTGTCAATCTTTTGATATATATTGTTTCCTAAAAACACGCTATTTATTTTAACAGCAGGATTTAATTATAAAATTAATTAATGCAACTTCTATGTTATGAATTTGGTAAAATAGATTTCATTTTTGAATTCGGAATATGAAATATAGCTTAGGATGAAATTTTAGTATTTTTCTGAAAACTTTCAATTTTTGATGAATAGTGAAACCATTAAGTGGTAGGTTAAAAACTGAATTTTGCATAAAACTTAATTTTACCGCTTCTGTGAATGGAATTTCGAAAATCCGAGAGACACGGTTAATATCAAGGACTAAAATGTGGTTCAATGAGATGAAAATAATTTTTTGGTGAATAGTAACTTTTTACTTTTTTTACCGTGGTTAATAGTAAATAGGGTAACTAAGGGTAAATATGATATTACTATTACCCTAACACATGTCATAATTCTATTGGATAAGTGTAATTCGACCAAAAACAAACTTAGGAATAAAAAAATGACCATTTAGGCCCACTTGGATTAGATTAGGACATTTATTATTAATTTATTTAAAGAAGGGTTAAAATAGTTAAAATCAAAGTTTAATAAGTAAATCATTTTTAATATGGGGTTATACATTAGATAAATTCGATTGTAAATATTCACTAGAAAGCTAAAAATATTTCCTACATGATGGTATTTTATTTTTAATTTTTAGACATCAAATAATTTAATTTATTTATGACACAAAGATGATGCAGTAATTATCTTATTAATGAAATATTGACATAATTGATGTTATAAACACCAACATAAATGTCATTTGAGACTTTTTATGAATTCCACTAATTTTCTAGGTTACTATGATATAATATTGATGCTCTAATCAACTTGGTTCGAACATATAATTTTGTTATGACTTTCACAAAAATCATATATCAAATAGTGTCAAAATTGACACAAAATAGTTTTTAAATCAAATATTATATTATTAATTGTTATTTTATTCCTAAAAATCTAAGGTTCGGCCAAATGACTTAGATAAGGATATATGTATTACTAATAAACAATTTGGGGTTCGTTTGGCATGTTATAGTAAGTGTATTAACCATATAGTGAAAGAAAAAAAAAGACACGGTAAAAGTTAAATTATTTAACTTAGAGTTAAATCTAATTGATAAGGTTAAAATAATATCCTAAACTTGTCTAAATTCTATTGGTTGATAGGATTTCGACCCATCCCCACTTTAGACTCTAAATAAGACCCTTTGGAACCATTATAAACCGATTTTGACTTTAATATAAAATAATATTTTGAGATATTCCTAAGGTGCCCCTCTCCTCCCCTATAAAAGGACACCTCCTCCCCCTCCTCCTCACACCAATTTGAGCACTCAAGCTCGGCCAACCCCTGCCAAAATTCCTTCTCCACTTCCCTAGAAACATCCTAGAGGTTCTGGTCTTCCTCAAAGACCAATTCTAGTGCCCTAAGAGGAGGTCTCAAAGAGGCACTTCAAAGAAGAGGTAATTACCGTTACCAATTCTTTCATCTTTATTTCTTCTTCCACTTCTTCTTCTTAGGTTGTTTCATTATTAAGTAATAACATCAGTATCACTCATATACTGATATGTTATTATAAGTATGAAACAACCCTATTTCACCATCTATCCATCCTACGGAAAAAGAAATCACCGCGCGTGCGTACGTACGGAATACCGTCTCCACGCCGTGGTGTAATCTATTTTCCACCACCACCTTACATGGATGGGTATAATGGTGTAAAGAATAACTATACATAGTTATTAAAACATCATATTGATTCTGATATATTGTATAATCCACTCCAATTCAATTCAATATTTATAGAAATGATATCATCGCTCGTGCGTACGTACGGACTACCGTCTCCACGACGCGATGAGATTCATTCTCCATGTTAACCATTTAAGAATGATTATAATGTATATATAAGAAATAATAATGAAATATATGACATTATAAAGCTACTGGATTTATGTATATATATACATATGTATGTCATCTACTTACTTCCATTTAAAGACAATAAGGAAAGAAAAACAGCGTTCATGCGTACGTACGGACTACCGTCTCCATGAACGGTGTTTTTCATTTTATTTATCTACCTATTATATATATATATATACTGTATATATATGATATATAAATCATATTTTATATTCTGGAAGTAAGTAAATCATGATATAAGTAATAATGATGTCAAGAACAACAAGTCAAAACACCTACGATAAATGAAACGATTTTATCCAAAACGCTTCTTTAACATGGAATTTACAAAAGAACGGGTAATATAATGTCATAAGTGAACCATATATGATATCATAACAATGCATATGATTCTGTAATAATTCAATAACATGATTTAAATCATTATACAGGAGGTTCGGACACTTACAAAGCAAGTCGGACCTAAGGTAAGGGAAATATCACAATCTCATTTTTATCCGAGATTGTTTATTCGTAAGTATTTACTGGGGTGTATTTTATCATCCACATCCATGTTCCCTCAATATGTAATATTGTTTCCATCCACTTACAATAGTTTAAATCCAATTTTACCCTTAGGAGAGTTTTTAGTAAAGAATATTAAAGGAATCTTTTGTCGTTTTTCCATACGAGGTACTTTTTGACTTTTCCGACAAAAGTACGAAGAATGTTTTTTTAACTTATACGGCACGAACGGATTTATACTGTTTTATAAAGCCTTATTTTCATGAATCTTCCTCTAAAAGATTTCATGACTATTTTCAATAAAATATCTTTCTTTTAAAATTGCATGATGTTTTGTGAAAAGAAATTGATTTTAAAGAAGAAAGGATATTTTCCTCAAGAATTCATTTCAAGTGTTTTATCAAAAGTTTTTCCATCTAAGATAATAAAGGGTTCTGTTTCTATCCATATTTTTACATTGATTTGACTATGTTGTGATGGAATTATGTTTATGAATTCCTTTATCTTATTTGAATGGTTTTATGATGTCATGTTGTTTAAGAATCCCATTTTTATTACATGGGTTATGAAATGATGTATGATTTATGATTTTGTGGCACACATAAGAATGGTATCATTAAGAGATGGGTGGGACCTATATCTCCCTCTAATGCATTGGGTAATGATTTTATATCTCATGAGATAGACATGGCTGGAATGGTAGGTTATACCGGTTCAGTGAAACAGGACTGAAACGAGGATTACTCGATTCAGAAAGGGACTTTGTCCACTAAGATAGTCTTGGCAATGAGTCTTGACTAACAAGAAATGATTCTCTATGATTATGTGTGTATGCCACAATGAGTAATGTTTTAAGTTATGATTTCATTTTCACTTCTATGATTTATCCCACGTTATGATATTATGAGCTCTTTTGCAGGTTAAGATTTCCAAAAGCTATGTTCTTATGTATATGATGTGATTGATATTTCTTTTGTTTACCCTTACTGAGCATTTGAGCTCACCCTTGTATGTTTTCTTTTTCCCAGGATATAAAAAAAGGTTTTAGGTAAAAAAAAGATCTTTATGGGAGATGTTGAAGATCTTTCACCAGGATTAGAAGATTATGTTCCGAGTTTCCAAAGACACTAAACTATTACGATCCTTGTGTGTGTGTGTTTTTGTTATTCCGCAAATGTAATGTAATGTCCATGTACGTCAGGATACGGGTCTCTACAATATATCCCCTCATTTCATCTTAAGGCGTCATGAGACAAATAGATGTGGACTTGGTTGAGGCCTTTCCCAATTTGAGATATGGTTTTGGCTGAGGCCTTAATCATTTTTAGACGTCTTGGCCAAGGCCTTGACAATATTTTTCATAATGGCCAGTATACACAATTCCCTCATTATTAGTCTAGAAATTTAATGTTCATGTGGTTATTCGACAATTATAATATTCCTGATTAGGTTTTATTAGGGAATTATTTACTCAGCTCATATTCCTTCCAAAATGTGTTCATGTTTATTATTTGTAAAGGAGTGTGTTTTCAATTATTCCCCATGCCTAATGGTTTATGTATATGTTATCTTCTTCTGTATTTCTTACTATTACTTAGCATTTTATCTCACCCATTTTTTATGTTTCATTTTCTGAGGATATAAAGAAGTAAATTATGAATGAATTGTAGGCATAATCCAGGAGGCATGGATGATTCTAATGGAATTAATTATTGTTGTATTTCCTTTCATAATGTAATGTTGAACTTATATATGTATATATTTTTTACCAAATATACTAAAATAATTTTTCCTTAGAGATGAATATTCCTTATTTATATTTCAATGTAATAAAATAATGCACCAGCTCTGGGAAACTGGGGTCAGGTCCTTAAAACCGTTATTCAGGAAGAAAATATATGAAATAAAATAGATATTATTACATGTTATTGAAGAAGAAAAATGTCCTTTGGTAATTATAGATATTTTATATTTTGAATATATAAATATTTATCATATTAAAAGTCACTAGAGAAATATTATAAAATAGAATTTAATGATAAAATAGAGAATTGACCATGATAGAGAATATTTGGAAAAATAAATATAAAGGGGTAAAATAATTTCTATTAGAAAAAATAGAAAATAGATAGGATAAAAATTAGGGAATTAAATTTTATAACTAAATGTGAATAATTTAATTCACATTTTTCAATGTTAGACATAAGGAATGGGGTTTTTTATGAGGTTTTCATTCTAGAACTTCTTAGAAATTTTGTTGAGTGTGACACCATTGATAGTGTAATTATTTAACTAATTATTATAAAAGAAAAATAAAGTTTCAAGAGGAGTTTCGCATTCCATTTCTTAAAAGGATTAGTATTTTTTGAAGGTTATAAACTAGGTGGGTCAGTAAAGACACTCCAAAAATTGTAAAATGAATCTTTGAGCTCAGTTTTTCTTGTGCGTATGAATATTTCCATGTATCCTCATTGGATTATCGCATTTGGGTGAACTAAATAAAAATTATTTCATGTCTCACTCTTTAATATTTTTATTATTTACATATTAAATGTGAGGAATAAATAAGAGGCCCTATTAAAATTTGGAAAAAATAACTATAATGGGATTATTTAAAAATTACACACCCAATTTCACTCCCTTCTTAGGGTATCAAACATTTTTGGCATAAACACTTTCCATGCTTCTTAATTCTTGAAGTCATGTTGAAAAATCAATTAATTAAAATATTTTTTGTCCGAAAAAATTATTAAAAATATGTTATATGGTACAATATATAATGTGGGATATCATAATCTATGATATAGTCACACATTACTATATAGAATATTGTAGGAATTTACAAAATTTAAACTGTTTTTTTTCAAAATATTGTAATGAATGATATGGGTAATCATATCATATAATTATGCTGAAGTGCACCCTTAAAATATTTCCTCATACCATTAAGGTGATATCAGATATATCATAAGATACAAATTCCTAATAATTAAAATATATATCATAGATCGATAATTATTTATCTTAAAATTCCACAAATATAATGGGATTCTACAAATTATTCTATGAGGGTTTGATAAAATATGATATACATCAAAATTTTAGTATTTTTAAATTTCAATTATAAATTGAGTTGAATAATTTGTCAAATGTATATAAATTTTAGAAAAAGATATTTAAGGATGTTTATTTATTTTATAAATTGTTTTTAAATTAATTAATTATAAAATGTTTATATTTTTATTATATTTTTATAAAACATTTAATAAAATAATATATATAATATTAAATGTTAATTCCAAATAACATTGATTGATATGAAATGACTTATATATTAGGTATAAAGTGATTATATAAAAATTATATGGGTAATTTATAATGTGTTTATATATATCGACCTTGACACTAGTAACCTAGAGCTAGTGTCAACTTTATTAGATTGGTAAAAGATATAAGGGATAACACCATAAAGTATTTTCTATTTTATAAGTCATAAGAGACATGATACATACATGATTTATATATTAATGTGGAAAACTAAAACTTACCATAATAAACATTATAGTATTATTTAATATCATTCAAATATTCCTAATTTATATCTTAGGGAAAGGGAATCATAATAAAGGTGACCTTAAATGATCTGTTAGGGAAATCATAAAACCTTTGATATCCTAACTAGATAAAGAATAAAAATATAGAAGAGTAAATAATCAATACATATTCTATATAATAAATAACATGAGCTTGGGATTCATCCCTGGATGAATGTAAACTTCTAGAAAATGATAATTGAATTCTCACTCAAGAAAATGCACATTGTTGAACATTCATTATCTTACCTCTAACACCTTATTCCACAACAATATGAATCTTACTTCCAAGACATTATTCCAATACACTTTCAATAATGGGGTATATTAATATTAAATATCCATCTAATAAGGCATGAAACTATTCTGTCTCATGAGACCTATCGATGCATAGAGGGCTTATCTATAACTGATCCCCACCTTTCACTTACATATTTCCAATGCATTCCTCATAATTTGAATCAAAATTATAATAAATAATAAATATGACTAATTAATAACTAAATAAATATCTATATTAAATTGAGAACATGGAAAATCAATATTTCCCTGGCAATTGAAAAAACCTTTTTAATAATATTATTTCACATAACAACATATATTAGAATGAAATAAAGTTAATAGAATATAATATTAGTATAAATGATACAAAATACATCTATGATACTTAAAATATTTCCATAAATGATAAAAATATAGTCCAATGAATAATGGATAGTGATAGAGAATGTAATCATAAAAATTTGAATGGTCTCAAAATAAGGTATAATCCATAAATCAGTAAATGATGCTAGAAAACCACCAATTCATTATAACTAAATGTTTATAATAAAGGAAATTATTTTGATAATTTTAGATGAAAATGGATGTGAATGTTTAAAAATAAATTTACTTAAATATTTTTTATCTTTGGTATAAAAACAATGTTATAAATTATTTCCAAAAATTATTTTTAATATTTTTGAGAATAATGTACTTTTATTTTAATATAAATGAATAAAACAAAAAGAATAATAAAAAAACATCTTCTTTGAAGAATTATAGAATATTTTAGAGTAATATATATAGAGAGTAATGGTTATGGAGGTGGTAAAATCGATTTATTTCATATATATTAATAATAACATTCCTTTCAATCATTTGTAAAAATTCAAGAAAAATTTGTTTATAAAACATTAAAATGATTCATTTAAAATATTTATAAATAATGCAAAAGGTAGTAGAGAAATAACATTACAAATAATTTTAAATTATTTAAAAACTTATAACAAAAGATTTTAGAAATATGGATATGGGAGAAAAATTCCCGACCTAAAAGAGGAAATATGGTTAGTTTTTATTAAAAAACTAATTTCGTTCTTTGAGTACCAAAGAGAGAGAAAGTAGGCGAGAAAACATAAAACCCTAGGAAAAAATAATGGAATAAAATACACGTGGTTTAAGAAACCAAGATAAAATAATACTTACAACTTAAATTTAAATATGAACAATCTTGAATAAGAGTGAAATTGTAAAATAAACTTTTATGAATTTAATAACATTTGAATAAAACCCTATAAAAAGTAAAAAACATAAATTAAAACATTAAATACCAGAAATAAATATTAATTCATGATATAATATGTAAAATGATCAATATATACACTATATAAAATAAATTATAGGTATAATAAAAAATATGACTCAATGGAATGGAATTGATATAAAAAATCCTTACCTTTCATTCCCACATGATTAGATAGATTATATACTCCTTAATAAAAAAATATTTTTAAATAAATTCTTAACAACCTTTTACATATATATATATATATTATATTTTTAATTTCCTTTTTACAAGAATTTGACATCCATTCATTGAATAGTCCTTACTTATGTTTATTAGTTATGGGTTTTCAATCGTTTTCTCCAAAATTAATTCAATATATTGAGCATGTTTTTAGGCATTACGAAAAGGTTCTTTCATTACCAGATAGTTTACTATTTCATTAATATAATTTTAATTCATTATATAAAATTTATTATTATCTTTTGACATTGGTAGTAAAAAAAACCAATCACATTGTTTCGTGGTGGTGGTAGTCCACACATATGCACATGCATTATTATCATTTTATAGTATATAGAAGTGTAAGGATTAAGAAGATATATTATAATTAAAGAATCATATTTTTATCGAAAATATCAATTATATTAATTAATTATGTCTTTACAACCATTAATGTATGTTGGTGATGAAAATGATACACATCATTTCATCCAGGTGGTAGTCCACCCGTACACATGAGCTATATTTTCATTTTTTAGAATTTGTAAAGGATATACAATATGGATATAAAATTATTATAAAAATACACATTTACAGTAAATATAATTATTTAATTATGTTAATATGAATATTTTATATTTGGATGTGGATTAAGAAGAAAGGAACTTAGAAAACCTCGGTGATAACATATACCTCTTCCTTTGGTAAACTCCTTTTTTATACACCATTAGTATTCAAGAAGATGTATTTTAGTGACAGGAATTCCACTAGGTTGAGAAAAATAAATTTGGGAATGTATTTGTTCCTGGATTACTTAATCTAAGAGGATTATGATGTGTAGTATTGATAATAGATAAGTTGCCCTTTCAAAAGTGAGGTGTGTGGAAAATATATAAATACATGGAACATTATTTTGTAATATATGCCTTACTCAAGTAAATATGGTACAAATTATCAAAAAAATTAATTTTAAAAGGTCAATATTGATGTTAAATAAACCAATGATATTTGATTAGTTATTTTGTGTTATATTGATGTTGTATACCTTTATTTAAACCCTTTTAATTTATTTAACCCTTAACCGAGGTGATAAATATTTACCTTGGTTGCTATTAATTATAGAAAAAAATTAAGTTCACATTGTTAACTAATATTTATAAACTCAATTCCATATATTTAATCCATTTTAAAATGTTCAATTCTTATAAATGTATAAAATTACGTTAAATATAAGTTCACAAAACATAATGAAAACCACTTAAAAAATGAAATTTTGAAGAATAAAATTGATTTTATAGAAAAATAAACTATCATATTGATTACCATAGAAATAAATAGATTATGTTAAGAATACTGTTACTTATTTAACATTAATATAACACCAAAACTAAAATGAATGTCTTGAATGCTTTATTATTTTAGAAGAACAAAAAATTATTTTTATTTAAACAAAAACATAACTTAGTTTTCAAACATGTCAAACATAGTTATATATGTTCAAAATTACATTTATAAACAAATTATATTACTTACTATATGTATATATATATTTGGTCCCAAATTTATTTTCATAAACATTCGTGTCATTTTTATATAATTATAATTTCATAAAAGGGATGATATTTGTAAAATTGATATTTTTCAATATTCACCCAAAATCAAATACTGCATAAAATTCTTAAATATTCATCCTAATTTTTTTTACATGATAAATTAATTAAATTAATTCAATAAAATTAAAATTTTAAAATTTGGAAATTTTGATTTTAACGAGATTCTTGAATAAAATTCTACTCATTTTGTTATAGTTTTATTAGAATAAAAATGAATACTTACTATAATTGAAGCTAAGGTGTTAATTATTCTCCCCTTTAAAGAATTCATCATCCAAATTTATGAAATTTTACCTAATAAAAAATTATTCTTAGTTCTCCATCATAACATTCTCATGTTCTCACATTTCCTATTCTATCATATGATTTTTTGAATATAACATTATCATCCATGTCATTCAACTCTGCAACACTTGTTCACTAGTGCCAAAAATTTGGATACATTATTCACAACAAGAGTGGTTATTATCTAATTAAATTTATTTATATGTTGTTACATGCATTGGGTGTGGCATATACTTACACAATAATGATATATAAAATGGATCATGCACTTTCGGTAGGTTAGGTGGCATTAACAAATGGTAATCCATAGTAAAAATTCTTTCAAATATCTAAGAAAGGATTGATGAACCTAGGATTTGTATTCCTTTCTTCAAAAACATTATAACCACCTTATAGGAAGACACATTTAATAAAAAATATTACCCAAAATAAAATTCATGATCCTTCCTTTTGTTATTTCATAACACTTTTTTATTCTTTGACCTATATTGACATGACACTGAATAGTTATTACTTTATTCATTTTATTATCAGTAATTTCTCCAGCTAAAATCATCTTTTAACCAACTTCATCCCCACATGTTTCTATATGAAATTTTTTCCAATACAAAAAATCAAACAGTTCCATTTGAATTATTAAATGGAATAAATTATTATAAATAAATTCCATTAAAGTTAAGTATTGATCCCATGTAACTTGAAAGTAAATTGATCACACCATCAACATATATTATAATATTTTAATAATTATTTTAGATTTTATACCTTTATTATGATCATAAGAATTGGTCAAATGTTTCTCAATGTCGAGAGGATTCAGATTAATTTTCCAAAATTTTGATGTAAATCATGGATCATGATTATATACAAACATTAGAGATGGACCATGAAATCTCACAAATTCATGGATATAGAGTCGTGTGAGGTACTCAAGATGTAAATACTCCATTATATTGTAGAAATGTGCAGACTTGGATAAGTGATCAATAATAACCCATATGAAATCATTTGTCTTAGAATTTATTGGAAATATAGAGAAAAATACCATAGTAATATTATCACACTTAAAAATAGGAATTGGGTGAGTTTTCATTAATCCATTAGGAAATTGACTCTCCTAATTTACATATAGATAAATAATTCATATTGATACATAGTGAGAAATTTGAAAAAGATGAGATCTTTTTATCTTCTCTAATAAAGATTGTTTGAAAATTATTTAGAAAATGAGGGTTGTTTCATCATCTATAAGTATTATCATATCAAAACTTATTAAATCCATGAATATTGTGTCATTTTGAATACTAAATATAATTAGAACTCCACAATATTTATTATATAACACTTTATCCACCTTCTTTTCCTTATCTGGGTGGTAATGTAGTGATAAATCATAATCCTTGAGTTGAACTAGCCATATCATTTATCTCAGTTTGATATATTTTTATGAAAAGATGTATTTTAGATTTTTTTATCCTTATATATCTCATAACCATCACCTAGAGAAAATTCCTCCACATATTCAAAGAAAATATTATGGGTTCCAACTCAAGATAATGGTTTGAATAATTATTTTCATAGATCATTAACTATATTGATGAATTATAAAAAACATTATCATTCTCTTCAAAGATTCATCCAATCCCTTTATTAAAAGTATCACTATATACTACACAACCATCGCTTATTGATGGTAATGATAGTATATTCATATTGAAAAATATTTTAATTAGTTATTTAAATATTTCTCTATATTAATCTGACTATATGATATTTACCCCCATTGAATTTCTAATTGGTTAATGGGTTAGCCAATCCAAAAAAAATTAAAAAAAAGAAAAAATAGCAACATACTAATCCAAGGAAACTACGTATCCCAGTTATGTTCGTTAGTGTAGAACATTATATAACTAATTATATCTTTGAAGGTTCCAATTATATTCTATCATTAGAGAATATATGGCCAAGAAATAAATCATATTGAATCTAGAATTCACGATTAATAAATTTACAATGTATCTCCTTTACTATGAGAGCTTCAAAAATTATTCTCAAAGGGATTTCATGATCTTCATATATTTTCGATTATTCCAAGATATCATCGATAAATACCACAATGAACCTATCATGATAATATTTTAATAAACATTACTCATATACATAAAAATAAAGTGTACATTTTTAAATCCAAATATAATTACAATAAGCTCATAATGTCACAACCTTGTGCAAAATTCAATCTTTGGAACATCTTCCTTCCTTGCTCTCAATTGATTCTACCCATAACGTAGATCAATCTTTCAGAAAAAAATTTATTCTTAAATTTAACCAAATATGTCAATAATGTGAGGAAGAGGTTATTTTTTATTTATATAAATGGAATTTATTTTATTATAATCGATGCACAACCTCATTAGCCTCTCCTTCTTCTTAACAAAAAAATAATGGGATCCCTATGGTGAAACACTAGGGTGAATGAATACCCTGTTTCAAAAATATTCTTCTTATTTCTTTAGTTACACCAATTATAATGTGTAATTTATATATGAATTACTAGATATAGGTTTTTCATCAGGTATGAGTTCAATGATAAACTCAACTTCACACTCATGTGAATTTCTAGGTAACTCTTTAGGGAAGACGTCAATATATTCCTAAAAAATAGTTATATATTAAATTATAAGGTTACATATTCGAAAAATAGGTCCCATATTCTATTCTTATCACATTATTTAAATAAGGAGAGTTATTGATGGTGTATTTAAACATGATTCAAATAACGAACATTCCCCTTAAAAGACATGGGGTTCCACCCCTCCTTCACGAATCAAAATCTCCATCTCTTGGAAATAAATTTTCACTGTATACATTGAGATCCTATACATACTAATTATTATATTATATTCAAACAATGGTATACCAAAAAAGATCAAATGGTGTATGTATATGTATAAAAATGGGAACTAACTAACATATCCTTGTTTTAATAAGATTTTCACTATGAGTCTTGTTTGAAAACTCCCTTTTTAAGGTTCTAGGTAATGATTTATTTTTCTTGGAAAACAAGGAAGAGATTACAGATCTTAAAGATCTATAATCAAATAAATAATTACCTGAATTTTATTTTATGACCAAATTACCTACCACCACATCATTAGTGACATCAACCACAGCTCTAGTAACTGTATAGGCTTGGGATTCTCCCTTAGACAGTTTTATGGTTGGATCCCTTGATGCTGGGGTAATTCATTTAAATAATTTCATATCTCTTTACAATTAAAGAACTGAATAAAAATGGTTTCTCTATTTACATTACGTCTATGATCCATATGGAACTTACCTCTTCACTAATAAAAATACTCATTCAATTTAGGATTTTATGAGGATGTTTCATTCAAGAAGTATCACATTTTGGAAATCACATCTGTCATTTATTTTCATCGACGCATTTATTTTTCCTTGCTGATAAGTCGAACTCTTCTTTTATTGGATTCCCATAAAGATATAATACCTATAAAACTATTTATCTAACATTATGTCACATGATTATATATCATAATATGATTAGAATATTTGGGACAGCAATGCCATTCGAAGATTAGTCCTAATTCAATCAAAGTAATTACCAATCTTCCATTTTTGGATTATGTATGCCATTTGTTACATTAAATTCTAATCATGTGAAGATCACCTCATATTCAAAACAATTCCCACTTTCTTTTTATTTAGGTTGAATAACTTTCTCTCTATTTCATTTTATTTCTATCAAGGTAAATATTTCTCAAAGAAGATCACCTAAAATGTTCTCCCTTCCATATTTCTTATTTCATATACTTATTAATTATTTTAGATTAATGGAAACCATTGATCAACATATTTCATTAAAAAATATACTACCAAAATAACCTTTTCCATTTAATTACTTCTTAAATCTAGAAATATCATTTATGGAGACATGATCCACTTCCCAACTACAAATATATTTATAGTTTAATTAATGTATAGAGGCTTCTATTTGATAAAAAGATCTAGCATAGTTTAATTATGGTATGGAAAAATAGGTTTCTTCATACAATAATGTTTATTTGTCATAACCTTAGTCAATTTATCCAATATGTTCATGAATGTTTCAACTCTAACACTCATTTTATTGTTATTATAATAATGGAAATCCCTATATTTACTACATTTGTGACACGATTTCTATTTCATTTATTTTTATATATATAAAAATTGAAATACACATAATTATCTCATAAAATCTTGAATATTGATCCATCTAAAAAACACAAAAATCAATAAAACATTAAATAGAAATATCTTAATTCTTATTCTAGATATGTTATTCTGAAATCCAGATCCCAAAAGTCATACTAAACTTACTTTAATAAAAACTATAATATCCCCAACTAAAATAACCCAATGTTGATGTCTACCTTATTAAATTATTAAAAGATATAGGGTATTTCAATATGAATGATAAATCGGTTTAGTAGTATGTGGAGACTAGATATATACATGATTTCCATATTATATTTAAAAAATAAAACATAGCACAATAAGATGAATTGCATCCTTGAAGATCATTCCAGCATTCCTTCTTAATATCCTTGGGAAATGAGAATATAAAAAAGGGTGAGCTCAAATACTCACTAAGGGGGGTAATTATATACAAATATATTATTAGTATATAAGGAATAACAATATTTTGAAGTGAACAATCAATACATATTACATTTAATCAATAACATGAGCATAAAATATATCCTTGGATGAAAGTAAACTCATTGATAATGATAACTAGATGTTCATTAAAGGAAATGGAAAAAGAAAAACCTTTATTATCTTACCATTAAGGACTTTTTATAAGAAACCATGAATATTATCATTAATTCATTTTTCCAAGACCCTTTCAATTATAGTGTAGTCATACACCAAATACCCAATGAATCAGTCATTCCAACTAGTGTGTCTCATGTGACTTTTATGGATCAAGGGGATGATTATAACCAGGTCCCACCATTCCCTTACATATATCAAATTCATTCCCTATATATTTGATCAATAATAAAATACGTAATCAATATTCCTTATAAATGAAAAAATAATTATATTTAATCAAGAATACATAAAATCAATATTTAATCAGTAAACTAAATAAATTTTTAATAAATTTCATTCAACTAACATCATATATTAAAATTATATTCAATTAAAACAACATAAAATAGTATAAGTAACACCAAAAACTTCCATGATACTAAAAATAAGGATCATAAGAAAGTGAATGATAAACAATAAAATATAATATATAAATCATTAAAGTGTGATATAAAGTATCTATTCATCTATAATGACTGTTTGTAATAAATAAAATCATTTTTCTAATTAGATAAGAATATGTTATAAAAAAATTAAAATATAAATCATTAAATGTATATTTATCTGTTTATGAAAATAAATTTATAAATCTTTTCCAAAATTCTTTTCAATATCTTATAAAATAATGCCTTTTATTTAAATATAAAAGTTAAAAGTTCATAAAATAATAGAATATTTATTACTTGAAATAAATATAAAATAATATTTGAATAAAAATTGTGAATAACTATCTTTGAGGCGGGAAAATCCATTCTCTCTTTATATGTCAAAAAGAACATCCCATTAATATGTTTATGAAATTCAAAAAATTACTTATTTGGAGATATTTTAAATGATTTCTTTGAAAACATTGTAAATAATGTTAAATGTAGTATAAAAATACCTTTACCAATCATTTAAAATTATATAATAACTTCCATGAAATTTTCTTAGCAATATTTATCTGTAATAAAAATATTCTCTGCTTAAAATATGAAATAGGGTTATTTTTCTTAAAAACATTCTTTCAGTATTTTGACTACCAACAAGGGAAAAATTTGAAACAAATATATAGAAATTACACAAATAAAAATAGTAGAATAAAATATATTGTTTTAATTAAATAAATATATAATAATACTTACATTATCAATTTAAACATGAACACTCCCAAATAAGGCCGAGTTTTCTAAATAAACCATCTTGGCTTTAATAAATTTTGAATTAAAACCCCATAAAAGGGTGAAATTAAAATTAAAACTTTAAATTCAATTATTCAATAGTAATTCATGATATAAAGTATATAATTGGATTCATATACACCATATAAGATGAATTAGGTGTATAGTATAAAATATGTGTCAATGGAGTGGAATTGATACAAAAAACACTACCTTGGATTCCTGCTTCGTTAGACACATTATAGCCCCTGAATAATCAACTAAAATTTATTAAATTTTTTAGTAAGAACCATTTTCATATATATTAAATTATTTAATGTCCTTTTGTAAAAATTTCATATCCATTCATTGAGTAGTTCTTTATTACATCAGCAACTTCTAGTTGTTCAGTTAAATTATCTAAAATTACATCGGTATTTATATGTTTTATGAAATGGTTCATTCATATATTGAATGTTATTAATTTTATTAATATAATTTTTTCTCATTATATAAAATTTATTATCATCTATGTAATGAGGTAGTATAAAAATAAATCACATTTATTAATGAAGTTGGTATTCGATATGTACACACGAGCGATATTATCAATTTCCCATGAATGGTAGGCTATGAAGATAGGTGATATATGATATTCTAATAATCATATTTATTTGAATAATATTATATATATATATATATTAATACATTCATTCATTATAACCATACATTTGAGCTTGTGATGAAAAAATATTTGTACCTCTTTGTGGAGTTGGTAGTGCACACATACACATGAGCGATGTTTTCATTTTCTATAGGAAGGGAATGAGATAGAAAATGGATTTAAAATTAACATTATAACATATAAGTGTAGTATATTTAATAATTTAACTATGTTAATATGATAATTTAATTATTAAAGGATATTTAAAATGAAATAAACTTTGAAATGTTTGGAATGAAAATACACCTCTTCATTTTGTAAACTCCCATGGTATACACATTAAGCCTTCTCGAAGTGGTATTTTGGTGATACGAAGACCTCAAATTCAAGTGAAATAATTTTTTAATGTATTTTTGTTATTATTGGTTGATATAATTTTTTTCAATACATGCATAGAAGAGAGGATAAGAGATTCCCTTTTAAAAGTTAGGTGGGTGGAAAACTTGTAAATACTTGAAACATTATTATATAATATATTCACTACAAATTCATGTGTCTCAAATTTATAAATTATTTGAATATTATAATAAAACATAAGAAATAAAATTAACTAATAGTATTTAAGAATGTATTTTGTGTTATCTTAAATGTATATAAATTTATTTAAACTCATTTTACCCATAACTGATGTGATAAATATTTACCATTATTACTATTCATTATGGAAAAAAATTAAGATAAAAATATTTAATAATATTAATTATAAAAATTAAAAATATTTTTTACATTTTAAATTATTAAATTTTATAGTTTTTAGAGATAAATTTTAAAATAAGTTCACAAAATGCAATGAAGACCGTTTTTTGAAAAATGCTTGTTTTAAGCATAAAAATAATTTTATAGAAATATCAAGTATAATGTTAATTAACATGGAATTTATTGAATTATGACAAATATAAATATACTTTGTTGAATTTGAAATAAAAAAACCAAAACTAACCTGGTTAATACTTGGTTAAATTAAATAAATAAATAAATAAATAAATAATGTTTTATTTGAACAAAAAACATTACTTGGATTTTTAAAATTTTAAACATAGATTTATAAGTTCAACATTAAGTTTTTTAAATGAATTATATCATTTATTTAATATATAATTTTTCTATAAATTTTTTTTATAAACATTAAATCTATTATTATATCATTATAATGACATAAATTTGACAGGATTTTTAAAATCAATATTTTTCATTATTCAACCAAATGAAACTATTTATGAAAAATCTTAAAAACCCATCCCAAGTTTATTTTGAGATTAAAAATATGAAAATGAAATTAATATCATCAATTTAAAATTTATTTTTTTTATTTAGGTTTTATTGATAATATTGAATAAATCTAACTGCAATATGCTATAGTTTATTTAGAAATAAAATCTTAATTACTATAACTGAAGGTTGGTATTAACATTATAAATTAAAAATAAGGGAAAATGTAAAATATATTATATCAAATTATAAATTATTCATAACATTTAATTTAAAATTAATTATTTGAAAAAATTATTTTAACCATATCCAAAGGACATTTTATAATTTATATGATCAATGACTAAATATTGAATATGAGATATTTTGGATGTTTAAATAATATAAATGAAAATTTTATTTATCTAATGTTTATATTTTTGAGTAACTTTATTAAAATAAAATTATATATAAATAATAGAAGTAAATATAAAGTGTTTTGATTTATTTAATTATGTAATTTCTATATTTTGAGACTAAATTATAACATGTTTATAAATGTATTATTAATGAAATATTCAAAAAAAATCTAATGTTTAAATATATGAGATGTTCATTTTTTTCACTGATTTATTCATAAAAATGAATAAAATATTATGAATGTATCTTTAACTTAGTTTAAATTGGTAAAAATTTTCTTTAAATTATCATACATATATCTAAGGAGTTACATGACATATATGATAAATTTTTTAGTTTACTTTTTCCATGATTGTGGATTATTCATGAGTTGGGTAAAGAGTTACGTATCAATATGATTTGATCATATTGACATAGTGTAATGAATTAGGATTCAAAACTAAATCATTTGAATCATGCATATGGGTTGGGACTAAGATGGTGAATATGTGTTAATTATTTTAAAGAAGTTAAGGAAGAAGATCATCATAAGAAAGTTTCCTAGGGATTTTTGTTGATAAACATTCATTCACTCATCATTATAAAGTACATAAATCACCCAAATTTGGTGATATTTATAATAAAGGCGATTAGATGAAGAAATACCAATAGTTTAAGAAAGGCCATCAAACAAAAAAAGATCATTATATGGAGGCGGTTGAGGGGGTTCCCAAACCCATTCCATCCTGCACACAAAGTTCTATCAGAAAATGTTTGTGTTGAAGATAATATAAAGATAATTTTCCTTTCTAAAAGTTTACAACATAATGAGTTATAAAAAACATCATGATGCTAAAATAATAATAAAGGGGGAGAATTTTATTTTGGTTTCACAAATCTCCGTATATAGAATTGTATTGATGTTTTATAAATATATTCCATCAGAAAAAGAATGGATAAGAAGACTTTGAAGTTTGTGAAGTCTTTCACTTAAAGGAAAAAAAATTGAATAGAAGTAGCTATGTATTTTAAAATGATGAAGTAAAATATTAAAAAGTCTCCAGATGTAGTCTAATCAAACTAATTATTCAGCCAACATCTAACGAACAAAATTTCATGTACAAATTCTATTAGAAGGACATATTATGTTCTGAATATGGAGTTGGTACAGGATTATCAATCAAATTACTTGTATAAAGATCTTTGAAAAATGAATGGGATTTAAATTCTACTTTTATAGAATTATGTTTCATATCATTGGATTAATAATGTATCATGTAAATTCTATTGGTATGTTCCTATGAAGCTAAAAAGGGATAATTGGAAAGAGTCTCATTGGGAAAATTGTTTTACAAAGTTTCTACTAGATAAAATTTTAGTGGTATAATTTATTTCCAAGTACAAAAGTTCATTATGAAGTTTACATTATGATAAATAATATAATAACACTATTCAAACCTTTTGAAGTTTTAAATATCATGGAATGAGGTTTGTTATTCTACCTATGGTTAAAGGAATTCTGTTTAAGGTTGTGGATGTTTAAATTTACATAAATTATTACGAATATTATAGAAGAATTGAGATGCATCCAAGTGAATTATAATAAGTGAGAGTTTTTAATTTCAAGATATTCATTGACTAGGAAAGTAATTTTGATTTATATCTTTTTTTACTTCATATTGTACTATATAAATGAGGTTTTTATATAGATCAACATGCGTATACAATTCATATGTGAAAACGTTGGAGTGTTGAATAATTGGTTTTTGATAGAGATACGTGAAAACTTTTGAAAGATAAAATCTGAGTAAGAAGTTTCCAAACAATGTATATCTTAGTTAAAATTAAAGAAGAAGTGGATATAGATCAGATAATTTTTTCATCCATAAAATTGATGAAATTTTACTTTACCAGAATAACTTTTATACCATGTGGAATTGAATATACAATTTGTATAATGGCTATTTTGATTATCAGAAGGTAGTGGATGGAATTTTTGGATGGAAAAATTAGAAAAAGGATTCAAAAAGAAAAATCAGGCAAAGAAACCATATAAACTATAAATGTTTAGAATAAGATCATTCCTTATATGGGGTAATAAAGTGAAGAATATTTTTTTTCAAGAAGATAAAAAGTAAATAAGTTCAAGAAGAATGATGGAAACATTCTGATCCTACTGGTTAATGTTTCTAAAGTTCTTATAAAATAGTTTTTATATCTTATTTATGTGAAAGGAACATTAACTATTGTTTTTATCATAGTTTAATTCAAGGGTACATATATTCCCAATTTTATATGACATTATAAAAATTACTTATCTTCTTGTGGATTGTGCTGTATTGGATTATTTTCATACCTTTCAAAGGACTAGCTACACTTACTATATAAATAACCTTGTAAATTATTATTTTTATATGTAATGTTCTTTTGTTCTTGTTTTAAATATAGTCATAATTATTTAATAGGAGGCTAAGGTTATGTTATAAGAACATTCAATTAAAACATCAGTGATTCAACCCTCCCACTCTAAGGGACCACCCAGATCTTGTTGGGTCCTTTCAAGTTGTATTAATGGGAAGATTCCCTACATTAACACTTTACCAAAGTTTTAGGAAAATAAAAGTTTAATTGGATGTTTAAAATTATATGAATTATAATGGGATTTACATTTTAATTTGGAAAAAATATCATATTGGGAAATATACAATGTTACCATATTTTATATCCTTTAGTTATGAAGCATAAAAAGTTTCAACAAAGAGATTTCTTCCTTGTTCTAATAATGTACCCCTTTAAGTTACTGATAAGAAGAATTTGGAAAAGGATGGGAGGGGAAGAAATTATTTTCTATCATCACTCTATAAAAGTGAGTTTCTTATAGTTAAATGAGTTGGAATAGCTAAGGGTGTTTGGTAAAAGTTAAATAACATCTATGAAAAAATAAAAAAGTGAAGACAAAATCATTATAAGTATGTTGATTAAAATATGATGATATTAATAAGGGTGATTATTAATTTTTTAATGATTTATTTATAAAGGTGAAGGAAATTTTTTCCATCATTATATTTCTTTGTGATGATTTGGAACATTCTACTATTTTTTAATAGATTTTATGATTTCATCCTATTATATTTGATAAAATATTTTCATCATTGGAATATTGAGATCATAAAACTCTATCAATGGATGATCTCTATAGAAATTTAATCACATAAATAATAGAATATAAATAGTTATGAAGAATAAATATAATGATTATTGGTAAATTTCTTTAAAATATGATAAGAAAATAAAATCTAATAAATTACCTGATGATGATGAAGTTCATGTCTCTTATAATTGAAATGATGTCACTAATTTTTTTGATAAATTTATGTCATTGTTTTCTAAAAAGGTAAAAAGAGGTACAAGAATATAAAATTTTAATTTATCATATAAATGTTTTAACATTATAGTTAGTGGAAATTTTGATGTAAATTTTCAACATTAAAAACAAGAATAACAATGTAATAAAAGTAACTAAAAGTTGAGAATTTCATTTAAGAATAAGATAAAAATATAAATATTATCCTATAAGTAGTATACCTTAAAAAATAAAAGATCTTGAGTATTAAGTCAAGAATTCATTATCTTACATTTTAGGATCTTTTTAGGTTTATATTTTTAGATAGTTGGGTCATAAATCCTAAATAACCTGTATTTTACAAAGTGGATACTTCTATCCAGTTTTCATTTTTCTATAAATATAAAACATTTAATATGAAACATGTTTTATTTTCATGAAAAATCTTCATGAATTTCAACCTGAATTATTATTTGTTCTTACCAGTCTTTATCCATATGATAAATATTTTGATATGTGGGATGAGAAAAAAATACCAGTAAAGGACATAAAAAAGTTGAAATCCATTAGTCGAGTGAAAGCAAGAAAAATATTGAAATTTATACATTCATCTCAATGTAATAAGATAAAATTAAAGAAATTATTTCTATATGAAAAACAATCATTTTTTTCAATGAATATCATTAAAACCCATAGTAGGAAAATAAAAATCAATTTAAGAAACTTATATCACTATATTCATAACATGTTTTATACCTTGGTCAGAAATAACTAAAGTCTAGATAAATTTATAAGAGAATCCCTATATAACTATGTGACATCCCTCCCCTTATCATTGGATTGAGTTAAGGTGTAGTTTTCACTTTCCTTAAGTGACATCTCCAAGGTTCCAAAGGATAGTAACAAATGTTAAAGACATCATCAATAGTGGGGGACGATATTCTCCTTTTAAAGAAAACACCCAACAAAATGTTCTTATACCAAAATAACTACATGATGCATGTCAATAATGTTTCAAAACTATAAAGGACCAAAATACCAATATGGATAAACCACAATAATATATAATCATAGTACTAAGAGGAAGACTAAACAACAAAACCCAAACAATCTATGACATAACTCTAGGAACTGGCCCATGCTCGAGTCATGCTAGACCTGAACACTGTGCATATTATGCACAAGGAAATTAAAATCCATTTTCCTAGCTGAGGAACGTGTGGCGTGCTTCGGGAATGGCGGGGCACCCATTGGGAGAAGATTTTTACCCTACATAAGTTTTTCTAATGAGCCTATACCCGAGTGGTACGGGATCCTGCTTGGCATCTAAGAGACCCAGGTTCAAAACCAGGGGGAGGAAAATTTTCGAGTACTATAGTAGTGTTGTAGCAGGTACTGTTTGGTACTGTAGCAGTCGGAACTATTCACCTGATTTGGGCCTTCGGGCCACTAGTTTGGGCCTATGCGTCTCAAGGGACTTCGGGACATCAAAGGCCTTCAGACCACATGGCCTTCGAGCTACAAAGACCATGGAGTAGCCCAAATCACTTATAGTAGGCCCTAGAAGAGGAGAAGAGCAACAAGAGTATTAGTCACCAGAAGGAGAGATAACTGGATCGGAAGAATGAAAGGGTATGGAAACCACCATCGGGACCAGACACTATGCAGCTTTGTACGGGGAAATGCTATTCAATCAGTAATGCAAGGTGGGGAGCTAGGCGATCAATAATAAAGAATCAGGGAAGAAGCAGTTCTAGTGGGTCGGGCCTACGGGTCATGTATTGGGCATGGTATGCCTCTGGGCCTTCGGGTCATGTATTGTAGGTCATGTCTGGCCTTATGCTTTGGGCCTACAGGTCATGTACAGGTTCCCCTTCAAACCTTAACAGGGAGATTATCCATATTAAAATAAAAAACAAGGACTTCAGTCCATTCAGGCTATGACATAACTCCATAGCTCTACGTGAATATCCATGCTCCAAGCACCACAATACCGCCCAAGCATCACAATGCATCACTAAATGAATGAGATGCCTTACCTTTTCATGTGTCTTGGAATACAAAATCTAAAAAATTACCAAAGTTAAAAATCCATTCGTGAGTCATAATACTCAGCATGTTTTCCAAAAATGACTTCCCTATATATTCCATTAGGATAAAACCATTAGCACATTTTATCTAAACAATTATGCAATGTCAAACACATCCTTACCCCTGGATTTTACCCTAAATCAACATATTCCAAAGGAAATAAAACAATAATTCCATTAGATATTTCATGTTAGAATAACCAAATCAATTATGCATGTCCACATGCCTAAAACAACATTCCACATAATTTCCACATTTTCTTAGTGTTACAATTGATGGTGAACTTCATGTCTATCCCCATCCCCTTTTAATAGTGGTACTTCATTCCCACTTCCCATTTGATTGTTTTCCTTCACACTCACTATATATCTAATCTCAACCATGCTTAACCACATAATCCAAAAACCATATCAATGAAATTTATCAAAATCTCAAAATTCAATACCCTCCCATAAACAATTTCCAACCAAACAACAATTTAATAAAAATCACTATTTGAAAAACATTCCAACACCATTTCAATAGAAAAGTGATTTATTGAAAACACCATTACGCCCCATCCATAATCAACATCAATATAATAAAAGCCACTTTTTATTGGAAACCATTTTATATCCCATCTTCCAAAAAACATTCCAACACACTGATTTTAAAAGCATCATTTTAAAATCCAACATAAATCACATTGTAAAACAAAACCCCATTTTCCTTAAAATCCAAAAATCATCCCAAAATGGGTTTCAATCTTGCTTCTTTCATCATACAAAAAATAATTTTCAAGAAATAAATATTAATTTGAAATTAAAACCTTCTAGTTCTAGAAATGTGAATTTGATAGTGAATCCAACTACCTTCGGGTTTTGAAAAATCGACCCTCTGCAAAACCACACACAAAAACCAGGTGAAACTTCCATGAAAACACATTAGATCTCTTTGACTAAAAAAACCAAACCTCCTAATTTTAGGCAAAATAACCCAAGATATACATGAGATTGTTGTAGATCTAAAAAACTGAGAGAGAGGGAGAACTATATCTTATGAAAACCATTAAATAACCACATGGGGAGACTAACCAGAGGGTAATTCCCTTCAAACCACCAAAAAACCCTTTAATTCACTTACAAAAGATGTTGGAGAGCCTCCCGAACCCCTAAGAATAATAAATCCCGAGTTGGGTTTGAGTGGGAGGAGGAATGGAGTATTCAGGGAAAATCCTGAGTCACCCTATTTTTAAAAAACCCTCTTTATAAATCTAAGCATGGTTTGATCGATTGGTTAGATAAACCATGTGTTATACATGCGACTGCTATTGTCCCAAACAGTGCCCCACATGGTTGGCCTACATGGTTAGACAAACCATGATCCAACCATACATAATCCCACTATCTCGAGTAGTGTCGTTTACCTAGGATGTCTACATGGTTTGTAAATCATGTGCCTTAACTGTGAACCAACCCCTTTGCCTTTGACTCACTATTCATAGTTTCTTGGGTTTGTTTCCAGGTTTCCACTAATTTTTCTCAAACCATACAACCCTAGAAAAGCCTCCAAACCATTCCAAAACTCTTCCAAACTCCACTAAACATTACCCAATCATTTTACAAACATAAAGAGGCCTAAAAAAGGGTTACATACCTCTAAATGAGGGCACTATATTCTACCCACCATTGGTCATTCTATCCTTAGAAAGTAGATAAACATCTTTTCCAAAAGAGATCAGGTCATTGCATGACCATCTCTTTCTTTCTTTCCCAAGTCTCCTACTAAATATGACCACATTTCCACAAAACCCAAATTAGATCGATGATTTTACCATCAAAGACTTTTTATTTCATATCCACAATCCACACTAGCACATACACCAAGGAATCATTCGAATCTATCTCAATATGATCAAAATGAATCACATGGATAGGATCATACTGATACATTTTAAAACACACATTATGAACCACACTGAACCATGGTGGTAAATCCAACTGATATGACACCATTACAACCCACTTAAGTATATCAAAATCCTGATATACCTTCGAGGTAAATTTCCCTGATTTACAAACCAATGATGTCCCAAACTCGGAGAGATTATCAAGAACACATGATTACCCACCTCAAATAGAAAATGGACTTTGATGATGGTTCACATATAAAATATGAGGACTCTACGTCATTTCTATTCTCTTCCAGATCAATATAATCTTCTCTACCATCTCTTGAACAAAATTTGGCCCAAACATTGAGGTCTCACCTATTTCTAGCCAACATAGTATAGAATTATATGGATTCCAGTACAATTTTCCAAATGGATCCATATGTATGGAGGCTTGATAACTATTATTATAGGGGAACTCCATTGATGGAATGTTCTATTACCATAAGCCGCCAAAATCCATCACAAAAGCCTGCAACATATCTCGTAAAATTTTTATCATCATCTTGGATTTCCCATCCGTTTGAGGAAGATATGTCGTGCTCATCATCAACTAAGACCCAGAGGCCCACTATAATAATTTTTAGAAACAAGATGTGAACCATAGGTCTTTATATGATCCAATCGAAACTCGTACACCATGACTCTTTAACACCTCCTAGATAAAGATTTTGGATAGATCCTCCACCATATGAGAGTCACGAATAGGGACGAAATGGGCCGATATTGTGATCTGATCCACTATCACCCATATGGAATTGTACTTCTGGACTATTACTGGGTGGCCTATAACAAAATCCATTTCTATCTTCTCCCACAAACATATAGATAGTGGTAAAGAATAAAACATACTTACTGGTCACTGATTATCTTCCTTGACTTGCTGAAAATTCAACAATATCAATACAAACTCAACCACATTTCCTTCATACCTACACAACAAAACTAGGATTTCAACGCTTCATACATTTATAGAATTCTAGGATGGAAAACGCATCTGTAATAATGATAAGAATTGAGGATTTTCTCCTAAAAATCTATCATTATCACCATATGATTTTGAAATCATGACACTGAATTCCAATATTGTTTCCAACACTCGATGGTCTTCCCAACATTATGATTCAATCTCACAGAAAATCACTCAGAATCATATATATGATCCTCTGTAACCATACCGACCATGTCAGGAACCAATGAGATCAAAAATAAAATGGCTACATCACCCCTTTCTTCACATTCCAACCTTATATTGCCTATAACTGACATCAAATAGCCCTGATATAATGACCTTTTAACCACATGGGAATATTAATTTCTACTAAATGTATTCTACACCAAATTTCCTTTACCTAGTGTGTACATCAAGTTAAGGTCAAACATATTGAGATACTTTATCCATCTCTATTACATAAAATTCAAATATCTCTGTGAGAAACTATGATTCATACACTTTTGATCAGTAAACACCATGAATTTTTCATAGAAGATAGAATGACACCATGTTTTCAAACCATGAATCACTGCCACCAATTCTGAATCATCTGTTCGGTGGTTCTTCTCATGAAACCTCATCATTTATAACCCATACACAACCACATGATCCCCTTAAATGAGAAAACTCCCCCACCCTGATCCTGATGCATCGTAATAAACCATCTACCCATTCCCTTGTTCTGGGAAAATCAATATTGGTATTGATGTATGATAATCCTTTATCTCTTCAAAATATTTATGGTACATGTCAATCCATTGAAATGGAACATTTTTTTTCAAATTTATCATCAGCGATGCTAATTGTGATAAGTCACAAAAAATCATTAATAATACCCAACCGGACCAAGGAATCTAATTATACCAAAAAATACTTTGGTGGATACCAAGAGATAACAACCTCTATCTTCTCTGGATCCACAAAAACACCTCTCTCAGAAATAAAATGGCAAAAAACGTATCTTTTATATCCAAAATTTACACTTTGGTAATTTGGCATATAATAGATTATCTCTTAGGATTCCCAAAACTACTACCAAATGTTTCTCATGCTCTCCCCCTGTCCTTGAATACACTAGTATGTCATACAAAAATAATACCATGAATGAATCAAGATATCTCTGAAATATCTAATTAATCAATTCCATAAATACTTTTGGTGCATATGTCAAACCAAAGGTCATGAACACATACTCATAATTTCCATATCTACTCCTGAATATTATTTTGGGAATATCCTCCCTTTGTACCTACAACTGATGATATCATGATCACAAGAAAGGCTTATTAAATTAATAACCTCACAACATCATATCAAACATTTCATCAATACATGGGAGTGGATATCAGTTTCTTTGTCATAACTTGATTAATCTTATGATAGTAAACACACAACTGAAGAGTTCCACCCACCTTTTTGTTGAAATGAATTGGTTCTTCTCACGAAGATGTGCTAGGATGGATGAAACCTTTGTTTAATAGCTCCTTAAACCAGTATTTCAATTTGCTCAATTCTACTTGTTCCATCCAGTAAGATGAAAGTGATATTAGATTTTTCCCCACAAGGAGATAAATCGTAAACTCCATCTCTCTCATGGGTCAGAAACCTAAGAATTATTCAAGAAATATGTACATAAATAAATCAAAAAATATTAGAAAAATGTTCTCCCAACCTCTTCTATTGATTCCAGACACAATGCCACTAATTAATATGATATCATCCCATATTATGGTGAAAACATGCCCATTTCACCCACTTTCACTTTCTCTATCCTCTATAGAGATTCTTGATGCCATAACTCTTCATAAAAATAACATTTCATGCATTATAGTCGATGTGGGAATTAAAAATTTTCAGCCAATCCATAACCTAGATTATATCAAATTCCACCATCTCAATCATAGAGAATTCCAAAATCATATCAACCCCATACACAATTATAAAATATTCTCTACATAAGAATGCTTGAAATTTTTTTTGATGAAGAGTAGTTTGATGTTTTAGAATAGAATGCATCATTTCCACACATAAACCCAAAAAATAAACCATATGATAAGAAATTAAAGAATCAGATGCATCCATATCAAACAATACTTTCATACGTAGAATTTAAAATAAATATACCACACACCATGGATGGTCCTGACTAATCACCCACAACAACCCGATCGACTCCAAACAACTGCTTGATTTCCACACTCAAATCTTTATTTCCTTGTTGAAACTTTCCCTACTGAGGAGTCATAGTATTACTAGAATAATCATGACTAACTCGGCTCTACTGACGAGGAGTTTGTTTCTACCTTTATCCCGAAGAGTAATAGGATGCCTACAACCCTTGAGGGGCTTCACAAACACCCAATCTCATAGAATTATAATAATAACACTAATGAATGACCATGTTCATGTATTTATTACATTCTTGAGGATGCTTCATACAATACCTCTTCTTGTGGCCTATAAAACCACACTACAAACAATATGTATTACTATGAGGCATCGAAATAATATTCACTGATCTTGTTGTAAGATTTTGAGCCATAATTTCACCACTGAAATAAGTTTACCTCTTCCACTTGATCCTCATGTTACAGTTCACACTATTCCCCATGGCTACCAACATTCTTACCCCTATTGTATCCCCCAGGATATCTCTTTCACTCACTAATTTTCTACTCACCATTTTTGTATAATCTCTTATACATAGCCCAATAATTTTGGAAAAAATTTCTTTCCTCAAGATTGATTCAAAATATCTTCACCTTCAATGACGCACTAGCCGCCACCTTGAGTGAAATCTATACTATGTTTATAAACATAGATGAATATTCCATCACTGACATGTTCTCCTACTCTATGATGAATAAATATATTGTGTGAAAAAGTTTGAATTTATAAGGGTAGATTTTTTTTGTTAAATATTTCCTCAAATCCCTTCGATGTCATACCATGGTCTACTCTATCATGGACCACCAACTACCACCACTAACGTACATTATTTTCCAACATGTATGTATTTAACTTCACTTTCAACTCTTCTAGTGTTCCTAGGAAATAAATGATTCGATTCATCATGTTTGGCCCTACTTCCTCCCTTTATGATTCCAAATCACCATGAAAAATTGGTGGATTCTTCATTCAAAACTGGAACAAGTGATTGAAATTCCTGGGATAATCACTTATATTCCCACATTCCATAGATTGGAAAGCATTCACTATGTTTTGAGATAGCTTCCAATTCACCTAGGGCTCTGGTTTAACCACATTTTCTATAGAATCTTCCAGTTGGTCTCTATAATGTCTACCCGATGCCATTTCTATCAACATAAGAATAACCATAAGTCTCACACCTGAGTAATTGAAGGATTACAATTTCAAATTATATCATATTCTATCAATGATAACCATTTATTCCATGTTCAAAAATTTTTATGACATAAAATCCACTATGTTTTGAAAATCAACCCATTTTCAAAATACCATAACCATTCACTTTTCAAAAGAGATCTTTTGGAAACAATTTCCAGATTTTTTATAAATCCAAAAAATCTATATCAAACATAAATCATTATTACAAAGAAAACATGAAATCATATTTGGAGTTCATTTTTACCATGCATGTCAAGCTCATCTCATGGGCTATACCCACAAAAATGAGATCACACTCTTATAAGTGTCTTTAAAGCACATATGTACCCAACTCCCTGGTAACTTGAAGTTTATTATAAAAGGATTAGCTACATCATTTTGTGAAATAAATTTTAAGTTCCAAAATTCATATGCCTTCCTACTATCCCAAATCATGTAATACACTAATAAAAAATGTCAACTCGAATACCGAACAATACCTACAATACCTGTATATTGAAGACCAAACAAGATGATTCCACTTGTAACATATCTCTCATCCCCATTAGAATGATTTTAGTTCGAGGTTATACTTGGCCATAATAGACATCCCCAAGGAAAAAAATGATGGAAATAAATTAAAATGGATTCATGATTCATATCAACAATGTTTTAGAACTCAATGAGAACAAAAGACCAATATAGCCAAACCACAATAATCTATAATCATATTACTAAGTAGAAGAATAAACAAAAAAACCCAAATAATTTGTGACACAACTCCACAGCTTCACACTAATCTCCATGATCCAAACATCAAAATACCACCCAAGCTTCACGATGCACTACTAAAGGAATGAGATGCCTTACTATTTATCATGTCCCAAATCTCAACATCTGCAAAAGCACCAATGTTCCAAAGAATAGGGTGAGTAATAATATGAAATAGGTTTTCCCAAAATGACATCCCTACACATTCCAATAGGATAAAATCATTAGCACAGTTCATATAAACAATTATGTAATGTAAAACACATCCTTACCCAAGAATTTTACCCCAAATAAACATATAATGAAGGAAAAAAAACATGTCATTAAAAATTTCATATTAGAATAACCAAATCAATTCCATGCTTCCACATGCCTACCCAAACCATCCACACAATTTTCACATGAGATCCGTGTTACCATTGATGGTGGAACATAACATCCAACCCCATCTATCATTTTTAGTGATTCTTCGTGCCCACTTCACTTTTCAAGGATGTAATCCACTCCTATTATCCATCCAATCCCAGAAATGATTAACCATGAAATCTAATAACTATATGAATAACATTGATAAAAATCAAATTAATCAACACATTCCCCCCAAACAATTCCTAACCAAATAACCCCTTAAGCCAAATCATTTTTTCAACAAAATGCCAACATTATTTCAAAATAATTAAGATTTATTGAAAAAACCATTATTTTCTGTCCATGATCAAATTCAATTCACTAAAATCTACATTTTATTGGAAACCATTTTTTCAACCCATTTACCATAAAACATTCCAAAACACCAATTTTAAAAGATTCATTTTAAAATCTAATGTAAAAAACATTGCTCAAAAAACCCCATTTTCCCTAAATTCCAAAAATAATCACAAAATGGGTTTCAATAAAGCTTATTACATCACAAACACCTTTAGTTTCAAGAAAAAAAATATTAAATTGTAATTAAATCCTTTTATTTCTTGTAAGGTGGAGTAAATTGTGAAGCCACTTACATTAGGGTTTGGTGAAATAACCCACTACACACCAAAATCATGTAAAACATCCAAAAAAACTCCTTTTATATATTTTCGTAACACCAAACTTCTCAAAACGCATCATTTTAAGAAAAAAAACTCTAGATCTACAAGTGAAAAATATATATCAAGAAAACCAAGAGAGAGGGAGAACTGGAACTAAATAAAACCATGAAATAACCAAGAGAGGAGACATACCATAGGATAATCGCATTCAAAATACCAAGAAAACCCTTTAATTCACTCCCAACATGAGTGGGAGAGCCTCTCTAACCCTTAAAAAGAAGAAATATCAAGTTGGGTTTGAGTGGGAGGAGGAATTGAGTATTTTAGGAAAATATTAAGTGACTATGTTTTTTAAAACCCTATTTTTAAAATATCATATTGTTAGATCACATAGTTAGACAACCAGTGCACTAACCATGCCACTACTACTATCCTGAAGGTTTCCTTGTATGGTTAGAAAAAATGGTTAGACAAATAATACACCAAACGTGTAGAAGCCCACTATCTCAATTAGCACTATTTACCTAGTCTGGTTTCACGGTTAGTAAAATGTGTGCCTTAACCGTGTACTCACCCCTTTGCCTCTGCCTCACTGTGCATGGTTACCTAGGTTTGTTTCATGGTTTCCACTAATTTTTCTCAAACTGTTCACCCCTTTAAAACCATCCAAAACCTTCCAAAACCATTCCAAACCCTCCCAAACATTACCCAAACATTTTACAAACATAAAGGGACATAAAAAGGGTTTCTTACCTCAAATTGGGGGTATTAAAAACATTTAACTTATTTCCTCTGAAGACAAAGAATATTACCTAATGAATTGGAGAACTCTAATGTGTCTTACCTTTCATATAAGGTGTATTATGGTCATACATTTTTTGGAGCTATAATGGAGATCAACCCATCATATAAGATATATCTGGCTGATCCATTTCTAATATATAATACTCAATTTTTATATCCTAAATAAACATTTTCTTTCACTTTTTCATCATAAAACCTTTTAAAATCTCATTTACACCCATATACAAAGCATGTTCTGATATTGAAATATCCTTTAATTTCAAACCCCATTTTTAATTAAAAATAACCAGAAAACGGGATAGAAGGGGTTTTTCAACAAATCATGAAATCTTATAAAACAATAAAGACATAAAATAATATTTATAGTGGTAAGAAATGTTATTTTCATAGTATATATTAAAATAAAACATTTTTTTTTCATTTTTATAAAGAAAGTCAAAAAAATCATAAATATATTCCTTTTAAAATGTTTAAAAGAAAGTAAAAAATAGACATAAAATTCCCTTTATATTTACTTTATATTTGTAAAAATAAATTAATAGGTTATTTCTTAAAACGTGGAAATGTAAGAAAATTATTTAGAATATAAATTCATAAAACATTTTAAAACAAGGTTTTAAGGTAAAATGTGTCTTACCATAATTTAAAATAATCGAATATATTTTTTATAACATTGAATAATACTATTTTGTTAATTATTTAATTAAATGAGAACATTTTTCAAGTTTATTATTCCCTTTATTTAACTTATTTCTATGTTATTTATAATTAATTAATCAATAAAGTTCATTTTTTGGAATTTTAGGGACATTAAGATCATATGTGAAAAATGAATTTGGTAAGTTGAACATGGTAAAAGTGGTCATCATTCCATAATCCCCAAAATAATAATCATGGAATAATTTTAATTTTTATATATCTATTATAAATTTAAAGGTAACCATGAATTACAGTAATGGAAAATGAAAAATGTTACAATCATAGAGACAGTTGGTCATACACAAGAATGAGTAATGCTTCCATTTTGTCAACAATCATTGGGGAAATAAGTTAAGTATTATTTTATCTTTAAAATATGATTATAAAATAAAAAATAATGTATTTTTTTTAAAATAACTATTTATCTAATCCATGGGATATGGTGATGAAAAATGAATGACATCGCTTCTTAGAGGTGGTAGTCCACATGTTTGCTTGAATGACATTATCCTATTTCAGTGAATGAAAAGGTAATAAAATAGTTGTTATATTATTTTTAAGTAATTATAAATATTTCATGAATATCATATATATAGATTTAATCCATTATTATAATCCACATAGATAGGTGGTGACAGAAAATGAATTACATCGGTCCGTGAAGTGGTGGTCCACCGTACACATGAGCGATGGATTCTATTCCTATTTAAATTAGAATGAATATAGATATAAGATATTAAATTAACATAATAAAATATCATTATATTGGATATATATATTTTATTATATCGTCATGGTTAAATAATATTTTAATTAGGTGGAAGAATCAATAAAATAAAACTATTGGGTTAAACACTCGGTAGGTATGTTTGAAACCAAAATAAAAATGTTTGGTTAAACACTGGGTAAGTATGTTTTAATCTATATATATGATATTCATGAAATATTTATAATTATTTAAAAATAATATCTGGGTAGGTATGTTTTAAACCAAAAGTGTTTTGAATTTTCAAAAAATTAGAATAATAAGTTCCTTTTATAATAGTGGGGAGGGCCACTCTTGAAATTTATTAAAATATTAAATTAATAAAAATTAATTTTCATTTAAAAATTGATATAAATTGATTATTGTAAAATATAATATTATTATGAGCTGAAATAATCTCATCCTATAAAATTTCTATGAGTTCATATAAGTTTTTTTCCTTGCCTCTTTGTTTTGACCCACTTTAACCCTTTTTTTATGATTACCGTGATAATGATGTTTTAAATTTTTAGGGGTCAAAATAGTTATGATAAATGGAAAAATGTGTCCTAAATATACCATGGTTGATATTTTATACCATATCCCAATTAGGTTTCTATAAATAGGAATTTTGTAGCTTTAAATCATTTATTAAAATATTATTTATCCTAGAATATCGTAATTTCAACTTTAAAACTATTCATTTACTTTAAATTTAATAACATGAAAACAAAAAATTAACTTGAATATAATCCTTTAAAATACCTTTTATATGTTTTATTTGTCCTTAATTTTTTTTTAAAATAATAAATATTTCAAATTATATTGCTTTTGATATTTTTAATAACATATATTTTATTTTTGGTATTCCTTGAATAATTATTGTGTAACGATGCATATGATTTTAAAGAAAACATTTCTTAAATAAAAATTAAAAATAAATTACAATGGAAAAATAAATTCATCTATTCTGAAAATGACTATTTATAAAAAAAACTTGTACTTTGTTTAACCCTATGTAAAAAACTTTATAGTTTTTAAAATTATAAGTGTGCCTGTTTAGGATTTATATTCACTTAAATATTATAAAGGTTCAAATAATGTAAAAATTGAAAAAAGGCCATATATTCTATTTTTTGGATGATAATAGATTTCATATAATCATAAAATAAAAATAAGGAAAATTTTAGGTTCATTTTTTTCCTTATCATTTTATTTTTATCCTTAACTACCCTATTTACCCTAAACACTGGTAAAAATATTACTATGGTTACTATTAAAAAGGTCTAAAAATAAAAGGAAATAATTTTTTAAAAATTTACACCTTGATTCCAAATAAAGAATAAATATTTAAAGATTCAAAACATATAATTGAAATAGCTTAACAAAACATTAAATTTATAAAGTGTGATGAAAAACATTTTTCATAATATTGTCTTTTTAAGTGTACAAATTTTTTTCATACCAAATTCATGTTTAAAAATCATTCCAAAGACCAAAATGGGATTATTTTTAACATAAAATAAGAAACTAAATTTTAAAAAATCCAAAATTAAATTTTAAAATTTTACATACAGTAAATGAAAACATAGTTTTTCAATTAAAATATGTTTTCTTCACCATTTATTAAAAATTGGAACTTTTCAAAAAATTAACCAAAATTTCACTATAAGATAATTTTTATAATCTAGTTTACAAAATTATTACTCCTTTCTCAAATAAAATTTTCTAAAATTTACATAAATTTAATAAAATATATTCTCAAAATGTGAAATAAAGCCCATTTTTTGTAAGAAATATCGTTTTGATAAGCAAAACGAATTTACTAAAATTTAGGTGATTATTTTGTAAGAATTAATCAATAAATTTTCATAGATTTAGGATATATATATATATCATAATTCATTTAATCCTATTCATACACTCAATTTTTATGGTTGCATTATAATAGTCATATTTAAATAATAATATTTCATCATTTGTTTAAGCTCAATGTGTATTATCTTGTATGTTATCTAATATAGTTTTTATTTTGTAAAAAAATTAGTTATTATATTATCACCCCATTAATAAATTAAATCCTAATAATCTTACCATTTTCTAAGTAATTAATCATTTCACATTTAATAATTCCTTTATAGAAACCCACATCATAAATTGCTTTATCAAAAAATCTTCTTGATAAGAGAGAAATGGGAACTACGAAGGTTATATAGAATGACACATAACAATGTTTCCAATTTGGAAAATTTTGTTCGGAATTATAATATGTACTTTGAAGAGAAAAATATCACCCAATTATTGATAGAGATAATATGGTCAATAGGAAGTTAGTCATCACAAAATCATAAATCTTTGATGTGTGAAGAGATCATCGATTCATCGAATATGCAGGTAATAAAGATAGAATTTTTTTCCAAGATCATTTATACTAGGGTGGATTAATTTCATTACCATACATACTAAAATCTATGTAAATATTTACATAAATTTAGAGGAAGGGTATATATTACAAAGAAAATCACAGAACACAAAAATAGAGGGAAGTACTCAGTGAGACTCAAACTCAAGACCTCAATGAGACCCATAGGGGAAGATACCAATGAGTCACACCCTGATGAAAAATCCCAAAAATAATACTTACATTAATATTATACATTCATATTTTAATAAATTTTTATTGCAATATCTTCTTTTTCTCCAAATTAAGGTTAATCGAGATGAATTTTATTTGTGCCTGAAGCACCAAGATCAATGTCTAATGGATCTCATAATTAAACCAAAGGATGTAAACATATTTATAAATTCATTTGACATTAACCAAAACCGAAAATGGTTGAAAAAAGATAAGATTATACCCCAAAAGAATAAATCTTTATTGTGAGAAATGAAACATTAATCTTGAAAGCCTCAATAATAACACCCAAATATCGACATTGATAATTTGGAAAATAACTAACCTAAATTTTCTTCAAAATATTCTTGACCAAGATAAAAACCCAAAAAATCAAAAGGATTTGAATTCATTTTATTTTGATATTAATTTATCATTTATCTCTAGTCAATAGTAGTCAATCAAAAATTCATATACCCAAAATGTATTTTCCCTAGACATATAATCTCCAAAATATTCTCATCATATTAATAAATAAAATTTTTCACCATAAAAAAAATAAAAATTTTATATTACTTATAAAATAAAATTTCTTTTTTATTCATAAAATAAAATCCCATAATAATATATATTGCTTAATCAAATAAGATTATTATAATAGTGTAATTCTTCTAAAAATATCATTAATAACTCAATCACCTAATCACTCTTTTTTCCCATGGTTATCCGTATAGTAAAAATTAAGTTCTCAAAATCAAATTAATCACCATATACCAAAATATTTAAAAAAAATGATGTCATACCAATGGTGAAATCCCATAGAAAAGTAGTAGACACTACACTCTGGTTGCCCTTTGGTTGTGGGTATAAGCCCTATAGACTTGATGGATGTGATGGGTTACCACCCGACCTATGAGTTTTATTTTTAATAAAACTATATCAATATAATTCCTATAACACAACCAAAAAATGATTTACATACATAAAATTAACCTTAATCCTCAATGATCTTATAAACTCTAATGGTTTTCAATTATTTTAAAAATATATCTACAAAATGAATATTTAATTATTTCTTAAATAATTTTTTTACATGTTAAAAATTAAGGTTATATATACCTCAAACATCAATAAAAATCAATAAATGTCTCCAAACTACTCCCGTCACATAAAGCATCATAAGTGTGTTTACACTTTTAAAATTATGATCATACTTAGATTTATCACTAAATTATAACTCTTGAATATCTATATTTAGACATGAAAATCATTAACTTTTATTCATTATCCATTAGAAATGATTTTATATATTATTCTTTAATACTTCCCCCTAAAAAAAATAAGAATCATGTCCTAAGATACATAAATTTCAAAACATAATCCAATATATAATCCAAGAATTTCATATGTAATTTTCAATTTCATCTTCTTCAACTATAATGGCATTAGACATTGCTAAGAATTTATCTATACGATCTTGACTATCCCATTCTTCAGTTTTCCCCCTACTAAATAGATTTCCATAATTCCTATACCCCCCAAATTTAAAACATGAAATTAATACCTTGTGAAAATTTGTATTCCCTTACATGGAATTAATTGGATGCTTCGTTTTTTCCCTTTTTATATTATTGATTTATGTCCTCTATTTAATACATACAAAGCATCTTCTTGACTGTTGAAGACATTATCCGGGGTATTTCTTCCCACATTCTCAAAATATATGTCATTGAATATTTTTATCATTACGATCTTTATCACATTAATTTTAATAAAGAATCACTTCAATCTTATTTTATGAGCTAGTAAACACACCTTAGTTTAGTTTTTAATCAAAAATCATAAAAAATAGTTAATAATAATTGTACTAGTGATTATTATAGTTCCCATTCCATTCAGTTTCTCATTCAAATAGACATGAAATTTTCCTTCAGAACAATAATTAATTTGGTTCATGATGTATCCATCTATTTACTAAATCCCAAAAGCTTAGTGTGAGTAAATGAAAAAATCATAATAAACCATCATATGAGGAGAATAAACACTAATTTATCCTTAACAAAATTATATTTAACTCTTTAGATTTATCGATGATAAATATAATCCATAATAACTACTAAAAAATGTGGTTATATATGAATTATAAAATAAAATCAAATAATATCATAACCTCTAATGTTATATAAACCGACCTATGATACTAACTATAAAGACCTCAATATAATAATTACATAATATTGTGTCTTATGTTAATAATTAATTATATTACATTTTGAGAGTCTTTTATGTTTTTTGTTTTAGAGAATTATTCCTTAACTAATACATAAAATCCCATATTTTACAAAGTGGACACCTATGACTAGTAACCATTTTCCCCATAATATAATCCTTTTAAAATTATTCACATTTTCATTTCATGACAATTTTTTATTAATTTCAACTTTACTTCTTCTTTGTTCTTACCAATCATTAATTCCTACGAAAAACTATTTAAAACATGGTATGAGCACAAAAATTCTCAGTAAGGGAAATAAAAATAAGAAAAATTTTAATGTAGTGAAAAATATTAAACCCCTTGAAATATTATATTTATCTCAATGTTATTTGTGTGAATTAAATAAATAATTTCTATATGAAAAAAACACACAATTGTTTTTGCAAAGAAAACTATTAATAGAAATGGTAAAAATAAAAAAAATGTTTTAGGAAACTTAGATCATCATATTCATAACTAATTTTAAATCCATGTCAAATATAACTTGATCCTAGTTAAATCTATAAAACAAATCCTTTGGTAACTCCCTTCTTCTTACCTCTATGTACAAGCAACATTATCTAATTCATTTAAGTGCTATAATGGTTCTCGCCATTCGTATAATATGTATTGGGTTCACCGATTTTACATGAGCTATAACAGGGATCAACCCAACATAAAAGATATTTTAGGCTTACCTATTTCTCATATATAATGTTATCATACTATATCATGATTAATAAATTTATTCTTTCACTTTTTCATCATAAACCCTTTGATAAACTCTTTTGAACACATATGAAACAATCTTTTAAATATTGAAATAACCTTTTCCTTTCAAAACCAATTTTCAAATCCAAAATTCCCTAAAAATGAAAAAATGATTTTATTTGATTAAAACATGATTTAATCAAAATAAGGAAAATTTCAAACAACAGCTAGGGTGGAGAAAAAATTTATTGTTATCATATATGTTAAAATGAAACATTCTTTCCTAAATTTTTGTAGAGAAAGTAATAACATCCTGTAAAAATAATTTCTTAGGAAACCATTGAAATAATTCTAAAATAGAGATAAAATCACATTATAATTATTTTATTTCCATATAAAAACATTAATAATATGTTTTTATAAACAATAAAAATGAATAAAAATATTGATAAAATAAATCCTTAAAACATTTTAAAACAAGGTTTTAAAGTAAAGTATCCCTTACCATGAGTCTGACTCACCTCGTATGATATTTATATTCCTGGATAATAAAATTATGTTCGTTATTTAATTTCATGGGAAACAATTTCATGATTATGAGTAATTTTATTTCACTTATTACCATGTTATATTCAATTACTTAATCAATTAATTTCACATCAGACGTTTTGATGATATTCGGCTCATATGTAAAAAATGACATTGGTGGGTTGACTACGGTTAAAGGGATAATTATTAAATAATTTATATAATAATAATAATTACATAATTATAATTTTTGAATATCCATTATACTTTTATAAAAAACCATGAAATATGTTTATGAGAAATGAACTACATAACAATCTTGGAGATGGTAGGTCGTACACAGACATGAGTAACGTTTCCATTTCCAAAGATCATTATAGAAAAGGGGTAGGTATTATTTTTTATTTATCTAATTAAAATAATTTCATAAATAACATATTATGTCTTTAAATATACTTATATATATAATTCAAGTGATGTGGTGATGAAAAACGAATCACAACGATTTTTTCTGGTGGTATTCCACATGTACACATGAACGACGCTATCATTTTTCACTAAATGAAAAGGTTAGAAAATAAATGTTCTATTATTACTAAATAATTAAAAATATGTGAATAATATCATATATATATATATACATTAAATACTTCAATATAACCATCAGTGAGAGGTGGTGATGGAAAACAAATTACATCAGTCCACGAGGCGGTAGTCCTTTGTACCCACGAATGATGGATTAATTTCCTATTTGATAGAGGATGTATATGGATATAGGTTATGAAATTAAAATAATAAAATCTCAATATATTTTATATAATTATGATATTATATCAATATGGTTTAATAATATTTTAATGATGTGGAATATGAAATAATATGAAAACTTTTAGTTAAAGACAATAAATCTTCTTCAAACAATCTCTGTTTCATTACACCTTATTCCCACTATGGTTGGTATTATACAATGACTAATGTATCTAATAAGTGAATAAAGATATGGTGATTGTATTTTTGTTGGTATTGGAGGAACCAAATGGAATTTTATG
Organism: Viscum album; assembly: GCA_963277665.1. Taxonomy (NCBI): domain Eukaryota; kingdom Viridiplantae; phylum Streptophyta; class Magnoliopsida; order Santalales; family Viscaceae; genus Viscum; species Viscum album. Next base: position 2,127,802,300 of record OY728130.1, on the reverse strand, counting down.
TGTGAATAAATGAGAAGAAGAGGTTCCCTTTTATAAGAGTGGGGAGGGGAACTCTTTGAACTTCTTAAAATATTAAATTTATATAAATTGATTTTCTTGTTCAAATGAATCCAAATTATTAATATGAAAATATAATAAAATTATTAGTTTAAATAATCTCATCTAGTAAAATTAGGAAAAATTTAGATATGGGTTTTAGCCTTATCATTTTGTTTTAACCCACTTTAACCATTTTTTATAACTTACCCAATAATAATGTTTTTCCTCTCTAAGGGTCAATATAGTTACTATAAATGGAAAAAAATCAAATAAATGGATCATTATTGATATTTTAAATCATATCCCAATCACATAAATGAAGTTTGGATTTTTTTGAGTTTTAAATCATTCAATAAAATATTATTAACTATAAATTATCATTAATATAAATTTTAAAACTATTCATTTACTTTGAATTTTATAACATGAAGAAAAAAAATTAATTAGAATAAAATATTTTAAGACAACCCTAATATATTATATTTATTCAAAAAATTCATGGAACACAATAATTATATCAAATTATATGACTTTTTATAATTTTAAAACAATTTATTTTATTTTTCAATTAATTGAATAATTATTGCGTCAATATTACGTAAGCTTTTAAGGTAAATATTTATTCACTAAAAAATTATAAATATATTAAAATATAAATAAAAACTCATTTATATTTAAAATTACTATTTTTAAGAAAAATTATACTCTATTTTCCCTATGTTAAAGTAATATAGCTATTAAATGCAAGTGTGTGGTATTTTTGGCATTATATTCACTTTCATATTATAATGGTCAAAATCATGTACAAATTGTAAAAATACTATATATTATATTTTTGGATGATTAAGGATGATATATACTCATCCAATAAAATTGAGGTAAGTTTTCAGGTCATTTATTTTTGTCCTTATGATTTTATTTGTTATCTTAATTACTCGATTTACCATTGACCATGGTTTCAAAAATTACTAAACTTGAAATTCATAAATTCATAAAATAAAAGGGAACTGTTAAAAAAATATAAACCCCATGATTCAAAATATGTAATAATAAATTTAAGATTCATAACATAGAAGTGGTAGAATTTAATATAAAATTAAACCATAAAAATACAATGAAAAATAGCTTTTCAGAAAAATGCATTTTAAGTGTAAATTTTTTTATCTAAATTAAAGTAAAAAAATTAATTTCAAAAAATATGGTTGGATTATTTTTAATCAAAATGAAGTAATTAAATATTGAAAATCATCTAAAACATAATTTTTTTACTTCTATTAATAATTTAAAAACATATTTTTCAATAAAAAACTTATTTTTTACTTTTCTTTGAAAAGTCAATATTTTCAAAAAATATCTAAATTTCAACATTATATAATTTTGATATTTTTATTTAAAATATGATATAATTTCTTATCAATTATAATTTCTAAAATTTTAAGATATTAATTATAATAGGTTCACAAAACTAAATAAAAATAAGTTTTATTGATAACATATTTTTATGAATAAAATGACTATTGAAAAGCAAGTGATATAGTTAATAATAATTAATAAATAAATTTTAATTAATTTATAAACATTATATTATATTCTATAACATATTTAATCATTTTTATGCCTTCCAATTCAATGGATTAGTTACAATAGTCATACTTAAATAATAATATTTTGTAGTTTGTTTAGGCTCGATGTTGGGTATCTTGTACACTATGAGAAATAGTCTTTATTTATAAAAATGAATCTTAGAATATTACACATATATATTTAAATGAGAATAATTTATCTAAATATAAAATTATAAACATTGTTTTTAAGTATGAGAAATATTATGACAGAAAAAAAGATACGGATAACTTCAGGAAAGATTTTATTGAACTTTTTATTATCAAAGTGAATGATTAAAAGTTCACCAGTGATAGAAGAAATAGTTAAAAATAAGAATAAATATCATAGATTGATTCTATATGGAAATAGAGTTTTAATAATGTCTTTTAAAATTAATTATATTTTAAATAGAGATTAATAATATGAAAAGGAAAATATTTTATAAAACAATCACGAATAATTTATTGAAGAAAAATAAAATATGTATAAAGATATTTATAATCTGAAAAAAAATTTTGATGAAAAGATGAACCTAAAAAATGAAATTGAATAAATTTTGATGTTGTGGAGGGTATGTTAGAAATTTTTCAATAAAACCCTATTAAAGTAAATAAATTGGTTGCAAAATTCCGAAAATAATTTATAGAAGTTGGTGAAAGTTATGAGAAGTTATAACATAATGTGGATCAAAATAAGAAATCCTTAAAAGTTTCTAAGAATAATTATGTTTCATAGATGGAAATTAATGTTAGAAAACCCATGTATGTTGCTAAAACTAGAAGAGATCAAAACATTTTGTTTCTAAGGTCATAAAGTCTAAACCAAAATTTTCTATTATAGGTGATTCTATTTAGGATGATAAGAAATCTAATTTAAAGAAAATAATATTAGAAGGTAACCAAGACCTTGATTTTCAATAAAAAACAAAAGTGTAAGGTAAGAGGCTTTATGATAAGTAGAAACACAACTCCAAATTTTTTTTAAATCATAAAGGGATATATTATTTCTTTGGTTATTTTGGAAATTGTAGGGGATTTGGGAATAAAATATATATGTGTTGGTTTAATATTCAATATTATTGATAATATTGGATATTCTCTTGGAGAAATTTGAGGGGGAGTCAACCCAGTCTAAGAAGAATGCCTAAAAATTTCAGTTTGAAGATGAAAAATAGATTCCAGCCTTTAGAAACAATTTTTAAATAATGTGGTCAACTTATAGATGTTGAAAAAAGATTTATTGTCATTATATCTACAAAACAAATATTATACAAAAAAACTTCAAATAAATGTTAGAACAAAGTTAAAAATAATGAATAATATGTAGTTATTAAAAGTGATCTCAAAGATATAGAAAGAGAATGACCATAGATTTTATGTTTCAATTGTTTTTCACATATGATATAAAATTTGATGTTATTGTAGAATGTGAAATATTTAAAAAGGTAATAATGACTTTAGGAAATAATGATTCACTTATAATCAAAGGTGTGGGACCAAATATCCTTGGGGAAGAAAAGCTAAAATACAAATGAGCCTTGATTGTTAAAGGGATGAAACACAATTTGTTAAGTATTTTATAAGTATTTGATAAAGGTAAAAATGTTGTTTTTATAAAAGATGGTCTTTTTTAAATATTATAAAAGATATTAAACATATCATGAAATGAAAATGAACAAATAAAAATGTGTCTCAAGTTGGTAGTACAAATATTTCTTTCCATATGAGCATGATAGAAGAAGACATGCTATAAAATAATTGAAAATAACATACTTTTTAGAATAATATGAGAAAAGTATCTAATATTGATAGTATTCTTGATATTCCTAACTTGATAAGAATAATATATTGCTGTTGTTCCATTTTTTAGAAATGGATTATTATAAACTCAGTAGAGAAGAAGGTTGAGATTTATTCAACTCATCCCATAGAGCTGATACATTCTGATATTTATGGGTTTTCGAGTAAAAATTCAAAATAAAGAGATATGTAATTTATTTATTTCATTGATTAATTTACATGAATTAGATGTTTTATGTTTTTAAAACATAAATTATTGGGTCTACATTTGTTAAGAATTCAATGAGAATAGTAGATAAAGAATGCATATTTTTAGTGAATATGTTTTGAACTGATAATAGTGGTGAAAATAAAAATGAGTAGTTAAAATATTATGTTAAAAAAACATGGAATTAATCCTGATTTTATTTCACTATAAAAACTATATAAAACATTTTTTTTGAAATAAAAAACATAAGTTGGGTGGAAATGAAGTTAACAATGATGATCAGAAATTATACATCTCATTATTTTTTAAGGAGAGATTTCATTGAAATATTTTATATTGAAATTTGATTTTTCTATAGACCAAAATATGATATGAATCCTTATGAAATGTTTTACAATGAAACTCTGTGTTGGAAGAACCTAAGGGTGTTTGGAAGTCCATTTATTGTAAAATTACATGTGGAAATCCTGGAAAGTTTGATCATAGATGTGTTGATGGAATCATTATTTTAGACTTTTATAGTGATCCAAACTATTCATACATAGATATTACATCTTATTAGATGATTATTCAATACATTACATAATGATACAGGCTAGAATAATATTGTTCTAGTGAATTTTGAAACATGGAAACATAAACAACTGGTTTCTAAGTGAACTAATTCATCCCCCACTAAGTACTTCATAACAAGAACCCTTCTTATACATGTAATATATAATACCTTTCTTCAGAACCTGAGGAAAGAAAACATAATAAAGGTAGATATCATATTCTCAGTAAGGGTAAATAAGGAGGATATCAATGATAACATAAATATAACATGTGTATAAGGGTATGATAATATGAGATTAACTTTAGAAAACAATACCATACAATACAAAGATCATAATTATGATTCATGGAATAAATATTGGTAGTTCATAAAAGATTAATCATAATTAAATCAAATAACCTGATCCATGAGGGAATAACATATGCACAATACATGGATTTTTAGCATATAAATAAGCACAGAAAATCATTTCCTTAGTATTAAAGACTCATTTACAAGGCTACTATATTAGAATAGGTTCACTCCCCAAACCATCATAGCATTCATGGGTAACTCCCAATACTATCATATTGGACAAAATTCCTTTTTGAATTGGGTTCACTTTTCATTCCAATCATGTTTATCTCATGAGATGTTGATATTTACCCAATGCATTGGTAGTAGATATCGATCCCACCAATTACATAATGAAAAGAAAACATATGTGTGCCAAAAAAATTGTAAAATATTCATCATATTATAACCCATGAAAATAAATGGTTTTCATAAATATTTCATCAAATAATAACCTATGGAAAGGAAAAGGGTTTCATAAACGTTTCATTATTTCATCATAGCATAACACAAGGAAAATGAATAAATTTTATAAACATACTCTATTCATAATTATAAAATATTTATAGAAAGAATATGTATAGTATAATTACATATTATTCCTAGTAAAACATAAGTAACATCAAAATATGTCTTCTTAGATAGAAAATGGTTTTAAAAGACCACATGAATCTTTTCTATAGGAAAAAACTTATCCACTTCGAAAAAACTTATTTAAAATAAAATTTTTTATCAAATATTAAATAAAACATATTATTATATAATTAACTTGGAATGTTTTAAAAGAATATCTAAATCATTTAGTGGTCCTGATGGAATAAAATACCATTTATGATGTACATATTAAAATATTGATTCCTTTATAATTTTTGTTAAAAAGTCAAAAGACATTTTTTTAGGAAAAACAAGAGGGTTCCTTTTAAACCATTTTTTAAAATTAAAACAAGATTATAATTTTAATTATGTAATAAATGAATAATTTAAAAATATTTCTTTGAAAATTTTTTATAAAACACGTAAAAGGAAGAAAAAGTATTTTCAACCGAAGAGAGAAATAATATTTATTTTTATTAAAAAAAAATTTCAGTATATTCAGTACTTAAAGAGATAATAATTATATGGAAATTTTTAATCTCTATAAATAATCACATGAGAAGGAAATTAATGATATTATTTAGTTATAAGTCATAATATTTATTCATCAAAATAATAATCATAAACAATCCTGATAAATAATGAGATTGAAACATCTAACCCATACCACATTTGTATATTCTGAATCATAATCCCTGTGAAATTGATATCCTTATATGGATATGTATATCCTGTTATTTTCATGAGAATAATCATAAAATAAATTCATGGGAAGTATGTACACCCCCAACAAGAAAATAGTGGTTTATAAGGAATGTGTCCCATAAATATAAAAGTGAGACAAATATCCCTTACCACTTTATAATGTTTTTAATAATAAGACTCATTAAATAATATATTCAAATGAAAATTTTAATATACTTAAAAAATAGAGATTCATGAAATATAATTTCAAAGGTTATATAAATACACCACAGAAAATAATTGAGTACTGAATACGGTATATGTATCCTCAAAATAAAAGAGTGATGAAAAGTACTTACCTCAAGTATTGACATACTTTGTATACGTTAGAACCACTTTTATAATAAATATTATTTTATTATATATATATATATATTTCAAAAACCTAATTATATATAATAAAATATATGATTTACATAGGAATTTTTATTACCTGGTTATTAACAATTCCTTGTTAAAATCATGATTTAGGTAATAAATCTTTCATTTTTCATATATGTTTTGGTTTGGTAGTTTTGGTCCATGTAATTTTATTATAGTTAAATAATCTCTATAATTTCAATAAAGATTTAAATATCATATATATTCATTATATACATATTTAGATTCATCCATAAATGTTATATAATGAAAATAGATTACACTATTCATGTAGACGGTATGCCAAACGTACACATGAATTTTATTTCTATTCTCTATATAGATGAAACAAAGAAAGTTAATTATTAATTTATATTTATAGAATAATTTTTATATCATACCAATCATATATATTAATTATATATATCTTTATTACCATCCATGTGAAAATAAAATGAAAAATGTATCACATCGCTTCGTATATTGGAATTTAAGAAGGTATATGTGATATTATAATTACATAAGTATAATAAATTCAAAAATATTATATAAAAACAGTACACCCATTATTATATCTATCTGTGAGAGGCAATGATGGAAAATGAATTATATTGGTTTGGGCGATGGTAGCCCACAGTACAGACGATTGTCGGTTTTGTTTCCCATTTAATGGAAGAAGAGATGTGTATTGGTTATTCCATTAACATAATAACATATAAGTATATTAATTATACTAGTTTTATTATTTTATAATATTTGTATAATATTTTAAGTAGTTAGAGGAATAAATAAGACAAAGATTCATGGTTAGGAAATATACCTCTTCTTCAGCAAACCACTTTAGGTTTATACGTAAAGAATTTTTAGAATGGTTTTTTAATGAACATATGGATTAAAAGTCATTGAGATTTAAGGACTTGATTTTGGAGTGTATTGGTAAAAAATGTCTTTGGAAGTGTGAATTAGAGATGATGGGGGTGGCCTTTTATAAGTGGGGGATAATAAACACTTAGAATCATTGAAACAAATCATACCTAGATTTTTTACATGACAAAAGGATCCATAATGGATCATTCTATAACCTTAGCTTATTTAAATTCAAAATATTGATATAAAATAACAATTATAAACTTTTTAGGTCATTTTAACCCTTATTGGTTTAGATTAACCCCTGGTAAACCCATTTAAACCTTAACCTCAATAATTAATTTTTACTATTTTTACTATGTTCTTTTGATTTTCTATTTCAATGATGTCTTTGGTTCTGTTTAGAGGTCGTCAGTGGTTTTAAATATGGTTTAATGCTTAATATTTATGTGGTATGGTGATGTGGGACGTAGGCAAGTCACTATGTTTCACGACAACTCAATGAATTGGGATGTTCTCCAGTAAACTAGTGTGGTGTTTGGACTATGATGACGGTAGTTGAACAGGATCAGTATCGATTATAGTGAAGATGATAATGTGGTACTCTATAATATAGTGGTGAAGATAAAGATGATGGCGATGGGGATTCTGGTGGGTCTCACCAGTGTTTTGATGATGGAAAAGTGAAAATAATGGATGTTCAACGTGATAGGTGTGCAAATTGAGGCAAGAGGGTGACTCGATATTCATAGGAACCGTGATGGGTGATGATGTTATTTGAAGGTTTTAATTTTATTTTGATTTTTTTGGACTCTATAACAACATTCTTTTGAAATTTAAGGTTTCTCACTAATCCTTAAAGTGTCTTTTTGAAAATTAAAAAAAATTATTTGGAGTGTAGTATTTTCCACTATTCATCTAAAAATTCATATTTTTTGAAAATTATCAAAAAAATCACCCTAATATGATTTTGAAATTTTGAATAATAAAGTAATGTTTTTCTCCAAAATAAATTTTCTAAAAGTGTGAAAAAATATTGTGAAATTAAATGTGTAAAATGTGGTTTTTCAAAAAGATGTATTTTTCAATGAAATGTGGTTTTTACATTTACTCTATGACTAATAATATCCATTACATGAATTTTAATTTATATGGATAGATATATAATATATAAATTTAGTTAAAATAATTCCTCATTATATTTTATTTCAATTAATTAAAATTTGATACAAAATTATACACTTAAGAACAGTTTTCAGTAAAAATGTGTTTTCAAGAGAAAAAACTAAATTTATGCCAAATTCATGATAATTCATGGTTAAAATGAAATTAGTTATATTATTATAAATTAAATGTATCATTTTTTTAATTTAATATAAAACCCAAAATATAATCAATGTTTAAATTACTTGATTTAATGAAAGGAAATGACGGTTTTACAAAAATCGATATTTTCATTGAAAACCAACTCTTTTTATAAAAATAGAAAACTTTTACAATAAGATAATTTTTATATTTTAATTTAAAAAATGATATATTTTTTATAATATACCATTAATAAAAGTGGTATAAATTTATTATATTATCCACACAATAAAATTAATAAAAGTCTTTTTTCAATAAAATATATTTTGGAAGCATAAAATGAATTTATGAAAAAATGTTTTCTAATTTCATAAGAATTAAAGAATAAATTTGTATTGATTTGAAAAATTATATATGTTTATTATTTATTTTTATTCTATTTATACCCACAAATTCAATTATTAGGTTACGATGGTCATATTAAAATAAAAATATTTTAATTGTATAATGTGGTTTGTTAAAACTTGATGTTGCATGTTACACAATATTTTTGAGAAATTAAATTTTTTTGAAAAAATAATTTCATAAAATATTGTGTTGATACATGCTCTCTCCTATAATAAAATTCTTACATGAAATTTTAAATTTTTATTGATGGGGTTGACGTTTGAATATTCTTTTATGGAAAACCCACATCCTAAAAAGGCTCCATAAATCATCCTCTTGGAAAGTTTGAAAAGAAATTTTGTAGGTAATTTGGAATAATACATAACTAGGTTTCCAAATAGTAAAAAATAGTTATGAAGTGAAAATATTGAAATGGAAGAGAATAATAATGACCAAGGATTAGTATACAGTGACAGAGAACATGGTCATGAATATTTTACCACTAAAAACCACAAATCTATGGTGATTTGAAAGATCATTGATTCATTAGAAATGAAAGTAATAATCCAAATTGTGTTTTCTCAAAAAAAAATCATAAATTTTAGTAAATTTTTACTCTCAAGATAAATAACTAGATAAAATATAATTACCTTATTTATTTATATTTCATAAGAACAATCTCATCCTTTGGTTTTTTATCGATCAATTTCTACTTCATCTCTTATTCTATGAAATCAAGATAGTTTTTTATGCTTGAAGCACTAATGGATTATAAGATCTGTAATATAATGATAAGTCATTCCTTCTATCTCTAGTTATCATCAAAACCAATATATCTATCATAGGTTATCAAATATGTATAAATATTCATATGGTGAAAAAATACATTGACCTATAATACATCATCCAAAGTTCAACATAAACCATTACATAAATAGTTAACCTTAATACCCTTCCAAAATTAAAAAATTTATAAATAAGACCTATAAATTTCTTAAAATCGACATTCAATTAATCCACAAAATATCATAAATTATCTCTTAATTATAAAATACCCAATATGTGAATACCTTGGTTATATATTCACCTGAAACATGGTAATGACCAAAGTTACCCTAAAATATCAATGAAAAAATAAATTATTCCTTGTTTAATAAATAAAATGTGGATTATTGAATATAATCCTTATTATATAAACTTTATAAATCCCATAATAAACAACTTTTTCATTAAATATTTTTTCATTTTCATGTTCATGAATACTATCTAATTTACTATATACATGCTAGTCATGTATTTATCCAAACTAAACACCATTATCTCAATATCTAGAACATATTAATGGTTATCTTTCCCTATTTTATATTAAATATCACATTTATATTAAATAAATTTTCTAACACAGCAATACCATTTAATATATTCTTTCAAATTCTTAATGAAAATATTATATAGAAAAATACATATATATTTCATGATTCATAATTTTTGAATTTCAATACATAAACACTTTAATCATTCTTCTTCATTCTTAAACCATTAGATAGGATTCATCATATTATTCATTAATACCTTCTTACTTTCATATGTAATTTTTAGTATTTCTATCATAAATAACCAAACCCTTAGTCATGCAGCCTTGTTCATCCTCTTCTTGAGCTTAAACCCTAGGGAATCGATTTTAATAATACCCATACATTCAAAATTTAAAACATTCAACCATTGATGATTACTTAGGGAAACCATTATTTTTCATCCATTATGTTATCTAGTCTTTTAATTTTTACTCAACTATAAATTACCTTGTTCCCTTATTCTCCACATAAAAATCATATTATTGTCCCTTTGCGACATTACATTGAATATTTTTTCCCATGTTATTTTCATATGGGAAACCATATCTTCATTCTTCCATGGTCTTCACTACCCAAGCACTTAGAAAATTCTATTCTTCTCTACATTGGTGTTTCGAGGAGTTGTTTATTGTGTATATTTTTAATCAAATATCATGATATATGATTACACATCATCAAAATATCATTCACTCACTTTAATCATCCCATTTGGTTTCTCATTACCATGTTGTCTATCACATTCAATATTAACCTTGTTCTTTCTTGTTCTAGAAATTTATTAAAACTAAAAAAACATAGTTTAAGTGACAATAATCATAATGGGATAACAAAATATCATGAAAAATAATTTATATGTTTCTAAATCATGGCACATTATTTTTAGTATTTTACACATTAAGTTTAACCTACTTCATTCATGGTCATCATCTATTCAAATCATTCATGATTTCTCATAGAGTGTTATTGAATATTCAAATCATATCCCTTGAAACTATCAAAATAGGTGGGAATCAAGGCCTATTTTCATAGACCAAGTGATGACCAATTAAAAAACCAATTCTTCATTTTTTGAGTTATTTCCCCTAGGTGTAACTATTTCAGAGCCACGTATACTTGTATTATCCACACAATGATGTAATTTCAAAGAAACCACTAACTTCATCCTTCACCAAGATTCGAGGATATTATTATATACATAGACTTATCCTTATCATTCTCACAAAAGGTTTCTAATCCTAGTTTCCAAAATTTTAATAAACATTGTGATAATACCAACTATAGTTACCCAAACATTTAATACAAAGATATTACATCTTAGTAGATGAATTTTCATTATATGTCAAAATGATCCATTCCCAAATCATATAGTCAAGTTCCCTTAGAAACATGAGAAATATATTCAACTTGGTAATGATTGAATTAAATCATCTCCTAATATGTTCTTCATAACTATCATCCTCTCTAGACATATCATACATAATACCTTTCTTCAAACATGGGGAAAGGAAGAATAAAAAGGTGTGAGCTCAGATGCTCATTAAGGGTAAAAATGAATATATCAATTATCACATAATTATAGCAATTGAATAATAGTATATGAACCTGAACATAGCATTTTAAACCCATAAAACTAAGGTCAAATATCAAAATCTAGAATCGTTGAATAAATCTTGACAGTTTATAAGACATGAATCGTAAAGGAATCAATGAAAATGATCCATGAAAGCATAACATAGGAATAATAAAGGATATTTGTCATACATGTAGCCTTGAAAATAATTTCCTTATTTTTAAAGGCTCATTTACATGGCTATCATAGTGGAATGGGAGCACTCACCAGACCATCATAAGATACAGGGTTCACTCCCAAGACTATTATAGTGGAAAAATTTCCCTACTAATCTAGGCTCACTCCTCATTCTAGTTTTGTTTATCTCATGTGATATCAATGTATACCCAATTAATTAGTGGAAGATATTGGTACCAACCATAAAATAATGAAAATAATAAATATGTTTTCTACAAGATCATAAAACATTCATCATATCAGAATCCATGAAAATAAAGGGGTACCATAAACATTTTATCATATCATTACTTGTGAAAAATGAGTTTTATAAAAATTACATCATCTAATCATAGTGTAACCCTTGTAAAGTGAATGGATTTCATAAACATATTTTCATTCTAATTATAAAAAATATTTAGGAAGAATTAGTATGGTATCATTGGATCATATGCCTAATAAAAATTAAGTGACATCAAAGTATTTCATTTTATATTAAAATTGGTTTTAAAAGATCACTTGAACATTTATTGAGGAAAATATCCTTTCCACTATGAATATAATTATTTAAAATTTAAAAAATTCCACAAATATTAAAAAAAATATTTAAAAATAATCATAGAAACATACAAGGGAAGGTTTAATATGTTAAGTGTCCATGATGGCAGAAAGCACTATTAATGTTATACACATTAAAATGAATTTTCTTTTCACAATTTTGGTAAAAATTAAAAATATCCCTATTTGGAAAAAGAAAATAACGAATATTTTAAACTGTTTAATAAAAATTAATAAGTGGGTAAAAACTTATCTAAAAAATAATTAGGGAATTGTAAAATATTTATAAAAAAAATTAAGAAACATGGACATAGAAGAAAAATGATTTTACACTGAATATAGAAATAATGTCATTTTTTTTTAAAATAGTATTTCAATCTATATTGTACATAAATAGATTAATATTAAAGGAAAAATGAATTCTATATAAATAACTATTCTATAATACTATTCATGAGTTTCTTAGTAGATTTATGATAAGATTTCATCAACCTATATGGATAATTATATCTCAAAATCTTTATGAGAATAATTATAAAATATATCATGGTATTTATATACACCTCACAAAATAGAAAAGATCTATATAATAAGTGTGTCCCGCAAAAATAAAAATGAGACTAAGATCCCTTACAACATTGGAAACCTTTGAATCAAAAGAACCATTAAATAATAAAATGAAATGAAACTATAAATATAAAAAAATAATTATATTCATGACATAACATTTCAAATGGTTATTATATACACCATAAAAAATAAACATGTAGTGAATATGACATACATCTCCCACAAATAGAAGAAAGACCATAAATCCCTTACCTCAAGTATCAAATTCCTTTGTAAATGTTATAAAAATATATATAATATAAATATAAGTTTTTTATAAATATATTATAGAAAAATATTCATATATATATATATATCCTACCATATATAATTTTATTACAACATTTTATTACCCACTTATTAGTAATTCCTTGTTAAAATCACATTTCGGGTAAGACCTACCTCATTTTTCTTGTATATTTTTGTTTGGTAGCTTTGGTCATTGTACTTTGATTATTGTAGCACCATATAATAAATTTTATTCATGATTTTAATATTATATTTATTCATTATATACATATTTAAATTCATCCATTAAATATTTACACATAAAATTCATTACACTATTTATGGAGAATGTAGGTCATACGAACACAAGAACGTTGTTTACATTTTCTCAAAATATAGAATAAAGTAAGGTAAATATTAATTTTTCATTATATAATATATTTATGTAATAGATATCACTTATATTAATTTTGAATATCCTTATTATCCTTCATATAAAAATAAAATTAAAAAAATTTGCATCGCTACATGAAGGCAGTAGTCCACAGGTACGCATGATCAATGTTATCAATTTATAATGGATTAGAACGTAAGATGTTAGATGTGATATTATAATTATAGTAGTATAATTATGTAATAAGTATAATATATAAACATTACACCCACCATTATATTTTGTTATGAGAGTCGATTATGGAAAATGAATTTCATTGGTCCACAAGGTGGTAGTCCTCCATGCACAAGATCGATAGTTTTATATCACATTTGATAGAAGGAAATGTGATATAAAATGAATGAATTTATACCTTGGAAATGTTTTCAAAATAAGTATATACTAATAAAAATTCAAGGAGAATAAACATAGTCATAATATATTGACATAATAATTTCATAAATAAAAGTTTTGAAACCATATGTCAAGGCTACCCACCAAAACATCCATCACATAGTAGCCTTGGGGTAACCACTTATATACCTACATAGGCTTACAATAATCTATCTATGTACCCTTATTCTTGGGATAAATCCTCCCATGTACCACATTAAATTTGGATAAATCCTCTCACGTACCCTTTGTCTTGGGATTAATCCTTCCATGTACCATTTGGCGCTCGTGAGACATAAAATTAGACTAATGAATTTGAGGGTGATAGAGGACACTACTTTTCATCAGCCATACATATATGTGTCACATAAAATAATTCATAGTCATATCATAAATAAACCATGTAATAGATATGGGTTTCATATCATTTTAAAATAGAATCACTTAATGAAAACATTCATAATTATATCAATAATAATAATATTTTATGCCTATAAAAAATAAATTGGTATCTAAATATATTCATTAACTTTATATGTAAATACCATTCAATTGAGATAATAGATCATATAGTATTTTTACCATAAAAATAAATGGTATATATTCTAGAAATGAAATTCTAAAATCAATCAATATATAAGTATCTAGGTGAACAACCATCAGTCAAAAAAAATCAAAAACAAGGTATTCAAAGAGGAAATTAATTGGAAAAAAATTAAGGTTATATAATAATTTTGATTTGGAATGAAAAATAATATGACGGATTAGTTATCTTAAATATATTTAATATTTCTTATTTGTCAAAACATATGTAAATAATAACTCGGTTAAAAAAGAACCATTTTATAAGAATTTTAGAATTTTTCTTCAAAAAGAATATTGAAAATGACCC
The DNA here is from genome assembly GCA_963277665.1 of Viscum album. Classification (NCBI taxonomy): domain Eukaryota; kingdom Viridiplantae; phylum Streptophyta; class Magnoliopsida; order Santalales; family Viscaceae; genus Viscum; species Viscum album. Next base: position 2,127,787,249 of record OY728130.1, on the reverse strand, counting down.
TTTTTCTCTGAAAATTATTTTAAATAAAGGTCATAGTATAATTGAAAAATAATTTACGTTTTAAAAACATACAAAATATGTTTCAAAATTATGGGAAATTTTATCTTGTGAAAAATAATAAAAATACTTTTATTATTATTTTTATAAAGAAATCCTAAGAGACAAAGTCACCACCTGATTTTGAAAACTCTTTTTCATATAAAGATTAGAAAGAAAACTGTTATGATATATTGAAACATTTATTATTAAAATATATATAATAATTTTTTCTTGAAAAAAATTAGTAATTCATTTATAGAAAAAAACATGAATTGGAAGATAAATATTTTATTTTCAAAGGAATGGAAAGGAATTTTAATATTTTAAAATACCTTTTTTTAAAACCACATCACATTAAAATATTATATAAAGTACATTTAAAAATGATAAAGTGGAGAAAAATATCACAAAGGATAACTAGAGGGGAATAAAAATTATTTTGATATTAGAAAGAAATAATATAAAAATTTCCCATATGGGTTATCACACTTTAGAGATCTTGATTTTAAAATGAGGTTAGGAAATGAATCCTTAAAAATTGAGTATCATTTAAATCAAATACCCTTGAATGGGAGTGGGAATGAATTTGAACTTATAATAACATGAATAATGAGATTGTCATTATATAAAAAATTAACAGGTAATTATATATTACATTCTAAATAAAACATGTTGTATAATAATAAATAACATTCAAGGGGTGAACATATGTGATAAGAAAACCTTACTACATAGGTATCACTTGAATTTAGATCTAAATGAAGAAATAATATCAAATTTTATTTTTTTATATCCCATTAACTAGATAAAAATATATAAAAAGACTTTAAATGGGATTAAATAAGATGAATTCCATATAATAGGAAAAATTGTGATCAAAGTACAACATGTCTAATATGTGAGAGTTATTATCAATATTCAATATCGAGTGTGAGTTATCTTGATTATTTTGAACTAGTTTCATAGTGGGGTAATTATTCTTCATTATTATAATAAATTTCATCTTTACCAGAAACAATGTTTACTGGAATTGATGTTTCATGATAGTTTATAATGTTATAATTTCATTCTATTAATGTTTTAGTCATGGTTCTTATAGATGAAATTGGTTCTAAACATATTTTAGTGATCTTCAACAAATGGATGATCGTATCTTAATTAATGGGTTTAATATTAATTTTGAAATTACAAAACCAAAATAAAATCATTATTTACTTATTTATATCATATATCCTCATTAATTTAGTTCTTGTAGTCATACATTATATTATTCTAAATCATTGTTTATGTAGATGGTTTGAATGAACAAAACATGACTATAACATAATTAATGGATGATTATGATTTTGAAAATGATTTATTTTGGAATTATATAACTATTGAAGAAGTTTTATGATATTATTTAATCAATTTTTATATTATAAATTATATTTTGATTAATTTTAATTACTAGTAAATAAATTAAATGAAAAATGAGATATTTTAGTTCATGGAGTCGGTAGTCTACACAACACACAATTAACATATTCATTTCTCATAAAATAAAAGGGAATGGAGATACGGTATGGTTTATAGTTTTATAACATTAATAATTTTATAAATATAATAGTATTTCATTAATTACACATTTATTACCATCTATGCTAGGTGGTTAATAAAAATAATATAGGTATTTCATTGAGGCGGTAGTCTTGACATGTGTTTGATGATGTTTTTATTTTTCAATGAATTAGTAAGATTTTAAGTAATTTTTAATTTTTAATTTATAAATTATAAATATATTTCATATAAAACATTTATTCATAAATTCAATAATTATTGTAAATCATGATAGGCAATTACAAAAAATAGAATACATCGATTATTGTTAGTGGTAGTCTGCATATTCTCACTAATAGTGTTACTTTGTTTTTATTACTGGATGGAGGTGAATAAGTAAGTGTTGTTACTTTAATGTAAAAAAATATTAGTATACAAGTTATACTTATTTGATTATATTAGTGTGGTTATAAATGGCTTGGAAGATTAATATTAATATGTAATGATTTATAAGAGTAAAATACATACATTGAGACCCTAAGTTTTCTCTTAGAAATATCCATAGAAATGGATGTCATAAGATAAGTAATGGTCAATATAGGATTAAGAAAGTTGGTGAGGATTTGTGGAGGGTCCAAATTTAAGTGTTTGATGGAGGGAATTGATGGTAAATATGTAACATGAAGTGGTGTAACTATCCCCTTTTAAAGGTGAAAAGGAGGGAAATTTTGGAATAACCCTCAACATTTTCAATAATGTAAAGTTATTATTCAAGGTTAAAACAATCAAAAAAGGACACAATAGGATGGAAGGAGGGTATTTGTTCAATCCAAACAAAAACTATCCATTTAGAAACATTTTTTGATTTATCTTAACTCAGTGAATCAATTTTTACCATTTTTACTTTTGATGGGGTAATTAATTTTTTAACCTAAGTAATTAATATAAAGGATTGAAATTCATGTTTATATTTTAAAGAAAAAGATTAGTGTGGGAATTGGTCTTTTCATGTGGCATCATTTAGTTTTCAGTAATCTACACATACTCACCATCCTATCACTGTTCTGATTGGAATAACTTCATTTTTATCATTAGTGATTATGGTGATACCCCGCATTTTTCATACAACTTGTAGGGGACTTACCCCTAGGTTATCGGAGATTGGGTAGATGATTCCCGCATCTAAGATATTTATTACCTCTTTCTTCACTACCTTATTTCATGGGAGGATTTAACTGTTGTTTTGGTTTCCAAGAGGGCTTAGGTCCTTCTTTAAGTAACACTTTGTGAGTGAAAATGGTGGGACTGATCCCTATAAGATCAGAAAGAGTCTTCCCAAGGTCCTGTTTTATTCTCTGTAGAAATTAAATGAATACCACTTCTTGATATTTTGTGTGTGAATCATTGAGGATTACTTGAATAGTGTTCTCATCACCCAGGAACCCATGTTTTATGTATAATGACAGAGGCATGAGTTCAAGTTGACGGGCCATCATAACTGAGAGAACCATGGGTTCTACCTTGTCTTGTTTTATGATATATGGAATGATTTCTATTTTCTAATAATGACCACCCTAACTGATGATGATTTCAACAATTCTGGGTCAACTTCAGACTAGATGTCAATGATGACTGGATCATTGGATATAGAAGAACTTTATATTTCATTATCCATATAACCCTAGGTATTGTTTACCGTTTTAATGAAAAAAATCCTCATTCTCTATTAGTGAAACCTTCTTTACTACTTTGAGAACTTTCAGGGGAATTTTCTATCTCCCACCCGGAAGATCAACTCCCCTTGATGTACATAAATCAACACATTCCCCGTAGCCATGAAGTGTCTTTCCATAATGAGATGAGCCTCTTGATCTTCTTACATGTCGATTATGATAAAGTCAATAAGAAGAATGAGATGTCATACTTTGATGAGCACAACCTCAAGTAGACCTTTAGGATATTTGATGGATTGATCTTCCAGTTAAAGGGCTACTCGAGTTGGTTGGAGATCATTTAGCCCCATACTTTTGAGGAATCCATAGGGAATAAGGTTAACACTTTCTCCTAAGTCACAAATGGATTTCCGAAATTCACAAGATCCAATTGTGCAGGGTATTTTAAAAATACCTAAATCATGGAGCTTAGGATAAAGAGAATGGTGTACCACTACTGAGCATTCCTTAGTTAGGATAATAGTACAAAAATCTTTCATATTCCTCTTATTGGATAGTATTTCCTTCATAAACATCATGTATGTTATCATTCGAGTTAATGACTCAGTGAAATAAATGTTGATATGAAGTTTCTGAAATACCTCCATGAATTTTGAGAACTTTTGGTCTAGTTTTCATTGCTTTATTTGGGCAGGAAATGTTAAGGGGGTTCATAGGGTTTAACCACATATTTACCCTTATAATTTCTAATCTCTGGTTCTACTTGGGTCGAGGTAGACTCCTCAACATTTTCTTATTTTTCAGAAGAGGACACTGGTTGAGCTGCATTTTCACCTTGAATATCAATTGTATTCTGAGGTATCTCTTTCCCACTTCGTAATATGACAACATTGGATTCTTCAGGTGGGTTCTCCTCGGTATTACCACGTAGAGTACTAGGTTTCCTTTAGGAGAGATGATTAGAAAGTTTCCCAATCTGATTCTCAATGCCTCAAATGTATTCCACTTGATTTTAAAATCTTGTCTTAGAAAATGTTATAAATTTTTTCATCATCTCCTATAGCTTGGATAGGGGTTCTTGCTTAACTTGCTGGGTAGTCGGTTGAGATTGTGGCTGCCTTTGTTGTTGCGTCGGGTGAGGGTTTGGATAACCATGTTGTTCAAAAGACCCCTACTACTTTTATCTTGGATAGTGAATCTGGTATTTTTGTTTCCTATATCTATTTTGGCTTTTGTAATAGGGTTGATAATTTCTTTGTTGTTGCCCCCAGCCCGTATTTGAGTTCCCTTTTCAAGATGGGTGTTGGTATTGAGGGTACATATTTTTCTCTTTGTTCTTGGATACATATTTTACATCACTTTTCAAAGAACCATTACTTGTCCCTGGGCATTATCCCATGATGTGATTTTCCCCACAATTACTGCATGCTGGATGATTCAGCATTTGAGCTTGAGAGGCATTCTTCAGATTTAATGCATCAATCTTCTTGGAAAGGGCCTGAATTTGAGGAGAGATTTTCATTTTAGCATCAATGTTGTGCATGACTCTTTTCTGAGTTCCTCGATCCGACTGACATTCGAATTTCTTTGCAGACATGTATTCGACCAAGTTGAAAAGTTCCTTCAGTGATTTCCTCGTGACGGTTCCCCCAGTATCTGCATCCACCACGGATTTGGTGTTCATAGTGAGATTTCCATAAAATGTTTGGAATTTTATACATAGTGTAAGTCCATGATGAGGGAAATTCTTTAGTATTTCATTAAAATTCTTCCAAGACTCATATAAGGATTCGGAATCATGTTGGTGAAAGTTGTGAATCTTGTTCCTCAATGTTAATGTCTCAAATGGTGGGAAATATTTTGATAGAAATGATTGGGCTAACACCTCCCAGGTGAAGATGGATAATTGAGAAATCATTTTGATTTGGTTATTCTCTTTATCCATTAAGTATAATGGAAATTAGCTAAGGAGAATGGTGTCCTCAGATACCCCATGGTATCAGAAGGCATCACAGATCTATAAACATTTGGAGAGATAAGAGTTTGGGTCTTCACTGGGTAATACTCAAAATTTCCCCATGTTTTTATGAGTTTCATGATGGCTAGATTTATTTCAAAATGCTACTCTTGCACTGGATTTCAGACAATCCCTGTGTCAACTCCATGTATGGAGGGAAGTTTGTACTCCATAAGTGTTCGTCATGGGGGCATTTCTCTCGAGGAGTCGGGGGCACAAATTGTTGCTATTGAAAAAAAGGCCCCAAACCTAGATATAGTTATGGAAATCACTTTGTTTTGAACAATTTTTGTTGATGTGGGTCATAACCTAGAACAAATGGAGCTTGTTGGTTCTGGTTTTCATCTGGGACCAATGGTTTCCCAGCTCCATATGCAGTAGATGGATCTCCCTCTTCTATGTTCATTATGGGATTTCCCTAGTTGTTCTTGTCTATATGTGAACTTTTTCACCGCAAGATCATTTGTTCGATCACTAGATCAAGCAGAAAGATATTAAATTATTTGGAGCTCTTAGAACGCGTGATTTGACCACTCATGAACGTTTAAATCTTGAAAAAAGTAAACAAAATACCAAGTGTAAAAGAACAAAAAATTAATTAATGAAAAACAGGTATTATATTTAGAATTGAAATTTTTAGATTTTTTATTTTTTATTTTCACTTTAATTAATATAAAATTGATTAAACAAAACACTATTGACTTTTTTCCCGTATAACGATGCCAAAATTTGGTATCGTGCCTACTAATGCGTTACTTTTAACAATCCAAATTAAGTTACCCATACAAGTATATTGTAAGTAAGGGAACAATCCACAGGGAAAGGGAGTAATTTTGTTTTTTATTTTCTAGTTTGTGATTAATTTTGTGAATTTTGATGATATTAAGAGCAGATTTTTGTTTTTTAACAACAGGGTGATTAAATTTTTATTGCTTTAACAAATTACATTAGAGATAAAGAAAAATTAAAAAACATGATTTTTGATGAGAAATGGGAAGAATGCATCAGGGATGTGGATTTTTAAGGATTTTATTAAGTAAATATGCTTTTTAGGATATGTTGTTAACAATAACTCGCGTCTCTAGGTTATTAATGTAACAAAACCCTTTTGGTCTGGTGAGTTTTTTTAAAATCTATAGAAAGAAATTCCTTAGTCTTGAATTTTATTTCTCTTAATTTAATTAATCATAGCCATTTTGAGATGATAATATCATCCAATGATCATTGATGTTCTTAATTTTAATTCCCTGTAAGATCTCTAGAAATCCCATTCTTGGTCTGATATGAGATTTCTAGTGATAAATAGAAAGTATTATTATGGAATTATTAGTGAAGAATAAATAACATGATTACAATATCCCAATTTAAGAATTAAAAAACATAATAATCCACAATAATAAAACATAGTGGATTTAGCTACACATAGAGTAGATAATGAATAAACTACTTAAGATACTATAATTCATACTCTTGAATGATTCAGAGTGAGGGTCATAGGGAAGATAGCATAGAAGAACCTTCTCTCTTATATTCTCTCCTTATCTTTATATCTATTAATCTCTTCTTAGTCATATCTAGAGTGCTCCCCCTTGGAATATCTTAGAATGAATGAATACTGAATACCTACCGAACTTGGAGGGTCTGCCTCCTATTTATAGGTTTTAGTAGTACACGTCGTGTGGCATGAGGTACACAGCGTGTGCCCTGGTCAACATGTTTTGGTTGTGTTTTATCCACCAGTAGGTGAGATAACATGTCATCTTTGACTTGAAACATGGCACCACCAGTGAGGTAGAATTACAAAGAATGTATCACTGCCATAAATGGAGTCTAATATCATCCATTGGCCATCAACCACTTCTAGAAGGGACACACGTTGTGTGTATTGGAAGTACACGACATGTATACTTTGGTCGACAACATGGGAGTGTATCTAGTCTTCCTAGTCCATGTCGTGGAAATAGTACATGGAATGTAGTTTAGTACACGATTTTTATTTTTGAATTTTTGTATGTCCTTTCTCGATTTGCGGCTTTGAATGAAAAACACCTAGAAATCATCATAATCACCAATAAAAAGAATTTGATCCTCAAAACGATTGATATTTGGGGAAAAACAAATTTTTATGCTCATTAATATATATGAAAAAGAATAAAAAAATCGGTTTCATCATCTATAATTAAATATGTCATATCCATTTAATTTATCATATCCTCTAATTGAATGAAATGAAACCATTGTTCGAATTATGGCAGTTTATCGTCTCTGTGAAAAATAATTTTGTTCATTTTCCATTACCACATTCATGGATGGTCATAAAAGTGTCATTATGGTTAAAAATATTTTTGTAGATATTTTATAACATATTTTATGTTTTGGAACTAATATATATACTCATAATATTAAATAAAATTAAACAAGTTTGTGATTTTTATAAAAACCAAAAAATATATAAAACATTTATCACTATTATTATATCAAATGAATCATACTAATTAAAAAAATAAGTGATATATTAGGAAATTTATTGTTTTTTAAGAACACTAATACAATTTTATTCCACTTATTTATTTTTATTCCAATTTTACAAGAACATAAATAATTATAAACAAATGAACTGATCATAAATCCATGAAACGAACACACCCAAAATCATGATAATAATTAAATATCATTAATTAATGAATCTAGGATCTTATAAAGTCACCAAAAATGTATTTATAAATATTAATATAGTCCTATAATTATTTAATAACATTATTTAAACCATTATATATAAGTTTAGTGTGTGCAAAACTAAAGGGAATCTAGAGGTAAGGGTTTCCCGTCTCACATTTACTACTATGAGATATTTTCCTTATTCACATATTATTTCTAGTTTGTGGTGTATATATACTAAATTATGATATATAATAGAATGAATATAATATATTCATGGTGATAAGTATTTAATTTTATAATTATTACTTTTATGGTGCATACAATTCTACTGATTACAAAGTGTAACTAGATTCTGGACCCAATTTCCATTCATTGGGTGAAACATTTACTTATTGATTATGTCATGATAATACTATGTGTTACATGTATTTTTAATATTTTATGTTTTATTTAAACTTTTATAATTGGATTTATGGTAAATATACATATTCTATTTATTTTATTAATGCTCACTTCCATGATATGATATTTAAAAGAGACTCTTTGACTAGAAGATCTCATTTTAAATGTTTTAAAGATTTATTTTATAATTATTTCTATTTCAAGTAAATGTTTTTCAATTTTATTTTTTTGGAGTGTGTTTATATGGAAATTAATTTCTTGAAAATTTTATTTTTCAAACTTCTCTCATATATTTTCAAAAATGTATTTCATTAAGTTTTTACGTATGAGACATTATCCCAATATCCTTTAATTTAGGAACATTTTGATGTTATAAAACCTCATTCTTTTATGACTGTTATATACATCCACTTTGACATATAATATCATGTTCTCATTTTGTTTAATTTTTTGTTAAATTTTATTTCTTAAAAGTGATTATAAATCACATATTTCAAAGTGGTATGGGACATTTTGATTTAAAATATCTTTTTAAATGTATAAATATTAAATATCAAAATCTTTTCCCCCATGAAAATATTATTGATATTATTATATATGTTCACTTATATGAATATAAAAGGATTATATAGGAAATTTTATTTCTATTTTTAGTTTTATTCAATGATTTTCAAAATGAATCTTTTTATGTGTTTTACTCGGTACATTTTGAAAAATAATAAACGAATTATTCTATTCTTAATGTGCATAACAAAAATGAATTTTCCTCTACCAGGGCTATTATTAAATTTCTATCTTCATTTTCAAGATTATATGTTTTCATAAATGAAACTAATTCTTTCATTTTTTTATTATTTTAATTGAAAATGGTTTTTCAAAGAAAAATGTGTTTTGGTATTAAAAATGGGTTTTTAAATGAAAATGGTATTTTTATAAAAAAAAAGTGTTTTCATATGGGATTAAAAGATTTTTTAAAAGGGCTTTATGATGACTGTATTTTATTCATGAAATTTTACTTGAGAATAATATTAAATAGGTGATACTAATATAGCTTATATGAAGGGTTGAGCCCAATCATAGCTCATTGGTGAGCCCGATAGAGCTTATACAAAGGGATGGGCCCCATTATATCTCATGGGTAAGATAGATATAACTTATAAAAAGGGTTGATCCCCATTATAGCTCATGATAAAAGGGTGAGGCTAATATATCTTATACGAAGGGTAAATACCCATTGTAGCTTACGGGTGGGACCAATATATATTATATTAAGTTTGATTCCCATTAAAGATATCCAATGAATTGGTTAATTATAATATTGTAATTTGAATGTATAGTTATTCCAATTGATAGGGTTTTATAAAATTGATGCTCGATGTCACAGAAAAAGTGTTTTAATTTATTTTTATTTGTTTATAATGTTTCTCAAGAATGATATTGATATCACCTGACTCATGATTATTGATAATGATGTATATTTCATTTTCCATGTTTTCATAATTTATGATCTAAGTATTGATATGTATAAGTTCCTATAATATTCTATCATTCACTTTATTATGTCATCATACCCTTATCTGCCTTATGGTTATTGATGGAAGTCAATTATTAATGATATGTTTACCCTTACTGATCATTTTATCTCACACTTTTTATATTTATTTTTCCCTGGGTTATAAATATTGAGGTTAGAAAATTTATTTCTATAAATCATTTCACAAGGTTGATTTTGATAACCTAATATGAAATAAGAAAATTTGGGTATAATAGGAGATGATGTTCAACTTTATGAACCAGTTATTTATGATTCCATGTTAATATGAGTTGTTTATGTAATATTTTTACATAATTCTCTAAAAATTTAAAACTAAAATGTCTAAGAGGATGAATTGGTCCATATTTTCATTTTTATTTTCAAAATTTTGGATGAAAAATTTGGGCCACAATTATTTTCATAAAATCTGGAAGTGTAAAGATATGAATTTGATAATAGGATCTGGGAGTACGGGTCCTAGGATGTTATATGTATCCACGGGGACTCTTCCACTTTGTGAAGAAGCTTCATACTAGATGCATGTTGTAGATCTCTTAATTCATGATGAACCTAACTTTACTATAACACTTTTAGATTGTAATGATACCATTACACTATGTGGAGTAGAAATTTTGATACCAGACTTCTGTAGGTGACCTGAGCATCCACAAAAACTATAGATCATGGGCACCTCAGTGGGAACCTGTTTTTAATTCCAAACCATTCCATACTAAAATAAAGTAATAATCCATATTCTATGAATTTTATGAGTTATATATGATGAAAACTATTTATAACCACCATGAGACACATCATGATTTCTATTTCCTTTAATGGAACTAAAAAAATTTCTACAAGGGGAAAAAGGAACTCTTGTTGACCCTGACTTACTATTTCGGTCAATCTCATCCATAAATTCTCTATTCAGGTTGTCCACATAATAACTGAGCTTCATCATGAAAACATGTGATTAGATTTCATATTGAATACCCATCTCAAATATTCAAGGATTAATTTTATCATTTGTTACCACCTCATTATAAAAATAAATAAGTTTAGAAAACTACTTCACATACTTATTCATGGTCCTATCACCATATAGGAAGCTGAAAAATACAAGTACTTCACTAAGATCATATATTTTGTATATAAATACTTACTAAAAAGAACTCTAAATTATTTCCACTCCAATACCTTATGTTTCTTCATTGTAACCATTGAAACCCACCATTACCTACTTGGTTATTCATGTTTAAATCCATCACATTTCACTTTATGAGAATCAAGTGTTTCAAATCACTCAAAAATAATCTCAATATTTTTCAACCAATCCTATACCTCTTGATAATCATTATAGCCTTGTAAAGATGGTGGATTCTTCTAAAGAAACTTTCGATCATGATTTCTATACACATCCCATCAGGGATCCACTATAGGATATTGAATGAAAATAGGAATATAAACATGTCCCAAATCTTGGATAGCACACACTACTATCTCAACCAGATTATGCTCCACTAGAGGATCTTCCAAGGGATTCATGATTCATATCAACAATGTTTTAGAACTCAATGAGAACAAAAGACCAATATAGCCAAACCACAATAATCTATAATCAGATTACTAAGTAGAAGAATAAACAAAAAACCCAAATAATCTATGACACAACTCCAAAGCTCCACACTAAGATCCATGCTCCAAACACCAAAATACCACCCAATCTTCACAATGCACTACTAAAGGAATGAGATGCCTTACCATTTATCATGTCCCAAATCTCAAAATCTACAAAAGCACCAAAGTTCCAAAGAATAGGGTGAGTAATAATATGAAATAGGTTTTCCCAAAATGACATCCCTACACATTCCAATAGGATAAAACCATTAGCATAGTTTATATAAACAATTATGTAATTTCAAACACATCCTTACCCAAGAATTTCACCCCAAATAAACATATGACAAAGGAAAGAAAAAAACATGTCATTACAAATTTCATATTAGAATAACCAAATCAATTCCATGTTTCCACATGCCTACCCAAACCATCCACACAATTTTCACATGAGATCTATGTTACCATTGATGGTGGAACATAACATCCAACCCCATCTCTCATTTTTAGTGATTCTTCATGCCCACTTCACTTTTCATGGATGTCATCCACTCCTATTGTCCATCCAATCCCAAAAATGATTAACCATGAAATATAATAACCATATTAATAATATTTATCAAAATAAAATTAATCAATACATTCCCCCAAAAAATTTCTAACCAAATAACCCCTTAAGCCAAATCATTTTTTCCACAAAATGACTACATTATTTCAATAAAAATTAAGATTTATTAAAAAAAACAATTATTTTCTATCCATGCTCAAATTCAATTCACTAAAATCTACATTTCATTGGAAACCATTTTCTCAACCCATTTACTATAAAACATTCCAAAACACCGATTTTAAAAGATTCATTTTAAAATCTAATGTAAAAAACATTGCTCAAAAACCCCATTTTCCCTAAAATCCAAAAATAATCACAAAATGGGTTTCAATAAAGCTTATCACATCATAAACACATTCAGTTTCAAGAAAAAAAATTAAATTGTAATTAAATCATTTTATTTCTAGTAAGGTGCAGTCAATTGTGAAGCCACTTACCTTAGGGTTTGGTGAAATAACCCACTACACACTAAAATCATGTGAAACATCCAAAAAAATTCCTTATATATATTTTCCTAACACCAAACTTCTCAAAACTCATCATTTTATGAAAAAAACTCTAGATTTACATGTGAAAAAATATAAATCAAGAAATCCAAGAGGGAGGGAGAACTAGAACTAAATAAAACCATGAAATAACCAAGCTAGGAGACATACCATAGGATAATATCATTAAAAATACCATGAAAACCCTTTGATTCACTCCCAACATGAGTGGGAGAGCCTCTCTAACCCTTAAAAAGAAGAAATCCCAAGTTGGGTTTGAGTGGGAGGAGGAATTGAGTATTTTAGGAAAATATTAAGTGACTTTGTTTTTTAAAATCCTCTTTTTAAAATATCATATTATTAGCTCACACTGTTAGACAACCAGTGCACTAACCATGCCACTACTACTATCCTGAAGGTTGCCTTGTATGGTTAGCCAAAATGGTTAGAAAAATAATACACCAAACATGTAGAAGCCCACTATGTCAATTAGCACTATTTACCTAGACTGGTTGCACGGTTAGTAAGATGTGTGCCTTAACCGTGTGCTCACCCCTTTGCCTCTGCCTCACTGTGCATGGTTACCTGGGTTTGTTTCATGGTTTCCACTAATTGTGCTCAAACTGTTCACCCCTTTAAAAGCATCCAAAACCTTCCAAAACCATTCCAAACCCTCCCAAACATTACCCAAACATTTTACAAACATAAAGAGACATAAAAAGGGTTTCTTACCTCAAATCGGGGGTATTAAAAACATTTAACATATTTCCTCTGAAGACAAATAATATTACCTAAGGAATTAGAGAACTCTAATGGGTCTCACCCTTCATATAAGGTGTATTAGGGTCAAACATTTTTTATGAGCTATAATGGAGATCAACCCATCATATAAGATATACCAGGCTGATCTATTTTGAATATATAATCCTCAATTTTCATATCCTAAATAAACATTTTCTTTCACATTTTCATCATAATACCTTTTAAAATCTCATTTACACCCATATACAAATCATGTCCTGATATTGAAATATCCTTTAATTTCAAACCCCATTTTTAATTATAAATAACCAGAAAACGAGATAGAAGGGGTTTTTCAACAAATCATGAGATCTTATAAAGTAATAAAGACATAAAATAATATTTATAGTGGTAAGAAATGTTATTTTCACCGTATATATTAAAATAATACATTCTTTTTTTCATTTTTATAATGAAAGTCAAAAAAATCATAAATATATTCATTTTAAAACGTTTAAAAGAAAGTCAAAAATAGACATAAAATTCCCTTTATATTTACTTTATTTTTTTTAAAATAAATTAATATTTTATTTCTAAAAACATGGAAATGTAAGAAAATTATTTAGAATATAAATTCATAAAACATTTTAAAACAAGGTTTTAAAGTAAAATGTGTCTTACCATGATTTAAAATCATTGCATATATTTTTTATATCATTGAATAATATTATTATGTTAATTATTTAATTAAATGAGAACATTTTTCAACTTTATTATTCCTTTTATTTAACTTATTTCTATGTAATGTATAATTAATTAATCAGTAAAGTTCATTTTTGGAATTTTAAGGACATTAAGATCATATGTGAAAAATGAATTTGGTAGGTTGACCATGGTAAAAGTGGTCATCATTCCATAATCTCCAAAATAATAATCATGGAATAATTTCAATTTTTATATATCGATTATAAATTTAAAGGTAACCATAAATTACATTAATGGAAAATGAAAAATGTTACAATCATAGAGACAGTTGGTCATACACATGAATGAGTAATGCTTCCATTTTGTCAATTACCGTTGGGGAAATAAGTTAAGTATTATTTTATCTTTAAAATATGATTATAAAATAAAAAATAATTTTTTTTAAATAACTATTTATCTAATCTATGGGATATAGTGATGAAAAATGAATGACATTGCTTCGTAGAGGTGATAGTCCACATGTATGCTCGAATGACATTATCCTATTTCAGTGAATGAAAAGGTAATAAAATAGTTGTTGAATTATTTTTAAGTAATTATAAATATTTCATGAATATCATATATATAGATTGAATCCATTATTATAATCCACATAGATAGGTGGTGACAGAAAATGAATTACATCGGTCTGTGAAGTGGTGGTCCACCGTACACATGAGTGATGGATTCCATTCCTATTTAAATAGGAATGAATATAGATATAAGTTATTAAATTAACATAATAAAATATCATTATATTGGATATATTTATTTTATTATATCATCATGGTTAAATAATATTTTAACGAGGTGGAAGAAGAAATAAAATAAAACTATTGGGTTAAACACTGGGTAGGTATGTTTTAAACCAAACTAAAAATGTTTGGTTAAACACTAGGTAGGTATGTTTTAATCTATATATATGATATTCATGAAATATTTATAAATATTTAAAAATAATATCGGGGTAGGTATGTTTTAAACCAAAAGTATTTTGAAGTTTCAATAAATTAGAATAATAAGTTCCTTTTATAATAGTGGGGAGGGCCACTCTTGAAATTTATAAAAATATTAAATTAATAAAAATCAATTTTCAGTTTAAAATTGATGAAAATTGATTATTGTAAAATATTATATGATTATGAGCTGAAATAATCTCATCCTATAAAATTCCTATGAGTTCGTATAACTTTTTTTTGCCTTGTCTTTTTGTTTTGACCCACTTTAACCCTTTTTTTTATGATTACCGTGATAATGATGTTTTAAATTTATAGGGGTCAAAATAGTTACGATAAATGGAAAAATGTATCCTTAATATACCATGGTTGATATTTTATACCATATCCCAATAGGTTTCTATAAATAGGATTTTTTTAGCTTTAAATCAGTTATTAAAATATTATTTATTATGGAATATCGTAATTTAAATTTTAAAACTATTCATTTAATTTGAATTTAATAACATGAAAACAAAAAATTAACTTGAATATAATCCTTTAAAATACCTTTTATATGTTTTATTTGTCCTTAATTTTTTTTAAAATAATAAATATTTCAAATTATATTGCTTTTGATATTTTTAATAATATATATTTTATTTTTGGACTTCCTTGAATAATTATTGTGTCAATGATGCATATGATTTTAAAGAAAACATTTCTTAACTAAAAATTAAAAACAAATTACAATGGAAAAATAAATTCATCTATTCGGAAAATGACTATTTATAAAAAAACTTTTACTTTGTTTAACCCTATGTAAAAAACATTATAGTTTTTAAAATTAAAAGTGTGCCTTTTAGGATTTATATTCACTTAAATATTATAAAGGTTAAAATCATGTAAAAATTGAAAAAAGGGCATATATTCTATTTTTTGGATTATCATAGATTATATATAATCATCAAATAAAATTAAAGAAAATTTTAGTGTCATTTTTTCTATATCATTTTATTTTAATTTTTAATTACCTGATTTACCCTAAACAGTGGTAAAAATATTACTATGGTTACTATTAATAGGGTCTAAAAATAAAAGGAAATCATTTCTAAAAAATTTACACCTTGATTCCAAATAAATAATAAATATTTAAAGATTCAAAACATATAATTGAAATAATTTAATAAAATATTAAATTTATAAAGTGTGATGAAAGTTTTTTTCATAATATTGTCTTTTTAAGTGTACAAATGTTTTTCATACCAAATTCATGTATAAAAATCATTCCAAATACCAAAATGGGATTATTTTTAACCTAAAATAAGAAACTAAATTTTAAAAAATCCAAAATGAAATTTTAACATTTTTTATACTTTAAATGAAAACACAGTTTTTCAATTAAAATATTTTTTCTTAACCATTTATTGAAAATTGGAAATTTTCAAAAAAATTAACCAAAATTTAACTATAAGATAATTTTTATAATCTGGTTTACAAAATTATTACCCCTTTCTCAAATAAAATTTTCTAAAATTTACATAAATTTAATAAAATATATTCTCAAAAACGAAATAAAACCCATTTTTGTAGGAAATATCTTTTTGATAAGCAAAATGAATTTACTAAAATTTAGGTGATTATTTTGTAAGAATTAATCAATAAATTTTAGTAGATTTAGGATATATATGTATATATATATATCATAATTCAGTTAATCCTATTCATACACTCAACTTCCATGGTTATATTATAATAGTCATATTTAAATAATAATATTTCATCATTAGTTTAAGCTCAATGTGTCTTATCTTTTATGTTATCTAACATAGTTTTTATTTTGTAAAAAAATTGGTTATTATATTCTCACACCATTAATAAATTAAATCCTAATAATCTTACTTTTTTCTAAGTAATTAATCATTTCACAATTAATAATTCCTTTATATAAACCCACATCATAAATTTTTTTATCAAAAAATATTCTTGATAAGAGAGAAATGGTAAGTACGAAGGTTATATAGAATGACACATAACAATGTTTCCAAGTAGGAAAATTTTGTTGGGAATTTAAAATATGTACTTTGAAGAGAAAAATATCTCCCAATTATTGACAGAGATAACATGGTCAAGAGAAAGTTAATCATCACAAAATCATAAATCTTTGATGGGTGAAGAGATCATCGATTCATCGAATATGCAGGTAATAAAGATAGAATTTTTTTTCAAGATCATTTGTAATAGGGTTGATTAATTTCATTACCATACATACTAAACTCTATGTAAGTATTTACATAAATTTAGAGGAAGGGTATATATTACAAAAAAATCACAGAACACAAAAATAGAGGGAAGTACTTAGTGATACTAAAACTCAAGACCTCACTGAGACCCATGGGGGAAGATACCAATGAGTCACACCCTGATGAAAAATCCCAAAAATAATACTTACATTAAAATTATACATTCATATTTTAATAAATTTTTATTGCAATATCAACTTTTTCTCCAAATTAAGGTTAATCAAGATGAATGTTTTTATGCCTGAAGCACTAAGATCAATGTCTAACGGATCTCATAATTAAACCAAAGTATGTAAACATATTTCTACATTAATTTGACATTAACCAAAACCAAAAATGTTTGACAGAAGATAAGATCATACCCCAAAAGAATAAATATTTATTTTGAGAAATGAAACATTAATCTTGAAAGCCTCAATAATAACACCCAAATATCATCATTGATAATTTGGAAAATAACTAACCTAAATTTTATTCAAAATATTCTTGACCAAGATAAAAACCCAAAAAATCAAAAGTATTTGAATTCATTTTATTTTGATATTAATTTATCATTTATCTCTAGTCAATAGTTGTCACTCAAAAATTCATATACCCAAAATGTATTTTCCCTAGCCATATAATCTCCAAAATATGCACATCATATCAATAAATAATTTTTTTACCATAAATAAAAATAAAAATTGTATATTACTTATAAAATACAATTTGTTTTTTATTCATAAACTAAAATCCCATAATAATATATTTTCTTTAATCAAATAAGGTTATTAAAATAGTGTAATTATTCTAAAAATATCATTAATAACTCAATCACTAAATCACTCTCTTGTCTCATGGTTATCTGTATAGTAAAAATTAAGTTCTCAAAATCAAATTAATCACCATATACCAAAATATTAAAAAAATGATGTCATACCAATGGTGACATCCCATAGGAAAGTAGTAGACACTACACTCTGGTTTCCCTTTGGTTGTGGGTATAAGCCCTATGGACTTTATAAATTTGATGGGTTACTGCCCAACCTATGAGTTTTAGTTTCAATAAAACTATATCAATATAATTCCTATAACACTCCCAAAAAAATGATTAACATACTTAAAATTAACCTTAATCCTCAAAGATCTTATGAACTCTAAAGGTTATCAATTATTTTAAAATTATGTCTACAAAATGAATATTTAATTGTTTCTTAAATAATTTTTTCACATGTTAAAAATTAAGGTTATATATACCTCAAACATCAATAAAAATAAATAAATGTCCCCAAAGTACTCTCATCATATAAAACATCATAAGTTTGTTTACACTCTTCAAATTATGATCATACTTAGATTTATCACTAAATTATAACTCTTTAATCCTTATATTTAGACATTAAAAACATTAAATTTTATTCATAATCCATAAGAAATGATTTTCTATATTATTATTTAATACTTCCACCTTAAAAAAATATGAATCATGTCCTAAGATTCATAAATTTCAAAACATAATCCAATATATAATCCAAGAATTTCCTATGTCATTTTCAATTTCATGTTCTTCAACTATAATGGCATTAGGTATTGCTAATAATTTATATATACAATCTTGATTATCCCATTCTTCAGCTTTCCCCCTAGTAAATAGATTTCAATAATTCCCATACCCCCCAAATTTAAAACATGAAATTAATACCTTGTGAAAATTTGTATTCCCTTACATGGAATTAATTGGATTCTTCCTTTTTCCATTTTTATATTATTTATTTATGTCCTCCATTTAATACATACAAAGCATCTTATCAACTGTTTAAGATATTATCCAGGGTACTTCTTCCCACATTCTCAAAATATATGTCATTGAATATTTTTATCATTACGATCTTTATCACATTAACATCCATAAATAATCACTTCACTCTTATTTTATGAGCTAGTCAATACACCTTAGTTTAGTGTTTTAATCAAAAATCATAAAAAATAGTTAAGAATAACTGTAATGGTCATTATTATAGTTCCCATTCAATTATGTTTCTCATTCAAATAACTGTGAAATTTTCCTTCACATCAATAATTAATTTGGTTCATGATGTATCCATATATTTACTAAATCCGAAAGTCTTAGTGTGAGTAAATGAAAAAATCATAATAAACCATCATATGAGGAGAAAAAACACTTATTTATCCTTAACAACATTATATTTAACTCTTTAGATTTATTGATGATAAATATAATCCATAATAACTACTAAAAAATGTGGTTATATATGAATTATAAAATAAACTCAAATAACATCATAACATCTAATGTTATATAAACCAACCTATGATACTAAATATAAAGAACTCAATATAAGAATTACATAATATTGAGTCTTATGTTAATAATTCATTCTATTACATTTTGAGAGTCTTTTATGTTTTTTGTTTTCGAGAATGATGCCTTAACTAATACATAAAAACCCATATTTTACAAAGTGGACACCTATGACTAGTAACTATTTTCCCCATAATATAATCCTTTTAAAATTATTCACATTTCCTTTTCATGAAATTTTATATTAATTTCAACTTTACTTCTTCTTTTTTCTTACCAATCATTAATCCCTATGAAAAACTATTTAAAACATGGGATGAGCACAAAAATTCTCAATAAGGGAAATAAAAATAAGAAAGATTTTAGTGTAGTGAAAAATATGAAACCCCTTGAAATATTACATTTATCTCAATGTTATTTGTGTGAATTAAATAAATAATTTCTATATAAAAAATACACACAATTTTTTCGCAAAGATAACTATTAATAGAAATACTAAAAATAATAAAAAAACCTTTTAGGAAACTTAGATCATCATATTCATAACTAATTTTAAATCCATTTCAAAAATAACTTGATCTTAGTTAAATCTATAAAACAAGTCCTTTGGTAACTCGTTTCTTCTAACCTCTAAGTACAAGCAACATTATCTAATTCATTTAAGTGCAATAATGGTTCTCGACATTCGTATAATATGTATTGGGTTCACCGGTTTTACATGAGCTATAATAGGGATCAACCCACAATAAAAGATATTTTAGGCTTACCTATTTCTAATATATAATGTTATAGTACTATATCATGATTAATAAATTTATTCTTTCACTTTTTCATCATAAACCCTTTGATAAACTCTTTTAAACACATATGAAACAATATTTCAAATATTGAAATACCCTTTTCGTTTCAAAACCAATTTTCAAATCCAAAATTCCCTAAAAAAAGAAAAAATGATTTTATTTGATTAAAACATGAATTCATCAAAAGAAGGAAAATTTCAAACAACAGGTAGGGTGGAGACAAAAATTATTGTTATCATATATGTTAAAATGAAACATTCTTTCCTACATTTTTGTAAAGAAAGTAATAACATCCTATAAAAAGAATATCTTAGGAAACCATTGAAATAATTCTAAAATAGAGATAAAATCACTTTATAATTATTTTAGTTCCATATAAATACATTAATAATATGTATTTATAAACAATGAAATTGAATAAAAATATTTATAAAATAAATCCTTAAAACGTTTTAAAACAAGGTTTTAAAGTAAAGTATCCCTTACCATGAGTCTGACTCACCGCCTATGATATTTATATTCCTAGATAATAAAATTATGTTAATTATTTAATTTCTTGGGAAACAGTTTTATGATTATGAGTAATTTTATTTCACTTATTACCTTGTTATATTCAATTACTTAATCAATTAATTTCACATCAGACGTTTTAATGATATTCGGCTCATATGTAAAAAATGACATTGGTGGGTTGACTACGGTTAAAGGGATAATTATTACAAAATTTATATAATAATAATAATTACATAATTATAATTTTTTAATATCCATTATACTTTTCTAAAAAAAACCATGAAATATGTTTATGAGAAATGAACTAAATAACAATCTTGGAGATGGTAGGTCGGACACACACATGAGTAACGTTTCCATTTCCAAAGATCATTATAGAAAGGGGGTAGGTATTATTTTTTATGTATATAATTAAAATAATTTGATAAATAACATATTATTTCTTTACATATACTTATATATATAATTCAAGTGATGTGGTGATGAAAAAAGAATCACAATGATTTTTTGTGGTGGTATTCCACATGTACACATGAACGACGCTATCATTTTTCACTGAATGAAAAGGTTGGAAA
Organism: Viscum album; assembly: GCA_963277665.1. Taxonomy (NCBI): domain Eukaryota; kingdom Viridiplantae; phylum Streptophyta; class Magnoliopsida; order Santalales; family Viscaceae; genus Viscum; species Viscum album. Next base: position 2,127,765,762 of record OY728130.1, on the reverse strand, counting down.
ATAAATTTTCTATTATTACTAAATAATTAAAAATATGTGAATAATATCATATATATATATATACATTAAATACGTCAATATAACCATCAATGAGAGGTGGTGATGGAAAACAAATTACATCGGTCCACGAGGCGGTAGTCCTTTGTACCCACGAATGATGGATTAATTTCCTATTTGATAGAGGTTGTATATGGATATAGGTTATGAAATTAAAATGATAAAATCTCATTATATGTTATATAATTCTGATATTATATCAATATGGTTGAATAATATTCTAATGATGTGGAATATGAAATAATATGAAAACCTTTAGTTAAAGACTATAACTCTTCTTCAAACAATCTCTGTTTCATTACACCTTATTCCCACTATGGTTGGTATTATACAATAACTAAGGTATCTAATAAGTGAATAGAGATAAGGGGGTTGTATTTTTGTTGGTATTGGAGGAACCAAATGGAATTTTATGTGTGAATAAATGAGAAGAAGAGGTTCCCTTTTATAAGAGTGGGGAGGGTAACTCTTTGAACTTCTTAAAATATTAAATTTATATAAATTCATTTTCTTGTTCAAATGAATCCAAATTATTAATATGAAAATATAATAAAATTATTAGTTTAAATAATCTCATCTAGTAAAAATAAGAAAAATTTAGATATGGGTTTTAGCCTTATCATTTTATTTTAACACACTTTAACCATTTTTATGACTTACCCGATAATAATGTTTTTCCTCTCTAGGGGTAATGATAGTTACTATAAATGGAAAAAAATCTCATAAATGGATCATTATTGAGATTTTAAATCATATCCCAATCACATAGATGAAGGTTGGAGTTTTTTGAGTTTTAAATCATTCAATAAAATATTATTAACTATAAATTATCATTAATATAAATTTTAAAACTATTCATTTACTTTGAATTTTATAACATGAAAAAACATTAATCAGAATAAAATATTTTAAAACAACCCTAATATATTATATTTATTCAAAAAATTAATGGAACACAAAAATTATATCAAATTATATTACTTTTTATAACTTTAAAACAATTTATTTTATTTTTCAATTAATTGAATAATTGTTGCATCATGATTATATAAGCTTTTAAGGTAAATATTTATTCACTAAAAATTTATAAATATATTACCATAAAAATAAAAACTCATTTATATTTAAAATTACTATTTATAATAAAAATTATACTCTATTTTTCCCTATGTTAAAATAATATAGCTATTAAATGCAAGTGTGTGGTATTTTTGGCATTATATTCACTTTAATATTATGATGGTAAAAATCATGTACAAATTGTAAAAATCCTATATATTATATTTTTGGATCATTAAGGATGATATATACTCATCCAATAAAATTGAGGTAAGTTTTAATGTCATTTATTTTTGTCCTTATGATTTTATTTGTTATCTTAATTACTCGATTTACCATTGACCATGGTTTCAAAAATTACTAAGCTTGCAATTCATAAATTCATAATATAAAAGGGAACTGTTAAAAAAATATAGACCCCATGATTCATAATATGTAATAAAAAATTTAAGATTCATAACATAGAAGTGGTAGAATTTAATATAAAAGTAAACCATAAAAATACAATGAAAAATAGCTTTTCAGAAAAGTGCATTTTATGTGTAAATTTTTTTATCTAAATTAAAGTAAAATAATTAATTTCAAATAATATAGTTGGATTATTTTTAATCATAAGTAAGTAATTAAATTTTAAAACTAATCAAAAACAAAATTTTTTTTACTTCTATGAATAATTTAAAACATATTTTTTAATAAAAACTTATTTTTTACTTTTATTTGAAAAGTCGATATTTTCAAAAAATATCTAAATTTCACCATTATATAATTTTGATATTTTTATTTAAAATATGATATAATTTTTTATCAATTATAATTTCTAAAATTATAAGATATTAATTATAATAGGTTCACAAAACTAAATAAAAATAAGTTTTCTTGATAACATATTTTTATGAATAAAACGACTATTGAAAATAAAGTGATATAGTTAATAATAATTAATAAATAGATTTTAATTAATTTATAAACATTATATTATATTCGATAACATATTTAATCATTTTTATACCTTCCAATTCAGTGGATTAGTTAAAATAGTCATACTTAAATAATAATATTTTTTAGTTTGTTTAGGCTCGATGTTGGGTATCTTGTACATTATGAGAAATAGTCCTTATTTATAAAAATGAATCTTAGAATATTACATATATATAATTAAATGATAATAATTTATCTAAATATAAAATTATAAACATTGTTTTTAAGTATGAGAAATATTATGACAGAAAAAAAGATACGGATAACTTCACGGAATATTTTGTTGATCTTTTTATTATCAAAGTGAATGATTAAAAGTTCACCAGTGATAGAAGAAATAATTAAAAATAAGAATAAATGACATATATTGATTATATATGGAAAACAAAATTTCAATAATGTCTTTTAAAAATAATTATATTTGAAATACATATTAATAATATGAATGGTAAAATATTTTATAAAACAATCAGGAATAATTTATTGAAGAAAAATAAAATCTGTAGAAAGATATTTAGAATCTGAAAAATTTTGTTGATGAAAAGATGAACCTAAAAATGAAATTGAATAAATTTTGATGCTGTGGAGGGTATGTTAGAAATTTTTCAATAAAACCCTATTAAAGTAAATAAATTGGTTGCAAAATTCAAAAAAATAAGTTATAGAAGTTGGTGAAAGTTATGAGAAGTTATAACATAATATGGATCAAAATAAGTTATCCTCAAAAGTTTCTAAGAATAATGAAGTTTTATAGATGGAAATTAATGTTAGAAAACCCATGTATGTTGCTAAAACTAGAAGAGATCAAAACATTATGTTTTTAAGGTCATAAAGTCTAAACCAAAATTTTCTATTATAGGTGATTCTATTTAGGATAATAAGAAATCTAATTTAAAGAAAATAATATCAGAAGGTAACCAAGACCTTGATTTTTAATAAAAAAACAAAAGTGTAAGGTAAGAGGCTTTATAAAAAGCAGAAACACAACTCCAAAAATTTTGTAAATCACAAAGGGATATATTATTTCTTTGGTTATTTTGGTAATTGTGGGGGATTTGGGAATACAATATATATGTGTTGGTTTAATATTCAATATTCTTGATAATCTTGGATATTCTCTTGGAGAAGTTTGAGGGGGAGTCAACCCAGTCTAAGAAGAAAACATAAAAATTTCAGTTTGAAGATTAAAAATAGATTCCAACCTTTAGAAACAATTTTTAAATGATGTGGTCAACTTATTGATGTTGAAAAAATATTTATTGTTATTTTACCTAAAAAAATATTATAAAAAAAACCTTAAAATATATGTTAGAACAAAGTTAAAAATAATGAATAATATGTAGTTATTGAAAGTGCTCTCAAAGATATAGAAAGAGAATGACCATAGATTTTATATTTCAATTGTTTTTCACATATGATAAAAAATTTGAAGTTATTGTAGAATGTGAAATATTTAAAAAGGTAATAATGACTTTAGGAAATAATGATTCACTTATAATCAAAGGTGTGGGACCAAATATCCTTGGGGAAGAAAAGCTAAAATACAAATGAGCCTTGATTGTTAAAGGGATGCAATACACTTTGTTAAGTATTTTATAAGTATTTGATAAAGGTAAAAATGTTGTTTTTATAAAATATGGTCTTTTTTGAATATTATAAAAGATATTAAACTTATCATGAAATGAAAATTAACAAATAAAAATGTTTTTCAAGTTGGTAGTACAAATATTTCTTGCCATCTGAGCATGATAGAAGAAGATATGATAAAGAATAATTGAAAATAACATACTTGTTAGAATCATATGAGAAAATTATCTAATGTTAATATTATTCATGATATTCCTAACATGATAATAATAATATATTGGTGTTGTTCCATTTTTTAGAAATGGATTATTATAAACTCAGTAGAGAAGAAGGTTGAGATTTAGTCAACTCATCCCATAGTACTCATACATTCTGATATTTATGGGTTTTCGAGTAAAAAATCAACATAAAGAGATATTTAATTTATTTATTTCATTGATTACTTTACATGAATTAATAGTTTTATGTTTTTAAAACATAAATTATAGGGTCTACATTTTTTAAGAATTCAATGAGAAGCGCAGAGAAAGAATGCGTATTTTCAGTGAATATGTTATGAACTGATAATAGTGGTGAAAATAAAAATGAGTAGTCAAAATATTATATAAAAAACATGGAATTCATCCTAATTTTATTTCACTATAAAAACTATAGAAAACAGTTTTTTTGAAATAAAAAACATAAGTTGGGTGGAAATGAAGTTAACAATGATGATCAGAAATTATACATCTCATTATTTTTTTAGGAGAGATTTCATTGAAATATTTTTTATTAAAATTTGATTTTTTTTATAGACCAAAATCTGATATGAATCGTTATGAAATGTTTTACAATGAAACTCTGTGTTAGAAGAACCTAAGGGTGTTTGGAAGTCCATTTATTATAAAATTACATGTTGAAATCCAGGAAAGTTTGATCATAGATGTGTTGATGGAATCATTATTTTAGACTTTTATAGTGACCCAAAATATTCATACATAGATATTACATCTTATTATATGATTATTCAAAACATTACATAATGATCCAGGCAAGAATAATATTGTTCTAGTGAATTTTGAAACATGGAAACATAAATAACTGGTTTCTAAGTGAACTAATTCATCCCCCACTAAGTACTTCATAACAAGAACTTTTCTTATACATGTAATATATAATACCTTTCTTCATAACCTGAGGAAAGAAAACATAATAAAGTGAGAGATCATATTCTCAGTAAGGGTAAAAATGGGAGATATCAATGATCACATAAATATAACATGTGTATAAGGGTATGAGAATATGAGATTAACTTTATAAAACAATACCATACATTAAAAATATCATAACTATGATTCATGGAATAAATATTGGTAGTTCATAAAAGATTAATCATAAATAAATCAAATAAACTGATCCATGAGGGAATAACATATGCACAATACATGGATTTTGAGCATATAAATAAGCATAGAAAATCATTTCCTTAGTATTCAATACTCATTTACAAGGCTACTATTTTGAATAGGTTCACTCCCCAAACCATCATATAATTCAAGGGTAACTCCCAATACTATCATATTGGAAAAAATTCTTTTTTGAACTGGGTTCACCTTTCATTCCAATCATGTTCATCTCATGAGATGTTGATATTTACCCAATGCATTGGTGGTAGATATCGATCCCACCAATTACATAATGAAAAGACAACATATGTGTGCCAAAAAAATCATAAAATATTCATCATATTATAACCCATGAAAATAAATTGTTTTCATAAATATTTCATCAAAGAATAACCTATAGAAAGGAAAAGCGTTTCATAAACGTTTCATTATTTCATCATAGAATAACACGTGGAAAATGAATATATTTTATAAACATACTCTATTCATAATTATAAAATATTTATTGAAATAATAAGTCTAGTATAATTAGATATTATTCCTAGTAAAACTTAAGTAACATCAAAAGATGTCTTCTTAGATAGAAAATGGTTTTAAAAGACCACATGAATCATTTATATAGGAAAAAACCTATCCACTTCGAAAAAAATTATTTAAAATATAAATTTTTATCAAATATTTAATAAAACATATTATTAGATAATTAACATGGAATATTTTAAAGGAATATTTAAATCATTTAGTGGTTTTGATGGAATAAAATACCATTTATGATGTACACATTAAAATATTGATTCCTTTATATTTTTTGTTAAGAAGTCAAAAGATATTTTTTAAAAAAAACAAGAAGGTTCCTTTTAAACCATTTTTTTAAAATTAAAACAAGATTAGAATTTTAATTATGTAATAATTGAATAATTTAAAAATATTTCTTTGAAATATTTTTATAAAACACAGAAATGGAAGAAAAAGTATTTTCAACCGATGAGGGAAATAATATTTATTTTTATTAAAAAAATTCTTTCAGTATATTCAGTACTTAAATAGATTATAATGATATGGAAATTTTTAATCTCTAGAAATAATCATATGAGAAAAAAATTACTGATATTATTTAGTTATAAATCATAATATTTAGTCATCAAAATAATAATCATAAACAATCCTGATAAATAATGAGATTGAAACATCTAACCCATACCACATTTGTATATTCTGAATCATAATCCCCATGAAATTTATATCCCTATATGGATATGTATATCCCATTATTTTCATGAGAATAATCATAAAATAAATTCATGGGAAGTATGTACACCCCAACAAAAAAATAGTGGTTTATAAGGAATGTGTCCCATAAATATAAAAGTGAGACAAAGATACCTTAACACTTTATAATGTTTGTAATAATAAGACTCATTAAATAATATATTCAAATGAAAATTTAAATATCCTTATAATAAGGAGATTCATGACATATAATTTCAAAGGTTATATAAATACACCATAGAAAATAATTTAGTACTGAATATGGTATATGTATCCCCAAAATAAAAGAGTGATGAAAATTACTTACCTTAAGTATTGGCTTACTTCGTATACGTTAGAACCTATTTTATAATAAATATTATTTTATTATATATATATATATATATATATCAAAAACCTAATCATATATAATACCATATATGATTTACTTAGGAATTTTTATTACCTGGTTATTAACAATTCTTTGTTAAAATCAGTCTTTAGGTAATAAATCTTTTATTTTTAATATATGTTTTGGTTTGGTAGTTTTGGTCCATTTAATTTTATTATAGTTAAATCATCTCTATAATTTTAATAAAGATTTAAATATCATATATAATCATTATATACATATTTATATTCATCCATAAATGTTATATAATGAAAATAGATTACACTATTCATGTAGATGGTATGCCATACGTACACATGAATGTTATTTCCATTCTCTATATAGATGAAACAAAGAAAGTTAATTATTAATTTATATTTATAAAATAACTTTTATATCATACCAATCATATATATTAATTATATCTATCTTTATTACCATCCATGTGAAAATAAAATGAAAAATGTATCACATCGCTTCGTATATTGGAATTTAAGAAGGTATATGTGATATTATAATTACATAAGTATAATAAATTCATAAATATTATATAAAAACAGTACACCCATTATTATATCTATCTGTGAGAGGCAGTGATGGAAAATGAATTATATTGGTTTGGGCGATGGTAGCCCACAGTACACACGATTGTCAGTTTTGTTTCCCATTTAATGGAAGAAGAGATGTGTATTGGTTATTCCATTAACATAATAACATATAAGTATATTAATATACTGGTTTTATTATTTTATAATATTTGTATAATATTTTAAGTAGTTATAGGAATAAATAAGACAAAGATTCATGGTTAAGAAATATACCTCTTCTTCAGCAAACCACTTTAGGTTTATACGTAAAGAATTTTTAGAATGGTTTTTTAATGAACATATGGATTACAAGTCATTGAGATTTATTTAAGGACTAGATTTAGGAGTGTATTGGGAAAAATGGCTATGGACGTGTGAAGTAGAGATGATGGGGGTGGCCTTTTATGAGTGGGGGATAATAAACACTTAGAATCATTGAAAAAAATCATACCCACATTTTTTACAAGACAAAAGGATCCATAATGGATCATTCTATAACCTTAGATTATTTAATTTCAAAATATTGATATAAAATAACAATTATAAACTTTTTAGGTCATTTTAACCCTTATTGTTTTAGATTAATCCCCGATAAACCCATTTAAACCTTAACCTCAATAATTAATTTTTACTATTTTTACTATGTTCTTTTGATTTTCTATTTCAATGATGTCTTTGGTTCTATTTAGAGGTCCTCAGTGGTTTCCAATATGGTTTCATTCTGATTATTTATGTGGTTTAGTGATGTGGGATATAGGAAAGTCACTATGTTTCATGACAACTCAATGAATTGGGATGTTCTACAGTAAACTAGTGTGGTGTTTGGACTATGATGACGGTAGTTGAACTGGATCAGTATCGATTATAGTGAAGATGATAATGTAGTACTCTATAAGATAGTGGGGAAGATAAAGATGATGGCGATGGGGATTCTGGTGGGTCTCACCAGTGTGTTAATGATGGAAAATTGAAAAGAATGGATGTTCAACGTGATAGGTGTGAAAATTGAGGCAAGAGGGTGACTCGAGATTCATAGGAACCGAGATGGGTGATGATGTTATTTGATGGTTTTAATTTTATTTTGAATTTTTTGGACTCTATAACAACATTCTTTTGAAAGTTAAGGATTCTCACTAATCCTTAACGTGTCTTTCTGAAAATGAAAAAAAAAATTATTTGGAGTGTAGTATTTTCCACTATTCATCTAAAAATTCATATTTTTTGAAAATTATCAAAAAATCACCCTAATATGATTTTGAAATTTTGAATCAAAAAATAATGTTTTTTCCAAAATAAATTTTATGAAAGTGTGAAAAAATATTGTGAAATTAAATGTGTAAAATGTGGTTTTTCAAAAATATGTATTTTTCAATGAAATGTGGTTTTTACATTTACTCTATGACTAATAATCTCCATTACATGAATTTTAATTTATATAGATAGATATATAATATATAAATTTAGTTAAAATAATTCCTCATTATATTTTATTTCAATTAATTAAAATTTGATACAAAATTATACACTTAAGAACAGTTTTCAGTAAAAATGTGTTTTCAAGCAAAAAAATAAATTTATACCAAATTCATGATAATTCATGGTTAAAATGAAATTATTTATATTATTATAAATTAAATGTATCATTTTTTTAATTTAATAACAAACCCAAAATATAATCAATGTTTAAATTACTTGATTAAATGAAAGGAAATGACGGTTTTACAAAAATCGATATTTTCATTGAAAACCAACTCTTTTTATAAAAATATGAAACTTTTACCATAAGATACTTTTGATATTTTAATTTAAAAAAATGATTTAATTTTTATAATATACCATTAATAAATGTGGTATAATTTGATTATGTTATCGACACAACAAAATTAATAAAAATCATTTTTCAATAAAATATATTTTGGAAGCATAAAATGAATTTATGAAAAATTGTTTTCTAATTTCATAAGAATTAAAGAATAAATTTGTATTGATTTGAAAAATTATATATGTTTATTATTGATTTTTATTCTATTTATACCCAACAATTCAATGATTAGGTTATGGTGGTCATATTAAAATAAAAATATTTTAATGGTATAATGTGGTTTGTTATAACTTGATATTGCATATAACACAAGATTTTTGAGAAATTAAATTTATTTGAAAAAATAATTTCATAAAATATTGTGTTGATACATTCTCTCTCATATAATAAAATTCATTCATGTAATTTTAAATTTTTATTGATGGGGTTGACGTTTGAATATTCTTTTATGGAAAACCCACATCTTAAAAAGGCTCCATAAATCATCCTCTTGGAAAGTGTGAAAAGAAATTTTGTAGGTAATTTGGAATAATACATAACTAGGTTTCCAAAAAGTAGAAAATAGTTATGAAGTGAAAATATTGAAATGGAAGAGAATAATAATGACCAAGGATTAGTGTACAGTGATAGAGAACATGGTCATAAAGATTTTACCACTAAAAACCACAAATCTTTGATGATTTAAAAGCTCATTGATTCATCAGAAATCAAAGTAATAAGCCAAATTATGTTTTCTCAAAAAAATCCTAAATTTTAGTAAATTTTTACTCTCAAGATAAAGAACTATATAAAATATAATTACCTTATTATTTTATATTTCATAAGAACAATCTCATCCTTTGGTTTTTCGTCGATCAATTTCTACTTCATCTCTTATTCTATGAAATCAAGATAGTTTTTTATGATTGAAGCACTAATGGATTATAAGATCTATAATATAATGATAATTCATTCCTTATATCTCTAGTTATCATCAAAACCAATATATCTATTATAGGTTATCAAATATGTATAAATATTCATATGGTGAAAAAATACATTGACTTATAATACATCATCCAAAGTTCAACTTAAACCATTCCATAAATAGTTAACCTTATTACCCTTCCAAAATTAAAACCTTTATAAATAATACCTATAAATTTCTTAAAATCGACATTCAATTAATCCACAAAATTTCATAAATTATCTCTTAATTATAAAATACCAAATATGTGAATACCTTGGTTATATATTCACCTGAAACATGGTAATGACCAAAGTTACCCGAAAATATCAATGAAAAAATATATTATTCCTTGTTTAATAAATAAAATGTGGATTATTGAATATAATATTTATTATATAAAATTTATAAATCCTATAATAAACAACTTTTTCATTAAATTTTTTGTCATTTTCATGTTCATGAATACTATCCAATTTACTTTATACATGCTATTCATGTATTTATCCAAACTAAACACCATTATCTCATATTAATGGTTACCTTTTCCTATTTTATATTAAATATCACATTTCTATTAAATAAAATTTCTAACACATCAATACCATTTAATATATTATTTCAGATCCTTAATGAAAATATTATATAGAAAAATACATATATATTTCATGATTCATAATTCTTGAATTCCAATACATAAACACTTTAACCATTCTTCTTCATTCTTAAACCATTAGCTAGGATTCATAATATTATTCATTAATACCTCCTTCCTTTCATATGTAATTTGTATTATTTCTATCATAAATAACCAAACCCTTAGTCACGCAGCCCTGTTCATCCTCTTCTTGAGCTTAAACCCTAGGGAATCGATTTTAGTAATACCCATACATTCAAAATTTAAAACATTCAACAATTGATGATGACTTAGGGAAACCATTATTTTTTATCCATTACGTTATCTGGACTTTTAATTTTTACTCAACTATTAATTACCTTGTTCCCTTATTCTCCACATAAAAATAATATTATTATCCCTTTGCGACATTACATTGACTATTTTTCCCATGTTATTTTCATATGGGAAACCATATCTTCTTTCTTCCATAGTCTTCACTACCCAAGCACTTAGAAAACTCTATTCTTCTCTACAATGGTGTTTCGAGGAGTTGGTTATTGTGTAAGTGGTTAATCAAATATCATGATATATGATTACACATCATCAAAATAGCATTCACTCACTTTAATCATCCCATTTGGTTTCTCATTACCATATTGTCTATCACATTCAATGTTAACCTTGGTCTTTCTTGTTCTAGAAATTGATTAAAACTAAAAAACATAGTTTAAGTGACAATAATCATAATGGGATACAAAAAATCATGAAAAATAATTTATATGTTTCTAAATCATGACACATTATTTTTAGTATTTTACACATTAAGTTTACCCTAGTTCATTCATGGTCATCATCTATTCAAATCATTCATGATTTCTTATAGAGAGTTATTGAATATTCAAAGCATATTCCTTGAAACTATCAAAATAGGTGGTCATCAAGGCATATTGTCATGGACAAAGTGATGACCAATTAAAAAACCAATTCTCCCTTTTTTGAGTTATTTCCCCTAGGTGTAACTATTCCAGATCCACGTATACTTGTATTATCCACACAATGATGTAATTTCTAAGAAACCACTAACTTAATCCTTCACCAAGATTAGAGGATATTATTATATACATAGAATTATCCTTATCATTCTCACAAAAGTTTTCTAATCCTAGTTTCCAAAATTTTAATAAACATTGTGATAATACCAACTATAGTTACCCAAACATTTAATACAAAGATATTACATCTTAGTATATGAATTTTCATTAGATGTCAAAATGATCCATTCCCAAATCATATAGTCTAGTTCCCTTAGAATCATGAGAAATATATACAACTTGGTAATGATTAAATTAAATCATCTTCCAATATGTTCTTCATAACTATCACCCTTACTAGACATATCATACATAATACCTTTCTTCAAACATGGGGAAAGGAAGAATATAAAGGTGTGATCTCAGATGCTCAGTAAGGGTAAAAATGAAGATATCAATTATCACATAATTATAGCAATAGAATAATAGTATATGAACATGAACATAGCATTTGAAACCCATAAAATTAAGGTCAAATATCAAAATCTAGAATCGTTGAATAAATCTTGTAAGTTTATAAGACATGAATCGTAAAGGAATCAATGAAAATGATCCATCAGAGCATAACATAGGCATAATAAATGGATATTTTGCATACATATAAGCCTTGAAAATAATTTCGTTAGTTTTAAAGGCTCATTTACATGGCTATCATAGTGGAATGGGAGCACTCCCCAGACCATCATAAGATACAAGGTTCGCTCCCAAGACTATCATAGTGGAAAAAGTTCCCTACTAATCTAGGCTCACTCCTCATTCCAGTTTTGTTTATCTCATGTGATATCAATGTCTACCCAATTAATTAGAGGAAGATATAGGTACCAACCATAAAATAATGAAAATAATAAATATGTTTTCTACAAGATCATAAAACATTCATCATATCAGAATCCATGAAAAGAAAGGGGTACCATAAAAATTTTATCATAGCATAACTCGTGAAAAATGAGTTCTATAAAAATTACATCATCTAATCAAAGTGTAACCCATGTAAAGTGAATGGATTTCATAAAAATATTTTCATTCTAATTATAAAAAATATTTAGGAAGAATTAGTATGGTATCATTGGATCATATTCCCAATAAAAATTAAGTGACATCAAAGTATTTCATTTTATATTGAAATTGGTTTTGAAAGATCACTTGAACATTTCTTGAGGAAAATAACCTTTCCAGTATGAATATAATTATTTAAAATTTAAAAAAAATCGCAAATATTAAATAAAAAAATTCTTTAAAAATAATCATAGAAACATATAAGGGATGGTTTAATTTGTTAAGTGTCTATGATGGCAGAAAGCACTATTAATGTTATACAAATTAAAATGAAGGTTATTTTCACAATTTTGGTGAAAATTAAAAATATCCCTATTTGGAAAAAGAAAATAATGAATATTTTAAACTGTTTAATAAAAATTAATAAATGGGTAAAAATTTATCTAAAAAATAATTAGAGAATTGTAAAATATTTATTTAAAAAAATTTAGGAAACATGGAAATAGAAGAAAAATTTAAACAAAAATAAAAATGAGACGAATATCCCTTACAACATTGGAAACTTTTGAATCAAAAGAACCATTAAATAATAAAATCAAATGAAACTATAAATATAAAAAAATAATTATATTCATGACATAAAATTTCAAATGGTTATTATATTCAACATAAAAAAGAAACAAGTAGTTAATATGACATATGTCACCCACAAATAGAAGAAAGACCATAAATCCCTTACCTCAAGTATCAAAATCCTTTGTAATGTTATAAAAATATATATAATATAAATATAAGTTTTTTATAAATATATTACAGACAAATATTCATATATATATATCCTACCATATATAATTTTCTTACAACCTTTTATTACCCACTTATTAGTAATTCCTTGTTAAAATCACATTTCGTGTAAGACTTACCTCATTTTTCTTGTATATTTTTGTTTGGTAGCTTTGGTCATTGTACTTTAATTATTGTAGCACCATATAAAAAATATTATTCATGATATTAATATTATATTTATTCATTATATACATATTTAAAGTCATCTATAAAATATTTACATATAAAATTCCTTACACTATTCATGGAGAATGTAAGTCGTACGAACACAAGAACGTTGTTTCCATTTTTTCAAAAGATAGAATAAAGTAAGGTAAATATTAATTTTTCATTATATAATATATTTATGTAATAGATATCACGTATATTAATTTTAAATATCCTTATTATCCTTTATATCAAAATAAAATAAAATTTTTTTTGCATCGCTTCATGAAGGCGGTAGTCCACAGGTACGCATGATCAATGTTATCAATTTCCAATGGATTAGAATGTAAGAAGTTAGATGTGATATTATAATTATAGTAGTATAATTATGTAATAAGTATCATATATAAACATTACACCCACCATTATATTTTGTTATGAGAGCCTGTTATGGAAAATGAATTTCATTGGTCCATAAGGTGGTAGTCCTCCATGCACATGATCGATAGTTTTATATCACATTTGATAGAAGGAAATGTGATCTAAAATGAACGAATTTATACCATGGAAATTTTATCAAAATCATGATATACTAATAAAAATTCAATGAGAATAAACATAGTCATAATATATTGACATAATAATTTCATAAATAAAAGTTTTGAAACCATATGTCAAGGCTACCCACCAAAACAACTATCACATAGTAGCCTTGGGGTAACCACCTATGTACCTACATAGGCTTACAATATCTCTCTATGTACCCTTTTTCTTGGGATAAATCCTCCCATTTACCCCCATTAACTTTGGATAAATCCTCTCACGTACCCTTTGTCTTGGGATTAATCATTCCATGTACCATTTGGTGCTCGTGAGACATAAAATTAGACTAATGAATTTGAGGGTGATAAAGGACACTAATTTTCATCAGCCATACATATATGTGTCACATAAAATAATTCAAAGTCATATCATAAATAAACCATGTAATGGATATGGGTTTCATATCCTTTTAAAATAGAATCACTTAATGAAAACATTCATAATTATATCAATAATAATAATATTTTATGCCTATATAAAATAAATTGGTATCTAAATATATTCATTAACTTTATAGGTAAATACCATTCAATTGAGATAATAGATCATATGGTATTTTTACCATAAAAATAAATGGTATATATTCTAGAAATTTAATTCTAAAATCAATCAATATATAAGTATCTAGGTGGACAACCATCAGTCAAAAGAATCAAAAACAAGGTATTCAAAGAGGAAATGAATTGGAAAAAAATTAAGGTTATATAATGATTTTGATTAGGAATGAAAAATAATATGATAGATTAGTTATCTTAAAGATATTTAACATTTCTTATTTGTGAAAAGATATGTAAAGAATAACCCGGTTAAAAAAGAACAATTTTATAAGAATGTTAGAATTTTTCATCAAAAAGAATATTGAAAATTACCATTTTTCTCTGAAAATGATTTTAAATAAAGGTCATAGTATAATTGAAAAATAATTTAAGTTTTAAAAACATAAAAAATATGTTTCAAAATTATGGGAAATTTGATCTTGTGAAAAATAATAAAAATACTTTTATTATTATTTTTATAAAGAAATCCTAGGAGACAAAGTCACCACTTGATTTTGAAAACTCTATTTCAAATAAATATTAGAAAGAAAAATATTATGATGTATTGAAACATTTATTATTAAAAGATATCCAATAATTTTGTCTTGAAAAAATTAATAATTCATTTATAGAAAAAAACATGAATTAGAAGATAAATATTTTATTTTCAAAGAAATGGAAAGGCATTTTAATATTTTAATATACTTTTTTTTAAAACCACATCACATAAAAATATTATATAAATTACATTTAAAAATGATAAAGTGGAGAAAAATATCACAAAGGATAACTAGAGGGGAATAATAATTATTTTGATACTGGAAAGAAATACTATAAAAATTCCCCATATAGGTTATCACACTTTAGAGATATTGATTTTAAAATGAGGTTAGGAAATGAATCCTTAAGAATTGAGTATAATTTTAATAAAATCCCCTTGAATGGGAGTGGGAATGAATTTGAACTTATAATACCATGAATAATGAGATTGTCATTATATAAAAAATTAATAGGTAACTAAATATGACATTCTAAATAAAACATGTTGTTTAATAATAAATAACTTTCAATTGGTGAACATATGTGATAAGAAGACCTTACTACATAGGTATCACTTTGATTTTGATCTAAATGAAGAAATAATATCAAATTTTATTTTTTTATATCCCATTAACTATATAAAAATATTTAAAAATACTTTAAATGGGATTAAATAAGATGAATTCTATATAAAAGGAAAATTGTGATCAAAATACAACATCTCTAATAAGTGTGAGTTATTATCAATATTTAATATCGAGTGTGAGTTATCTTGATTATTTTGAACTAGTTTCATTGTGGGGTAATTATTCTTCATTATTATAATAAATTTCATCTTTACCAGAAACAATGTTTACTGGAATTGTTGTTTCATGATAGTTTATAAAGTTATAATTTCATTCTATTAATTTTTTAGTCATGGTTCTTATCGATGAACTTGGTTCTATACATATTTTAGTGATCTTCAAAAAACGGTTGATCGTATCTTAATTAATGGGTTTAATATTAATGTTGAAATTACACAACCAAAATAAAATCATTATTTACTTATTTATATCATATATCCTCATTAATTGAGTTCTTGTAGTCATACATTATATTATTCTAAATCATTGTTTATGTAGATGGTTTGAATGAACAAAACACGACTATAACATAATTAATGGATGATTATGATTTTGAAAATGATTTATTTTGGAATTATATAACTATTGAAGAAGTTTTATGATATTATTTAATCAATTTTAATATTATGAATTATATTTTGATTAATTTTAATTACTAGTAAATAAATTAAATGGCAAATTAGATATTTTAGTTTATGGAGTCGGTAGTCCACACAACACACAATTAACATATTCATTTCTCATAAAATAAAAGGGAATGGAGATAGGGTATGGTTTATAGTTTTATAACATTAATAATTTTATAAATATAATAGAATTTCATTAATTACACATTTATTACCATCTATTCTAGGTGGTTAATAAAAATAATATAGGTATTTCATTGAGGCGGTAGTCTTGACATGTGTTTGATGATGTTTTTATTTTTCAATGAATTAGTAATATTTTAAGTAATTTTTAATTTTTAATTTATCAATTATAAATATATTTCATATAAAATATTTATTCATAAATTCAATAATTATTGTAAATCATGATAGGCAATTACAAAAAATAGAATACATCGATTATTGTTAGTGGTAGTCTGCATATTCTCACTAATAGTGTTACTTTGTTTTTATTACTGGATGGAGGTGAATAAATAAGTGTTGTTACTTTAATGTAACAAAATATTAGTATAAAAGTTATACTTATTTGATTATATTAGTGTGGTTATAAATGGCTTGGAAGATTAATATTAATATGTAATGATTTATAAGGGTAAAATATATACATTGAGACCCTAAGTTTTCTCTTAGAAATATCCATAGAAATGGATGTCATAAGATAAGTAATGGTGAATATAGGATTAAGGAAGTTGGTGAGGATTTGTGGAGGGTCCAAATTAAAGTGTTTTATGGAGGGAATTGATGGTAAATATGTAACATGAATTGGTGTAACTATCCCCTTTTAAAGGTGAAAAGGAGGGAAATTTTGGAATAACCCTCTACATTTTCAACAGTGTAAAGTTATTATTCAAGGTTAAAAGAATAAAAAAAGGACACAATTGGACGGAAGGAGGGTATTTGTTCAATCCAAACCAAAACCAACCATTTAGAAACATTTTTTTATTTATCTCAACTTAGTGAATCAATTTTTACCATTTTTACTTTTGATGGGGTAATTAATTTTTTAACCTTAGTAATTAATTTAAAGGATTGAAATTAATGTTTATATTTTAAAAACATATTAGTGTGGGAAGTGGTCTTTTCATGTGGAATCATTTAGTTTTCAGTAATACACACATACTCACCATCCTATCACTGTTATGATTGGAATAACTTCATTTTTATCATTAGTGATTATGGTGATACCCCGCTTTTTGCATACCACTTGTAGAGGACTTACCCCTGGGTTATCGGAGATTGGGTAGATGATTCCAGCTTCTAAGATATTTATTACCTCCTTCTTCACTACCTCTTTCATGGGAGGATTTAACTGTTGTTTTGGTTTCCAAGAGTGCTTAGGTCCTTCTTCAAGTAACACTTTGTGAGTGAAAATGGTGGGGCTGATCCCTATAGGATCAGAAAGAGTCTTCCCAAGGTCCTATTTTATTCTCTGCAGAAATTGAATGAATGCCTCTTCTTGATATTTTGTGTGTGAATCATTGAGGATTACTTGAATAGTGTTCTCATCACCGAGGAACCCATGTTTTAAGTATAATGGCAGAGGAATGAGTTCAAGTTGACGGGCCTTCATAACTGAGACCACCATGGGTTTTACCTTGGCTTGTTTTAGGATATATGGAATGATTTCTCTTTTCTAATAATGACCACCCTAACCGATGATGAAATGCAACACTTATGGGTCAACTTCAGACTGGATGTCATTGATGACTGGATCAGTGGTTATAGAAGAACTTTCTATTTCATTATCCATATAACCCAAGGTATTGTTTACCGTTTTAATGGAAAAAAATCCTCATTCTCTATTAGTGAAACCTTCTTGACTACTTTGAGAACATTCAGGGGAATTTTCTATCTCCCACCTGGAAGATCAACTCCCCTTGATGTACATAAATCAACACATTCCCCGTAGCCATGAAGTGTCTTTCCATAAAGAGATGAGCCTCTTGATCTTCTTATATGTCGATTATGATAAAGTCAATAAGAAGAATGAGACGTCCTACTTTGATGAACAAAACCTCAAGTAGACCTTTAGGATATTTAATGGATTGATCTGCCAGTTGAAGGGCTACTCGAGTTGGTTGGAGATCATTTAGCCCCATATTTTTTAAGAATCCATAGGGAATAAGGTTAACACTTTCCACCAAGTCACAAATGGATTTTTGAAATTCACAAGATCCAATTGTGCAGGGAATTTTCAAACTACCTAAATCATGGAGATTAGGAGAAAGAGAATGTTGTACCACTACTGAGCATTCCTTAGTTAAATAATAGTACCAAAATCCTTCATATTCCTTTTATTGGATAGTATTTACTTCATAAACATTGTGTATGTTATCATTCAAGTTAATGCCTCAGTGAAAGAAATGTTGATATGAAGTTTCAGAAATACCTCCATCAATTTTGAAAACTTTTGGTCTAGTTTTCATTGCTTTATTCGGGCAGGAAATGTTAAGGGGTTTCATAGGGTTTAACCACATATTTACCCTTACAATTTCTAATCTCTGGTTGTACTTGGGTCGAGGTAGACTCCTCAACCTTTTCTTCTTTTTCGGAAGAGGACACTGGTTGAGCTTCATTTTTACCTTGAATCTCAATTGTATTCTGAGGTAGCTCTTTCCTACTTCGTAATATGACAACATTGGATTCTTCATGTGGGTTCTTCTCGGTATTACCAGGTAGAGTTCTAGGTTTCCTTTAAGAGAGATGATTAGAATTTTTCCCAATCTGATTCTCAATGCCTCAAATGAATTCCACTTGATTTTAAAATCTTGTCTCAACAAATGTTATAAATTTTTTCATCATCTCCTATAGCTTGGATAGGGGTTCTTGATTAGATTGTTGGGTAGTCGGTTGAGATTGTGGATTCCTTTATTGTTGTGTCGGGTGAGGGTTTTGATAACCTTGTTGTTCAAAAGACCCCTACTACTTTTATCTTGGATAGTGAATCTGGTATTTTTGTTTCCTATAACTATTTTGGATTTGGTAATAGGGTTGATAATTTCATTGTTATTACCCCCAGCCTGTATGTGAGTTCTCTTTTCAAGATGGGTGTTGGTATTGAGGGTACATATTTTTCTCTCTGTTCTTGGATACATATTTTACCTCACTTTTCAGGGCACCATTACTTGTCCCTGGGCATTATCCCATGATGTGATTGTCCCCACAATCACTGCATGCTGTATGATTCACCATTTGAGCTTGAGAGGAATTCTTCAGATTTAACGCATCAATATTCTTGGAAATGGCCTGAATTTGAGGAGGGATATTCATTTTAGCATCAATTTTGTGCATGCCTTTTTTCTGAGTTCCTCTATCTGACTTCCATTCGAATTTCTTTGCAGACATGTATTCGACCAAGTTGAAGAGTTCCTTCAGTGAGTTCATCGTGACGGTTCCCCCAGTATCTACATCTAACACGGATTTGGTGTTCATAGTGAGAATGGAATAAAATGTTTGGAATTTTGTACATGGTGTAAGTTCATGATGAGGGAAATTCCTTAGTATTTAATTAAAATTCTTCCAAGACTCATATAAGGATTCAGAATCATGTTGGTGAAAGTTGTGAATCTTGTTCCACAATGTTAATGTCTCCAAAGGTGGGAAATATTTTGATAGAAATGATTGGGATAACACCTCCCAGGTGAAGATGGATAACTGAGAAATTATTTTGATCCAGTTATTCTCTTTATCCATTAAGTATAATGGAAATTAGCAAAGGTGAATTGTGTCCTCAGATACCCCATGGTATCGGAAGGCATCACAGATCTCTAAATATTTGGAGAGATAAGAGTTTGGGTCTTCACTGTGTAATACTCAAAATTTCCACATATTTTTATGAGTTTCATGATGGCCATCTTGATTTCAAAATGTAACGCTTGCACTAGAGTTCAGACAATCCCCGTGTCAACTCCATGTATGGAGGGGAGTTTGTACTCCATAAGTGTTCGTCATGGGATAAGTTAGTCTCGAGGAGTCAGGGGCACAAATTGTTGCTATTGAAAAAAAGGCCCCAAAGCTAGATATAGTTATGGAAATCACTCTATTTTGAACAATTTTAGTTGATGTGGGTCATACCCTAGAACAAATGGAGCTTCTTTGTTCTGGTTTTCATCTGGGACCAATGGTTGCCCAGCTCCTTGTGCAGAAGATGGATCTCCCTCTTCTATGTTTGTTATGGGATTTCCCTAGTTTTACTTGTCCATATGTGAAGTTTTTCACCGCAAGATCATTTGTTCGATCACTAGATCAAGTAGAAGGATATTAAATTATTTTGAGCTCTTAGAATGCGTGATTTGACCACCCATGAACGTTTAAAGCTTGAAAACACTAAACAAAATACCAAGTGTAAAAGAAAAAAAAATAAATTAATGAAAAACAGATATTAGATTTAGAATTGAAATTTTTAGAATTTTTAATTTTTATTTTCACTTTAATTAATATAAACATGATTAAACAAAATACCATTAACTTTTTCCCCCTATAACGATGCCAAAATTTGGTATCGTGCCTACTAATGCATTACTTTTAACAATCCAAATTAATTTACCAATACAAGTATAGTGTAAGTAAGGGAACAATCCACAGGGAAAGGGAGTTATTGTGTTTTTGATTTTCTTTTTTGTGATTAATTTTGTGAATTTTTATGATATTAAGAGCAGATTTTTGTTTTTTAACAACAGGGTGATTAAATTTTAATTGCTTTAACAAATTACTTTAATGATAAAGAAAAATGAAAAAACATGATTTTTAATGAGAAATGGGAAGAATGCTTCAGGGATGTGGATTTTTAAGGTTTTTATTAAGTAAATATGCTTTTTAGGATGTGTTTTTAATAATAACGCACGTCTCTAGGTTATTAATGTAACAAAACCCTTTTCGTCTGGTGAGTTTTTTTAAAATCAATAGAAACCAATTCCTTAGTCTGGAATTTTATTTCTCTTAATTTAATTAATCGCAACCATTTTGAGATGATAATATCATCCAATGATCATTGATGTTCTTAATTTTAATTCCCTGTAAGATCTCAAGAAATCACATTATTGGTCTGATATGAGATTTCTAGTGATAAATAGAAAGTATTATTATGGAATTATTAGTGAAGAATAAATAACATGATTACAATATCACAATTTAAGAAATAAAAAACATAATCATCCACAATAATAAAACATAGTGGATTTATCTACACATACAGTGGATAATGAATAAACTACTTAAGATACTATATTTCATACTCTTGAATTATTCGGAGTGAGGGTCATTGGGAAGATAGCACAGAAGAACCTTCTCTCTTATATTCTATCCTTATATTTATATCTATTCATCTCTTCTTAGTCGTCTCTAGAGTGCTCCCCCTTGGAATATCTTAGAATGAATGAATGTTGAATGCCTCCCGAACTTGGAGGGTCTACCCCTTATTTATAGGTTTTAGTAGTACACATCGTGTGGCATGAAGTACATAGCGTGTACCCTGGTCAACATGTTTTGGCTTTCTTTTATCCATCGGTAGGTGAGATAACATTCCATCTTTGACTTGGAACATATCACCACCAAGGAGGTATAATTACAAAGCATGTATCACTGCCATAAATGGAGTCTAATATCATCCATTGGCCAACAACCACTTCTAGAAGGGACACATGTTGTGTGTATTGGAAGTACACGACGTGTATGCTTTGGTAGACAACATGGGCGTGTATCTAGTCTTCCTGGGCCATGCCGTGAAAATAGTACATGGCATGCAGTTTAGTACACGATTTTTATTTTTGAATTATTTTATGTCCTTTCTCGATTTGTGGCTTTGAATGAAAAACACCTAGAAATCATCATAATCACCAATAAAAAGAATTTTATCCTCAAAATGAGTGATATTTGGGGAAAACAAATTTTTATGCTCATTAATATATATGAAAAAGAATAAAAAAATCGGTTTCCTCGTCTATAATGAAATATCTCATATCCATTTAATTTATCATATCCTCTAATTCAATGAAATGAAACCATTGTTCAAATTATGGCAGTTTATCATCTTTGTGAATAATAATTTTGTTCATTTTCTATTACCGAATTCATGGATGGTCATAAAAGTGTCATTATGGTTAAATAATATTTTTATAGATATGTTATAACATATTTCATGTTTTGGAACTAATATATATACTCATAATATTAAATAAAATTAAACAAGTTTGTGATTTTTATAAAAACTGCAAAAAATATACTGAACATTTATCACTATTATTCTATCAAACAAGTCATACTCATTAAAAAAATAAGTGATATATTGGGAAATTTATTGTTTTTTAAGAAAAATAATACAATTTTATTCCACTTCTTTATTTTTAATCCAATTTTACAAGAACATAAATAATTATAAACAAATGAACTGATCATAAATCCATGAAACGAACACACACAAAATCATGATAATAATAAAATATCATTAATGAATGAATCTAGGATCTTATAAAGTCACCAAAAATGGAATTATAAATATTAATATAGTCCTATAATTATTTAATAACATTATTTAAACCATTATATATAAGTTTAGAGTGTGAAAAACTAAAGGGAATCTAGAGGTAAGGGTTTCCCGTCTCACTTTTACTACTATGAGATATTTTCCTTATTCACATATTATTTCTAGTTTTTGGTGTATATATACTAAATTATGATATATAATAGCATGAATATAATATATTCATGGTGATAATTATTTAATTTTATAATTATTACTTTTATGGTGCATTCAATTCTACTGATTACAAAGTGTAACTAGATTCTGAACCCAATTTCCATTCATTGGGTTAAACATTTACTTATTGATTATATCATGATAATCATATGTGTTACATGTATTTTTAATATTTTATGTTTTATTTAAACTTTTATAATTGGAGTTATGGTAAATATACATATTATATTTATTTGATTAATGCTCACTTCCATGATATGATATTTAAAAGGGACTCTTTGACTAGAAGATCTCATTTTAAATGTTTTAAAGATTTATTTTATAATTATTTCTATTTCAAGTAGATGTTTTTAAATTTTATTATCTATGAGTTTGTTTATATGGAAATTAATTTCTTGAAAATTTTATTTTTCAAACTTCTCTCATATATTTTCAAAAATGTATTTCATTAAGTTTTTACATATGAGACATTATCTCAATATCCTTTAATTTTGGCACATTTTGATGTTATAAAACCTCATTATTTTATGACTGTTATATACATCCACTTTGACATATATTATCATGTTCTCATTTTGTTTAATTTTTTGTTAAATTTTATTTCTTAAAATGGATTATAAATAAAATATTTCAAAGTGGTATGGGACATTTTTATTTAAAATCTCTTTTTAAATGTATAAATATTTAATATCAAAATATTTTCCCCCATGAAAATATTATTGATATTATTATATATGTTCACTTATATGAATATAAAAGGATTATATAGGAAATTTAATTTTTATTTATAGTTTT
Organism: Viscum album; assembly: GCA_963277665.1. NCBI lineage: Eukaryota > Viridiplantae > Streptophyta > Magnoliopsida > Santalales > Viscaceae > Viscum > Viscum album. The sequence goes on along the minus strand of OY728130.1, from coordinate 2,127,741,541 downwards.
ATTCAGTGATTTTCAAAATGAATATTTTTATGTGTTTTACTCGGTACGTTTTGAAAAATAATAAAAGAATTATTCTAATCTTAATGTTCATAAAAAATGAATTTTCCTCTACCAGGGCTATTATTAAATTTATAGCTTCATTTTCAAGATTACATGTTTTCATAAATGAAACTAATTCTTTCCTTTTTTTATTATTTTAATTGAAAATGGGTTTTCAATGAAAAATGTGTTTTGGTATTAAAAATGGGGTTTTAAATGAAAATGGTATTTTTATAAAAAAAAATGTTTTCATATGGGATTAAAAGATTTTTGAAAAGGGCTTTATGATGACTGTATTTTATTTATGAAATTTTACTTGAGAATAATATTAAATAGGTGAGACTAATACAACTTATATAAAGGGTTGAGCCCTATCACAGCTCATGGGTGAGCTCGATAGAGCTTATACAAAGGGATGGGCCCCATTATATCTCATGGGTAAGCTAGATATAACTTATAAAAAGGGATGATCCCCATTATAGCTCATGATAAAAGGGTGAGGCTAATATATCTTATACGAAGTGTAAATCCCCATTGTAGCATACGTGTGGGCCCAATATATATTATATTATGTTTGATTCCCATTAAAGATCTCCAATGGATTGGTTAATTATAATATTGTAATTTGAATGTATAGTCATTCCAATTGATAGGGTTTTATAAAATTGATGCTCCATGTCACAGAAAAAGAGTTTTAATTTATATTTATTATTTTATAATGTTTCTCAAGAATGATATTGATATCACCTGACTCATGATTTTTGATAATGATGTATATTTCATTTTCCATGTTTTCATAATTTATGATCCAAGTATTGATATGTATAAGTTCCAATAATATTCTATCATTCACTTTATTATGTCATCATAAACTTATTAACCTTATGGTCATTTATGGAAGTCAATTATTAATGATATGTTTACCCTTACTGATCATTTTATCTCACAATTTTTATATTTATTTTTCCCTGGGTTATAAATATTGAGGTTGGAAAATTTATTTCTATAAATCATTTCACAAGGTTGATTTTGATAACCTAATATGAAATAAGAAAATTTGGGTATAATAGGTTATGATGTTCAACTTTATGAACTAGTTATTTATGATTCCATGTTAATATGAGTTTTTTTATGTAATATTTTTTCATAATTCTCTAAAACATTAAAACTAAAATGTCCAAGAGGATGAATTGGTCCATATTTTAATTTTTATTTTCTAATGTTTGGATGAAAAATTTGGGTCCGAATTATTTTCATAAAATCTGGAAATGTAAAGATATGAGTTTGATAATAGGATCTGGGAGTACGGGTCCTAGGATGTTTTATGTATCCTCGGGGACTCTTCCACTTTGTGAAGAAGCTTTATACTAGATGCATGTTGTAGATCTCTTAATTCATGATGAACCTAATTTTACTATAACACTTTTAGGTTGTAATGATACCATTACACTATGTGGAGTAGAAATTTTGATACCAGACTTCTGTAGGTGACCTGAGCATCCACAAAAACTATAGATCGTGGGCACCTCATTGGAAACCTGTTTTTAATTCCAAACCATTCCATACTAAAATAAAGTAATAAGCCATATTCTATGAATTTTATGAGTTATATATGATGACAACTATTTATAACCACCATGAGACACATCATGATTTCTCTTTCCTTTAATGGAACTAAAAAATTTTCCACAAGGGGAAAAAGGAACTCTTGTTGACCCTGACTTACTAGCTCGGTCAATCTCATCCATAAATTCTCTATCCAGGTTGTCCACATAATAAGTGAGCATCATCATGAAAACATGTGATTAGATTTCATATTGAATATCCATCTCAAATATTCAAGTATTCATTTTACAATTTGTTACCACCTCATTATAAAAATAAATAAGTTTAGAAAAATAGTTCGCATACTTATTCATGGTCCTGTCACCCTATAGGAAGCTGAAAAAATCCAAGTACTTCACTAAGATCATAGATTTTGGATAGAAATACTTACAATAAAGAACTCTAAATTATTTCCACTCCAATACCTTATGTTTATTCATTTTAACCATTGAAACCCACCATTCCCTACTTGGTTATTCATGTTTAAAGCCATCACATTTCACTTTATGAAAATCAAGTGTTTCAAATCACTCAAAAATAATCTCAATATTTTTCAACCAATCCTATACCTCTTGATAATAATTATAGCCTTGTAAAGATGGTGGATTCTTCTAAAGAAACTTTCGATCATGATTTCTATACACATCCCATCAGGGATCCACTATAGGATATTGAATGAGAATAGGAGTATAAACATGTCCCAAATCTTGGATAGCACACACTACTATCTCAACAAGATTATGCTTCACTAGAGGATCTTCCTGATGTGGTTCAACACTATACTCCTCTTGTGGGCTATTAAAATGTCTTCTCAGTGGAATAATGCTAAAAAACATCAAAAGTCATATTAAAAAATTTGTAAGGATACACAGATCAATACCTCGAATAATAGATACATGAAAATCAATTCCTTAAATATAATTCAAGAATTGGATTTAAAAAATGAAAAAAAATGGGAAAAGACTATAATTAGATCAAATTGTTACTCGAATATGATTTTCCCTAACACCCATGGCAACTAAAATATCATTATGGTGAGAGATGGTCAAGATGTCTCTTATAACAATCTTTTAAGCCCCGATAATCCTACCACATATTTACCATGATAACAAAAACTATATACTATCATAAATTAAAGGTGCACAACCATCTGTGGATTCTATTTTTTCAAAAATCATCCCTAATACCCTAGTAGTTTGATACCTATACTGGTCTTTAAATAGACGAAGGGTGTTCCCAATCTCCACAAGTTGGATACTAGAAGCTAGATCAAACAAAAATAAAAATGGAATGGTTTTTACACAAATAGCACAAGATAAATGATACAAATAGGCTTTCCAAAAATACTCAAGTATAAATTAATATACTCAAATAGTTAAAACAAAACCCAAACATTACATCATCAAAAGAAACAACATCTGAAAAGATAGGTTTAGAAGACCTATATATCGGGTGGATCACATCCCCACCGATGACCTCCATCAATCCAGGTCCCATAAATCAAGTACACCAACCATGGGAAAGATAGATATAATAAATGTGAATGATATCATGAAATAATCCTTAGAAATATAATCAATTAGAACACGGTTCCAATCCATCTTCTACATGAAGATTCAACACTCATAAAGTATAAAATAGAAAGAAAAAAATATTATTCCATGATGTGAATAAAGGTATCCTATAATAGAGGGATCAAATGAATTCGCGGGTCCTTTGATCCATGAAGAAGAGATATTGGAGGAGTCAAAGAGCCTCATGGGAGTATTCAAAATCCAAATGTTAAAATTTTGTTTGAGTGGGAGAAGTTAGAATTTTAAAAGGATACATGAATTTTTTGTCTAGGAAAACACATACCACACGACAGCCCCATGGCCATGTTGTAGTTCTTCTAAAAATGTCCAAACCATGGTGTAGCCTCCTTAGACCACACTACAACCACCCTCATTCAACAAGACACCTGAAAGTACACCACATACCTTGCTCTTATCTTCTTTACCCAGGGTAAGTCTTCAATTTATTCTTTTTAAAATATATCATTTAATCCTATGGAATCATGAAATTTTTTATTTATTTTATCTTGGACAATACAAACTATAATGGTGTATTAAAGTAGAAGTATGGGTTCAATCCCATAGAGATCAGCGAACATGGTAGAAAATTCTTTACCAAAGTTTGGGTCACTCCAATTTCAGTTTTAATTTATTAAACTAATTAAATGACATAAATTAAATTACCAAAAAGAAGAAATAAATATAAAGGGATCAAGGTCAATTTTTTGGTAAAGGTAAAAGATAATCCTAAATCCAACTTGAGATATACCTATACCTTATGCTGCAAATTGGTGAAAAGGTCACCAATTGGTTTTGGTTAGACCAATTAGATCTACCCGCACTACAAAAATACCTTTTTGCAAATAGATAACAACCTAGATGCATTATGATTATCTTATATATTGGAATCATCATATGATAATGTTCAAAAACTTATAAACTCTATTTAGGCAGGGTTTCTTCAATTTCAACTCCCATGGTAAAGGTTTTGAAAAGGAATGTGATGAACAATTTTTTAACATAATTACTAGCCCTAACTTTACCATGGTTTGATTAATAAATTCATTATGTGCATAAATACCCTTAATCTCAACCCCGGACCATATTAATATCATCCACACATGACATAATTGATTAAATGTATATAAATAGATGATATTGTTGACATAATGATTAAATGATTCAATATAAAGCAATCAACAATTAAACTTATATACAAGTAATTAAAAAATAAATTAAATTAGAAAATAATAAATAATGTTTCCAGGGATGAATGAATGAGAAATGGAATGAAGAAGAAAATATTTGAATAAAACTAAATATAATTAAATTTTTACAGTAGCAGTGAAAACAACAAAGAAGAAATAAAAACCTGCCAATGAAGAACGACAAGTTGAATCCTTGCAGTAGCATCTTGATGGTTCCACCTAGATATTGGAATTTAATTCCCCTTTATATAGGTCATAAAATATATTTATAAGATATGTGGTTGAACATAGGTTTTATTGGGTTAGAAATGAATTTTAATGGCCAGTTAGATCAAAAGAGAAAATTCATTGTCAAAATATATGTTGAAATTAGTGTTTTTTATGTCATCCCTAGGGTTTTCACATCGTATAACGTCATTAAATGATTTTTAATGTGCATTTCAAATTTTGTCTCCTTAATGGTTTCTAAATGGTTCAGATATTGTAATTTTTTACAATTTGATATAACTACATGATGTGTAATGCTAAATTCAAGTGCCAAATACTCATTTCACTCCTCTAATTTAGTTTTAAGCATTCAGAAACTCTTATGATCATCCAAAAACCTAGTAAAACTTCATTAAATGAATGTATTGGTATCATTGGATTCAATTAACAATATAAAATTATTAATATTTTTATTTTCTCACTAATTATCTTCATGGAACTGCATAAAGTGATTTTATGTTCCACAATATATTATGTTTTCCTTTGTATTACTTCAAATGTCGGTCTTGTTTAAGAATACCCAATACAAAAAAATCTTACATGAAACTCAAATTTAATTAATATTAAATTAATTAACATATATAAAACTATCAATAAATAGATATAAAGAATATTTATCAATGAATCATCCCATCCACCATGTCACATCTATTCCCAAATATGCAGAGACTCTAAGAAATAGTGTCAAGGAATCATGACGCAGCCAACCACCAATGCCATAGCCCTACCCAAAATTTAACTCCCCCATAGAGAATTCTAATATTCTATATTTATGTCCCTAAAATTCAATTCCATAACACTATAACAATGATAGGGGATACTATAGAAAATACACATATTTCCAAAAACCCAAAAAAACATGAAACAATACCCAAATGAAAATTGAATCCAAAGTAGGGGTAAGAAGTACATAAATAAATCAAAAAATATGTTAGAATATATATCATTATAATGAATTTCATAATAATTTTTTTACCTTTTGAGCTATAAAATAATTCTTTGTATGTTAAGTATTTCTCTAGGGTGTATAATTTGTCATCCTATTTGAGAACAATTCTCAAATTTTTATACTTCTTAATGAAATTATAACCATTAAATTTTTCCTTTCAATGGATTGATTCACACTAATTAAATATAGATTTTATTTAATTACATGAATATCTAAAAATTTATGTTTCATTACTGGTATCATGTATGTTATTATTCAATATGGAATTTTTTAAAATAAACTCCCCCTTATATAATAACCATTATAATAATAAATTTAGTGGTCCAAGATCTATATTTCTACATGTATTAACTTAGCCATGATAGTATCTTTTCTACATATATTTGTGTAAACAAATATTGTAAATTATTTCTTGAAAAATTATTGTATTATTTATAGAACAATATATTTTTTGAATCAACCCTTAAATAATCTCAAAACTCTACCTCTAGGTGACAATACAGTTGGGTTATCTAGTTAAGTGTCACCTAACATTAAGATTAGGATAACTCTTACCATTTTCCACTAACACGAGATAGACCATTGATTGTCTTCTAATCATGAATCATCTATTTGATCATTCATCATATTGAGGAATATAATTCATTTTATAAGGTATCCCACATATTAATATTTAATGACTGATTTTATCTTAAGTCTCACTATTAATGTTAATATATTAAATATATACTATACATGATTATATTCATACTAATTCATCAGTATATATAATATACACAACCAAAGCTTCTTATTTATATTAATTACTCCATTAATATATATTTTTGTGTCATGTAATGTTTACGACTTTCATCATATTATATAGAATAATTCTACGTCTCCAAATCAATTTTAATAAGAAACAAGGATATATTATTATTAAGGGGTATAGTGGACGAGAGCACATGGCATGTGATATTTCATGCAAGGGTCAAGTAAAAACCCACTCCCCAGAACTAACCATAAGTGAAGCTATCACAAAATCAAGGATTCCTCCAATTTTTCATTTGATTTTTTAATAAATTTTATATAATGTGAATATATCATCAATATTCTAACATTTAGTTTATTTATATGACACTAATTTAGAGTTACTATGATACCACTACATAGTTTTAATAATGATTCATACAATTGCAATGAAATGGAATTATTAATAAAACAGATTCATGATTATAAAAATATAAATAAGCAAAATTATGAAATAATAATAATATAAAATTAGCTTTTAAATAGATTTGGAATATTTAGAAAAAACATTGATTAATGAATTCAATGTTACTTTAGTATCCATGGGAAATGATTGTGGCCAATACCTTGGTCGTATCTTATTGGTTTTCAAGTTATGATAGTCACTCTAAATGATTCTTATGAATAAAATAAAGAGAAAGACACTATAGAATCTCTCAGATAATGAAAAATAAAGTATTGGAACATCCCAACCTGAATAACCACTAAATAAGTAGTCGGACTGGTGGGTCACATTACCTCAAGCACGCCTCTCCATAGGCCATAGGCTGCCAACTAGAAGCTATGGTCTAAGGAGGTCATAATGTGGAAATGGTAACCTCATGATTAGACTAGCACATCAATATAAAAGAAATAAACAACAAAAAATAGTGGAATCGGTAATAAATGAAGATAGATTAGTGGTATAATAATATAAGATGAATACAAAAGGTTTAAAACTCCCAATATAAATATGCATACATAACTTGATGATGATACATAAATAAATATTAGACATATTGAAGTCAATTGTATATTTTATAGAACATGAATAATGAAAATAAGTAAAAGTCCCTAAGGAGATATCCCTGAGGGTCCTGAGATCCATCTCAGTAATGTGATCCTAACTCTTATATATAAGCATATCGGTGCAATAAACACTCTATGGTTATGTGGGCATGAGATCTATTCAGGTACCCCAATGAAATGGCTGCTCAAGTAGGGTGTTAGATATATATCCTAGTATGTTACCACCAATGGTGTCTAAAAATAAATATAGTATGTTAATATAAAGTATATTAGTGTGCAATTATAATGAATAATAAACATAACTAAATAAATAAATATCCTTCTCAGGTTCCTAAAGCACACCTGGAGGCTCTACCTACTTTGTCTCATGGATGAAAAAACAAGTCTAACTAGTAAATATATATATAAATAATATATTTAAATATAATATATATATAGTATAATTATATATTGAATCTACCTATATGAACCATGTACAAGTGGTCGTAAGTGGCCATATACATGTACTATTAGTTTCTGGTTAGACGGGGGCGTAACTTAGTCATATATAACTTGTCTAAATGATCCTGTAATCTCGTGTAAAAGGGTATATTCTCTTCATATTATAATGAGTGGTTGATTTTGTGGCCGTCACACGATATGGGGGGTGTGCTATCATCTCAACACTTAAAGCTATGAGTGTGTCGTTATGCCAACACTCAATACAGGAAATGGTTCATCTTGCCCGATATCCGCATATTATCAATGGTGTGAGACATCATTCTCAACACGCTATGTAAGGGAGAGTGATACTTCCATTATCAATAGAACCCTTATCATCATTCCACGACATATATCAATCCGTAATCAAATTTATAATAATGCCTATGAGGCTTTACCTATCATGATTTAGTTTTAATAAACCCATTATAAAAAAGGGAATTCAATTTATTATAATTTTAATTAATCATTTTCTTAAGAAATCAATAAATGACATGTCCTTGATAACCTTTCAAGATAATTTTGATTAAACCATTCAATCATTTAGGGAAGGAATTCTATCATGACTATCCAATCTATTAAATTAATTCCATTTAATCTATTCAAGAATGAAATTCAGTTAATGAGGTTAAATGAGGCACTTAGAAGATGCCTCCATCAATTTAACAATATCCTACACTAGAAATGTCATTTATAAGAAAGCCAAGCCCTTAATAGTATCTTGGTTCATTAGATATTTAGGAAGGAGTAGTCCATGCTATGAACTTAAAAGGTGCATTAGTTCAAGAACATTTATATATAAAGAGGGCCACTCCATTTAAAGAAAACTAGAGAAGTCATGTCTTTACAAATACATGTATATAAAAACAATAAAATTCATATGAAACCATCAATTACATAAATCTAAGAAATATACAATTCACTAAACATTAATTTTTAATTTTGAAGACATCACACCTCATCTAAAGGTGTTTTATTATAAAAACATGACATTATTCATCAAAGAATTTATTTAGTATAGTCAAGCATCAAATACAAGATTCATAACTCAATTCACATTATATAATCATTTTATAAAAACTAACAACATATCAATTCAATTTATAAACAACCAACATTGAACTTAGAAGGTGCCATTATCGTCTAGGAAATTCCCTACAATGGAAAATGCCATTGTTAAACCATGTTGGATCTTAGAAGGAATATTGGTAATTTATTCATCTAGTTTTAATATAGAATTATAAACTGACACACCCAAGGGGTTTTCATAATAAATATTGAAATTCTTACTTTACTAAACAAGGTTTTATGAGAGTAATACAGGATGCATATACCAATTTAAAATAAAGAACATGGATTTAAGGAAACATGTGGTAAAGGTCACATGCTTGGAAACAGAGAAATTTATAATTCATTAGAAATTTTTTGTAAAAGTCCATTTACCACCTTCCTTATCCTTTTGATGCTTTACTCACTCAATATCAAGGTCTGATTCAGTCTAATTTTGAAGAAATCAATGAAACAGAAATGTTCCCTGAAAATGGGGGAAATTATTTCTCACTAAAATAACTTAATCGAGAGAGAAATAAACAAATTGGGGATTAAGATGAATTGATATCTTACTAATTCAAATCCATAGATATCTATGAAATATAATTTGGACTTCATTTGGTAGATATCAATCAAATCCTAGAATATGATTGGGAGGAGAAACCCACATCGCATAGAGGATGGGACACCAACTAGAGGAAGAAAAAATAAAAAATGAAAGGATATTTAACCTCATTAATGGAAAATTGGTAATTTCACACTCAAAATTAAGTATAAGGTTTTGGCAGCATGGTTTTCCAAATTGTGTTCCAATCGTGTCACACCTACTACTTAGGAAACCCACCACGCATGATTTACTAGCACAATTTTCCCTATCTATGTGTCAACTATGTGATGAATAGTGAGAGATTACTTCCTAAGTAGCACTAACCATGTGAGTTAGGCATAAAATTTGGGTAAATCATGTGAATACAATGTAGTTCACACTTGGTTATCAGTTGTAGCCATAACATTTTCTACTAGGGTCTTCATGATTTCATAATATTCATTCGCCATATTCAGACCGCCAAAAATTTTGATTTTTGGGACCCGGTTCTCTAGAAACTAAATAATACCTCTAAGGGACCTCTCAATCCTTTACCCAAATATAAAAACTACACTTTTAAGTGTTCAAAATCTCTAAATTTGATTCCAAAACTCATTTCAAATAATGGTTCTTCTAGTAAACTCTATCATTCAAATTCCTTTATAATTCTACCTTGGCTCAAAAACACGGGTCGTTACAACCTCCCTACATTAGAACATATCATTCTAGAGAAGCCTCGGGTAAACAATTAAAACATCACCCGACCTAAAAGGGTCATGAAGTCTAATTTAAACGGTATTGTTGCATTTCCAAAAACCTAATGCACATTGAATCATTAATCACGTATATTTCACTTAAGCCACTAAAACCCAATCCAATTATAATTTTCCAACTACAACAATGTGATAGTGCTTACTCAAACCCATTTAGCTAGATACATGATCACATCATCATCTCTTTAAACATTAGTCTGATGATGCTCCCCAATGTAGGTATTAACAACAAAAAGGGGAAAAATTACAATACATGGTACATCCACAATAGTAATTTTCTACAATGAACACACATAAGCATCCTAACAATGCTCTTGGAATTTTTTTTCCTTTCACTGGGAGAACTCGGTTACCTCTGAGACCATATCAGAAACCAATTTGTAAAGAAACTATCCATTCCTGCTCAATATAGCTGACATTGGTCATTTAATATTTCCTTGAAATACACATTCGACCATTTCACCACACCCACCTTAACATGATAGAATTCTGAAGCTGGTTTTTTATTATCGTATACATCAAAAAATAAGGATAATAAATCAAGCTACACTAGAAAACCTATCTCAAATATTCCTAGCTTAGACATATGGTGCATTACAAACTGAACTGATGTTCCTTCCTATTAGAAATATCTCATTTACCATAAGGATGATCACCTAATTATATACATGACATCCGGTGATGTTCCCTAATGAGACCATCACTGGAACACTTAACATTAATGCCACTGCACGAATAAATGTGTAACCTAGATCCATCCAACTAGAGTCATCACCCTCTTAACATCACCTTCGAGCCTGATATAAGTATTGGATAACCTCATATTCATTTACAAGAGTCCAAATATCCAAATAAAGGTAGTACATAATCAATGTTTAAAAGTGAGATATCAGTACAAGTTCAAGATGTCCACTTCAAAACATTGACTGATCCCAACGTGGCATTCTCCTGGAGGTCATGTTAGAGAAAGATGGTCGGTGTCCAAGAGTCTATCTATGGTGTTACTACCTGGGAGCCTAGGTATCATTCAAGACTTACTATGCCTCAATAAAAACCACACATCCAATTTGGAACTCTAATAAAGTATTTTTATTGAAATAGAAGAACACTTGACACCTTTATCTCAGTGTATAATTGATACCATCTTAGTTCATTAAGAATTACGTAATGATATGGGACATTCACATCTCTAATAAATTTTACAAAGGGGATATTAAATATTTACAAGAATATTCTAGAAACTTCTATAATTTTTAATGAAAAGTTCTTGGTATGGTTTTCAACCCACCATAACCAAGTACTGGATAGATGAGCAGTCAAACCACTATAGGTCGACTTTTTGGAAGATGCTCGACTTTAGTTACCGATGCACCATCATTAACTGATCACAAGACTTTACCACCCAAGGCATCTCATGATCGCTCAACTTAACCACTAAAGTCCACCCATTCCCAAAGGTGTTTCACAAAGGTCACATATTCATCCAACCACATCAACATCATCCTACTAACCAAGCATTTATTAGATTTAATACTTGTAATCCTCAAAGGCATTCAAGAAAGTCCGACCATTTCTAATGGTCCTATTTGGTTGTGTTCCATCTACTTGGAAGAGCACATATCAACTATAATTTAGATAATGATCCCCACTTTAGAAGTGTCTTAGTCATCTAAAGAAGATATATAAACTAGCCACCTATAAGAATGCTAGATCAGACTCACCTTAAAAAAATGTTAAAGTATTTGGCTTGAAAACCAAAACTAGACTGACCGGCATGTCAAAACACAAAATTCTGTAGATGTAATCCCATGAATTGGAATGATTCTGATTATTTAACTCATATGTCACTCTATTACAAAGATTACCCAAGAACATACTCAATAACAGAAGGATCAATGATTCCACTCAACTCACCCAATTTGTTATACCATTTAGAAACTCGACCAGTACCACGTATGTGAAAGTAAAGTACCCCAAGGTTTAAGATGAAAGAAGACACATCCTCAATACTATCCATATTCTTTTTTCCTATGAATCAGAGTATAAGGTGTTCTATACAAGAACATTAGCCTCGATTTTCCTTACCCCATATGACCATTAACTGGGGTGACATCGTACCAAGTCATCCATCGCTAATGGAGAAGAAAGGGTCACATGAACTTATAAGCGAATGACCATACCCTGTTCATTTCTAACATGCTGAAACTGAGCAATACTCGATGCTCAAAACCATAATAAGATCAAGGATACCATGAACACTCATCCAAACAAGTGTGTCATTTTGAATCTAAAAGTACTTCAAAGGGACAATGACTCCTAAATGGAACCAAATGTCAAAAAACATATAGAATCTAACAAGGAATTTAAGCACTAACGGTGGTACCTACCTCGGGATAGCCCCTTATGAAAGCATAATAATTAAAAAAATCTCTAGTTCATGCCAAAAAAATTACAAGGCCATACGCTTGTCATTTAATCCATTGCTAAAAGGGAAAAGGAGGAATATGGAAGTCACTCATGTTTCAATCAACAGACAACTCAAATGGATGCTTAAATGGAGCTTACTGAAGCGTTTAAATTAATTACACCACTTTAGGTTCCATTTTAAAGTCATTACATTGATTCACATCCAATATTTAGACATTTAAAATATTTAAAACAGAACATAAAGTACCAATAATAAAAACAAAATCACTTGGTAAAGGATAAGGTGACCTTCTAGGGTCATGTTAAACCAAACTAGTTTCATCATAATACATCCCAATATAGGTTCCTTAGTTATTAATGTTTTAAAAACCCATAATGGTTTATCTCATAATAAACATCCTCCAACTGACCTATTTCGGTCCATTTGTGCATTTAGGAAGGTAACCGTATAGATATACATGGCCATGTGATGGATTCACATGCCATTATTGAGGAATAAAAATCATTACAAATCAATATTTAGTATATTTAAAATTTATAACCATTTCAATATATAAAATGGTTATATGAATAATGGTTCAGATATATGGGTTTGCCTCTCTAAATTTTTAAATCCCCCATACACTTAACAGATTGGAGTTTGTATCCCATTAATCATGACCAATTCACATTAAATTTTGAAATTTAGAAACCTTCTACATATTAATAAAGATCCCTAAACATAATTAAGGTTCCATGGATAGTATGAGTACACAGGTCAAATTTCTCTAATTATAAGGCTCCCATACACCTTACAAATGAAGACTGGTTCCCATTTAATTATAACCAATATGTTCATCCCATGAAACCAATAATATATTTATATCATAACAAAGAATTTTATCATAGATAGTGAACATAGAAAAACATGCTAATAAGAAAAAAAGCATGGCCAAAAGAAAGTAATGATTAATAAATAGGAAGCATGGAATATAGTCACCTAAACATTGAAGCTGACTAACATGCTAAACAAATTACCCAATAATGTTATATGAGTAGGAATATAAGGAAAATACCTAACATAGAATATAACAGGCATGTTAATAAAAAAATCATGACATAGCACTCAAGGCCCACAATCAAAATTAGAAAGTAGCCCTACAAATTAGACTACATGAAATGACATATGCATGACAGGTGAGTTTCTAGGTTCTTATAATGGTTCATGTAATGTCACTTCCTTTCCATACTAGAACAACATAAAAATACCATAAATTCCATAAATAAAAATTTAGAGGAAATCAAATCATTCACTCTATGTGAAATAATAATCAACTATAATAGCATACAACATGAACATCAATCCCATCCCTGGACACTTGGTTATTCCCTCTATGTGGGTCTAACACACCCATGAACAACTATTTAACAAGCATCAACACTTTCCTAGCCTCCATTATACCATCCCAAATACTAATACAAAGGACAAAAAGAACTCTTGGAAACCTCTTTGTAATGTCTCGGCTAGATTGACCACTAGATAGGATTCCAAGCTGGTGGGTCACATGGACTCAAGTGTGCCTCCCCATATTCCATAGGTTACTAAAGAACAGTGAGGATATAAGGAGTGGATAGTGGTGAGAATATACCCTCATTATCAGAGTAGTACAGTGATATAATTGAAATAAATAATAGACCAAAATGTAAATAGTAATAAATGAAGACATAACATCAGAAGAATAATATAAGCTGAATACTAAAGGTGGAAAACAAAAATATAAATAAGAATGCATGACCAGATGATGTTACATAACCAAATAGTAGACATACTGCAATAAATAGTATACATTATAGTACAGAAATAAAGAAAAAATGTAAAATTCCATAATGTGATCTCCAAGATCATCATGTGGTCCAGCTTAGTATATGCTTATAACTCCTAGGTATAAGCATTCCATTGCAATAAATAGTTCACAGACCTGTAAAAATGAGATATACTTAGGTACCATAGTGAAATGGAGGCCTGAGTAGGGTGTGAGATATAAATCCCAGTAGGTTACCACCCAAGGTTTCTAAAACCAAATCCAGTATGTGAATATAAAGTAAAGTACTGTGAAGGTATAAAAAAATTAAACATAACTGAATAAATAAAAATACCCCCACTTAGGTTCTTGAAGGACACCTGGTAGCAATACCTACTTCAGATCATGACCAGAAAGAGAAGTATAACAATTAACTATATATATAGTAATAATATATATATATATATAGTTGTATATTGAATCTGCCTATATAAACCAAGTATGTGCTGACATAAGTGGCCATATTCCTAGAATACTAGCTGCTGGCTAGACCAAGTTATAACTTAGTCATCCCTAACTAGTGTAAATGAGTCTTTAAGCTCAAGAAAAATGGTACATTCCCAAAATCACATAATGAGCGGTAGATTTCATGTTCATCACTCAATATGGTGAGTGTTCCTTCATGTCAACACTCAAAGTTGCGAGTGTTTCATCCTACCAACACTCAACATGGGATGGGGTGCATTATTCCCACCATCCACATAGTATCAATGGTATGAGACGTCATGCTCAACATCCGATGTTAGGGATAAAGATTCTTCAATGCTCAACAGAACCCTTACTATCCATACGTAGCCTATATCAACGCATAATCACATTTACTATAATATCCATGAGGTATCCCATCTCATAAATTTCAATTATTAATCACATTATAAACAAGGACGTTCTATTTATCACAATTCTAATTAAGCATGTACTTAAGCATGAAATAAATGGTGTGGACTTTCCACCCTTTCAAGTTAATTTACATTAAACCATTTAATCATTCAGGGATGGAATTACATCATGATTAACCATTCCATTAAAAACATCCCTTTTCATCTATTCAACCATGGTAATTAAATTTATTAATCTAAAGTAGGAAATTAGAAGATGCCTTCAATAATTATGAAATTTCCTATATATTCAATGTCATTTATAATAAATCCAACCCCCTAGGTGGATCATGGTTCATTATACAGTTATATAGGAGTGGGAAAAGACATTAACTTAGAATGGGAATTGGTTCAAGATAATTTATATAGAAATAGGGACCCCATTTAAAGACAAGAGGAGAGGCCATGTATTAAAAACGTGTATAGAAAAACAATAAAAGGCATAAGAAACCATCAATTACATAAGTCCAAGAAATATGAAATTAACCAAACATCACTTTGTAATTTTTAAGACAACAGACTTAATCTAGGGGGTTTTATTATAAAAGCATGACATTGTTCATAAAAAAATTCATTTAGTATAGTAAAACATCAAATTCAAGATTCACAAATCAATTCACATTAGATAAGAATTTTAGAAAAACTACCAACATGCCAATTAAATTTATAAAGGACCAACATGGAACTTAGAAGGTTCCATTATCATCTTAGAAATTCCTTATAGGGGGTAATTCCATTATTAAACCATGTTAGATTCTTATAAAGAATTATAGGATTCTATTCAACTAGTTATAATGGGTAATTATAAGCTGACACACCCAAGGGGTGTCTGTTATCGAGATTGATGTTCTTAGTTAACTAAACAAGGATCCATGTTAGTAATACAATATGCATATACAAATTTAAAATGATGAACTCAATTTTAAGGTGATGTGAGGAAAATTCCAGCATGTGGTGCCATTCAACTGTTTATAATTTAACTAAAATTTGAGGAAAAGTCCATATACCACCTACCTTATTATTATTATTATACTTTACTCATTTAGTATCATTATCTGATTTTGTTCGTTTTGGAATAAATTTACTAAACAAACATTTTCTCTTTAAATATGAAAAAGAGCTCGCACCAAAATAACCCTTTATAGAGAAAACTAAACAAATAATGGATTAAGGGGAATTGAGATCATTCTAATGTGGATCTATAGATACTAATTATTTTTGATTCAAACCTCAAAAAAAGAATATCCATCAATGCCTATAATAGGCAAGGGAAGATAAATCCAGGACATAAATAGAAGGAGATACCCACTGGATAAAGATGAAAGAAAAAAATGGAGATTTAACCTCATTAAGGTAAAATGGTAATTTTACCCACAAAAATGGGCTTCAAGGTTTGGTTGCATAGTTTTCAAAATAGTGCACTAGTTTTGCAGCACCTACTTCTTACTAAACCCACCACACATGGTTTACCCCAACAGTTTTCTTTAACCATGTGCCAACCGTGCGATGAATACTGAGAGGTAATTTCCTAAGTGGAACTAACCATGTGGTTTAGGTTCACATGTTAAGTAAACTATGTTCAACTCATGAACTTCACACTTAGTCACCTATTGAAGCCACACAATTCTCTATTGGGGGCCGCACAGTTTCGAACAAATCATGTGCCCTATTCAGACTACCCAAATTTGTGAATTTTGGGTCTCGGTGCTCTTGAAACTCTATAAGACCTTTGAGGGACCTCTCAGACCTTTTATAAAGTCTTATAAAATATTTCAGTGTTCTATCTCTCATAATTTTTTTCTGAATCTCAGTTCAAAGAATGGACCATCCATTAAATTCCAAAATTCAAATTCCATGGGAATTTTACCTTGGCTCAAAAGACAGGGGTCATTATAAGTACTCTCTCATATGAGAGAAAAAATGGAACTTTACCATGGATGATGAAAAATAAACAAAACTAAGAACAACCTTTTCATTATATCATTGGGATGAAGGCTACACCCATCCTCCTTGTCATTAATAGAAAGAGGGGAATTTAATAGCCTTTATGAAATATAATCACTAATCAAACCTGAGTAGGTGAAATAAATTTCCACCAAAGGTCATTGGGTGCATTAAATAGTCTCCAAAATTTTATTTAGTCCTTTAATGCCTTAGGAGGTCCATTAATGTGCCTCTATATGGCAGAAAAGTAGAAACTGAGGTTATTAAATTTCCTCTTTAGATATTCCTATGAATTTCCCTCAAGTAATGGAATATGGAATCCCTTTACTCTAAGGTCAAGCGCAAATATTGTTTGGGATGTTCCATTCCTCATGTTAACATATTGGTAATATAAAAATCTCATTATTTATATTTTAACAGAAAATTAATTATTTAATTATATATTTCAAATGTTCAAAATAAAAATCTTTCTTGTGTTTTAAAGAAAACTAGACTTTTTTACACATGGAATAATCACATTATTCCAAAATACCAATTAGTATTATCATATGTGTAACACAAAGGGGCGTTTTTAAAGATGAAAATCATCATTAATCTCATTCAAGATCATAAACATATAGTGTTATCTAGAAACATGTATTCGCTTCCCAAATTAAATATAGATTCGGAGTGATCTAATCCACCACATGTCCATTAGAAATGTTCCTTTTCTTGAAAAATATATATTAAGTATGAAACATGAATAATGTCAATCACATAAAACGTATATCTTTTATCTAGATTTATGAGATGATTTAAACTTATATGATTACATCAGATTTAATTATCATGGCATGGTCATTTAATTATATAGTTAAAACTCAAATAAGGTCCATGTTTTCATAACCTGTTATATGGTGGGATACACATTATCATGGTTAATTAAATTCATCTTCTTGATCGGTACCATAACCAATTCCCTTATATTAAAAAGAATTTACAAAATTACTTTGGATAGGTATCAATATGTGGAACTTTACATGTAGTGAACCTATTTTAGAAATTGTGGTTGAAAGTTATATAGACAATGTTCAATTAAGCAACACCAATGAAACATATATAACTATCCAGGATGTGTAATTTAATAGGGTAAGCCTGAATACAATTTAACAAACTTATCTCCTATGAGTAATCCATTATATCTCTATACAAGTGATCTTACTCATACTGATCATAACATATCATCAAAACCCAATACGTTGATCATTGATTAGGGTTAACTGAGTAAAATTTATATTCCATGGGGGTTTTTATCATATCATCTCCCATTTTCTACACATAAAAAATTAATTATAATGTATTTACATTAATATATAGTACATGATACATAAATTCCCTAATAAAACAATATTTGACTGAATTTATGGTCTAGACACTAACATTTCCTACAACTGAATCTCTTCAACTGAGCACATGTTTAAAATAATTAAATAATGTCAAAATATCAATAATTGAATAAACTTAGTCAAATTATAAACTATATTATCATCCTTATATATCTATTTGAGACATAATTTCTTGAATTCAATAATATATTTAATAAAAATATAGTATAATTTCAATGTTCTTATGTCAACTATGGAAAACATGATTATTATAAAATTTTGTGGAATATTGGAAATCATGGAATGTATTCATCTTTAGTGGTTTAGAAATAATGTAAAAATTTATATTACAAACAATTCCATCATAAGAAATAAAAATGTGTCTAAAAATTTTAAAAGTGTCTTCATTTGTAGAATAATAATAATATAAATATCTTATCACCACATGCTTAGAATTAAAATATTTACCATAGCATAAAAAATGATATGAGGACATAGAAATATACCTGATTATCTATTTAAAATTATCCCTGTGAGTCTTTTCCTTATTTTTCATAAACATTCCTAAGGTTTAAAATAAATACGAACAATCTAACCATGAAAAAAAAATGTAATATATGACACCACTAACTATATTATCATATGATATTCTGATAATACATTGTTTCTTTGGTTTTGTAATAGGTGATTATAAAAATAATTATTGATATAATTATATAGGGGAAAAGTATTTTTAATTTATTTTGATAAATTAAAGTTTAAGTATCCTTTTTTACATAAGCACTCTAAGATAAGTATAAAAACTTATAATTCCCATCACAAATTATTTCCACTCACTAAATTTTCATCAAATTTAAAAGATATTCAGTTTCACAGTCTTATTTTTATTTTTATTTCATATGATTTATTGACTTTATGTTTTTACAAAGGATTAAGATATCATCTTTTTATAATAGAGATAAATAATTTCATGGTTAAAAAAATTAGAACAAACACAAACAATAAATTTATTGTGAGTAAAATGATTTATTAACATAAATGAATCAATTTTTTTATATTAATGTCATTAATACTACTTTAATATATACAGTGAAATATATGCATGATAAACTTGATTCAATTTAATTTTTTTCATATCCCTAAAGAGATTTATCATAAATATTCTCTTCTAAATATCCATAAAGAAGGTATCTATTACATCTAATTGTTCTAAATGATGTTCATAAAATGTAGAAAATAAAAAGAGTAAATGAATAATTTTTTGATTTAAAAAAAAGTAAAAATATTTCATTATAATAAATCCCATCTCACTATGAGAATCTCTTGAAATAATTTCTAATTTTATTTTATCCTATCATGGTTTTTTGAATAATAATTTACACCTAATTACCTTATCATCACTAGGTTTACTAATAATATCCCACATTTTATTCATAACCAAGGAATACATATATTTATTCATGAAAGTATGCCCAATTTTTTATTCATTGCTTTTAATAGCTTGCATATATGTTTGAGGCTCATAATCATTAAGATCATGAGAAATGTTAAATAAAAAATTATCATTGGATGTGATAAAATGAGAAAATGGTTGTATTAACCTTCTAAATCTATCACAAGGGAATTAGTTATCCACAACCCCACTGGTATCTTCACAATTTTACATAGATTTACTATTATACTTAGACTAAACTTTTTATTTAGTAATAAATATCTAGCCACAAGTTGATACTCAAATATCAGTTTAAATTTAAATTCAACACCCTCGGATAAGGATATATGAGTTATATCATCATTAATAGGTTTCATCCATGTTATATTATTCTATTGAAAGTAAACATCTATACTAATAATAAATTTTTGAAAACTAGATTTCTTATTTTTAATTTATAATGATTCACACTCTTAGGATAACACATGAATACAAATCTAAGGTCTCTCCATTATAGATTATCTTTTTTTGACTAAAAATAAGAAATATAACTAATGAATCCATAATGATACTAATAAGGGTGTTTTTTGTTGGATTGGAACCTTGATCCACATTTTTATTTATGGTTTAGCGATTAAAATACTAATTTATTACATAATATTTTTTTTAAAAAATAATTTATTCACTCTCACATAAGTAATATTGATTGGTAGTATTTTTTATTATTTTAATAATCATGTTTGGTTTTTATTTAATTAATTTATTAATATTTAAATGATTTAATTTCATATTTATAATGTTAAACTATTTTATAATATATGGCTAAGTCATGGAGTGATTGTAAGGTAGTAAGTATAAGATACCACATACTGGATTCTTTGACCACATGAACAAAATTCAACTAATAGTAAGATAAGGAGTTATAATTTTTATAACAGTTGACGTTTTCATGACCCGTCCCCTGGGGCCCGTTTCGTGACTACCCTAAGCCCACCTTCCATAGGCCAAGGGCTGGTGACTGGCACCGGAATTGATTATCCAAAAAAGGAAAGGCATTGACTTTAAACCCGTAGACACATAAACAGGGAAAAAACAAAAAGATAACCAAGAAGGAAAGAAAATTAATAAAACCACAAGAAAGTACCACCACTAATATTAATGTGTTTAATCTAAATGTAAAGGGTCTATAATACAAGCCCAACTGAAAGAAAAGTACAGAAAAATAAGTACAAGCTCAGGAGGTTGCCCGCTAAGAATCCTACCTGAAGGGTAGGTATAACTCTCAATTGGATGTCACTACAGCACACCACGTCAATCAATCCACCTCCGAGAACTGTCTATTCTATGCTCCCCAATGTCCCGGTCAAAGATGTATGTTGTATGCACAAGACATAATAGGTGCTGGAAAAGCCCATGCAGGGGTGAGTATAAAAATACTCAGTATAGACCATGAGACCCCCAATGGTCTCTCAGAAATACACGAAGGAAAACACCACATAAGACATACCATAGAGGTAATACCACCAAGAAAGATATCAAACACATAGCATAAACTAAAAGACATAGCTCACACTAAGTATAACTTAATTACAAAAGTAAAGATGATTAGTCGTAAAGCTGGATCATCTTATTCTATTGAGAGGCTCTACTATTGATCCACACATTGTTGATAGGTGTTGACCGACATAGGATCTCTAGTTGTTGGCCCACATAGGATCACTGGGTGCTGACCAACATAGGATAGCTATGTGCTGACCCACACAAGAATGTTAGGTGCTGACCAACAAAGGATCGTTATTTGTTCTTCATGTCATAGCCTGCCACTGGATTCACACACTTAGCACGCTTAATTTAGGGACGATCCACTTCTCAAGAAATCAATCGTATCTCAACCACAACTAAGTCCCACATATAGTAACCCCAAAGTAATGTCTCTTCATAAGGGTCTCAACGCAACAAACAGCGCGTCAAATGGACGTTTGGTCGGTAAGATATGGAAATTTTTTGTAAAAAGGTCCTAGTTGGATTCGAGTCTGATCCAAACCAGTTGTATGAAATTTTTTTATCAAACCTCATTTAGAGTATCTCATAACTACCACCTTGTCTTAAGGGTCCCAACTCCGCTGACGGTGCGTCAATCAGACGCCCAGTTTGAGAGATACAGGTGTTTTAGTAAACAAGGGCAGGTTGCGTCTCGGCCCGGTCCGACCCGGTCAGACCAACCCAACCAACCCGACACAGGGGTCTCACATAGCTCGGTTTAATTTGATCGACTATACTTGACCTGGTTTGGTTCCGAGTCAGTTTGATCCGGCCTGGCTAGTGGGCTAGGCACAATGGGCCTTGCTGGACCCGGTCAGGTTTCGCTAAGGGTCTAGCCCGCTGGGTCTCCCAACGATGTGGTCTAGTTTGGCCCAGCCCGAAGGGCATGGGTTTGGCCCACCGGTGTGGGTTCAGCCCATTAACTATAGTTGTGGCCCACCAGCCCGAAGCCCGGCCCGCCTGATGTGGGCCGGTGGTGCGCCACCCAGCGGAGACGCTGCCAGCTACCACACCCATCCTCTACTAGCCAGTCAGTCATTTCGGGCCCTCCTTCCACAGTCAAGCGACTACCGCTTGCCGAGCCACTTGGATGGCCCGAATGTGGGACATCCCTCCACACGGCGCCAGGCAGGTGTCACGTCTCACCTATGCCTTTACGAAAATATGGTTGTTGCCTCCTATCATCGCGGTGTGCCAACGGGCATGCCGCTCCACAAGGCTAGTGGCCTGTTGTCCTTCCATCTAGCATGCTGCTGGTGCTATCATGTGTTGGTGTTGGTAGCTTCTTCAACGGACCACTGGACGTGATCTGGTGGTCCGTTCTTCATGTCACTAGTTCCTACAGCCTCCGCGGAGCATCCTCTTTACTACTAAGGTCTCAAACACACCTTTCCGTCAAATTTGACAAACCGTTCACATGGATCGCACATGCGGAGGGGCTCGGGCCGTGTTCGTGTCATCTCGCACACTCCACGATAAAATTTATAATAAATGGGAAGATCCTGGATTGTGGATTAATCAAACTATAGATAAACTAATCTAGGATAATAACAAACAAAAGAAAATTAATCATCCCTCATAAACGCACGATTCTCGGATCAACTTGTTCATGGGTTGATCCACATTCTTCATTTCTAGAATAAGAATGGGGAAGAACTGGCACAAATAAAACCTCTACCTCTTTGACATTCATTTCCATAGCATTACTTCCTTAATGTTTCAAGATGTTGATATCTTTCATTGCTTCTGAAGCTATTCTTTGAGGATCATCGAAGATGTATGAATTTCATCGGCATTTTTCAATATTTATTGGAGAGGAAGTTCATAGCAGGTTTCTTATAAAATCCTCAGAGTTTAATTATACACTCTCTAACGTGTTCATTTAATTAAAAGAAACGCCTCATATAATATCTGTTATGTTGTTTCATTTATGAAACAACGTATCTGTTATGCATGCACAAAGATCTATTAAGGGGCGTCCTTAATTGTGCCTCATCATCGCCTCGTTGCTGCACCGCATCATCATTATCTACCAATCAACGATGCAAAGAAAAATAAAATAACTTTTAAAATTTATTTTATTATTTTTATAAAAAGTCCAAAAAATTAAATTTTCCATCTGTTTCTTTTCAGTCAAAGTTAAGTACTTTCTAGGCAAATCTTAGTGTTCCTAGTTCAATGATTCCCTCATATTTTTTATCTGAGCATTGGTTAAAACTTTATAAAATCATGCTCACATGTTTATTAAATGTAACAAAAAAAATTTCAAAAAACCCTTCCAGGGTCACCGGGTCTCGGAATCACATGTCATTAAAGCATTTGGTCTCAAAATTATTCCATATAATTGAAAAAATTACACAGAAATTCTGAGACATTACATTCTCCCCACCTTAGGGATTTATGTCCCTAAAATCCAAAACAAGGGCTAGTCAGACAAGTGGGGGTACTGAGCACATATCTGAGCCTCCACTCCAATGTTCTCTCCTAGAGGTTCTTGTGTTGCCACTAAACGTATACTAGAGGAATAGACCGTCCATGAAATACCAACTCTTATATATCCTATATCTTTACTAGGAACTCCACAAACATCGCCCCATTATTAATATCGAGCTTTCCATAGTTGATGACATGCAATGGATCAGGAACGTACCTCCATAGTTGCGACAATTGAAAACCATCATGCTCCTGGTGCATCTCTAGGGGAAGAGATAGGTGGTATTCCACCTTTCCAAGCATGTTGAGGATCTTGAAAGGTTCGATGAACCTTAGAGACAACTTTCCTTCCCAGCCAAATCTCCACAGTCCCTGTCAGAGACCCGAAGGAAAACATGGTCTCCCTTCTAAAACTCTAAGGGTCTCCATCACCTGTCAGAATACGAATTCTACCTACTCTACATAGTTCTCATCTACTCCTGGAGGATCTGCACCTTCTCAGTGGTATCCCATACCAACTATGGACACATGGGTGTGAACTCCCATGGGTCTTTCCAGCATAGAGGTGATCTGCATGGCTGCCCGTACAAGGCCTCAAATAGTTTCATGCCAATGGTTGAGTGATAGTGGTTATTATTTAAAAAATATGCCAGTGGAAGGTGGTCCTACCAACTACGTCCAAAAATCCAGGACACAAGCACAAAGCCTGTTCTCCAAGGTTTGTATGGTCTGATCTTTCTGACCATATTTATGGGGGTGAAAAGTTTTGCTCATGTGCAGCAGAGTCCCGAATGCTTCTGGAAACCATTTCCACAACCAAGATGTAAAGAATGAATCCCGGACCAAGAAGATCATTGAATTCACCATGTGAATCCACACTATCTCTTGGATGTAGAGTAATCTCAAGCCCTCTACTGATCCCTGCTTCCAGATGGGTAGGAAATGAGTCGACTTGGTGATTCGGTCAATGATCACCCAGATAGAATTATGGCCCCTATACATGCATGGTAACCCCATCACAAAGTCCATAGAGATAAGATCTCACTTACACTATAGTAGCTCAAGTGTCTATGTCGATCCTATCAGGACCTAATGATCAGCCTTCACTTTTTGACAAGTGAGACATCGAGAAACGAATTATGCCACTGTTTTCTTCATCTCTGGCCACCAGTACTGACGTCGGATGTCCTGGTACATCTTCTCCACACTCTGATGTACCACCAAAGGTTTTGTATGGAACACATTTAACACCTCCTCCCATAATTTCATTGGTACTAAGGTGCATCCTATTAAAAGAATGACATGCTCCCCACCTATCAAAAATTCATCGGGAGCTTGTCCTGAGGATATCTATGTACATCAGGTTTTGCAGTCAACATACAACAGTTTTTCCTCCCTAATTCATAGTAAGATTGGATGAGTGACATTCATATACTAAAGGTATGATGCTCCGTCACTATCCATGAAGGATATCTTCATTGTGTCTACTTTCTATGTCAACTCGCTCAGTAGCTATAAATCATACCTCTTACTGAGTACGTCTTCCACAATGTTCCCCTTCCCCAAAGTATAAACTATCTCAAATTCATAGTCTTATAGGCACTCCATTCATCATTTCTGTCTCAAGTTCAGGCCCTTTTGTGAGAATATATACTTGATAATGTTGTGGCCAGAGTAGAGGGTAAATTGTTCACCCATCAATTAGTGTCACCACATCTTTAAGGAAAAGACCACTCCTACTAACTTCAGGTCATGCATCGCATAGTTCTTCTCATACTACCTCAACTGTCATGATCCATAAGCGATCGTTGTGTGCTCCTAAATCAAGACATAAACTAGTCTGGTCCTGGATGGATCAGAGTAGACTACATACTCACTTTTTTGTAGTCTCGATATGGGGGAACTCGCCAGACTTTTCCTTATCTCCTGGAAAGTCTGTTGGCACCACTCCATCAACATAAATGGTTTTCCCTTCTTT
Source organism: Viscum album (assembly GCA_963277665.1). Taxonomy (NCBI): domain Eukaryota; kingdom Viridiplantae; phylum Streptophyta; class Magnoliopsida; order Santalales; family Viscaceae; genus Viscum; species Viscum album. The sequence goes on along the minus strand of OY728130.1, from coordinate 2,127,715,395 downwards.
GTCAATGTTTAAAAGGGATATTCGACTTTTGAAAATATGGTTATGAACTTCTGGTAGTACCTAGGAAACCCCAATAAACTCCTCACCTTGGTCATGCTTCTAGTTGGCTACAAATAAAAAACTACCTCTATCTTCACTGGATCCACTGCAACTCCAACCTCAAAGATGATGTGTCCTAGAAAGTGGACCTCCCAAATCCAAAACTGGCACTTTGAGAGCTTACCATAAAGTTTTTTCTCCTAGAGTGCATATAGGACTATCCTTGGGTGTGTAGCGTTCTCCTCCTTAGATGCTGAATAACCCAAGATTTAATCAATGAAGACTACCACGAAATGATGTAGGTAAGGCTGGAAGATCTTATTCATGAGTTCCATGAACACTATTAGGGAATTGGTCGCACCAAAAGGTGTCACCAAGAACTCATAGTGGTCATACCAGTATGTAAAGGTTCTCTTTGGTACGTCCTCATTTCTTACATGAAGCAGATAACAGTCTGGTCTGAGGTCGATCTTTGAGAACCACCTCCATCCCTTCAACTGATAGAAGTGATCAGCAATCCTCAGAAGCGGATACTTGTTATTTATTGTCTTTTGGTTCAAGCACCAGAATTCTACGCATAGCCACAATATCCTATCTTCCTTCTTGGAAAAAAAGACAGGGGATACCCATAGAGAAACACTAGGCCTTACAAACCCCTTCCTCTACAAGTCCTTCAGCTATACCCTCAACTCACAAAGCTCCGTGGGAGCCATCTGATATGTAGGTGTAGATATCAGTGTCGTCCCTAAGTACATGTCATTATAGAAGTCTACCACTCTACGAGGAGGTAGTCCCAAGACATCTTCTATGAATACATCCTTATACATTTCCACCATTACAGGAAAACTCAGACTCCCCTCATCCACCATACTGAGGATCAGGCTATTCAACTAGTGAGTGATCGGTTGAACCCTCCTCTGAGAAAGTCCATCTTGTCCTGCAAATGTTCCCTTATCACCAGTGAAAGAAAACCTAGTCCCATCCTCTCGGACACACCGCATGTTTCATCCAAAACAATCGATCTTAGAATGGACTATGGATAACCAGTATATACCCAAGATAGCGACGTAAGTCCTAGACGACACTACTATGATATAAATACCGAATCTCCCACCACCTAGAGTAAGCTCACACTGTCAAAACTAGTTTGTAATCATCAAATCCCCTCCCATAGGAGTCTCTAATCATAAGGATCGATCCAATGGATCCACCGGAATCACTGATCCTCGAATGAGGACCATGGAAAGGAATGCGTGAATGACACCTGTGTCTATAAGAACTACAGTTAAGGTGGATTAAACACATCTTTTACCTATAATCATCTATAGAGTGCAATGGTCACATGCCTCCATCACATGAATCTAGCCTCATACCTATCCTCTTTCTCCTAGAGCTCATAGTGGACCTCATAGGGGTGGAAGTGTTAGTACCTCGAACCGTTTCCCAGTGCCTACCACTCGGTCTGCTCCCTTACCATGTCTGCCGCTCTGTGGTCCCCCTCACTCAAACCTTTTTCATTATCTCGGTAGTCCCTTGACTACCTGATGGCCATCCATGTGGGGATTCAGATATTCACAATCTATGTGACCATCTCCTTGGTAAGAGTAACAAACTCTAGCCCTTAGAGGGACTCCTATACCTCGTGAACTCCATACCTCTGACCCTGCGTCTTAGTGCCATCCTCTAGAAGGTTAGGCCCATTTGGGCCTCTGTATTGTTTGCCTACTATTTTTTGTAGATGACTCAACCACCTGTCGTCGGGTGGTGGATCTCACTATCAATTCCTTCTTGGCTAGAAAGCTCTCCACTAGTAGGGCTCACTCTAGCACTCCAGCCTGTGTTGGGATATTGATTGAAATCACTGATTCTCTAATATCACATTGAACCCCTACTCAAAGGACCAGGCCTTAAAGAAAGGGTCTTGTACCATGTCCGTGGAGTAGCAGGAGAGGTCGGTAAACCTTATTGAGTACTGGGCCACAATTAAGTTTCCCTACTATAGGTGTAGTAACTCTTAAATACGCACTGAGCATAGTGTCATTGGTATAAACTCCACTCTGAAGAGGCTCTAAATGTTTGACTAGAAAATGGTCTCCTCCTTATGTGTTTGGAGTATAAATCTCCACCATCTATATGTCAAGCCCTAATAATGGCTAGCATCAAGAATCACCATATGGTCTGTTGGTGTCTCTACTATGAAAAAAAATCCAAGTAACTACCTCCAGACAATCCTTAGTTGCCTAAGGATCTATCTCATCTGGAAACTTCATAGACCTCTATCTTTGGAACTCATGAAATGCGCTCAGCTGGTGTGCACTATCCACTTGTGGGGCTAGTAAAAACTACTGCTCTCTAGGTGGAGGTGTTTTAGGCACACCACCCAAATGTGATATTGTTGTAAGTGGTCCCTGCACCGACCCCTCATTGCTCAGTAGACCATCGTCGTGATCTATCACTAGAATCCTCTATGTATGTACTTATGGAGGCATCTTATATGGAAATTGATGCACCATGGTCAATAAGTTATAACTGGTGAGTTGAATCAAAAGAGATAAAGAGAAAAATAATTCCAAAACACATGCAAATAGTGTTTTCATGTATTGGGTTAGAAAATAGAATTCAGGGTTTTGGTGTATGGTTACATTGGCTGTTGCACCAACACTGGACTCCATGGACTGAAATCCTAACTCAAGACACATGACAATATTTCCCCCATTGAAAATTACAGACTCTTAGTTTTTATGGCAGAACATACCACCCTCTGATACCGCTTCGTCATGACCCGTTCCCCAGGGCCAATGTCGTGACTACCCCAAGCCTACCTTTCATTATCCAGGGGCTTGTGATTAGCACAAGAAAGGCATATCCCAAAAAGGTAAGGCATTTCCTTTAAACATATGCACACATAGACAGGGAAAACTTCACAAAGCTAACCATGAAGGAAAGAAAAGTAATACAACCACCACTAAGTACCACCACTGAGAGTAAAGGGTGTAAACTAAATGTAAATGGGCCAGAATACAAGCCCAACTGAAAGGAATGTACAGAAAAAGAAGTACAATCTCTGGAGTTCATCTACCAAGGATCCTACCTGAAGGCTAGGTATAGCTCTCTGTCAGAGGTCCTGCAACACACCATGTCTATCGATCCACCTCCATGCTCCGTCTAGTCCTGGCTCCCCAAAGTCCCAGTCAAATTTGTCATTCTTCTGCACAAGACATAACAGGTGCGAGCGAAGCCCGTGCAGGGGTGAGTATAATAATACTCAGTAAGGACCCTGAGACCCCGAAAGGTCTCTTAGTAATCCATAAAGGAAAACACCACAAAGGAAATACCACATAGTTAATACCACCAATAATGATCTCAAACACATAGCACAAAGTAAAAGACATATCTCACACTGGGTATAATTTATGTACAAAAGTAAAGATGATTTGTCGAAAAGCTAAATCATATTATTTTATTGAGAGGCCCTGATTTTGATACACACAGGGTTACTAGGTGTTGACACCCACAGGATCGCGAGGTACTGACCAACATAGGACCACTACGTGATGACCTACATAGGATCTCTAGGTGCTAACCCACACAGGATTGCTATGGGATGACCCACATTAAATGGATAAGTGCTAACCCACATAGGATCTCTATTTGTTCTTCATGTTACATTCAGCCACTGGATTCTCATACTTAGCATGCTTGATTCTGGGAGGATCCTATCCTCGAGCCATCGATCATACCTCAATCACCAGGGAGTCTCACAGAGAGTAACCCCAGATGACCATCTCGTCGTAAGGGTCCTAATGCAATAGATGATGCATCGAATTGACTACTGGTATGTAAGACATGGGCATTTTAATAAAAAGGGCCTAGGTATATTTGAGTTCAATCCAACCCATCCATACGAAAACTTCTGTAAAAACTCATATAGAGTACCTCATAAGTACCTTCTTATCGTAAGGGTACCAACGCCACTGACAACATGTTAATCAGACGCCCATTTTGAGATATACGAGCGTTTTAGTAAACAGGGACCGATTGCGCTGGGGCCCAGTTCGACCTGGTCCAACTGACCCGACCAACCCAGTTGATGGCCCCACATACCCGGGATTAATTTGACCGGATCAATATATCCCAGTTCGGGATTGAGTTGGTCTGGTTCATCTTGGCCAGTGGGCCAGTTACAATGTCTCACTGGACCTATCCCAGTTTGGCCGAGACTCTAGCCTACCGGGTCACCCAATAACCCAGTATAGTTTGGCCCACCAGCACGGGTACGGCTTTCCAATGTGGGTACAACCCACCGATACGGGTTTGACATTCTGGTTGGAGGCGCAGCACATGATACCAAAGCACGGACTGTATGATGTGGGGCGAAGGTGCACCACCTAGTGAGGACGTGGCCGGCTACCGCCAATGAATGTGGCCCTCCTACCGCAGTTGAGAGACTGTGGCTTTCCGAACCACAAAAATGTCCATTCTTCTTGCTACATGTGCCTACGGCCTCTGAAAAGAATTATATTCACTTTGAAGGTCTCAAATCCCACTTTCTGTCGATTCAAACAAACCATTCACAATGAGTGTGCGTGCGGAAGGACTCTAGCCTTGTTCGTGTCAGCTTGTGCCCTCCATGTTAGAAGTTACATTCATGGGGTGGCTCAAGAATTGTGGATCAAAAAAACTAGAGATAAACTAGTCCCAGATAATAACTCCCCCAATAAAATTCACCCTCCCGCATAAACGCATGATTCGCGGATCAACCTATTCATGGGTCGATCTGCATCTTTCATTTCTATAATAAGAACATGGAAGAACTTGGACAAATTAAACCCCTACATCTTTGACGTTTGTTCCTACAACATTACGTCCTTGAGGTTTTAAGATGTTAACATTGTTATTCACATCCGACTTTATTCTTTGAGGTGCGTCGAAGATTTTTGACATTCGTTGGAATTTTTCCTTCTTAGTTGGAGAAGAAGTTCATTGGAGGTTTGTCAGAGAATCCTCACAGTTTAATTCTACAATCTTCATCATGTTCTTTTAGTAAAAACAAACACATCACAATATTTGTATTATGTTTCTTCATTTATGAAATAGTGTAGTGATTATGCTTACACAAAGATCCATTAAGGGGATTATTTAATTGTGCCTCGTCATTGCCTCATCATTGCACCCTAGCATCATCATCCACTGCTCAATAGTGCGAAGAAAAATAAAATAAGCTTTTTAAGTTATTTTATTATTTTTTGAAAAGTCCATAAAATGGGCTTTTAGTTCGACCCTTATCGGTCAAAGTTAATTCCTTTTTAGGAAAATGATGATGTTTTGAGTTCAACGGTTCCCTCGGATTTTCAATCCATGTATCGATTAAAAAGTTATAACATCCCGCTCGCACGTTTACTGAACGTATATAAAAAAGTTCAAAAAACCATTCCAGGATCACTGGGCATCAAAATCATGTGTCGTCAAATAGTATAGTCATAAAATTAATCCAAATAATTAAAAAAATTATAAAGAAATTCAAATTAATTACATAAGTAACCACATGAACATAAGACAAGTGACTTCATGAAGAAAATATATGTGATTTCATGAATAAAAATCATATGACCAAACGACTATGGATCGGCCTTGAGATAGGAAGATGAAATTTTTCTCTGTATTGAATCAAATATGTGAATCTTGTAAAATAATCATTCTAAAATCGACGAACCACGTGTTGAAATTTCAATCTTGTTCAAATTAAAAATTTTATCGTCTGCACATTGTAATTTTTATTGACCACATGTTGAAAAATAGATCAACCACATGTTTTAAATCTGATCAATTGACTATTGAAGTTAATCGATCAGACCTTGAAATTGGTCACCAGGTGAGGAAAATAGTAACCCATCTCAAGGTATGACATACCATAAGGTTCAACTTACTATGAGAAGTTTATTGTTCCTTAAGGGAAGTATTTAAAATGATACTAATTTTTTTATACATTTTTTATTTTATCCACTTTGATTTACAATATGGTTATGTTAAGGGTTTTCATTAATCTAAAACTTAGTAATCATTTTGATACATATGAATTTTATTTATAAGAATTACATTTATTATTAAATTCTCCTCACAAGGGTGTAAGCCTCAAGATGGTTTCTTGAAAAAATGTGAGTATCGAATTCAAATTGGTTTAAATTTCAACAGATTTCCTTACATGGTTTTTTGGAGTGTTTCAATGAATATTAATATTGTTTCTTATATATTATTAGTGTGGTGTTAAGTAGTTTAAATACTACAACTATATATCTTATTTGGAAATTAAATAATGTCAATGTAAACTACATGGAGATGATTTTTAATATGAATTCAATGAAGAACACATGTTTTTCTTTGGGGAGGATTAAATGAAATAGGATTCATTCTTTAAATATTTTTTTCCTTAATAAACTCTATATATTGAATTGAAGAGAACCAGATTAAAATACTATGGTTAAAGATATTCTTGAACTATATTGTGAAATACACTATGGTGATCAAATACTAATCTTTACTAAATTTAAATCATTTGATCTATCACTTTTGAAGATAAAATTGCTTCCATGACAATCATATTCAATCTTTTTTATCTCATTTTATAGTTTTTACTTCTTGCTATTATTATTTTTACATAATCTTGTTTGGTTATTGTACCCATAAAAGCTAGGATTTTTGTTATATTACCCTATAAAACGGTATGGGTTCTTCTATGATTGGTAAATGGAAAGGGTGTCAGATTTTCCGTAGTAAAGGTAAAATAAAGGGTTTTGTTCTACCTCTACATCAAAATATAGTTTTTGAGTTTTTCCACCATGTATTAAAAATATAGGGTGATCAAGTAAATTCATCATGTGTGAAAAATAATGTATATTTTTTGCCTTCACGGTTTAAAAAGAAACTTGTAAATGGTTTTGACTCCCTTCAAAATATATAAAGTTTATTATAATAGGTTATATCTCTCTAATTATTTGAGATGGGTAAAGAGTATATTATGAACATTTAAATCCAAACTAATATAAAAATCAATGTGTTCATTCATATTTTTTATTTATATTGAATTAACATAACATTGATACGTAGTTATTTAAAAAATGGTCAATTCACCCCTCTCTAGGCCATTTGACCAATCACGTTAGGTCTTAACAACTGTTATTAAATCAGGTTCCTTAACTATATCATATTTTTATGTTACTTATGATAATAAAATTCTAAATTAGGTTGCTAAGGTAAAAATAGTTGTTTTGAAATTCTATGAATTAATAGGGATGATGGTTTGACACCTAAAAGACCTCAACTCTTTGAAGAAAGTGGTTAAGGTTACTAATAGTCTTTCATGGAGTATTTTATTAAAAACATGAACATTGATGGTTGGAGATTCATGGTGAAACAATAAAAACTACCTGAATTTTATTATAAATCATTAATTGGTAATGATGTGGTAATTTATAGGCTCAATTATGGGGTAATGAAAAAAAATCAATGAAATTAATAGGAATGTGTATAGTCATATTACTACATGAAATATATTACAAGAAATTTTACAAATACTATAAGTTACTAATACTAGTTCAGATAAATTGATATGAACTAAATAATACATATAAATATTAGAGTATCATGAATTCAAAATGGGATAAAGAGACCTAGTTAATCAAATGTTTTATTGATTTATAATTATAGTATATAGAATGAGTGATTTGGGAGAAATCATAGTTAATTATATACTCATTAAAATGGTATAAATATCTTTACATAATAGATTACATTCTAAAAAGGTAGCTATTTATGAAAGAAACAATTTCATAGAATACAAATTATATGATCTTATCAGGTCTATATAGAAATATTAATTAAAATTGGAGAATATTTATCAAGTGGATAATTTGATAAAAAAAGTATTAATTTAAGATAAAAAATGCATGTTACAATAGACTCTTAAAATTATAAATTTAGAATCACTAAAAGTTACCAAATTTTTTAAGATTCCCAAGTGATAAGAAATAAAGGATACTCAATGACATGAAAAAGGAAATACCTATGGAGTAAATAGAGTAAGAAAGGTAAATATGATAATGAAGTTATTTTTTATGAATTCATAAAAAGGCAGTACATCAAACCTAAGTATCAAAGAATCATAAATGATAAGAACAATAGATAATTGTACATAAAGGAAATGAAATCAATTATAGTTGGTTGGAGTTACACTCAGGATTTATATTTGAGTGATGAATCATGTGTAGAAAAACAATCAAAAAAAATATGTTTAATGGAATAATCAAAATATTTAAGTTAGTATAATTATTCATCCTCTTATAATTCGTATTATAATTCTTATAAAGATGATTTTTTATGATGATTTTCAAGAAAAGACATTTCAAATCGTTCCAACATGTTACATATTCAGGTTGTAAACAATACATCCAATCATTAGTAGTTCCATCAAGTGAGAATGTGATTAATTTAAGTTTTATTTGATCTTCAGGGATATTTCTTGGTTTCATTTTTTATCATACCACCTTAAATGCTTTTAAATGTTTATTTGGATCCTCTCCAGATAATCCATGAAATTTTAAAAGAAGGGGAATTATCCCAGATTTTAGTTCAACGTCTGATTCAAGAGTTGAATATTCAATGCATGTTGGTTGATAATCAATATCAGGTGTAGCCAACTCTAAAATAGTCTTATTGAGTTAATTGTTTTTATATTCATCCATTGTATTTAGTTTAATATTTTTTTAGAATAGTTTTAAATTTTAAAATTCCTTGAGTGGAGGAATTCCCCAGTTGTGTAAATATCGACACTCCCTGTAGACCGATATTTTCTGATTCGAGCCCTAAGGTTGTGCTCAATCTCAGGGTATTGATCAAGGAGGTCTTCAGTATAGAATCATGTCATAAATAATATAAAAATAGAGAAAAAAAGTAGCAGGCAACAATATAATTAGATGAGGTTTCAATTGATGGTATGAAAAAAATGGTGGGGAAGAAAGAACTAAAAAGAAAAGGGGGGAGAAGAAAAGAAACCAAATAACAAATAAGAATAAAGAATATACCTATAATTAGTTTAATAACAATCTTTCCTCCCCAAAAATGGTGCCAATTTTATTAGTGTTGTCACACATTCTCTCAAAAATATTTTTGATTTTCTAAGTGGAGAAAAATTGCTGACCTAGGTCATTATCTCAAGGAATAATTTTAATTAAAAATCCTATTAATAGTTTTTTGGAAGAAATTAAATAAGTGAAAATAAATGAAACACAAGAATGGGTGTTTGGTTTTGTGACTTTCACACAATAAACTAAACAATAAACAAGAACAATCAGAGACAAAATTTATTTTAAAACACTTATATGAGATGACTTAGTTGATATAATCTACCTCTTTCACCATTCAGTTATCATTATACAATATTATTATAATTCTTTCAATTATGTTCCTATAACCTTTTTAGTCCCCAAACCCTACAGAAATTAACATGACCACAAATATTGGAAAAATGAGCCTTATATCTACTTTGTTACTTCCAATCGTAGCACCCTACATTGATTGTGATCCAAAATAAAATTATTGTTAGTTTCCAATTAGGTCAGAATCACCTCTTTGAATTGGATAATTAATTTAGTGTGGGGATGATACTTGAACCCTACAATTCTATCCCAAGATTATTGGATTTTTTTATTGAAGTTTCACTCAAAGGATTTACACAAGTCTGACCACGTGGTCAAGTGCAAGCCGATCGAGTTACTTGGAAATTAAAACTCAATTAATTGACCATGATTTATAAATTTATTATATTTTTATAGATTCAAAATAAATAAGTGAAGGTAGTAGAGATTATATCAACTACCAAATAAATCACTCTTCCATGGGCAAAGTTGTCATCGAGGAGATGTATTACATAAGAAATGGATTGATTGGGGAACACCCAATCTCATCTCCAATTTTAGATTACATACCAAGAAGAAAAATATAATGATTAAAATAGAATAATATAAAATATTTATTGAAGAAAATTCACCTTACAAACATAAAAACAAATAAAAACAAAGTGGAGGTGGGAGAGGAGAGCCTTCTTGGAAGATATATTTAGGACTTACTTCTTCCAAGATTTTTTAGGTGTTCCCAAGAGCCACCCTTTCATCCACACTGTCCCAAATACTATACCAACCATCCCAATGAGTGAAAACCCCCTTTAAATAGAGATTGGGAGGGATAGGGTTACATATCTTTTTTGAGTGGCAAATGAAAATTAGGCCAAATATTTTAATCCAAGTGACACCGCATAGTTAACCTCCAAAATGTGATAATTGGATAGCCTTCTAGAAGGATTATTTGTGATTAATCATGTCCCCAAGGTTTCATAAACATTTGGGCCCAATCCAATACTAGATGAAGAATATACGACCCAAATACTGAAGTGATGTCCAACCTGGTGAATCCATTATAAATTTTATTCCATGTCCCATTTAGACCACACAAATTCATGATCTAGTTCTCATGTATTAAATATAATTTTTATATCATTATGTCAAGAACAAAGCTACAAAATTTTAATTAAAAGTAATTTAAATATAAATATTTATACAATAAATAATACAATGATTTTTTAAAGGGTAAAACTAGAATTTCAATCAAATTTTCAAATGAATGACTTAATCCCAAATATTCTATAAATTAACATATTTATCCCAATGTGAGGAAATTATTTCATTTATTACAAATAAAATATTCAATAAAATTATGTTTTATAATTTCTCCTAAAATATGATCCTAAGATTCTAAATTGATTCAATTAAGAAATGGATCTAGGATGTAGTGGTTCTCCTAGACCCAAGCAGTGACCATATACATCAATAGTTGTTTTACTTAAGGTATAAATTCTTTTAATTTAGTTCACATTTTATATGGGTTCTTCAAATTATTTTTGGTATGTCTGTGTGTCATCGTGAGATATATTTCTGAATCATGATCATGTTTGGTGTGTGTGAGTAGCTCTAAGACATGTGATTTTTTTCTTTCATTTGGATTATGATGATTATGATACTTTTTTTATTTTACATTTTGTTGATATTTCATTGGTATCTAGTATCATATGTGTGGTTATTTTTTATTCTATAGTTGATCATGTAGGTTGGTCTTAAAAAGATATCCTCTATAAGGGATGCGTCAGGTGAGAATTGAACATGAATTTGACTATCCTATAAAGGGGGTGTGTCATACATCTCTAGGATAATCCCATTGAATATGGTGTTTATGAAATTCAGTTAACATTCCTTTTCAAATGGTACTAAATATGGTAGATCCAGTCTTTGAGGACCCAAAATATGTATTTTTCTTGTGTGATAGACTTGTTTCTTGTGTCTATTTTGGTTACATTTGTGGAATGAACCAATATTTGTTATGAAATTATGTTAATTGTAATTGATTTTTTCTAATTGAGTCTGGTAATCACAAAACTCAGGTATTTTGGTGCACTTATAGATTTCATGACCAAAGATCTTGTGAAGGGAAAGGGCCTTGTGGTGGACAATTGACCATGTTTAATAGGACAATGTGGGTGTTTATAGATGGACTTTGGGATGGATGTATACTTCTTCATTTGTCTATTAAATTTACCTCATACATGGGATCATTTTTTTAGTATTGGTTTATATATCTGAAATTCCATATTGATATTATAGGGGATGGTTTATTTATACATACTACTACTCTGATGGTTAATTAATTATTAATTATTTTCTTATTATATTTATCTCTTCAACTATTATTCTCTGATGTTTACCTGGTATTGAGGGAATAGTCTACCCAAAATATTTCATTGTCCATCATTACTATTTAGTGGCCTCTTGTGTATAGGGAGGTGGGAATGAGTTTTTGTAGAACTTGATCTTGAACTCGGTTATTCTAGTTAAGGTGTTACAAAATGGTAACAGTGTCAAGTTCACTAACTTTTTACTTCTCTTTTCATTAATTTGGTATAGGGTATATGGGAGATAGGATGGTTGGGACTTGGGAAGGAGAAATATTTCAGTTATTGTCCAACACTGTATAGTGGACCTATGAATTGTCATAAGGTGTGAATTTTTTTCTTACTCTTTGATGTTACCTTTGTTTAAAATTCACCTTGGTAATACACATGATGTTGGTATGCTGATTTATGGGATTTAGTGTTCATTAATGCATAATGTTTAAACATATAGGACCACATTCTATATTCTTGTTTCCTTCATTATAAATATCCAAAATGTTTAAAATAATTTTGAAATTATCATATGTTATTTTGGTGAATTATTTATTTCATTTTTATATTTGAGAATGTTTTATTTTATACTTGATTTTATATATGTTGTTGTGACTTACGTGAAGGAATTAGATTCTTAGATTTATTTATGGGTACTTTTTAGGGGGATATGCCTTATTCCTATGGGTAACATCTTAGTATGAACTATGTTGTGTACCCTTGTGTGTGCCTATGTTTTGTAAATGTTATTCTTGTTTAATTTTTTGGGTTTGTCTATGGTTTGATCTGGGCGTTCTGGAAATGTCTCATTGTAGACATCTCATACAGCCAATTTCTCCACCAATTGAACATGAGGATGAAATTGATCATGCTCATTTGGGTTCTCTTATAGATCGAGATACATAATTGGTCTCACTATGAATATTTCAACTAGTGCTAATTCTAATTGGAGGATCCCATAGGGGCAGGCCGCCGATGGTTGATTACATGAGTAATGTTTTGATCCAACATCCCCCATCCTTCCAGGGCATTGGAGTCCCTCAGAACAGAGGACTAGATATAGTTCACTAAGAGGATTTTTCATTTCATTAACAATTCATATAATAGAAAGTGTTAGCTTATGAATTTTATGCTTCAAGGTGCACCAACATGATGGTGGGATTACATGTCATAGGTTGGTATATATAATGGGATGACATGGGAGACCTTCAAGGACAACTTATTTAAAGATTTATTTCCAGATTCACTAAAAGTGCATCATTATTAGGAGATTATAGAGCTCTAGTAGAGGATTTTGTTATTATTCTTCTACTCATAACACTTTATTTAGTTGATTCTATATTCTCCTCTTCTATTGGTGAATGGGGAGAAGATAGTTAGAAAGACCAAGATATATCTTCCTCCAGATATTAAATGGTATGTTAGGAACTTTTATATGACAACCTATGTTGTAGTAATTCCCAAGTCAATAATTATAGGGAAGGTTATAGATAAATATATATTTTTAGGACTTCTTCCTACTTTTAATGGGTCGAGAAGTAATTTCTCTAGAATGTTTTTCCAATCTACCATTTTGGGAATAAGAAAAGGAAGTCAGATGAAATATGTTAGGGAGGTGTTCAATTAATAGAGAATAGAAAAGGTTCCTTGAATCTCTCTATGATTGATAACTCTATTAATTTCTATAACTATTGGAGGAAGGCACACTTTCTCAAGTAATTTAACTTTTATCTCAAGATTTTTTATCAGTGCTTCAAAAATGATCATCTAAAGTGGTTTTATGATAGGGATCCATATATGTGAATAAAAATTGATACACATAAACTCAATGGTAATTAAAGACACTATAAGGGTCATTTAATCGGGTGGATCATGAACCTCTAAGGAATTATGGAGTGGTGGATGGTGTTGATTATTCAATCGACTAAGATTTATCTAATAGTTGTGTGGGACCTCCCATTGTTCAAGGTATAGTATGGATATCATCTAAAATATATGTTTCTTTTTTTATACATAAGAATCACATTCATTCATATCAACCTAAGTTGTTCCTAGGTTGTATTTACCAATGAAATGCTCTTCTGAGTTATTATCTATTATTACATACTTGGGGAAAATTTGGATCATCATCATATATCTCTAGAGTATTGAATGGTGGTTTTTGGATTCATGCACCTTTGGAGATTCTTAATTTTGGAGATTAAAAATTTTTATGTGATCTTTAACATGGAATGGTTAACTAACTACCATGAACACAATGATTGTTATAGAAGATGAGTGAAATTTATATATTATATGGTGTGAATCTTCATACTGACAATTTAATGGGTTGTCAATACATGTAGAGAGGGTCCAGACATTAATTAGCTATAAGTCCTTTTATCATAAGTGGATGGTATGATCCTTATTGTGGATTAGATGGTGACTCCCTCCTCTTTCACTCTAGTGGTAGAAAACTTTGATATGTTTTTATAGATTATTTCTTAATGTTTCATTCATGTAGTTTAGTTGAGTTTGAGATTAGGATCATACCCATTTCATGACTATTATCCCAATTAGTATAAATATATTGAGATGGGGGGTTGAATCAGGGTATGATAGATTAAAACAGTTACCCCTTCAGATCTTGTTTTGTCATTAAAAAACACTCTTATCTATTCTTCTAGTATTAATATATGGAGAGAAATGAGATAATGAATGAGAAACAATGATTTTTACATGGTTCACCCCCACTGGGCTATGTCTAGGGATCATACATCATGATTGTGCCGATTATACCAAATCCACTTAGTTGTGATGCCAAATTACATGGTTAGGGATAGATCATTTCTATGCCCAAGATCAATTACTTTACAAGATTTAGGGTCTGCTCAGTACATTACCAAGGGTCACTTCTGATGTATCTTTCTATGGCTCACTACTAGTGGAAAAGATCATCGTCTTCCTCTTCATTCACTCCCGGCTCTTGGATGGGATCCACTCACAGATTATGGACTTGTATATCCCATAAATTTCATGAAAAAATTCATCCTAAACTATATATTTATGCTCTGTTGATGTTACTTTTTTCACCCATAGAATAAATACACTTTTTAGTGAACTGTTAGTTTGCAGAAATTGATTTTTTGAAATATTTAAGTCCCTTTGCGAAAAAATTACTTCTTCCAGGAACTGCACTACACCGCATAGTGTGTATTCTTCGTGGACCACCTCTCCTCTGTGGACTTCCCCTAATCTATGTATTGTCTCCACTTCCATGTACTGCCTCCACGTACAACCTCTATATACTTCCTCCACATACTACCTCTGCATACCACCTATGTGTACCGCCTTCACGTAACCCCTATGAATAATGCCTCCACGTACCATCTCCACATACCACCTCTATGTACCACCTCCACATACCACCTCCACATACCGCTTCCACTTATGTGGAATTCCTTTTTCTATGGGATGCTTCTTTAGAGAACCGCTTTCCTTTGTGGGATGTAAAGCCCCATAAAAACACTTTCACAGACTATCCGTGTGAACTACTTCAATTCATGGAATCCTTCATCATGAACCAATTTCAGACTTAGCCAAATTATTTTGGAGTAATGATATTTTATAATGAAACTCATTCTCTATTTAATGATGGGGTTGGAATTACTTATTTAGGAAAATAGATCCCCAAAATCTACTAATCTATTTTAATCAAATCATATATGTACTATAGCCTTCACCATGTGTCGTGCTCCTTCTGGGAACCGTTTTTTCTAGGTGGTCTGCATATTGTGCATTTATTTACTCTGTAGCATCTAGTCTCTTCCATGAATAAATCACTTCACGACTCCAAAAATCATTTTCTTTTTTCCGCAAATGACCAGCCATCCTGTGTACTACAAACCATCTGCGAACTACATTCTTCTAGTGAACTGAAATCCTTCTTGTGAACTATTTTTCTCCCACGTAGTTTGTATACCATGCTTTATAGTTTTTATACCGAACATCGCAGTCTACATGGCATTTAATCTTACATGGAAATCCTTCTTTTTCCAAATAAAAATTCTAGTTTTGGGGCACAAAAACATGGAAAACACTTAGAAACTGTACTACTATAATAACCTTCTTCATTAAGCACTAACCATACTCATTCATGATCATATGGCTTCATCAACAAACAAAATCACACCTGAAAACCCTGAGAGGATGCCTTGATGGATTTTTTTCCCAATAATGACCCTTATCAATTCCACCATATAACATGGAATGTATTGAGTTAAAAGAACTCAAGGTTCCTGTTGAAGATCTTGAAGCTAAATTTTTCATCAAACCATGCACTTTTCCTTATGGTTCCCCAGTGTTGTTCTCTAAGAAGGTGTATAGTAGTATTTTTCTTTGTGCAGACTAGTGAAATTTGAATCAGATCAATGTGGTGTGGAGGTACTCATTTACATGAATTGGAATCTTGTTTGATCAATTTAGGGGAGTCCTGTGGTTTTATAAGATTGATTTACAATCTTGATACCATCATTTTCGATCTAAAGAAGAAGACATATCGAATATATAGTTCAAGAGTAGTTATGGGTTATATGAGTATCTCATTATTCCCTTTAGAAAAAAAGACGCTCTGGTAGCGATCATAGATCTCATGAAAAAGGACTTTTACCCATACATGGACTCCTTTATCATTATGTTCATCAATAACATCCTGATATATTCCATGATATTGAAATCACATGTTAGACATGTAATAAATGGGCCCCACTAATAGCCCAGACACCCCGCATTAACATGGACTTCAGGTTCTGGCCCACCGAGTACGACCTATAGCCATGTAGACACATGGCCCCCAACCTATGGGCCCAACCACATGCCCGAACAGGTCATCTGACTAATGAATGTCCCAAAATTATACCACAAGTCTTTTCTAGTCTGCTTTTTCCTCACTCACACACACCCTAAGAAACTTCATAAAAGGTCACCCATCTTGATCACTACACATTTGTAGTCATAATGCTTTATTAAAAAACACAGTCACACCTGAATTCACCAAGTAGATTCCATGAGGGATTTTTTTTCCAATAATGACCCATATAGATTCCACCATATCACATGGAATGGCTTGAGTTGAAAGAACTCAAGGTGCATATTCAAGACCTTGAAGCTGAAGTCTTCATCAAACCATGCACTTCCCCTTATGGTTCTCCATTGTTGTTCTCTAAGAAGGTGGAAAATAGTATTTTTCTTTGTGTAGTCTACTGAAATTTGAATTAGATCAATGTGGTGGGAATGAACTCATTTCCAATAATTGGAATCTTGTTTGATCAATTTAGGGGAGTCCATTTGTTTTATAATATTGACTTACATTCTAGATACCATAATCTTTGATCCAGAGAGGATGAAATACAAAATAAATAGTTCAATAGTAGTTATGGGTTATATGAGTATCTCATTATTCCCTTTAGAAAAACAGATGCTCTGGTAGTGATCATAGATCTCATTAACAATATCTTTCACCCATACATGGACTCTTTATCATTATGCTCATCAATAACATCCTAATATATTACAACATATTCAAATCACTAGTCATACATGTAACAATTGGGCCCTGCTAACAGAACAGACACCCCACATTAACATTGCCATTGGGTTCTCGCCCATCGGGTATGACCTATTGCCCCACAGACAAGTGGTCCGCACCCTAGGGCCCACCCACATGCCCGAACGGGTCATCTGACTAATGAATGTCTCCATAGTCCAACACATGTCTTTTCTAGTGTACTTTTTCCTCACTCACAAACACCCCAAGAAACTTCATAGAAGGTCACCCATCATGATCACTACTCATTCGTTGTTACCTGGCTTCATCAACAAACACAATCACACCTGAAAACAACAAGAGGATGCCTTGAGGTAATTTTTCCCAATAATTACACATATTGATTCCACCATATCACATGGAATGGATTGAGTTGGAATAACTCATTATTCATCTTGAAGATATTGAAGATAAAATCTTCATCAAGAAATGCACTTCCCCTTATGGTTCCCCATTTTTGTTCTCTAAGAAGGTGGAGTATAGTATTTGTCTTTGTGTATACTATTGAAATTTGAATCACATCAATGTGGTGAGCAGGTACTCATTTCCAAGAATTGGAATCTTGTTTGATCAATTGAGGGGAGTGTAGTGGTTTTATAAGATTGATTTACATTATGGATACCATCATCTTCGATCGAGAGAGGAAGATATGCCAAATATTGAGTTCAAGAGTAGTTATGGTTTATATGAGTATCACATTACTCCCTTTAGAAAAACAAATGCTCTGGTAGTGATCATAGATCTCATGAACAAAATCTTTCACCCTTGTTTGGACTTCTTTATCATTATGTTCATTAATAACATCCAGATATATTCCAAGATATTGAGATAACATGTTCAACATGTAATAACTGGGCCCCACTGACAACACAAACACCCTACATTAACATGGTCGTCGGGTCCTAGCCCACTGGGTATGACCCATTGCCCTGTAGACACGTGGTCCCCACCTTGGGGCCCACCAACATGCCCGAATGGGTCATTTGACTAATGAATATCCCCATAGTCCAACACATGTGTTTTACAGTGTACTTTTTCCTCACTCACACACACTATAGGAAAATTTTTAGAAGGTCAACCATCCTGATCACTACTCATTAACAGTTATCTGGCTTTGTTAATAAACACAATCATGCCTGAAAACAACGAGAGGATGACCTGAGGGATTTTTTCCCAATAATGACCCATATTTATTCCACCAAATCAAATGGAATGTCTTGAGTTGGAATAAATCCATGTGCATCTTGAAGATCTGGAAGATGAAGTCTTCATCAAACCATCCACTTTCCCTTATGGTTCCCAAATGTTGTTCTCTAAGAAGGTGGACTGTAGTATTTTTCTTTGTGTATACTACTGAAATTTGAATCATATCAATGTGCTGAGTATGTACACATTTCCAAGAATGTGAATCTTGTTTGATCAATTTAGGGGAGCCCAATGGTTTTATAATATTTATTTACATTTTGGATACCATCATCTTCGATCTAGAGAGGAAGCCGTACCAATTATAGAGTTCAAGAGTAGTTATAGGTTATATGAGTGTCTTCTTATTCTCTTTAGAAAAACATATGCTTTGGTAGTGATTGTAGATATCATGAACAAAATATTTCACCCTTATTTGGATTCCTTTATCATTATGTTCATCGATAACATCCTGATATATTCCAAGAGATTGGAATCACATGTAATACATGTAATAACTAGGACCCACTGACAGCACAGACACCACACATTAACAAGGCCAACAGGTCCTGGCCCACCAGGTACCACCTATTACCCTACAGACACGTGGTCCCCATCCTGGGGCCCAGCCACATGCCTGAACGGGTCATCTGAAAAATTATTGTCCCCACATTCCAACACATGTCATTTCTAGTGTTCTTTCTCCTCACTCACACACACCCTGGGAAACTTCCTAGATGGTCACTCGTATTTTCCAACACTTGTCTTTTATATTATGCTTTGTCCTCAATGACACACACCCTAGGAAACTTCCCTGAAGGTCACTCAGATATTCCAACACTTGTCTTTTATATTATGTTTTGTCCTCACTCACACACATCCTAGGAAACTTCCCAGAAGGTCATTCATCCTGATCACTACTCTAGGGAAATCATGCTTAACTATAGAGTTCTAATTAGGTAGGCTCTTGTAAAATAAGGTGCAACTTATTGACATGATTTGTATCATTTAGTGATTTAATTCATTATCATTATAGGGTGTTAAATTCACCCCCCCCCCCCCTAGAGAAGAATGTCCACTTTGTGGGCCCTACAACTCAACACAGGCAATGCACCACACTTAAGGTTGTGTTCATCCTCTGATACCAAAGGTAAGAAATGGACCCTGCTGATAGTACAGACACCCCGCCTTAATGTGGTTATCAGGTTCTGGCATTCCAGGTACCACCTGTTGTCCCACAAACACATGGTCCCCACCCTAGGGCCCACCCAGGTGCCTGAATGGGTCATCTGACTAATGATTGTCCCCACAGACCAACACATGTCCTTTCCATTTCACTTTTTCCCCACTCACACACACCCTAAGAATCTTCCATGAAGATCAGTCATCCTGATCACTACTCCAGGACAAGCATGCTTAATTATGGAATTATAATTAGGTAGGCTCTCGAAAAATAAGTTTTGCCTTATTGACATGAGTTGTATCATTTAGTCATTTAACCATTTATCATTATGGGGTGTTACATTAATTGCCACACCCATACTTTAGAAAAACATTATTATGTTATTTTATTATTATATCTTGGTTTTGAATGCTTTGTCAAGATGTGGTTTGGGCTCGGTTGAATGTTTTTTTTCTGATAAATAAGAATTTTTGGCATCTCATATACGATCCATGGGCGGGACATAGATGAATCCAAGTGACTTCATTAATTTATCATGTGGAATGCTTGGTACGCGGTTAAATAATTAATTATTATAAATAACAATTATGTAAACCCCCAAAAATGGTGGAAATTGAATTATTTGAGTCATTTTAATAAAAATAATAAAAATAATGAGATTATTATTATTGTAAATATTATTATTATTATGGTTATTATTATTATTATTATTGTTGTGTGTGTGTGTGTGTAATATATATTTTTAGGTTGTTTTTTTAAAATTTTTTCTAGGGTTTTTCTTTTTTCTCTCTCCTCCTCTACATTCTCCACACAGCACCCCCATTCCCCTTTATTGGCAGTGTGATCCCCCTTTGCAGTGCACCTCCTCCCTTGTGCATCCCACCATCTCCGACTACCTTCTTCCCTCATCAATGACCCTCTCTGACTGCCCGCCTCCAGTCACAGCCCCTCCCCAATGGGGCAACCCCATTTCGGCACCCTCTATCTCGGCAATCCCCATTTCGGCACCCCCCTACTCCAGTAACTCACCCTAGCTGGCGGCCACCCTTTCCTACTGGCCCACCTCCAGCTGTGATCCCTCCTGTCATTATCACCCTGTTCTGATGACCTCACTCTGTCGGTGTCACCCTGGCCATCCCGCACCATTTCGGCGACCTGGCCAGCCTGTGCTGCTCCTCCTTCCAGTGAGATCTCATCCACTGACCGCTTCTGACAGCCTCCTTTTAGCGCACGCAGCCCCTGCCAACATGTGTCCTTCTGGTGACATCTTTTCGAGCATGCACAATGCCTCCAGTATATATTCCATTCTTTATTTAGTGTTTTATTTTCGTTTTGGAGAATATTTTTGTTGATTATGGTTTTTTCTTGGATGGTTTAGGGTATTAGCAGCCACATGGAGAGAATTTGGGTGCACGTTATCGTCGTGCCATCGTTCTATGGTAGGATTTTCATTACACATACGTTTTTAATTTAAGATTCATTACTTCATGATATTTTCACCTTCTATACATTATGAATATTATTGTTTGATCCCTTGAATAATTATATGGTGTGAAAATTATAGTCTATACCAAGTTTTTTGCTAAATTACATTGTTTTGTTAAAAATGTGCACATTGCATGTCTGATAAATTGTTCATTGATAATTAACACATGATTCATTAAATTTCAAACATGTTTCAACAAATAAAATAATTTTAAGGCATTAAATTGGTGTTTAAACTTTATTTTGTATTAAATAGAAATTGTTTTGGTAAATATTCCATGCCTTGTGGATTATATATATATATATAGAATGACCAGTTGGATTATATGGGTTAAGTGATATTTAATAAATGGTTTCTTTGGATTTAAAAATGTGGCGGCATCATGATAAATGATATTTTGGTGTTCCTTATATGTTTTCTAAAATGTTTTGCGATTTATAATGTAAATAATTTCAGTTTTCAAGGTGTCTTGTTGCGTTTTCACCCCTTTATAAAAATTGAATGCGTATGTTGATAAATGTGACTTTTGGGAATAGCGTTTTAAATGGTTTTAAATTAAAAGAAAGAGTAATTGTGGATTTTTAACCCGATTTGGCATAAAATGTTGAATTATGGCTCGGTTGGCATTTTTTTGTAAATTGGTTTTGTTTTGAATGTGCAAAGAAAATTTTGTGAAGAATATTTATAATTTTTTTGAGTGGAAATGGTGTGTTTGACAAAACTTTTTAAATGTTTTTTCATTTTGAGATAAGGGTTTTTTTGTGAATGTTTAAGAGCCTGTGTTTCCATTTCATGAAATTAGTGAAAAAAATTTATTATGAAAACCCCCGTTGGGTGTTTCTCATGCCTTGATTTTATGCAATGGGTGATAGGTCTTTGTTGAGGGATTATCAGGATCCATTGTTAGAGTTCTTTAGTTGTAACCCTTTATAATTGTTTTATTTTAAGGAATGAGAATGGTCCTATAGGAGACTCACGGTGAGACCTCTTGTGAAATATTACTATATATATGTAATTTGATGCTCAACTACCATTAGATTGCACACCACTTTTTAATTCCTGAGACATAGGAACCTAGAATATTGAGAGAATATTCTAATAATGATTGTTGCGCTATTATTCAATGTGCTGGCCAGTATCCCATTGTAGGTGGATATATGTTTGGGTTTTATTACTATGGGGTTTTCCCTCAGTCTATCCTGAGTTAGGGTGGTCGAGCGTATTGAGCATTTTAATTTCATCATGTGTGGCATGCTACCAGGGATGGAGACTCATGTGTTAGTGTCTTCTAAATCATTCTCAATCTCTTGGTTTTATCTATGTATGTTTATTAAGTCATTTTTAGTGATGTTGAGATACTCGTATGGTTATTTCTGTTACCCTTTTAGTATGATTAATGTAATACTTTCTTGTGTAGTGATTGTGTAGGAAAGTGGTGTGTTGATTTTAATAAGGTTTTTGGAAAATTATTTTTCAAGAGAACTATTTTATTATCATTTTTTTCATACTTAAATATAGATACCCCTCTCCCCATTAAAATACTAATATCTCACTAATAGTAGGACTTTTTTGGAAATAAAAAGGGGAAATGGTGTGTACTTTTAATTTGAGTAAAATATATAGAAAAACTTACTTTTATAAATTATAGATCAAACTTGAAACTGTTGTTTCTTTTATTTTAGAGGTAGTGCATTGGGGAATATAATATCATTCTAGCCTATTGAGTTTTAATAATCACACCTATAATTCTTTTCTATTTTTAGTCCTTGTGCATATTCTAGCTTGGGTGCGTTCTTCTTGGGAGATGTTTGATTATTGAGTTCAAGAGTGCCCTATGGGGTCACACAGAGATAGTGGTGGTCCTATTTGGTTAGTATAGTTGTGTATTTCAAGATTATTTTTCTGTTTCCTGTTTAAATGATACATAGTTCAGTCTTATTTGTATTTTTGAGCTACATGTGCTTTCTTGCTGCTTTTTAGTTTCTGTTTTTTTAATGGGAGAAACTATTCCCTTGTTGTACTCTATTTTTGCCAACGCGCTGGTCACCATCCCAAGATGATCGGGAATGCCTCTTAGGTATTGCTGTAGATCGGCTCGGGTGACCGGTTCTGGGTCAGCCCCGATTGGTTCGTGATAAAATGTTATCATAGAAGTTTGGATCTTAGCATACCTTTCTTTTCAGAGTGCCCTTTTCTATTTGGGGATGTCATGGTAGATGGAGCTGGATTGTCAGAACTTGAGGGGTATGTTTAGGAAGAGCACCCCGAAAACATTCTTGTTCTAATCCTTAGGTTTCCTTGGGAATTTTGGTTTAATTAGTTTTTTGTCTTTAGGGAATGTTTTGTGAATGTGATATGATAAAGGGACTTTGGATAAGAGTCCTTGCGAGCTCGCATGGCCTGGAAAGTCATGTAGAGATAGGTTCATGGTCCTATAAGGCTCTCTAGGTCAGTGAACTATTTGGTATATGTCTTCCAATCATATTTCCATGTCACCCTCTGACACAAGTTCCATTTCTGAGTTATTTTGGGTCTCCCATGAATTCTGAAAATTATTTGTATCAGACAATTTGGTTTTGAATGGTTGGTTTTTTATAAAAGTGTTTTTGTGCATTTCAAAAAGGGGAATGTTTTTTGTAAATAATGGTATTCTATATTATGTTTAAATTTATTCACTTAGGAGGTGTTTGATCTTGATGATTTTTTTAATGAGTTGTATTTGATTTGGTTCTTGACCTTTTCTTTTCTAGTGGTTGTTCTCATAGAACTTCAATGGGTGATCTTATTGCATTTGATCAACCTATGGATTTTATGCTTATGTTCCAGAAGCTAGATCCACCTATATTTTATGGTCATCCAGACCCTTCTATAGCGGAGTAGTCGATGGGAAAGATCAAAAGGGAATTTTACTTCGTTGAGTTTCCTGGTTCGTTGAAGGTCATGTTTTCAAACTTCATGTTTGAAGGTTCGCCATGGATATGGTTAAATTCAGTATCTCGGAAAAAGCCTCGTCCAAAGCTTACTTAGGATTTTTTTCAAGGATTTGTTAATTCATCATTATTTCTCTAAGAAATGGTGAGAAAGGGGATAGATATGTGTTTTCAGTATTAGGGTGATGGGTCAGCATTGAATTATATCTAGTGATTTGTGGATCTAGTCCCTTATGATTTAGGGTATTCCATAGATGACTCCATGAAGGATTAGTATTTCATGGTAGGTCTCTATCCTGATCTATAGTCGAAGGTGTTAGATTCTAACCTAACTTCCTTTTCCAATCTGGGGATATAATCATTTCATGTCGAATCCAGGATGGTGAGAGTTCTCAAAGTAGTCCTCCCTCATTCATTTCCTAGAAGTTGTGGTGAGGATTCTGGCATGAATATGAGGAATTGATTGAATGTTGATGTACAAATTCATTGAATCAAAAGGCCTCAATATCTTTCATCAATCTCTTCAAAGTGATAGATACTTCTGTGTTATTAGTGTGGCAAGTTGGTTCATAAAAATTCATCATGTACAAATGCTCTAAAGCCCTTCCAGGCTTGTGTATGCTTGGGTTACTTGTGGTGATTCTGTTGGTGTGTCGCTAGAATGTGTCATTGAAAAATTATAAGAAGTAATGTGTTGCTGGGTTTTTGTTTATAGTTTCTTGTGTATGTTTCCTTCCAGTGTATGGGACCTCTGATCATGGTAGTTTTACTGATGGATGGTGTTTTGGGTTTTGAATTATATGGAAATGTCAGGGGCATTTTGATGAACTCTTATTTTCAATGCCCATGTGGTTTCCATTTCAAAATTCCTTCCTTTATTTTGTCTAATAAAAAATATTTATGTTTCTTATTGGGATTATCAAAACTTGACTATGAGGTGGAAGGTGCTTCATCCATCAGAGCTCCAGATAAAGGCCTCAGAGTGAAGTTTGTGCATAGTCAGGAACCCCAGGGGTCTGAGGAGTATGGTTACGGTTGTGCCTCTACTATTGTGGTGAGGCAATGTCTATGGTTATACCATCCTAGGTGTGAGTTTATTTTAGTTCCCTTGCGTGGGAAGACCATGTGAATCAGGTGCAGTCTTGGATTTTATTCATGCTTAGTTGAAAAGTGGTCGGTTGTTGTCGGTTGTGGTTCAATTATTCAATCATTGGGCTTCTTCCCTCCCTGTTCATTTGGTGAGGGTTTTTGGTCCATGCGGGAGATTTTATTTTTTCTCTTGTCCCCTCCATACAAAAGTGGTTGGTTTAAATGTTCATGTTGTGTTCCTTTATCTTGGGAAAGTCCCATATTTCGGTTCAAGTTTGAATTCCCATTTAGTAATTTTTATTTTTTTTCTTAATGGTGGGTAGATGCACCACAGGTCTCATTGGATTTTCCATTAAGACGTTATCAGATGATAGTTGGATTTTAATGGTTTGGAGTCCATTCAACCCCCCCCCCCTTGCTGGAGATCTATTTTGAGAAATAGATTTATGTTCTGTTGAGGTTTGGTGAAATGTCCTTAGCTGAGAGGTTGGATCCTATTACTATGGGATCCTTAGGTGTTGATCAATTGGCTGGATAATATTGTGGATTTTTTATAGAGGAAAGCGTTATGGTGGGGAGAATTGTCACATCCAAACTTTAGAATTTTTATTTTATTTTATTATTTTGTCTGGGTTTTGAATGCTTTTTTTGGGGTGAGGGCCATGCCCGGTTGAATGTTTTCATCTTTTATGATAAATAAGCATTATTGGCATCTCATGTATGATGCATGGGAAGGAAATATATAAAGGCAAGTGACTCTGTTAAACTGTCATAAATCATACATAGTACGCAATTAACTAATTAATTATCATAATGAATAATTAAGTTAACGAAAAGAAAAATGGGGAAAATAGAATTATTTGATTCATTTTAATACTGATAACAATAAGAATATTGAGATTATTATTATTATTATTATTATTATTATTACTATTACTATTATTGTTATTCTTATTATTATTGTTGTTATTGTTATTGTTATCGTTGTTGTTGTTATTATTATTATTATTACTAGAATTATTGTTATTAAATGTGTTCATAATAATTTTTTTAGGTTGTTTTATTTTTATTTTTATTTTTATAGGGTTTTTCTTTATCCTATCTCTCCCCTCTACCTTCTCCATGCTGCAACATGCACTTCCCCTTGCTTGGTAGCACGACCCCCCACCCCCCCCCCCCCCCCACCGTGAAGCATGCCACCTCCCTTGCGCAACCCATCATCTGTGGATACCTTCTTCCCGCATCAGTGACCCTCTTTGATGTCCCGTATTCGGTCACAGCCCCCTCCACCCCTGGTGGTGTAGCGCCATTCCGGTGCCCTCCATCCTGACGATCCCTATTCCAGCACCCCCACACCCCCACCCCTTGCTCCAGCACCTCACCCTAGCTGGAAACCTCCATTTTCTTCCATCCCTACTCCAATCGCAACCCCTTATGCCCGTGTCACCTCATTCTGATGAAATCTCCCTACTACTGTCGCCACATCCAGCCTGCACCCTCGTAACGACCTGTCCAGCTGGCGTCGCCCCTCCTTCCAGTGAGATCTCATCTGTTGACCACTTCTGACAGCTTCCTTCTAACGTGTGCAACCCCTATCGATGTGTGTCCTTCCGGAAACCTCATTTCAAGAATGTGAAACCCCTATGGTATACCATCCTTTATTTATTCATGGTTTTACCTTTATTTTGGTTGGGAGTTTTTTTATTAAGTGTTTTCCTTGGAAGGTTTAGGGTATTAGAACCCATAATGATAAAATTCAGGTGCGCGTTGTCATCTTGCCATGGTTCTGAGGTAGGCACGCCCAAGCACGTACCTTTTTAATTTAAGATTCATTGTTTCATGATATTTTCACTTTATATACATTATGAATATTTTTATTTTATCCCTTTAATAATTAAATTGTGTGAAAAATTATATTTTATGCCAAGTTTTGTTTTAAATTGTATTGTTTGATAAATGTGTCCACACTGCATGTCTGATAAATTTTTCATGGACAATTCTCACATGATTTATGATATTTTAAACATGGATCAACAACTGAAATAATGTTAAGCCATTCAATTGGTATTTATACAATTGTTTCTATTAAATAAAAATTGTTTTAGTAAATATTTCACACCTTGTGTCTTATATATATATAATGCCTGGATGGATTTTATGGGTAATGTATGATTTAAAAAATAGTTTCTCTAGATTTATAAATGTGGTGGAATCATGAAAAATGATGTTTTCGGGTTCATTATATTGTTTCTGAAATGGTTTGGGATTTATAAAGTAATTAATTTCAGTTTTCAAGGTGTTTTTTTGGGTTTTCATCAGTTTAAAAAGGTTCATTTTTATGTTGATAAATATGGGTTTGGTGAATAGTGTTTTAAATTGCTTTGAATTAAAATAAAGAGTACTTGTGTCTATTTAAACTAGTTTTACATGAAATGTTGAATTATGGTAAGGTTGGTATTTTATTTTGAATTGGTTTTGTTTTGAATGTGCGAAGAAATTTTTTTGAAGAATGTTTATAAATGTTTTTGAGTGGAAATGGTGTGTTTGACACCACTTTCGAAAAGTGTTTTCATTTTGAGATAAGTGTTTTTTGTGAATGTTTAAGGGATAATTTGGAAATTTTGTAAAATTAGTGGAAAGTGATTATTATGAAAACCCTTGTTGGGTGTTTCTCATGCCCTGATTATATGAAATGGGTGAGAGGTCCTTGTTGGGGGATTCTCATGATCCATTGTTAATGTTCTTTGGTTAGAACCCAAAATAATTGTTTTTTAAAAGCATGATAATGTTCCTAGGGGAGACTTGGGATGAGACCTGCTGTGGATTATTACTATATATATGTGATTTGATGCTCAGCTAGAATCAGATGGAAGAGTCCTTTTTAATACCTGATACATAGGAACCTAGGATATTGAGAGAATATTCTAAGAATGATTACTGCACTATTAGTCAATGTGGTGACCAGTGTCCCATGGTAGGTGGATATATGTTTGGGTTTATTATAATGGGGTTTTCCCTCAGTATTTCCTGAGTTAGGGTGGCCAATCATATTGAGCATTTTTATTTCATCATGTGTAGCATCTTACCAGGGATGGAGTCTCTTGTATTATTTTCTTCTAGATATTTTAAATCGCCTGGTTTCATCTTTGTTTGTTTCTTTATTTATTTTCAGTGATGTTGAGATACTGTTATGGTTATTTCATCTTCCCTTATAGTATGATTACAGTGGTACTTTCTTTTGTAGTCATTGTGTAGGAAAGTGGTGTGTTGATTTTAATAATGTGTTTGGATAAAAAAAAATTCATGAGAAGTGTTTTTTTATCTTTTATTACTGATTGAAATATAGAAACCCCTCTCCCCATGAAAATGATAATATTTCACTAATTTTATGACTTTGGTTTTGGAAATAAAAAGGGTCAAAAGGTTGCACTTCAATTTTGAGTAAAATATATATATAGTTACTTTTATAAATTTTAGTTCAAACTTGAAACTAGTGTTTCTTTAATTTTAAAGGTAATGCATTGGAGAATAGAATATTGGGCTGGACTACTAAGTTTTAATACTCACACCTATAGTTATTTTCTATTTTTATTCCTTGTTTAGGTTTTATATTGTGTGTGTTAGTCTTGGGAGATGTTTGATCATTGAGTTGGATAGTTCCCCAAGGGTTCACACAGAGATAGTGGTTTCCCTATTCGATTAGTATAGGTGTGTATTTAAGATTTTTTTTTCAGTTTCCTATTTAAATGATACTCAGTGTAGTATTATTTATATTTTTGATATGTATGAGTTTTCTTTCCACATTTTAGTTTTTATTTTTTTATTGGAAAAAATTGTTCCTTTTATGTAATCTATAGATGCCTTGGCTCTTGTTTCCATCTTGGGAGGATTGGGAATGCCTCCCAGGTCTTATCGTGGATCAGCTCAGGTGACCAGTTTAGGTTCGACCCAGGTCGGTTCATAACAAAACACCTTTTATAATATTTGGTACACTTCAAGAACTTTTACATTATACCAAGTATTCAGAATTTCAATTTTATACATTGGAGGTGCACATTATTTGGAATGTATTTTCTCGAAAAAAGATTATTAACTAATTTAGAGAAGGTGATGGAGTCATTTCTTGGGCATGATTGAGTAATGTGTTTGAGATTTGGTGTTTTCTTGAGCTAGTTGGGTACTACAGGATGTTCATTCAAGACATTTCTCACCTTGCAACACCCATGACCACACTGACCAAGAAGGCAGTGAAGTTTGAATCGACAAAACATTAGGAAGAATTATTCTTAGATCTTCAAAAGAGGCTGATGTTAGATCTAGTATTGATTCTTCCTTATCCAGGAGTTGGGTATCTAGTATATTCTGACACATATATCATTGTATTACAGATATAATAATTTAGAGAGATATGTTAGTTTCTTATAAGTATCATTATCTGTGACCCCAGGAGAAAAACTACCCAACTCATGACTTAGAGTTGGCATCTGTGGTTCATGCATTGAAATGTTGGTCACATTACCTATTTGTTGAGATATATTTCATGTATAAAGACCAAAATATTCTATGGTATATCTTTTCCTAGCGTTACCTAAATCTTCATCAGAGGTTTTGAATATAATAATTTCATACATTCGAGTTTGAAATGTTGTATTCTCCTAGGAAATGAAATATACCTACAGATGTAATGAGTAGGGATATGTAGTAGGTTGGGGAGAGAATTTCAGAAGAGTAAAGGAGGCTCATGGGACTATTGGAAGACTATAATGTGGTGTAGTTAAATATCAATGGGTAGTGGCATGTTCACCCTTAGTGATCATGATCTAATTAGTTAAATGATTAAAGCTTAACAAATAGGTTGATCTCAAGTGTATCATGATATATGATAGGTTGGTAGAATATGGTACTTTTTTAGGTGGTGTTGTGAACAAATGTGGAGTACTTTTGGTTCATAGTAGCTTCCTAGTCTTATATTCCATGAGAGAAGAGATGGTGATATCCTCAAGTGATTGGTAGTGGGAAGTGCAACCAGGATGGACTAAGATGTAACATGATGGTAGATGATAGTTCTAGTTGTCCTTGAAGAGATAATTGCAATTTTTTCTCCCATTATCAAACATTTCATGGAATCATGGTTAAGAACTAGAGACCTAGAGGGTTTCTCCAACCACTCTTAGTGTCTATGTAGAAGTGGTACAGGTGATTATAGACTTCATAATAGGGTTTCCAAGGACCCTCAGAGGTTGGGACACTATGTGGGTGGTAGTGGATCAGTTTACTAAGGTGGGTCACATCATATCAATCTTGAAGAATACCTCATTAGATGGTTTAGGAAATATCTATGTTCAAGAGATTGTGTAGCTTCACCAAGTTCCTTTGAGTGTGGTATTAGATAGAGTCTCCTTGATTATGTCATAGTTTGGGAAAGGATTTAAAAGTGACGGGGACTCATTTGAAGTTTGAATGTGATTTTTCATCCTCAGACTGAATGGAATACATAATGAATGATGTAGAATTTATAGAATATACCTCAAAAATTTATTCGAGATTTCATAGGATCTTTGGATTATCACTTGGATTTGGTAGAGTTTGACTACCATAACAAATTCCATTCCTCCATTTAAATGGATCTATTTGAGGATTTGTATGGGTGACCATGTCATTCACTTCTATTTTAGAAATAGGTTGGAACGTCATCAGTATTTGGGATTAGTATGGTATAGGATACGTTAATGTGGGTCTATTTAATTAAAAAATGGATATTCAAGGTTCATAATAGGCAGTGGTCTTATAATTATAGAAAGGGATAACCCTTGGAGTTTGTTGTGGGTGATAAAGTTTTCTTACGGGTGTCCCCTCAGTTAGGGAATATATGTTTGAGGACATGAGAAATGTTGAAATTATGGTATGTTAGTCTATTTGATATCATCTAACTCATTAGGATGGTGGCTAATTGGTTGGATCTTATTCCATAGTGTCAAAGTATGAGAAATGTTTTCTAAGTGTCTCAACATTAGAAGCATGAGCCCAATCCTTTATATGTTCTCGAATGAGATGATGTTGATCTACATTTTGATACATATTTTTAGGATATGTATATTTAGATATTTTAAGAAATTAATAAAGTACAATAAGTAATTATTTTTCCACTTATTCATGTTTAGTGGAATCATTGATGTATTCAGGAAGAGACCTGGGAGTGGTAAAAAAAACATTGGGCACAATGACCCGAGTTATACAAGTAAACCTATGGGAATAATTCTTTAAGATAATTATTCATAGTAGGGGGAGAAGTGTGACACCAATATTTTAATTACATATCTTTTTATATTGAATATTTTTTTTATGATTTAAAGTTAATTGAGGCTGGTTAGTTGGGTTCATGAGGATGGAAAATGAATACGGTTGGGCCAGTGAGAATTTTGTAGGTTGAAGAAACTATAGAGTCTCCATTGGATAGATAGAATTGGTTCTACATAGAAACCAATAGCCAACCAGTGGATCCTTTTGGTGCCCAGTAGGGACATTAACATTATAGTTTTTTTAAAAAGAATGTGAACTTTCTTAGTTTTTCTCACTTATAAAATCCTCCTTAAACCACCAACACCCAAGGAACTCTCTTAGTTGATATTAGGTACCCACCCCCCATTTAGTCTCCTTTTTTCGATTCCCAAACAAATCATAGATAATGTGCTTCCAATATGGTGAGTCTTTCTTAATTCTAGAATGCTCATATTCTATTATTATTAATCAAAACTGATTAGAACATAGATGGTCAGGTCATATCTATAGGTTTTAGCATGATCTAAGGGGTTTTTTATCATTGATATAATTGGTGTTTAGATTCATGGAATTTGCATATTCACATCAATCAAACCAAGATAATTTTCAATATTAGATCATTGTGGGTACATTTTAACTTGAAAAACTTTTAGGGTGTGTTTTCCTCTCAAACATTATCTTATGATTTTAAATTTTTTAATTTTGGAATGGTGATTTTCACACATCTAACATGAATTTTATTTTATTTTTTGTTATTTTTTTTTTGATTTTGGATCCTTTGGTTGAGGTCTGGGCTAAGTTCCCAGTGTAAATTTTTTAGATTATGAGTTTCCTAGTGACTTTTTAGAATTTTCACGGTTTGTGTGTATGTTTGGGGGGTTAACAATGTGGCCTATTAAAGTATAGTGTGATTTTAGTTTAATTACTTTTTGAATGATGTTTCCTTAAAAAAAATTAGCATGGTTTGGGTCAAACTGAGAGAGGCCTCATTGAAACTGTGTGGATTGTCATGGGTGTCAAGGAAAAAGGCACACGTCTTGTGCATGGTTTAATGGAATGATATGGAAATCATGTGGAATGCCTCTGTAATTTGATAGATATAAATTGAACGGATGGTGCATGGTTTCCCAAACCATTCATCTAACCTGTGCAGGGTTCCCCTTCTCTCCAGTAGGGTGCAAATGGTTGGTGCTTGGTTTTGAAAACCGTGTGTCCAAATCATGAAAGTTGTCTAGGTTATTAAAAGGTTGGAAATTACTTTTTCCCCCTCATTCCTTTTAATCCATTTCATGTTTCTTCCTCCATGGTTGGTTTTGGAGCAAAAAGGGGCCCCCAAACCCCTCTCTCTTTTCTCGTCTTCCTCTATAAATGATCCCTCAATATTTCTAGGTGAGTTCCCTTGAGTTTTTTTGCTAATTTTATTCTCTTTTTATTCTTATCTACTGATTTATTGGTTTTCTTTTTATAGTTTATCTCTTGGATGAAACCTATATGCTAGTATTGATTTTTAGCTTGTGTTCCTTTAATTCTAGGGTGTGTGAATTGTCTCTTAGAGTGTGTTATTCCCTCTCCCGAGAAGTATTAGGGTCATCTATAATAACACATTACTAGGTTTCCAGATAATAAATCATTAGTAGAAGGTGAATATACGGAAATAGAGGAAAAGCATAAATTATTTTATTGAGCTATATAAATCATTGATCAAAATAAAGTGAATGATCTAGAAAATTTAATAACTACAAATCCAAAAATATGTAATGAGTTCATGGAACATTTGATTCAGTGGAAATTAAGGTACTATGATAACATTTTTTTCCAGATATTTTTCTTGATGTTGAGTAAGTCCTTTACCATCAAGACTGATAACTTAAGAAAATATACTTAGTTGATATCCTTCTATTTCATAATCAAAATTTCATCCTTTTGTTTTTCTTCAATCAATTCCCAATTCATTTCTTACTTTAAGAAATGAATATCCAAAATGAATGTGTATTCCTGAAGAACATCTAACATATCATTAGAATGATAGTCATTACTCCTATATCTAGATATATTATGAAACCAAAATGGTCATTAAAATTTGTCCAATAACACCCAAGGTTTAAATTAATCCATTCCATATATAGTTTATCTTAACAGTAGTCCAAAATATGTCTTACCAAATTCTAGGTCCAAAAAAACTACAAGGAAGGTCACAAAATAAATATTATATTCCATATAAAATATATAATGGGTATTAATGTAACATTAAAAATATGTAAAAAACTTGGTCACTATAAAATCATAACAAAAACAGGCATGATTCCACAAATAAAATCTTAGGTTTTTGAATATATTCCATAAATTTAAACATGAAGTAAACTCCATCAAAGATAATATAAATCCATAAATCACTAACCAATTTAAACTTGAACAATAATATCCCATAAAAAAATATAAATAATTATCATCGCAACATAAAAAATGTTTTAAGGGATATATTCCCTCAATCATTTGTTTAAAAAAAGATCAATTTTCCAATAAATCTTTTTTCCGAGTCATCAGAACCATTCAACATATACTCTCAAATCCTTAATGAAAAATTATTACAGTAAAATCCTTATACATTTTATAATTATTATAACCCTAATATAATTTATAAAATACTTTTATAATAGAATTCTTGAATCCAAAAACAATCACATTAATCATTCCACTTTATTCTTAAACTATTAACTATGATTCATGTGACGACTTGATAATTTATGAATAAAATTACTTTTTTGATTTATATAAATGTATTATGTTTATAGATAAGATGTGAAATTATGTTATAAAGTTTTATTTAAGTTAACATTATATATATTTACTGTTGATAATATATCTATTAAATAGTGATCACTTGGCTAGTATAAATATAGGGTTTTAAAAATTCCTTTTGACATGAAAAAAGGAAGTGATCGCCTCATCTAGTAGGATTATACACTATGAATCCCATTTATCGAAGATTCGAAGGGAGATAGAATTTTTGGAGTTTTCTTTATACTAAGACCAATCTGAAATCAAACAACTTAAGTATGATCTAAACAGTTTATGGGAGAAGTTTAAGCTCATCGAGATCACGACCCAAACAATGTTCACCTAATGGTCCTATGAAATCCTCACCATCACATACCTTACATTTATGGATTATTATGGTGTCATAAAGGGATATATATCATTACCCTAGAAATAATATTACCTAAATTATTTTTTTATTGAATAATTCATATATTTTCTTCCTATTATTGTTACTTTGTAAATGATTTTTAAAGAAAAAATAATAATTTTTGGTTAATATTGAAATTCAATTAAGAAATATATTTTTTTGAATGAATTTATTTTTTAAATAAATAATATTTGAACAAAATATTATTATTAAATTACTTTTATTAAATATAAATAATCATATTATTTTCCTTAAGTCAAATGTAATTTTAATTAGGGTTTAGATTTGTTATGGTAAAAAAACCCATCATTTTCAATAATTGTCGGTTTTCATTTTAAAAGTGAAAATTCACATATTTATAAAATTATTTAGATAAAATGAATATTATTTTTTGAATCAACAAATTAAAATTATACAATGGTGTGTTTTTTATAATTTTCTGAGATATTCACATTTTTTGGGTAAAAATTAAATACCTTTGAAATATACGATGTGATTTATGATATCATAATGGATCAATAATGATGTAATAAATAAAATAAAATGTAAATTAATCCAAATATATGTTTTTTAATTTAAAATAATCGAATTTTAAGTTTATTTAATTTATTTTATAAGGCCTTAGTGAATCCTCCAAGACTTATAATATATTTTATGATTTTATAATCTTTTTTTTGAAAGTGTGACTCACCTCCACATAATCAAGGTAATTGTTTAATTATATCATTCTCTAGGATTTATAAAATAATTTTTACCACTCCACTTTTCCAAAAAACCTAGGAAAAAACCAAGGGATGGTTTGTGGTTTTAGATATTTTATAA
This sequence comes from Viscum album, assembly GCA_963277665.1. NCBI lineage: Eukaryota > Viridiplantae > Streptophyta > Magnoliopsida > Santalales > Viscaceae > Viscum > Viscum album. The sequence continues at coordinate 2,127,679,850 of OY728130.1, read as the reverse complement.
TGAAGTGTCCAAAGCCAAAATAACAAAGAAATCCTCCTGCTTACGTATATACACCCACCCAAACTTCCATTTTTCATCACTAAAACTACTTTAAGCTCTCAATAACTCTTATATATACTCTCTAATATCGTCCAAATTCACCCCCAATATCCCAATAATCCTTTCCTAAGCTTTTGGAGTCACACATCCATGTATGAAATTTCTCTCCTCACCTTTGAATTCAGGCACCTTCTTTGAGATTGGTTCTTTTAATTTAAATTTATTATTTTTAAATTCATTTTTAATCATTACCTCACTATACAATGGATTTTATTTTAATTAGGTATCATCTATCCTCCCAAATTTATACCCTTACCTAAGCTATTACTATGCTGAAATTCTATAATATATTTCTCTCTTCTTATCTACATTCAAGAATTTCTTTTATATTATGCTTCTTAAATTACATATTAATATGTTCGGATATGATGTTACATGAATCCATTAATATAAATTTTATTTATAAATTATTATATCTTTATTTAATTCCCAGTAATTCCCACTATTATCCTTTATGTACACTTGATACCATGCTGAAATTTCGTAAGGGTTATTTTGCTTTCTCCTCTTACATAAAGACTCTTTATTATATTAAGCCTTCTATTTCCAATTAATTATGTTGGGGAATATCCTTATATGTCCATATTACTTTTAATTTAATGTATAAATGATTATATACCCCTTTAACTCTCATTAACCCATTTTATAAATTTATATATGACGTTGTTATGATGCCGAAATTGCACCACAATTTTCCATTCCAAAATCATTGTGTAGTGAATACCATACCCATTAATCTATCAATGGTATTGAAGATTATGCACATATATTTACTTATTTTGGGTTTATATAAATGTTTTACATGTTTTATTTATCATTTAATAAACTATGATGATTAATGAATCGATGTTCTATGATCTATGTGATACCTTTTAGCATGAAAACGAAATGATTATGAATGGTGCACCCTGATAGATCTCGAATGACTTGGGTAATGTTTTGTATCATGATATGTCATGTTAAATGAGATTTTATTAATGATCTTTCATGTGAAATGATCTTTAAATCATGATCCTTCATGTGTAATGAGATTTGACTCATTCTCTTTCATGTGCAATAAGCTTTGACTTATGCTCCTCCATGTGCAATGAGCATCGACTCATGCTCCTCCATGTGAAATGAGATTTTAATCATGATCTTCCATGTTAAATGATCCTTTAATAATGCTAATATCATGTTTTTTGTTGTTTCATCATTTATCAAGTTTTGATTATCACGCCATATCATGCCTTATTATTCATATTTCTTTTATGTTCCATTGATATGCCTATTATGTAACATGTATTCTATTCCTCATGTTATGCCTTTTTTATTTTCCTATTGGTCTTTAAAGTTCGTCCCTTTATTATGTATGTCATAGGGTTATCCTATGTAGTGTTAAGTATAAAGTAATTTTATGGTCATGTAAAATAATTTTTTAATAAAGATGTTTATTTTTAAGTTTTAAGTTATTATGTAATGTACCTAATTTCTCAAAGACACTAGACCTATTATTATTTTAATTTGTATTAAGTGAAATTTTATGTAATAAATCATGTTTAAATTTGAAATAATGATTAGGGTTGTTATATTTCTTCATTTTATTCCCTAATACCTCTTTTCTTTTATATTTCATTTGTAGTGTCTTCATCATCAGCAATATAACCATTACTCATACAACCATACTGATTCTCTTCACGAGTTTTCTATGTTGGAAATTGATTTTCATAATGCTCATACTTTTCACATTTAAAACATTCAACCATTGATAATAACTTTGGTATATAATTATTCACATCCATTATGTTAAGTGAACTTTTCATTTTTCCTTATAAATAAATTACTTTGTGTCATTTTCCACACCCAAAATATATTCCCTTTCCTCTAAGACGTTCACTTCGGTGTTTCTTCTCACATTATTGATATATTTGAAAATGATTCTTCTTTACTCTATGTTGTTGAAAACATGAGTTCTCAGTGAAATCTATCCTTCACATAATTTTTGTGTTTTAAAGTTGCTTAAATTGAATGTTTTTAATCATATATAACAATAAATGATTCGTCATAAACACAATATCCTTCTCCCCAGTCATAATACCATTTGGTTTCTCCTTAATAAATTTTATATTTAATTTAATGTTTACCCAGTTTCTTCTGGTTTCCCCTATTAACTAAAACCAAAAAACATTTTCTAATGAATAATAATCATAGAAAAAACTACATAATCACAAAAATAATAATTTATAGGATGTCTAATTCATGACACCTTCTTTTCAATATATGAAACCTTAGGTTTAACCTAGGTCATTAATGTTCATAGTCTATTTAAATACATCATTATGGTTCAAAAAGAAAATGTGAATTAACCAAATCATATTCCTTAGGAGGGTCAAACCAAGTACAGAGTAAGGCCCATTTTTATATACCAGATAATGATCAAGTCAAGACTAATACACTTTTATAGGGTTTTTATCCCTTCGTACTTTAGTTACATAACCACATCCACTTGTAGTATCCATAAAGGGATGTATTTCTAGGAAAACCACATAATATATATCTTACAAAAACTTTAGGATATCCTTATATACTTATCCTCCATGTCTATCATAGTGTTATGTTCCTTTATCTATGTTTTCCAAAGTTTGTTTCCTAAGGTTTATACTAAATGTATTATGATACCAACTATAAATATTATTACTCTTGTAGCCTAAAGATGGTTGTTACTTTATTATATTATAACTATGCATAAATAATCTTATCCCGAATATATGAATAGTTTAGTATTATTGGTAAACTAGATACATACTTGAATTTTACATACATTTGAAAACACAAAATAAAAAAAAATATTTTCTTTGAGAACTCCATTGTTCCCACTAACATATCCCTATATATCAATCACAAAACACTTCATGGTTCATTAGGGAAAATAAAACATAAGAAATGGTTGAGATCAGATGATGGGTAAGGGTAATAAAACAGTGTAATATATCATGAATAAATATGAATAATCAATATGGAAAGGTAAATAACTGAAACACATTCCATTTAAAAAATAATTTGAATATAATATTAATATTTTAAATGATGATCAAATAAATCCATATCAATGATCACATGTGCTTGAAACTTATCCATGGATATTATACTAATCAAATATTCACAAGGTAATTAATAAATAATATTATAATGAGGGAATTCGTAATTTTTGGAATCTAAAAATCAATATCAATTCCATTCATAAAAAGTGTAAATATGTGGGTATAAACCCATTTAATTTGGTCTATTAATTTGTCACATAAGACCTACCGATTCATTAAGAGGCTATCTATAATCGGGCCTCATCCATCACTTACTAAGTCCAATAAACATTTTATATGAAAGGATTGAAAAATAATCAACATAAATATTCATATATAAAAACTAACATATGAAATTTTAATACGTATCCCAATCAAATAAACATAATTCTAAGCCATCCAAAGTAATCTGGTAAATGGTAATAAAATTGTACATCGTTGGTCAAACATATCATAAACCATTTAAAGAAATAATAATATTGATATAAATTCAAAATATATCCATAGGATCATAATTAAAATAAATTTTCAATGTCTTTGATGTATATAAATAACATTAGAATATAATTAAAAACTTTTTTGAGGAAAATCACATTTCTGTATTGAAAATATATTTTTTAAACTAAATCTTCATAAAATATTTTGAGAATGAATTTTCATTGAAAATAAACTATAAAACATATAAATAAATATTTAAAACATGGATTGTTCATGAATTCAAAAAATTTCTTTCATTCTCTAAATATTAAAACAAGGATTCCTTTCACATTCACAGTAAAATCCAAACAGGCCTTATTCGGAAAAAGACATGAATATGCATATCAAAAAATATTTTAAAAAGTAAAAATATGTGAAAGATTATTTAATAAATAAATCTAAAAAGTTTAAAACCATTTTTAGAAAAAAAAAAATTTAATGAAAAAATTATTTTTGACCCAAGAGAGAAATATGGTCGAATTTTCATAAAAACATTTTATTAGTAATTGTTTGTACAAAATAGTGGTAAAATGGTATTATTACTTTAAAATTTTATTAATAACCATAATATATGAAAATATATTGAGTTTAATAAATATAAAATAATCCCCCCAGTGTATAAATAAATATAAACAATCCGAAATAATGATGAGATTGTGAAATACGCCCTTAACATTTTGATAATATTTGAATCATAAGCACCATGTAATGAATAACATAAAATCAGAAAATAAATTCCATGAAGAGAAATGTATTCATGAATTAACATATAAAAAGGGGTAGTAAATATACCACACAAATTAATAAGTGGAAAATATGACATATGTCTCACAAAAGTTAAAAGTGAGATGAGAAACCCTTACCTTAGGTTTGACTTCCTTTATATGTGTCCAAACCTTGTATATAATAAATATAGATTTATCATAAATAAATTAAAGAAATATAATAATATATCTCATACCATATATAATTTATGTATTGTTTTTTAACACATGTTTATCAACAATTCTATGATAAAAACATTGTTTTTTGTGATATTTGCTTTGTTTTTCATGTACGTTTTAGTTTAGTGATTTTGTTCCTTTTAATTTTATCATGTTTACATCATATTAATAATTTTATCCATGATATAAATATCATATATATTAACTATATGTTTATTCATAGTAATATATAAAAGTTTTAGATATAAAATGGATTACACCGTTCATGGAAACTGTATGTTCTACATACAGAAGAACATTATTTCCATTTTTAACGATAAAGAAATGGAAGGAAAATAAATTTTAATTAACATTTTAATAAAAATTATTATTATATATATAATTTATATTAATAAAATCAATCCCTATTTCCATCAATGTAAAAATAAAATGAAAAAACATTTCACATTTTTATATGGAGGTAGTAATCCACACGTACGAACGAGTGACATTATTGTTTTCTAACAGATTAAATGGTAAGAAGATAGATGTGATATTATGTTTAAAGAAGTATATTTAGGTCATAAATATAACATATATTTATTAATTTTAACCTTAATATCTTCTATGTCAAGTGTAAGCAAGAAAAACGAATCTCATCGCTTCTTGAGGTGGTAGTTCGTCATACACCCAGGTGACATGATCATAACCCCTATAGAATGAAAAGAAAGATGGTATATGAGATATTATAATTAAATAATTATAATAATTTCATAAATATAATATAAACAAGTAAAATTAATTATTATATCTATCCTTTAATGTTTTTTAAAGAAAAAAAATTATATGAGTTCGGAAAGCGGTAGTCCTCCGTACACACAATCGATAGTTTCGTTTTCCATTTGATGGAGGTGGAGTCAGATATGGGTTAATACATTAACATAATAACATTTTGGTACATATGAGATTATATTTTATTATATTTTCACATTTTATTATGATTTTTAGGATTTTAAAGAATAAATAAAACAAATGGGCATTTTTAAGAATTTTACCTCATCTTCAAAGAGCAGTTATAGATTTATACCTAAAGCCTTATTAGAAGATTTTAATAATAAAAATAATCAATCTGGATTTTTTAGAGGGAATTAAGTAATACTCTTTGTAATTATTGTCCAAAATAAATGGTTTTGTAACTATGAAGAGGGGAGGAGAGGGGTGGCCACTTATAAGTGGGGGAGAGGACACACATGGAATTTCAGAAAAGATAAAGTGATACCCACATTTTTCTCAGGACACAATCCTCAAAAATGGATAATTAAAAAAAATTGAAAAGTTATTAATATTTCTACAAATTTTTTAGTACAAATTTCTTAGGTCATATTTAACCCTTATTTTCTTATTTTAACCCCTGGTAAACCCAATTTTACCTTAACCATAAAAATTAATTTTTATTGTTCTCACTATTAATTATGGAAAAAATTTAAGTCGAAATTATTATATGATATAAAAGATTATTATTAAAAATATTTAATCAATTTTTCTAAATATAATTCACATAATTGGTTGAATACAATTTAAATTAAACTCACACATGCATGAAGAAAACATTTTTCCCGAAAACAAATTACAATTTTCAAATTGTTTTTATATCTGGATTCAATATGAAATTGATACTAAGGAACTGAATTAGTAGAATTTTAATATAATTTAACTAATTTAACATTAAAAAAATTAAAATATAATTTAACAGTTAAAATAATTTACTCAAAAGGGAATTTTTCAATAAAAATTATTATTTTCACTAGTCATCAAAAATTAATATTTTTAGAAAATTCTAGAAAATTACCCCAAAGATAAATTCAACATGTATATTTAAAAAATGAAGATAAATTTTTCAAATAAATATTATAATAGTGGTAAAAAATAATTTAAATTATGTGTGAAAATAGTAACTAAACCACCTTTTAGAAAAATACAGTTTTTCAGTTAACATTTATCCCTCTTTAAAAGGGTTATTATTTTATTTATAATAATTAGATAACCATGGAATTTATTTTCTAAATTTTTAAACTATATAATTTTCATAACTTAGTTAGTCTTATTTATACCCACCAACTTAACGTCTATGTTACAATGGTTATGTTGAAATAAAAATATTTTAATAGGGTATCAAATTTCATTTAAATTTGTTGTTTCATGTAACATAAACCATCAAAGAGATTGAGTTTATTTATAAAGGAATATGTTGTAAAGTATCATGGTGTTACATTCTCTTCTAATCCAGGTGTTTTTTTTTCATATATGCTATCAAATATGATGTTCATGTTTTAAAATCTCATTGTGTTATAAGTCATTAAACATCCAATGCATCTTCCACAAATTTCATGAAGATGTAATGCTCCTACCAACTTCCCACTATAGAGGGTTTAACTAAACCTAGGGACTCAAGAATGTTAAGATTTCTCTCTTTGAATAGTGTAATGAACATGTGACACTACCACTTCTAGAAGTTAGATCCAATTAGGGTATTATCTTTCTCAACTATAGATCATTTGGATAATCTTCTTGTCGAGTAAATTTACATTTTCTAAAAAAATTATATCATATTTTATTACCTTTTTTATTACCATTTTTGACATAATAAACTTCATTTTATTATTCTCCCATTATTTTTTTAAATATAAATATCTCTCACAATTTGATTTAGAATATCCTATCACGTGGATATTCAAGTTGAAATAATCCATATTCATATTCACATAACCTAGAATTATTCCTAAAATATTATTCAAATGTATTTATATGGGTGTTTTTTCCAACTGTATTAACTCATAGTTCCGTGAACTATTGAGTGTACTCAAAAATCCTAAAATCCTAGGCTCATATTTCCTTACCACTTTTACTATATGTTACAGTAAGTCCTTCTTAGTAAATCATCCCTTGATACTAACTTGGTTAAATAAACATAAGACATTAGTTATAACACCTTGATAATTGAAATGACCCTTAATTGGACGATACATGTAGTTCAAACAACAGATTCATCTTAACTCAAGAGATAAAAGTATTTTCTAAATTAATATTTTATTGAGCGATTTTTTTTATTCTTCTTGCTTAACTATTGTTTATTATATCTTTAACATAATTATTTATATTTATTTTATTTTACATAATTAATTAACTGTGTATTGATAAAATAATTTAATCATAATCCATTTTATTTTATTTCATATTAACAATATTATTATTTTATTTACCTTTTGTGATTACATTTATACATCAAATAAACATTTCATCCAATAAATAAATACATAACGATGAACTGATAAAAAATAAACATTTTCATTGATCGTGAGTTTTAACATGTGTTTTATTTATCAAGAAAATAATAATATAACCGTTGACCCTAAGGGAAGTGACTCTTTTATCCCATGTATTGGATCAAATTCCAATACTTTTACTATAAACTGTGTTTATCCTTGGTAGTTTTTACCTTAGTTTAGTCTTGAACTATATCCTCTCACTTAGAGATCCTTAATTTATATATTCTTATACACTCATAGGTCTGGGGAACTAGAGGTTTAGTGTTACATAAAAAAACCATTGATAGGTATTCATGTACACACTAATGAGGAAAATATGATATGTTGATCATCATATAAAAATTAATAATAAAATTATCACAATAACTCATGCAGTAAAAATTAAATTAAATAGAAAACCAACACATATAGTGGTCAGTAAAAATCATGATCATCTATAACAGGCTATGAATACATATTTAAATTAGATATCATTCATTTCAATTCATTATTTATTAAGATAAATTTCTTGAATTAATAAATTAATCATGTTATTAATTAATTGATATAATAACTTAATTATCCATCCAAACAACCCTTGAGATTTACATCCTATTTAATTGTAAATATATTAAACAAATTTAATTTAATTTAAAATTATTTAATTACACAATATGTATTGGAGGTGGCATGGAATGTACCCTTATATGTCTTCTTACATCCATTTCTGTAATTTAGCTATTTCACAATATGTACTATCACATAACACATCATGTTAATAACATTGTATATGATTATTTTCATACGTTTTATAATATCACAACATGTATTCCTACATAGTGTGTTGTGATATACACATTATGTTGTTCATTGGGTCAGACTATATAGTTTTTAAGGGGTGTCTCACTACTTGACATTCAAGAAAAAACACAACATGTACTTCTAGCGATGACCATGAATTACATGAAATGTACAACAATAAAACACATCATGAATCTATATAATAACATGAAAAATAATCAATAAATCATTTAATATACCAAACTAATTTTTGAAATCAATTGGCATGTAATTCAAGTGAAAAACCTAGTCATGTGGTGTGTACAATCACGTACACACACTGTAGTTCGTTTTTTAATTAATCTTTCCTTATGCATGTTTTACTCAAACAATTTTTCTATCATTAAATGTACCATGGGTGATTTGGATCGAGTTAAATGACATAAAATCTAGTTACATGATGTTTAATGTAAACACCCAGAATTCCCATGGATTTTTTTTTAATACATGGGAATTTTACGAGTCCGCGGTTTCTGAGAGTGCTAGATTCCGAGGCCCAGTGTACTCGGAATAAATTTTTGATGTTTTTTTCGGGTAAGTTCAGTAAACGAACAAGAGGGTTTTTATAACTTCTGAATCGTTGCTCGGAATTGAAACCTGAGGGCACCGTTGAACTCGCATCGTCGGTAATTGCTTAGAGATACTTTCATCGCAGTTGCGTTCCGACGAGAGTTTGGAAGTTAGTTTTTGGATTTTTTAAAAAAAATAATAAAAAAATAATGTGAAACACTTTATTTTATTTTTAATCTGCCATGTGTTGTGTGTGAGGTTAGTTGGAACCTCCCATTGGAAGTTAGGGGTTGGACCGCCAAACCCTAACCTCCCGCGAGAGGTTATGACATGAGGACCACCCGAGCATAGCCTCTCAATTAAATGATATGGGTGGGGACCGCCCAACCCCTATTAATGGTGGAGGATGAAACCTCTCCACTCTCCCTCATTAATGAGGGAGAGTGCTTGACCTCCTCCACACAATTAATTGTGCCAATATGCGTGCCAATTAATTGTGCCAATGCATGTGCCAATTAATTGTGCCCACGCGCATACTAATTAATTTCACCGACACGTGTGAATTTATTAAGGTGATTTTCTTTCTCCTTTTTGTATTTTCATGCCAAAAATAAAATAATAAGGATTCATATTATTATTTTTTTGGAATTATCCTTCGATGGAACTTGAGAGCTTGGGATGATTAAAATTCTTCCAATGAAGAACACGAAGAACGCATGATTTCTTCTTCGACTTCTTCCTCGGACGTCTTCTTCCTTCTTCTACCGGAACAAGGAAAGAGAAGCGTCATCCATGAAGAATTATAACATCATCCTTGACTTCTTCTTTTCCGATGTCAACAGAATGATGCCCACTTTCCACGACTTCGTCAATGACAAACGTCAACCGAGGTAGGGGGATTTACCATTCTTGGGATTGACATTCTCCGTTCTTTTCTAAACGAAAAATGTGGACCAGCCAACGAAAAGGCTGATCTGCAGTTAGATCATTCTTTCTGGTAAGGCAAGAATTTCATGTGGGGTTTAGATATGATTTGACCGGTCTTTTTAATGATCTTTATTGAACCCTATTATGATCTGCTAACACGAAGGGTGCAGGACAATCCAAACATGGCCCGATTCTCTCCGCTGATCTTGTGATATTCTTTGTCTTATTGCGTTCTTTGTGGGCGATGGGAAAAAGTGGTTTCAATGGAATCCGTAGGGTCCAGCATTGAGGGTGGCATCCTGGGAGGATCCCCGGCATAGAAAGATTCATTTTCCGGCCACCGGAGCGAACCTGGTGGTCCGCAGAAGGTGGGTGGCCGGGCAGCGGCACCGGTGACCAGAGGTAGCTCTGGCGGCGGCGGAAGTTGCGTGGAGGGACCAGCGGCCGCTCAGGCCACCTGGTCCACGGGACGACCAGCCGGCTGATCTGGTCGGACGATCCGACCAGACCGCTAGAGAACTGCAGCGCCCGCAGGCACCGTGTGGGGAAAACCGCGGCACGCAACGCAGGCCGTGTGCACTGGGCTGAACCGGCTGGCTATAGCCCGCTGAGGCGGAGGAGGAAGTGGCACCGCGAGGGGTCGCCGGTCGAACCAGACTGGCCAGAAATGTGGGCCGAGTCCATGGTTGGGTCGTGCCCCACCAGGCCGGGCTGACCCTCAGCGGGGTCGGACACGCTGAGCTGGGTCAGTCCAACCCACAAGGCCACTGGGCTTGACGGGTCAGGCCCATCTTCGATTAAATGTGGATAACTCCTAGACCGCGCGTCTGATTGATGCACCATCTATGGAACTGGGACCCTCGCAACGATATGGTCCTTTTGTGATACTCTAAGTATGTTTTGGACAAATTTGAGGAATGGACGTGTTGGATCGATCGTAAATCCAACCGGGCCCCTAGAACGGAAATTCCAATAACGCTCAGACCGGGTGTCCGATTGACACACTATCTGTCACATAGGCTTCCTTATTATGAGATGGAACTACGAGATATATCAACTTAGGACTTAGTTATAGTTTATGTATCTAATCTTGGCTTGAGGAGCAGACCCTCCCAGAATCGAGTCTGTTGTGTGTGGGAACCCTAGGGCTGGATGTGACTGAGACGACAGAATCCTCCATGGGTTCGATAGCAACGATACTGTACCTGGATCCTCCGTGGGTTCAAAAACGATGAATACTATATCGGAATCCTCCGTGGGTTCGACAGTGATGACTACTGTACTGGGATCCTCCATGGGTCCGGTAGTTCTAACTTCTGTTCATGTATCCTCTGTGGGTCTGATAGAATAGCTAGTCATGTATCTTCTGTGGGTCTAACAGCTTAGCTGGTCCTGTATCATGTGTAGGTATGACAACTTAGATAAATCAGTGGCTACATCTGATCATCTCTATCACTCTATGAAAGGTGTATACCTGTGTCATCTAAGTCATGTCCTTCAACCATTATCATCATGATGATTGACTTTACTTTCATTGTGGATTGGTTTGTGCTTGGGTTCGAGATTTGGAGTTGGACTATGATTGCTAACTTAGGTATATGTATGGGAATATACCTAAGTAGGTTTGTTTGAAACTTCGTGATGGTATCTTTCTACTATGGTTTATCCTTTTTGGATTCTGGGAGACCTTCAGGGGTCTCAGGGTCCCCTAATGAGTATTGTTATACTCACCCCTGCACGGGCTTTGCCCGCACCTTTTTGTGTTATGTGTAGCCGACGGGCAGCAGTGATCGAGGCTGAGGGTGATGGACGAAAGGCTAATCGAACCTATACTAGACAGTACGTATTGGAGGGATGAGTTGTTTGATTTATTTACCTACCCTTTAGGTAGGATTCCCCGGTGGAAGATCCAAGAGTTGTTTTCCCTTTTTACTTGTAATTGTTGTTCAGTTGGGTTTGTATACTGACCCACTTACATTAAGCACACTTTTCTTTTCTATATTAGTACTTGTTGCTTCTACTACTTGTGTTTAGACTGTGTGTGTTACAAGTTTAAAGGCACTACCTTCCCCTTATCGGGATTACACCTTTGGTGCTATTCGCTTTCCCCTGGCTTATGGAAGGTGGGCTTGGGGTAGTCACAGAACAGGCCTTGAGGACAGGCTGTGACAAATTTGTATCATAGGAGTCGGTTCTACCGCAGAACTTGGAATCTGATTTATTTAACGACAATAGTGTTAAGTTTTTTGGGTGTGGTTATCAGTTTATGGAAACTGGTGTTGGTACGGCAGCCGACGTATCCATACCTTAGGACTCTGACTTCTGATTTCTGACTTAGTGCATGAAAAAAATGATTGCATGTGTGTTTCCTTCAAAAAAGTTTTCATTGTGATTACTTTCTGTCAGCTCACCAGGTATACTGATTTAATCGTGGCTCACCTGTTTCTTTTCAGGATGGACCCATGAACGCATCTATCTAGGGTTCCAAGTTACCTATGAGATTATAGCCCATCGAGAAATGAGGCCTTAGTGCAGGGCCCCATCACAATGGAGGTATCAGCGGTACCACTAACCGTTGGGCCACTGATACCACTATCTCCAACAGTAGATAGTTCATGCCGCCTGAGTGCTTTGCATGAGTTCCAGCACCAGAGGCCGCCCAGGTTCCAGGGAGAGACGGATCCATAGGTAGTTGAGGATTGGCTGGAGGCTGCCGTGAGAGTTTTCAAATTGGTAGGGACACCAGCAGACCTCATAGTGATTCTTGTCACGAGTCTCCTGCATGCAGCAGTAGGCAGATGGTGGAGCCTGATGGTCTTGTTTCATGACGAGGCATCATTCCTCTGGACAAACATCAAGATTCTCTTTCGCTCAGAGTTTATTCCAGCCACCCTTCGTGCGGTGTGGATTCATGAGTTACTTCATCTGCAGCAGGGCAGCATGACAGTAGCTTAGTACTCAGCGAGTTCATTAACCTCCCGTGGTACTCCACAGATATGGTACGGGGACCCATTTTTCAAGGCCCTGACCTTTGATCATGGACTCAGGCATGATATCAGGGCTTCGATGATCCCCCTTATCATCCCGACATAGGAGGGGGTGCTGGAGAGAGCCCTTCTAGTGGAGAGTTTTCTCACTGAGCAGTCACTAGCAGCAAGACCCCCCACCGGGCGACATGTAGTGGAGTCTTTTACAGCCACAAGTAGATAGATGTAGCAAAAGACCAAGAAAACTAGGCCATCTGGTGGGCGATCGCATGATAGAGGTTTAGTTGTGCGAGACACATGAGACAGAGCCAACTATACGAGGATCAGATGGTGCTATGCATGCAGAGGGTAGGGCCACATGGATCGTGACTGCCCGACCCACCATGCAGATGATAAGCAGACCGTAGAGAGCCCTCCCAGGAAGAGGCAAAGGTTTGATCGTGGTGGTCCACCAGGATCAGGCAGACGGGGGAGAGGAGCTAGCTGAGCAATGGGTGGTGAATGACGATTTGAGGCTCTACCACCACCACCACCACCGGGAGATCCACCCTGACCACATGGAGCTGATGGAAAGAGGCGAGGTCAAATCCAGGTAGTCGAGGCCTATGACCACGGCACACCTGAGATGATTTAGGGTACGATCTGTGTCTACTCCACCTTAGCTACAGTTCTTATAGACACAGGTTCTAGTCACTCTTTCATAGCCACTTCCCTCGTTTAGAGCTCAGAGATTCCGATGGAGTCGTTAGCTCTATCTTTACGTCTATATACTCTTACGGAAGCAGACTCTATGATTACGTAATAGTTCTTGAAGTGTGAGATTACTCTAGATGGTGAGATCTTCGGCTGGGATCTCCTCGTAGCGGCGTCGAGGCCTTAAGACGTCATCTTGGGTATGGACTGGTTATCTACAATCCATGTTCAGATTGATTATATTAGGTCAAAAGTGTGGTGTGTCCACATGGATGGAACCAGGTTCACCTTCACCGGCAAGAAGGGAACCTTTGCAGTGCAGGATAGACTTACTTGGAGGAGGGTGCAACCGATCACTCACTAGTTGGCTTGCCTTACCCTCAAAGCAGTAGATGTGGGGAGTCTGACTTATCCTATAGTGGTGGACCAGTATTCGGATGTTTTCCATGAAGATGTTCTAAGACTATCTCCTCTCATAGAGGTGGACTTCTAAATGGACATGTACCCCAGGACAACACCGATATCTACTCTAGCATATCGGATAGATCTCACTGAGCTTTGCGAGATGAGGGTATAGCTAGAATACTTGTAGGGAAAAGGATTCATCTGGCCTAGTTTTTCTCGCTCGGCGGCCTCGATTCTATTCACCAGGAAGGCGGATGGGATCTTGAGGCTCTTTTTCGACTATCATCACCTGAACCAGGTGACTGTGAAGAATATGTACCCACTCCTGAGGGTTGAAGACCTCTTTTATCAGCTCAAGAGAGAACGATGGTTCTTGAAGATAGAGCTCAAATCAGGTTATCACCAGCTCAGAGTTTAAGATGAGGATGTGTAGAAGACGACTTTAGTTGTCATTACAGACACTATAAGTTCTTGGTTATTCCCTTCTGCGTAACCAACGCTCTAGAATTGTTCATGAGTCTCATGAACAGGATCTTCCAGCCTTACCTTGATTGTTTTGTTGTAGTCTTCATCGTCGACATACTGATCTACACGACTACTGAGGAGGAGAATGCCTACAATTTTTAGGTAGTACTAGACACACTCCGAGAGCATCATCTTTATGGTAATCTCTCAAAGTACCAGTTTTGGATTTGGGATGTTCACTTTTTGGGAAACGACATCTCGGAGGCTGGAGTTGTAGTGGATCCAGAAAAGATCGAGGTGGTACTTGCGTGGGAGCCACCCATAAGTGTGATGTAGGTATGGGGTTTCTTGGGCTTGGCTGGATACTATCGAAGATTCATTCTAGACTTCTCCAGAATTGGAGCGCCACTATCAGCCCTGATGAGGAAGGGGAAACCCTTCGTGTGGTCTAAGAGATGTTAGTAGAGCTCTCAGGAGCTGAGGCAAAGGCTGATGAGTGCCTCAATCTTGGGGCTTCCAGAGGAGGGTGTAGGGTACGTAGTCTACTGTGATGCATCAGGGACTAGACTCGGGTGTGCCCAAATATAGGAGCGATTTGTGATCGTGTATAGTTCTTGGCAGTTGAGATAGCATGAGAAGAACTACACTACCCATGACCTGGACTTAGCAGTAGTGGTCTTTGCCTTAAAGATGTGGCGGCACTATCTTATGGGAAAATGTTTTACCATGTACTCCGATCACAAGAGTCTCAGGTATATCTCCTCTTAGAAGGACCTGAACCTGAGACAGCGGCGATGGCTTGAGTTCTTCCAGGACTATGACTTCGATATAGTCTATACTTTTGGGAAGTAGAACGTTGTAGAGGATTCACTCAATAGGAGATCAAGCATTCAGCTTCTAGGAGAGGAGACGAAGTAGTTGTGCGTGTTGTAGATATCCTTTGTAGATAGGGATGGAGCAGCATATTTGTAGTCTATTATAGTCACTCCCCCACTTCTTCAGTGAGTCAGGGATGCATAACTTGGGGACGCTGACTACGAGACATGACGTGATCAGATATCCATAGGGCAAGCACCTAATAGATTTTCTGAACGTGTGGAGCACGCCATTTTCTTCAGGGAATGTACCATGGTACCAGTCGCATTTCAGGAGGAGGTGTTGAGGGAGTCCCACACTTCCCCTCTAGCGGTACATCCAGGAGTGGAAAAGATGTTCCAGGACCATCGATGACTGCACTGGTGTCCAGGTATGAAGAAGGAAGTAGCAGAGTTTGTCTCATGGTGCCTCACTTGTTAGCTAGTAAAGGCAGAGCACGAGGTACCAGCAGGCTTGGTTCAGCCCTTAGAGATACCGTAGTGGAATTAGGATGGGATATCCATAGACTTCGTGATGGGTCTCCCATGTACATCTAGGGGTCACGACTTGATATGGGTGATCATCGACCGAGTCACCAAGTCATCCCAATTCCTACCGATCAGAGAGGAGGGCTCATTTGAGAGCTTGGGACGCCTCTATGTGTAGGAGATATTGCATTTTCATGGAGTAACTTCTTCTATTTTCTCCGACCGTGATGCATGATTTACTTCCTAGCTATGGAAGGGGTTGCAGGAAGCTTTCGGGACACAACATCACTTGAGCACCGCTTTCCATCCTCAGACTGATGGTCAGACCGAGAGGACCATCTAGACCCTTGAGGACATGCTTTGTGCTTATGTCCCCGACTTCGATCACAGCTGGGAGGACCACTTGTCTTTGGTTTAGTTTTATTACAATAACATCTATCAATCCACCATAGGGATGGATCCTTTTGAGGCCTTGTATGGTCGGACTTGCAGACCACCACTATGCTGGACAAACCCAAGAGAGTCATCACTAGTGGGACCAAAGATGGTACGGGCTACCATGGAGAAGGTACAGATCATCTAGGAGCGGATGATGACTACACATAGCAGGTAGAAGTCGTATGCTGATAGGAGACAGAGACCTCTTGGGTTCGAGGATGGCGACCACGTCTTCCTACGGGTCTCACCTCGATGAGGTCTAAAAAGATTTTTCCAAGTCGGAAAGCTATCTTGGAGGTTCATCAGACCTTTCTAGGTCCTTAGCAGAGTAGGCGAGGTGGCTTACCACTTTTCTCTTCCACCTCAACTACATCGGGTGTACGACGTCTTCCACGTATCTCAGCTGAGGAGATACGTGCACGACCCGTCCCACACCATCGACCACAGGGAGCTAGACATTGATGATTGGGCGACTATTATTGAGGTTCCGGTGGAGATTGAGGATCGAAAGTAGCGGGTCATACATGGATGGTCAATACCTCTGGTGTGCATTCGCTAGCAGCACGGGAACTGGCAGGAGAGCACATGGGAGCGGGAGCCACAGATGCGTGCTCATTATCCCCATCTGTTCCCTTACTGTGAATTGTAGCTTACGGGGACATAAATCCCAGAGGTGGGGAGAATATAAAGACCCATAATTCCCATGGATTTTTTTTTAAATACATGGGAATTTTATGAGTTTGCAGTTTTTGATGGTGCTTGATTCCGAGGCCTAGTGCGCCCGAAATCAATTTTTGACGTTTTGTTCAGGTACGTTCAGTAAACGTACGAGGGGGTTTTTATGACATTTGAACCGGTGCTCAGAATTGAAATCCAAAGGCACTGTTGAACTCACAGTGTCAGTAATTTCTTAGTGAGACCTTCACCGCAGTTGCGTTCCGACGAGTTTGGAAGTTAGTTTTTGGATTTTTTTTAAAAAAATAATAAAATAAAGTGAAACTCTTTATTTTATTTTTAAGCTGTCATGTGTTGTGTGTGTGGTTAGCTGGAACCTCCCATTGGAAGTTGGGGGTGGGACCGCCACACCCTAACCTCCCGTGAGAGTTTATGATGTGGGTACCACCCGATCATAACCTCTCAATTAAATGATAGGGGTGGGGACCACCCGACCCCTATTAATGGGGGTGATGAAACCTCTCCACTCTCCCTCATTAATGAGGGAGAGCCCTTGACCTCCTCTACACAATTAACTGTGCCAACGCGCAATCTAATTAATTGTGCCAATTCTCATGCTAATTAATTGTGCCCATGCACGTACCAATTAATTTCGCTGCTGGATTTTTTCTTCGCCTTCTTCCTTAGACGTCTTCTTCCATCTTCTACCAGAACAAGGAAACATAAGTGTCATCAACGAAGAACGCTGATGTCATCCTCAGCTTATTCTTTTCTGACTTCAAAGGAATGACTCTTGCCTTCCACGACTTCATCAACGACAAATGACAAGTGAGGTAGGGGTATTTACCTTTCTTGGGATTGATGTTCTCCGTTCTTTTCTAAACGACGAATGTGGACAAGCCAACAAAAAGGCTGATCCCAGTTCAATCGTTCCTGAGGGTAAGGGAAGAATTTCATGTGGGGTTTAGATATAGGATGGATCAGTCTTGTTGATGATCTTTATTGAACCCTATTATGATCAGCTAACATGGAGGGTGCGGGCCAATCCGAACACGGCCCGATTCCCTCTGCTGATATTGTGATGTTCTTCAGCTTGTTGGGTTATTCGTGGGCAATGGGCCAAAGTGGCAGCAATGGAATCCAGAGGGTCCAGCATTGAGTTCGGCATCCCGGGAGGACCCCCGGTGGAGATGGATCCTATTTTCGACCACCGAAGCGAACTCAGTGGTTCGCAGAAGGTGGGTTGTCGGGCGGCATCGCCGGCGAAAGGGGGAAGTGGTGGCAGTGGCGGTCGTGCACCAGCTGCGTGGAGGGACCGGCTGCTGCTCGGGCTTCCTGGTCCACGGGACGATCGACCGGATGATCCGGCCGGCCCACTGGAGAACCGCAGCACCCATAGGTGCCGCGTGGGGAGAACCATGTCCCGCAGTGTGGGCCGCATGCGCTAGGCTGAACTGGCCAGCTACGGCCAGCCGGGGCGGAGGAGGAAGCGGTGTCATGGGGCGCCGCCGGGTGAACCGAACTGGCCTACAGTGCGGGCCGATTCCGCAGGTGGGCTGCACCCCACTAGGCCCGGCCGAGCCCAATCCAGGTCAGACCCACCGAACTGGGTCGGGGCCGACCCACGAGGCCACTTGGATTGATGGGTCGGGCCCGTCTTCGGTTAAATGCGAATAACTGCTAGACCGTACATCCGATTTATGCGTCGTCTATGGCACTGGGACCCTCATGAAGAGGCAGTACTTTTGGAATACTCTAACCGAGTTTTGGAAAAATTTGGAGAATGGCCGGGTTGGATTGAGCGGAAATCCAACCGGGCCCCTGGAACAGAAATGCCAATAACTCTCAGATCGGGCATCTGATTGACGCATCGTCTATTCCGTAATCTTCTTTAAGATGAGATGGAACTACGAGATACATAAAATTAGTACTTCATGATAGTTGATGTATCGACTCTTGGGTCGAGGAGTAGACCCTCCCGGGATCGAGCATGCTGTTTGTGGGAACCCTAGGGCTGGTTGCGACTGAGATGACAGAATCCTCCGTGGGTTCGACAACGACGATACTGTACCAGGATCCTCTGTGGGTTCAACAACGATCAATATTGTACTATAATCCTCTATGGGTTCGACAACAATTACTACTATACCGGAATCCTCTGTCGATCTGATAGTTCTGACTTTTGTTCCGGTATCCTATATGGGTCTGACAGAATAGATGGTCTTATATCCTGTGTGGGTCTGACAGCTTAGTTGTTCCTATATCCTGTGTGGATCTGACAGCTTAGATGAATCGGTGACTCCATATGATCATCTCTATCACTCAGAAAAATGTGTATACCTATGTGAAATAAGTCATTTCTTTCAACCATTATCATCCTGGTGATTGACTTTACTTCCTTTGTGGATTGGATTGTGCTTGGGATCGAGAGTTGGAGTCGGATTGTGATTAATAACTTAGGTATATGTATGGGAATATACCTATGTAGGGTTGGTTGATACTTCATGATTGTATCTTTCTACTGTGGTTTATCATTTGTGTATTTTGGGAGACCTTCGGGGGTTTTTGGGTCCCCTATTGAGTATTGTTATACTCACACCTTCATGGCCTTTGCCCGCACCTTATTCTGTTCTATGAAGATGACGGAAAGCAGTGATTGAGGCTGATAGTGATGGACGAGAGGCTGCTCGGAGGTAGACTAGACGAGATGTACTGCAGGGACGAGTTGTTCAAGTTATGTACCTACCCTTTAGGTATGATTCCCCGGTGGACGATCCTGGAGCTTTTTTCCCTTTTTAGTTATACTTGTTGTTCAGTTGGGTTTGTATACTGGCCCACCTACATTCAACACACTTCTCTTTTCTAAATTAGTACTTGTTGCTTCTACTTCTTGTGTTCAGACTATATAGTTACAGGTGTAAAGACAATGCTTTCCCCTTATTGGGATTACGCCTTTGGTTCTAGTCGCCAGCCCCTGGCCTATGGAAGGCGGGCTTGGGGGAGTCACAGTACGGGCCCTGAGGACGGGTTGTGATATTTAATTAATTACTCACTACCAATAACACATTCCCAAGTACTCAATATGTATCTCTCATAGGTTATCATATATTACATAATTTCTATAAGTGAACTACATGTCATGTACTTAACATGATTCCATATCTCTTAACTGGTAGAAAATACACAACATCCATTAAATACATGCCACAAAATTTGATCACATAGATTCCCCTATTTTTATTTGGTAAAAACCATGCAGGGATACACAACATGCACACCATTTTCCCATCATATACTTCATTTATATATGTGTACCAATTAGCTATCAATATGGGGTGTGTACTAATTTCGTGCATCGAACCCCACATAGAATTCCATGATTTCTACAGCTTATACTTGTGTGGTTGACCACAGGTAGATGAAATATAATTTCAACTATATTCCATGTAACCATGTCCAATAGCCAACATCTTTAGTACCTCACGATGGGATCTTCAAGAATTCATCATTTTTACTTGTCCTCTTCTTCATCATATGAAATTAAACAATCATGTTTTCTTGAAATTAAAATTAAAATAAATAATTGTAAATAAAAATAATAAAATTAATTACATTAAAAAATAATAAGTAATTATAAATTAATATTTTACTAGTCTAATACCACTTGATGATTCTGGGGCACAATAGATTTGATTGTTCCATTGACTAGTAATTTTTTTCATCTATGATGATGGATAAATTTAAAAAACTAGATGAATAGAATCCTATAATATTCATAGGGAGGATATTTTAACTTATAATTATTAATTAATTTAAAAACAATAATTACCTCTAATTTATAATTATTTCATCATTGATCATTTTAGGTAATTTTTTTATAATTTCATCATTTTGGTGAAGGGTCCAAATTTAATTTCCTTTTTTATCATACACTTGTGATCCAAAAATCTAATAATTACATCATTGGAACTCTGGGTTCTATAATAGAGGTACTAATTTCCTTCCATCATTCACCATTTATCTCAATAATAATTCATTTCAGTATTAAAATAGTTTTATTTTATTCTTTCATTATTGAGAGGAAAGGGAAGGGATGTATATTTTTCGTGTAACAGTTCATGAGAAGTTATCTTTTAGGATTTGAGGGGACTCTCTTAGTAGAATAAATTTTGGACAACTCTCACATCCTCTAAAATGATAAAACATTTGTTATATGCATAGAGTTAGATAATTATTAATTTAAAAATTTCTTTAACTAATTCTTTATGCTTTGTAAACACAATTTCAAACAACAATAATTATATTATTATTATATTCCATGACATGTGTTGACTTGAGAATATTTAAATATCATTTCTTAAATAAATAATATAAAAATTATTTAAATGATATTAACTAAAATATATCATTTTCATCAAACCCTTAACTTGGTGTTTCAATATTCTTCATTGCTTATTGAATCTTGAATAAAAAATATTCCTTTAAATAAATAAATAAATATCATTATGTTATTTATTCAATAAATAAATAAATATTAAATTCACTAACTTTCAAGTAAATATTTATTTAATAATAAACTCACGTATATTTTTAACTCGAGTAACATGTTATTGAATTTAAGTGATGAACATTACCTATCTAATTATTAAACTGAAATTTAGTAATAATATATATTCTAATAATTGAATTCATATATAATTTAATAGAAATTTTGAATAAACTTAGTTTATGACCCTCTAGTCTTATTCTTCAGTAGAATTATAAAAACTGGCATAAAGTCCAAGACTGATATCCAGCAATAATCTAAGGAAACAATAGAGAAGGAAGTTAATATCATAATGAAAATAACCTAATATGAACATTTGTTGTGTAACATAGTCCCTTTTCCTCAATATCTCCTCAAATGGGTTTCATACTTGTGTCATTTACTGATAATATTGATATCTCTTTATTTGACTATTTGAAACAAACTCAACAATAAACCACTATGGACATAGAATTAATTGGAAAGTTCAATATCAATTAAAGAGATTAAGATATTAGATATTTCCCAGTGTGAACTTCATGTGAAGAAGTCTCAATGTACTATAAGATCTCAAAGCTTGATATTCAATCATCATAAAATTCATATCATACCCATGTCATCCAAACCATAGGATATATGTTTAGTAATATTTTTATAACACTTCACAGTTCTCATTATATTAGGGAATGTTTATAACATTTTGAAGTGATAAATACTCTGTGTATATTATCACGTTAATGTTAAATAGAATAAAACAAATAATGTGATAAGATATATTTTAATATCCTAGTATTTAAAAATAATAGTAATAAAAATTAAATTGTTATTTTTTTATATGGAATAATATATTAAACTTGGGTGATCTGAAAATTCATTCATATATTCATGAAGCACCCGTTTATTTGGTATTTTAAGCATCTCGCTCATGAATATGGTAGATGCTAACATGTTTTGTTTCTCAATTCTCTATAAATCCTACCTTCTTTGGTAAATGATCAGACTATGTAAAACATAGTAAAGGGAGACTTTGGTAATATTTATCATAATGTGGATCATTAGGGTATTAAGGATCTAAGGCTTCCTTCTACCACTCAGAAGGAGGAGGGACTGAGGATCTCAGAGTCAATGATTGAGGATATTTTTTGTTGTTTGACATGGGATTTAGGTATCATTTCTTTGTCTATGATGATACATGGTGGTTAAAAAGGGGATGGGGGAGTGAATACAGGTCCATGGAACCCTCCAACATATACAGAAGCTGTGAAATCTATTTTCAATTATCCCAAATAGGTCATGGCCCAGGAAATGGGTAAGGATAGATCTTTCAATATTAACAGATCTACAAGGACAGAGGTTCATGTAGATCAGGGGACTATTTTGAGTTAAAAAACCAACCCTAAGTTTCCATTGTATATAGAAAATATTCTAGATGGGGGTAGTAATCCACCCTCCCCTATTAACATAGGTATAGTTGGAGTTTCTAGGGGTTCTCATAACCATTTTGCGGTGATGAGTGAAGATGATCCTCCCCCATTTGAAGAAGGATCCCTTGATGTTGGATAAATGAAAAGATCCATCCCTTACAATACATGTCAGATGAAAAGGTATAGGTCAATGAGACTACCTCAGAATCCTGGTCCTTAGAGGACAAGGAAGCATAAATTGTGGAAGAGTACCTTCAGTTCTCTTTAAAGAAAGGGATGAACACCCATGTTGATTCTGATGAATTTATCCAGTATATTCAGAGGCCATGAAGGTGAAAGGACTAATCATCCTTACTAAGTACTCTTGTTATATGTTATTTCATTAAAGGAAAAATCTCTCAAAAAGGTTTAGAAGTTTCTACTAATATTTCAAATAATAAGGACGACTTTGAATCAGAAAAAATTTAAGAGATTCTCATGGATTCTAAAACAATAAATTCTAAAGAATATTTCCTGATAAAGGTATAATAATAGGATGAATGTTGAATGATTTAAAGACCAATATGTTTTGTTTTAATGGAAGAACAATCCACTTTGATTTACAGACAAAATAAGATTTTGATATGTGGTTTTAATGAGGGGAAAACATCCTGGAGGTGCATGTGCAAACTTGGGACAGGATGGCATCCCACTTAGAGTATCTCATTAAGGACAACCTGGACATAGAGGTCACCTCCATCTAATGATTTCTATTCAAGGTAAAGTATTCTAACCACTTTAATTTTTTTTAGAATGACATAATAATATTTTATGAGGATTGACTTTATTTGAATTTTGAACCTGATCGGTTTCCCACTTTTTCCTTAAAAGCGGTTTTTGAAATAAAAATATTTTATTTGGTGGTGATAAGTTATACATGATTTGGTTAAAATTTGTCATATATCATTGTATCAATGCATGTATTATATGAATTATCCAAATAATTCTATAATAATTTTACTTGGTCTTTATTACCAATATTAAACTATATATTATCCAAATAAAAATATTATTGAATTCATCAATGTGAGGATAAACTGCATTTTCAGGGAACATCATAAAGTAATATACACTAAAATATATATAAATTCGATTAACCAATGGTTTATTTATACAAATGTGTTCATGTTTTCACTGGATAGTATTAGGAGTTAATTTACTAGAAAAAACCAAAAAAAAAATATCACTTAGGGATAAAAGAAGTATGATATGATATTTCTCTAAAACATTATAGGATATATCAATGTAATAAGTAGTATTATATCTATTGAAGAACCAGGATGTGAAATTTTTATTATAAAAATATACATAATCTTATAGGACTAGTTTTACCCACAAATAATGCTTATTTATATAGAAATAATTAAAATAATCCATAACTATACTTTTCAATTTCAACTTTTAGTGATTTAATCACAACATTTTAACTATATCTAATAAATAATTTTATTGTTGTAAATATTATTCACAATGAAGTATATAAATTAAATTGTTTAAGGATTAATAAATATATTAATATTTTTAGGAAAATAAAATAAATTTTAATGATGAATAAATAAATAAGAAATATTATTTATAAATTTTAAATGAATCTAAAGAATACCAAAATAATAAATAATTCAATGAAAAAAATAATATGATTTGGACCATTTTGAACCTATGTGTATAGAAGAAACAACAAGTTCAAAAAAAATTATATAAGAAAACAAATAAATAAAACATGAAACAAATATTACTAAATACAATATATGAATAAGAAAAAACCTAATCAACTTTCTGTAATAATGCACTTAATACTTTTAAAACAAATAATAAACTCTAGGTCAAAGACAATAATATATTCTTCCTAAATGGATGAACCTAGATGAAGCACAATAAATGTGAAGTAAAAAATTACTAATGAATATAAAAAATATAATCGAAGGGTAATAGATAACGAATCACCTACAAAACTATAATTTAACTAAAAATAACACAGTCACACCTATATAAGTTATAATGCAGACATAAACAAACTTAAGTGCTGCTATATTTTTGTCTTGATAACTCAAAAAATCAATTCATAATGAATGAAAAATAAAACTTTGGAAAGACTAAGTATTTAAAAACCAAAATATAAAAAAGGGAACTAAAACTACATCTCAGAAGGAAAGAGTTTTCATCCATCTCTCTTCTCCCTCCATTTTTTCTCTAACCCTTAACTAAATTTAATGATATCTACACCACACCCCAAAAAATAAAGATTCATGATTAATCATTTTGATTATTATCAGTTTTAGGATGGTGAAATAGATGAATATATAAAGCATAAAATACAGATCCATCCAACGATGGAGGCTCAATGGAAGGATTATGAAGTCACTCTAATGACTTCCAAAATATGACATGTGGGTAAAGACCATTGGACAATTGTATTCTATAATATATAAAGAAAAATAAAACTGATAAAAAATATGTATATAATATCATAATGTTGAAAATAATCCATTTGATCAAGGGGATCCATGAAAAAGGATAAATCATTGTGATAAAAATATATCACTAAAATAAAAATAATATAGAAAAAAGGTAATTCAACATACAAACCAGTGGATAAATGTAATAGAGGATCATGGTACATTATTACATAACATATCAACACATAAATATTAATGATAAAAATAAACATAATATTTATTAATGGTGATGGAAATGATTAGTAATGAAATAAAACAATTAATTTGAAGAAATTAGATTTTAAACTAACTTTCACAATGAGATATATATAATCTATCCAATACTAATGTCATAATATAAAACTATAAAAATTATCATAATCCAATTTTATAATTCATTTATTCTAAATTTTTTTATCTCAAATAAAAATCGTTAATGAGTTCTATTTTTTATCATAATAAATATAACTATCAGGAAAGACACAAAAACCCCCTCAGCAAAAATCCACAAACTTTTAACATGAATAATAAATTTATTTGGTTATAACCCCTTAATAAATTGTTCATTAATAATGATATTGGTACTAATATGTTTTATTAATATATATTTTTTTTAATTACACTTTAATATAAAAGTAAATAATTCAATGTGTTTAGAACCATTATAATATTTTTAATACCTTTAAAATAATTAATTTATTTGATTTTAATAATAAAATTTCAAGGGGTTGATGATATTGTCAAAAAATTTATGTATTAAAATAAAATTTTACTACTGTATACTATTAATTACTTCTTAATGATATTCTATAAATTTAACATACATGTTATAATTATAATTGATTAACTATTTTCAATATTCCATTATATTTCCCCTTCATATGGAAGATAAATATAACTAAAATTATAATTTATTTTTTAAGTAAAATTCTTAAATTATAAATCATAATAAGAAATCAATTTACGATTATTGTGTTTATTATAATTAATAATGTGATTTTTTTATTTCATATATCATAAGACATTATTTTCATCCCTCCAATGATCTAAACCATGATTTCATTGACATTTTCCCAATAATTCAACTACAATGAAAACATATATCCTTGCACAGATTTGGAAAACATCAAGATTATGAAAACAAATTTATAAGTATTTCTCATATTTTTTCATTCTAAATCATTTTTGGGTACCTAATTGAGATAAAATTTATCACCATTCTATATTACAATAAGTGATAATAAATATTTTACTATTTAAAACCACTCTAATATTTTGTTAATATTTTTTTGATATTATCTTAAAATAATGGATCTATTTTATAATATTTCTATTCCAATATTATATTTAACTTCTCCTATATACATTATTTCAAAATTATTAGAAAAATAATTCTTAGTCTCACTTAGTGGATGAAGAAAATTCATAGTGAACAATATATCATCAACATATAAAATAAATAATATAAACATACTCCCCCTAATATATATAAATATATATTTATAAAAAAATAATATTTAATCTAAAGAAAATAATAATATCATCAAAACTAAGATAAAATTGTAGTGAAACTTATTAATATCCATATATTAACTTTAAAATATTACATACCATTTTTTTCATTTCATCGTTGTATAAGCCATTGATTAATATATATATATATATATATATATCCAAAATACTATTTACATAAACTAGTTTTACTTCCATTTTATTTAAATATAATTCATTATGAACTAAAAGTGTATTAATAATTTCTAAACAATATTTCATAAAAACTAGTAAAAAGGTTTCTTTATAGTATATATGTAGGATCCAAGGAACGTTAAAAGCATTTTCTAGGTTCCCAATTTTTTGTTTTCATCGGTTTAAATGGAAAATTTTTAAAGAATTTTATGAACACAACCCCAAAATATTCTAGAGTATATATTTAAATATAAATTTATAATTAATTTAAAGTTAGATTTACCTAAACTGTGATAATCCTCTTAATTAATACCCAATATTTTTTAGTTGTGGTAGAGAATCTAAGTTCGCAGTATTTTAGGTGTATCGGTGCTTGCTTCGTGAATCTTTGGATGAAATTATTGAATCATAGATTGCTATTGTAGTAGATTCATGTTATTCACTCCATTCATTATTTATTTAAAAATTATATTCTCCTATTACCTCTATATTTTTAAGAGGGAGGGTGGAGGAATAACCTTCATGGGGAATGATAAAATTATAAAAATGATTTTTCTGTGCACAAAAAGTCTCACACTACATCAAAATATATATTTTTTAATTTATACTTAGGTTTAAAGAATTGATAATTACATAATGACCATTTATCAATTTATTAATTTTATATAGTCCCCATGTAAAATAATAATAATATTATTATTATTATTATTTTCATAACATGTTTTACTTAAATATAATTTATTAATTAAATAAAATAATATTTAATTAAATGGTATTAAATTAATATCAATTCCATTAGGTCATCAACTCGACCCTCAGTTCTCCTTGGAATTTATTGAACCTTGAATAGTAAAATATTTATTTAAATATATATTACTAAATAAATAATTAAATCTTATATTAACTAAACTCTTAAATAAATATTTGTTTTAATATTCATATATCTAAATAAATATTTATATTAATATATCCACTACACTTGTGGATAAATAAATATTTATTTATTACCTTGTGAATTAATAAACAAGGTTTGATATTCAACTCTCATATTCCAACCTTGAATTTCTCATTATTGAATTAATGTGATTTACATTACTTAAATAATAATTATTACAAAAGAAAAGTATAACTTTTATTATAAATATTAAATTCAATATAATTTAATGAGATTCTGGATACACTATTTGTGTGACCCTCAAAGACTCTTTCTCAATGGAAATAGGTGAACTTAATTGATGACCGTGATCAATATGTAGAAACATTTCAAGAGACCCATAGATAAAAAATTCAATCTCACTAAAAAAGCTTACTTTGAACACTATTGTGTAATATAATCCCTTTAACTTGATATTTCATCAAGATGGGTGCATACATGTGTCATCAACCTATACATTTGAATTATTTTCATTGACTTTATAAAATGAACTCATCTATAAACTAACATCATCATGTATTTACCCATACAGTTACATTTCTATCAACGGTCTAGAGATATCCTCTTCCATATCTACTATGACACTGCCATCATATTCTCCCTTTTTGTAAGAAAATTTCATCACAATTTTCATCCAAATGTCAAAGTTTATGATTCATGATTAACATAAATAATAATATCAATTAATTGGACCAATAAACTTGTTTTTAGATAGTAATATAGAATGATATGTAAAACATGTTGAATTCCTATTGGCAAGTCTGTCATCATAACTTCCTTTCCTAGATATCACTAAGTGAAAACATTTTACGAAGTTTTAATGTCTTATGGTCCTTCATCACTTGATAGTCAGATATCATATGTTTCTTATCATACATATGTTATCTAGAACATAGGTTATTATCTCAATAATATTCTCATATAATTTCTAGGTTTTTATAATAATAATGAAATTCTATAACCATTCAATGTGAAAAATAATCTAAATAAATTATCACATCAATGTAACATAGAAGAACAATAATTATATGAAAATATTTTAACACCCTCGAGATTTTATTTTATGTCACTTTTGAAATTTAATTTCTTCTTCATCATAGGTTTAGCACAACGCCAAGCTTAAACAGACAATGATATATAATTAAATATAATTATTTTAAATTTACCAGTATAAACAAATCGTTAAATTGGCGGGAATGAATAGTATTGACCAAATTATAAAATTTATATATAATATATTTAATAATATGTTTTTTCATTCATCTAATATTTTTTATTAGAAAAAGATACGAATGAATCCAATTTTATACAGTAAAAGGTTATATTTTTTCTAACGGTAGTTTTACCACCTTTTAATGGTGAACTTGTTTAAAAACTAAATTTTGACAATTTTATAAATTATATTGAAAAAAATAAACATAATTTATAAATATTTATTTTCAAAATTATATTAGAGTGAAACTTTGGTATTATTCTGAAAAATATTTATTTTCAAGGGAATAGTGAAAAATACTGATTTTTATTAAACTATTAATTTTTTTATATTAGAAGTATTTTTATGATTTAAATTAGATCTCAACAATGAATGTATATATAAATTAGGTATATAATAAATAAAATTTAATGTATTTATATCATGTAATAAGTAAATAAATGTTTTAAAAAGGATAAATTAATTATTGGTATTTTTGTGAGATGTAAATGTTTATTTACAATTTTATAATTAATTTAATGATTTAAAATATAATTTATTGTAAAAAAATATATTTATAAATTCAAATTGTTTTGTATAATTATTTTAAGTTAATTTTATGAGACCTTAATTGATTTTTCAAAGTGTCATTAAAACAACTATAATATTAAAATCGGTATTTATTGAGTAAATGATGATTTTTTTTAAAAGTTAAATTTCACATAATTAAAAGATTATTTTGATAAAATGGAGTTCATTTATTAATTATATTTTTATAAAAATGGTTACTATGAATTTTTTGTATTTTTTTTAAATAGTTGAATTTTTATTGAATAATGAAATACAGTAATTTATAGTATTATCTAAATACATGAATTATTGAGTCATGGACGATGTGTGGTTGATGTAAGAAGCATTACATAGACCAAACATAAACACATTACTAAATTTAGTCACAAAAATAAATATTATTTATTTTCTTGAACCAAAGTAATAAATAAATGAATAAAATGTTTAAAAAACACCCCTCTCCTCCAATATAAATATCATTACTCACCACCCCTTTTCCTCACACCTCAATATCCTTGATTCTTTCTTATATTCTACCCATTTTCCCTCCCAAACCTCTCCCTCACATTCTGGTATTTTTAGTCTCACCGATAGACCATTTCAAATCTCCTTAGGGAGGTTCTCAAGGAGAAGAATTCTAAAGGTAAATCCTCATTCGTTCCTTTAATTTTCTTTCAATTTCTTTTCTTTTATCATCATTTCCTTAACTCGTATATAAAAACATTTATTATAAATCAAATATCTTATATTTAATGGAATTTTATTATGATAATGTGGTATCTAACATAAAAAAAATTTTATTCCCGTTTTTATTACAAAAATGAGAACATCATCCTTGTGGTGCTGATTTACCACATTTATGGACGATGAGTTTTCTTATTTCAATTCATCCTTCAAGCCTAGTCATAAAACCCTTTTTATGGTTAAAAAATACTTAAATATATGTGATTCATGTTATTTTATGATCTATAACTAGAAAATATACATAACATTAATTCATAAAGCAAAACTAGTGTGTGATGATCAAAAAAGGCCAAAATAATCCAAAAGGTTATCATTATCATTTTACCTAATGAATCATCCTCATATCAGAAAAAAAATGATATATAAGACCATTTAATTTTATTTAATTTAATTAAAAACATGTAATTTAAATTTTTGATAACTATATCCCCTTGATGTATAGGCTGGTCTCTTGATAAAAACAGATATGGACTCAGTTGAGGCCTTGCCCATTTATTTTTAGAAATGGTTTCAGCTAAGTCCTTAACTATTTACTTTAGATATCTTGGATGAGGCCTTGATGGAATGTTTCATATTTACATAATTATGAATTCAATCATTATTATATTTTCCATTGA
Organism: Viscum album; assembly: GCA_963277665.1. NCBI lineage: Eukaryota > Viridiplantae > Streptophyta > Magnoliopsida > Santalales > Viscaceae > Viscum > Viscum album. The sequence goes on along the minus strand of OY728130.1, from coordinate 2,127,648,538 downwards.
TGATCCATGTGATTATTATAGTAGTAGAATATCCATGGTTAAGTCTCATTCTCATTTGATTATTTATATGGAATTATTTAATTAGTTTTTATTACTATTATATTGTGCTTAAATTTTTTTTAATGGAATGTGTTTTTAGTAATTCAAATTTCCTTATTGTTTATATCTATGGATATATTTCCTACCCTTACTGAGCATCTGATCTCACCCCTTTTTTATGTTTTATTTTTCCCCAAGATAAAAAGATATATATTATGAATGACTTGCAGGGATAGTATAGGAGTTTATTGGTGTTTACAATGAATTTATTATGTTGTCCTTCATTTCAAGTTCTAATGTAAAAATTATGTTTGTTTCTGGTTTTCTAAAGCTACTAAACTATTCAGTCCATTGTTATTTGAAATTTTTTTCATATTATCCATGTAATAAAGCATGGCACCAGCTTCAGGCTATTGAGGGTGGGTTCTTTATAGTTGGTATCAAAGAAATTTTATTAGAAACCTTGGAAACTCAGAAACATATATTAGGGAACATAACAATAAGATATACATTGAGGATAATCAAAGAAGAATATCCTAGAATTTTGATAAGGTATAGATTATGTGGGTCTTCCTAGAAATACATCTATATCTCGATACTACAAATGGATAGGGTTTTGGCATAGATGTACTTAGGGGTAACAACTCAGAAAAGGTGAATTGGGCCTGACATGAAAAAACATGGTGCACAAAAATGGTCCTTACTGTCCAACTGGTTGGACATTCCTAGAGGATATTCTTAGGACAATTCACAATTTATTTAAAACCTGTTATAAAGGATTTAAAAGTTATGCTGACCCCAAAAATCCATTTTTATGATTATGAGATTAGTTACACATGAAATTTTCAATTTTTTAATGTATTTCACTAGTTTTGATATTATATATAATGACATAACCTAATATATTGTATGTCATCATTTAGAAATGGTTCCTAACATGAGGAAAGGAACCCTTATCAATGCACATGATCTAATGAGTAAGTATGATCAAATATTTTATGGTATTATGACAATATTTTAAAGGGAACAAGTCTCCAAAACATTCTCATCATATGATAATATAGTATCATGTGTTAATGATACTAAGAAAGAATTATCTTAGAATTTTGGATTTAGTAGGAAGTAGGAGAACAAGAGTACAACAAAGAAAAAATTTGGATAAAGGAAGTAATAGAAAGAAGTATTTTCCCACAGGGGATAATTATGGAAAGAAACAACCTACTACAAGCTTAAAAGGAACGAGATTTTTCTACAAGTGTGGAGAAAAAGGCCACCATGATTATGATTTCAAGGGTAAGAGAAAGGGTGTTGATGTAAAATTATTCAATTTCAAGCATATGGGAGACTATGAAAATCAATGTCTCAAATGTCAAAGGAATATACCCTAATATAAAATAACAGATCATGGTCAAGATTATGATATTACCTCAGGCAAAGAGGAATGACTAATATACTTGTGTTTGGATTAAAGAATTATAATATTTGAGTACAATAATACAAAATTGCATTTAATAGTGCTAGAATAGGCCTTTATTAGTTCTAGAAAAGCACTAACAACATCAGTGTGGTTAAAAGGCCAAGGATTTTATCATCGCTATAAAATCAATGATATAGGGTATATTTATCCACACAAATAAAAGCACTTAAAAAGAATAATTATATCAAAACATTTATTTAGATCTGATAAAGAGACCCTTTATTGGAACTTTTGTAAGCGCTGATAAATATTCCTCTATCGTTGCTTGTAAAGGAGCTGATAAAGGTTGTATTTATCAGAACATTTAGTAGTGCTAAAAAAGGTGCAAACTACAATGACATGTTACAGTACAATACAACACTAGAAACTAGTGCAGTGTGATGTAAAAATACACCGCATCGCCAGAAAAGAATAGAAATGACCAAAATAATATAAAAATTCTACATTTAAATGAAATAGAATTTCTAACACAAATCCTAGAAAAAACACTATTATAGAGCATGTCAATTGTATTTTTAATAAAATTAATTTGAATTTTGAATAAAAAGACACATTTGGAGTTGTAGAGGTCACACTGTTAGTCAAATTGAGGTTTGGATGATTACTACACAATAAAAATGACTTATGGATAATTTTCCTAAATTAGAAAAATAATATGAATGTGTTTGTTTAGTTTTGAGTATTGGAGTTGTTTTTTTAATTAAAATTAATGTCATTTTTGACCACATAGAGTCATACCGGTCACACCATGCATCAGAATGAAGTGTAGATAAATATTTCAAAACAAAAATTACTTAAAGATAATTTTAAAAAAGTAACAAAACAATCCAAATGTGTTTTCTTAGTTTTGAGTATGTCAGTTGTTTTTTTCACTAAAATTAATGTCAATTTTGAGTAAAAAATACGTACTTGGAATCATACCAGTCACACCATGCATCAGATTGAGGTGAAGATAATTTCTACACATCTCAAATGACTCATGGATTATTTTACTAAAGTATCAAAACAATAAAAATATTTTTACTCTATTTTTAGTATGCCAATTATGGTTTTTACTAAAATGTCATTTTAAATTGGAAACACACACTTTGATCCATACATATGACATCATTTGTGGGTTTTAATTGAGATTAATTATTACATGTCACAAATTAATTACGAATAATTATCCCAAATTATTATAACAATCCAATCTTGTTTTCTCAGTTTTTAGTGAGTGACACTTTTTTGTATTAAAAATGTCAATTTTAAATTGATAACAGACACCTGGAATCATACCGGTAACACCTTGTATCAGATTGAGGTAAGGTTGATTTCTATACATTAAAAATGAATTATGTATCATTTTCATAATGTAACAAAATAATCCAGATGTATTTTCTCAGTTTTGAGTATGTCAGTTGTTTTTTTCTCACTAAAATTAATGTCAATTTTGAATAAAAAGTTTCACTTTGAGTCATAAAAGTCTCACCATGAATTTAATTGAGGTTTATATGATTTATACATGTCCCAAATGTCTCATGGATCATATTAATAAAGAATCAAAATAGTTAGAATTTATTTCCTACATTTTGAGTATTCCACTTGTGTTTTTTTAAAAAGGGTCATTTTAAACTAGAAACAAACACTTTGATCTTTACAGGCGGAATTGTGTGTGGGTTTGACATGATACAGATTCATACACATCAAAAATGAATTATGAATCATTTTCCCAAATTATCAAGACAATCTGAGAGTGTTTGATAATTTTTCAGTGACAGAAACTTATTATTATTAAAATGACAATTGTAAACTGATAACAGACACTTAAGTCATACAGATCGCACCATGCATTGTATTATGGTGGACATTATTCCTACAAATCACAAGTGACTTATAGATCATTTTTTAAAAATACCAAAATAATATGAATCTTTTTTCTCATTTTTTAGTATATGAGTTGTTTTTTCCTCAAATTATTGTCAATTTTGAATTAAAAGACGCACTTGGAGTCATACTAGTCACATCATGTGTCAAATTGAGTTGAGAAAAAAGTACACATCCCAAATTACTAATTCATCATTATATTAAATTATAAAAACAATCATAATTAATTTACACTATTTTGATTATGCCACGGGTTTTTTTTACTAAAATGTATTTTTAAACTGGAAACACACACTTTGAGCCATACAGGTGTTATCATGTTTGGGTTTGAAATGATAATGATTCATACATGTCAAAAATGAATTACAAACCATTGTCCCAAATTATCTAGTCAATCCAAATGTGTTTTATCGGTTTCCGTGAGTGGCTCTTTTTGTATTGAAATATCAATTTTAAACTGATAATAGAAACTTTGAGTCATACCAGTCACTATATGCATCAGAATGATGTGAGACTAATTTCTACACATCAAAAATGAATTATGGATCATTTTTCTAAAGTACCAAAACAATATGAATGCATTTTATCAGTTTTGTGTATGTTAGTTTTTTATTTGCTAAAATTACTTTCAATTTTTATTAAAGGATGCACTTGGAGTCATATTAGTCACACCATGTGTCTGATAGAGGTCTGGATGATTTCTACATATCTAAAATGACTCAAAGATCCATTTATTAAAGTATCAAAATAATCAAATTGTGTTTCCTCTATTTTGAGTATGCCACTTGTGTTTTTTTACTAAAATTTCATTTTAAACTGGAAACAAACATTTTGAGCAATATTGGTATCATAATGTGTGGGTTTGACAAGATATTGATTCAAACACATCAAACCTGAATTATGAATTTCGTCTAAAATTATCAAGACAATATGATCCTGTTTTCTTAGTTTTTAGTGAGTGATATGTTTTTGTATTAGAATGTCAATTTTAAACTGGTAACGGATACTTGGAGTCATACCAGACACACCATGCATCGGATTGAGGTAAAACTGATACCTAAAAATCAAAAATAACATATAGATCATTTTTCTAATGTACTAAAATAATCCAAATGTGTTTTCTCATTTTTGAGTATGTCGGTTGTATTTCACTAAAATTAAGGTCAAATTTGAATAAAAATATGCACTTTGTGTCATAATGGACACACCATGATTTGGATTAAGGTGAAGCTAATTTATAAACATCTCAAATGAATCATGGATCATTTTCATAAAGTATAAAAACAATCAAAATGCATTTCCTCTATTTTGAGTATGCCACTTGTGTTTTTTTAGTAAAATATCATTTTAAACTGGAAACACGGACTTTGATCCATACATATAGTTTCGTGTGTGGGATTGAAATGATACTGATTCATTCATGCCAAAAATAAATTATGAATCATTATCCCAAATTATCTATATAATTTTGTAAGGTTTTCTTGGATTTCAGTGAGTGATCCTTTTTGTATTAAAATTCCAATTTTAAACTGATAACAGACACATGGAGTCATACCTGTCACACCATGCATCATATTGAGGTGAGCAGGATTCCTATATGTCAAAAATGACTTATGAGAAATTTTCCAAAAGTACCTAAACAATATGATTTTTTTACTTAGTTTTAAGTATGACAGTTGTTTTACTAAAATTAATGTAATTTTGAATAAAATGATGCACTTGGAGTCATATCGGACACACCATTCATCAGATTGAGGTGTGGATGATTTCTACACATCCCAAATGAATCGTGTATCATTTTACTAAAGTATGAAAACAATCATAATGTTTTTTTCACTTTTGAGTATGCCACTTTTGTTTTTTCTAAAATTTCATTTTAAACTGGAAACATGAAATTTGAGCCACACAGGTGGGATCGTGGGTGGGTTTAATATGAGACTTATTTATACATGTCACAAATATACTATGAATCATTGTGCAAAATTATCAATACAAGTGGTAAAAAACATTATTTCAATGAGTCACTTAAAATAGTTGCACAATGGCTCTTATCTTAAGTGAAAAGTGTTGTGTCCACTTTTAAAACAATTGTTCTCAAACACAATCATGGTATGATCCAAATTATACTTAATTAACTAAAAATATTAGTTTTTTCAAGGAAATTATTCTTATCCTCCTATGCCTTGATCTCCACCTCATTCTTTGCCTTTTCCTCTTCCTCCACGTCGTTATATGCCTCCGAGTCCACCTCTACCTTCGCCTCTACCTCCTCCTCTTCCTCCACCTCCACCTCCACCTCCGCCTCCGCCTTCACCTTCATCATTTCCAAAAAAAATTATTTTTTGTCGGTCAGTTCTTATAAAAATTTTATTTTTTCTATTATTCTTCTCATTGATAATGAGCTCAAAAATGATAAATAAGCATTCTGAAATTAATGATTCACAACCTAAATATTTTTTGAAGGTCATAAATTGTACTAGATCATAAACATAGTAGTTATTCACCTAAATTCTTTGTTGATATAAATTTTGAAAAAAATTACCATACCCACTCATCTCTAAAAAAAATTATTTTTTCTTTTGAGTAATTAGGTCATCATAAATATTGATAGTAGTGAGAAAATATAGAAAAAAATTATTATGAAATATATTTAATGAAATTATAATTACCTTTGAGAATTAAATATTGGGGGATGCTGGTCTTTTCATGTTTTATGATTTCTCTCATAAATTTGCAAACATAATATCCATAATTGGTGTCATTATCTTATTTCTTACAGTATATAACAATAAAAAAATAAGTGAATTGTTTTGAAATGTTATGATAGTTAAATATTTCTATAAATACAATAATTTGATTCTACTTGTTGTAATGAATAGGATTTATACCTTCAGACACCAACATCATGCCATGATCTATAATGTATTAGGAGACCTTCCTATCATAAATAAATCTTGTTAAAATAAAAACTAAACATATAATTAGATTTTTATCAATAAAATTTTGATTTCAGGGTATTAAATATTCATAATACTCATCATGTGTGTTTGGTTGGTTGAATATCCATTCATTGGATCCAGAAAATAAATATTCTGGGTGTCCATATTGATTTCTATCAGTATCCAGTATACCCTAAAAACAATTAATTAATTCCAAAAATAAAAATATATTTTATGTGAGTAGATTTTATAGTTTTACCATTTCATTATAGGAATAAACAATAATCTATCGTCTAATTCATTTTTATTAAACACTTCGAGTAACTGAACTTTTTTTTATTAATTCCTTCCTCATTCAAAGTAATTTATGATGTAGAAATGATAAAAGGATTAATGAATAAAAATCATTCTTGTCACGATATTCCATTTATATAATTTTGATATAAACATCTATATAAAAATATGAATAGTTATTAACATTAATAAACATATTAGATCACTATTTGGGTAGAATTATTATGAAAAATGTACCTTATGTATATATTCAAAACTAAGCTGCCCAACCATTCATGCTTGAGAATCTCATTTGGAGTCTCAAGACCAATTACATCTATCAAGTAATTTCCATATATTTATTCTTCATATTTAATGTAAGACATAGTTTTATATTTAAATGCGGTCTCATCATAAATTTGTAATGATAATAAATATTTATATGGAATTGGTGGGAAGAAGGTATTCTCAGAAGGTTGTTTTGTTTTCTTGGTTGATTCACTAGATTTTATTAATTCATCCTTTTGTTTCCCTACTGCTTTGTCCATATGTAATGTCATACCTCACTTTATACCTTTTATCAGCAATTGTTACATGTTTTTCATATGAAATTTTTTAAATACATACCACATATATCATTATAACATTATACATCCATGCTATGAAATCTCTAATAGCAGCTTCAACAATTGTAATATCTGGACCATCAAGTGGAACATGCATCTTAGCAGTCGGCTTAAAAGATGCCACAATCCCTACTTTCATGTGATTTTTTGTAGGTCTTGATTGTGTAACTAATCTTCTAGTGTATTATACATTGTACCCATCATAACATATAGGTACATGGGTGTTGATAGATTCAAATCATATACAACTATACCCTGCAAAATTATAGTAATACCAAGTTATTAGAACTTATTTTATTAACATTGAGGATAAAGAGTAATTAAAAAATTGATTACCCCAATTAAGGTATGTGGTTTGGTGGAATGACTAGACTCAATGAATGTGGGATTATTTGGTTCATGTGTGGGTGTTTTCTCCACCACTCGTTCACTTTGATCATTTCTTATACATTGGTCTACCAAACTAGACTGTAAAATAATATATTGTAGTGAGTCTATTTGTGTATGTAATCATCTCATAATATTATATGTATCCTCATGTGGTTTATATTCTCGAAATATGTTTTAGGAGAGACTCCATAACCTGATAGTCTAACATGACCATATTGTTCAGGCCGCTTCAAAGATACTGAATGTAAAATTTCTTATGTTATGGGAATTGTTGATTCATGTGTTTAAACAATATAAAAAATATGAACAAATAATATATATTTTTATTTAATATTGTTATAAAGAATAAATAATTCAAATTATGTCATACTTACACATGCTTCCCATACTATTTGTTTATTTCCATTAACTAACATACCCTCTTTATTTACATGAGCCTCCTTCCATAGAACATGACGTAGGATAGAAGTGGCTTCAGATTTTTATCCATCAATCTACATATAAAAAAGGAACATATGTTGTTTCATATCACATAATTAAACATTTATTTTTTATTTAAAATACATACCAATTTCTTCACTAATGAATAATATCCCATCATTTCTTTGTGATAAGGGTATGTTGGTTTTGATAAACATTCATTATTTTGAGAACTTGTTTTCTATTTCATAAATTAACAATTTTGAATTTGGTTGGATAAAATAAATAATTTCAAATAATATATTATAGACTAAAATGAACCTCAAATGATTTCTCATTGCGATGATTGATGAAATTAGTCCATGTTTCCTACTTTATAATGTGTCCATAACTAAGTGTTGGGTGGGGATTTATTTTCCCTACAGAATCCCTAAGATTTAACTTTGTAAGAAGAGACTAGAAGCCTCTATGGGATTTACTAATGGATAATAAGATAAGTTTGTTACAGATACTGTTTAAAATAAATGAATTCTAAAATGAATAATGAAAATTAAATAAATGTTTCTTTATATAAATTTTTAGTAAAATAGAGAAAGTATATTGTAACATTATCGTTATATATTTTAAAATGATTTTCCTTGTTAAAGTTTGGATGTGGTGCCATGAATGAAAATCAATCTTCACATTCAACCTCATTGTGACCCTAATATAACTGATGAACATTGACTTGTTAGGGTCAATAGGTTGACCGTGTTGATTCCAACCAACTTAAAATTTTATACCATGAACTCATACCATGATAATTTTATCAAGCACTATGATGTGGGGTCATTGTCCTTTTTTTCATCAACATGATATTGATCCCCTAGTAATTAAATAGTTTCATTGTCAATAGTCTATTATTCCTAAGGATTGGTAACATCATCGTGTGTGGAAGACATTGTCTACATGAGTAGTAAGACATTTAATTTTTCTTGAATAACAAAAATACAATAAACTTCATCCATAAAAGTCCACAATTACATGCATCTTGCATAAAAATTGTTTTTATTTTTAATTGAGATATAATAATTCAATACTACAGTACAAGTAACATTCACTAAATTTATTTAATCTATCCTCAGATATTGATTTTCTTACATCACATGATGATGGATTGGACTCTCTCTTTATAACTATCCTTCCTCACATCATTGTGGTTCTGAAGTTCCTTGATGACTTGCCTTCCGAGTAGTTATTATTATATTTTGTTGAATGATAGTTTTCTCCAATATTTTTTGTATATCCACCGATATTTCTTGAACTACTTTAACCAAAATTCATTCCATGATCATTTTGGATGACTATTACTCAGAGTTGTTCAAGAAAAAACGAAGAGACGAGGGATGAGTCTCAAGAAAAAAATGAAATAACTGTTTGGGAGATGAAAGTCTATTTTCCCATGAGGTTAAAAAATAACTTAAATGAAATACAAATTTTTACTTATAACATATTACATTACAAAAATAAAGTAATGAACATTAAAATACACATGACTTCCAGTCACAGTCATTTAATTCCACTTGCAGAGATTTATTGTTTTCCACTTCCTCTGAAAATGTTTCTTTTTTTAGTAGGGCTTAGAGGAGACACAAAATTGATGTGGTATTGATGTGAGGCTGATGGGAGATCCAGAACACCAGCCATTTCTCCAAATTTCAAGAGAATTTATCCAAAAAATGATTCTAAAAATAGGTCTAGAGAGATCTTCTCATGGTGGGAGGAATACCTTCAAGGGTCAGATTAGATGGCTCTTCATAGTAGTATTATGATACAAGTATGTTTAACTACAGAGTTCTAATAGGATCCAATATGGTTGCACACAAGATAAAAGTAATTTTTGATGAAGTGTTGTAAAAAGTAAATGATTATGTCATATAAGAAAATGCATATCAAGAAACCAAAAAAATCTTTCATTGTGTTTTTATTAAATTTTCGGTGTCATTTTTTGTGTTCCCAAGAAGTAGTAAATGAGGAGGATGAAAGGATAAAAGATTTGAAGAATGAGTTGGAAGATGTGGTATTTAAAAACATGGTATTAGGTTTGATGAAGATTAATAAATATAATCTGAGTTGGAGATATGTCATCAAGGAACTTTGGAACCACAATGATGGGAGGAAGGATAGTTTGAAAGAGCAAGTCTAATCCATCATCAAGAGATCGAATATAGTCAAGCATCTCAATATGGATTAAATAAAATTAGTGAAGGTTTGTTTTACTATATTATTAAAGTATTATATATATGTTCAAGATAGTAACAATTTTTATGCAAGATGCATGAAATTTTGGGCTTTTTTTAAGGAGTGTATTTTATTGTATATATATCTTACCAAAATGAATCCTTATTTACCCAACCTTAATTGTGATACTAATGGTCCTTTTTTATGAAAAGTTATTCATGTTTCTCATGACTATTATGTGTTTAATGTTTCTTTCACAACAATGGATGGTGTTGAAGTTTCAAGTGGTCTTTTATGAATCTAGAATGATTTTATAGAGTAGTGGTGGTATTGTGAAGGTATAAGTAAGGGAGAAAGAGAGAGAGAGGGAGATAAGATACTCATAAATAAAATTGACACTGATTACTATTTCATTAAGTTTACTTATATAGAATATTTATGTCAAAAACATTATGAATAAGTTCTAATCTCAATCTCGGATGAAATATAAGATACTAATAAATAAATAATAAGAAGGTTATGTGTCCTAAGAATATCAAAAAAAAAGTATAATATACTTTGGTTGTACCCATCACTATAGAATAACCTTGTATAGCATCATCCATAGACTACTCAGCCATAAATAATCTACCAACCATATCAAATGACCCTTCCTAAAAGGAATAGATCAAAAGGACCACTTGAGGTTCCACAACTAAATACATTAATAGAAATGTTTTACATCAAAGAGGAAATAAGATTATAGTTTCCTAAGAACCAACACTAGTGGAATCACTCAAAAATCCCCTGAATTGAAGAGGAATTGTAATTACACCACTCTAATGGGATTCAGGAAATGAATCTCACCCCACCTACATTAGACATCACTTCTTCCTACTCAAGGATCCATCATCTTCTAATTTTGGATATTTTTTAATCCAACATAGTTCTAAAAATTAGAACCAATAGTCTTATTGTGCTTGCATTCACATCCCAAAACCCTTTAAAATGATTTTCAACACCATCTAATGATTTGAAACTAAATTACTGGGTATAAAAATTGATGCACATCTTGAAGAATGTTAACCAATGAATTCCCAAAATCGGGTTGAAGATATCCATATTAAGAATACTAAAATCCTAGATAAATTTATCCTCAATGAAAATTATAGAACATGTTTAATAGTTAAATGATAAGAATTATATTTTTACCAGAGGTTTCCAAAGATTCAACACATGAGGTTTCATTTCCACATGTAATCTCATATGATCTATAACACGATAAACAATAAATTAGTTAGATGTTTTAGTATCAAACAAAGATTGTATGAGAGTAGAATTTAAGGTAATCATATAACGCACTATCGAAGGACTATATTTATCCTCTGTGAGAATCATCTTGGCACTATATAGTTGTTTACTATCTATGCATGACAATCCTATATTGGTTTATTGTGGCTGTAATTACTGTTAGGGTATCGGTGTTACATGAGAGTCACCCTGAGTCACTCATTGTATTTCAGTGGTGAGGAGATGAGATGTGGGATTCTTCAAGGTTAAGAACAGAACAAAAATGAAAAATGCAGAACCTAAAAAAATCAAAAAATGATAGAGGAAAAGTAGAACATAACATACATTGGATTCTAGTCTTGATTATTCTGAGGGAACATAGAGGGGTTGTCCCAACAACAAAGGAGTTCTGTGAGGCCTTGAGAATTATGAGTGACTAAGTCACAGTTAGGGTTCTTTTAAATAGATTTGAGACACTTTTAACAATGCTTTCATAAAAGCACTGATAAATACCTCTTTTATCAGCAAAAAAATGATAAGCGCTGATAAAAGAGATATTTATCAGCGGTAAAAAAAGACGATAAAATGCATCTCTATTAGTGGTAATGTATTAGCACTGATAAAGATATATTTTAATAGTGCATTTTTAGCATTGATAAAGTATTTATAATTATAATTATTTAAATAAATTTATTATAATTTTATAATTTTTTAAATATATACAATTTTTTATTTATAATTATATAAATACTAATTTAAAAAATAATGATTATTTATTTATAATAATTATTACTTTATAAATATATAAATATATATATAGTAAATATACATTTATAAATATAATTATTTATAAATATTTAAAAATATATTTTTAACATTATTAGTTGATATATAATCTTAAATACTTGCATTTCTAAGAAGAGTGAAATTGAATAATTCAAAATGAGTACATGTTAAAAATATTGAAAAAATGGATATGTTTTATTAATTAAATTTAAATTATTAAAAAATATGGATATATATATTGAAAATACTAAAATATGGCAAGTAAATATATGTAAATAAATCATATAAAGTAATCAAATTCAAAAAAAAATATTAAAAATGAATATCCTAACTGTAATAGTATTAAATATAAATAAATAAAATTGACTGATTAAAAACATAAAATATCATGTTATAATAAAAATTATAAAATATATTAAAATTTGAATAAATTGCATAAATATTAGGTGTATGTGTTTATATATATTGCGTATATATATTTTTATGTGAATTTGTATATAAAAATTCATTAATTACACATACACACACACACACACACACAGATATATATATATACACGTGAAATCAATGTAACACACGACATTTGATATATGTTAAATTGAAAAATCAAACATCATTAAATATGAATAATCCATTAATTTGTTTTTAATTAACATATTATTTATTATATATGTATATTTGTATTTAATATATATTATTTATCACTATTTATAATTAATATATATATATATATTACCTATTCATTTTTATTAATAATTTTTTCATTAATAAATTTCTAAATAACTTTGTAATTAATTCATTTTTTATATTTTTTGTTTAATTTTTACAATCTATTCATTATATATATATATAATATACTATTTATTAATATTTATAATCTATATATATGTATATTAAATTTATTCATTTTTATAAATAATTATTTAATTAAAAAAATGTTTAATATTTTTCTTAATTTACTCATTTTAAATCTATATTTGTTTAATTATTTCATTTTATTCATTTTAAATATCTATATATTTATAATGTATTATTTATTAATCTTTAAAATTTTATATATATTTATATATATTCAATTTATTATTTTTTAACAATAATTATTTAATTAATGAAATTGTTAAAAAATTAATTTTATTTGTTAACTTATTTCGTTTTATTGTGGACCTTTATCAGTGCATTTTTCTATCACTGCTAAATTCCAGTTTTGTTTAAGGAGTGTTTTTTAGTAGTGTTATTTTATCAATTATTCTCTGGTTATAAGAATCATGAGATATATAAGGGTCATACTATTGTAATTCTTTTTAAGGAATTGGAAGAATATGATTAAAACACCAGTAATCAAAAGAAGTGACTTTGTTGTAATTTAATCATTTTGAAAACATGTTACTTGGAAAAATATAACCCTAAATAGGCTATTGATGTTGAGATAATAATAAATAGATTTTTATGGGATAGTATTTGTGACCATGAAGGTGGTTAGTGATCTAATGGTCTATGTCATTAGATTTCTGGATTTAAGGACAACCTTATATTTAATTTTTGGAAGTATGCATGTTTAAATTAAGGTTTAAAGGTGATAAATTTATTCATATATTTAATATGTGCGATTAAGAGAAACATTATTTGGGTAATCTTATGTTAAGTTGATTTTGGAAATTTAGTGACCTTACTTCTAAATTTTTTGTCCTTGAATGTCGATAGACTTGTTTTAGACGAGTATTATGATTAACTACTTGTGGAATGGATCAAGTTAAAATTTGGAAATTTTCCATTTATAACATGTCCTAGCCTTCTTTGTTTCAGTAAACATTTAAAGGTCGAGTTCTTTGAGTTTGAAAATTTCATCTTGAACATCCATTTCCGGGTGTAAGGGATTATGTGAAAATAAATCGAAGCACGACCAAGGGATGAGATCATTCTTATGAAATATAAATTAATTAAATAAGTTTAATTTCTCAAGTGGTTCTCTTAATATTAAATGACACACTAAGCTCTAGGAAATGTATTTCGAAAAAAATGTCATATGATCTCTTTTCTTACTAAGAAATCAATTTTCTTTTAACGAATAACAAAATTATGATTTAGTGGTGGTAGACATTCTAATGACCATGTTCTATATAACTCTCTATAAGAAAATTATAGTTGGATTTCTCTTATAATACCATATTTTCACAAATTTTATCCTATTTTATAATCATAGTTATTTGGTGATCGTCACATTTCTCCTTTCCTCTTTTTAAGTGGAAGTTTTATTAACCCTACTTCTGATATGGGTTTCCCATAAATGAATTATAAAGTATGAAACTTTAATTATCAATGTAAAATTTTAAATTTTGAGGATGCTATTTATTGGAGTAAAGGAGAATGTAACACCCTAAGATTTTATGGTATGTATATTTTTAAATTTAATTTTTTTGATAACATTAGTTTAATACAACACCAAACGTAAACGAACAATGATGTAAAATTAAATATAATTATTTTAAAATGATTTTTATAACCGACCCATTAAATTGGAGGGAATGAATAGTATTTAAAAATTATGAAATTTATTTATCATATAATTAATCAAATATTTTTAAATTCAACCAAATTATTTTATAGGAATATGATAAGAATAAATCCAATTTTACGCACTAAAAGGCTACATTTTTTCTAAAGGAAGGTTTACCGGCTTTTAATAGAACACTTATATTAAAACTAAATTATGAGACATTTTTAAATTCTACTAAAAAAATAAACTTCATTTATAATAGTGGAATGTTTTAATTATTTTACGATTAAATTTTGGTATTTACTTTAAAATATTTATTTTCCAACGAATTGTCAAAAATACCAATTTTTATTAAAATGTGAATTTGTTTATTTATAAGGTCTGTTTATGATTTGAATTAGATATATCCTATGAAATTATAAAAAAAAATTGGTATCTTCTAAATGAAAATATAATATATTTATATCATGGAATAAGTAAATAAATTTTTCAAAAATGATAAATTAAGTTTTTGTATTTTTGTGAGATATAAATGTTTATTTAAAATTTTGTAATTAATTTAATGATTTAAAATAAAATTTATTTTCGAAAAATATATTCATAAATTAATATTTTGTTTTATTAGGATTATTAGTTAATTTTTTGAGGCCTTAATTAATTTTTATAGGTGTCATAAAATAGTTATAATATTAAAATCTATATTTTAGGAGTAAATGATGATATTATTTTAAAATTAAATTTCAAATAATTAGAAAATTATATAGATAAAATGGATTCTATTTTTAGATTATAAATGTTTAAAAATGGTTGCGGTGATTTTTTTTGTATTTTTTTTAAAATAGATTACTTTTTAGTGAATAATGAAATATGGTAATTTACGGTATTCGATAAATACATGAATTATTAAGTCATGGTGGATTCATAGATGATTTAGGCACAATTACTTCAAAATAACATTCACTACTTACTATATTTATTCATAATAATCAATACTATTTATATTCTTGATTCAAAATAATAAAAAATGAATAAAATATTTAGAAAAAAACCCCCCTCCTCCCCTATAAATATCACCCCTTCTCCTCAAACCATCAAAGACTTGAAGCTTGATTATATTCTACCCATATTCTGTCCCAAAACTCTCCCCCAAGTTCTGATATTTCTGGTCTAACAAAAAGACTATTTCAAATATTTTTAAGGAGGTTCTCAAGAAGAAAAATTCAAGAGGTAAATCCCCTTTTGTTCTTTTAATTTTATTTCAATTTCATTTCTTCTATTATCATTTACTTAAATTCTCTATCCAAACATGCATGATAACTCCATTATATTGTATATAATGTAGTTTTATTAAGATAATGGTATATCCACCATCAATTATTTTCTCTTCCCATTTTTATTCTAAAAATGAGAACATCGTCTGTGAGGTGTCGATTTACCGCCTTCATGGATAATGAGTTGATTTTTATAATTCCACTTTCAAGGATGGTCATAAAACAATTTTATGGTTAAAATAGATATTGATATATATATATATATATAATAAAACTTATTTAGTGTTTTGTAACCAGTATATATATATAATATTAATTCATGAAACAAAACTAGTACGTGATGATCAAAAAAATGCCAAAATAATCCAAATGGTTATCATTATTGTTTTATCTAATGAATAATCCTCATATCTGAAAAAAGGATATATAAGGCCATTAGATATTTTTAAAGTTCATTAATAACATAAAATTTTAATTATGGGTAACTATTTTCATTTCTCATGATCTTTTATACATGTATAAAACTGAACCAATTTGGAAAACCAAGAAAACAAACACTCCTTAATGAAAAAAGTGAATCTCATAACTCATCAAAATGGACAAAAATTAACTTAATAAAATTATAATAAAACAAATAATTGTTTAATAGGTTCTTAATTAAATTATTAATGAATCTAATTTCATTATACAGTACATTAAGTGCAAGTACAAAACACTTTTAGGTAGAAGGTAAGGGTTTTCTCATCTAACTTTTATTTCAGTGAGGTATGCCTTATTCACCACTTATATTTTATGTGTGGTGTATGTATAATACCCTTTGATATATGAAATCATGAGTTGGTTTCTATTTATGGTATTAAATTTTTCATTTTATTATTATTAATTTTATGGTATATATGATTCGATTGATTACAAATTGGTAAGGGGTTTTCCTAACACCTAAATTTTTCATTCGGGTTATGATTTCTCTCTCATTACCCCTATGAAATTATTAATGATTTTTGTATAATTATTATAAATTTTATGTATATGTTATAAATTCATGTATCCATATTAGTTTATATTTATTTGATGGTAGAATACATTTTTTATAAGGTTCCCTTTTCAATTCCTTCCGTTAATAAATCCCAATTAAAGGGAACTTCCCAATTTCTTACCCATTTTCAAGTACCATCCATAATAAGTTTTAAAAAACCATTATTGTTATAAAATAATATATTTTTTCGTTAAAATTTAACTTATTTCATTTCTGGTTTTATAGAAATAATTGTATCCTTTTCTGTTTTAAAGTCTCTTTTATATTTTCTCGTAAACCGCACTAAAGTGGCCTAATTTTAATGTTTCTTAAAAAACTCCTTTTATATGTTAGACTACATTTATGCCTGAAAGATCATTTCATTGTAAATACCTTTTATTTTATATGATATTTATTTTTATATTATTATTTATTTAAAATACAAATTATCTTCCCAAATAACTCTTCTTTCTAAAGTAAAAAAGGGGTTTTCTCGCCTCAATTTTAGTTTTGTGATATATATGCCTTATTCACCACTTATTCCTTTTATGTGGTGTATATACAACTCATTGATATATTATATCACAATTATTCTTATTCTCATGATATTATAAGTTTCATTTAATGTTATTCCATTATATGGAATATGATTTAAATGATTCAAGTTTTATAGGACAATCCAGAATGTTTACATATTATTTTCCTGAAGATTTTTTCAATGGTATAATTTAAAAGTATATTTATATAATGCAACATACTTTGTTTAATCTTGTAATTCATTGAGTTTTATTTATTATGATACCATATACCATATGTTTTTAGAGGTTTTATGATTATTTTGACTATTGATGTTCTATTTTGATGCCATTCATGTTTTATGGTTATAGTATTCACATTTTCTATGATATTTTGTCAATATAAATGTTTATGTTATTTATATTTTATCTTTTTCATATGATAAATTTAATGGAATTATTATGTTATGGGTGGGGCTCGATATAGCCCCTCAATTTATCAGTAGGTCACAAGTGACAAAATATATATGGAATTGGTTGAGGCCTTTAACATTTATTTTCAAATATGGTTTTTGATGAGTACTTAACCATTTATTTCACATGTATTTGATGAGGCTTTGATGTTATGTTTTAGGTGTCCACCATTATGCACTTAATCATTATGATAATAGTTATTGATAATCCAAGTGATTATTAAACTAGTATAATATCCATGTTTATGTTTTATTCTCTTATGATTATTTAAATGGAATTATTTAATCCTTTTTTATTCCTTCCATATTATTCTCAAGATTTTGTTTTAATGGAATGTGTTTTTAGTTATTCACCTTGACTTATCTTTTATATCTTCCATTTTATTTCTTACTATAAGATCCAATCCTTTTATAGAGTTGACTCAGACTTCAATTCATTTTTTTTTCTTATGTTGGGAAATTTTTGTTTGGGTTTTACATTGGGGTGTGTTTGGGTGGAAATTGGAAGAAAATGGGAAAAAGTTTGTGCACGGTTGGTGCACGATAAGATATAATTGTTCACCCATCCAAGGAAACCATGAAACCCTGAATAGTAGAGGTTTTCATGGTGGTGCACAATTTTCCAAATTATGATCCCCAAAAAGAAAAACCATGCACCCCAAAAAAACAAGCACATAGTTGGTGTATTATTGAGGAAAATAGTGCACCCCTACCCTTGACAGAGTGGATGGAAATTAAATTATCCTAAAAATTATTTTAAAATTTTCCCAAACCCCATCATTTACCCCAATTTGACCCCAATCAACCCTAGGTATAATTTCATGATTTTGGATATCTCTAGAATAATTTCAATCCCTCTCGACCTTTTTTCTTCATGATCTGAAGCCCAGATGAAATACCTTATCTTCTCCCAGTTTGTGGACTATATCTCATTGGTTTCCCATTCATACTCTTATGTTCTCTCCTTCTTTTGGTGGATAAAATCTTTTAATATTTCTAGATATAGATCTATATTTTATGAATCTATATATAGTCTTGTGGAACATACCTATATCTAATGTATCTTGTTTTGGTAAACCTTGATTTAGGGTAATAGATCTCAATCTGATCTATGTCTTCCTGCTGCTCAATTTTGGGGATTTCTATTGGACAATCATTCATAAACAAGTATATGTGGGTGTTATAATTTATAAAACCAATTGTCATGAGTTGATTTTGTGTATTCAAGTTGTATAATTTCTATTATTGTTTAGTAATTGAAATCACTAATTGAATTAATTAATTTGGTAAATTAATTAATTTAGATAATTGTGAAATTGTGATATTTAGGCATTTTTGAGAAAGATAATTAATTATGAGATATTGGGATATGTGATTTGATATTAAATTTTGGTAATTTATTATAATGGAATTGAGATGGGTGGATTAAGAAATTAAATATATAATAAAGATAATTAATAGGTGAATTAATTATCAATGTACTGATTAGCAAATTTGGGATGATTAATTATTGAGTTAGTTTACAAATTTGGAATTGTATTAAGAATAATTAATTTTTTAATTAATTGTTGGATGTTGAAAATGTGAAATATTTAATTTATTATTGAATTGATTAATGGAAATTGATGTTGTTAATTAATTATTGAATTAATTAATGGGATTCGATTAATTAATTTTTGAATTAATTAATTGATGTAGTGGTGGATAATTTTGATAAGAAGATTAGTGTCATTTAATCATGGCTGTGAAATGGGGTATTAGAAATGATGATCTAAGACCAATAAATAATGATAATATTAAATGGATGGCCTTTGGAATGTTAGACATGGAGTTCTACACCAGTGATGCATATGCACAATTGATAAATGGGGTTCCAGAAATAGAGTTCTACACCAAAGATAGATCAATAAATATTTTTGAGAATTGGGGTGTTAGACCTGGTGTGTTACACCAATGATAAAAATTTATAATTGAGATTTGGGGTGTTATGCATAGTGTTCTACACCAATGATAATTATGTAATATTGGGAATTGGGGTATTTGGTATGGTGTTCAATGCTTATTAAACATAGACATTGGAGTATGGTTCTAATTGGTTGTAACAATAAATTAAAGAATAAAAGTAAAATGAATTCCTATTCATTGAAATAAAGTCTTAATTGAATAAGTTACATGATTCAAACCCGTTGTGGACCAAACCAAGTATTGAGGTATGGATGTCCTCAGGAACCCAATGGTTTGTGTGGTTTAATAAATATTAATTGATAATGTGGTAACTATTTATTTATGCATTGTAATATTTTATTCATACAACTTCATAAACTTGTTATTGGCACGATTTGTTTAGAAACTTTTGTTGGTGGCCTATTGAGTTGTACTCACACCCTACTTAGGCTTCTTGATCGGTACATGAATTGATTTTAGGGATGTATTATAGGTTAAGGGATAGGTCCCCATGTCAGATGGATTAGTCTGGATGGACCATGGTTAAGGGAATTTGATATGGTTGAAGACCCACTTGGGAGTTGTTAGTGCCTTTCATTTGAGTTTTATTTTAGAAAATTGACATATATATTAGCATGGAATGTATTCTTCTTTAGTTGGATATTGTATTTCCTGAATTATATCTTGAGAGATTGGTTATTTTATGGTTATATATTCTTTTATAGTTGTTTTTTATTTCTATTTGAGTATTACTCTGATAAAAGAGGGTATAGTCTCCCCATGATAAGCTTATCTGACCCTCACTACTAATCACAAGACTCTATGGTGTACATGGAGGTGCACCTGAGGTAATGTGACCGACTAGCTTAGGGAATCAGTTGTGGAACCTAAGACAGTATGATACAAAGTGGTATTAGAGACCATTTTTCTTTACTTATTCTTTTGTTTAACTATTTTAGAAATTTAGATAGGAAACTAGAAAGATTCTGGGATTGGTTATGAGCTCGTGTATGTGAGTAGCTACCCCATGTACGGGGGAGAACCCAAGTGTCCCATGTGGGATTTTTGTTATTGTTATTTGATGTTATAATTGAAATTTATTTCACCTTTGGTGACTCACTTATTGTGTGATGTGATTAATGTTTTTGAGATTTGTTGATATTGACTCATGGTATCAACCTAACAAGAGTTGTGTCTGTATTCATCATTCTAGGCACTCAAGATTATTTTGTGAATGTGCATCATTTTAGGAATACATGGTAAAATGGGTTTTTGGTAAGTTGTTAAACATAAACTATTTTCTTTTCTTGTGAAATTGAATTGAAATAGGTTCCGAATATAAAATAAGAACTGGTAAAATGATGAAATAATGTGAATAAATGGGTGTCTAAATGAGAAACACAAATAATAATAATTTGTTTACCCTTGTTAACTAGGACCTATTTTTAGGATGGTTAAGGATAGTGAGAGTGCCTTAGTTTTGATCGTGTGGTGAGGTTTGGGAAAATAATTGTTGTGGCTTGTTGTGATTTTCCTCTAATGTGAATGTGATAAAGTTGTGTTATGAGTCCTATTTTTTTGATATTATAGAGTTATGTATCCTTGTCAATGCATGTTGAGAGGATGACCAGAGTACATGGATATATATGATCCTCCAATGGTAGAACCTAAGGTACCAATAGTGCCGGGTGAGGAAGTATGGGAACAGTTCTATGAGAACATCCCTTGCTTCATGTAATTCATGGGAAGATACCCAAGGTAGGTTGATAAGAACATGTCTGACCTAATGAGGGAGTTTCATTTGCATCACCCTCCAACTTTAACAAAATAGGGTATATCTAAGGGAGCTGAATTTTGAGTTGAGTTGATCAAGATGATACTAGACCATTTAGAGAATCCTACTAAGAAGAGGGTCAAGTTAGTTGTTTGTATGCTATGAGAATCAGTGAAGAACTCGTGGTACATTCTATTGTAAACTTGATAGACTGAGGGAATTCTATGGAAGGACTTTTTCAAGAAGTTCATAGAAACATTTTACCCAATGATGATGATATAAGAGAGAGCAGCTGAGTTCATGGGATTCCCTCAGGGGAGCATGTTTCTGATGTACTATGATAGTCACTTTATATATTTGCAACATTTTTTCCCATTATTGGAAGAAGATGATCATACTTCTGAAAAATGATTTCAGTATGGACTTAAGTGTGAAATTATGTCCCATGTGAATATCTTCAGGCTCAAAAAGTTCTCAAAAGTGGTAAATCAGGCTCTCATCTCATAGGGTAACCGGAAGGAGACTTCCAGTAGAATACATGTGTTTTATTCTAGAAAATATGGAGGTATATCTTCCGATTATAGGAAGTATTGTTATGAGAACCTTATCCAAAGTAGTGGATAATCTGGGGGGATCAGTTACTCAGTTTATTACCCAAGTTCTTTCCCACCATTGTGGTAGGACGTGAAACATTTTTAAACATTTTCCTAGACCACCAGTGGAGTTTCGAGCCTACGGAAGGTTGGTACATCTATATAGGTTCTACATGAACCCAGGGTAGGAAGTTATTGAGGGAGGATCTAGACAGAACCAAGGTGTGGGAAGGGGATCCTCTGAACCATATCAGTATTTCAGATGGAGTTCTATTGGATGAAGAGGTAGATCTACTGGACGTAGTGCTTTTGGGAAAGAGTTCCCATATCAACAAAGTTGTGAAACTCAAGGGATTCAGATGACATCATAAGGAAGAGGGGTAGGAAAGATGCATGTGGTGCATCCAACACTTGTGGATAGTGAGGCTAGTCCATTTGAGAGATACTATTCTACTATATTCTACTTTAATTAGTGACTTATTTGATTCTGGTGCCTATCATTCATTTAAATCTGTAAAAAAAATTAATGTTTTGAACCTGGAAATTTAGTTTTTTAGTGGGTTAATGAAAATAGATATATCATTGGGAATACAGTCTAGAGACATCTGTATGTGCAATGGGTTTTTTATTGAAGTCAGTGAGTATCATTTTCTATGTGATCTCTATATCCTTGGTATGTGAGGCTTCGACCTAACTGTGGGTACATAATAGATAGTCACATACGAAGCCAATATAGATTGTTACCAGAGAAGAGTGACTTCTAAATCTCCTAAGGGTAACCAATTTATTCACAATGGGGAGTAATATATCCATGAAGTCTAAGGACATGAGCCTCAGCCCAGTTTGTGAGGTATCCTTAAGTGCATCCACAAGACCCAAGTTCAAAACCAGGTAGAGGCATATTTTTGGGGGGTAATGTAGCTGTACTGTAGTATCACTATACACTGAGTGGTTACTGTAGTAGAACTTTACACTATACAGGTAATGTAGCAGATCTATACACTGTTTGGGTACTGTAACAAGCATTGTAGCAGTTACTGTAGTAGGTACTGTTCGGTACTGTAGCAATTGGAACTATTCACCTTGGGCCACTGGTTTGGGCATGGAGTCTTTAAAGCTTTCGAGCCACCCAGACCTTTGGGTTAGTAGTTGTAGATACCCGAAGCCTGACGTACATGGACATTACATTACTTTTGTGGAATACTTATTACATAACAAAAAACACACACACAAGGACCGTAATAGTTTAGTGTCTTTGGAAACTCGGGATATAATCTTCTAATCGTGGTGAAAGATCTTAAACATCTCCCATAAAGATCTTCTTTTTTTTAAACCTAAATCCTTTTTTTATGTCCTGGGGAAAAGAAAACATAAAAGGGTGAGATCAAATGCTCAGTAAGGGTAAAAAAAAGAAATATCAATCACTTCATATTCATAAGAACATATCTTTTGGAAGTCTTAACCTGCAAAAGAGATCATAATTTCATAACATGGGATAAATCATAGTAGTGAAATATAATCCCAAAAATCATAACTTAAAACATGAAACTTTGTGGCATACACACATAATCATAGAGAATCATTTCTTATTAGTCAAGACTCATTGTCAAGACTATCTTAGTGGACAAAGTCTCTTTCTGAACCGAGTTCACTCCTCGTTTCAGTCCTGTTTCACTGAACCGGTATAAACTACCATTCCAGCCATGTCTATCTCATGAGATATAAAATCTTTACCCAATGAATTAGAGAGAGATATTGGTCTCATCCATCTCATAATGATACCATTCTTATGTGTTCCACAAAATCATAAACCATACATCATAGCATAACCCATGTAATAAAAATGGGATTCTTAAACAACATGACATCATAAACCAATTCATATAAGAAAAAGGAATTCATAAAAATATTTCCATCACTACATAATCAAATCCATGTAATAATAGGTATAGAAACAGAACCCAATATTATCTTAGATGGAAAATAATTTTGATAAAACACTTGAACTCCATTCTTGAGGAAAATATCCTTTCTACTTCAAAAACACTTTTCATTTCATAACAGGTCATAAAATTATAACTAAAAGAAGTTGATAAAAAATAAACATGAAAACTTTTAAAGTAATCTTCTTGGAAATAATGTTTCAAAAATCCATTCATGCCATATAAGTTAAAAAAGCATTCTTCGTACTTTTGTCGGAAAAGTCAAAAAGTACCTCTTACGAAAAACAACAAAAGATTCCTTTCATATATTTTACTAAAAACTAACAGAAGGGTAAAATTGGATTTAAACAATTGTAGGTGGATGTAAATAATATTAAATATTGAGGAAACATGGATTTGGATGATAAAATACACCCCAGTAAATTCCAAAGTATAAACAATCTCGGATAAAAATGAGATTGTGATATTTTCCCTTACCTTAGTTCTGATTTTCTTCGTATGTGTCCAAACCTCCTGTATAATGATTTAAATAATATCATTGACTTATTCCAGAATCATACTCATTGTTATGATATCATATATGGTTCACTTATGGCTTTATATTACCCGTTCTTTTGTAAATTCCATGTTAAAGAGTGTTTTTGGTAAAATCATATCATTTGTCGTCTGTGTTTTGACTTGTAATTATTCATATGATTACTTAGATCATGATTACTTAATTCCAGAATATAAAACATTATTTATATATAATATATATTCATAATATAATAGATTAGTAAATGGAAATAAATACACCGTTCATGGAGACGGTAGACCGTATGTACGCATGAACGTTGTTTTCTTTTCCTTATTGAGTTGAATGTAATTAAGTAGATGAAATTAATATATATATACACATAAATACAGAATCATTATTATGTCATATATTTCATTATTACATATTATATATACTTTATAATCATTTATTAATGGTTAACGTGGAAAATGAATCTCATCGCGTCGTGGAGACGGTAGTCCGTGCGTACGCACGAGCGATGATATCGTTCTCATGATCGTGGAATTGTATTGGAGTGTATGTATACTATTTCAGAATCAATATCACTTTACAATAATTATATATAGTTATTATGTACACCATTATACCCATCCAAATAAGGTGGTGGTGGAAAATAGATTACACCACGGCGTGGAGACGGTATTCCATACGTACGCACGCGCGGTGATTTCGTTTTTCGTAGGATGGATAGATGGTGAAATAAGGTTGTTTCATAATTATAATAATATATTAGTATATGAGTGATACTGATGTTATTAGTTCATAATGAAAAAACTAAAGAAGAAGAAGTTGAAGAAGAAAGAAATTGGAAAGGATCAGTAATGGATATTACCTCTTCTTTGAAGTGCTTCTTTGAGACCTCCTTTTAGGGCACTAAAATTGGTCTTTTAAGAAGACCAGGACCTATAGGATGTCTCTAGGGAAGTGGAGAGGAGAAAATGGTAGGTTTTGGCCGAGCTTGGAGGCTCAAAGTGGTGTGATGAATAGAGGGAGGAGGTGCCCTTTTATAAGGGAGGAGAGGGGCACCTTTGGAATAACTAAAAATATTATTTTATTATAAATCCAAATTCGGTTTTAAATATCTCAAAATTGATTTATTTCGAATCTAAGGTGGGTATGGGTCGAAAACCTCTCATCTAATATAATTTAGACAAGTTAAGGTTCCTATTTTAACCTTATCATTTAGATTTAACATTAAATTAAATAATTCTACTTTTACCGTGTCTTCTTTTGTTCTTATACTATAAGGTTAATAAACATACTACAAGCAGCCAAACGAACCCCAAGTTGTTTATTATTAATATATATAACCTTATCTAAGTCATTTGGCTGAACCTTAGATTTTTATGAATAAAATAACAATTACTAATATAATATTTGTTTTAAAAACTATTTTATGTCAATTTTGACACTATTTAGTAATTGATTTTTTTGAAACTCATAACAGAATGATTAGTTCGAAAAAAGTTAATTAAATAAATACTAAAATGTCTTATTAACCTAGAAAATTAGTGTAATTCATAAAAAGTCTCTAATTATACATATTTAGGTATTTATAATATCAATTATTCTAATTTTTCACTATTATGGTAATTACTGCATCATCATTGTGTCATAAATAAATTAAAATATTTTAAGTCTAAAAATTACAAATAAAATATAATTATGTAAGAAATCTTTTTATATTTCTAATGAATATTTATAGTCGAATTTATCTTATGTATAAACTTATATTAAAAATGATTTACTTATCAAACTTTGATTTTAACTATTTTAACCCTTCTTTAAATAAATTAATAATAAATGTCCTAATCTAATCCAAGTGGGCCTAAATGGTCATATTTTATTCCTAAGGTTGTTTTTGGTCGAATTAAACTTTTCCAATAGAATTAGTACATGTGTTAGGGTAATAATAATATCATTTTTACCCTTAATTACCCTATTTACTTTTAACCGTGGTAAAAAAAAGTAAAAAGTTACTATTCACCAAAAATTATTTTCATCTCATTGAACCACATTTTAGTCCTTGATATTAACCATATCTCTTGGATTTTTGAAATTCCACTCACAGAAGCGGTAAAATTATGTTTTATGAAAAATTCAGTTTTTTAACTTCCACTTAGTGGTTTCACTATTCGTCAAAAAATGAAAGTTTCCAGAAAAATACCAAAAAATAGATCTAAGCTATATTTTATATTATGAATTAAAAAATGATGTCTATTTTATCAAATTCAAAACATATCATCTACATTAACTAATTTAAAAAAATGAATTCTCGTCGTCAAAACAAATAGCGTGTTTTTAAGAGATAATAACTATCAAAAGATTGACACTTGTTTATAACTGGTTTAAATGTGAAATTACATCCAATGACCGACATTGTATTAAATTGTAAAAATATATTCTAAATATACTATAAAACCACTCAAATTAATAATTTATCACTATTAATTATTTCGATAAAAAAATTGTTTTTAATTATAATTTAGTAATTTCACTATTCATCAGAATATGAAAGTTATCCGAAAAGTACCAAAATTTCACCCTAAGCTAATTTCGATATTCTGAATCCAAAAATGAAGAACATTTTGTAAAAAACAAAATTTACAAAATTTCAAAAAGTGGTTATTACTATTCATAACGGCTAGTTTTAATAATATTTTAATAGCATATTGTTGTTTAGTAAAACCCGGTATTGCGTACAACACACGCTATCGAGGAAGGTCGCGATTGCGTGTAATGCAAGCCAAGTCAAGGTTGCGTGCTATGCAAGAATCCTTTGTTGTTTCGTATAACATAATCCAACCATATTTCATTTATACATTGAATATATATATATATATATATACTCAATGTTGCGTAGAATAACTATTATCAAAATTGTGTGTAACACAATCCAAGAATAGTGTTGCGTATACTGCAAGCTAATACGGTGTTGCGTATAGAACAAGGTAATATTGGTGTAGCATATAACACAAGACATTAATGAAATTAAAAGAATATTTTTCATAAAATCTCGGGGTGTTACATTCTACCCCCCTTAAAATGAATTTCGCCCCCGAAATTCGTCGGGGTAATAAATGGTTTACTACTCGAAAGTTTCTTTAATAGAAACCCACATCATAAAAAGGAATACCAAAACTTGGCTTTAAAAACTAAAGTATGAAATGTAACGATTACCCAAATAAACTAATCACTGGGTTTCCACATAGGTGAAAATATGGATATGGAAGAGAAATATAACCATCATGTTCTGATGGAGAGTGGTAGAGAACATGGCTATGGAAAAGCTAGCAATCACAAAGCCATAAATTTGTGACGATCTAAGGTACCATCTGATTCATCAGATATAAGAGCACTAGGACAACATTTTTGGTTTTCAAGATCATTTCCCTAAAGTTGATGAAATTGGAATTAGAATAAATACTTTTGTGATTTTGGTATAGTCTCACCGTTTTCGTTCTTTGGACAATTTCCACTTCATCTCTTAAAGAAATGAAGTTGAATTTGTCATTTGTTATGTGTTAGTAGATCATGTGATAGAATGATGGGTCATTCTATCTGTCTCAAACAAAAGGTTGGAAAAGTTATCACAAAATACATAAGTCCATCTATAGTGAGATTAATCATATATAGTTCCTAAAATGGACTTATACTTCATATATCATACTGCTTAATATAATAAAACTAGTTTCTACTAAATAGGGACTTCCTGTAGGCCATTGGTAAGCGATAAAAGCCAGTCGCACTTCGATTGTGGGTTTGATTCCCACAGCCTTGTTCGACGCGATGGGCTGTCACCCGTCCTGCAGGTTGTCCTTTTTCTAAAACTACATTACTATAACATCCTATCGATAATATCGAAAGAACTTCTATCCTTAAACAATACTAACTTATGTCCAACATAATCTATTCCAATCATTAGTCTTATCCATAATACTGCAGTCCACTCTCATAATATAGTGAAAATGATTACCATAGATTTAATACCATCGTTGATCCCCATATATCATAAGATATGTCTTGTTCGTCACATTCTAAACATTCAAAGGCCTTAATCATGTATTCTATTGAATACTCATTGAACCTTAGTGAAAACATGAATGCTGTTAAAAGTTAACTCTTTCCACATACCAAAATCCTCAAAATTCTATATCCTCAAACCATGATATCACTTAGTCCTTATATCAATCATGAGCTCATGAATACTATCAAACATTTCATTTTCTCCTTATCCCTTCATTATGCACATATTATCTACGTTTAAAAATATTTGAATCACTTTTCATGGTTACTGGTACCTTAAAATTATTGAAAACCACAATAGACCAATACATAAATATTTCAATACAACATAAAAGTACCTCAACAACATTATTCTTGAATACAAATACATAAACACTTCAGTCCATCCACTTCAATGATTGTCCTGAAATAAGTCCTTCCCTGATTTAGAAGTAACTTTTTAGGTCAGGGCATTGAATTGGGTAATGCTCATGTTCTCCACAAATAAGACATTGAACTCCATAATAGTCTGTCACTCTATGACCCTTTTCTCCACACAGATAACATCAGTCCCTCCATTTGAGGTATTCCTCAAGGTTCTTCTTCCCTTCTTTAGAAATCTCAATCTTCCTTTCTTTATTCTCCTCAACATGCGAACATGCATAATAGTTTATCTTCCTCTTCTTTGATGAATTAGGAATACCACTAAATTTTACCTTGTTAATCATATATCGCGATGACTGATTCGGCATAATCACAAGATCTTTCTCTCTAGGAATTACACAATTGTGTTGCTCATAGTCACAAATTTGTCCATTGGATTCAATGATAACTTAATTACTTCTGGTTCCCTCCATTAACTAAAACACAAAAAGAATCTTGTGATAGGAAAAAATCATGCTAGAGAAAACAACATAATAAGGGGGAGTACCCTCAATATCTAACATCTTAGGTTAAATTATATGATTGTTACCGTAGTTCTAGGACTATATCCTATACATATACTTATCCTTAGGGACATCCCTAGACATACCTTAAAAATATCTCTACAGATCTCACTAATGTTTTCGCATCCTAGTTTCCAAAGGTTGACTAAACTTTTCCTCTGATACCAAATGTAGAGACCCGAAGCTTGATGTACATGGAAATTACATTACTTTTTCGAAATACTTAGTACATAACAAAAAACACACACACAAGGACCATAATAGTTTAGTGTCTTTGGAAACTCGGGATATAATCTTCTAATCGTGGAGAAAGATCTTCAACATCTCCCATAAAGATCTTCTTTTTTTTTAAACCTAAATCCTTTCTTTATGTCCTGGGGAAAAGAAAACATAAAATGGTGAGCTCAAATTCTCAGTAAGGGTAAAAAAAAGAAATATCAATCACGTCATATTCAAAAGAACATATCTTTTGGAAGTCTTAACCAGCAAAAGAGATCATAATTTCATAACATGGGGTAAATCATCGTAGTGAAATGTAATCCCAAAAATCATAACTTAAAACATGAAACTTTGTGGCATAAACACATAATCATATAGAATCATTTCTTATTAGTCAAGACTCATTGTCAAGACTATCTTAGTGGACAAAGTCCCTTTTTGAACCGAGTTCACTCCTCGTTTCAGTCCTGTTTCACTGAACTGGTATAACCTACCATTCTAGCCATGTCTATCTAATGAGATATAAAATCATTACCCAATGAATTGGAGGGAGATATTGGTCCCACCCATCTCATAATTATACCATTCTTATGTGTTCCACAAAATCATAAACCATACATCATAGCATAACCCATGTAATAAAAATGGGATTCTTAAACAACATGACATCATAAAACAATTCATATAAGATAAAGGAATTCATAAAAATATTTCCATCACTACATAATCAAATCCATGTAATAATAGGGATATAAATAGAACCCAATATTATCTTAGATGGAAAATAATTTTGATAAAACACTTGAACTCCATTCTTGATGAAAATATCCTTTCTACTTCAAAAACACTTTTCATTTCTTAACATGTCATAAAATTATAAATAAAAGAAGTTGATTAAAAATAAACTTAAAAACATGTAAAGGAAGCTTCTTGGAAATAATGTTTTAAAAATCCATTCATGCCATATAAGTTAAAAAACATTCTTCGTACTTTTGTCGGAAAAGTCAAAAAGTACCTCGTACGAAAAACGACAAAAGATTCCTTTCATATCTTTTACTAAAAACTCACCGAAGGGTAAAATTGGATTTAAACAGTTTTAGGTGGATTGAAATAATATTACATATTGAGGAAACATGGATTTGGATGATAAAATACACCTCAGTAAATTCCAAAGTATAAACAATCTCGGATAAAAATGAGATTGTGATATTTTCCCTTACCTTAGGTCCGATTTGCTTCGTATGTGTCTTAACCTCCTTTATAATGATTTAAATAATGTCATTGACTTATTCCAGAATCATACTCATTGTTATAATATCATATATGGTTCACTTATGGCTTTATATTACCCGTTCTTTTGTAAATTCCATGTTAAAGAGCGTTTTGGGTAAAATCGTTTCATTTGTCGTCTGTGTTTTGACTTGTAATTATTCATATGATTACTTAGATCATGATTACATAATTCCAGAATATAAAACATGATTTATATATAATATATATTCATAATATAATAGATCAGTAAATGGAAATAAATACACCGTTCATGGAGATGGTAGACCGTACGTACGCATGAACACTGTATTCTTTTCCTTATTGAGTTGAATGGAATTAATTAGATGACATACATATATATATACACATAAATCCAGAATCATTATTATGTCATATATTTCATTATTACTTATTATATATACTTTATAATCATTTATGAATGGTTAACGTGGAGAATGAATCTCATCGCGTCGTGGAGACGGTAGTCCGTACGTACGCACGAGCGATGATATCGTTCTCATGATCGTGAAATTGTATTGGATTGTATGTATACTATTTAAAAATCAATATCACTTTACAATAATCATATATATTTATTATGTACACCATTATACCGATCCAAGTAAGGTGGTGGTGGAAAATAGAATACACCACGGCGTGGAGACGGTATTCCGTACGTACGCACGCGTGGTGATTTTGTTTTCCGTAGGATGGATAGATGGTGAAATAAGGTTGATTCATAATTATAATAACATATAATTATATGATTGATACTGATGTTATTACTTCATAATGAAACAAATAAAGAAGAACAAGTTGAAGAAGAAAGAAATTGGAAAGGATCGGTAATGGATATTACCTCTTCTTTGAAGTGCTTCTTTGATACCTCCTTTTAGGGCACTAAAATTGGTCTTTTAAGAAGACCAAAACCTCTAGGATGTCTCTAGGGAAGTGGAGAGGAAACAATTTCAGGGTTTGGACGAGCTTGAAGGCTCAATGTGGTGTGAGGAAGAGAGGGAGGAGGTGCCCTTTTATAAGGGAGGAGAGGGGCACCTTTGGAATAACTAAAAATATTATTTTATTATAAATCCAAATTCGGTCTTAAATAGATCCAAATTGATTTATTTAAAATATAAGGTGGGGATGGGTCGAAATACTCTCATATAATAGAATTTAGACAAGTTTAGGTTCCTATTTTAACCTTATCATTTAGATTTAACATTAAATTAAATAATTTTACTTTTACCGTGTCTTCTTGTGTTCTTATACTATAAGGTTAATAAAGTTACTATAAGCAGCCAAAAGAACCCCAAGTTGTTTATTATTAATATATATAACCTTATCTAAGTCATTTGGCTGAACCTTATATTTTTAGGAATAAAATAACAATTACTAATATAATATTTGTTTTAAAAACTATTTTGTGTCAATTTTGACACTATTTAGTAATTCATTTTTGTGAAAATCATAACAGAATGATTAGTTCGAAAAAATTTAATTAAATCAATACTAACATGTCATATTAACCTATAAAATTAGTTTAATTCAAAAAAAGTGTCAAATTATACTTATTTAGGTATTTATAATATCAATTATTCTAATTTTTCACTATTAGTGTAATTACTACATCATCATTGTGTCATAAATAAATTAAATTATTTAAAGTCTAAAATTTAAAAATAAAATATCATTATGTAGGAAATATTTTTTTATTTCTAATGATTATTTATAGTCGAATTTATCTTATGTATAACCTTATATTAAAAATGATTTACTTATCAAACTTTGATTTTAACTATTTTAACCCTTCTTTAAATAAATTAATAATAAATGTCCTAATCTAATCCAAGTGGGCCTAAATGGTCATATTTTATTACTAAGGTTGTTTTTGGTCGATTTACACTTGTCCAATAGAATTATGACATGTGTTAGGGTAATAATAATATCATTTTTACCCTTAATTACCCTATTTACTTTTAACCGTGGTAAAAAAAGTAAAAAGTTACTATTCACCAAAAAATTATTTTCATCTCATTGAACCAAATTTTAGTCCTTAATATTAACCGTTCCTCTAGGATTTTCGAAATTCCACTCACAGAAGCGGTATAATTAAGTTTTATGAAAAATTTAGTTTTTTAACTACCACTTAGTGGTTTCACTATTCATCAAAAAATGAAAGTTTCCAGAAAAAATACCAAAAATTAGATCTAAGCTATATTTGATATTATGAATTCAAAAATGATGTCTATTTTATCAAATTCAAAACATATCAGCTAAATTAACTAATTTAAAAAAATTAATTCTCGTCGTCAAAACAAATAGCATGTTTTTAAGAGATAATAACTATCAAAAGATCGACACTTGTTTATAACTGGTTTGAATGTGAAAATTACATCCAATGACCAAAATTGTATTAAATTTTAAATATATATTCTAAATATACTTTAAAACCACTCAAATTAATAATTTATCACTATTAATTATTTTGATAAAAAAAGTTGTTTTTAATTATAATTTACTAATTTTCATTATTCGTCAGAATATGAAAGTTATCCGAAAAGTACCAAAATTTCACCCTAAGCAAATTTCGATATTCCGAATCCAAAAATGAAGAGCATTTTGAAAAAAATAAAATTTACAAAATTTCAAAAAGTGGTTATTACTATTCATAACGGCTAGTTTTAATAATATTTTAATAGAATATTGTTGTTTAGTAAAACCCGGTATTGCGTACAACAGATGCTATCGAGGAAGGTCATGATTGCGTGTAATGCAAGCCAAGTCAGGGTTGCGTGCTGTGAAAGAATCCTTTGTTGTTTCGTATAACATAATCCAACCATATTTCATTTATACATTGAATATATGTATATATATACTCAATGCTGCGTAGAATAACTATTATCAAAATTGTGTGTAACACGATCCAAGAATAGTGTTGCGTATACTGCAAGCTAATACAGTGTTGCGTATAGCACAAGGTAATCTTGGTGTAGCATACAACATAAGACATTAATGAAATTAAAAGAGTATTTTTCATAAAATCTCGGGGTGTTACAGTAGGGCTTTCAGGCCACCTCAAGGCCTTCGGGCCACATGCAGTTTCCCCAGACACACTACAAAAAAGGAGCAGCCCCAAAAGAGGATTCAGATCCGGTGAACTTACCAGAGTTGAGACAAATGGATTTGTCAGAATGAGAGGGTATGGCTATGCCATCGAGACCAGTCTGTGCTTGCATAGGAAGCCTAGCCAGATGGCCATGCGAAGGTGGAGAGATAATACCATGACGTAGATGCTGGGGAGGGGCAGTTCCTTATAAATAGTCTGGTTGAATTTCCTAAAGACCTTAGGGTCGTGTAATTTCCTAAGCCTACTGGCCTTGTAATCTTTGAGCCTACGGTCCTTGTAAGGGTTCCCCCTCATCCCTTGAAATGGGGTTATCAAAAATCAATAAAAATGAAGGCCTTCGGTCCATTCAGGCCAAGAAGTCCAAGAAGGGATAATTACTCAAAAACTAGCAGAGATCATAGACCATGATTCTAGTATTTTACTGGATAATGTATGTTTAATGCTTGATGTCTTTCCACCAGTGGTGGAACAATTTGATGATGTTTTTTCAACTGACTTATCAGGGCTGCGACCTAAGAGAGATGTCGAATTTATTATTGAGATCATGCATAGGGATAATCTAATTTTTATTCCTCTTCAAAGAATGGAACTGATAAATATTCAAGATAAAAATAGTTATATAGAATATTTGGGGGATAAGGGGTTTATCCAATCAAGAACATCACCTTGGGATTCTTCTATGTTGTTTTCAACGAAGATGTATATGAGTTTGCATTTGTGTGATGGTTATCGAATGTTAAACAAGATGATGTTGTATAATTGATATTTTCTATGGCATATTGATCATATGTTTGACCATTTGAGAGGATATTGTGAGTTTTCAAAGATATTCTTGTGGTTGGGGTATCATCAGCTGAGAGTTCGGACTTTAAATATACTGATGAATGCTTTGAGAAGAAGATATGGCCTATGTGAGTTCATTGTGATGCCATTTAAGTTGTGAAATGTACCAATATTATTTATGGCCTTGATGAATAGAATATTTATTATATACTTGGATCAATTTGTGGTGGTGGTCATGGATGATATCTTGGTGTAACCCAAGACTTATGATTATCATTTCCAACATCTTGACATCATCCTGAGTACACTGATAGAGGATTGAATATATGCCAAGATATATAAGTGTCACTTTTTTATTGAATAGTGACACTTATTGGGGCTAATAATCTTGGGGAAAGGTATGTTAGTGAACACCTAGAAGCTTCAGGTTATGGTTTATTGGGAGCATCCCAAGAACATTTTCTATATCCATAGCTTTCTAGGGTTAGCTGGTTATTGTCGGAGATTCATCTAGGACTTATCCCATTTAGCAGCACCTATTTATTGATTGACCAAGAAATGGATAAAGTTTTAATTTTCTAAATCTTATAAGAGTTCCTTCCAGGATTTGAATACGAATTTGACATATGCACCAATCTTGATCCTACTCGAGCTAGGTGAGGATTACATGGTGTATTGCGGCGCTTTTGGTATTTGACTCTATGAAATGTTGTTGTAAGGAGAACGAGTCATGGAATATGGGTATCGATAGTTTAGTCCAGATGAACTAAACTAAATTACACATGACCACAAGTTAGAGGAAGGTTTTTATGCTCTGAAGTGTTGGTGAAACTATATGTTTGGTGAGAAATTTATGGTGTTTATCGATCACAATAGCTTAAGTTATATCTTCTTGCAGTGATATTTGAATCTTCGTCAATGGATATGGGTTGAGTATATAGAGTCTTTTGATTTTGATCTAGCATATACACCTAGTAATGGAAATCGGTTAGTTTCTCTTTTGAGTAGTAAAACTTAGACACATATGGTTTAAGAGTCTAGTGCTAAGTGGAAGATGATGGATTTACTAGCTAAGATGCATGTGCTAGTTTAGGAAACTCAAGAGCAGATTACTCTGGTTTTAGTTTCAATGGAGTCTACACATTTGATATGGATATGAGAAAGATAGTATAAGGATATATAGTGTTTTACCTTGAGGGAAATCCTTGAATTTGTGGATTGACCTTCTATTTGGATCATAGATAAGGATTAGATCATTTATGTTAGGAATCAGGTTGTTGTCCCTATGATCATGTTAGAGGAGCTCAAGTGACAATTTCATACCTTGAAGTGTTCTGTATATCCATGGGTAACCAAAATTTATGGTGACCTATGATGATATATTTGGAGGTTTGGAATGAAAAAGGAGATAGCAAGGTTCATGACATGATACTACACCTATTAGTAGGTAAAGAAAGAGCATCAATGACCTGGAGGTTTTCTGTAGTTCTTTACTATTCTGGAATGGAAGTGGGATGATGTGATAATTGATTTTTTTGGGGGTCTTCCAATATTTCCAAGGAATAATGATTCTTTTTAGGTTAGTGTGGATTGACTGAAAAATGTAGCGCATTTATTTCCTATTTTAGAGACTTTCTCAATAGAGCAGCTCAGAGATTTCTATGTTCCGAAGATATCCCATCATCACCGGGTTCCACGGACTATAGTTTTAGATCATGACTCACATTTCACTTAACTAATCTATAATGGATTACAAAAATATTAGGTACACAAGTATTATTGAGTATGATCTTCCACTCACAAATAGATTGGAAGTTAGAGTGTACAATACAAGTGATTGAGGGTATGTTGTGGGCATGTGTTCTTGACTTAGGAGGATCTTGGGAGAATCACTTGGCCCTAGTATAGTTTTCATATAATAATAGTTATTAGTTAATCATATATATGTCACCATATGAGGAACATTATGTTATACCGTCCATATTGCCATTATAATATATGGAGACTGGTGAGTCAGAGTTGTTGGAACTGAGTCTCCTACAAGAGACGTCAGAGAATGTTTAGTTGATTAAAAAATGTAAGTATATGGATTAGAGTAGGTAGAAGTTGTATGCTAATAGACATAGATGACCCCTAGATTTTACATAGGGTGATTTTCTGTTCCTTTGGGTGTCTCCTAGGTTGGGTCACCACATGATATAGAGACTAGGAAAGTTGGTTCCCATGTTTTTTTGGATCTTTTGAGGTTTTGACAAGGATCGGACCAATGGCATACCGATTGGCTCCTCCATAAAAATATAGCACTATGCATGATGTTTTACATGTATCAGAACTATAATAGTATCAACCTAACCCATATCATGGGATCGATGTCTATGAGGTTGACATAGATATGTATGTTTCCTTTGAAGAGAATCGTATACCTGTATTGGATCATATTGAGAAAGAGTTTTTAAGAAAGACAGTGCTGATAGATTGAGTATTATAGAAACATGGTGTTGTGTATGAGTAAACATAGGAAAGGGAAGAATATATGTGGGCTCAGTAGCCCAATCTCTTTGGTTCAGAATGACAGGGAATCTTGGGAGTGCAGCTCGAGGATGAGTTGTTATGAGGTGAAGATATTATAAGATATTGATCATTTCTGGAGTTGACTAAGACTTTATTTTAGGTATTATTTTGTCTTATGTTGAACAATTTTCATTTGGGTTTTACTTTGGGGTGTGTTTAATTAAAAATTGAAAAAATTTAAAAAGGGGGTTGTATAATGTTGGTGTGTGGTTAGAGAAAACCATGTGCCCAACCCAAGAAACCATGCAACCACGAACAATGGTGTTTTGTTTGGATGGTGCACAATTTTCCAAACCGTACACCCTAAAAATTAAAGACCAGGAACCCCAAAAATAATAAGCGCACAGTTAGTACATGGTTAGGGAAAACCGTTCCCCCCTACCTAGGAAATCGTGCATAGGAATTCAATTAGACCAAAAAATATTTTTAAAATTTTACCAAACCCCCTAATTAACACTAAGTTGCCCCCAACTCAACCCTAGGTGGTATTTCATGATTTTGGATCTATCTAGAGGAATTTAAAGCCCTCCCAACCTATGTTCTACTCAATATGAAGACCATATCGAAGATCTTCTCCTATCCAAATAATTGGATCTTATCTTGTTGCTTTCCTGTTCATCCTCTTATGTTCTCTCTTTCTTTTGGTGGATGAAATATTAAATTTTTTCTAGATCATGATCAAGATCTAGATTTGAAAAATCTAGATCAAGGCTAGTGAATCTATACCTCGATCTAAGGGGTCATTTTTTTGTTAAATATTGATTTCGGTTAATAGATCTGGATCCAATCTATGTCATTATGCTGATCAATTTTGGGGATTTTTATTGGAAGATCGTTCATCAATGATTGGACATATGAGGTCTAATTTCCAAGACCAATAATCATGAATTGAATTCATATGTCCATGTTGTAGAATTTATTATATTGTTTAGAAATTAAAATCCCTAATTGATTTAATTAATATGTAAATTAATTAATTTAGATAATAATGACGTCTTGAGATTTATGGTTTATTGGGAAACATAATTATTAGAGAATTAATTATGAGATCTTGGGATTTCTGATTTGATATTTAATTGTTGGAATTAATTATAGTGGAATTGATATGGTTGGATTGAGAAATTAAATGTAGGATAAGGATAATAAATTCATAAATTAATTATCAATTTATTAATTGGGAAATTTGGGATAATTAACTATTTAGTTAATTTTCAAATTGTGGAATTGTATTTAAGAATAATTAATTGGTGAATTAATTACTGTATGTTGAAATTATGAAATGTTGAATTATTCTTGAATTTATTAGTGGAAATTGATGTTGTTAATTAATTGTTTAACTAACAAGTAGACTTGGATTAATTAATTTATGAATTTATTAATGGAAATAGTGGTGGTTTATTATGATAAGTGTAACACCCCAAGCTTCCACGGTACACTTTTCTTTGAAAAATACAATAGCGTGTGTTGTACGCAACTTCGCGTTCTAACACACCAACACCAATCAAACTAGCCGTTATAAAAAGTAATACCCACTTTTTGAATATTTATAAATTTTATCTTTCAAAATGGACTTCATTTTTTGATTCGGGATATTGAAATTAGCTTAGGGTGAATTTTTGGTATTTTTCTGAAAACTTTAAATTTTGGATGGATAGTGAAAAACACTAAGTTATTGTTTCAAACCAAATTTTAATTTAAATAATTATTTATTTTATTTAAATTTATTTTAGGTCTAAATATATACATAATACCTATATAAGTTCAATTTAATTCCTTAATTTCAATTTATAATAATTTTAGTTATATAAAAATTTTATTGAACTTTTCACCGTCTTTTACCCACCTCCTAGGAGAATTTTCAAATTCACATAAAACATAATTTTACCGCTTCTGTGAGTTTAATTTCAAAAATCTGAGAGACATGGTTGATATCAGTAAGAAAAATTTGTTTCAATAAGTTGAAAATAATTTTTGATGAATAGTAACCTTTTAATTTTATTTACCACGGTTAAAAGTAAATATGGTAATTAAGGGTAAAAATTATATTATTATTACCCTAAAAAATGTCCTAATTCTATTGGATAAATATAATTCAACCAAAACAACCTTTGGAATAAAATATGAACCTTTTTGGTCCACTTGGATTAGATTAGGACACTTATTATTATTTTATTTAAAGAAAAGTTAAAAGAGTTAAAATCAAAGTTTAATAACTAAAACATTTTTAATACAGGGTTATACATAAGATAAATTAGACTATAAATAATAATTATAAAGCTAAAAATATTTCCTACATAATGGTATTTAATTTATATTTCTTTAGACATTGAATAATTTAATTTATTTACGACACAATGATGATGCAGTAATTACCTTATTAAGGAAATATTAAAAAAATTGACATTATAAATATCCAAATAAATGTAATTTGAGACTTTTTATGTATTCCAATAATTTTCTAGGTTAATATGGCATATTAGGGTTTTCTAGATGAATTCTTTTGGAAGTAATAATGCTGTTATGAATCTAGAAAAAACAAAATACCAAATATTGTTAAAATTGACATACAAGAGTTTTTAAAACAAATACTATTTTATTAATTGATATTCTATTCCTAAAAATATAAGGTTTTCCCAAAAGACTTATATAATGATAGGTGTATCATTAATGAACCACTTGGGATTATCTTGAAAGTATGTAGTATGTTTGTTAACGATATAATATAAAAATACAAAGAGACATGGTAAATGTCAAACTATTTAACTACGAGTTAAATCTAAAAGATAAAGTTAATATAGTGACCCAAACCTATCTAAAAACAATTTTTTGAGTGGGTTTAGACCCATACCCACCATATACTTTAAATAATATACTTTGGAGCCATTAGAAACAGTTAAATTATTTTATTATAAAATAATATTTCTAGCTTTTTCTAAGGTGCCCCTAACCACTATTATAAAAGGGAACTCCACCTTCTCTCTAATTCACACCTTCAAAGCCATTTGGATCAGCCAAACCCTAACCAAATACCCTCTCAACTGTCCTCCTTTCATCATAGAGTCATTTCTTTAGTCAGAAATCCAACCTAAGGATCCCTTTTGATCAAATCAAAAGGTATAACCCGAAGAAGAGGTAAATATTTTATCTCCTCTTTCAAGTTTTGTTCTTCTTCCACATTCTCTTTATTTGTTGTTTCCATTCTAAAATGATAAATCTTGTATATTATATATACTATGATGTTATTATAAATATTTTAAAACTATATTCTTTATTCTATCCATCTTTTTAATGACATTTCACCACACATGCATATGTACGTCTTACCGTCTCCACGTCGTGGTGTAATTGTTATTAAATACATTATTATTTGGATGGGTATAATATTGATGTTTAATTGATTAAAATAATAAATATAACATGATAATGATTCTTTATATATGATATAACATCCAATTATATATTATTTTAATATCAAAAGAATGATATTGTCTCTCGTGCGTACGTACGGATTACCGCCTCTACGAACACGATGACATTCATTCCCCATCGTATCAATTCAAGACTAATTTTCATTATATGATTAAAAATAATGTTTAAAGACTCAATATAATTCTAAATATGAATATTATAAATCCTATCAATAACAATAATTACTTACACAACAAATCATATAAAGGAAATGAATCAGTTAACACCTGAAACAACAATAATACTAAGATAATACTAACAAAGAAGTGTTTAAAGATCATATATGATATAATATTAATATATATGATTCTTTTATAATTTAATAAAAATTATTTCACCATTATACATGATTCTACCGTACCCTCAACCAAGGAAAATTACAAGGAAAGGGTTAATTTCACAATCTCTTTATTATCTAAGGTTGTTTTTATGTAAGTATCTATTGGGACGTCTTTATCATCCACGTCCATGTATCTTAAAAATGTATTCCAATTTTTTTTTAGTATTTAATAGACTATGGGTTGAATTCATTTATACACTGGTTTGACTTTTTATAAAATGTTTTAAATGAATCTTTCGGTCGTTTTCCAAACAAGGTACTTTTTAACCTTTTCGACAAAATTAAGGTAAGAATGTCTTTTTTTAACTTATACGGCGGGTGTGGCTATTTCCCATAGTTATAACATCATCGAAGATTCCCTTACAAGATGATAATAATATTTTCAAATATAAATATTTTATTTTATAATTACATGTCTTTTAAATGATTTCAAAATCGAAAGAGATATTTATTTAAAAAGTTTTTGATTCCATCTATGTCAATATCCTTTGATGGATTTTAAGTTTGTTTGAAGTTGATTTATTATGATACAAAATTTCAATACTATTTTGAAGGTTTTGTGATATGTTTGACTGTGGATGTGTTATTTCATACCATTCATGGTTTATAGATAAAGTATTGACATTTTTTATGCCAGTTTTAATACGAATGTTTATGTTATGTTTAAAACTTTTCATATGGGGAATGAATTGGACTTAGTAAGTGATGGGTGGATCCCGCTATATCTCCTCGATGCATCGGTAGGTCTCATGAGAAAAACTAGTGTCTTTGAATAAGGCCTTGATAAAATATTATTTGTGTTCTTGGCATAAGGCCTTCACTATGTGGTTATGAAAGTCTAGAATTATGCATTCTATCATTATGAAAGTGGGTATTGATATTACATGTGATTATTTGACTAGTAGAATATCCATGTGAGTAAGTAAATGGCATTATTTGATTCTGTCTTTGCCATATTATTCGGAAGGTCAAGTTTAAAAGTCTTTTTTTAGTCTTATAAATTACCTTAAATGTTTATGCTTATTTATGAATGTTTTTTCTATGTTGTTATCCTTACTGAGCATATGAGCTCACCCCTTTCTATGTTTTATTTTTCCCAGGATGCGAAGAAGTATTTTATGACTGACCAGTAGGGATAGTCTGAGGGTACATGAGTGTGGTCTATGGAAACATTGTTGTTGTAGTTTTTCATTTTATGATGTAATGTAAACCTTATGAATGTATCTAGTACTTCTAAGGATACTAAACTAATCAGGTTTTTGAGACATGATCTTTTGTGATCATGCCAATGTTATGTAATAATGCATCAGATCTGGGTAACTGGGGTCGGGGCGTTAAAGTTGGTGTCAGAGTATGGTTAGTACAAACCTTGGAAACTAGATTTAGATAAACTCTAATTATAGAACATTACCCTAGGCTAGACTTTGAGAATTAATATAGAAGAACTTCCTAGAATTTTGGTATTGTAGATATTTTGTGAGTTTTCCAAGAAATAAATCCCTGTCTTGATACAAGAAGGTAGAGGCAGCTCTGGAACCGATGTACCTAGGGGTAAACCCCAAAAACACCGCTTTGAGCTAGACTCAAATGGGAACTGGTGCACGCCAACGAGCCTTGCTACACTCTTGGTTACGACACTCTTGGGGATATGATTGGGATAATTATCATTTTATATAAAAACTATTATGAAGGTTTTATGAGTATATACTTCTCAAAGAGAACATTTTTAGGATTATGGATCATATCCATAAACTATTCAATTTATGTTAAGTGTTTTACAAGTTTGGAATTATTTATTTCGATTCATAAACTAATCTAGTTTATTCCATTGTTTAGAAATGGTGGCTAGTGGAAGGAATGGAAACTGTATCAATGTACGCACTCTCTGTAGGTATTTACCTCCTGCTCAAGATAATTATCATGGAGCTGGTGATACAACTGGTGCTGGTCAGCTAATCACCATACTAGGACAACTCACTCAGGTTATGAATAATAACCTTACCC
Organism: Viscum album; assembly: GCA_963277665.1. Lineage (NCBI taxonomy): Eukaryota > Viridiplantae > Streptophyta > Magnoliopsida > Santalales > Viscaceae > Viscum > Viscum album. The sequence goes on along the minus strand of OY728130.1, from coordinate 2,127,604,919 downwards.
GTATGGAGCATCCTGATCCACAGCATGGAGGATCAATGTTAGATTTCTTCATGAGGAAAAAACCACCAAAATTCAATGGAGGTAAAAATACATTAGTAGTTTAGTAGTGGATAAATTCCTTAGAGAAAATATTTCATTCCTTTGGAAGTAGTGAAAGGGAGAAAGTTGTCATGGCAGTTTACCACCTCACAGGAGATGCTGATCAATGGTGGTCAGTGATTCAAAACACAATGGAAGTTGATGAAGTATCAAATATGGAATGGAAGGAGTTTAAAGAGATTTTTTTTAGAAAAATACTTTCCTTGTGACCATCGAGCGGATATGGAAAGGTAATTTCTGAGTTTGAGGAAAAAGGAGGATGAGAATGTCACAAAGTATGAGGCTAACATTAAAATGTTAGTGAGGCATGCTACATATTATATATGTAACCCAATAAGGAAGATTGATCATTTCTTTGATGGCTTTAAACCATTTCTCCATCGAGCATTAGTCTCACAATCCTTCTCGTCGTACGAAGATATTTTCTCATGTGCTATCAAGACAGAAAAATAATTCTCTAAGTATTATGAATTTAAAGAAAAGAAAGAGAAGAATAGATGTGCTGAACACTCTAGAAATAGAAATAAGGGGAAGAAGGGAAAAGTTTAATATCCATCCTGTAGTAAATGTGGGAAGAAACATCCTGGTACTTTCCTAAAGGGAGTGGAAGTCTGTTACAAGTGTGGTGAAAAAGGCCACCAAGCTCATGATTGCAAGGGGAATAAATAGGTTGTTGATGTTGAATGCTACAATTGTAGGGAAAGGGGAATTATGTGAATGAATGTCCTAAGCATCAAGGAAAATTACCTCAGAAAATGCCAAGGGATCAAGGCCAAGATTATGCTATCACTACTGTTAAGGTTGAAGCTCTGAAAGATGTGATGGTAGGTAATTTAATGGTTTTCTCAAGTTTATCAAATGCTTTATTTGATTCTAGATCATTGCATTGTTTCATATCTCCCTAGTTTGCTAAGAAAATTAGATATATCCAATTTGATTTAACAAGGAAGTTTTCAGTCAAAACTTTTAAGGGAAGTATCATCACAATAATGTTTTGTGAATTAGTCCCCATTGGAGCATATAAATGTTCTTTATCTGCTGATATCATCGTCGTACCCATGATTGAATTTGATATAATCCTCGTTATGGATTGGATTTCATACCATGATGCAAAAATTTATTGTATGAATAATGAGGTTACTATTTTTGATGACGATGACAGAGAACACCTTATCTTTAGAGTAGAATCATCACCACATAATTCTTATCAAGATCCACCCCCAAAATCTCAACTAAATTAAATTATTGGGGAGGAAGAGAATGAAATAACTTTGGGTGAGGAAAAAAAATTCAAATAGAGGATGTATCTATTGTGAAAGAATATGTTGATGTGTTTCCAGAAGATTTACCTGGACATCCTCCAGAATGATAAATTGAGCTTTCCATTGATTTAATTCCTAGTTCAAGGCCCATATCAGAAACCCCTTATAGTATGGACATTATGGAATTAGTGCAACTAAAGAATCAACTAGAGGAATTGAGTAATAAGGGATTTATTCTCCATAGTGTTTCTCCATGGGGATCCCCTGTCTTTTTTGTTAAGAAGAATGGTAGATCTATGAGGTTTTTCATTGACTACATGGAGATCAATGCTATAACAATAAAGAACAAGTATCCCCAACCTTGCATTGATGATTTATTAGACTAACTTCATAGAGATCAATACTTTTCAAAGATTTACCTTTGATCTGGATATCATCAGTTGTGTGTAAAGAAGGAAGACATTCCGAAAACATCATTTTGAACCAGGTATGGGCATTACGAGTTTACAGTAATTCCTTTTGGGTTGACTAATGCACCCTCTATCTTCATGGATCCAATAAATAGAGTTTTCAAGGAATATATTTATGACTTTGTATTAGTATATATTAATGATATCTTGGTATACTCCAGAATCTATGAAGATCATGAAAATCACTTTCACATTATCATGAATAATCTGAGAAGACATGAATTATATGAGAAGTTTAGAAAGTGTGAATTCTGGCTTCAGGATATTTCTTTTGTTGGCCATATTTTCACCAAGGATAGAATCACTGTTCATCCTTCTAAGACCAAGGCAATCCAAGAATGGCCTGCACCAATGAGTATAATTGAGGTATGTAGTTTTATTGGTTTAGTAGGTTATTTTCGGCGTTTCATCCAGAATTATTTTCAATTGGATAACCCATTAACCAAGCTCACATGTAAAGGGGTTAAATTTGTTTGGAAAAAAGAGTATGAAGAATGTTTTGAAGAACTGAAGAGAAGATTAGTCAATGATTATATATTGAATCTACCATTAGATAATGATGAGTTTTTTATTTGTAGCGATGCATCAAAGAAAGGACTTGGTTGTGTCCTTATGCAGAATGATAGGGTTATTGCCTATGCATCATGACTACTAAAAATTCATGAGAAAAACTATCCTACTCATGATCTTGAGTTATCAGCTGTAATATTTTCTTTGAAGATATGGAGACACTATCTATATGGTGAAAAATGTGAGATTTATAATAATCACAAGTGTTTGAAGTATATTTTCTCACAAAAAGAACTCAACATGAGGAAAAAGATATGGCTTTAACTACTCAAGGATTATAATTACACGATACACTACCACCCAGAGAAGGAAAATAAGGTGCTAGATGCATTGAGAAGAGAAAATCATGGAGTTTTGAACAAGATGAGAATTGAAAGGGGTCCTATTATCATGAATCTAGTAAAGATGGATATGGGAATCACCATGGAAGGTGAAACATCGATACATTTTCAAATGGTTTCCAAACCATCTTTATTAGAAAGGACAAAAAGATCTCAAGTTGAAGATGAGAGGCTTCAAAATAAGATTAAAGCTGTGAATGATGGGAGATTGAGTGAATTTGTGTATGAAAATGGAATTTTGAAATTTGTGAAGAGAATTTGTGTTCCCAATATACCTGATCTAAAAAGGGAATTGTTGTAGGATGCTCATAGTTCCAATTTCTCTATACACCCTAGTAGCACTAAGATGTATAGATATTTAAAGGAACATTTTTGGTGCGGCAACATTAAGAGAGAGATTGTTGATTTTGTGTCAAGATGTATGGGTTTTCAACAAGTGAAAGCCGGAAGGCAACATCCTGGAGAAGTCAAGCAACCTCTTCTCATACCTGAGTGGAAATGAGATAATATATCGATAGACTTTTTCATGGGACTACCAAAGACTCATAGAGGGAATGATTCAGTATGGGTCATTATTGATCATCTTACCAAGTTAGCACATTTTTTTGCTATAAGAGAAGATTTACCACTTGAATGTTTAGCGAGATTATATATTAATGATGTTGTAAGACATCATGGAGTACCACTATCGATTATTTCTGATCATGATCCCGATTTTACATCAAGATTCTGGAAAAGTCTTTAGAATTTACTGGATACTGAACTTCGTTTGAGCACTGCCTACCCCCCCCCCCAACTGATGGACAATCAAAACAGACTATTCAAACCTTAGAATACATTTTTAGATCATGCTCACTTGACTTTCAAGGTATGTGGGATCAATATTTACCTATGTTAGAATTTTCCTATAACAATAGCTTCCATTCAATTATTCTGATAGCACCATATGAAGCTTTATATGGAAAGAGATGTCGCACACAAACCTTTTGGGATGATGTTGGTGAATGAAAACTCGTAGGCCAAGAACATGTGGAGGAAACAATGGAAAAGGTGAAGGTAATCCAAAACCACATCAAAGTAGCTCAAAGTTGATAGAAGAGCTATGCTGAAAACCCGAAGGAAGGATTTGGTATTTCTAGTAGGAGATCATGTTTTCTTGAAGGTATCTCCATGGAAGGGTGTTATACTTTTTGGTAAGAAGGGTAAATTGAATCCTAGGTACATTAGACCATTCAAAATTCTAGAATGAATTGGGGTTGTATCTTACCATTTAGAAATGCCGCCAAGTCTCTCCAAAGTTCACGATGTATTCCACGTATCACTGTTGACAAAATACATGTCTGAACCAACGCATGTACTCACCTATGAAGAATTAGAACTGGAACCCGATCTATATTATTGTTAAGATCCTGTCAAGGTTCTTGATATAAGAGAACTAGTGCTGAGAAACCGGATGACTCGTTTGGTAAAAGTTCTATGGACAAACCATAAGATAAAAGAGGCAACGTGGGAACCCGATGAAATTGTGACGAAGAACCACCCAATTATTTTTATGCAGAAATACTATAGAAATTTTGAGGACAAAATTATTTGAAGGAGAGGAGAATGTAATACCCCAAGCTTTCATGGTAGGCTTTTCTTTGAATAATATAGTAGCGTTTTTTGTACGCAACTTCGAGTTCTAACACACCACAACCTATCAAACTAGACATTATGAATAGTAATACCCACTTTTGAAATATTATAAATTTTATCATTCAAAATGGACTTAATTTTTGGATTTGGAATATCGAAATTAGCTTAGGATGAATTTTTGGTATTTTTCTGAAAACTTTCAATTTTTGATGAATAGTTAAAAAAACACTGAGTTATTGTTTAAAACCGATTTTTTTTTAAAAATAATTATTTATTGTATTTAGATTTATTTTTGGTCAAAATAGATAAATAGTACCTATATAAGTTCATTGTAATTCATTGGAGTTAGTTTAAAAAAAAAATAGTTAAATAAAAATTTTATTGAACTTTTCACCGTCTTTTACCCACCTCCTAGGAAAATTTAAAAATTCACATAAAACATAATTTTATAGATTTTGTGAGTGTAATTTAAAAAATCCAAGAGACACAGTTGATATCAGTAAGAAAAATGTGGTTCAATAAGATGAAAATAATTTTTGGTGAACAGTAACTTTTTACTTTTATTTACCATGGTTAAAAGTAAATAGGGTAATTAATGGTAAAAATGATATTATTATTACCATAACACATGTCTTAATTCTATTGGATAAATATAATTCAACCAAAAAACCTTGGGAATAAAATAGGAACCTATTTTGTCCACTTGGATTAGATTAGGACACATATTATTATTTTATTTAAAGAAGAGTTAAAAGAGTTAAAATCAAAGTTTAATAAACAAAACATATTTAATATAGGGTTATACATAAGATAAATTCTACTATAAATGTTCATTATAAAGATAAAAAGATTTCGTACATAATGGAATTTTATTTATATTTTTTATAAATTAAATAATTTAATTTATTTATGAGACAATGATGATGCAGTAATTACCTAATTAATGAAATTTTAAAATAATTAACATTATAAATATCCAAATACATGTAATTTGAGACTTTTTATGAATTACAATAATTTTATAGGTTAATATGACATATTTGGGCTGGTTAGATGAATTTTATTCTAATTAATAATGTTGTTATGAATTTACCAAAAACAAAATACCAAATAGTGTTAAAATTGACATAAAAGTGTTTTTAAAACAAATATTATATTATTAATTGATATTCTTTTTTTAAAAAACCTAAGGTTCGGTCAGAGGATTTATATAATGATAGGTGTATCATTAATGAACCACTTTGGGTTCTCTTGGAAGAATATAGTATGTTTATTAACCATATAATATAAATATACAAAGAGACATGGTAAATGTCAAACTATTTAACTAAGAGTTAAATCTAAAAGATATAGATAATATAGTGACACAAAACTGTCTAAAACCTATTGGTTTAGTGGTTTTCTACCCATACCCACCTTATCCTTTAAATAATCTACTTTGGAGCCATTAGAAACTGAAAATTATTTTATTATAAAATAATATTTTTAGTTTTTCCTAAGGTGCCCCTCACCCCTCTTATAAAAGGGCAGCCCCCCTTCTCTCTAATTCACACCTTCAAATCCATTTGGCTCAGACAACCCCTGACCAAATACCCTCTCAAATGTCCTCTTTCATCCTAGAGGCATTCATTTAGTCAGAAATCCAACCTATGGAGCCCTTTTGATCAAATCAAAATGAAGAACCCGAAGAAGAGGTAAATATTTCATCACCTCTTTCCTCCAAAATGATATTTTTTATCTTTCAAAACACTTCTAAAGGGGGAAGTGAGAAACCTGACATGAAAAAAGTTTAACCACCAAAATTTATTTCCTTTTTTGGAAGAAAATCTTGAGACGATTGGAATCAATATCCCTGAACAGTATCCAAGGAATAGAATTTACCTGGGTCTCTAGATTGTCCTTCAAGATGTATTCATAATATTCAGCCAAGATTTCATAGGATTTCATGCATTCATCCATGTTTATCTTTCCCATGTGGAATCCTCTCTTAAAAATACGGTTCTACCTATCAATACATTTACCTTGCCCCTTTGTAGTTTCCACACGAAGCTATCTTCCCGTCATTTGCTTGATCACATCCTTCGGTGCTTTGATATCAAGATCTTGCCCCAACATTTCTTCATCTGAGTTCAAAAGAAGGTCCATGTGATGTAGCACCGATGCTATCTGACACTGTGGGTCAGCATGGAATCACACCTCTCACTACTGCACTGAAGTAAGTTCAGCCTCCACCTAACGCACTTCCCTAAGTTCCTTTCTTCTTCCACTTACACTTTCTTTATTGTTTTCATTCTAAAATGATAACTTCAGTATCTTCTATATATTATGATGTTATTATAAATATGGTACAACCATATTCATTATTCTATCCATCCTTTGATTGAAATTTCACCATACCTATGTACGTAGAGCTTACCATCTCCACATCATGGTGTAATTGTTATTCAATACATTATTAATTGTATGGGTATAATAATTAAGTGTAATTGATGTAAATAATAAATATAACATGATAATGATTCTGTATAAATGATATAACATCCAATTATATATTATTTTAATATCAAAATAATGATATTTTTGCTCGTGTGTACGTACGGATTAGCGTCTCCATGAACCCGATGAGATTCATTCCCCATCGTATCTATTCAAGACTAATTTTTATTAGATGAATAAAAATAATGTTTAAATACATAATATAATTCTTAATATGAATATGATACATCATATCCTTGAAAAACATTACTTACGTAACAAAGCATATAATGTAAAATGAATCAGTTAACACATTAAACGATGATAATACTAAGATATTATTAACAAAGCAATGTTAAAAGATCATATATGATATCATATTAATATATATGATTACTATATAATTTAATAAAAATTATTTCACCATTATAAAGGAGTTTAACCTATCTTCTACCAAGTAAAAGTACAAGGTAAGGGTTAATTTCACAATCTCTTTATTATCTGAGGTTGTTTTTATGTAAGTATCTATTGTGACCCCTTTATCATCCACATCTATGTTTCTTAAAAATGTATTCCAGAGAATTTTTACTATTTAATAGACTATGGGTTAATGTAATTTATACCCTTGTTTGACTTTTTATAAAAAAATTTAAAGTATTCTTTTAGTCGTTTTCCAAACAAGGTACTATTTAACCTTTTCAACAAAATTAAGGTAAGAATATCTTTTTTTTAACTTATAGGCAGGTGCTGCTATTTTCAGCTGTTATAACATCGTCGAAGCTTCCCCTACAAGCTTATAAAAATATTTTCAAATATAAATGTTTTCTTTTATAATTATGTGTCTTTGAAATGATTTCAAAATAGAAAGAGATATTCATCTAAAAAGGTTTTGATTTCATCTATGTCAATATCCTTTGATGGATTTTAAGTTTGTTTGAAGTTGATTTATTATGATACAAAACATCCATATTGTATTGAAGGTTTTGTGATATGTTTGATTGTGGATGTGTTATTTGATACCATTCATGGTTTATCGATAAATTATTGACATTTAGTATGCTAATTTTAATATGAATGTTTATGTTATGTTTAATCCTTTTCATATGGGGAATTCATTGGACTTAGTAAGTGAAAGGTGGAGCCCATTATAGCTCCCTGATGCATCGGTAGGTCTCATGAGACAAAGTAGTGTCTTGGCACAAGGCCTTGAAAAAATCTTATTTGTATTCTTGGAACAAGTCCTTGACTATTTTGTTATGAAAGTCTGGAGTTATGAATTCCATCATTATGAAAGTGGTTATTGATATTACATGTGATTATTCGACTAGTAGAATATCCATGTGAGTAAGTAAATGGAATTATTTGATTTTATCTTTTCCATATTATATTGAAGTTTGAGTTTAAAAGTCTTTTGTTTTAGTCTTATACTTTTCCGTAAATGTTTATTCTTATTTATGAAAGTTTCTGCTATATTGTTATCCTTAGTGAGCATATGAGCTCACCCCTTTCTATGTTTTATTTTTCCCAATATGTGAAGAATTATTTTATGATGCACCTATAGGGATAGTCTTAGGGGATATGAGTGTGGTCTATGGAAACATTGTTGTTTTAGTTTTTAATTTCATGATGTAATGTAAACCTTATGAATGTATCTAGTACTTCTAAGGCTACTAAACTAATCGGTATTTTGAGACTTGATCATTTTTTATCATGCCAATGTTATGTAATAATTCACCGACTCTGGGTAACTGGGTTTGGGGCATTACAATAAGAGGATTAATGCTATTTAATAATTGTTATGAAATGGGGTATTATACATGATGATAAAAGCCTAGTAAATAATGATTATAAAAAATCATAGATATTTGGGTTGTTAGACTTGGTGTTCTACACTAGTGATGCATAATCAGAATTGAAAAATGAGGTGCTAGACATGGAGTTCTACACCAAAGAGAGAACTATCTGAATTTTTGAGAAATAGGGTGTTATAAATGGAATTCCACACTAATGATGAAAATGTATAATTGAGATTTGGGGTGTTAGAAATGGTATTCTACACTAATGATAAATATGTGAGATTGGGAATTAGGGTATTTGACATGGCGTTCTATGTCTATTAATCGACAGTATTAGACTATGGTTCCAACTGGCCATAATAATGAATTGAATAAGAAATGGAAAATGAATGATTATTTTTTAAAAATAAGTGTGAGTCAAATAATTGGCATAGTTTAAACTCAGTGTGGACTGGAGAAAGTTACGTGTTATGGGCGTCCTTTGGAACCTAGTGGTCTATGTAGTTTAATAAAGATTAATTGATAATGTGATAACTATTTATTTATGAATTGAAATTTTTTTCTTTATACAACTACATACACGTTTTATTTATTGGATTTGTTTAGACATAGTTGGTGGTGTCCTGCTGAGTTTTACTCACACCCTACTCAGGTTTCCTAATTGGTACCCAAATATATTTCATGTTTTTGGGACAGGTTAAGGGTAAGGGCCCCATATTAAATGGTTGAGTCCAGATGGATCATGGTTGACAGAACCATATGTGCTTCGGGACCCACTTTGGAGTTGTTAGTGTATTACTTTTGAGTTTCATTTTAGAAACTTTACAAATATATTAGTATGGCATGTTTTTTTCTTAAGTTGGATATTGTATTTTTTACATTATATCTTGAAATATTGGTTCGTTTTATGGTTATAAATGATTCCAAAATTGTTTTTTATTTATATTGGTGTATTACTCTTATAAAAGTGGGTATATTCTCTCCATGATTAACTTATCATACCCTCGCTACTAGTTGGTAGCCTATGGCGTATGGGGAGGCGGGGTTGAGGTCATGTGATCACCCGGCTCAGGGCATCTGTGTGTGGTTCCTAGGTTGGGAGGTTACACATGCCCTTACATAGCATCTAAGTTAATTCTTTTCTTTTGTTTTATTTTTCCCCAGGATACGAATATGTGTATGATGAATCACTTTTAGGTATAATCTAGGAGTTTATAGGTGTTATCAATGGATTTTTTATGTTATATTTCATTTCAAGTTGTAATGTAACAATTATGTTTGTATCAGGTTTTCCAAATCTACTAAACTATTCAGTCCTTTGGGATGTGAATACTTATTCATAGTACCAATGTTATAAATTAAGGCACCAGCTATGGACTACTAGGGTTGTGTTATTTACAAATATGTTTATTAATATACTACTAATTAATAGAAAAAATTTAGTTGGTTTTAAAGAATTAACTCAAACGAACTCTCACTTTAACTAAATACAACTACTAATATATTTTAATCCACTATCACTCACATCAAATTCATGCTTATACTGAGATAAGGATTTATTCAAAGGGAATTCTAGATTATTCACTATGGATACTTTTCATGTTATGAAATCACACCTCTGAGAAAAAACCCTCAAGAGGTGATACTTTAAATGTATACGCATGGTTCAGTGATGTGACCTTGGCTCTTTGGATATAACCACTACTTAGGTATTATCAAAATAAATATTGATGGAATCATTAATACTATGTAAAACACCCAACTACTTGTTGATGTTTTGTATCCATATGACGTTATCTATATCAAAATCTATAATATACTCTATATTTTCATAATAATTGGAGACCGTGTATTTCTTAGAACTTTAGAAGCTCATATCTTATATATTAAAAAAACATTTCCCAATAGTGATTTCAAATAATTATGATCTATATAGAAACTAGAATATGTATATCCTCCCAAAACTAGTTTATTGTCTTCTTAATTACCTAGAAACAAATTCTTTTTTTTAACTCAATGACATAAAAAAATCTTTAAAGCTGGCTGATTTAGATCTCCTAGGTCTGCTTGATATCTTCTTATCATGATTAGAGTGTAGCAAACATCAATCCCAGTAAAAAACATGACATATATGGAAGATATAATTACATATATGTAAGGGATTATTTTCATTATTTATTTATTTTCATATATATCTATATATATATATATATATTGACTCATTTTTTTGGAGATATGTATACCATGTGACATAGGAAACAATTTTAATGACCCAAAATTATATAAAATTATTTATCCTTCTGATTTAATACATTCCATATTTTATAATATAGTATAGTAGAAAACATATACATAATAAAAACAACACAACTTAAATATTTTAATTTAGAACTTTACTATTAGATAAAAAAAATTTAATCCCAATTTAAGTAAATATAATTATTAAATAGGATTGAAAAGTTTTTACACAAAAAAATCATGCTTGTATTTTTGTTAAAATATATATGGTTTTAGTCAAAATATATATTTTTATGATATTATAAATTTTAAATAAAATATTATTTTCATAAAAAAAATTATATAACACTAGTTATTTTTATTTAAATGATACTATAATTTTATTAAATCATAAGTAATTTTTCTAAGGGTTTAAAATTTGATTGTGTTAAAAAAAATTTCTGCTTAGGATTTTATTTAAAAAATATATATCTCATATTTATAAATGTTTTTTAATTAAATGAATTTTATTTTTTCATCACAACATAGATGTTAGATAACTGTGAATTTTTTATATTTTTCTTAAAGTAGTTTTTTTGGTGAATAGTAAAAATGCAGTTTTTTAAAAAAATATAGTGAATTCTATGACATCATTATAATATAATCGAAGCCTAAAAATTTATGAAACATTTTAATTGACTAGAAATCAGTTAAGGGAGTAAAATAATGAATTTAAAAATATATTATTGAATTTATAAACATATATTTTACCTTTTGGAACCTAAATAATTTGTAAATATGATAAAAAAATATTTTTTTGGACTTTTCATTTAATTGAGTGGTTCAAAGGTTCAATTCATATTTTACTTTATATAAATTTTAGAAAATTATTAGTTTCTTTATTAAAAATATATTTCATTCCAACCATTAATATTCATGTAAAATGACTTAAAGGATAAAATAATTAATAATTTACTCTAAAACACCCTTATCCTCCATTTATAATTTTTACCCTTCACCACCTCACTTTTCCTAACACCTTATGGCACTTAGATAGAAAAACACTTAATAAATCCATGCATAAAACCTTTTTAATGTCTAATAGGTTTTTGTATCTTCAAAAGACCACACTTCCAAGACATAATCTAATTGGAAAATGAGACCTCCCAAAGAGTCAAGTTTAAAATCCTAAGTACACTTTTTCATTTATATTCCTTTAAATATTCTTCTACCACCTAAAAATGTATTCTAATAATCCTATTATAATTATATATATATATATATATCATTTTTATACCAAACTTTTGTTATTTTCTATGGAATAGCCAATATATATCTCCCTCTCATCCATTCGAAAATGAAAATTTCTCCCAAATTATGATCGTTCCACCACCTCTATGGACAAAATATTTAATTTTTTATCACTACCAAACATGGATGTTTATAAAATTATATTTATTGAATAAATATGATATTTTTTTACGTCATTAATATTATAAAAGGAAAAAAAATTTATTACATTAATTATATTAACAATAAATTGTAAAGCATCTAAATACCAGCCTAGGTCCATATTATTCTTCTTAAGGACCTCTAAAAGTTAGTTGTTTTGTTCACTAGACAACCCATGAACTACTATGTTAAGAAATTTATGTTCTTCCCCCAATTAGGAATATTTAAAATTTTCAGGTAAATATTTATGTTAATGTGTTGGTGGTGTAAAGGAGCCAACCCTAGTAACATAGATTTGGTAGTTACATTAATACATTGGAATTGAACATAAGTGGTCTCATCCCAAACTACAAAATAGTTTAGTAGTATTGGTAAACTATATAAATACTTGAATCTAACATTACATTTGAAAACAAAACATACAAATCAGAGTGAAATTAAATATTCTTCATCTATAAACTCATTCAAATATTCCTTCTTCATATCCTAGGGAAAGGAAAAAAATAAGGTTGAGGTCATATTCTCAGTAAGGGTGATGTACAATAGAATTTATAATGAGTAAATTGAGAATAATTAATATGGAAAGGAAATAAATTAAAACACCAGACATTTAATCAATAATTTGAGCATGGAGAATAATATGGTAGGATTAAATGAAGATCAAATTATTGCATATAAATAATCACATGGGTACTAAACTTATCAATGTATTTTATTTAAAATTATTGCATCGAAATTAATTATTGATTTCATAATTATGAAACTCATAATGTCATACATTTGAAACTTACCATCAAGGCCTCATGTCCAGTCATATTATATAAAAGGGTAAGGCTATTTACAAATACCAAATCTAGTTTGTCTCATGATACCTACTGATTTATATATGGGATATGTAATTCCAAGATTTACCCATCACTTAAAAATTCCAATGTATTCATTATATGAACAAACAATGTAACTTAATCAACGTGACTTAAAAATAAATAACTTTTCATATTAGAAGAACTAATATTCATAATAGCAATAATATCCCCAATGAAATAGACCATAAACCATATAGATAAATATGGTGGATAGTTTCATTATAATATTACTTCAGTAAAGTATAAGATTCAATACAGGATTCTGACATAGATGAAAACACATTAAAAAATCATTGAAAAAGTTCTTGAGGAAAATGAATTTTTTTACTTTGAAATCACTTATTTAAAATCTATTAAATTATAAAATAGTAAAAAACATTTTATTTGAAAAAATAATTTTAAAAATTTTAATTAATATTTACATTAATGATCATTCATAATAGGGGGAAATAATATTCAGTTTTTATAAGTTAAAAAACATTCGTTTCACGCTTTTATAAAAAAAATCTAAAAGTATATCCTTTATAAAAAGTCATGAAGATTCATTTAAAACCATTTGGTAAAATTAAAACACGGGTAAAATTTTATTTAATAAATAATTGGATAATAATAAAAATACTATTTAAACTTTTTTATGAATATATGGATATATAATAAAATTATTCCCAACCAAGTAAGCAAAAAACTGGTTTTCCTTAAAAAAATGATTACAGTATATTAAGTACATAAAGATTATAAAATGAAAGGAAAACTTAAAATTTATAGAAATAACCAGATAAAAAAAATATATAATTTTTTATATAGAATAATTAAATAATTCCCTAGTGGAGACTTTAACATAATCAATCATGATAAATAATGTGATTGTGACATAAAATCTTACCACTTTGGTAACTTTTGAATCATAAACCCTATGAAAAAAATAAAATAAAATAAAACATTAAATACCATGAATATAAATATATTGATAATATAACATGTAAAATCTGTATTATATAAAACTCATAAAAAAAGAGAAGTGTATAACATAACAAATTCCACAATGTAGACAATTTGAAAAAAGGAATCCTTACCTCAAGTATGATTTCCTTTGTAAGTATTTGATAATCAAATTTAATAAATATATATTTATTATAAATTTATTCCTGAACCATAATCATATATATTATTCCATATAGTATTTACTTATAATATTTTATCAACCATTTAATAACAATTCTTTTTAAAAATCACTATTTTAGGTAATGACTGGTTTGTTTTTCAGGTATGTTTTGGTTCGATAGTTTCATTCTTTTTACTTTGATAATTGTTCCATCATATCCATAATTTTAATAATTATATAAACATAATATAAATTCCTTATATATATATATTATTCTATAAAATATAGGTATAAAAAATTAATTACACCATTCATGGAGACAGTGGGCTATACGTTCGCATTAACGCTGCTTATACTTTTCAACAGACAAAGTGAAAGAAAGGTAAATAATATTTCACCTTTAAAAAATAATTATTAATTCATATATATCATATATAATCATTAAAAATATCCTTATAATCATATATATTAAAATTTAATGAAAAAAGGATCACATCGCTTAGTAGAGATAGTGGTCCACACATACGCACAAATGACGTTTTCATTTTCCAATTGATTTGAAGGTAAGAAGGTATATATGATATCATAATTACATAAAAATATTACTATAATAAATATCTTATATATTCATTAGTTCCATATTTATAACCATCCAATTAAATTGGGGATTAAAAACAAATTATATCACCACGTGGAGACGGTAAGGCATACATATGCACAAGCGATGTTCTCAATTTTCATAAGATGGAGAAGAGATATAATATGGTTGTACCATAATTATAATAATATATTTGTATATTTATGACAATTTTTTTCATATTTTTGGATTGATAAAACACATTAAGATAAATTAAAAGAAGAAATAAACTTGAAAGAGTCGGTAAAGACAATTATCTCTTCTTCAATAGATTTCCTTTAGATCTTCTATTAAGGGAGCTAGGGTCAGACTTTTGAAAGGTAAAAAACCTATAGAACTTGTATAAGGATTTTAAGAAGTTAATTGGGAATAGTTTTGTTGATATAGGATTTTATAATTGGTGTAAATAATTGAGATATGGGGTGTCCTTTTATAAGTGAGGTGAGGGGCATTGATGGAATTTCATAAAGATTTAAATTAATTTAATTTTTTTATATCCAAATGAATCAAATTTAAAATAATTGAAATATAATATTATTATGAGTATAAATAATATCATAAAATAAAATTTTTAAAAGTTTTGGTTATCTTTTATCCCTTGTCATTTTGTTTTAATCCCTTATTAACCATTTTAACAATTATCACAATATTAAAGTGTTCCACACCTTAAGGGTCGTGAATGTCACCATAAAAGAAAAAAATGATCCATAAATGGAATATGGTCAATATTTTCAATAATATTCCATTAATATTATAACATATAAAATTTTTATGAATTTGTATTCATTTAATAAAATACTATTTATATGAAATATCATTAATGTCATTTTATACAGTACTCATTTAATTTGACTTTAAATGCATCAAGAGAAAGAGGTAATTCTAATATTAAATTTTAAAAAATATTTAATATCTCATTTATGTCAATAAATATCATGGTTCACTATAAATTCCATAAAAAATATTACTTTTAGAGTCTTTAAAATAATTTATTTTATTTTTATATTAATTGAATAAGTATTATATAGTCATTAAGTGAGAATTTAAGGTAATTATTTAATCACTAAAAAATAGAAATAAATTACTATGATAAATAATAATAATTTATCCCTAATAAAAATTTAATAACTAAACGTATGTTTTTTTACTCTATCACAATGAATTATTGATATTAAAATAAATAAAGTGACATTTTTTACTATATCATTCAATTAAATATTATAATGGTCGAAATCACAGAAATATTATAAAAACTTAACATATTTTAAAAACTTGTATGGAAATTGAATAACTCCACTAATATAATAGGATAAAGGTAAGTGTTAGGGTCATTTTTAGTGCTCATTAAATTATTTTTAACCTTAATTACTTGATTAACCCTTACCATGGTGATAATTATTTATTATGGTTAATATTCAAATTGACCAAAACTAAAATAGTTATATTTACCATATTTCAAACTCATAATTCCACCTATGGGATCCCTTTTTTATGATTAAATTTTTATAATTGTAATAAATTAATATAACATTTAAACACAAAATGTAATGAAAAATAGTTTTTCAGAAAAAAGTTTCTTTTAAATATTTTTTATACTAGATTGAACAATAAAAGTGATTACTATTAAGATAATTGGATTATTAAAAATATTAAATAACTAATTTTAATTGTAAATTATTTTAAAATAAAATGTATCTTTTAAAATTCTTGAAACAAAAATATAATTTTCAATAAAAATTCACATTTGTACTATTCACTAGAAAAAAAATCCTTTCATAAAATTCCTGAAAAATCAATTTAAACTAATTTTAAATATACGATTTAAAAAATTAAGTTATGTTTTTCAAATAAATTTCTTAAAAGTGGAAAATATATTTCCTCCCAAAAGTAATAAAAACTATTTTTGATGAAAATGTATTTTTGTAGGATGAAATGATTTTACTGAAAATTAAGTACATGATTATTAATGAATTTAAATAATATGAAACCATTGTACTTGTTATTTTAATAATTTAATTATTACTATTCATAATTCCAATTCTATTGTCTAGGTTATAATGGTCATGTTTAAATAATAATATTTCAATAGTGTATCATGGTTCCTTTAAACATGTTCTTGCGTGTAACACAATATATCAACGGAATTAGATTTAATTAAAGAAAAATATGTTCTAAAATATTGAATTCTTTCATTACATCCCCCTTAAAAAAATTCACCATCTCAATTTTATCTTGGTCCGAAAAGGTTAAATTTAGAAAATACATTTTTTGAAAACCCACATCATAAAAAGAGTTAAGAAAACTTCTCCTTGAAAATATTAAAAGGGAAACACTAAGGTAATCTAGAATAACACAAAACTGGGTTTTAAAATTTGATAACATTAGTTTTAAGTGAAAATATGGGCACAAATGTGAAAAATAATGACCAATAAATAAAAGAGAGTGATAGAGAACATGGTCAAGTGATAGTTTACAACCACAAAACCATAAATCTATAATGGGTGAAAAGACCATAAATTCGTTTATTATTATTAACATTTTTATTTCAATATATGTATCCTAAATTTAAGGAATTAATTTAACATTTATACTAATAAATTAATGAAATATACTTTTTTTGACAAGTATAATTTCATCCATTAATCAATTTACACCACAATCTCATCCTTCCTCAAAAAATGAGTATTCAGGATGAATTTTTCATTCATGAAGAAATAAAATAAAATTTTAACATATCATCATATCTTTAATAGAATTATAAGTATTTTCGTCTATCTAAAAACAATTACCAAAAACAAAATGATTATCCTATGTTATTTTTAAAAAGAAAACATGTTCCCCTTCCTTTGAGACATTCCCTAGGGCACCTCTTTCCACATTTCTAACATGATGGAAATTGATCCTTCTTTCCTCCACTACTAGATCTCGGAGTAAATTTTATCATAATCTTATTTGGTGACTTTGATAATATTTTAGGGTGAAAGTTGTTAATCATATATATTTATAAGGGATTAGAAATATCCCCAATATCTTTTACTCCAATCATCATCCCTTTTTTATCACAATCACCACATTGTCCATCACATTCAAAATTAACGATATTTCATATGGTTTCATCCATTTACTAAAATAAAAATCATAGTATGAGAAAAAATAATCATAGTAGGAAATCATCAAATATAATTAATATGATGTCTAAATTATGAAACCTTATTTTTACTCTATGAAACCTCATGTTTAACCTAATCTATCCTTGGTTATAATTTTTTTCAAAAACATTCTTAATGTTTAATATATAAAATTTTAATTAACCCAATAATATTCCTTGAATTTTTCCAACTAGGTGCACAGTGAGGGAGCACTCACCATACACCAGAATGATGGTTGAGATATACTTGATGAACTCTTTTCAAGGATATTACCCTTATAATCATATGTTCTAAAAGTACATCCACTTATAGTATCCAGAGAGAGATGTATTTCTTGGAAACCCACATAATCTCTATCTTACCTAAAATTTAGGATATTATCATATACTTAGAATTATCCTGAAATTCAGTCATTTGGTTATATTCCTTAATATTTTTTTCCTAAATCTAGTTTCTAAGGTTTCTACTAAACCTGACTCGGATACCAACTATAAATATCCTAACCCCTTTAGCCTAAAGCATGTGGTTACTTTACTATATTGGAACTAGACATAAGTTATCAAGTCCCAAATGACCGAATAGTTTAATAGTCTTTGTAAATTAAATACATACTTGAATCTAACATTACATTTGAAAAAAAATAAATAACATATTAAAAATAAATATTATACGTCCTTTAACTCGTTCAAAGATTACTTCCTCATATATTATGCTAAGGAAGAAAATTAAGGGATATATAAGACAATCAATAAGGGTTACATATAGTAGATTCTATAATTTTTAAATAATTCATAATCAATATTGAAAGTTAAATAATTGAAAACATATGAAATTTTAATGATAAATTGAGCATGAGAATAATATGGTAGAAAAACATAAAGATTAATTGATTCCATATAAATAATCACATGATCCTGAAACTTATCTATAGATATTATTCAATACAATCACATGTAAATTTTTATCTGATTTCATAATTATGGGATTCATAATTTCGAACATTTGAAACTTAGCATCGACGCCTCATGTCAAGACATCTTACAAAAATTAGTAAGTCCTCGCCAAATACCCAATCTAGTTTGTCTCATGAGACCTATCGATTCATAAAGGGGCTATGTAATTCCAGGATCCACCCATCACTTAATAATTCCAATTCACTCATCATATGAATAAACAACATAACTTAGTTTAAAAATCAATTACTATCGATTTAAGAAGAATTAGCATACATAATAGCAATATTTTCCCCAGGTAAACTGATAATAAAACATAAGAAAAATATTTTGGATGTTATAATTAGAGTATAACCTCAATATATTATAATATGAAAAAAATAAAGTCAACATAGATGAAAATTATTTCAAAATATCACTAGAAAATTTATTAAGAAAATACCCTTTTCACTTTGAAACCTCTTATTTAAAATCTAAAAAAATCCCAAATACTAAGAAAAATGTTTATTTTAAAACAATATTTTATAATTTTAAATTAATCATTAAAACAATGAGCTTTCATGATGGTAGGAAATTTTATCCGTGTCATATATGCTAAAAAATCCTTTCAGACTTTTTAAAAAAGGTTAAAAAGTACCTCATTCGGAAAATGAAAATAAGTTTCATTTTAAACAATATTTTAAAAGTAAAACATGGGTAAAAATTCCTTTAAAAAATCTTTTTATAATATTAAAAATATTATTTAAAAAAATTTATGGGAAATATATATATATATATAGAAGAAAAATATTCCCAACCGAGTTGAAAAACAAAGTTGGTATTCTTTAAAAATGTGATTTTGGTATCTTGAGTACTTGAAGAGAGTAAAATAAAAGGAAAAATTTTAATTTATAGAAATAAAAATTGAATAAGAAAAAATATATTTTTTAATATAGAAATATCTGATAGTTCCTTTAATTGATACTTTAATATAAACAATCCAAAATAATTATGAGATTGTAAAATAAACCCTTACCACTTTCGTATCTTCTAAATCATAACCCATATGAAAGAAATAAATTAGAATAGAAATTTAAATACCATGAAAATAAATAGATTTGTGACATAAAAAATCAAAGTAGAAGTAGATAAACATCATAAAATAAGATTGGTGTATAACATAATGTATGTCCCAAAGAAGACAATTTGAGACAAAGAACCCATACCTCATATATGACTTCCTTTATTTGTGTTAAATCATCCCATATAATAAATATTGATTTATGATGAATATATTATATAACCATAACAATATATATCATACCACATATCATTTAAGTATAATCTTTTATAACCAATTTATTAACAGTTCTTTTTTAAAATCATTATTTTGGGTAATAACTCCTTCGTTTTTTCATGTATGTTTGGGTTCAGTAGTTTCAGTCCTTATAATATTATAATTGATGAATAATATACAGAATTTAATAATAATGTAAATATTAATTATATAAATTATATATTTATTATATAAATCCATAATTTATAGATATAGAGTAATGAATCACACCGTTCATGGAGACTGTAGGTCATACGTACTCATGAACGTTGTTTTCACTTTTTAATAGATAGAAAAAGAAGAAAGGTAAATAATAATTCAACTTTAAATAATCATTATTATTTCATATATTTTATATATATTCATTAAATATATCCTTATTACCATCAATGTAAATCATAAATGAAAAAAGATCACATCGCTTCGTGGAAGTGGTAATCTACACGTATGCATGAGTGACATTATCATTTTCCAATGGATTGAAAGGAAAAATGATGTACATGATATTATAATTCTAAAATAATTTTTAAGATATAAATATCATATATATTAATGCTTTGAATCCTTATATCAATCAATGTAACGTGGTTGTAAAAATTGAATTACATTGCTAGGTGGAGATGTTAAGTCGTACGTACGTACGAGCGATGTTTTCGCTTTTCATGTGATGGAGAAGAGATGTAATATAGATTTAAAATAATTATAATAACATCTTAGTATAATTGTTATATTATATTTATTTATTTATGATTTTCATAACACATTAATAGTATGTATAAGAATAAATTAACATGAAAGAGTCTGTAAAGACAATTAACTTTTCATCGGTATAATTCCTTTATATCTCCTCATAATGGACCTAGGGTTGGTATTTTGGAAGGTCCATAATATCTAGAACTTATATAAGGATGTTTAGAATAGAATATCATAGAAGTTTTTCGAGATAAGTTTATAAAATTATTGTAACGAAATGTTATAAGGGGTGTCCTTTTATAAGTGAGGGGAGGGGTATCCTTGGAATATATTCAAGGATTAAATTAATATAAATTATATTTTACATACAAATAGCACAAAATTTATATAATTAAAATAAAAGATGAGTATGAATATAAATAAAATCATAAAACAACATTTGTACAAGTTTTGGTTATGTTTTCTACCTTTTATTTTAGTTTTAACGCCCCCCCCCCCCCACTTTAACCCTTTTGATGATTACCGCAATATTAATATTTTCTACACATTAAGGGTCAAGAATGTCATCATAAAAATAAAAAAGACCAATTAATGGAATATTTATGATTTTTTCAACCATTTCACATTACTTTGACTAAATATAATATTTTTATGAATTTTATGTCATTAAATAAAATATTATTTATTATAAAGTGTCGTTAATTTCATCTTTGACACTATTCATTTAATTTGGCTTTAAATATGTCAATACAAAAAGTGAATTCAAATATAGAATTTTAAGAAAACTATAATATGTTATATATATCTATAAAATTTATGGGTCACTATAACTCAATTGAAAAATATTACATTTAGAGTTTTATAAATATTTTATTTTATTTTTCTATTAATTGAATAAATACAATAACGACAATCCATAAGAATTTAAGGTGATTTTTTAATAATTAAAATTAAAAACAAATTAACATGATAGAAACATAATTTTTCCAATAAATAAATTTATAACTGAAAATAAGTTTTTTTATCCCCATCACAAAATATTATAGACATTACAATAAAGAAAGTGTTCTTTTTTACTTTTTCTTTTACTTAAATTTTATAAAGGACACAATCAAATACATATGGCACCACATTTCTGTATTTGAGATAAGTTGGTTTAAAATTGACAAAATAAACTCATTTATAGGATAAAGAAAAGTGGTAGGGTATTTTTTAGTCCTTATCATATACATTTTAACCTTAATTACCTGATTTACCTTTATTATGGTGATAATTATTTACTAAGGATACTATTCACAATGACTAAAAATAAAAAAGACCTATTTAGAACATTTTTACTTCCTATTTTTAAATCTAGACTAAATTTTCCATGATTTAATTTCAATAATTAGAAGAAATCAATTTAATATTTATATGAAAAACACAACAAAAAACCGTTTTTCAGAAAAATTCCTTTTACTATAAAAATGTTCTTATACAAAATTAAATCATAAAATTGATGCCAATAAACATAGTTTGATTAATAATAATATAAGAGAACTAATTTTACTTTTAAAACATTTTAAAAAAAATATAACTTTTTAAATACTTGAAAAAAAATATAATGTTCAATAAAAATCTATATATTTACTATTCATAAGAAAACCATTCCTTTCAGAAAAATACCAAAAATTGACACTAAAATAATTTTGACATGATTATTTCAAAAATGATGATCATTTTTTAAAATAAATATTCTAAAAGTTGTATAAATGTATTATATTATTTTGTCACAAAAGTAATTAAAACAATTTTTTATGAAGATGTATTTTTGAATCAAAAAATTATTTTACTGAAAATTGAGTACATATTTATTAAAAAATTTAATTTATATAAAACCTCTATACATATAATTTTCATAATTTGTTTATGCCTATTTATACTGCTACTTTTAATGGCTATGTTATAATTATCATGTTTAAATAATAATATTTTAATAGTGTATCATGGTTCATTTATACTAATTCTTACATGTAATGTAAGATATCAAACAAATTAAATTTATCTAAAGAGAAATATATTATATAATCTGGTGGTGTTATAGGTGGGTTTTTCCCTTTAGAGAAAAATAATTTTTATGTGTTCCTTGGCTTTTATTTCAGTTCCCACTTCACTCTCCATCATAACAGAATTATAATCTTCTAGACTAGTAGTGGTATGATTATTCTCAAACAATGTATCGATGTAGTACTCAAAATAATTTTTATATTTATGGAAAAAATATATAGTGACTCTTAAATTAAATATTGAGCATATTTTTATTTAAAGGCTCTTGCTTTTCATCCAAAAGACCCAAAATCAAATCTGGGCAAGGACGAAATCCCGAGGGACTATAGTAGTACTGTAACAGCGGTGGGGCTATAGCAGCGACAACACTATAGCAGATGAGGTACTGTAGTAGGAACTGTAGTAGTGACGGTACTGTAGCATCTTGGGTATTGTAGCAGTACTGTTCACTGAGGGGTCCTTTGGTCCAAAAAATGGGCTTTCAAGCCTTGTATTCAGGCCACTTAGACTAGGGCCTTCGAGCTATCTAATGGCTCTCCCTCTACCTAGTCTTAGTGAGGTATTTTATTTAAATAATAAATTGAGGCTTCGGCCCCAACATTTAAAAAAAATTCAACTTCATACAGTTAATTAGAATTTATAACTCTATTACATAATCTAAATCTAATGAAAATAATCATCCAATTCTACATAATTTTCAGTAATCATCCTTTAATATCCAACATTTTCATGGTTAGAAATGTAACACAACATTCAATTTCCTATAAAATATATTTTATTTGAAAAATATTACAGAAAATATTAGAATTTTCATTTCCATCATCTTAATTTTTAGGAAAAAGTCTATATTCTAAATAATTTAGAGGTTGATTATTTTTAATATAATAAAGAATAAACTCTATAAAAACTATAAATCATGTTAAATTTATGTATATAATGATATTCCATAGGGTGTTTCACTAATTTAATGATATATGAATTAATTATTTTACCTCCTAACTCTAAAGACTAGGTTCCTTTATGAATATTAATTATTTATTTATCAGTTTTAAAAAAAGGTCTCCCTAATATCAATGTTTAATGTGTGTTAAACCTTTCATATTCTATATCTACCACATAAAAATAATTTGGGAAAAGAATATATTCTAACCTCATCAAAACATCTTCAATGAATCAATATATCTTACATAGACTTCAATTAGCCATCAAGATTAAAATTCAAAAAAATTTGATCAGTCAAACCAAAATAGATAAAATAATTAATATGTCATAACATTTTTGTAGGATCTTAAATCTAACATTGCACCTTAAAATTGATGATTTCCAATAACAAAAATAATAAAAAACATATATGGATCTTTTCATTTTATAGGGATAGAGTGTAGGATCATGGATGAAACATTTCTCCCCACACTGACTTTCTCACCTCCCTTGAATTTCATTTTCTTAGTAAAAAATTCCTTAATTAAGTTATCATATCTATGGAATTGTTTTACAACATATAACAATGTAATTTTAACCTTGAATTTACTAAAAGTTTCAAGAACATCTTTATACATTTTAATTATAACAATATTTTTAAGAGGGGGACTACCTATAAGATATGGTAGTGGATCTATATAGATTTTCAGGTCATATTTAGCTTTGTTATTCCCTTTAAAAAAACCATATTTTTTTTTAAAATATATATAAGTTATTTAAACGTTAGTTTATTCCTTTTTATTTTGTTTTTTATTCAATAGTTTTATAGACCACGGGTTCATAAACAGATTCAATGTGTTCAAGAATCAGTTCAATAAGTGGTTTTTTCATTTAATTATGTGGTTTTCTATTTGTTTCAAAAGTTGTACTGTCCTTCTCATGTTATTTTTCATTGAGTTCACCATTGGGGTTTTTAATTTAAATTCCTCGTTATATAATTATGGAACTAATATCCTCTTTCCCTTGGTTTCATTTCATCTTGTGATGGAAAACAACCATTTCTTTGATTTTTCATACTATTAATTTTAGTTTTTATCTATCTCATTTAGGTTACAATTTTTTTTAACAACACTTCTTATTTTTGAGAAATGTATTATTGTTTTAAAATATATCTTCATAATATGAATCATTTATTTTAATATTTTATTATTGTTATTTATCTTGATTCAGGAATGTTGTGAAATTTATTCATGTTTGATTCAAAAATTGGTCATAATTTTACCAAGGGTGTTAAGTGGGATATTAGTGTCATAAATAACAAATTTTTTATTCTGGTTGCATTAACCTATTATTATATTGATAGTTACAGACTTGGTTGAAATTTTGGTTAAGTCAAAACGACCTAGATTAAATTTTCTATTTGGTTTGAAAAGGATTTCCTAGGAATATTCCATTAAAATAGAAGAAAGTTAATACAATTGTCGAAATTTATCGTTAAAATGATAGAGTAGAAAAATTACCACACATCATTTATTTTGGAAATACTAGTTAATATTAAGTTTGTGAAAGGGGGGGTGAGATAACACTTATCTCATCACGTTGATGAGGTCACTCAACTAACTCCCAAAACGATAAATTGTCAGAAATAGCATTAGATAGTTCCATGGTAGGTTTGACAAGGATTAAGACCCTGGTTCCAAACTACTGTGAATTTTGGGCTATATATTATATTTATCCCATAAATAGGGGTATTATCCACTAAATCCCCTCAAGAAACAACATTCATTATGCTCTAATCCATTAAGTCTAATCCCAGATAGAAATATTGGATTGAAATTTGATTAAGAATTCGGTGGTGGGGGAATCTAAATAATAACTTATTAAACCTATCCTAATATTCATCTATGGTACTCCCTTGAAACTTCCTAATAACACATATAAATTTTCCTACTGATCTGGTCCTACTAGATGCGAAATAATTTTCAGGTAATATTTTCTTAATTTGGTTCCAAATCCCTTTAGAAGTGGTTTGGGAGTAGTAGAACCACTCCTTGTTCACCCCATCAAGGGAAAAGGTAAATTAGCTCATCTACATGTGTTCATCACTAACTCCCTAGGGTATCGTTTTTTGCACACTATGTGGAATTCTTGAAAGTTCTTATAGGGATCCTCACCCTCTAGACCATGGAATTTCTGTAAATGATGTATCAAGTATGATCTGAGATTAATACATGGGGTAATTTTATGATATTCTAAATAGTTTTTTTAGTTTTAAAATTCAAGTGGAGGGAGCTCCTTCATTTTAATTTATTCGACCTTTTTTAAAAATTTTACAACTTTTATTTTTTTATTAAATCTACTTTTGGTGATTTTGGGGTTGAGGTTTTATTTTTAAAAAAAAATTAATTCCAATGACTCATTTATTTTTCAATTTTTCAACTATTATTAACCTAATATTATAGGGATTCTTAGTTTCAAAATTTTTAAAGTTATTACCTAAAATATAAACACTAATTTTATTATTTCACTTTTGAACAATTTTTTTAACAAGATGATTATTATTTTTAATATTTTTTAAAAATATCTCATTAGTTTCCCCAAAATCAACACTAATTTTATAGATGAGGTTTTTTTCCATTTCTAAAATACTTCTATATATTTCCCCCCTATGTTCTATAGTATAGTAGATCCTATAGTTTTCTCCATTGAGACTGCCCCTATGGAATTTCTAATAACTGTGACATTAAATATTTTTGCTTGTATATTTCTATATGGAATTTTTTTCTTAAATATATAAAAATCAACTTTCTAAACTAATAAAGATGAAAACATCAGTAAAATAATCATCATTGAATTTAATATAATTAATAATTAGTGTCTAGTACTATCAATTCTCGTAGATCAATATCTATTCTTTATTTTAAAATAACTTCACAATTATAACTCTCTCAATTCATAGATTTAAATCACTAATCATATCTTTAATTTAGTTTATTTATGTGAGGTAAACAACCAAGATATCATCTATAAATATCCTTTATTTAATATTTGGTCAATACACTCAATTATCATTTAATTCAATGAAACTTTCAACCCCCTCTAAAATCATATTCCCCAATTGAAGATTAATATGTTTAAACAAAGAGGATTTAATTAAAAATCCTAATCATTTTGAACTTACAAGTTATATTAAGTAATAAACACACTAAAATTGATGATGTTTTGATCTCAAAATAGAAGAATAATATTAATGAAGTGACAATAGAATGGAACATCAATCAATGATCATATTTCAATATTGAATAATATGGATAGTATTAAAATTATGAAATAAAAAGGATGAAAACTCAGAAAGGAGTCACCATTAAAATCCTCTAGATACAAAAACTAAAATATTCTAGTTGTACATGATCAAAGAGAATGATCAAACATCAATATTCATTTTCATCATTATTATCAATAATAATTCTTCTTCGAGCCCTTTATATGATTATCTGGATCAACTCTCCATGAAATCTTCCCACTGACTCTTCTATTGTTTTATATTTATTCTTTAATTCATTTATTATCCTCTAAATGAGTGATCCCTATTTATCATAAAATAAATTTCATGAAACAAATTCATCAGGAAACATATACTTTTAACCCGATTTCCCTTGTGGAATTATTTACTTAGTCCTTTAGTTATGTTTCTATAATGGTCTTATGATTTCAATTTTCTTCTTTAAATTGACAAAACATATGAACATGCGACTAATTTAGTTAAAAAATAAGATGAATTTGGTTGAAATCCCATATTGATTTTATCTCCATCATAAATTACAATGAATTATATAAGATTCTATCATAAATATTAAGCTTGCTATCTCTGCTCTCATACATGTAACATTCAGTATATTGATCCTAATTCTTCATTGAATTACACCTCTGTAAACTTAGCACATCAAGTTTGAGAGAAATACCTCGTGTAAATCTCTCATTCTTAATCCCCTTTTCATTTCTCATGTGGGGTCGTGTGCACATAAATAGTAATGCCAATCATAATATAGTGTGGTGTTTTCCTCTAAACATAGGGATCATCTTCCAAATTTAGGAATTTCCAACATGGGGTACACCAATGAATGTTATGTTATCAAACCTAATATGGGGGATAACAATGTGGGGTTCATCTTATGAATGTGAGTTTTATCTTACAAATGTTAATTTCCCAAACCTAATGTTCTAATTAAATGTGTGTATCATCTTTCTTTAAATATTCCCATTGGGCATAGTCACCAGACCCTTTTTTTCAAATATCCATCAATAAAATGACTACACATGCCTTTGTCAGAGAATTTGTGCACAAATCAACCATTCCTAGAAAAAACTATAGATTAAATATTTTAACTATATAAATAAATGTTAATAACTAAATTTAAAGTAAAAAAATAGAATTAAGTATTTAAAATAGATAACTCAAAGATAATAAAATAGAAATTCTATTCTACCTATATAAAACAATCGTAAATATTATAATTTAAATTAATTTAAAAACAAACTATAGAATAACAAAAATATATATTAAAACATTTAAATTTTAATTTAATTATTTAAAACATATAAATTTCAATGAAAATGATGTGAAAGAAGACATGAAAAGGGGGTATCATCAATGATATCATGTTATGCCTCATAACTCTTATGTTATGTTCACTTATGTTGTTTATTCCCTTACTATTATTTTTATCTCACCCTTTTCCTTATATATATCTTCAGCGTATCCTTTTTTGTAATAAAAGAACCAAGGTACTTCATATCAACTTATGAAGATCTAAATAAATTTGAATTACTTTGTTTTCAACTTGATGTATTATGTATCCAGTCTCTCAAGCATACTAGACCTCTATATTTTTTGGTTGCATTTTATGGAATATTTTGTTAAAAATCATGGAATAAAACGTGAATGAGACTCGGGTTTCTATAATTTAAATTTTAAAGGTACGGTTATTTTTGGGTATTAGGATAAATAAATTAATTATAAATATTCCATGAATAACCTAGATTGAAACATAAAAATTCTTAAGATATGATGTACATTACACTTATGAGTTATTTTAATTTTATTTTTATAATTCATATTTATATTCAATATTCTTAATAATGTGAGAATTATCATCCCTAGTTTTCCATTTTATTGGTAAATGGATTGAAATAGAATGAATCATTCCAAAAATATATATGATGGGAAAAATTATGGTTTTCCAAATTAGATGACTAATATGATGTGAGTGGGAGTTGAGAACCTCATGAAACTACATGGACAACTGATTCTAGTTAGGAATAATAACATGAATCATGTGGAATAATTTCCTTCTCCCAAGAGAGTATAAGTTGAAATTGAGTTATTTATGTGGAAAAGGCCTCTGAAATTTAGTAAATATTATAATCCCTAATTGTGGTATAATGGATTAATTCCTTTGGGAATATATTCTTTATCCTTTAATGATTTTAGTGATAGAAATTTATTTTGTATATTTATCATTTATAGAGGAAATATGATTAGATGTGGAAACTGATAAAGAATATAAAACCCAATGAATAAATCAAATTAATGGAATGGGAATAATTCAAGAAAGTATTTTTCAATAAACAATTTCCTCACACTGTATATTTTATAATACAGAAAAAGTTTCTTAGACTCAAAAAAGGGAGCATGAATCTATTGTGTATTTTGAGGAAATCATCACTAGGCTTGAATTGTATGCATGTTTCTTCTTCATTGACCCCAAATGTATGTTTGACCACTTCTCTAGTAGACTAAAATGAAGTAATTTAAATAACTTATAAATTCAATACTATGAATTCTAAAAGTAAATAGTCTGATGATCCCATAATTTGAAATGGATTTTAGTGATTCTCAATGGTCTCTTATGGATGGAGATAAAAAATAGATAATAGAGTTCAATTCTAGTGGATCAATGGATAAATATCGCAGAGGGAAGAAAATCCAACAATGAATATGTCATAAACATGGGAGGAATCATTCAGGAAACTACCTCAAGGGAATAAAGAGATTCTATAAGTGTGGAAAAGAGTGAAAAGAAGAAAATAAAAATCAAAGGGAGTTGAATAATCCAACTATTAATTAGAATGATGTAAAGATCCAATAAATATTCAACTAATTTTCTAATGTTTCAACTACAAGAAATATAGACATTATGAAACTCAACGTACTAATCCAATGTTTTTTATGATAACCAATGACAAAAACCTCCAAGGCCAAGAGAGGAAGGAAGAGCTTATGTTATTAGTATTACTAAGGTGAGTCATGATAATGATGTGGTGAAACACACACTTATTATTTATTTACGAATAGTGAGTTTCCAAGTTGATTGTAGTTGTATACATTATTTTATAACATGAATTTTTAGCAAAAATATTAAAACACCACCTCAAGTCATGGAGGTTGTTTTATTAGTGAAAACACCTAGTGGTGTTGTTATTTTTTCTCATGTATATAATATTTCCCATGTTATAATTTTTGGGATGAATCACCCAAAAACCCATGTTATACTCCCTATATTTGAATTCAATTTTATAATTTGAATAGATTAGATATCTTTATATTGAGACTACACCAATTTATGGGAGAAAGAAGTTACTTTCCATTTCCCAAATTATCTTCCCATTCTATACAAGTGGAAGGAGAATAATTATTGTTCTTTGGAAAATCCTCTTAAATAATTGATATTATTACATTATGAGAAATAATATCTATCTTAAATGATTGATACAAAAGTTATGATCACCACTGTCATGAACTAGTCTAGGACACCCAAGAACTGGGCACTTGAGCTAGCATGATACATGACCTGAGGATCATTTTTTATCACCTTGGGCTGGTGAAAAGAACCAAGGAATCAAATATATGATTGTGAGAATTATTTATACCAATAAATTTTAAGTTTTATTGAGTTCCCACTTGAATTCCCAGCATGAACACTCTATACATTAAACATCCATGTCTATAAAAATAAGAAAATATGGAATAATAATAAACAAAACACATACAATATAGATATTCATGACAAACAAAAAATAAAAATATGAAACTATAGTAGAACTAAGAAAACAACTAAAATATAGAGACCTATATAGTCGATGATTCTTTAAAAAAATAGAAACAAATATACCTTAAATTATATTCATGTAGCCTTAAGGTCACCATCCATCATCCAACCCATCTCACTCTATGAGCATTCCCAAAACTAAAAGTGAAATTGAAAAAATATTAGGTTTACCAATATTTAGTGGAATATATAGGGTATGACCATAATATCCTAGTAGGTAATAACCAAATATTAAATGTTTTTTCTTTACCAAATAAAACCATAAATTCTAGTTTGGAATACAAGTTAGATATAGTTTTTATCTTTTTTAAGAAACAAACAAATGAGATTTCTCAAAAACAAGTTCTTAAAACTCAAAACATATATTAAAGGAACATTGAAAGCATTAATTAAATGATTCCTTTTATAAATCACACTATGAAATCCCTTTTTTAAATCAAATCCTTATAATTTCATCAAATAGAAGTCTCAAAAACCACTTGAAGTAAATACAGCCATATAAATTAACAAGAATATCAAGATATAAAATTTAAATGGAAGAATATGATAGGTAAGAAAAATAATATAAGTCATGAAAAGAAATAATGAATAATATAAATTTAACATTTTCATTATAAAAATAGAAAAAAGAATGAAAACCATATATATCCTAGTTGGAATAATAATAATGAAAAATAAAGTTATACTAAAATTAAAGAGCAGTAAGTAGGAAATCATCATGGTATAAATAATCATTGATAGCTCCTATAAATCTAGTTAGATGACCCTAAACCTACAATGGTTGAACTATTAATTAGAATATTTATAAATCCCTAGTCTATAACTAATCAACTTATTTCAACTAAACCAACTAATGAAACTCCCTTAGGGTCATAATATATCCCACATGAGGGAGTCTCGTCATTCTCATCATGAAAAGATAGAAACTTCCTCTCAACCTCTCACTAATATACCTAGGACCCCATGAAAATGTGGATAATGGGTCAGATAACATTAATCATGTAAAAATAATATTTTAATCAAAAATAAAGTAGCATCTCTTCATCCCACCAACTTACCCCCACTAATGAAAATCTCCTCTAGTTTAAGCATAGAAATATTACAATCAAATGATAAGGTGGGGCTTCTATTGGGGGTGTATCATATATAGGCAAAATCATTTGGAAGGTCCCAAATGGATATTCATTTTCAAAACTAGTATTAACTTTTTTCAAAATCCTTTTAAATATAATTTATAAATTAATTTCACTTTAAAATATCTTTATAAAGTGAAAAATATGACTTAATGTTTTCTTTTGGAAAAAAATATTGAAAAACTATTCATTGAAAGCTATTTTTAATATCAATAATCATGATAAAGCATTTTTTGAAACATTAAAAACCAAACATTTAATCATAGATACCACTTATATATTATACATGTCAACAATAAATAAAAAAATAACAAAAATTAAATCATAAAAAAATATCACAAACTAAAAAGATTAATATTCAACAAGATGAACCCAAAAATATATAAGGAAGGGAAATCCAAGTAAAAAAATACATAAATACCTTAATTTAAATCAGAAAAAAACATTAAATGGTCAAAATACCAAAATTTATAACTAAATACTTTAATAAAACCTTTTTTTTAATTTAATTAAATACCTAGCATACACAAATTTCTATAAAATCAAAATTTAATGTCATATGATTTATCAAAAAAAATTATAAACACATCAAGAACTTATAACATAAGAATAATTTTCAAGTAAAATCAATTTTAAAAACATATCCACACATAACATATCAATAAAAAGGAAAATTCACATAAATATATAATTAAATGGAGTATAGATGGAGAAAAACATTTGATTGCAGAAGAAGGATAACTCCAAATATGATTTGTATGTCCTAGAATCAAGAATTATAATGAATCTCATCAAAAATTTACCATAGGCTTTGTCCAAGAGGGTGTGTAGCTAGAGAATAATAGGAAAATAGAAATAAAAAGAAGATAAGAGATTGAAAAGTCCTAACATTGAGATAACCACCTGAAAAATGAAAGAATAAGTCCCAAAAATCAAATGGGGAAAGGTGGGATATTCCTAGGGATCCCAATATTTTTTCTTTAGTATAATTGGGATGATAATAAAAAATTTTCTATTAAAAAGTAAGGGAGAAGTTTGAAATTAAAGTTTTAAGAAAACTAGTTTATTGACATAGTTTGGATTCATAATTTTCCAAATTATATGAAAACTATCTACCCCTCACTTTACATGCCTCGGGAGATACCTATTTTAGACATATGGTTATAAAATCTCATATACCAACCATGGAAATATAAACTAATAATATATTTTTGTTTTTTCATAGCCTACCACAAAGTTATCATTAATTGTGTGTGAATCATGCACCCTACATTGAAATATATAAATTTAAAAATTTTAAAAACAATCCATACCATATATCAAAAATAATGATAAAAATAAATACATAAATAAAATATAAAATAAAGTTAAGGTTGGGAGTGTAAAAATTCTCCCCACTATACCACTTTTTCACCTAAAAAGTCATTGTTCTTTATAAGAAGGATTGATAAGCGAAAAATTATAATTGAAAAGGTAGAGATTCCTCTAACCAGATATTTAATTTTCATGAAAATCATACAAAACATTCACATAAAAATTTATCTCTAATTCACAACTCATACACAAATGCCCCAATATAAAGTTCAAGAAACAAATACCCAAGGAGGGTCACCCATATATTTAATAATTCATTAAAATGGTGGATTAACAAAACAACCATGAAACACTATGAATAGGGAAAGAAATTTTTCTTCAATAAAAAATTCAAATTGATAGATTTCTATATATGTCCCAATTCACCACAACATTTATATTCATTATAGTTTTTATGAAAGAGTGATTAGAATTCTTGAACTGACCACATCGGAAGCACCCAAAAATCAATTCTATTAAGTTTATATAACAAAAGAATAAGAAGTTACCTCTAAAACAAGTCCCACTAGATTCAAACTTTATCCATATAGAGAACCTTCATTATAACGGAATTAATTAGGGATTCCACCCACCATGGGTCTCCCTCTAAAATCCAACTCCACAATCATAGCTTCATAAACTATCCCTTGAAACAAATTTATCCCAGTTGAGAGTGATCTGAACCCAAGATCGGTATGGATACCTTTCACAAAAATATATGATTTCAATAAATCTCCAAACATGACCCCATGAGTGTATGGAAAAAGTTCACTAAATTACTCAATTAACACCTTCTTAATTTTCTAACCCTATTTAAGACTCATCATATTGGTAAATTTCATACTCTTCACTTCCTTATTGAAGTACAATTAAATAAACATGGTCTTGAAAAAATCCTACATCATGTCACTTTAAAAGGGAGATAAATCAGTTTTCTTTCATTATTCCTAGCTACGTCCCTCATACAAACCCAATATTACTATAACCCTTAAGGATTCAGGAGTTCACATGGATTTAAAGACATCATAAATCCTTCATAGCCACTCCAAAACTTCATGAGGACCTCACCCACCATTAAAGATTGGTAATAATTTATAGGAATACATATCTACCACTCTTATATGAGTCTGGGTATATTATCCAACTCATAAGGCCACACGTGAACCCCTATGATTTTTTAGACCAATTTATGAGAAATAATCTAAATAACAAAGAAAACATAAAGCTTAATCAATAACCACACAAAATCAAATCATACCCAGCTAGAAATAAACCTCAATAAAAAATTATATCCCATGAATGAAAAAATCACAACCATTACTTAAAATATCTCTATATAAAACAAAATTAAAAGGTTTCATTTTTAAGTCATTCCAAATCCCCCCCCCATTAGTTTGAAAAACATTTTAAAAATCCATGCCTTTACACTTAAAAATTTTCTCTAATTCTAAAGAACTAATTCTATTTTAATACTCTTTATAAAAATTCCCCTAAAATTTTAAAAATATAGCTCTTTATTTTTTTAAAATTAAATAATTCCATTAAGAATCATATTAAAACCACAAAGGATCTTTATTAAAACATGTTTTTTCCTCAACCCTGAATTCCCACCATTTCATTTCGAGAAACACCCTTTTAAAATCTTAAAACTAACTTTCACCATTTAAAAATGATGTTGAAATCTCAAAATATCATTAGAGCCAATCCAAATAAAACCAATTTAAAATGAGATATCTTGAAAATCATCCAAAATAATATCTACACAAAAATAAAAAAATGGATTAAAGGGAAATCAACTAAAAAATCCATAGAAGGATAGTGGTTGTGCATAGTCAAGATGTATAGTTTGGTGGACTATGTACCAAACAAGAAAATTCCAGTGGGGGTTAAATAAAATAAAAAACATGGGATACACAAGATTTTCCAAGCCATGTGGTTTAACCAAGAATCTAGATCCTTTCTCCCTTTTCACCTATAAAATAATAAAATACCTTAATACACCAATGAAACATTGATATAAGTTAAAATACCATCAATATAAATCAATAAAAACTAAAAAAATTAAATAAAAATTAATATTCACGATCCATTTCATAGAATCCCATGGAAACTCAAGTCTCAAAATGAGTAAGATCTAGATATACTTCTATCAAACCTACATATCGATTTTTGACGGCATAGACTCTAATATACCAGACATAACCAAATTGAATAGGGTTCTCTGATACCATTTTTTCATGAACTAGTCTGAGCCACACATAAACTGAGTACTCTATATAACTCATGACATGACCTAGGGAGGATTCTTGATCACCATAAGCTAGAGACAAGCCTCAAGGAATCAAATGTAATATCATTGGAATGATTTAACACAAAAAAATAAGAGATACAGAACCCCCACCTATTTTTTTTCATGTCCACTCCATACATCATAGATCCAAAAAAAAATATATAAGCATATATAGAATAATAATAAACCAAACACAACTAAAATACATATCCATTACAAAATCAAAATAAATATATGAAACTGTAACAAAACTGATACAAATTGTAAACTATAGGAGGATGACATGGTCGATGCATCAATAATAAAATATATATGTACATGAAATGGTCTCTAGGTGACCTCAAGGTCTCCTTCCATCACCCAAGGTAGTATTATCCAAGAGTGATCACAAAACTAATCTTAAACCTACAAAACAAACTTGGGTCTACTGATGCAGAGTGTAATTGGTAGGGTGTGAGCATAATATCTCAATAGTTAATCACCGAAGATTCCATGTAAATTCTATATCAAAAAAATAAAAATAAAAATCTAGTATTAAATAAAAGTAAAATATGTGTTTTTATATTTTGAAGAAATAACAAATGGTCTTTTTTTTAAACCAATTCTTGAAACTCAAAACATATGTTAATGGAACATTTGAAATCAATCATAAAATGATATTTTTTATAAAATTCCCTTTGAAATACCCTTTTTTTAATCAAAATTGCATCAAATAGAAGACTCAAAAATTACTAGGAGTCAATACAACTAAATAAATGAACAAAAACCAGAAGACATATAACTTTAATAGAATAATGGGTTAGGTTAGATAAATTCTATAAATCTAGAAAAAACAATTATGTATTAAATAAAGTTAAAAATTTCATAATAATAATATGATAAGAAACATCTAGTGTATGTCATGAATGAATAATATTCACTAAAAATAATGTTTTTATGAAAGAATATAGTGTTATGTAGGAAATTAGCAAGGTATATATAATCATAGGTATCTCCTAGACATCCTGTGTGATAATACTAGATGTGCTTGGGTGGAATCATCTGCCTTCCTATCGATGCATCTCTGGTATGTAACAAACTTGATAATACCAATTATAATCACTAATGGAAATACATTAGGTTCAGGATATATCTCCATAAAGTAGATATTGTCAATATCTTTGACACCGGATAAAAATTTTATTTCAACCTCTCATTAATATGTCTAGGATCATTAGGTAAATAGTTATAAGAGGTGTAGAAACATCAATCAAATATCAATTAGAAATAATATACCATCAACTCATCTAATCTTCATACCACCACCAATGAGAATCCCATATAGGTTAACTAGGGGAACATTACAATCAAATGAGAAGGTGGGGGCATTTTTTGGGGGTGTATTTCACTTAGGAAATATAATTTGGAATATTCTAACACCACCTTAAAATAGAATTTCCAATTCAATGTCACTTGAAAACTATTTGAAAAATGATTCTTTGAAAATTATTTTAAAAATAATGAATCATTCTAAAATCTATTTTTAATCATGAACAACAAAAAATTAAATTGAAACACTACTTTTATAACATAAATTTCAATAATTCATCAATAAATAACAACCAATAATTTATAAACCAACATTAGACTTTAAACGAAGAATATTATAAAATATAAACACATAAAAATATACAATTAATGGAAAAGAGAGTAAAATAGTACACCAATCTTTTAATTGAAATCAAACAATAACATAAAAATATCCCAAAACCAAAATTTATAACTTAATCATTTTAGAAAGCTGTTTTTTTCATTTTATCAAATACCTAGAATACACAAATTTCTATGAAATCAAAATATAATTTATATTATTTATCAAAAACTATATAAACATATCAAGGACTTCTAAAACATAAATAATTTTCATGTAAATCCAATTTCAAAAACAAAATCATTAAAAGAATATCAGAAAAAAATCAATAAAAAACTACCTCAAATGGAGTTTTGATGCGGTGAAAATTTTATTATAGAATAATAAATACCTAAAATATGAACCACTCATCCTAAAATCAATAATAATAAACATTTTACCAAAACCTTGTTGTAGGGTTCAGTGGAAACATTCTCAATCTTTAAATTTTGTTAAGACCCAATTTTGGTTAAATTTTAAAGGCCTCTTATGTAAAAATTAAAAGTTTTCAATTTTATTGTTACCCTTACATTTGAACAAAGCTTTGTTTAAGGGTAAATAATGTTTTATAATGGTTTTTAAGGGTATATCCCTTTTTCTATAGGTTTTATAAAGGTATCCCTTTATTTTTAAATGATACATAGGGGTTACTTGGCATTGAATAAGGGTAGGTTAGGATTCCTATAAACTATGTAAGGGTAACCTTGGGGTTGCATTAGGGTACCCTAGCACTATATAATGGTAAACAGGAGATAAATAAGGATGTTTCATATAATTATTATGGTTAATACATAAATTATGAGAGTTTCATAAGGGAAACCTAAATTTTACATACAGTTTAGCGGAGTAAATCCTTACCCTCATGAAACACCTTTTTATTTAAAAAATGATTTAAAACCCTTGTTTTTAATTTCTTCTTCCACATATCACGTATTTAAAATGTTTTGATGGTTTTGAATGACAAAAATCATTAGAATTAATTCTTTTAATTTTTTAAATTCTAAACTCATATTTATGGAAGAATTTAAGCACTCTGTAATTAAAAATCTATTAAAAGAAAACTAAATGGTGAATTTAATTTTTGGTTCTTAATATTGTGGACCTGTACATATTTCACCTCATTCAAAATATTTAAACCTTTCTATTTTTAGTTCTTGGGTATTCTAATGAGTTCAGACAGTCCAATAATCCCCCTTTTCAAGGTTGATTAATCCTTCTCCAGACAATATGAATTCTTCTAAGTTCCAGGTGTAGAAGAACCCTAAAATTATCTCCTTTATTCTTGAAGGAAACATTTGCCATGGATATATAATTCAAGGTAGGAATATTTTTTTTATCTTCTATTTATTTGATGAATATTCTATGAGTTATATTTCTGAAGCTCTCTGGAGAAGTGAAGAATAATTTCTTAATTGATAATAATTTAAAATTATCATGAATAATAATAAGGAATTGTCATATTTATTCTGTA
This sequence comes from Viscum album, assembly GCA_963277665.1. Lineage (NCBI taxonomy): Eukaryota > Viridiplantae > Streptophyta > Magnoliopsida > Santalales > Viscaceae > Viscum > Viscum album. The sequence continues at coordinate 2,127,565,895 of OY728130.1, read as the reverse complement.
TTATCCCAGAGAATAAAATTACTATTTCATTTGGTGTTTTATTAATTTTTGAAAATAAAAATACTTATAATCGGTCTTAGGAACCCATGGAAAGAATTTTGAGCTGAAAAATATAGACATGATATTTGTGTAATGATTCCTTGATAAACATTGAAATTATTAATAAATGAATTTTAGGTAGGAATTTTATTACCATTTAGGGATATTGTATAAACGTTTTTTTCTTATTAAAATGTTTTTGTTGAAATATCTTAATGATTGTACTTGATTGTGATTGAAATTGGGTGTGTGTAGCCTGAGAGACCTATATATTATTCTTGATTTCATGAGTATTTTGTATCTTATTTTTACTTGTTTTATGATTATCAAATTTATATGTGTTACTAATTTATTCTCATGATAATATTCTTCCCTTGTATACTCTACCCTATTATGTATGTTACCTTTACTTTGGAGGTATTGTTCCTGGTGCTTATAATTGGTTGATCTTTGTGGCATGATTCTTCCTTATATAAGGAGTGAGCGGGACCTGCGATGATGGTGAATATGGACATGATAATATGGGGGAGATAAAATGATACCATGGAATACTATGTTGAGGATTCACTTGAGTCTTAGATGCCATGTAATAGGTTTCTCTATTCCTAGTGATTTATGATCAGGGCACTCTATTCTTAGTGATTTATTAGAAGTGTGTCATACATGAGGTATAAGAAAATCCTAGTCACATGTACACACTATTTCATGAGGGTTTTCAAGCAACATATTCACTAGCCTTATGGCTAGTTTTGGTTACTTCAAACATCTCCTTATTAGCCTTTCCGTATGGAGTTGAAGCTGGTATGGCCAAAGGTTTGTAGAAGCTTAGTTAGCGCATGAGTTCTTGGAATGTGATTATGCATTTTTTTTCTTATTTAACCATTTATGTTATTATCATGTAATAAACCTATTGTGTATGTGAATATTTCTTAAGGACACATTTGTGGTTTTTACTAGTTTTTATTACTTACTCCCTATACAGGCATCTCGATGTGCATGTAGACTTCATGTATAGGGATTCTAGAAAGGCTAAGGGGGCCATGGAATATGTTTGAGATGGGGAACAAGGATCTTGTAGAGGAACCAAGATGAAATTAAAAAGATTAACCTTATTATATTTTTTATTTTTTATTACCTTTTACACGTTTACCCTTGTTTGAATTTTCACTTTGGGAACCCTTTTTATTTATTGGATAATTTTAATGTAATATACTTAGTTTCATCATTTTTACTGTGATTATTTTATTATATTTTATATTTATTTATTATTTGTTAAAGGAAATTACATTTAAGGTATAGTATCCCCACTGGTGAACTTAAAACCTCACTACTAGTTAGTAGGCTCTTATGTATGAGTAGGCGCACATGAGTCTATGTGACACTCTAATTTGGATCTAGTGGTTTGGGTTGGGGTGTTAAAAAATGGAATCATATAAATAGTTTTATTTTTTAATTTTTAACTATACTAGGACATGGTAGAAAAGAGATAGTTGTGTGGGACTCAGGTTGGAGAGTTTCCATGTTCCTATCAAATTTATCTATAATGGACCACTGAGTTTCTATTTATGGGATTTTTGTTACCATTTTTTAGATTTCTGGTGTGTTCATGTGTCATGATTAAGTGTGTCATCTCACATACCATATATGTACTTATTGTTATGCTATATATTATTTCTTAAATTTAGTGCCTTGATGGGTGATATCTTCTTAGGATAGACTTGTACTCTCTGCTTTGTGAAATATCTATTTTCTTTGAAATAATGATATACTTTTTCTGTAATTAATAAGTCAAACATGATCATGTATTTTTGTTTATATATATATGAATTTCACTAATGTGAAGGTATGGGGACCTTAGTCAGTGTTGGGAGGGATATACCTTGGAATTTGGTTAGACTTCTAGGCGAACCTTTGTATGATCCTATAGACTGATTAGGTTTTATCCTAATGAATCTAGTTTTTATTAAATGTTTCCCTTCATGTTACTAAATATTTCACCATATATATGATTTTTGGGACTACCATCTGACATGGGAAGAGGTTCTCCCGACACAACTATTCCCATGTCTACTGTATATAAGGGAAATCTAGAGCACATTCATGCACCTTCTCCATTGTTGGAGGTAGTATGCCAACTCCAACTAGTAGTTCTTCCACCAAGATCCATGTTCAATTACACCATGTATTTTTAGCTTCATCATCCTTTATCCTTTTAGGCCACTAGTAGACTTCAGGATGCTAAAGATCGGGTTGAAATTATTGAGGGTATCTTCGACCTCATTAAGATGTCAGTGGAATAAAAGGTAAATTTTGCAGTGTTCACATTGTAGGGACTCACTTGGAATTGGATGGATTCATGGTATAGGCTATGAAACATTATGGTCTCACCTGGGACGCCTTCACTGACTTTTTCTTCAAGAAGTTTTTTCACAATACATTGAATCTTGATAAGAAAAATGGGTACATGGTGCTATAATAGGGTTCAGTGACAGTGTCTACCTACTCTACTCATTTTAATGATCATATTTACTTTTCTCCTATTCAGGTTTGAAATGAGGCTCAAAAGGATAGGACGTTCAAGATCATACTTCATCCTAATATCAGATATCAGGTCAGGAGCTTTGACCTTGCATCATAACTCGAGGTTATATAGAAGGACTTGGCCATCAAGAAGATCTTGGAGGAGGTTTGAGCAGTTGGTATTCTTCTACCTGTTAGTGCTCAGTCTGTTAGACCTCTTTATACTACCTCGAGTACCTATTTTAGTGATAGAAATAGGAATACTAAGTATTTTCATCTGAGAAGCAATATATAGGAAAAGAATATTTTGGATACTTCATCCCCTTTATGAGTTAATCTATAGTGCTTTAACTATGGAATTATCTAACACTGCAACATGGTCTTCACAGAACCCAGAGAAAGTGTCTCTAATAAAGAAAGATAATACATCTCAAAAAAGATCTATGCTATATCATTGAGTCCAAGGTTCCATAGGGTTGCATGATAGACTCAAACATCAATATAAGAATTAGATCGAGTTCTTTAATAGAAAGCTAAGATATTAAGGACTTAGGAGATTTGTAAACAGGGTTATGGAGCTGAGTCAAGCCATGTTTTTATAGAGTATTGGACACTAGATGATAGTGGTGTGGAACCATATATTTTATGAGTTATGATCTAGATACCATCTATTAAATATACTTCATTGTTTAAGACCACTGGTTCCCACTCCTTTATATCTGCACAATTTATAGAGATACTTGACCTACCATTCAAGTTATCCTCTACGTTACATCCTGTTGATAAATAATTCTGTAGTGATTACATGATCCTAATGAATGGGATATTAGTATCCTCTTATTTCATTATAGAAGATCTAATAAGGTAATTTTATAACTCTATATAGGTGGACATCGCTAAGTATGTTTCTCAGTGGCTTTCCTACTGAGGATAATAATCGATTATTAGTTTCATAGTGGTTTCCTCCAGCCAATTATAGTGACCATTTTCAAGTGTTAGGACATAATGATTTACATTTATAAAGGTTGTTCGAAGACCTTGAGGAGTTTTGACATTGCCTAAGGGAATTTTGATAGGTTAAAGAAGGTTGTTCAGTTCTTACCAATCTGAGAGACTCACTCAGTGAATGAGGTGGGAAAGTTGTATGTCTTTTAGATAGTTATCTTACATGGAGTTACCTTGAGAATAATATATAACATAGATGAAAATTTCAAATAATTTTTTAAAAGTTAACATTAAATGTCTTAGGGACTCCTGTACCATCCCCATACTAATGGACGGTCCAAGAAGAAAATTCACATACTAGAGGATATCCTCTATGATTTTGTTTTATACTTCAATGTAACTAGGGATGAGAACCTAGCCTTAGTATAGTTCACTTATAATAATAATTTCTTGGTTTATATATATATATATATAACCATTTGAGAATCTATATTTATAGTCATGTTTCTCACTTCTATGTTGGCATGAGTTGGGTGAGGTAGTAGTTGTTGGGCCTAGTATGGTATATGAGACCTCAAATATGGTATAATTGATCTAGAAGTAGTTGGTGACCACTCAAATTAAGAAATAGACAAATGAATGCTAGAGGAGATGGCCTTTGGAGTTAGCTATTGGAAACCAGGTTTTCTTACGAGTGTCTCCTCAGTTGGGGTATCGTCATTTTTAGAAGAAATAACACTGAATGGGATGGGATAGTGTTGTACCATATAGAACATCCTTAACATTATTAAGACATGCATGATGTGTCCCATTTTTCTAAACTTTTGAGGTACAATACTGATACATCACATGTTATAAGTCAAGAGGACGTTGATTTCGAGCCAAATGCATCTTATGAGGAGTGTATGGTTCCGATTGATAACCAAAGTGAGAAAGTACTTTTAGGAAATATGGTACCACTTATCTAAATCCTATGGATGTATGGATGGGTCTAGGAGGAGACATGGGAGTGGGTGTAATGACCCAAACATTTATTAATAAAAAATACTCTTGATCTAATTAAATGTCTTATTATGTAAAACGGTTATATGTACTTCCTTGGTTTTATGTTTTTGGATTTCAAAATACCATTATGAATTGTGAGCATTGCTAATATATCTATTGAATAGTGATCACATGATTAGTATAAATATAGGGCTTTAAGATAACAAATTTACTCAAACAAAGGAATCGATGTCCTCATCTAGTAGAATTGCTCAGTACGAATCCCATTTGCGGGAGCTTAGAAATATGGTAGTGTCCCCATGCTTCTCTCTTGAACAACCCCAATCCGAGCTTCAATGCGTTAATCTTGAGATGAACTGCCTATTGGGGAAGTGTATGTTAATAGAGATTACCACCTGAGTGATTTTATCTCAGCCTTCACAAGAGCCTTTCACCATTTCACGCCTTACCCTTCAGTCATATGCGGGTGTTATAAGGTGTTGTGTAATAATACACTAGCACTAGGATTATGTGCATTATTATTTTTGTATAGAATAAATAATATACATTCATTTTATAATTGTTACCTTGTAAATTTTTTTAAAGCATAGATAGTATTTTTAGTTAATATTCAATTAAGAAATATACTTCGATGAATTAATAGCTTTTTTATTAAATATTATTTTAACAAAATATTATTACTAAATTAATTTTTATTAAATATAAATTATCTTATAATTTTTATGAATACAATTGTTATTTTTATTAAGGTTTGAAAGTTGTTTTTATCAAAATCCATGAATTTTTTATAAAGGTAAGTTTTTATTTTAAAAGTAAAAAATTCATATATTTAGAAAATTATTTAGATAAAATGAATATTATTTTTGGAATTAGTATGTAGAAATTATCCAATGGTTATTTTTTCATAATTTTCTCAGATAGTCTAATTTTTGGGTAAAAATTAAATACTATTTAAATTTATAATTTATTTTATGACTCATAATGACCCAATGGTGATGTAATAAATTACTATAAAAATTATTTTCGGCCAATATATGTTTTAAAATTAAAATTACATGATTTTATATTTCATTGATTTATTTTACAAAGCTTTAGTGGACCATCCACGACTTATAAAATATTTTATCTTTTTGAAATGATTTCAATGAGAGTGTGACTCACCTCCACATAACCAAGCCTAATATTTTAATAATTTAGTCTATTGTCATTATAAAATATTTTTTTCCACTCCCATTTTTCAAAAACCATGGGAAAAAACTATGTGATGGTTAGTGGTTTTTGATTAGTTTAATGTGTAGTGTCCAAAACCTAAATAATAAATAATTCCCTCTCTTTTCCTATATAAAACCATCAAATATGCCACTTCATATTCACTCAAAGCCTTTGGAGATCGACCAAATTCTACCATCATCTCTCTATAATCCTTCCAAGGCACCCCAAGGTCCTAGGAAGCCTCTTTGAATCCCCTCCCAAGCCTTTGGTATCACACTTCCAAGTATGGGATTTACATCCATCCATCCAATATCATTTTTTTTATTTTGAAACACTTTTAAAGGGAAGTGACAACCCTTGAAACATTACAGATTAAGCCCCAAAAGATATGACATTTTTGTGGAAGAAAAATTTGATCTGATTAAAATCAAACTCCCTAAACATTATCTATGGTATAGAGCTTACCTGAGTGCCAAGATTGACACTCAAGATTTATTCATAATGTTCCACCAAGATGTCCCAATATTGCATATATTCCTCCAAGTTAATCTTTCCCATATTGAAGCATTTAATCAAGATGCGGTTTTTCCTGTTGATCCATTTACCTTGTCCCTTTGTCGTTTCCACTCTAAGCATTTTACCCAACATTTGGTTGATGACTTCCTGCAGAGCCTTAAAATCTAATAATTGATCCACCATTTCTTCATATGAGTGATGAAGAAGGTCCATGTGATTCATCACCAAAGAAATCTGTTTCTGAAATCCAAAAAGAGAATCTACCTCTCCCTGATGCCTAGGAGTCTAATCAGGTCGCACATCCTCACTCTGCAACCCAAGAGGGGGTGAAACCCCCACCATGGGAGGTTCAGCCATAAGGTGCACTTGACCGACCACTGCTTTAGAGACAGACGCCCTCGCGGGCATGCCAACACCTTTACCTGTTTTCAAAGGAGTTTTACCTTTGCTTATGGACTTAGTTAATGGAAGACTAGGAAGGTTGGAACAGTCTTTCCTTGGGTGCGTCCTCTAGGTATGTTTGATAAATCCTTCTGAAATTATAATGGTGTTTTTACCCTTCCTTAAAGAGGATCTAAAATAATCCTTTGCAATACCCACTTCTTTGGACTCACAAGGGGAGTTCGAAGCTGAATCCTCAACTTGGAAGACCTCCACTCCCTTAGCATACTCCTCACTGGGATTGTCCTCCATCGCAATAGATTCTCTGAGAGCATGACCCCTACCTTCTCCCAACACTACAAACTAGTTGTGAGAATTATTGAAACTCCCTCCATATTTTTCCTTCTCAGTATAGGAAGGTTTGTCCTACATGGCCAAAACTGATATAGCTGGACTGCTTGGTTGTACAAAGACACGACCCATGTATTGGAAATAAATTGGAGTTTCATCCAATACCAAGTTTTGGGGATCTTCACCCATGGCTATTTCCACATCAACTGCCTCATTCGTAGAAGCTTCCTTGAGTGGAAGCAGCGCCATACCCATACCAACATCCAAGTGCACTTCCCTCTCCTTGTGCCCTTCCACTTCTTAAACTGAACCTTCCTTCTCGCTGACTCCAACCCTTCTATAAATAAGGTCTTTAGAAGAACAGGTATTACCCAGGTTCTTTTTAGGGAGGTTAAAAATATCATATAATTTTAGGTTCAGTTGAGCATCCTTTGAAACCTTCTGGGGAACCTCCATATCTACAACCCTTGGATCAAAAACCACTGGTGCATTCTCTCTCTAAAGCGGATGATTATAAACTTATTCCACATTCCAGGTAACACCCTCAGGCCCTGCAGGCAATCCAGACTCACTCTGAGTAGGAGGAACAACCCCCCCCCCCCCCCCCATGATGAGAATGTCTACGATGGAATATAGATTGTAAATTCCCCAAGCGTTGACATGAAGAACAATAGTCTGACCATGATTGGAAAATCACTGGTTGTCTACAGAGAAACTCCTCCCCCACTGTGATCCATATTCAATCTACTGAAGGATTAGAAACATCCACTTCCACACAAATGCATGGGGATATAGGGAGACACACTGAGTTGGTACGGCTATCCGAACCCAAGAAATGCCCGACCAAATTTCCTAACATTCGAATGATAGAGGGGTTTTGAAAAGAAAGGAGGAGACCAGAAAAACTTACCCAAATTGCCATTATTGGAGTATCCTGGTTCATATGGAAGTTGTAGGACCATTAGAAAAGGTAGAACCGAGAGTCGTTGCAGGTGCGAGGAGCTCTGGCCCAAGCTTGAATTAGGTCCTCCCCCAATGATAAGTGAACCATAAAATGGCAGTTATCGAGAAGCCTGATGGTAGCGCGATCTTGTAAGCCCCAGGCACCAAACATGAATCTAACGAAAGCATCAACCGATGGGACGATGTTCCTAAAATGGTCCACAAAATACTTGTTGAGGAGTGCCAAAGATTATGAGAACTATGATAGTGAATGAGCAAAATTCTGGTATCCCATGTGCAAATCAGGGACTTTAGGACATATCTCAATTTCAAGGAATGGCAGGAGGATGTTCGGATTAGAGAAAAGAGAGAAGGTAGGCCGGACACTGAGGGGTCCCTCCCCCTCCAGCAAGGGAGGGACTGGATCTATGACCAACGCCACTTAGATCCACTTGAAAAGCAGAGCTCCTAATGCCATCACTTCCCTCAATAGGGATCCATGCTATGTCACTAAGGTATTTCCTCCTTTATCATTTTGTCCAAATTTATTTATATTGTTATACCCTTTTCTTTTCAATTGAAAATATTGGGGTATGATTTCAAACCTCTCCCATATATACCTCCTTATGTTTTAATGATTAGAGATCCCTTTCTCACTCCTTAATACCTCCCATGTACACTCGTTACCTTGCTGAAATTCTGTAAGGGATTTATCTCTCCTCATTTACATTCAAGCAATTATTTTTGTATTATGAATCTAAATTCCATTACATATGTTGGGACATGTATCTATATGACCCCATTACTTTAAATTTCATGTAAATATTATGATACACACCTTTCTCTCCCATCAACCATTTTTATGAATTCTTATGACACATCATTATGCTCCCGAAATTGCACAGCAATTTTCCAATCTAAAGTCATTGTGTAGTGAATACCATACCCATTTCTATATCAAGGGTATTCACCTTTATGCACATTTAATTACTAATTATGTAGTTTCATGTATTAATTTTACATTCCTTTATCTTATAATAAATGATGATGCTTAATGAATCCATGTTATATGATCCATGTGTCACATGTATGCATGAAATGAAATGATTAAGAAGGGTGAACCCCGATAGCGCTCCAATGCATTGGGTAAAGATTAGTGTCATGGTACTTCAATTGAAATTAGGGTTTAATTATTATAATTCAAGTTTAATGAGGGTTTACTCATGATCCATGTGTAATGATCCTTGGATCATACTAATATCATGTTAAATGTTGATTCCACATTTCCATGTTATGATAATCTTGTTGTATCACACCTTTATGTCCATGTTTCTCTTATTCTTTCATGTTTCCTAACATGTACTATATTTTTCATGTTATGAATTTTTTACTCCCTTAATAGGCTTTATATCTGACCCTTTTCTTATACATTTCCTCAGGTTTTTCCATGCAATTCTAAGTAAAAAATTATTGTGTGTGGTAATGTAAAATAATTTTTCAATAAATATGTTATATATTATATTTTATGCTATTATGTAAAGTTCTTAATCCCTAAATACACTAGACCTCTCGATCCTCAGTGTTTTCTAAAGTTGATTTTTTTTGTAATAAATCATGTTTAAGTGTGTGATAAAGAGAAGGGTTGTTATAGTTGATATCATAGGATATGTTTAGCTATTTTTGGGATTAGGATTAGAAAACCCTAGTGAAAGTCTTCGGGATAAGAATAAGTATAATAAAAACATCCCTAAATTTTGGTGATTATTGAGTAAGTGGTTTATCAAGAAAATACATACCTATCTGGAGATGACCATATAGAGGTGGCTCTGAAACAGATGTATCTAGGGGTAAAGCCCGAAAACACCTCTTTGAGCTAGACTCGGATGAGAACTGGTGCATGAAAATGGGCCTTACTACACTCTTGGTTACAACGCTCCTGGGGGACATGCTTTGGTAAATTCATAAGCTTAGTATGAACCATTATTGAGGGAAAAATTCACCTAAGAATATATCTTGGGAAGTAGATCATGGATAACATAGATTGAAGCCAATAAATTCATAAGTTAAGGAAATAAAAGTAATTTATAAGTCATTAATTTTTTGTCATTGGATTACCCTTTATGTGTTACCCCTAATCGTCCTTTTATTACAGCCAATGGCCGGTAATAGGAGGACTCGGGCTAACAACTGATGCAAATATAAATGTGATGACTGTTCTAATGAGATTCCCAATTCAATAAGAGCGGGAATCGCAAACTTTGTTATGATAATATCCCACCTAACTAAATTTTTGTATAGAAACATGGGTCATGGAGAACGTTCAACCCCCCCCCCCCCAATAAAGAAAAAGTTGTAATTGAGAGCTTCATGAGACAAAGGCCTCCTATTTTTAATGGATCATCTGATCCCTCAATCGCTGAAAAATAGATAAACTCCATTGAAAATATCATCTCCATCCTTCAATGTTATGAATAAGATAAGGTACTTCTGGATACTTGTCATATAGAGGGTAAATCTAACCAATGGTTGAAATTGATAAAAAATATGAATCCTAATGAAGATATTGAGGCATTGGAATGGAGGGATTTTTGGAAAATGTTTTTTAAATAAATATTCTTCATGCACCCTCCTACTTAAAATGGAAAGGGACTTCCATGACCTCAAGAGAAAAGATGATGAATCCCTTAGAGTGTACAAGGAAAACATAACAAGTCTTGCATGATATGCCTCTGACTGTTTCAGTACCCCCTAATGTAATGTTGACCACTTCATTAGTGGTCTAAAACATAGCCTATGGAATGTCCTGGCGATCTGTGACTTCGATATCTATGAGGAAATTATTCGATGTTCCATAAAATTAGAAATGAAGATTGTAGAATCTCAGGGGTATCATGGGGATAAGAAGAATAAGGTGGACTTTAATTCGGATGGTCTGATGGATAAATCCATTGGTGTTAAGAAAATTCATCACCCCACTTTCCAAAGCTGTAGAAAGAAGTACCCTGTAAATTCCCTAAAGGGGATGAGGAAATGATTTTGGTGTGGAAGAGAAGGGAACCTAGCCATGAACTACTGACAAGAAAAATATGTGGCTACGACATAGGAGAGGAATGCTCTATTAAAACCTCAATGCATTTTTCTTTACCTAAACTACAAAGAAACATGGCACTTTGCAAACCAGTTCCCTTAGCCAAGGGTTTTTAGAGGAAACCAACAACCTACATGGCAGAAAGGGGGATATTTTTCCATCAGAACAACCGAAGTGAACCCTGAAAATGAAGTGGTGATAGTTATGCTTGTTATTCATTGAATAATAGAAAACATACAATTTAATTCTGGTTCTACACATTCTTTTATATCCCATATTTTTAGTAGGACAACACCAACACCACCACAAATCATGTAAGTAAATATTTCAGTGGTAATGGAAAATGGGGTAATCATTGAAACCCATGAATATAACTCCTCTCCTATCAGAATTTGTGGATTGAACTTCCCAGCAAACCTTGTCATACTCCCTCTAGTAGAAATTGATTCAATTATTGGCATAGATTTTCTTTCCCTATATAGAGCCAATAAAAATTGTCATGAAAGAGAAATCACTCTTCATATGGGGAATCAACCTATGATTATGTACAAGAGAAAGGGGAGATGATGAATCTTCTTTAGCACGATCATCTAATTTGTGGATATTACTGCCCTATGATCATGTGTATCTTACTCAAATTATTGACTCTAATAAAGTCACCATCCTTGAAGACATGCCTATTGTGATGGAATTCGTTGAAGTGTTTCCCGAGGAATTTCATAGTCTTCCTCCTAGAAGAGATGTTGAAATCTAAATTAAACTTATACCTGGGGTGTTTCCAATATACAAGACTCCATATAGAATTATTGTTGTGGAGCATGAGTAGTTTAAGAAACAACTACATAAGAATATAGATAAAGGGTTTATACACCCAAGTGATTCACCATGGGGTGCACTGGTCCTTTTTATCATGAAGAAAGATGGGTCAACGAGTTGTTGCATTAATTATTCTAAGCTCAACAAAATCATGATAAATAACAAGTATCCTCTTCCCCAAATTTATGAGTTGTTCAATCAGCTACATGGAGCATAATACTTATCTAAGGTGGATTTGCGGTTGGGGTATTACCAAGTAAGGGTGAAGAAGGAGGATATCCCCAAGATTATTTTTCATACAAGGTAAGGGAACTATGATTTCATAGTAATTCCTTTTGGACTCACTAATTCTCTAGAAATATTCATGGAATTGATGAATAGAGTCTTTAGAGATTACCTTGAAAAATTTTTGGTAGTCTTTAAAGATGGTATTCTTATATAATCCAAAACAAAGTAGGAGAATGATGATCATCTAAGAAATATACTAGAGACCTTAAAAAAGGATAATCTCTATGAAAAGTACAGAAAGTTTGAGTTCTAGATAAATGAAGTCTCACTATTAGGTCAAATCAACACAAGCAATGGGATATCTATGGATCCCTTCATGACAACTGCAATTGAGGGATGGATGAGACCATTATCAATAACAGATATCCATAGCTTCTTGGGGTAAGCTGGATATTATCACTGATTTTTGATAAATTTATCATAATTGTCAAACCCTCTTACCAAGCTAACTCGGATGGGAGTCTAGTTTTCTTGGAGTGATGAATGTGAAGAGAGCTTCAAGGATTTGAAAACAAGGATTATCAATGTGCCTGTGCTCACACTACCCACAAGTGGAGAACATTTTGTGGTATTTAGTGATGCTTCGAAGAAGGTATTGGGTTGTTTGTTGATAAAAAATGAAAACTTCATTTCCTATGATTCAAAGAAATTGAAATTTCATGACGAAAACTATCCAACACATGATCTGGAGTTTGATGCAGTAATCTTCGCTTTAAAATTTTTGTGACATTACCTCTTTGGGGAGAAGTGTGAAATGTACATATATCAAAAAATCCTCAAGTATATATTCACCCAAAAAAGAGATGAACATGCATGTACGAAGCTAGTTAAATCTGATCAAATACTATGACATCTCAATCCATTACCACCCTGGGAAAGTGAACAAGGTGGAGGATGCTCTAAGTACAAAGGACCCAACAATTCTATCATTGATCAGAATTGAAAAGGATCCAATCTTCTTAGATTTGATAAATATAGACATGGGAATCACAAAGAAGGTAACATCATCAATCCTTTCACAAATTATTTCTCAACTATCTCTTTTGTAAAGGTTAAAGGATGCTCAAAAGGATGATGTGGGAATATAGAAGAAAGTGGAAACTGTCATAAAAGTGAAATCCTCCTAATTCAATGTTAATGAAAAAGGAATTTTGGGATTTGGGTCAAGAATATGTGTTACATAAAATCCAGAGATAAATAATGAACTTTTGGATGATGCACATAGTTCTAATTTCTCCATTAACCTATGAAACACAAATATGTGTCGAGATCTGTAAGATCATTATTGGTGGGATAACATGAAGAAACATATTTCTAAGTATACATCAATGTTTTTGGTATGTCAGCAAGTGAAGGTTGAGAGGAAAATGTCTATAGGGGTGATGCAACCATTTCCCATACCATCATGGAAATGGGAGAACATCACCATAGAATTTTTCACTGTACTTCCGAAGACATCCAAAGAAAACAATGCTATCTGGGTTGTTTTGGATCATCTTACAAAGACTGAAAACTTCATTGAAATTGATAGGATTTACCATTGAATCAACTGGCATGGATATATATCAGAGAAGTGGTAAGGCTGCATGGAGTACCACTATCTATTGTATCTGTTTGATATCCAATATTCCCCTCTATGTTCTGGAAGAGTTTTCAACACACTCTGAATACTGAACTGAACTTCAGTACCACTTATCATCATCAAACAGATGGACAAAATGAGCAGAATATCCAAACACTTGAGGAAATGTTGAGATCATGCTCAATGGACATTAAAGGAAGATCGGATCAACATTTTCTTCTGGTTCAGTTCTCTTACAATAATAGTTTCTACTCAAGCATCAAAATGGATCCTTATGAGGCCCTTTATGGGAGGTGCCAAACACCGGCATGTTGGGATGAAGTTGGTGGGAAAAAAATCCTAGGTCTAGAAATGGTTGAAGAAATGGTGGAGAAGGTTAAGACCATCCAACAACACATTAATGCTACTTAGAGTCGAAAAAATATCTATGTTGATAATCATCGATGAGACATAGAGTTTAATGTTGGAGAGATGGTATTCCTCTATATATTATTGTGGAAGAGATTTATGAGATTTGGAAAGAAGGGAAAGCTTAGTCTAAGATATATCACCCCTTTTAAGATCCTTGATCGCATTAGAGTAGTGGCCTATCAACTAGAACTCCCACTGAACCTATCTCAAGTACATGATGTATTCCAGGTATCACTCATGAGGAAGTACATACCTTACCCATCGCATGTACTCAATCCAAATGTGGTACCATTGGAAAATGATCTCTCCTATGAAGAGAAGGTAGTGAATATCATAGATCATAGGGAAAAATACTTCTAAATAAGACAATGCACCTCGTCAAGGTATATTGGAGAAACCACAAGTTTGAAGAGGAAATGTGGGGATCAGAGGAAGTGATGAATCAGAGTTACCAACATATGGTTTATTGTGGGAAAAGGAAATTTTGAGGGTGAATTTTCTTAAGGGGAGAATATTGTAACGACCCAAACTTTTATTAATGAAAATTCATCTTGATCTAATTAAATTTTTTATTATGTAAAATGGTTATATTCACTTCCTTGGTTTTATGTTTTTTAAATTTAAAAATACATTTAATAATTGTGACCATTGCTAATATATCCATTAAATAGTGACCACATGATTAGTATAAATACAAGTCTTTAACAAAACAAATTTACTCAGACAAAGGAAGCGATGGCCTCATCCAGTAGAATAGCTCCGTACGAAGCCCATTTGCTAATGCTCAGAAAAGAGATAGCGTCATTGGGATTCGATCTTAACAAAGCCTAATCATAGCTTCAACATGATAAGCTTGAGCGGAACCGCCTACAGGAGAAGTGGATGTTAATAGAGATTACCACCTAAGTGATGTTATATAAGCCTCCCCAAGAGTCTATCACCATCGCACACCATACCCTTCAGTCTTATGCAGATGTTATAAGGGTTTATGTAACAATACCCTAGAACTATGATTATATGCATTACTATTTTTTATAGAATAAAGAATATACATTCGTTTTATTATTTTTACCTTTTAAATAGTTTTCAAAGAACAAATAGTATTTTTTTAGTTAATATTTAATTAAGAAATATATTTTGATGAATTAATGGATTTTTTAATTAAATAATATTTTAATAAAATATTATTACTAAATTAATTTTATTAAATATAAATTATTGTATTATTTTTATGAATACAATTGTGATTTTTATTAAGGATTGAAATACGTTTTTTGTCAAAATCCATAATTTTTCAATAAATGCGGGCATTTATTTTAAAAGTAAAAAATTCAAATATTTATAAAATTATTTATATAAAATTAATATTATATTTGGAATCAGGACGTCAAAATTATCCAATGGTAAATTCTTCATAATTTTCTGAGATAGTCAAATTTTTGGGTAAAAATTAAAAACCGTTTAAATATATAATGTGTTTTATGACATCATAATGACCCAATAGTGATATAATATAATACTATAAACATTATATTCCGAAAATATATGTTTTAATTTTAAAATTATTTGTTTTTATATTTTTTTTATTTATTTTACAAAGCTTTAGTGGACCCTCCAAGACTTATAAAACATTTTATCTTTTTAAAATGATTTCCTTGAGAGTGTGACTCACCTCCACATAAGAAAGCCTAATATAATAATAATTTCGGCCATTGGACTTATAAACTAATGTTTTCCACTCCCATTATTAAAAAAACATTAGAGAAAACCATGGTATGTTTTGGGGTTTTGATTAGTTTAATTTGTAGTGGCCAAAACCAAAATAATAAAGAATTACCTCTCTTTTCCAATATAAACCATCCCAAGCTCCCACTTCCTCTTCACTAAAATACTTTGGATCTTGACAAACCTCTGACATAATCTCTCTAAAATCCTACCTAGGATCCCCAATCTCCCAATAATCTTCTCTCAATCCCCTCTAAAGCCTTTGGGATCACACTTCCTAGTGAGGGATTTCTCCTTTCTCATTTTTGACCAAATTTATTTATGTTGTTATACCCTTTTATTTTTAATTGAAAATGTTGTTGTATGATGTCACATATCCCCCATACTTACATACTTTTGTTTTAATCACGATAGGCCCTTTTCTCTATCATTAATTCTTCCCATATAGACCTGTTACCATGCTGAAATTTCGTAAGTGATTTCTCTCCCCTCATTTACATTCAATCTTATGAATCTAAATTCCATTACATATGTTGGTAAATGTATATATATGAACCTATTACAGTATATTTTTTTAAAATGTTATGAGACACCCCTTTCTCTCTCATCAATCATATTTGTGAATTCTTATGACACGCCGTTATGTTGCCGAAATTGCACAATGATTTTCTATGCCAAAGTCATTGTGTAGTGAATACCATGCTCATTTCTCTATAAAGGGTATTCACCTTTATGTACATTTACTTATTGATTATATATTTTCATGTAATAATTCCAAATTACTTTATTGTGTAATAAATAATGATGTTTAATGAATCCATGTTTTATGATACATGTGGTACACTTATGCATGAAATGAAATGATTAAGAAGGGTGTGCCCTGATAGCTCTTCAATGCATTGGGTAAATATTAGTATCGTGATACATCAAGTTAAATGAGGGTTTACTCTTGCTAATTCAAGTTCAATGATGGTTTACTCTTGCTTCATGTGAAATGAGACATGGCTCATGCTAATATCTTGTTAAATGTTGATGCCACATTTCCATGTTTTGATAATCTTGCTATATCATGCCTTTATGTTCATAATTCTCTTATGCTCCATTGATATGCCTATTGCATAACATGTGCTATATTATTTATGTTATTAATTGTTTACTACCTTACTGGGATTTATAGATCACCCTTTTCTTATGCATTTGCTCAGGTTATCCCATGAAATGTTATGTACAAAGGAATGTGTGTGGTCATGTAAAACAATTTTTCATTAAAGATGTTTTATTTTATGTTTTAAGGTTTTATTTAAAGTTCCTAATCCCAAAAGTCACTAGACCACTCAATCATCAGAGTTGTATTAAGTGAAATATTATGTAATAAATCATGTTTAAGTGTTTAATAAAGAGTGGGTTTTTTATAGTGGGAGTCTAATGTTTGAGCTTAGTAACTAGGGTTATTCGAGATAGAACACTAGAGACACTTCTTGAGGAAAAGAAGTCCTTAGAGGAGGAGAAATAAAATGTTATAAATCATTAAATTTGTTTATATTTTAAAATACTATTGTGTTAAAAAAATCAATTTATTTCATACCCTTATGGTAGACATATTATTTTCATAATGGTAACTCATCTTTTACAAAGGTTGTGTAAGGCTAGAACACTTTTCTTATAGGTAGTGTAAAGGTAGGACTTTTTTCAATGGATGTGTAAGGGTACCTAGGTGATGAATAAGGGTAATCTATAAATCGTATATACTATGTAAGGGTATCTTTGGAGTTGTGTAACTGTACATAGGTGATACATAAGGGTAAAAAGGATTCACTACTACAAAACAGATGTTTAACAATGCTACAAAAAAATATTGAAAGATATGATCATTATCAATTCTCAAGAAAACTCTAATAAATTTAACCCTTTATCAGTTCATTTTTTAGCCCAAATAAAGGTATCCTTTATAAGTGATTTTTTTAGCACTCATAAAGGCTACCCTTTATCAGCGCTTTATTTTTATCACTGATAAAGGGTATCCTTTATCAGTGCTTTATTTTTATCACTGATAAAGTGTTTCCTTTATCAGTGCTATATTTTTATCACTCATAAAGGAATACTTTATCAGTGCTTTTTTAGAGCTCATAAAGGTCTGAATGTAACATCCCAGGTAAATAAATAATATTAAATTCTCATGTTTATCAATATTTGTGAATAAAATGTTAATATTACTTTAAATTTAATGTTATGCTCGATGGCATACCCAATACGCAACAATGAGTTTCTTTGAAATCTTACGTTGCACACTAATAATATAATAATATTATCTTAAATAGTTAATTCCTAGCCGATGTAATGGCGGGAATGAACAAAACTAACTAAAAAGTTATTATATATGCTTGTAAAATATTTTTACATTTATTCAATAGATTTTAGATGCTTAAAATGCGAATGAATCCAATTTTAAGCGTGAATATTCTAATATTCTTTAAAAGGTCGATTAACCGCCTTTTAATGGAGAATTAATTTTAAATCCAATTTTTGACAATTTTATATGTTATATATTAAATAATAAAATTCTATTTAGAATCGGGACATCAAAATTTACATTGTATAATTTTTTGGTATTTTTCCGATAAAGTTCATTTTTTAATGAATAGTGTGAAATGTTGTATTTTAATTCAAAACCTCCTTTTAATCTAATTTATTTATATGATTATATTATCTTTTTAATTGGTTTTAATGTGAAATTAGAATATATTTTTAACATTTAATCCAATGGTGGTCATTGAAATTAATTTCACATTGAAATTGGACTTAAACTAGTGTCAATCTTTTAATAGATATTGTTTCTTAAAAACATGCTATTTGTTTTGACAGCGGAAATTAATTATTAAATTAATTAATGAAACTTATATGTTTTGAATTTTTTAAAATATACAACATTTTTTAATTCAGAATATCAAATATAGCTTTGGGTGAATTTTTGGTATTTTTCTGAAAAACATCAATTTTTGATGAATAGTGAAACCACTAAGTGGTAGTTAAAAAACTGATTTTTTATTTAAATGAAACTTTACCACTTCTGTGATTTGAATTTAAAAAATATAAAATACATGGTTATCATTAGGATGTAAAATTTGGTTCAATGGGATTAAAATAATTTTTTGGTGAATAGTAACTTTTAAGTTTTATTAATCGTGATTAAAGGTAATTAGTGTAATTTAAGGTAAAGATAATGTTATAATAATATGAAATGACTTTTACACATTTATTACCCTTATTGGATGACTCATGGCCGACCAAGAAAATCCATGGGTCAACTTGGGGAACCCATGGAGACACTTTGGTAGGAAAATGACATTAATAACTTTTTATTTAAAGTTAAAATAAAAATGTCACAAACATGTATTTTTTACTAAAAAAATTTTTACATGGGGTTATACAAGTCATAATTTTGAATATAAATATTCATTAGAAATATAAAAATATTTCCTACATCATGATATTTTTTTAATCATTTTTAGACATTAAATAAATAAATTTATTTATGACACCATGATGATGTAGTGATTACCTCATTAATGACCGATTTAAATAAAATGAGAAGATAAGGTACAATCTAAGACATAAACTTGTAATAAAACTATTGGATGGGTTTATTTATAACCCTTATCATCTTACCCTAGAAATATATAATTCTGGGACCTTTAATATCCGAAAATCATTTTATAATAAAGTAACTTTTTCAAGACATTCCAAGAGTGCCCCTCCTCCCTCTTATAAAAGGCCCCCACCTCTACCTCTTTACCCTAGCCTCTCAAGCCATTGTCTCGGCCAAGGTCTACCCATTTGTTATCTCCACATCCCTCTCCTCATCCTAGACACCTTCCCTTAGGCAGAAACCTCTTCAAGAAACCTTTTTGGTTCAAACCAAAGGGAGTTACCCGATTTAAAGGTAAAGTCTTCCCTAATGTTCTTTTGTTTTATTTTGCTTCTCCAACCCCCTAAACTATTTTTATTACTTTATTTTGTAACAACACCAGTATCTTAAATATACTAGTATGTTGTTATGAGAAATATTTGAACTAAAATTACACAAACCTCCGTCTAATGGTTAAAGAACATACTGTTTCTGTGGATGGCGAATTACTACTTCACGAGACGATGATTGTTCTATCTTATACTACCACCTCTCATGGTGGCCATTATGATGGAACTATTTTTATATGATATATATTATATTTATGTCCTCTCTATGCTTATATACTTTATATTTAAAACATACCTTTATGCTTTGCATGTTGTGCAAATGCGATAATTTCATACGAGGAAGTGTGGACTACCGCCCCCTCAAGTGATGTGACTCATTCATGCAATACATGGAATGTATAAAGAATGATATTAATGAAAATATGTGACCTATATAACATATATATTATACTTTAATTATAATATATATATATATATATATATATCTCATTTATTTTTAATTCTATTAATATGACAAAGAAATGAAATTAGCGTTCATGCGTACGTACGGCCTACCGTCTCCACGAATAGTGCATTTCATTTCTTTTTATCTCCAAATGTTATGGAATAGTATAAAATGAATATGTACTGGATATATATGAAATTTAAATCATTAATACTATTCTGGATATTATTTACTTATAACTACATTGACAATCATTTTCAAACAAATTCATTTTTGACCCATGTACCAAACATCAACAAAAACGTCTGATATGAGCTCACATTATTAACCAATTATTATAAAATTATAATATGTGATATGAACTGAATAATAATATTTAAAGGAGGTTATTTTGAAATTATAAAATTACCAAAGTTTATTATTCAGGAATATAAAGAAATGAACAAGACAAGTCAGACTTGAGGTAAGGGATCCTACCTCTCTCTTTCTTTTTAAGTACTCTCTTTTATTTCATTTCATTTAAGCTCGTCTTTCTTATGTTTGGGGATGTCATTTTATTTCCATCATTCTGTAATTTTTATTTTCATATTATGAGAGACCCTATTTGATCCCATAAATCGATTTTTGGAAGTTTTAAGGGGCGTCGTTTGGCTGCCGAGTTTTCATAAGGGATTTTTCATCTCACTTTTATACTCGTGAGATTTATGATATATTTTCCACCATTTCCTTTGATTGGTTTATATACTAACCATTATTCTACTCTTTGTGTAATATAATTTCATTTATGTGTATTTACATCAATGTTGTATAGTCCTTCTTTCATGGGGTGTACGTTTCAAAAGTTACCGAAATCGGTAAGGGAACCTTTCACCATCCTCTTATTAAAAGACTTCTTTTTGTTGGGTCTTTTAATTTACATATTGTTATGCTGGGATATGTTCTTATATATGCTTATTGATGTAAATTTTATGTCCAAGAGATGAGATACCATTTTATCTCTCATCAACTCATTTTCTGAATTTTAAAGTGACGTCGTTAGGCTGTCAAATGTTTGCAAGGGAACTTCTTAACTCAATTTCAATTCTTTGGGTTAAACCTCTACTTCTTGATTATGTCGTGATATGAATATGTGTGGATGACATATGATTGTTTTACACTGAGTATACACTTATATTTGGTGTATTTATACTTTTCACACATAATTATTTCATTTATTTATCCTTTCTCTATGGGCATGATCCTTGATTGGGGTTACATCTCAATTTATTCTCATTAAGACATTTCATAATGATATGCACAATTATTCTTTTATAAAGTGTATATATAGCCCCTTTGACATTCCATATCCATATTATGTCTATAATAAAGTCATTTAAATGTTTTGAAAATGGTCTACTTTCTTGTGGATTATAATTTAAATGTTCAAAATGGAAAATGACTCTTTTATTAAAACATTATTTTAAATGGTTTTAAAGATTTATTCTTTTAAACATTTATTATCCATGTCCATTTTTTAAAAATGGTTTTAAGTATGTATTTTTAGGGACATGAATGTTTTAAAAACCTTTCAAAATTTTCGATGTGGTATGAGACACTTTGATTCTAAAATCTCTTTTAAATGTCTTCTTTTAATATTTTCAATGTATAAAGGGATTTTTCTCTCATAGAGTTTTAATGATTTTATTAGATGTTTTTATTTATGATAATATCATGATGTGTTCTCTTGTGATTGAAATGTGGAAATGTTTTCTTTCCTTTATAATTTTTTTATGTATTAAGATTTGTTAATGGTACTTGGAGATTTGATGGGTGGTTACGTGATAAACCATATGACGGGTGGTGTCGTGAATACCAGGATGGGTGGTTACATTATAACCTCCAATGCATTGTGTATGGAAGTCGGCCGTATGGATATTCCATTAAGTGATATGTGTGGAAGTCGACCATATGGTAATTCCATTTAAGTATGTTTATGTCCCAAGTTACCTTTATATGTTATGTGTTCTTTATATGGGTTTTATGGTAATATTTTTGTTACAAAAGGGTAAGTAATGATCTTTTATTCAGTGAAGAATATTTACTACTTCTTAAAGGTGAAAAGTATTACTTTGATAAAGTATTCATGGTTTACTTGTTGTTTTGAAAAACTAACAGTTTTTCTTCTTTGTGTATCCTTTATTGGGATTTTTATGCTCATCCCATGTTTTTTAAATGTTTTCCACAAGACTTAAAGATGAATAGGGTCAAGGATGGGATCATGGAAAGACATGCTATCTAAAACATGGAACTAGACTTGTTTCTTTTTAAGAGTTTTTATTTTATGGAAACTTAGTAGAAGTGTCTACTTTGTAATCTTTTGAGATGTAATAGTTATGTCCTAATTTTCTAAAACTCTAAACCGAAAAAGAACATATATGTAAATTATTTATTTAATTCATGATTATGTAAGGTTTTAAGGTCGGGTCCTTATACTGAATAAGTAAAATTAAATAATTGAACAAAAAAATAAAAAAATGATTTTATGAAAAAAATATTAAAAATTTTATTAATTAAATAATTATTAATGAAAATGAATAAATTTATTATAATATATATAAGATATAAATACTAATAAATGGTATGTATTGAATATATAGATATAGAAAAAATCAAATTTAGACAATTAAAAATTAAAAATAAGTAAATGAAAAAAAAATACTAAACACTTTATTAATTAGATAATTATTCATAATATTAATAAATAGTATATATTAAATAAATATATATATTAATATATATAAATATTATTTATATATTACAAAATATTTATGTGTTTTACATTAAATAGTCATATATTTGGTGAATAGTTGTTTATTATTAAAAATTTATATGAATTAAAAATACTAACTAATTACATAGAGTAATAAACATATAATTGTATGTCGTTTTATTTTTCAATTTAACATAGATAAAATGTGTGCTATATTGATTTTAAATATACATAATTAATTCATTTTTTTATATAATTCACACACAAAAAACTTATCCAGTTTTTCAATACTATTAAAGTTTACTTATTTTTAATTTATTCAATTTCACTCATTTTTAATATGGATGTACTTAAAATTAGATATTCAATAATAATGTTAAAAATATATTTGTAAAAATATATTTATAAATAAATATATTTATCAATGTACATTTACTATAATTATACAATTATATATTTATAATTAAAAATTAAAAATTATATATTTTTTAATAATTATTAAATTTATAATAAATTTACTTAAATATTGAATATATTTACCATATTTATATTTATATTTATTTATTAAATATATTTATATATATAATTATATATATATATAATGATATAAATATTATTTTTAAAAATTATTTATATAATTATAAATAAATAATTATATATTTAAATAAATATAAAATTATAATAAATATATTTAAATAAAAATATATTTACTATATTTATATTTATATATATTTATTAAGTATATATAAATATATAGATTTAAAAAAATTATAATTATAATTATAAATCCTTTATCAACGCTTAAGTGATAAGCGTTGATAAAACACATCTTAATCAGCATTTTTTAGTGCTGATAAAGATGAGACTTATCAACATTATAAAAACTCTGATAAAATAAATATTTAATATCAATAAAACATTACCACTGATAAAGATGGATTTTATCAGCACATTTTTATCAATGAAAAATATGCCTTTTATCAGTTCTTTTTTACTTATACACTCATAAAAGTGTCCTTATATATTTATAAAACCCCTAACTAGTTGTGAACACATCGCGGTATCAGAAGATTCCCACAGAAGCCTCTCATTATTGGCCCACCTTTTTGGGGAATCGAATCTCGAATCACACAAACCAACTTGACTGCATCCATTTTCTCAAATATCGTCCAGCATCCAGTGTTTTCTTATAGTTAGGGTTTTTGAAGAAAACATCAAGATCTGGATCTAAAGGGTCTCATATTTTCATCAATGTAGCGAGGTAATCAAGGGTTTTTATTTATAAGTTTTGATTTTATTTCTGTATTTGTCATTTTGTTTTTTATTTATTCTTCAATGATGTCATCAGTTATTTGTGGTTCGATCATTATATACTATTTTTCTTTTATATTATGAATGGAATGATTTGTTTATGATCTGTTGTTTTCTTGACTAACGATTTGGATATCCTATTTTGGTATTATAAATTTTTGTTTTGAATCAATTTTATTTTTTTTCTACATTTGTACCCCATCTTACCTAACAAGCTTAATTTTTTCCCCATTTTAAAATCATAGATAATCTCCTTGGGTCCACAGATAAACCAATTAAATAAATATTTATGCCACTGTATAAACAGTGAATGTTTTTGATATAAAAACCTTAATCGAATGAGAAAATTGATTTAGCAAACCAATTATCAGTCTGGCGATGAAGCGAAGCAGCAATAGAAGCTAATTTTATGCAATTCATGTAAGAGAATTTATTTATTTAAACTCTATTTTAATATTTTGGTGTGAGGGTTTTTCCCTTAAAATTTATTTTCTCAAAATTGTGTTTTTTTATAATTATGTATTCAGAAATTATGGTTCTGAATTTCAAAATTATGAAGGGATTATATTTATTTTCATTAAAATTATGTTTAAATGTGCATTTGTTTTAAAATTTTGTTCTTTGTATATTCGATGTTATATATATATATGTGTGTGTGTGTGTGTGTTTGTGTTTAACTGTGTATGGGTAAGACATTGTAATGGTTGGTATGTTTTTTCCCTTATTTTGTGATATATCTTGTTGATGTGTATTATTTCATTATGCCAACTTCTTTATAGACCCCCTAGAATCTCAAGTATGGGTCAAGTTGTATTATATGTTCTCCCAGGAATCCTTCAGATGGGTAGATCTAATTTGATGACCTCCCTATAATCCTTTGGATGGGTCAGTCTAGTGATATGACATCCTAAGTGTCTTGATATGTTTTCAAATATTTGATATACCATTAATTTTAAATGTTATATTTCCTTAGGCTTCTATATCACTTGTTCCAAAAATATAGAATGGAAGTTATGAAATTATATATATTAGATATTATTTTTGGTATTTATCATTTTAGATCAACATCTATTGGTTCCACACTTAGTAATATCAAATTATTATCCATGTATATGAAAGAACTCTTTATTTATTAAAATATTTTATCATTATATTTTTATATCTCCTAGTTGATTGAATGAGAGTTTTTTATTATTATTATAATATTTGGGTTTCTTATTACTCTTTAATTGCCTATATTATATTTTCCTTTGTTTAGGGGATTTAATAAAGACTTGATGTGCGTTAAAACAAAGTTATTATTTCATTTTTTGAGACTTATCCCCCATATCTTTTATAGACAACTTTCATCATCATCAACTTCATCTCCCGAACAGTCATTATTGTAATTTTTTCTTGAAACTCATCCCTCATCTCTTGTATGTTTCTTTTACTACTTTGAGATTTAGTCATACCATGGATCACTACTTATATTATTTCAAGAAACATAGGTGTATGTCCTCAAGAGATAAAGGATGTGTCAAACAATAAAATTCAATGATAAATATCTAGGATATGGGTTAATGATGATGATTTGTCTATAAATTTTACCTTTTAATGAATTTATAAGATAACATCTTTCATAGTGGAGTAATTCATTTATTAAATTCAATTACCCCTTTTCTTCAAAATACAAAAATACTTTGAAATAATCAAACATTGAGTTTCCCTTATTAGAATTGTCTCTAAAATTCATCTTTGATAATAAATATCTTATGTGTATATATTTCTTTATTATAAAAAATTAATATTTTATGAATCAAATAGGATGTATATGAACTAAAAATGGATTCACTCTAATCATTTGACCAAATATTATGAATATAGAGTTAACGAGTTCATCAAGTTTGCAAGAGAGAATGCATACAAATATTCTCAAATCCTTTGTCCATGTTTACGTTGTTTTTATTCAATAAAAATTAGTCTAGAAGAGTTTGAGGAAAATTTGGTTTTTCATGCAATAGATCAGATCTATAAATGTTGGACTAAACATAGGTAAAAAAATGAATGTGGACATCGATTGGGATGATATTATGGTTCATGGATCATTTTATTTGAATATGAGTGTAAATGATGATGGAGATCGTATGGATGAATTGAAAATTGAAATTGAAGATGACATTTTTTATTATCCTATATTTTTTTAGGATTTAGATAGTTGTGTCAAGAAAAAATTGGATAATAGTTTCACTAAATACACAAAATTTTTAGTTATATTGAAGTTATATAATTTGAAAGCTGGAAATGGATGGAGTGACACCATCTTTACAGAATTGCTTGGTCTCTTGAATGATATGATACCAGAGAAAAATGAACTACCATGATGAACATATAATGTTAAATAAATGTTATATTCAATGAGAATGATCTATAAAAAAAATTCATGCTTTTCCAAATGATTGAATATTGTTTATCATGAACCATGAATCACTCATAAAATCCCCTAAGTGTGGCGTAGATCGATACACTAAAAATGAATCAAGTCCTTTGAAATTTGTATGTCAATTTCCTATCATTCCATGGTTTATAAAACAATATGGATGTTAGGAAACTGTGAGACAATTGACATGGAATTAAGGTATAATAATTTAATATGGGAACCTATATCATGTAGTATATTCTTCTTAGTGGAATAAAATTGAGTATTAGTATCCTGAATTTGGAAATGATCCAGGAATCTTTCATCTTGCATTATCTATAGATGGAATAAATCCTTTAGGTTTACAAAGTAGTTCTCACAATACGTGGCACATCATGTTGGTAAATTATAACATTCCTCTGTGGTTATGCATGAAGCGCAAATAAATTCTGTTGTATCTACTTATATCTGGACCAAAGAACCCTGGTAATGATATTGATGTCTATTTGGCACCATTTATTGACGATCTAAAATTGATCTGGGATATAGGTGTTACAACATATGATTCTTATTAAAGTTAAGAATTAACATTGAGTTCCATATTGTAGGGAATGATAAATGACTTCCCCACTTATGTAAATTTATTAGGCTAAAGTATTAAATGAATGTTGGGGTGCCTATTTATGAAAATACACATACTTAGTTTAGTTGAAACATTTCTATAAAGACTATGTTTTTAGTGCATCATAAATTTTTACCTTGATGACATAAATACTAATCATGGATGACAATATTTTATGGGAATATCTAACAAGGTACAACACTTTCTCCAATAAAAAGAAATAAATGGTACAATAAATTAAAATATTGGACACTATTTTCAGTAAACCATTTTTGAAAGACCTTAAAAAATCAGGTGGGAAGAAAATTTAAATTTTGTTTGAATTACTATATTGGAATTTTTTGTATTTTATAAATTTTGTTGATTTTATTCATGTAGAAAAAAATGTATTTGATAGTGTTATTGGAACATTACTAAATGTTCCTGCAAAAATGAAAACGACATCAAGGATGTTTTAGACTTGATTAAAATGGGGATAAGGGAAGATTTGGCACTACTGAAGGGTAAAAGGTGGACTTTTCATCCTCTAGAATCTTACACTTTATCCATGCAAGAAAATGTTCAATTTTTACTTTTCCTTGATAGTAAGAAATTTCCATAGGGGTATTAATAAAATATCATAAATGTCATGTTAATAAATAATTTCAAGTTACAAGAACTAAAATCACATAGCTGTCATGTTTTGATGTAAGATTTTATGCATGTTTCTTTCTATTGCATTATGCCTCAAAATATACAATATATATTAACCAAACTCTTATTCTTTTTCAAAGCCATGTGCAGTAAAGTTATAGACCTATAAAAGTTTCCCATCCTGAATAAAGAGTTTGTCGTCATATTATTTGAATTAGATATGTTATTCCCACCATCATTATTCTATATACCGGCCCACCTGATGTTTCACTTGTTAGAGAGGTTGAAATTTTTGGTCCTTTCCATTACAGATGTATGTATCACATTGAATGGTATATGAATATTTTTAAAGGGTCTGTAACGAATTGAGGTCAGCAAGAAGTTTGTATTATAGAACGATGTATTGTGGAAGAAAATATTGAATTCTATAATGATTACCTATCATATGTTGACATCATCAGTCTCCCAAAGTATCATTACAATGAATTTCTTTATGGGAGAAAAGATTTCTGGAAGTGATGTTGTTACAATTACCTTGACAAAGAGGGAGCAATTACACCTTAAAATTTTACATAATAGTTAATATATTGATCTATACATTCAATCCCACAAACAAATCTAGAGATATTTGAATCAAACAAGGGCTAAATGATGGATATCAAATACACATTATCAACATGTTATATGATGGTGTCAAGATTAAATTTTTAAGGAGTTATCTAAAAATCTTAATTCAATTATTGAATGACTTCAATGGCTATCTGTGGGACCAAATTAAAATGTTATATCTTACACTGTTTTTGTAATAAATGGTTATATGTTCTATAAAAAATTAAAATTATGATTGTAGTATGATGAAAAATAGTGGTGTTATGTTTGTGGTTTAAGCATTTCATATTTTTGGTTCCAAGTATATAAATCCAATTTTTGAAAATATTTTATATTTTGGAATTATTTAATAGTTTTACAGGTTAGATTATACAATATTTTAAGTGTCTATTTTCCGTTTCAAATGGGTTGACAATATCAGTGTACTTAGAGTTGATGAAATGGGCATCATGAAGGTGAATTTCAGTGTAGAAGTAGAAAAATATGATTTTTTTAATAATGGAATCACATGTTTCTCAAGTTTTTTATGTCTCTGATCCAAAAAATAACAATTGGTCGATTGTCCAGCTGGTGACTAAAAAAATGGTGGGTCAAATGAAAATTCAATTAAGGATAACACTTTCATTGGGATATAAGAATCACTTCATTCCAGTCCCAATGTTGAAAATGTATTATATATTATAGGGGACCATAAATAAGGGATTCCAATTATCAATAGAGGAAAAAAATACCTAAAACCTTTATAAAAATAAAGATATTTCAATGAGAAGGAAGAAGAGTTTTTAAATATACTATGTTTTTCATCATAATATTATATATTCTCTACTGCATTAAAATAATATAAATTAAATGTTTGACTACTAATGCAGAAAATTTCTTCTGCACATGATGATGTTACCAATCCCACAGAAAAAACTATAATAATGGAAACCCATTGGATGTAAAGGTAATGTTAAGATATACTTTCTCTCTATTTTACCAAAAAACTATATAATAGAACATTGATCTAATTTTCATTATTCCTTATAGAGCTTGTTTATTTTAGAAAATTTATGTCCATCTTTTTTTCCTTTTCGGGAAGAGAAATGATGATGTCTATACTCAATCACAAAGGTACACTAAATGTTTTCACAGTAAAACCATTGTCCATATAATTAATGTATTGTTTCATATTTATGTTTAATTTAGTTAATTTTATTATTACTCACAAAATAATGTTTTTCTTATATATGTGGATTATTTTGTTTGAGTTGGGGTGGTTTTTCCATATTTTATGCCTTTATTCACCAAAACATCCATAGAATTCTCCCTTAGAGACTTTTAACCACTATAGTGTTTCATTTATTAGTTTCCTTCATGTTCCCTCCATTAACTTTGTTGGAAGAGAAATGATGCTGCCTCTACTCAATCACAAAGGTAATATTGATGTTTAAACCATAAAATCATTTTCTATAGAATTAATTTATTATTTCATATTTATGTTTAATTTTTTTTTAGCATTTCTCATATAATAATTTTTTTCTTATACATTTGGATTTTATTAATTAAGTTTAGGTGCTTTGTTCAAAGTTTCTCATGAAGTTTTGGTACATTAACAAATAAATTAAATGAATATCATATTAACATAGATATTTATGATTTTTTTGATACTTTCATATGTGTAGGAAACATTCACACCTCAATTTGACACATGGTGTGACTGGTAAGACTCCAAGTACTTCTTTCTATTTAAAATTGATATTAATTTTAGTAAAATAGACAATTGAAAAACTCAAAACAAAGAAAACATATTTTTTTGATAATTTAACAAAAAAAATATATAATTCATTAATGATGTGTAGTAATTAATCTCACCTCGATCTGATAAACGATGTGCCCAGTATGAATCAATGTGTCTGTTATGAGTTTAAAATTGACATTTTACAATAAAAATTGTCACTTGATTAAAACTGAGAAAATGAAATCATATTTTCTTGATAATTTATGGAACTAATTCATAAATCATTTTTAACGTTTAGAAATTGGTCTCACATCAAATAATACACGATGTGATCCATATAATCCAAAGTGTGTTTTTTAAGTTTAAAATAGCATTTTAATAAAAGAGAAAAGTGATATACTCAAAACTGAAAAAAAAAATATTCATATTGTTTTGATACTTCAGGAAAACAATACATAAGTCATTTGGAATGTGTAGGAATCATCTGAACCTCAATTCAATGCACGGTGTGATTGGTATGAATCTATGTGTGACATTATTTAAAATTGACATAAATTTTATTAAAAAGAAAAACTAACCAACTCAAAACTGAACAAACATATTCATATTGTATTTATACTTTATAAAAAAGATTGATAAGTCATTTTATATGTGTAATATTCATTCTCACATCAATATAACATACGATGTGATTCGTATGACCCCAAGTGTGTATTTTTATTTAAAATTGACATCAGTTTTAGTAAAGAGGACAACTAACCTTCCCAAAACTGAGAAAACGCATTCATATTGGTCAAATACTTTAGGAAAATGATACATGAGTGATATTTGATGTGTATGAATCAGCCTCAGCTAAATTTGATACATGATGTTCTTGATATTACTCAGTATGTTCGTTATTATATTAAAATTTATATTTCAGTTCTAAAAGTTTCACTCACTGAAAACCAGGAAAACATTCTCATATTTTCTTTGTATTTTATAAAATTGATTCATAAGTCATTTATGATGTGTGTGAATTAGTCTCACTTAAAACTGATACATTATGTGATCGATATGATAAGTGTTTGTTTCAATTTTAAAATGACATTTTAGTAAAAAAACAAGTGACGTACTCGAAACTAAGAAAACACATTCATATTGTTTTAATACTTTGTTAAAAATTATCCATAAGTTATTTGGGATGTGTAGGAATCATACATACCTCAATCTAATGTATGGTATGACTGGTATGACTCAGAGTGTATCTTTTTATTTAAAATTTTCATCAATTTTAGTAAAATGGACAATTAACCTCAAAAATGAGAAAACACGTCCATATTAGTTTTGTACTTTATAAAAACAATCCATAATTTGTTTTTAATGTGTTGGTATCACCCACACCACAATCTGACACATGATGTGCCCATTATGACTCAAATCCTCCATTATCAGTTTAACATTTATATTTTAGTTCAAATAGTGTCACCCACTGAAAAGTGATCAAACACACATAGTTTTTCATGATAATTTAGTAAAATAATTCATAAGTCATTTTTGACGTATAAGAATTGGTCTAACATAAAACATATAAACGATGAGATTGAAATGAGTCAAAGTGTGTGTTTCTAGTTTAAAATGACATTTTTGTAACAAAAAAAAAGTAAACTGGCATACTCAAAACTGAAAAGCATATTTGGGTTGATTTAATACTTCAAGAAAATTATCCATAAGTCATTTTAGATGTATAATAATCATCTTCACCTCAATTCATCCCACGGTGTGACCGATATGTCTCAAAGTGTGTATTTTTATTTAAAATTAACATCAATTTTAGTAAAATTGACTATTAACCTACGAAAAACTAAGAAAAAACATTCATATTGTTTTGATACTTTTAGAAAATGATCCATATGTAATTTTTAATGTGTATGATTTATCCTCACCTCAATCTGATATATTATGTATCTGGTAGACTCAAAGTGTTTGTTATGAGTTTAAAATCAACATGTTAGTTCAAAAAGTTTCACTCACTAAAAACTGATCAAACACACATAAATTTTCATGATAATTTAGTAAAATGATTCATAAGTAATTTTTGACATATATGAATTGGTCTCACATCAAACCGATACACTATGTAATTGGTATGAGTCAAAGTGTGTGTTTTAATTTTAAAATGACATTTTAGTAAAAAAGAAAAGTGACATACTCAGAACTAATAAAACACATTCAGATTGTTTTCATACTGTAGAAAAATGATCCATATTTCATTTGGAACATGTTAGAATCATCAACACCACAATCTGATGCATGCTGTGACCGATATGACTCCATGTGAGACTTTTTAATTAAAATTGACATCAATTTTAGTAAAATTAACCCGTTCTGTTAATTTATTTATTTATATTATTACTAACATAAAAATTATTTTCTTATATAGGTTAGTTCTTTTAATTTATAAATGGTGGTCTATTTAGAAATATAATGAGTCTCAGTAATGATTAGTAGAAAAAGGAAAATTTATGTTTTTGAGTGTGTGTAATAATTTCTATTTATGTAACTATATAAATCAATGTTTAAAATGTCTATATTATATTTTTTTCTTGTATTTGTGTTTTAAATCTCATTTCATTTAAATTCTATATTAAGAGTTTTTTTTAATATATGGTTTGTTTCGGGTTCTATAGTGTGTTATTAAAACACATTACACTGGTGTTGTAGTGTGTTGTTACAACACACTACAGTATGGCCCTTTATCAGCACTTCTATAAGAACTCATAAAGGTACACTTTACCAATGATTCTATAAGTTTTGATAAAATACCAAGCCTTTTAATCTCACTCAGGTAGTTATCACTTTTCTAGTGCTGATAAAGGTCATTTATAGAGTTGTTAAAGGCCTATTATGTAGTAGTGAGTTATGTAAGGGTAACAGCTAAATTCTAAGGGTTGCGTAAGGGTAAACCAGAGTTTACACGGGGTTTGTAGGGGTAAATAATTATCCTCACATGATAACTATGATTATCCTAAGGGTAAAACAATGTTACCCATACACATCCCCCTTTTAGGGAAAATTTAATTAAAAACATTGGTTTTGTGTTTATTCTTCCACATCTCACACCTGTAACACATTTTTATATTTTTGATGTTAAAAATTGTGAGAATTAGTTCGTTTAATCATTCACATTTATAACTCATATTTATAGAATAATTTAAACACTCTATAATTATGAAATAATTAAAAAAAATGGTTAATTTAAATCGAGGTTTTTAATTTTATAGACCTATACTAGGTTTACCTCCTTTAAAATATATAGACCTTATTATTTTTGGTTTTTGGGTATTCACTTGAGTATGGGTTTTCCATGAATCTACTTGTTCATGTTTAGTGTAGTATTCTCCAAACCATATAAATTCTTATTAGTTCTAGGCATGGAATAACCCTCACTATGTCTCCTCTATTCTTGAGAGCATCATTTCCCAAGGGGATATTATTCTAGGTATAAATTAGTGTTTTTATATACTTCTTATTTAATGAATAGTTTATGATTTAGCTTTTTGAATCTTTCAAAATAATTGATAAATAATTTGTTGAATGATAATAATTTTAAATTATCAAAAAGAATCATATATAATTATCATGTTTATTATGGATTATCTAGGAGAGATAAACTATTTTTCATGTGGTGTTTTAATTATTTTTGGAAATAAAATAATTGGAACGGGTCCTAGAAATACTTGGAGAGCTGTTTGAGATAAAGAATACATAGAAGATATTTAGTTGATGATTCCATAAAAATCCTCGAATTTATCCATCAATAACATTGAGTTAGAAACTTCCTTACCTTTTGGAGCTCTCTTATACACATGGTTTCCTTAGTATTATTCTTTTCTTGTAATTTCTTAATGATAATTCTTGATTTTGATCACATATGGTTGTGTGTATGGCTCATGAGACCTATTTACGATGCTTGATTCCAGGAGTATTTTTATAACTTGTATATACATGTTTAATTATGATCACATGTATAAGTGTTAATACTTTATTCTCATGATGATACGTTTTCCTCATGTGCTCCACCTTATTATGTATGTTACCATTTCTTATAATTTATTTCTCTTGGTTCTCTAAATAGGTGGACCATTATGAAAGGATTTTCCCCTAATGGGGGAGTGTGCATGAATTTTGAAGATAGAGTTGATGGAACTGAGTGTAGGGTGGAGATATAGTGATACCATGTAATACTATATAGATGATTCATTTGATACCAATATTCCAAGTATTGGGTTTATCTATGCCTAGTGATTTGTGAGTAGTGTACTTGATGCCTAGTTATTTTTATGAAACATTCCATACTTTAGGCCAAAATAATTCCAAGTCTCAATTACACACGATGTTATGAGTTTGTTAAAAAATCTATTCACATGTCATGTGGCTATTTTGGTTACTTAGGAAATATCTTTATTATAATTTTAGAATGGATCCAAAGTAGGTATGGTTATGGGATTGTGGAATATTAGTCAGAGGATGATCTCTCAGTGTTAGATTGTGTGTTGTTATTCTTGTTTACACATTTATTATTATTACCATGGCATGCACTAGTTATATATGTGAAAAAAAATTTAAGGATGTATTGGTGGTATCCTACTGGGTTTTATTAATCACATATAACATGGACATCTTGATGTGCATGCAGACTTCATGTATAGGGATCTAAGAAAGGGAAAATGGACCATGAAAGATAGTAGAGCCAAGGAGCAGGTAGCTAGGAGCAGTATCGGAATGTACTCTTGAGGATTACCACTATTTTATTTTTTTTATTACTTGTCATACATTTACCCTAGTTTGGATTTCCACATTGGGATCCCTTTTAATTTACTTTATAATCAGTATTCGACATAATTAATTTTCACATGTTTACACTAACTATTTTATTATATTGTTTATTTCATTATTATTTATGCTAGGAAAATATACTGAGTGTATAGTCTCCCAACTAACACACTTTGACCCTCACTGCTTGTCGACAACCTCTTACATATGGGTAGGTATGCATGAGGTTATGTGGAACATCGGTTTAGACTAAGTGGGTCAAGATGGGGTGTTACATATATATTTAAGTTCCTATAAGTTATAGATAGAGTAACATTTGTAATATATTAGTTAATATCAAATAATTATAAACCAAGGTTTGTTTTAGGGATTTTGATCTAGTAGGATCAAGTTTAGAGCTCCTCTTGGATAGGAAAATCTGAATGATTCTACCTCAGTTACCCATTTTTCAATTGGGTTACATTAAATAGTCATTCACATCATGGATGAACTACCTTGTTATTTCATACAATAAGGTTTCAAAAATTAAAATTAAACTAGGAAACAAAATATAACACACGATAATCTTGGGAGAACCCCCAAGGGGTGTTGTGTTTTGACTATCAATAGATGAATTATCATTGTATCATCCCCAATCTAATTGAATTTATGGAACCTTTTTTAATAACCACCATAGTCTTTTTATTATAAATTTAGTGATTTTAAATTCATGGAGTACCCCTTGTAATACTTCATTGAAGTCCCCCACCATTACATTATAACTTTTATGGAATAGTGGATAGGGAAAATGGATATAAGGGTACTTCCCCTTCTATTCGACTTGATGTTTAGTGTGCATAGGATATAGTAATTTAACTCTTTGATGATAAGTTTCTTCTTGTTTAGTCTAAAACATTATTTCTTATTTGATGAAAAAAAATATCATCACCCTTTTTAAATCAGGTTCACAACTCTAACTAATCATCTGTCACTTTAAAAGCTCTCAAACTTTATTTTTTAGTAAAAAATGGTAGTTCCCAAACCACTTGGGTAAAGAATTATGCAGTGTTACTATTCTATCCACTCTTTAAAAAAAATTCAAGTGTTTTGTTCTCTAAGGAAAAGTATGGGGTCTATTTAGCTGTTTTATCTGTTTAATCATGAAAAAATCATTAGAAGACCTAATGCAGTTTAAATCATCATAATTAAAATAAAAAAAATCAATCATCCAAAATACTTCTAAATTATTCAATGTCTATAAATACCATCTCTTATTAGTCCTTGAAATAGTTTTTATAATTATAATATTAAAATTTCAATTGTGTATCTTTGGTAATTTTAACCTAAATAGTAGGAAACTCTAATTCTTCTTAGGTTTCTTATTTAGTGTATTTTGGAAGAATTTCTTGTGATTATTCCTTATCCTCTTGATTATTTTTTATCTTATACATAGCTTACTAATATATTGGTATGAATCGATGATAATAATATATTTCATCATCATTAAGATCTAGAAGATAATAAAAATATTCCCAAAAAATGGTGCAAAAATATAATGACACCCCTACTGTAAGGGGAAGTCATAGATACACTTATAATCTCCTAAGATATAGAATAGTGTCTATACAAGTGGTTTCTATTAAGGAAGAAGTGTCACTCATTCTAGTAATTCTTCAAAAAAATATGTTTTTATAAATTTGAAATTAGTATATGAAAACTTATAGACATAGTGATGAAACTCACAGAGGAATTTAGAGGAATGGTAACAGTGAATAAAATCTAGAATCAATGAAATTAAGAAAAAATGAATGAAAAGAAAGTTAGAAAGAAACAGTCATGGAACCAGATTGATCCACTCTTCAACTACTTATCATTGATCTCCAGATGGATTAGATCATTTCAAAACCTACCTCAGTGCATGATTTATCTCTTGATTCATAGACCTATCTCCCCAAAATTGATGAATACCCAAATACAGAACCTCTTATAATACATGAGAGTTATATCAAAAGTGAAGGAATCACCCAATTGAACCACCTCAGCCAAGAATATCTTCCTACCCAAAGTGATCCAACATAAATATTCAATCATACACCCTCTCCCATAAACTCAATATAGTATTCTAAGAAAATGAGGGGATAATGATGAAGTGGGAGAGTAACAAACACTTCCAATAAGTGGTCATTCTCTCAAAGCACCACTTTTATTGTCACTATCTACCAAAAGTAAGGAATAAATTTATGATCAATATGAATTTTGGATATCCAAACAGCATTAAATATTTACTCCTTCGATCTATACTCATGGGTTATCTAATAATCTATGATGTTTGAATTTCACAAAAATTGGAGGATAATGTAAAACCTATTATTTAAAAATTTAAAATAGAATTATAGTAAATAGAAATGGGAGATAACAATGGCTATAAAAGGTTTTAATATCATCAAATTAGGGATTTCCTCCTATTTCCAAGAATAGAGAATCATATATATCAATCCCTATACCTATCTTAAAATTAAATAGAAAACAATGACATCCTAACTAACTAGTAGTAAAAATTCCACGTGAAGCACCTAGATGTTCTTATCTTCAACTCTCAGTGAATTCTCGATGAGAATAACCAATCACATGTAATAACATACACATCCCCTCAAATTTTTATTCGAAGTATATACCATGATCCGAAACCAAAAAAGTCTCCATGTGTAAATATAAAGGGTTATGATCGATGGAATCAAATAACTCTTAAGTCTTCCTATTATTCCCATGATCACCATTTTCTTTTAGATTATCTTACCAGCTTAATGTATGAAAATAGAAAAAGATGTTATGTAAACGTTAATTTGAGAAGATCTTATTTGGAAAATGAATTTCCCAATTTCCTAATTTTTCATCCACTGAAGATATGAAATTAATTTTTATGATTCCCTTCAAAGATTTAGGGCATATACACCCCAACACATTTATTGTGTCTTATTTATTATGGCCTATGTTTTATTTTTCCGGAGTCAAACTACCTTTTTTGGACACATTAAAAGTCACAACACATTCACTTTTACTTTTTCTACACTACACTATTGAATTATTCTAGTTCTAAAAAATAATTTTGATCATCTATAAAACATTTATAGATTATTTTCACATACATTAACTCTAATTTTTTTAGCACCATCTCGGCATACTCTTTTATATTTAATTGATACCATAAGAAAAAACTAGTTATCAAGTATAAATTTTATTCCTCACTACAAACTCAAATATTTATCAGTTTCAATAATTCCAATCTAGGTCCCAATGTTCTGATATGATCATTCCTACTTGAAATGGTGATCGATGACAAATTTTATTTGAGTTCAAACTCCATTATTTTTCACCCAATTACCTCTTAGTCAAACTCAGTTATATTTCTTAGGCCCATACGACTACCTGATGTTCAACAACATGGGAATGTGTTTCCATGAATAAGTTCCACACTTTAAATTCTCTTGAGTAATTAATCAGTCATGTGGAGTGGATCCCTTTATCATATAGTTTTCATAGCCTTGGATAAGATTTAGTGACCCATTTCCTTCCTTGATCTGCAATCAATCGAAGAAACTAAAAAACAACATGCCTTTAGTGCATCCCTATTAATTGATCTTATTCAATCTTAACTAAAATTTATAGTGGTGGTATTCTTTGATTTTAGGTTCCCCATGTTTCAATATTGTGAGCTCAATACTGGTTTGGTAATGAATTCTATAAACTTATAGTTAGTTCATCGATCCTGGGAAAATTTTCATGTTCACATGGCTCCATATTTAAATTACTATCATCGTCAAACTTCAAGTGAAGTTGATCTATATTTTTTGAGTTCCACAACATCTTCTTTGACATGGGTTATTTTTTAATGAGTGTGTTTGAGATAGTTTATTCTATAGCTCACTCATTTGAACTTTCCAAAAATTAATTTATGGCTTCCCTAGGTATGGTTGATTGTGATGGATGTTGTAGTTATTTAGTGAAAATTATGGTATATTTAGATGTAGAATACTATCTTGGGAGATCTCCATACAAAAACTTTAAAATATAATGCGTGGAAGGTTTAAAACTCTCTCTCATGATCACTACTCCTTAGATCAAGTACTATGTTAAAGATATACAACACGGTTAGTTACAAGTGGAGGCTCAAGATCAATTATTCTTATAGTATATAGTAGGTTAGAAGACTCCCTTCCTAGTAATTTATGGTAATAATTCACATTAGCTTGAAAAATTATACACTTGGTCACTTGAGATTTTGGGTTTTGTGGTCACTTATAATTTTATTATCTTGGTAACTAGTTTTGTTCTTGCACTCAGTTAACTGATTGTAGCTCTAACAGGTAGTAAATTGGGGAGTTTTACATTATTATGGGAAAGTCCAGTATACTAAACACATGACCATTCTTCAAAGTCACTTGTATGTTTTTCATTTTTTTAGTTAGATCCTAAAATGAAACAAAGAATTCATAATTCAGAGAAAATAAAAGATTCACGTTAAAATTTAAGAATACGAACATATTTATATTTTCCAACATAAATAATTTCACATAAATTTCATTTAAAATATGTAATTATGGAATAATAAAAGTAAAAAAATGAAATTATTAAGAAAATTGAAAAACATAATTCCTATGAAAATCAAGAAAAATGTTCCCAAAAAAGAGTATGTTTTAAATGAAATATGGAATTATAATTTATAAATTCTAAATATTACAAACAATTTACAAAACCATCAAAAAAAATATTTAAATGTAATAAAAATAAAATTCAACCAAACTCCCACCATAGTGTTTTTCTTAAAATAAATAAAAAATAAAAGTGGATAACATATAACCTAATAAGTACAAAAAATTAAAAAAAATATTATAATTTTGAAATAATTACAAGTTCAACTGGGAGTGGTTGAATATTCAAAAAAATCTCATTTTAATTGTAGTTTCTCATCATAATCCCAATTTAATTATAAAAACAGAGGTGGGAAGATGTGTTAAAATAATGACACATCACACTTCTTCTTCCTCTTTCTCTTCAATCCACTTTAATTATGAAGACATAAAATACACTCATGATCAACTCAAAAATTGTTTTCATAAAAATTATTAATTATACAAAGAACTTGGTATGAAATATAATGAATTTGTTAAATAAAAAATAAAAGTTTCACAAATAAAACTAACTAATCTTCAAGTAAAAAAGAATAATTATCCAAGAAAGTTAAGAATCAATAACATGTTGGAAAATTAAAATCTACTATCAAATAACTCAAAATATTTATTTTCAAATTCACCCTAAGAGAAATTAATCTAAAAAAATTAACCTCTTAAATACATGAAAAATAAGGGGTTTTTCTTGGTTCCTCATATCTTGCAAACAACGAAAAAATTTATCAAAAACCAATTTTATTAAATGTTACTCACAAGATTTCTAAAAAAAATGGTCATTTAGTATATGAATTTTATTATAATAATGAATGATATTGGAGGAAAAAAAATATCTTCCATCTAAGATTAATAATAAAAAAATCATAATAAACAAATTTAGATACCAAAATCAATATTGGATAACATTAGCAGAGAATTTAATTCATATACTAGGACCTTTAGTTGTTTTATTTTGTAGTAAAACTGTCTTAAGAGAAAAAAATCAAGAAGAATTATCATACTTAGATAGTGGTTACTCAAGAAACATGTGTGGAAAGCTCCCTGAATGCAGTCAAACCAATAAACTATTTGGAGCTCACATAACCTTTGTCGATAACTAAAATGGTGAGATAATCAGTGAAGGTAACATCAGTTTTTCTAACTCAACTCCTATTAAAAATGTTTTATTTTTTAAATACTTGAAACCAAATTTTCTATGAATTATTCAATTGTGTGATATTGGTTTAAAATTTTCTTTAAAAAAATATTTTTGAATATTTTTTTACTGAGAAGGAAAAATTTTATTTACCACATATCATTTTCAAAAAATTTATATAATTAATTTAAAATCTCTTTGTAGTGAAAATTTTAAATTATTGAGTGAAAAGGTTAGTGATGCATAGATTAGGCATATAAACCTTGGTAACTATATCACATAGTCACTTGTAAAACTAAAATATTATAAACTAGTATGATATTTACCCAAAAAACATTTCAAATATTACATGGTTAGTGAAGAATTCCAATATGGTAAGAAACACATATCCTCTCTCCAAAATAAAAAAAGTAATTTCTTCTTTAAAGATATTGAATTAATTTATCTTGATTTATTTAGACTTATAAAATTTAAATTCTAAGAGGTAAATCTTAGCCTTTTTTATTATTAAATACTTTACAAGACTCACTTGGGCTTACTTATTATCTTAAAAACTGAATCATTCAAATCCTTTATTATGTTTCCTAAAAATTTTAAAAATTAAAAAGGATTTAAATTTATTTAAGTTCAAAATGAACATGGTGGATAATTTGATAATAGGGAACCTGAAACATTATATTTTTCTCAAGGATATAATAATTCTTTTTCTCCTCCATGAATCCCGAAAAAAAGGTTAGTTGAAATGAGTAAATAAACTATCCAATAAATCACTCAAACTCTTTTAAATTAATTTAATTTAATATAATATTTTTGGTTTGATTTCACAAATACTACTTTTTTCTCTTTAATCTCATTCTCATAAGACCTTTTCTAAAAAATTCCCTTTATGTGCTTTGGAAAAATAAAGGAACCTAATTTTTTAAAAAAAATTGTTGTTTCAAATGTTTTATTCTCAACACCAATGAAAATCTTTTAAATTTTGATTCAGAAACTACTAAAAGGGATATTTTTTGGGTACTCCAACTAAATAAAGTCATAATAAGTATTTAATAAAAGGATTAAAACATATAAATAATCAATCCATGTTGTTTCTTATGAAAAAATTCCAAATTACTTTTCTAGAAATGATTTTGAAAATAATTTTTTAAATGAACGTTTCCAGTCCATTGAAGTTGAATAAGGACAAGAATATATTTAAAATTAGTTTCCTAATGCTTTTATAAAATCTAAATACCACCCCCTTGAAAATTTCATTAGAATATTTTCAAGCGGTAACTCATACTAGAATATTGGTCTTAAATAATTTTGAACACCTTAACTTTATCTCTCACTTAGAACCCAAAAATTTCAAAAATACCCTTTATGGTGAAATTTTGGTTCTTTCTATATAGTAGGGATTAAATAAATTCAATTGAAATAATTTATAGATTCTAATGGAAATACATAATTACTATCCCTTCATAGGAACTAAATGGTTTTTTTGGAATAAGTTAGAATATGTTTGTAATTTAACTTAAAATAAATCATTTTTAGTGGGTAAATAATATGACCAAAAATAAGTGATCGAATATGGTGAAACCTTTTCACCTGTTTCTCAATTTGAATTTATAATAATCCCTTTTTCTTTTTCCTCTCACCATAATTTAAAACACTTTAAAATGGATGTCAAAATAACCGTGTTAAATGGTTTTGTTAACAACAAACATTTTTTCAATCAACCACCAAGTTTTGACAATCCTATTTTTCCAAATCATGATTTCAAATTAACGAAATATCTTTATAGTTTAAAACATTTTCCTCGGGCTTGGTATGAACATTTATCTAATTTTCTTTTCTCAAAAGGTTTTAAAATGGGAAAATATTATTAAACTCTTTTTCTAAAACACATATCAAATGATTTTTTGCTTGTAAAAATTTACCTTGATGATGTGGTTTTTGAATCAACCAATGAATCTATTTTTTTGAATTTTTTGGATTTAATGAAAAGTGAATTTGAAACGGCATTACGGGTGAACTAAAAATATTTCTATGTTTTCAAATTTTTCAAATAAATGATGTTATTTTTCTAAACCAGTTAAAATAAACCAATAAACTCTTAAAATAATTTATTTTGGATCATGATAATGAAATTAGAACACCCATGAGTATAACATGTATGATAGCATTGGGCGAATCTTTAAATCCCATTAACAATATTATTTATAAAAATATGATTAGTAGTATAATTTTTCTTACTATGAACTATCCATATATAGTGTTCAATGTTTCTATTTTTACTCATCTTCAATCAAATCCAAAGGTGTCTCATTTTAAATCTGTTAATTAGATTTTTCATTATTTAAAAGGAACTAAAAATACTGGTTTTTTATCCTAAAGTAATTTATCTTGAATTAACTAATTTTTTTGACATAGATTTTTTCATATTACATCTCAATATATAAATTAAAAGTGGTAATTACCACATACTTGGTAAATCTATCACCTCATGTAAAAGTAAGAATCAAAACTCTATTTTTATTTTTATAGCCAAAGTGGAATATATAGTCGCCATGTGTTTCTGTACCCAAATAATATAGATTAAATGCACTCTCTTAGAATTTAGGCTTATATATGACTATAACCCAATAACTTTTAATGATAATAGTGCTATTAATATCTCTAAAAAATTATCCATCACTCTCACAATAAACACATTGACCGTAGGAACTATTTCTTAATATATTACTTACAAAATGGTGATATCGTATTTGGATATGTCAGGTTAGAATATCAAATAATGGATATTTTCACTAAAATCATTTATATTAATAATTTTTATTTAATTTATGGTGGGTTGAGATTATTAAACTTGTAACTCTTTCTATTTGATGATGGCTACCTTTAGTTATCCTTTAAAAATCAATTTATCATAATATTTTTTTCTTTTGAAATCATGAAAATCATGACTTATCTTTTAATTATTTGTTTTTGTATTTTATATTGGTAATTATTATTTTATCTCACTT
Organism: Viscum album; assembly: GCA_963277665.1. Taxonomy (NCBI): domain Eukaryota; kingdom Viridiplantae; phylum Streptophyta; class Magnoliopsida; order Santalales; family Viscaceae; genus Viscum; species Viscum album. The sequence goes on along the minus strand of OY728130.1, from coordinate 2,127,521,993 downwards.
TTGTTATCATTTTAGAGGGAAACATATATCTTAATTCTAAAATATTCCTTAAGAGTGAATTTTTTAAATTACTTTTAAAATCAAAGAAAATATTATTTTAAAATTAAAAGTCATGTTTTCCAAAAACAATGTCCTTTTTATAGTATTAATACTAGTTTTTAAACTAAATTTGTTTTGAAACCTTTTAATACATTTAGTTTCAAAAAAATAAAAAATTATATAAGAATTTATATAAATTCCCTTTTAAATTTTTTTATCTCTCTTAAAATCAGATTAATTATGAGTAAAATAAGTATTTATGTTCTTGTCTCTATTATAATTTTTTTGAGTTGTCTTTGACAAAATCCAAATTAGAGAAATATTTTGAGGTTTTTTTTCTCATTAAATAAAACCCATTCAATATTTTTCAACACAACAATACTCTAATAGAGGAAAAATCACTCTTTAAAATAATGAGTGTCTTGGAAAAGGTATATATCGATTTTTATTTTCTTTTTTTATATTTATTTTTTGGTTTTGAATTTCTCTTACCTTTTTCTTTTACAATTCCAACCTTTTAATTTTAATTTCAAAAACACTTTTGAGGAAAATTAAGAAACTATAGCAATTCTACAAAGTCATGTTAAATGTAGTAAGATATGATGATGTCATTAAAAAATACTAAAATTATTGGAGTCTCATACCTTGTATAGTGTCTAAAAAATAACATGTAACTTTATTTTTGGATGAACTTGGAGTATATTTTAAATTTATTAGCCAACTTGTCCAACATTATGATGTATTCCTCTACATTGATCTTTTTCTCATTAAATCATTGTGAAATTATTTTATCTTGTTTTTTGATCCAATATTCTTGTTCCTCATTAACTTCCAAAGATATATCTCTTTCTAAGACTATGTCCTCATCCTCTAAGAAATTGAGCTATGTTGGATCTAATTTCATTTCTTTATTAGAATGAAAAATTATAACCATATATTTTCCATTTCCTTTTTTCTCCACTTATTCTTTGGACCCTTCTACCTTTCCCTTCGTACCACCATTCCCTTTTCTTTTTTATCCACTTATCCCATTTTGAGAGGCTGGATTTTTATGATTTTATAATATAAGATTGATTTTCCTACATTATTCACCTTGGATCTACTAAAAGTCCTAGTTTTCTCACTTGGATATACATGAGGGTTATCTAAGACTTCATGTAAGTACCCAACATATTCAACCTGTTCCTCTAGTAGCACATACTTGGAGTGAAGAAGCAACTCCTCCCATTGTATCCCTTATTATGCAACTCCATCATGTCTCCCACTTACTAGATATCTCCAACCTTGGAGTTGCCACCTTTTTTGGTAGATTGAGTCTCCATTAGTCTATGAATATAATAATAGTCTTTAAGTCCTTCAGATTTATTCTTCTTAGTCATAATACAACTCCCTGGGTCACTATTTTCTTTTTTCCCTTATTCCTTCTTTGGTTAAACACACATATACCACATCATTAAATTGTATTTTTGTCTGAGGTTTTTCCATAACTCTCCCCCTCTAACTCTGCTTCGAGTGGAATTTTTGTGTTTTTAGATACTATAATTACAATACCCAAGTTATCAAATTAGTTACTTAGGTTATAATAGGATATGATACTTCTTGGGTTAGGCCCCTTATTATCATTAAACCAACTATCAGAGAAACCCATCGGTTATTCTTAGTCCTGTGGCCCTTAAAACTTCCCTCCCCTATTAGTTGTATCATCTCTTTAGGGTTTTTACCACTACCTGATCGCACCACCATTGCATAATTGAATGGAGGACTCTCTTTTCAATCCTTTGTCCCAGTAGGAATCAATCTATTCATTTCACATAACATCTAGATATAGATTATAGGTTCATCCTTGAAAATATTTTATATCCAAGAAGTAGGACCAACTGGATGTTCCTTTCTACCTGATGGTATTCCTCCAATAACCTCCTGGATCACCTCTTTATTAGTGCAGCTAATACCTTTATAAATAACACCTCCTAGTTCCATGGGAGTAACTGTGTATACAACCTTAGCTCCTCCTATTCTAGATGGACCCTTCATACTCGTCATACGATTTTCCAAATCCTATCTAAGACAATAGAAGACGACCACAACCTTCGGATCTAAATACTTTGTGTTATCCTCTCTTTGATAAGAATAATTACATATAGAACCAAAATGGTTCATAATGAGGATTACTAATATATTTGTCCCAAATTTCGATCATTAGAGAAATTTTTTATCCTTCTATCCTTAACTAAATGATGAAACTTGATTCCCCAACCAATTACAATATGAACAATAATTGTTCTAGGACTCAAATTCCACCATTTTATTCCATAGAAAGCCTTCCACAACCGCAATCCACACCCAATCCACCAGTGACCTATAAACATCAAACTCAATAAAAATATGTGGACATATCAGGTGAAAAACAAATTTTATTTGACTAACATCACACAAATTTTATCCTACCAAATTTCCAGGCATCTTAAGAATGGAGGATTTTGAAAAGGCAACAGTAATCCTAGAAATATTACCCATACCGGTATAGAGGGAACCTTATGTTTCATGTGAAACTTGTATGACAAATAAAAAAGATATAAGTGTAAACCATTGAAAAATCAAGGGGCTCTAGACTAGGAGATAATTAGATCATCCTTCAAAGAGAAACAAATCATTACATGTCGTCTATTGAGAATACCAACCACCTCTCATCCTTGAAAACCCAAATAACTGAAAATAAACCTATCAAAGTCATCAAATGAAGGATGATGATTCTTGAAATAATACACCAAGGCTATCTTAAGAAGATCTAACACCTCTATGAACTTTATCATTGAAAGAACCATCTGATGCGATCCATTGAAGAAATATGGAACCTTAGGGATAAGTGGAATCACTGGGAAGGAATGAAAGGATACCGAGTTATAGAATGAGGGAAAGGGAAGATGCATGTAACTAGAGGGTATTAGAGGAAAATCACCCCCCCCCCCCCCTATCTAGTGGGGAGGGAGGGGCCGGATCCATGGCCATTGCCACCCAAGGACTTCATTGAGGGAGGATGAGGGAAATATAGAGAGGGTTTTTTCATACTTTACCTTAATATTTTATATTCTTATTATTCATTTACATTATTTCACTCTTTCTTTTATTTTCTTATTTCTATTTTATTTTTATTTTATAAATTTATATTCTAAAAATTCCTTTAACTTTCATCTCTTTATATCTTTAATGCTTCAATAAAAGAGGATTTTCAAAGTAGAGATGTTTTTTCAAAACCTTTTTTATTTTTTTTACTTATCTTTTTAAAACTCTATTTTTTCATTAATTTTATTTTCAAATAACTCTTGAGTTTTTTAAATCTTTCCTTTTTAAATTTCTCTTTCATCTACTTGTTTTTATTTTTTATAATCACAAAGGGAGTAAATTTTTTTAAAAAATTTATGTGAAAATTAGTTTTTCATGATGAGGGCGATTCTTTAAACTCTAAAGTGGGGGAGTTTTTAAAAAGGGTAATTTTTTTGAACTACATATGTTATTAATTGTTTGTTGAATTTTTTAACATACAAAGAGATAAATTAGTAATGTGTGTTCCTCTATATTATTTCCTAATTGTTTCAAAACAAATATTTATTGATATTTTTGTTAAATGTTTTACTCTTACCATATATAGGGATTTTTTTTATTTGTCTATTGATCATGTGGGATATCTTGATATCTCAAATCTTGAGTTACACTATTAAATATTTCTCCAAAATCTGGAATTTTATTATTATATATTTCACTATTTATTTACTCTTGATATATCATTTTATGTTAATTGTTTTTTATCATGAAAAAGGGGGAGATAATTATATCTCTCTCTATCTCATGGTGTTTTCATGATCACAAACAGTCTCTTGTGAATATAAAGTTTTCATTTGAGTGATTTTTCAAACTTCTTAATTTTAATTTAAGTCATTTCACTAATGGTCCAAATAGAAATCTTAAATTAAATTCAAAGGAAACATGTATATATTTTTTAAGGATTTTTTCTATCCTCTATAATTTCATGAGAACGTGGGATAAAGTTATAAGATCATATGAAGGAAATAAAATGAATGTAAGGAGGCCCCACATAAATATAAAGGCATTCAGGCTACACCAGCTCATCGATGCAAGTAATTGGCCATCCTGATCAATGTGGTCAGAGTATATATTATACAGAAGGCCCACTAGAAAGAGATTGGTTAAGGAAGAAAGAATCTCAACCACTAGGAGTCCACTATACAACTGATAGAGGAGAAATAAGTAGTCAGTGGAAGAATGTAGTTCCTAGTGAGTTTTAGATGACTGATCGATGAGCCGGTGAGGTGCATCGGGTAGTCAGTGACCTCAAGATAGAGGGTTATAAACAACATTTAATAATGGTCAAAATATCTTTATTATGGTCTTATATGGATTAAATGACACCTGGTGAATTTAAATGATTCCTATACTTTTAGGGATTATAAATATATTCCTAAGGAGGCTTAGAAAAAACAATGGGTTACTACCAATTCCTCTCTGATGCTTGATTCAAAAGTGAATCTCTAGTGGATCCTCTCAAATTCAATCAAAGATCTAAATCCATTTCTCCATCATTATCATAGTATCTTCTCCAAAATCATCTACTTATCTATCATCCATAATTATAAAATACTTTTAAGATATTAGTGAGTGTAATTGTAATGGGTTTTCCAAAGTAAACCTCCCTCTTCTCATCACCTTTTTCAACAGGTTCTCACTATTGCAAATGGTAGGGACTAGTTTCTTGGATACCGATGAAACAAAATAGAGTTATCACAAACTATAATTGTGAGGAATGACTTTATTGATCACCAACAAGATCAAGGGAGTAATAACATGAACCTCTCAATCTGATGGTTGGAGATGTAGGGTATCACATCGAACTATTTCCAAACTCATTTATCAATCTTTGTTTACTACTTATTTTACTTTCTACATTTATTAATTAGTTTCTACTATGAATCTAAATTGATATAAATAATTACATAAATTCTATGCATCATTTTTCCTTTTTCATACTCACTCATTTAATATTAAAATTAACTTTGTAATACGTATCTAAATTATCTCTTTATCATGTCAGTATCTTTTAGTTTTGAATTTCCATTGTTATTTTTCTTTAATATAATAAAATTAAATTTACCCCATCCCCCTATAATAATCTACTATGAATAAAAAACATGAATTTCAATATTCACATAAAAAAATTTGAGAGTATAAATCAAATACATACGGGTTTTAAAATAGTTTTAGAGACTTAGAATTAAATTCAAAAGTAAATCTTGGTTTTACATAAGATTAATTATCTAATCCAACACTTAATCCTAGGATCAATTGATGATACGTTGTGATATCACCAAAATCACCTTAAATCACCACCCTTACGAGAGTGTTACCTATAATACATGAGACACATGACAATTTCAATAGTCACCAATAGGCCTAAGTCTCTAATTTTTATATAAATAGTTTTAGGATTACAACCTAAGATATACTTAACTCATTATGAACACTAATACCTATCTTTTATCACTCATAATCTAAATTGGTACCCTCTCCCCTTAGAAAAATAACTATTTTTAGGGATAATTTCCACCCTTCTGTCAAACATGTGTCAGGTTTCATCAGTTGATTGAGAAATAGTTTCTCAATCTACTAACTTTGGGAATTTATTTTTTTATTTTTATTATATGTGTAATTTTTCCCATAATATCTATTATCAGGGATAATTTCCACCCTTCCATGTATATATTTTATCTTCCCTAAAAAGACATGAAGGATTCATAAAGGGAATGTGTAGTGGAAGATGAAATACTTTATTATAATTTCTTGGAAACCATTTTAATCTTTTGAAATACTATTTTTCAAAACCCACAATTTTAAGAGAGTGATAAAAATGGGAAAAGGGAAATATGAAGGCCACATGAGATAACACCTAATTAGGTTTCCAAACAAAGTGAACATTGGAGGGAAGATAAAATATGGACATGGAATATAAATTTGTGTTATAGAGAATGTGAATTATTTTTAACAATTTCATACTTTTATGGGGGATAAATTTCTCAAGGTGAGATATTTTAATCAAAAATGAAATTTTTTATAGATATAAATTAAATATAGATATAAAATGGAAAATATAAAAATATATAGAACTTAATAAAATAATGTTTTTTAATAAACCTTATAATAAAATTGAGATGTTTGAGTTACAAAAATCCATTATGGTTTAAGATACCTTTTAATATAAAACCCCTTGAAATGTAGATCTTGAAATTGAAATTCAAATACTATAAATAATGTATTATTTATGATATTATATATACAATATGAAATTAACATCATATAAATAAAATTGGTTTCATAAAACAAGACATATCTCAAATAAAGGAAATTGAGATGAAACACACTTACCTTTAATCCCACTTATCTGAATGTTCTCTAACCTCCTATATAAAACAAATAACAGTCTTAATACCCTATTTCAAAACATTATTCATACTTATAACCATTTATAGTTTTAATATTCTATTATTTATTAAAAATATATTAATTATTTATATTTTAGTTTCTTTATCAGATGTTTTTAGCTTCAAATATTTTTTTGGTACTAGTTTTGTAACGGCGGTGTTGATTCTTGTTCATATATTAAAATTAAATCATTCAGATTTAATTATAGGTACTAAAATAGATTTTTGATACTGATTTATAATGTTATAGTTTTTTTTCATAAGTATTTTAGTTATGATTCATGATGATGGAGTTGGTGATGAGCTTGTTTTGGTAATTTTTAATGAACAAAAGGGTGGTACAATAATAATAAGTTAAATATTAATATAACCTTTTTAGAACCATAAAAATAGTATTCTATCACTAATTTATAAAAATACCATTATTTAAGTTTCCATATTCATCCATGAAATAAATTTATAGCATTTTTCAAGTAATTAGTGAAACTTACCCAAACAAGAATAACCATAACCAATGGATGAGTATGGTAAAATAAGTGAATCATTTGGAATAATATAACTACTATTGAAGAATAATGATATTTTTAAGTTTTTTTAAGGTGGTGAATTATATTATAAAATTGTTTTATAAATAATAATACTCTATTTACAAAATGATTTATGTCACTTTTATAGAGGCAGTAGTCTGCATGTAAAAATGGGTGACATGTTCGTTTTCATAGAATGGGAGGAAAATAGGGAATGGTTTATAATTTAAAATATTAATTATTCTATATATATAATATTAATATATTAAATTTCCTTTTTAACCATCCATTCATGGAGATTATGATAAACGGATAATGTTTCTTATGGAGGTGATAGTCTGCATGTAACACAAGTGACGTTTTTGTTTTTTAAATGGTTGGGAGGAAGGTTGAAAATGGTTATTTGATAAACATAATAACACTAAAATATAATTATCATAATTTTTTAATTATTTAATAATGGTTAGATTTTATTCAGATGAGGTATAAGAAGAATAATATAAAAAAATTAAAAGGAATAATTGATAATTTTACTTAAACTCTTTGGAAAATATCATTTTCATATTGGATTAAGGCTTTGAGATGTGATCTTTTATAAATTACATAACATATATGAGATTTATAGAAGTTTTCTAAGTAATTTGGCTATATTTTAATATAAAATATTAGGCATGTGGTTTGAGGAAATTTGGGGTGTTAAAGGAACCTTTTATAAGTAATGAAAATAGAATTTTTGTAAATACTCCTTACTTTACAATAATGTTATGACATTATTCAAGGTAAAAGAATAAAAAAATTAAAATAATTGAATGTTTTTCATTTTTAATGTTAATATTTTGCTCAAAAATTCACTTTGGAGACAAATTTTGATTTATTTTTGGCTTTTCTATTTACTTTTAATTTTTTACCCAAATTAAGTTTTTTTACGGTAACTCGTTTTTAACCTCTGTAATTAATTTAAATAAAAAAATTAAAAAATTATATATTAACTAATATGAACATTATAGTATCAAATATTAGAATAATTTTACCAAATAATATTTCTAATGATATAAACAATCATTTTTAAAATTAGTTTATGTAATGCATAGAAACTTCTTTTTAGAAAAAGTGAGTTTTTATGATTAAAATTTGTGTGTATGATAACATTATCAATATTTTTTATCTTCATAAAATAAATTAGTTATTATAAAAATAATAATATTTTTTTCTTTCAAATAAAATAAAACTGAATTTACCAAAATAATAATTAAATAATTTGAAAGAATAAAAACAATTTTTGTTGAAAAATATTACTTAATCCCTTAAGATGTTTATCATAGATTTTTTAAATTCCACATAGTATATTTTTAAGTATTAGTGTAATTATAAAATATATATTTGACCAATAAAAAGGTTTTATATACTTCTATGTCTTGCTTATATAAGGATAAAGTCATAAAATTTATAGTTTTGAAAAAAACAGTATTATTTTGAAATTAAACCTAATATAATTTTTATATTATGAATCCAAAAATTGAATTTTATTTTATAAAATTTATGTTTAAAATTTTATAAATTTGTATTCTAATTAAAAACTAAAAATATATATATATAAACATTCTTTATAGAAAAATGATTTTTTTAAACATTAAGTGTTCTAAATATTTTTTCATATCAATTTATAATTTAATTCATGATAATATATTAGTTAATATATTATAATAATACTATAAAAACTATTAAATTAAATTATTAGTATAAAATATACAAAACATTAAAATATTTGTTTGAGAAAGATAAATCCTTTTTATTATTAAACCATGTTATTTATTTTTCCTCTAAATATATAAAATTTTAAGTTGATTAATATCTTTTTATTTACTAGAGGTTTTATTATTATTATAATTTTATTAATAATATTAATATAATATATCATATCTTGTTTTAATTTTTTATTTTATATGGAGTAAGCTATCGAACATAGTATTGATTTAGAGAAAAATATATTCCAAAATCTCAGGGTGTTACATTCTATTCCCCAAAATAAATTATGTCCTGAAAATTTTAATAATCACATACTAGAAAAAATAGTAAAGGGTATCAAAAATATTTACATGAGTAAACATATAATTACTAAATCAGGAAGTATATATTTTTCTTCATAATATTATTATCCCTAATATAAAGTATTTTCCTCCAACTATTTGATCCAAGAGTTAATCATTATTCGGTATCAAGACCCACATTATATAATTTTCTTCAAAAGGGTGTTCATAATCATCCATTAATTGATAGAACATCATAGGTTGATATGTAATTTTATTTCCTTGTTCCAAATAAATAATATAAGGTTGATTACATACACCATCACATAGCACAACGCAAGGAATGAAAATTATAGTAAACACAAAAGCCTAGGGACTTGACCCCACAACCAGGCCCTTACCCCCAGCCCAAACCATCCCACTAACAATGGTGGGAATCCAATAAACAATCTTTCATATATGAATATAAAACTTATCCATTTCCAAAAATAATATTAAATTCATCAAAGGTATGGATAAAATGATTTTGAAAAGGCACATTCCCATAATCATCAACTTGTGATACAATAATCATACAATTACATATTTTCTCTGACAATCCTATATCAAATAATCAAGATTTTGATTTGATTCTACAATTAAACTTCCTAAATATAATGTAGTGGCTAGAAAATAATACAATAAGACATTTATAAATTTAGGGTAGAGGATTAGTGTACCTTTCACCACTTAATTATCACTATCCACTTTAACAATAGTCTTTGTATAGGCTTTACATTATTCTATTTGTTTAGGAGGTTATCTAGGTTTATAATCCTTATTAGAACCTAGATTATGGAATCAATTTTTAAAATTCCTAAACTCCTTACATTTAAATCCTTGAACATTATTTCTATTTGTTTCATTCAATAGATTATTTACCTTAGCTTAATAGTAATGAGCTCGATATAAATTCTACCACACTTGAAACATTTTATTAATAATTTGAGACATTCCCTTGGGTTCTTTATCCCATATTATTAACTATTACTAATTTTAATATTTATTCCTATATTATTTTTCCCATAACTTCCCTGAAACATTATCCTTTTATTCTTCATAGAGTCTGGGAGATTGTTATGGTTTTGGTTATTAATCACAACTTGTGATAGATAAGTAAGCATGAACATGAAATATTTAACAATATATTTTATCTCATTTGGTTGACCACTAGGAGAATCACTTCATTTTCCATTTCTTCCACTATTAACTTAGTTTATATTACATTCAAACATTACTTTACATAAATGAAATTTGATTTATGAGAATACTTCAACTAATTAATATGAAAGGAATATCTAGTCTTCAATATAGGTTATACATAATAATTTTCCTATATTTTAACTAACCTAAATATATTCAAATTCCATATAATTCTACATAAATAGACTGTTATTTACTATAAAATATACCTTAGGAGTGTCCAGATATGTGTACAGTCTTAGGGCCACTCATCATGAACTGGGTGAAGATCGATTTAATACATCAACAGTCCTTTTTCAAGGTGATTACCACTAGGTGAATCTATTCCATAGCCACATCCACTTGTAAAAATTCATATTGGTATATAATTTCTAGGAAACCACACAATGTATACATTACCAAAACTTCAAGATATTATCTTATACAGAGAATTATCCATATGGTTTTTACTAAATTGTTCTCTTACTATTTAAAATAAAATATCTAAACTAACCCCCAAAAATAACTAATCCTTAATTTGATACAAATTGAGGTGTCTTACATCTGTACTCATAGATCTGGTTCTAAAAAAGATTTATTTAAACACTAGACTTGATACAAAGTGAGATAAAATGATGTTTGTTTTACATTACTTCCATAAGTTAAACATTACATCTCAAATATAATCACACAATACCAAGAAGGGATTATTTAGTGTCTTTCAGGATCAACTGCAAAAGAAGCTTAATTTATGATGATTTTTAACATTTCTCTATAACTAAACCACACCTGACACCATTCTAGAAGTCTTTTAAATTATACTCATGTTCATAACCTAGGGAATAGAAATATAAGAAAGAGGTTAGATCAAACACTCAATAAGGAAAAAATCAAAAACACTTTATCAACGGTTATATCATAGGAATATTATAAATCATGATCAAGGGAGGAATATATTATTGAAAAGGATATTAAATAATAAGAGTTTTCTACAAGACATAATAGAATGACCTATAGTCTCAAATGATCAAACACATAAAATTTTATAGGTGTATATAAATATTAGATATTAAACATGATCCATGAAATCATAACATAAGCATGTAACATAGAAATTTGGAATAATTAAAAGAATATAAAATAATAACCTAGTAGATTGGTCATCACTACTTAATTATCATAACATAGTGGGATTGGGATAACAACTCATGTACCTTATTAGTCTTGGGATAACGACCTATGTACCCACTTAGTTAGAGGACACAACCTATATACCCACTTGATATTGGGATAACAGTCCAAGTACCCTATTGAGAATGGGCTAACAATAAGTGTACCCTCTTGGGCTTGCACTACTATTCGTGTATCCTTGTGGGCTTAGGATACTACCCATATACCCTATTTAATCCCATTAGATATAAAACTTCAACCAATGAATTATAGGGTTATATAAGACCACACTGGTAAATAATATCCATCCTTATATTTTTGTTCCAAGAGAAAATTAAAACATTTATATTTCGAACATCACATAATGAACCTATGGAAAAGATATGGGTTTCATGAAAACTTCCATAGTACATTTTATAAAATATCTAGATAAATATAGTGGATGGTGGTATAATAATATATCCCTAGAAAAATGTAAGCATCATTAAGGATGTTTTAATATATGAAAAATATATTTTCAAGATCATTTGGTAAATAATTTTGAAAAACATTAAGGAATTTCTCTTTTTGAAATTCTTTAAATCCCTCTTAAAAGAGTTTTCTTTAAAATTAAATACCATGAGCTTGATACATAATTTTAAATATTTTCCTTTAAAATATAAAATCATTTCCAAAAAAAATTATATAGGAATGATGCTTCCTTAATTTTTTATTGAGAAATAATAAAAATATTTAATACTTGTTTCTTAAAGATTCAATATTTTAAAATCCCATTTTTTAAATCAATAAATAATTTTTAAAATCAAACTTTTACTTTTTAAAAATATAATAAAATTCCATTTTATTTTCAAATATTTAATAATAAAATTAATTTGAAAAAACATTGTAAAACATATAAAGGAATCATTATTTTGAAGAATATTCATAATGGTGAAACAATGTGTTTATGTGGAAAGAATATTTTAGGAAATATTTTTAACATTATCATAAAAAAAATTAAAAGTCACTTTAAAAACTCATTTTTGAAAGGGTAATGTTAAAAAAATTGAAAATAATTACTTTTAAAAATAATTTTTTATAATAGTTCCATGAAAATATATAAAGGTTTTATAAAGGGAATGTAGACTGGAAGACAAAACATTTGATTATGAAAGTTTGGAAACCAATTTTCATATTTTGGAATACCATTTTTCCAAACCAACATCATAAAAATATTGATAAAAATTATAAATTTAAAATATAAATTACACAAAAGATATCACATAGTTATGTTTTTAATAAAGTATATCATTAGTGGGAAGAGAGAATATGGACATAGAAGAGAAGACACTGTTAAATAAAATGGGAATAATTCTTAACAATGTCATAGTTTTATGGGGAAGAAATTCATCAAAGTGGGATATTTATCTAAAACCCATGTACTTATAAAATAATTTGTTTTAATTATGGGATTATATATTTTAGTTCATTATAAATCTCAAATGAAATAAATGGAATTTATAGAATTTATATATTTTATACTAATGGAATAGTATCTTGACCTTAGGAATAGTAACATGACCATTAGAAATAGTAATTGATCTGATAGAATAGTAAACTCACCTAAAAAATTATAAATAAAATTTATCCATATTATAAATGAAAATATGATATAATTATATCAAAGTATAAGTAAATAAATGTTTTAAAAATGAAAAATTAAGTGTTGGTATTTATGTAAAATATAAAGTTTTATTTATAATTTTATAATTAATTTAATAATTTAAAATAAAATTTATTTTCATAAAATAGAATCATAAATTAATATTTTTTTCTTATGATTATAAGTTAATTTTATGAGATGTTAATTAATTTTTCAAGGTATTATAAAATCAGTTATAATTTAAAAATTGGTATTTTTGAATAAATGATTATTTTAATTAAAAATTAAATTTATAATATTTAGAAAATTAGTTTTAAAAAATGGATCCTATTTTTTAATTCTAAACATAAAAAAATTGTTATGATGAATTTTTTGTATTTTTCTAAGATACTTGAATTTTTTGTAAATAGTGGAATATGGTAATTTATAGTATAAGCTAAATACACGAATTATTGATTCATAGTTGATGTATATAAGATTTAAGCCCATAATCTCAAACAATAATTCATTATTTTAATATATTTATTGATAATTATCGAACAATTCGTAATCTTGATCCAAAATAATAAACAAATAAATAAAATCATCAAAAACTCTCCTCTCCTCCACTATAAATACCACCTCTCACCACCTCTTCTCATCACACCTCAAAACATAGTATGTTATTTTATATTATTCTAAATTACCTTAACAATCCTCCTCCCCACATCCAAGACCTACTGGTGTCACAAAAAGGACAATATCAAGGTCCTTAAGGTGGTTGTCAAGCAGAATAATTCAAGAAGTAAAATCCTCTTTCATTTTTATTTTTTTTATTTTTAATTTATTTTATTTTATTATTATATATTCACCACCCCTTATCAAAGTGTCATGAAAAATAGGTTTTCATATATATACTATAATTTTATTATGTTGATGGAAAAAATCATCATCCACATCCTTCTTCTCTCCCTTTTAGCCTAAAAATGAGAACATCGTCTATGATGTGTCAATTTACCACCATCATGGATGATACACTTTCATTTTCCTTTACTGCCTTCAAGGATAGTCATAAATCCCATTATTATAGTTAAATAATATTTTATTATACATTAATTTATATAATGTTCTAGAATTAATATATAAATGTGATATTAAATAAAATGAAATAAGTTCGTGATGGTTATAAAAACTGCCAAAATAAATTAAATCTTTTTAATTAATGTTCTATATAATGAATAATCCACAAATCAGGAAACAATATGATATATGGTATCATTTAAAATTTTGTAAACATATTAATATCATTTATTTCAACTTCTGATGTTTTTCTTCCATTCGATAAGAAAGTTCATAACAAACCGACCATGGAAACCATGAAATGAAAGAACCCAAAACAATGGAAATAACAAAATATTATCAGTAATTGGTGTAAATTTGTAATATTATGGTTATATATGTAACAACCCAAGATTTCATAGTATGTTATCTCTTCAAATTAATTCAATAACTTGCGCTACACGCAACACCGAGTTAAAGCGCACCACGACTTACCAAACTAGTCATTCAAAAAGCGGTTATGAATAGTATTAACTGAAGTTTGAATTTTATATACTATATATAATTTTATAATCCATATTATGTGTTTATTAGACATATTATAAGAAAAAATTCATTTTTTAGATAAAAGAAGTATTTTTTAAAAAATGCAATTTTACTGTCTTTTAATGGAGAACCCTTTTTAAAACCAATATATAACACTATTATATATTCAATTTAATGAAATTATACTCTTATTTATAAGCAAGACATAAAAATTTAGTTTGGATAAATTTTTGGTACTTTTATGATAACTTTCATATTTTGATGAATAGTAAAAAATACTAAATTTTAATTGAAAGCAACTTTTTAAATTGAAATAATTTATAGTGTTAGATTATGAATTTTAATGGTTTGGAAGTATAATTAGATTATATTTTTATCATTTAATACAATGTAGGTCATTATAATTAATTTCACATATAAATCTGACATAAATACATGTCAATTATTTGACAGTTTTTACTTTTTAAAAACCCGCTTTTTGGTTTTGACAATGGGAATTAATTTTTAATTATGTAATTCAACTTCTATATTAATAATTTGGTAAAATACACTTCATTTTTGAATTCAAATTATCAAAATTATCTTAGGGTGAATTTTTGGTATTTTTCTGAAAACTTTCAATTTTTGTTGAATAATGAAAAACATTGTGTTGTTGTTTAAAACCAACTTTTATTTAAATAATAATTATTATTTATTTAAATTTATTTTAAATTTAAAATTGATATATAATATCTATTTTATACTAATATAATTCATTAGAGTCATTTTATAATATGATTATTTATATATAATTTTATTGAACTTTTTAAAGTATTTTACCAACCTTCTAGGAATATTTGAAAATTTGTATAAAACATAATTTTACTGCTTATGTAAATTGAATTCCAAAACTCCAATAGACATGGTTGACATCAATAATTAAAATTTGGATCAATAAGATGAATATAATTTTTTTTGAATAGTAACTTTTGAATTTTATTTACCACGGTTAAAAGTAAATAGGGTAATTAAAGGTAAAAATGATATTATAAATACCCTAACACATGTCAAAATTCTATTGGATAATTTTATTTCTTTAAAAAACAACCTTATTAAAAAAATATGATCCTTTTGGTCCACTTGGATTTGATTAGGACATTTATTATTATTTTACTTAAAGAAAAGTTAAAAGTGTCAAATTCAATGTTTAATAACTAAACCGTTTTTATTATAGGGTTAAACATAAGATAAATTATATTATAAATATTAATTAGAAATATAAAAATATTTCCTACATAATGGTACTTTATTTATAATTTTTAGACATTAAATAATGAAATTTATTTATGAAACAATGGTGATGCAGTAATTACCTTATTAATGAAAGATTAAAATAATTGATATTATAAATATCCAAATAAATGTAAATTGAGAATTTTGATGCATTAAACTAATTTTTTAGGTTAATAAGACATGTTTAGGTTGATTCAATGAATTTTATTCTAATTAATCAGGATGTTATGACTTTCACACAAACAAAATAACAAATAGTGTCAAAATTGACATAAATGATTTTTTAAAAACAAATACTATATTATTAAATTATATAATAGAACTAAAATTATATGGTTCTACCAAAGGACTCTTATAATGTATTTATGACATTAATTAACCACTTTTGGTTCTCATGGAAATTTATAGTAAGTTTATTTACCATGTAATATAAAAATACAATAAGACATTATAAAAGTTAAATTATTTAACTATGAGTTAAATTTAAATGATAAGATTAAAATAGTAACATAAAATTATCTAAAACCTATTGTTTGAAAGAATTTAGAACAATTAACAGTTGAGGATCGAAAAAAAAATCATTTTTATCCATTATAAATAGAAATTTATTTTATAATAAAATAATATTTCAAGTTTTTTCTCAAGTGACCCTCACCTCTCTTATAAAAGGGTATTTCCCCTTATCTCAAAATCATACATCCAACACCATTTGGCTCTGCCAACCCCTGACCAAATCTCCCCCCAACTTCCCTAACTTCTTCTTATATGACTTACCTTAAACATAAATCCATCCTAAGAAGCCCTTTTGATCAAATTCAAAAGGAAACACTCAAAGAAAAGGTAATTATTTCATCACCTCTTTCAAAGTTCTTTTCTTCTTCCACTTTCTATTTCATTGTTATTTCCATAACAAAATAATAACATCATTAACTTATACATGATTTGATGTTATTATAAATATGGTAAAACCATATTCATTATTCTATCCATCCTATTAATGATAAATTCCTCATGTGTACGTACGTACGGCTTACCATCTCCACGTCGTGGTGTAATTTGTTATTCAACACTATATTATTTGGATGTATATAATGATGAGTAATATGTATATAAATAATGAAAATAACATGTTAATTTTTCTTTATAATTAATATACCATCCAATTACACACCTTTTAATAATTAAGGAAATGATATTGTCGCTAGTGTGTACGTACGGCTTACCATCTGAATGACGCGATGAGATTCATTTCCATATTCACCTTTCAACGATGATTATAAAAATAAATATTATTAATAAATATGTAATATATTACATGATAATTATAATGGAAATATATATGTGTGTGTGTGTGTTTATAATTATCTCATTCACTTACTTCCATTCAATGTGATATGAAAATGGAAACAACGTTTATGCGTACATACGGCCTACCGTATCCATAAACGATGGTTTCCATTTCATATATCTATCAATTATACATATTTATATTCTAAATATATATGATATATAAATAATGTTTTATATTTTGGACTAAATGAAACCATGATACAATTGATACGATCAAGAACAACAAGTTAAAACACTTACGATAAAGAATGTGATTATTACACGAAATGTTACTTTAACATGGAAATAATTATTAAATAGGTAGTATAAATCCATAAATGAATCATGTATGATATCATAAATATTAATATCATTATATTATATTTTAATAATATACTATTGTCATCATATAATAGGTTAAACGTACCCTCGACTAAATGAAAGTACAAATTCAGAGTTAATTCCTCAATCTCATTATTATCTTATACTGTTTATGTGTAAGTATTTTCTAGGAAAAATTTATTATTCATGTCTATGATTCGTAAAATACTTTTTCAAAATGATTATTTTATGGTACTATTTAACTAAAACATTATTTTAAATGTTTTAAATGTTTATTCTTATAAATATTTCTCATTAATGTCCATGTTTTAAAAATGGTTTAAAGGATTTATTTATATTGACATGAATGTTTTAAAATGTTAATTCCTTTAAAAAGTCTCAAATTGGTATGGGACATATTGAATCGAAAATATATTTTAAATATAATCCTTTATAAATTGTGTAACTTCTAAATGATTTCATGAAAAGGGGGTATTTCACTCAAAGATTTTTACTAATCATTTTCAACTACATCATCATCCTTTACTGGATATTATTCTTGATTTAGGTTGATTTATTATATTAAAATATTCATATTGTATTGAATGAGTTATGATATGTTTTACTATGGATGTGTTATTTTTATACCATTCATGGTTTATGGATAAAGTATTGACTTTTTTATGATAGTTTTAATATGTATGTTTATGTTATGCTTCAACAATTTCATATAAGAAATGTAGTGAACTTAGTAAGAGATGGGTGGATCCTGTTATAGCTCCTCGATGCATCGATATGTCTCATGAGACAAATTAATGTCTTGTAACAAGGCCATGACAAATATTTTATTTGTATTCTTTTCACGAGGCCTTAACTATGTGGTAATGATGTCTGGAATTAGGTATTCCCTCATTATGAAATTAGCTATTACATGGGATTATTAGACTAGTAGAATATCCATGTGAATGTTTATATGGTAATGTTTGATTTATTTTTTCCATATTATGTTCAATTTTATGTTTAAAAGACTTTTTTTACACATCTTGCCTTAAAAGTGTATAGCTTCTTCTAAATTATTTACCCTTATTGAACATCTGAGCTCACCCCTTTATTATGTTTTATTTTCCCAGGATTCCATGAAGTGTATTATGATTGATATGAAAGGTGAATATAAGGGAATAATGGTGTTCTCAAAGTATTTTTTATTTTTATTTTTTGTATTTTATAAAGTGTAGTGTAATATTCATGTATCTAATATATTTTCCAAAAATACTAAATGGATCGGTCCTTCAGGACTTGATTCCTTGTAATCATGTCAATGTATTAAAATAATGCATGGACTTTGGGTAACTGGGTTCGAAGCATTACAGTTGTTATCAAAGGAATTTTAGCAATATACCTGGAAACTATATTTAGAAAAACTTTTATTAGAGAACGTTACCCAAAGATAGACTTTGAGTATTAGTATAGAAGAACTTCCTATAATTTTGGTAATGTAGAGATTTTTTGAGTTTTCCAAGCAATACATCCATATTTTGATACGACCAGGTAGAGGTGGCTCTAGAAGAGAGGTGCCTAGGAGAGAAAAGTCCAACAAGGAGTTTTAGTTTTGACCTGGGGTATCCTATTACATGACAATGAGCCTTACTGCACTCTTGGTTACGACACTCCTGGGGGATATTCTTAGGATAATTCACATTTTCTTTACAACCCATTATGAAGGATTTATGAGTTAATATGTTAGGAATGAAACCATTTTTATGACCATGAGACTATATATTCAATTGATGTTGAGAATTTTTTTAGTTTTGGGATTATACATTATGATATGATCTAACCTAGTGTATTTCATCATTTAGAAATGGCACCCAATATAAGGAATGAGAACTCTAACAATTCGCATGATCCAATGAGTATTAAGGATCATATATTTCATCATCTTAAGAAAACATTTATAAGGGAAATAGTATACCAAATATTCTCATCATATAAAGAAATAGTATCGTGTGTTAATAAGATAAGTAAAGAATTATCTTAGTCATATGGCTTTGAAGGGAAGCCAAATGAGAAGAGGATGGTAGAGAAAAATAATGATAAAGGGGAGAAGGTAAAGAAGGATTTTTCCCATATGTGATAACTATAGAAAATATCACCCTGGGAAGTGCTTTAAAGAAATGGAATTTTGTTATAAGTGTGGAGAGAAAGGGCACCATGTTCGTGATTGAAAGGGTAAGAAAAACGTTTCAAATGTATAATGCTTCATCTGCAAGGAGTTGGGACACTACACGAATCAATGTCCCAATCATCAGAGTATACCCCAAATGTTTCAATTGGATAATAATCAAGTTATGATACTTCCATAGATGAAGACGAATGACTAGTGTTCTAATGTTGTTATTAAAGAATTATTTCATTTTATTGTTGTATCGATGATGTAAAGATTATATGAATTATGGAAGTAAATAAGGATTGTATTGTAGTACTATTTCATTAAGGATTTGAGATTTTATGGTACTAAGAAAAGTGACTCAATAACAAGTTAATATTTTTGGGAAGATACGTGGTTGAAGGAAAGATAAACCTTAATATGGTCATGATACTAAGTTATTGATTTTGGAATAAGAGATGGTTGATTTGGAAAAATTATATTGGATATTTTTTACTACCATGGAACTGAATAATGGTTTTTTTATTCCATCATTGTTGGAGTATTCAAAATTTTTGGATATAAGAAATATATATAGTATTCTATATTTAATAAGGGATTACGAATATAATCAATAAGGTTTTATGGTAATTCATGGTGTTACCATGTTTTAAGAGAATACATGATGAAGGTACTCACATGTTATTCTGTGGAAAAAAGTGGTCTTCATTATGTTATGTTGACCTTCCCTATAAATTTTGGACTGTGAGTTTGGACAGAAGTATTTTGGATAAGTCTAGAGGTTGGAATGAATTAATTTGGACATTCGATACTTTTCTTTAAGGTTTAATAATTTCTTAATATTATTTTTGGATTATTATAAAAAGGACAACCTTGAGGTCGGGCGACAACCCATCGCATCTGTCAAGGCCACGAGACTTGAACTCGCAGCCGAAGGGAGACAAGGGTACATCACATACCACTAGCCTACGTGATGTCCTTGTTTGAATAATGTAGTTTTTTTAAATGGTATGACAGATGAACTATAAATTTATTTATTTTTGAAACTCTATACAATTAGGTTTAATATATTGTTTTTGATTTCTATTATCATTTGGAGAGAAATACGAGTTTTTGGTGGAAATTAGTTAATGGATGGAACTCTACTTGTAAATTTTTTTCTCTATGAATAAATTCATTCTAAAACTTTATGGAATGGATCTTAAAACAAAAAAAAAATTATTCTAATACCTTGTGTTTTTTTGAACTAATGATATTTTAAATCATCATAGATTGATAATTTTGGGGCCCTAAATTTTACATTTTTTTTGTTATTGATGACCTCAATCACTCCCTATAAATTTTTACATTTTTCCTCTAATTATGTGTCTCTAATTTCCACAAATGTTTTCTTAATCGATATCATAATTTGGTGGTGACTTTTTCATTTCCCTTTCCCTCTTATTAAGACTAAATTTCATTAACCCGATTTCCAATGTGGGTTTTCCACAAAAATATTTTTCTATTTTTAACCTTTTATTTTTGATGAATAATTTCAAATTGCGAGGACGCAATTTATTGAAGTAGGGGAGAATGTAACACACCAGGATTGTTTAGTATGTTCTCTCTTCAAAGTAATTCAATAACTTGCGCTACACGCAACACTAAGTTCAAGCGCAGCACCACTTGCCAAACTAGTCATTCAAAAAGCAGTTATAAATAGTATTAACTGAATTTTTAATTTTATATACTCTATATAATTTTAGAATCCATAATATGTGTTTCTTGGACATAATATAATAACAAATTCATTATTTTAGATAAAAAAAGTATTTTTCAAAAAATGAAATTTTACCACCTTTTAATGGCGAACCCTTTCAAACACCAATATCTGACAATTTTATATATTCAATTTAATGAAATTAAATTCTTCTTTAAAAATAGGACATAAAAAATTTGTTTCGAATTTTTTTTTACATTTCTGATAACTTTCATATTTTGATGTACAATAAAAAATACTAAATTTTAATGGAAAAAAAAATTTTTAATAGAAAAAATTTATAGTGTAAAATTATGAATTTTAATGGTTTTGAAGTATAATTAAATTATATTTTTATCATTTAATACAATTTAGGTCATTATAAATAATTTCATATTTATATTTGAGATAAACACATGTCAATCTTTTGATAGTTTTTACTTTTAAAAAACCCACCTTTTGTTTTGACAACGGGAAATAATTTTAAATTAACTGATTGAACTTCTATGATCTAAATTTGGTAAAAAAAATTCATTTTTGAATTCGGATTATCAAAATTATTTTATGGTGAATTTTTTGTATGTTTCTAAAAACATTCAATTTATGATGAATAGTGAAAAACACTATGTTGTTTAAAACTGACATTTATTTAAATAATAATAATTATTTATTTAAATATATTTTAATTTTAAAATAGATACATAATACCTATATTTGTCTAATGTAATTCATTAGAGTCATTTTATAATAAGATTAGATATATAAATTTTTATTGAACTTTTTAACATCTTTTACCCACATTCTAGGCACATATGAAACTTTGCATAAAATATACTTTTACCACTTTTGTGAATTGAATTTCAAAAATACAAAATACACAGTTGACATCATTAAGTAAATTTTTTTTAATAAGATGAAAATAATTTTTTGTGAATAGTAACTTTTGAATTTTATTTACCACGGTTAAAAGTAAATAGGGAAATTAAAGGTAAAAATGATATTATAATTACCATAAAACTTGTACTAATTCTATTGGATAAGTGTATTTCGACCAAAAGCAACCTTAGGAATAAATTATGATCCTTTTTGTTCACTTGGATTAGATTAGGGCATTTATTATTATTTTACTTAAAGAATAGTTGAAAGTGTTAAATTCAATGTTTAATAAATAAACCATTTTTAATATAGGCTTATAAATAAGATAAATTGGAAGATAAATATTATTTAGAAAGATAAAAATATTTCCTACATAATGGTATTTTATTTATAATTTTTATACATTAAATAATTAAATTTATTTATCACATAATGATGATATGGTAATTACCTTATTAAATAAAGATTAAAATAATTGATATTATAAATATCCAAATAAATATAAATTGAGACTTTCTATGAATTTCACTAATTTTATAGGTTTAAATGAAAGGTTAGGGTCTATTCAATTAATATTTTTTGAAGTAATCATGTTTTTATGACTTTCACAAAAACAAAATACAAAATAGTGTCAAAATTGTCATAAATGAGTTTTTAAAACAAATGCTATATTATTAAAATACATAATATTCCTAAAAATCAATGGTTTGTCCAAAGGACTATTATAATTATATATATGTCATTAATGAACCACTTTGGGTACTCTTGTCGTTTTATAGTAAGTTTATTAACCATGTAATATAAAAATACAAGAAGACATTGTAAAAGTTATACTATTTAACTAAGAGTTAAATCTAAATGATAATGTTATAATGGTAACCTAAACTTATCAAAAACCTATTTTATGAACTTATCTTGACCCAAGACCACCTAATTCTTGAAATAAATTTATTTAGATCCATTATAAACTAGAAATTATTTTAAAATAAAATAATATTTCAAACCTTTTCTAAAGTGACCCCCACCTCTCTTATAAAAGGGTACTTCCCCTTCTCTCAAAATCACACCTCCAACGCCATTTGGCTTGGTCAAACCCTACCCACATATCTTCTAAACTTCCTTAAATGCAACCTATAGGCCTTCGTTTGAGCATAAATCCAACCTAAAGAGTTCTTTTGGTCAAATCAAAAAGAAACACCCAAAGAAGAGGTAATTGTTTTATCACCTCTTTTCTTTTCTTCTTCCACTTTCCCTTTCTTTGTTATTTCCAGACCAAAATAATAACTACAGTACCTTATACATACTTTGATTTTATAATAAATATGGTACAAAAATATTCATTATTCTATCCATCCTATTATTGATAAAGTCACCATGCATGCGTACGTACGGCTTACCATCTCCACGCTATGGTGTAATTTGTTATTCAACACTATGTTATTTGGATGTATATAATGATGAGTAATATGTATATAAATAATGAAAATAGAATTATAATTTTCTTATAATTAATATATCATCCAATTCCACACCTTTTAATCATTAAGGAAATGATATCTTCACTCGTGTGTACGTACGGCTTACCGTCTCCACGACACGATGAGATTCATTTCCACGTTCACCATTCAACGATGATTATAAAAATAAATATTATTAATAAGTATGTAATATATGACATAATAATTCTACTATAAATATATATATATATATCTTTATCTATATTTATCTCATTCATTTACTTCCATTCAATATGATATGAAAACAGAAACAGTGTTTATGCGTACGTAGGACCTTCCGTCTCCATAAACGATTGTTTCTATTTCATATATCTATCAATTATACATATTTATATTATGAATATATATGATATATAAATAATTTTTTATATTCTGGAAGCAATTAAATCATGATACAATTGATATGATCAAGAATAACAAGTTAAAACACTTGCGATAAAGAAAGCGATTATAAGAAGAAATGTTACTTTAACATAGAAATAATTATTAAATAAGTGGTATAAAGTCATAAATGAGTCATTTATGATATCATAAATATTAATATGGTTTTATTATAATTTAATAACATACTATGTTCATTATACAAGATGTTAAATGTTCCCTCAACTAAAGGAAAGTACAAGGTAAGGGTTAATTCCTCAATCTCATTATTATCAGAGATTTTTTATGTGTAAGTATTTTCTGGGAAATATTTATTATCCATGTCCATGTTTCATAAAAGACTTTTTGAAAATGATTCTTTTAAGGTAATATTTAACTAAAACATCATTTTAAATTATTTAAATATTTATTCTTACAAAAAATTCTCATTAATATCCATGTTTTCAAAATGGTTTAAAGATTTATTTATACATGAATTTTATAAAATTTTAATTCCTTTAATAAGTTTCAAAGTGTTATGGGAAAATTTGATTCAAAAATACCTTTTAAATTTCATCCTTTATAAATTGTGTGACTTTTAAATTATTTCATGAAAAGGGGTATTTCACTCAAATAGTTTTACTCATCATTTTCAACTATATAATCATCCTTTACTAGGTATTATTCTTGATTGAGGTTGATTTATTATAATACAGTCTTTATATTGTATTGAATGAGTTATGATATCTTTTATTGTGGATGTTCTATTTTTATACCCTTCATGGTTTATGGATAAAGTATTTACATTTCATATGATAGTTTTAATATGAATTTTTATGTTATGTTACAACAATTTCATATGAATAATACAGTGGACTTAATAAGTGATGGGTGGAGCTTGCTATAGCTTCTCGATGCATCGGTAGGTCCCATGAGACAAATTAGTGTCTTGGAAAAAGGCCATGACAAAAAAATTATTTTTATTCTTGGCATGAGGCCTTGACTATGTGGTAATGATGTCCGGAGTTAGGCATTCTCTCATTATGAAATTAGTTATTACATGTGATTATTTGACTAGTAGAATATCCATGAGATTGTTTATATGGGTATTTATGATTTATTTTTTCCATATTATATCCAATTTTATGTTTAAAAGGATATTGTTTTTTATTACACATCTTGCCTTAAAAGTTTATAGCTTCTGCTAAATTATTTACCCTTACTGAGCATCTGAGCTCCCCTATTTCTTATGTTTTATTTCCCCAAAATTCCAAGAAGTGTATTATGATTGATATAATGGGTTAAGCTAAGGGAATAATGGTGTTCTCAAAGGATTATTTATGTTTTGTTGTATGTTATAAAGTGTAATGTAACATCCATGTATTTAATCTATTTTCCAAGACTGTTAAACCAGTCAGTTCTTCAGGAATTGATTCCTTGTAATCATGCCAATGTATTAAAATAATGCACTGAATCTGGGTAGTTGGGGTCAGGGCATTATAGTTGGTATTAGGGGAATTTTATCAATGACCTTGGAAACTATATTTATAAAAACTCTGATTAGAGAAAATTACCCTAATATAGACTTTGAGGATTAGTATAGATGAACTTCCTAGAATTTTGGTAATGTAAGGATTTTGTGAGTTTTCTGAGAAATACAACCCGGTCTAGATACAAGCAGGTTG
The DNA here is from genome assembly GCA_963277665.1 of Viscum album. Lineage (NCBI taxonomy): Eukaryota > Viridiplantae > Streptophyta > Magnoliopsida > Santalales > Viscaceae > Viscum > Viscum album. Next base: position 2,127,496,027 of record OY728130.1, on the reverse strand, counting down.
AGGCAGCTCTGGAAAAGATGTACCTAGGAGTGAAAACTTTGATAAGGAGTATCAGGCTTGACTCTGGGTATCATAATACATGACAATGGGCCTTGTTGCACTCTTGGTTATGACACTCCTATGGGATATTCTTAGGATAATTCACATTTGTTTTACAAACCATTATAAGTAATTTATGATTAAATATGTTAGCAATGAAACCATTTTTATGATTATCAGACTAGATATTTAATTAATGGTGATAATTTTTTTAGTTTTTTTATTATACATTATGATATTATTTAACCTAGTGTATTTCTTAATTTAAAAATGGCACCCAGTAGAAGGAATGAGAACTCCAGCAATATGCATGATCCAAAGAGTAAGAATGATCATATCTTTCATGGTCTTAAGTCAACATTTAGAAGGTAAATTGTCTCCCATGTTGTATCGACCCAAACATTCATTATTGGAAATTCCTTTTGATCTAATTAAATTTCTTATTATGGTTATATAAAATGTGAAATTCATTGGTTTTATGTTTTTGGATTTTAAAATACCATTATGAATTTTGACCATTTCTAATATTGTCGTTGAACTATGATCACATGATTAGTATAAATATAGGGCTTTAACAAATCCAATTTACTCAAACAAAGGAAGCGATGGCCTCATCCAAAAGACTTGCCCCATTTGAAGCCCATTTTTGGATCTCAAAAAGGAGGTGGCATCATTAGGCTTCTCTCTTGAAAAATCCCAAGCTGAGCATGAACATGTTAAGCGTGAGCGAAACTGACTATGGGAGAATTGGAAGTTAATAGAGATTACCACCTGAGCGATGTTATCCGAGCCACCCCAAGAGTCTATCACCATCGCACACCTTTCTCTTCGGCCTTATACGGATGTTATAAGGGGTTATGTAACAAGACATTAGCACTATAATTATGTGCATTATTTTTTATATAATAGTTAATATACATTCATTTTATTATTGTTACTTTGTAAATAGTTTTTAAAGTGAAAATATTATTTTTAGTTAATATTCAACCATAAAATCTATTTTGATGAATTAATGTATTATTTATTTAAATAATATATTAATAAAATATTGTTATTATTATTAAATTAATTTTTATTAAATATAAATGATCATATTATTTTATTAATGTAATTGTAATTTTTATTAAGGTTTCATAATAGTTTTTATCAAACCCTTAAATTTTCAATAAATGGCAGTTTTTATTTTAAAAGTAAAAAAATTCACATATTTAGAAAATTATTTAGCTAAAATGAATTTTATTTTTCGAATCAGGATGTTGAAATTATCCAATGGTGAATTTTTCATAATTTTCTGAGACAGTCGTATTTTTGGGTAATAATTAAATACCGTTTAAATATATAATGTGTTTTATGACATCATAATGACCCAATAGTGATGTAATAAAATAAAATAAATGATATATATTTCCAATATATGTTTTACAATTAAAATAATGTGATTTTAGTTTTGTTTGTTTTATTTTAAAAAACTTTAGTGGTCCCTTCCAAGAGTTATAAAACATTTTCGATTTTTAAATGAATTTCCTTAAGAGTCTGAGTCACCTCCACATAAGAAACCCTATTATATTAAGAAGTTAGGCCATTGGAATTATAAAATATTTTTTTACACCCAACTTTGGAAAAACGGTGGGCAAAAACCATGGGTTTTTTTGTGGTATTGATTACTTTATTTTGTGGTGACCCAAACCTAAATAATAAAGAATTCCCTCTCCTTTCCAATATAAACTCACTGAAGCTCCCACTTCCTCTTCTCTCAAAGACTTTTAATTTCATAAAACCTCTTACCTCCTCTATGTATAATCCTCCAAAGGCACCCCGAGCTCCCAAGAAGCCTCTCTCAAGCCTCTCACAAGCCTTTGGGATCACACTTCCAAGTAAGGGATTTCTTCCTTTATCATTTTTGTCCAACTTTCTTAAAGTTGTTATGCCCTTTTGTTTTCAATTAAAAATATTGGGGTATGATTTTTTACCTCTCCCACACTGTCCTATTTATTTTTTTGATGATTGGATACACCTTTCTCTCTCATTAATTCCTCCCATGTACACTCGTTACCATGCCAAAATTCTGTGAGAGACTTCTCTCTCCTCTTTTACATCCATGTAATTTTTTTGTATTATGCATCTAAATTAAATTACATTTTTTGGGACATGTATATATATGACCCCTTACTATCCATTTCATGTACATATGATGAGAAACCCATTTTACTCTCATCAACCATTTTCATGAATCCTTATGTCACGTCGTTATGCTACTAAAATTGCACTGCATTTTTATAAGCCAAGATCATTGTGTAGTGAATACCATACCCATTTGTCTATCAGGGGTATTCAACTTTATGTAAATATACATATTTAATGGTACTTTCATGTATTTATTCCACATTAAATAATCATATAATAACTTATGATGTTGATTGATTCCATGTTATATGATCCATGTGGCACACTTATACATGAAATGAAATGTTTAAGAAGGGTTCACCCTGATAGAACTACAATCCATTGGGTAAAGATTAGTATCATGATATGTCAAATGAAATGAGGTTTTACTCATGCTAATTCAATTGAAATGAGGTTTTACTCATGCTCTATGTGCAATGAACCTTGGATCATGCTAAAATCATGTTAAATGTTGTTTCCACATTTCCATGTTATGGTTATAATGCTTTATCATGCCTTTATATTTCTCTAGTGCTCCATTGATATGCATATTGTCTAACACATACTATATTCCTCATTTTATTCCATGTTTATTACCTTTCTAGGCTTTATATCTCACTATTTTCTTATGCATATCCTTAGGTTATTCTATGCAATGCTAAGTATGAGGGAGTGTACGAGTTATATAAAGGAAGTTTTCAATAAAGATATTGTATTTCATGTTTTAAGTTGTTATGTAATTTTCCTAATCCCCAAAGACACTATACCTCTCTATCTTCTATTTTATATCAAGTGATGTTTATGTAATAAATCATGTTTAAGTGTGTAATAAAGAACAGGGTTGTCATACACGTATTCTCATAATATGAAAAAATAGTATCATGTGTTAATAAGATAAGTAAATAATTATCACAATCATATGGCTTTGAAGGGAATCCAAAGAAGAAGAGGTTGGTAGAGAAAATTATGGATAAAGGGGGGAAGGGAAAGAAGGATTTTCCCATATGTGATAACTGTGGAAAGAATCACCCTGGGAAGTGCTTGAAAGGAATGGGAGTTTTTAATAACTGTGGAGAAAAATTATACCATCTTCATGATTTTAAGGGTGAGAAAAAGGTTTCAAAGGTACAATGTTTCATGTGCAAGGAGTTGGGACACTACGTGAATCTATGTCACAATCATCAGAGTATGCCCCAAATGATGCCATTGGATAATAATCAAGTTATGATACTACCATATATGAAGAGGAATAACTAGTGTTCTTATGTTGTTATTAAAGATTTATGTAATTTTATTGTTGTATCAATGATGTACCCGTTATATGAATTATGGAAATAAATAATAATTGTATTGTAGTAATATTTCATTAAATATTTGAGATTGTATGGTATAAATAAAAGTGACTCAATAGCCATTTATTATTTTTAGGAAAATACATGGTTAAAGGAAATATAAACCTTAAGATAGTCCTGATACTAAGGTAGTGATTTTTGGAATAAGAGATGGTTTATTTGGACAAATTATATTGGATATTCCTTACTACCTTGGAACTGATTAATGGTTTGTTTATTCCATCATTGTTGGAGTATTCAAAATTTTTGGATATAAGGAATATATTTAGTATTCTATAATGAATAAGGGAGAAATAATATAATCAATAATGTTTTATAGTAATTTATGGTGTTACCATGTTTTAATAGAATACACATGGAAGATACTCACATGTTATTATGTGGAAAAAAGTAATCTTCATTATGTTATGTTGACCTTCCTTATAAATTTTGTACTGTGAGTTTGGAAAGAAGTATTTTGGATAATTATAAAGGTTGGAATGAATTTATTTGGACATTGGATACTATTCTTTAAGGTTAAAACATTTCTTAAGATTATTTTTGGATTGTTATAAAAAGGATAACCCGGAGGTCGGGTGACAACCTATCGCATCCGGAAAGGCCATGAGACTTGAACTCGCAACCGAAGGGTGAGAAGGGTACATCACCTACAACGGGCCTACGTGATGTCCTATTTTGTATAATGTTGTTTTTTTTAAATGGTATGACAGATGAATTATAATTTTTTGAAACCCTATACAATTAGGTTTAATATAATATTTTTGAGTTCTATTATCATTTAGAGAGGAATAAGAGTTTTTTGTAAAAATTAGTTAATGTATGGAACTCTACTTGTCAAGTATTTTTTTTCTATGAAGAAATTAATTTTTAAACATTAGTGAAGGGATCATAAAACCAAAAATGTGTTATCCTAATAGATTATGTTTTTTTAACCAATGATATTTTAAATCATCATAGATTGATGACTTTGAGGACCTCAATTTTACACTTGTTTCTGATTAATGACCTCAATCACTCCCTATAAATTTTTACTTTTTCCTCTAATTATGTGTCTGTAATTTCCACCAATGTTCTCTTAATCGAGATCATAATTTCGTGGTGATGTTTTATTTTCTCTTTCCCTCTTATTAAGAACAAATTTTATTAACCTAATTTGTGATGTGGGTTTTCCACAAAGGTATTTTTCTATTTTTAACCTTTTATTTTCAAAGAAAATTGTGAAGTTGTGATGATAAAATTTATTTAAGGATGGGATAATGTAACACCCCAATATATCATAGTACATTATCTCTTCAAAGTAATTCAACAACTTGCGCTACATGCAACACCGAGTTCAAGCTCACCATGACTTACCAAACTAGTCATTCAAAAAGTGGTTATAAATAGTATTAACTAAATTTTGAACTTTATATACTCCATATAATTTTATAATCCATATTATTAGTTTCTTATACATAATATAAGAACAAATTCATTTTTTCAGATAAAAGAAGTATTTTTCAAAAAATGAAATTTTACCACCTTTTAATGGAAAACCATTTTTAAAACTAATATTTGACACTTTTATATATTCAATTTAATTAAATTAATGTATTAGTTAGAATCGAGACATAAAAATTTAGTTTGGATAAATTTTTGGAACTTTTCTGATAATTTTCATATTTTGATGAATAGTGAAAAATACTAAATCTTAATTGAAAACAACTTTTTTAATTGAAATAATTTATAGTGTTAAATTATGAATTTGAAAGGTTTGGAAGTATAATTAGATTATATTTTTATCATTTAAGACAATGTTGGTCATTATAAGTAATTTCACAATTAAATTTGACATAAACATATGTCGATCTTTTAATATTTTTTACTTTTTAAAAATCCTCTTTTTGATTTTGACAACGGGAATCAATTTTAAATTAATTAATTAAAATTATATGTTATTAATTTGGTAAAATATAACTTATTTTTGAATTCAGATTATTAATATTATCTAAGAGTGAATTTTTGGTATTTTTTTAAATACTTTCATTTTTTGATGAATAGTGAAAACACTCTATTATTTTTTAAAACCGGGTTTTATTTAAATAATTATTATTTTTATTTAAATTTATTTTAAATTAAATATAGATACATTATACATGTATTAGTCCAATGTAATTCATTACATCAATTTATAATAATATTAGATATATAAAATTTTATTTAACTTTTTAAAGTCTTTTACCCACTTTCTAGGCACATTTCTAAATTTGCATAAAACATAACTTTACCGCTTCATTGAATTTAATTTCAAAAATCCAAGAGACAAGGTTGACATCATCAAGTAAAATGTGGTTCAATAAGATGAAAATAATTTTTTGTGAATAATAACTTTTGAATTTTATTTATCACGGTTAAAAATAAATAGGGTAATTAGATGTAACAATGATATTATAATTACCATAACACATGTCCTAATTCTATTGGATAAGTGTATTTAGACCCAAAAAAGTCTTATGAATAAAATATGATCATTTTTTTCACTTGGATTAGATTAGGACATTTATTATTATTTTACTTAAAGAATTAAATCTAATGTTTAATAATGAAACCATTTTTAATATAGGGTTATACATAAGATAAATTAGACTATAAATATTAATTAGAAATATAAACAGATTTCCTATGTAATGGTATTTTATTTATAATTTTTAAAAATTAAATAATTAAATTTATTTATGACACAATGATGATGCAGTAATTACCTTGTTAATTAAAGATTAAAATAATTGATATTATAAAAATCCAAATAAATTTAAATTGAGACATTTGATGAATTCCACTAATTTTAGAGGTTAATATGATATTTTATGGATTAATAAATGAATTTTTTTAGAAGTAATCATGTTGTTATGACTTTCACAAAAAATACCAAATAGTGTCAAAATTGACAAAATTTGAGTTTTTAAAAAAAATACTATATTATTAAATTATATAATAGTCTTAAAAATATAAGGTTAGGTAAAAGGACTCTTATAATGATATAAATTATATTAATTAACCACTTGGGGTTCTCTTGGAATTTTATAGTACGTTTATTAACCATGTAATATAAAAATACAAAAAGACATTGTAAAAGTTAAACTATTTAACTAAGAGTTAAATCTAAAATATAAGGTTAAAATGGTAACCTATACTTGTATAAAACTTATTTTTTGATATTATTTTTACCCATGACCACCTAATTCTTTAAATAAATTCACTTGTAGACATTATAAACCGAAAATTATTTTATAATAAAATAATATTTCATGCTTTTCCTTAAGTAACCTTCACCTCTCTAATAAAAGGGTACATCCCCTTCTCCATACTTCACACCTCCAAAGCCATTTGGCTCGGAAAACCTCTACCCAAATCACCTCCCAACTTCCCTCACTTCAAAATAGAGGCCTTCCATTGAGAATAAAGCCAACCTAAATGGTCCTTTTGATCAAATTAAAATGAAACACTCAAAGAATAGGTAATTATTTTATCATCCCTTCCAAAGTTCTTTTCTTCTCTCACTTTCTCTTTCATTGTTATTTACATACCAAAATAATAACTCCAGTAAATTATATATAATTTGGTGTTATTATAAATATGGTATAACCATATTCATTATTTTATCCATCCTATTAATGATAAAGTCGCCATGTGTGCGTTAGTAAGGTTTACCGTCTCCACGTCATGGTGTAATTTGTTATTCAACACTATGTTATTTGAATGTATATAATGATGAGTATTATGTATATAAATAATGAAAATAAAATGATAATGTTTCTGTATAATTAATATACAATACAATTTTACACCTTTTAATCATTAATGAAATGATATCGTCGCTCGTGTATATGTACCGCTTACCGTCTCCACAACACGATGAGATTCATTTCCACATTCACCATTCAAGAATGATTATAAAAATACATATTATTAATAAGTATGTAATATATGAAATAATAATTCTACTTTAAATATTTATATAAATATATATATATATATATTATTTACATTTATCTCATTCACTTACATCCATTCAATATGATATGAAAACAGAAACAGCATTTATTCGTACGTACGACCTACCATCTCCATAAATGGTTGTTTCAATTTCATATATCTATCAAATATACATATTTATATTCTCAATATATATGATATATAAATAATATTTTATATTCCATAAGAAAAAAAAATCATTATACAAGTGATACGATCAAGAATAATAAGTTAAAACACTTATGATAAAGAAAGCGATTATTTCAATAAATGTTACTTTAACATGGAAATAATTATTAAATAAGTAGTATAAATTCATAAATGATTCAAGTATGATATCATAAATATTGATATCATTATGGTATAATTTAATAACATACTTTGGTTATTATATAGAAAGTTAAATGTACCCTCGATTAAAGGAAAGTACAAGGTAATGGTTAATTCCTCAATCTCATTATTATCTAAGATTGTTTATGTTTAAGTATTTTCAGAGAAATATTTATTATCCTTGTCTATGTTTCATAAAATAATTTTTCAAAATGATTATTTTAAGGTAATATTTAACTAAAACATAATTTTAAAAGTTTTAGATATTTATTCTTATAAATATTTCTCATTAATGTTCATGTTTTTAAAATGGTTTTAAGGATTTATTTATATGGACATGAATGATTTAACATATTAATTTATTAAAAAAAATTGAAGTGGTATGGGAAACATTGATTCAAAAATATATTTTAAATATCATCATTTATAAATTTTGTGACTTTTAAATGATTTCATGAAAAAAGGTTATTTCACACAGAGTTTTACTGATCAATTTCAACTATATCATCATCAATTACTGGATATTATTCTTGATTGAGGTTTATTTATTATAATACAGTCTTCCATATTATATTGAATGAGTTATGATATGTTTTATCAAGGATTTTATATTGTTATACCATTCATGTTTTATGGCTAAAGTATTGACATTTCGTATGCTAGTTTTAATAGGAGTTTTTATGTTATGTTTCAACAATTTCATATGAGGAATGCAATGGACATAGTAAGTGACGGGTGGAGGCTGCTATAGCTCCTCGATGCATTGGTAGGTCTCATGAGACAAATTAGTGTCTTTTCACATGGCCTTGACAAAAAATTTATTTGTAGTCTTGGCATGAGGCCTTGACTATGTGGTAATGATGTATAGCGTTAGGCATTCCCACATTGTGAAATTAGTTTTTACATGTGATTATTCGACTAGTAGAATATCAATGTGCATGTTTATATAGTAATGTATGGTTTATTTTTTCCATATTATGCTCAGTTTTATGTTTAAAATGATGTTTTTATATTACACATCTTTCCTTAAAATTTTATATCTTCCGCTAAATTATTTACCCTTACAAAGCATCTAAGCACGCTCTTTTCTTATGTTTTATTTTCCTAGGATTCCAAGAAGTGTATTATGATTGATATACAGGGTTAATCTAAGAGAATAATGGCATTATAAAAGGATTATTTATGTTGTGTTGTATGTTATAAAGTGTAATGTAATATTCTTGTATGTAATATATTTTTCAAGACTACTAAACTGATCGGTCCTCCGGGACTTGATTTTTTGTAATCATGCCAATGTACTAAAATAATGCACCGAGTCTGGGTAATTGGGTTCGGGGCGTTACAATATAAGGTAGTATAAACATGATTATAGTTCTTTAATAAATTAATAACACTCTTTAAACCATTATACATGTGTTTTGAACTCATTTTATGTAAGAAGAACCTAAGGAAAGGGAATATACTTTTAAAATATTTTTAAATGTATCTATTTATGAAATCCAAAAATATTGTTTTCATTTAACTTACTGCATGATATTATTTTCATGTTTTCATGATTCATTATTGTTTTGACATCTAATTTATAGTATTTCATGGTAATTTTCAAAGAAAAGTATTTTCTTTTTATTTTCTTGGTATTATTTTAAAATAAGTTATTTTTCTTTATGTAATATTTTTATGATGAATGTATTATTATTTTAGGATTATGTTCTGGTTATTTCACATTTTTTTATGATGAATGATGATACATATATCTCTCCCTAATTAATTGGGTATTTTTATGTTTTAATATAACCTTAATGTTTATTTCATGTGTAATTGTGATGGTTACCCCGTAAGGTAGTTGTGAGGGTTATATCATATGGTATCCATGAGGGTTACATTGTAAGGTATCTATGAGTGTTACAAATCATATGATATATGAAAGGGTTAAAATTTGAAATAGTTAATTCCCCAAGTTGCCTAAATAGTTTATTTATGTTTTCTATGTTTTATGGAAATATTTTCTTTTTACAATGTAACTATGTGATACTTTATGGGTGAGAAGTATTTCTTTATAAAATGATTTTATATGTTTATAAGTATTTAAGGACTAATAGTTTCTCTCCTTATTTTTATATCATTTACTGAGTATTCTATGTTCATCCCAAGTTTTAAATAGATTTTCGTGGGATTTAAGTATGGGTAAAAGAAAAGAAGAATAAAAGTTGAATGTTCTGAAGAATTCATGTTTTTCTAAAAAGATTTATTATGGAAGAAATAGATATTGTTTTAGTAGTATCCACTTTTTATGCTTTTGTGTTATCATGTATATTTTGTGACCAAATCATATAAAAGTATAAACCAAAAAGACTTTTGGGAATTTAATGAATGTATTCTACTTTAATTAACTTTATTATTGAATTTTTATGGCCAATTCATTATATTTGGTATTAGAGAATGATTTAGATAAATTTAGAGGTTAAGATGATGATAATAAAATAACATAAATTATTGTTACTCAATTATTAATTTGAAATGATAAAGAATTTTAAGATTACCATGTTTCTTCATTTAAGATATGTTTGTTTGGAATGGTTTTTCATAGAAGAAATAGGGAAGATGGAGTAGGAAGTCACCGAGATTATAATATCTTTCTAATTCTACAACCTAGAATTGTGGGAATTGGAATCAAGTAGTTTTTTATGGTGATGAATCAGTTTATTCAGAATATAAATGGAATTACAATCCATACATGATAACATCCATATATACCATATAAGAACATGACAATAGTAGAAAATTTTATGAGGTAACACCCTCCATTAAATAGATCTCCTGACCTAGTGGTAGCCTAAGGGTGGATTAAATAACTAGAAAAGTTATGTGATGTCATGGGGTGTTTATATAATCAAATTTTAGTCTGCATATTTATTTTTTTGAAGGTGAATTTGACAAGTGGTGGTCAATGGATAATAATATCATAGGTAGTGAGGAGACCAATGCCTTGGAATGGTATGAATTTAAGATTATTTTTCTTTAAAAATATTTTACTAAGGTGGTTAGACTTAGGATTGAAAATAAATTACTTAAAATTGAAAAAATAGGAATATTCAGTGGTTGTGTATAAAGAAAACATAACCTAATTAGAAAGGTATGATCTAAATATTATTTGAGATCTTCATAGTAAAGTTAATCATTTTTACTCAGTATTGAATCTAATATACTGAATAGATTTAGCCTCCCATGAATTAAAATTTTATTAGAAACCTGTTCAATTTTTTGAGAGAGTATAAATGGAGTTTGTTAATAATCATCTGTACTTTGAGAACAAGCATAAAAATATGTCCATATAGAAATCAATGGGTAACAGTCAATCAAAGAAATATTAAGGTAATAAAATTCAGTTTCTAGTCTATGGGAAGTGTGGTAAAAATAATCATGGTAAATAACTTAACAAATATGATAATTGTTTTGGATGTGATAAGTTTGGACATATGGACCAATATTTCAATGAAGAATATATTAGTGATAGTATGTTTAGTTATGATAATAATGCTTTAAAGTGTTTCGAATGTAGTGAGATGGGTCATTATGAAAATACCTTCGCAAAGAAAGATCTAAATTATGGGAAGTAACCAGAACATAAACAGAATTTTGTAATGAAATCCTTTGCGAATACTTAAGAAGATGTTCGGCCATCCAATGAAGTGTTATCAGGTATTTTTTTTGTTTACATATATTATCTATTATCTAATTTGATACGGGGTCCACATATTCCTTTATTTATAAAGAGTTTTCTAGAAAATTTCAAATTTCACCTCAATAGATGAAATTAGAACTAATGTTAAAAATACAAGGGGGGATGTTAAAGAAAAAGGACATTATAAGAGTCTTCTTGTTGTTGTTTGTGGAAGGAAATTACCTGAAAACCTTGTTTCTTTACCCCTAGTAGTATTTGATGTTATTAGGGCGATGGATTGGATATCTTTTTACCTTGCTAATATTGATTGTAGATCCAAATAAGTTTTTTTTTAGAAATATTTTTAGTACGTATACAAGAATGAACCCATACCATTAATAATATATCAGGAATATAAAAAACTATTAAAATATAGAAATTAAGGTCATCTTTCATATATTTTTGAAAACAAGGGAAGTGTTCATATTAATTATGTGTTAGTGGTAAATGAATATCTAGATGTCTTTTCTGATAAGTTTCTCATTATTATAACTGATTATGAGGTTGAATTTACCATTAACTTAGTTCCTTATGCTAATAAAATTTTTAAAACTTCTTATCAAATGGATAAAGTGGAACTTCTAGAATTAAAAAATAAGTTTTAGTAGTTACTTGATAGAGGTTTCATTCAACCTGACACTTTACCATGGGGTGATCCTATTTTGTTTGTTAAAAAGAAATATGGTTCCATAATACTTTTCATTGATTATAGATATTTTAATAACATTACGATTAAGAATAAGTTCCCATTTCTTTATATTGATAACTTGTTTGATTATCTCCAAGGAGCTTAATATTTTTCCAAGATTGACTTGAGATATATGTACAATCAACTGAAGGGTAAGTAGGATGACATTCCAAAAATATCATTCTATAATAGATATGGGCATTATGAGTTTGTTGTTATGCCATTTTTTGGAAAAATAAATAAATGTATTATAGATCTTATTAATAGAATCTTTAGGGAATATTTGTATAAGTTTGTTGTTTTTTTATTGATTATATTTTGATTTTTTCAAAAATTTATGTGGATCATGAAAAACATCTAAGAAATTTCTTGTAAACTCTCAATGAAAATAAGTTATATAGAAAATTTAGCAAATACGATTTTTTGTTGCAAAACATCTATTTTCTTAGGAACATTGTAAATAAGGATAGAATAACAATTGATCTCTCCAAAGAAAGTGGTTAATGAATGGAAAAGGCCTACAAATATTACTTAGATTCAAAGTTTTCTGGGATTTTTAGGCTATTAAAAATGGTTTGTTAAAAAAATTTAATAGTTATCTAGACCACTAACTAAGTTATCATGAAAAGGGGTTAAATTTCTTTGGATAGAAGACTGTGATTTTTGTTTTCAGGAACTGAAAATAAGATTAATGAATGATCCAATTTTGGACCTACCTTAAAAAATAGTGATTTTCTTATCTATAATAATGCTTCATTGAATGGACTTGTTTGTGTTCTTGTTCATAATTATTTGGTAATTACTCATGATTCGAGACAACTGAAACTTCTTGAGTAAAATTATCCCACACATGATTTGGAATTAAAAATTTTGTTTTTTAATTTAAAATTTTGGAGGCATCATTTATATAGAGGAAAATTTTAAATATATAGAGACCATAGATGTTTTATGTATATATTTATTCAGAAAGAATTGAACATGAGAAAACGAATATGGTTGGAACTGATAAAATTTGATGATTTCATGATAAATTACCTTCCTAAAAAAGAAAAAAAAAGTGGAGGATTATTTTATTCGAAAACAACATGTTATATTAACCATGTTATGTTTGGAACATGACCCCTTGGTTAATGATTTAATAAATTTTGTCTTGAAATTTATTGGTGTGGGAAATTCCTCTATTCTATTCAAGGTGTCAGTGTAGTCATATCTATCAGATAGAATTAATAAAACATAGAAGGAATATTGTAAGTTATAGAAAAAGGTAGAATTAGTAAACAAATGTATATTTCCTAAATTTAATATTGATAAAGATTGTGTCTTGAGATTTGGAAAGAAATTATGTTTTCCATGTGATTCCTAGATGAAGAAATAATTATTAACAAAATCTTATAGTTCTTTGTTTTTAGTTCATCCTAGAAACACTAATATGTATAGATAACTTAGGGAGTATTACTGGTGGGATGGAATAAAAAGAGATATTACTGATTTTACGGTGAAATGATTGACATGTCAATAGGTTAAAGTAGAGTTGCAACTAGAAAAGGGGATATTTCATCCTTTTCCAATGCCAGAGTGGAAATGGGAAAATATATCCATGGACATCATGGTGGGACTACCAAATACTTTTTGAGTTAACAATGTGATTTGGGTTATTGTTGATCGGCTGACTAAATCTACACATTTTCTTCGTATTTCAGTTACACTTTATCGAGATCACATTTCTTGACTATACCTCAATTATATTGTTAGGTTACATGGAGCTCAACTCTCTATTATATCTTATTGTGATACTAGATTAATTTCTAACTTTTGAAAAGGCCTTCAAAATTCATTGGTTACTAAATTAAATTTCAACACAACCTTTCATCCTTAATCTGACTGATAGTTGGAATGAAAAATTTATACATTAGAGTATATGATTTGATCTTGATAAATGGATTACTAGGGAAGTTGGGATTATGATATTTCTTTAGTTGAGTTTTCTTATAATAACAATTTTTATTCTAGTATACATATGGAACCTTTTGTGGCATTTTATAGAAAGTGGTGTCGAAGTTCATCATTTTGGGATTAAGTTAGGGAAAGGAAGTTAATAAGACCATAATTAATTGAGGGTTTGGATGAGAAAGTGAAGATGATATAGAAACAAGTGATGAAATCTCAGAGTAGGTAGAAACGTTTTACAGATAACAGGAGGAAAGAACTTTCTTTCAAGGTAGATGATCATGTTTTCCTTAAAATATCACCTTTGAAAAGTGTTATGAATTTTGGTAGGAAAGAAAAGTTAAGTCCATGGTTCATTGAACCTTTTTAAATCTGGTAGAAACCTAGACCATTTTCCTACCAAGTAGCTCTACCATTGATTTTATCTCAAATACACAATGTTTTTCATGTTTCAATGTTGAGAAAGTATGTTCCCGATTCATCTCACATTTTGAGCCCAAAAGTAGTTCAGCTGCACGAGAATATTTATTATGAGGAAAATACTATTCATATTCTTGATTATGGAGAGAGAGTATTTAAAAATAAGGTAATTCAATAGGTTAAGGTCTTTTGTAGAAACCACGTGGTTGAGGAAGAAACATTGGAATCTGAAAGTACTATGAGGGAAAGGTGTCCTCACTAATTTAATAAGTGAATAAATACGAGGATGCAATTTCTAGAAGGGGGATAATGTAACAACCCAGGTAATTGTAACATAATATGTTTTAATTCTAGAATTATATATTTAAATTCATTCTAAATGAATAATAAACTAAGTGGAATTTATAGAAATTATGGAATTTATAGTGATGGAATAGTAACTTGACCTTAGGAATAGTGACATGACCATTAGGAATAGTAATCTAGAAAATATAATAATTAACTCACCTAGTAAAGTATAAATAAAATATATCCATTTTATAAATTAAAATATTATATAATTATATAAAATTATAAGTAAATAAATGTTTTAAAAATGATAAATTAAGTGTTGGTATATTTGTAAAACATAAATTTTTATTTATAATTTTATAATTAATTTAATAATTTAAAAGAAAAATTATTTTCATAATATATAATGATAAATTAATATATATTTTTCTTATGATTATAATATAATTTTATGAGACCTTAATTAATTTTTTAATGTGTTATAAAATTAGTTATAATTTTAAAATTAGTATTTTTTAATAAATGTTGATTTTAATTAAAAATTATATTTATCATATCTAGAAAATTATTTTCATAAAATGGAGTCCATTTTTGAATTCTATATATTTAAAAATTGTTAGGTTTAATTTTTTGAGATATTTCTAAAATAATCGAATTTTTTATGAATAGTGAAATACAGTAATTTACGGTATAAGCTAAACACATGAACTATTGAGTCATAGATTATGCATGGATGATGTAATTCCATAATATTGAAATATAATTTATTATTTTAATATATTTACTTATAATTATAAAACTATTCATAGTCATGATCCAAAATAATAAACAATTAAATAAAATAATAAAAAAACACCTCTCTCCTCAACTATAAATACAACCCCTCACCACCTCTTCGCCTCACACCTCAAAGCCTTGTAGATTGTTTCATTTCTACCCAATTCCATTCCCAATCATATTTTTCACATACAAGACCATATTTTATCACTAAAAGACCAAAACCAATGACCTTAAGGAGGTTCTCAAGGAGAAACATTTAAGAGGTAAAACCCTCTTTCATTTTTCTTTTATTTTTTAAAATTTCTTTTCTTTTCTAATTATATCTTCACCACCCCTTATCCAAGTGGAATTAAAACTCTATTTCCTTTTATATACTACAATTTTATCATTTTTATGTAAAAATTCGTCATCAAAACCCTTCTATTCTTCCTTTTATTCTAAAAAATGAGAACATCATTCGTGATGTGTTGATTTACCGCCATCGTGGACGATACAATTTCATTATCCATTACTACCTTCAAGGCTAGTAATAAACCATTATTATTGTTAAATAAGATTTTATTATACATATTATATGTTATATAATTTTTTGTAAAAAATATATAAACATGATATTAAATAAAATGAAATAAGTCTGTGATGGTCATAAAAACTGGCAAAAGAAATTAAATCATTTTCATTAATGTTTTATCTAATGAATCATACTCATATAAAAAAAATTATATATGGTTTCTTTTAAAATTATCTAAACATATCAATACCATTTTTTCCACTTCTGTAGTTTTTCTTCTATTTGACAAGAAAATTCATAATGAACCGACCATGGAAACTATGAAAAGAAGTCACTTGAAACAATGGAAATAACAAAATATTATTAATAAATCGGTGGAAATTTTTTATAATATGGTAATATAAGTAAGTATAAACATGATTATAGTTTTTTAATAAATTAATAACACTCATTAAAACATTATATAGGAGTTTTTACCTCTATTGAATTAAGATGATTATTAGGTAAGAGACCTTCCTTTGAAAATATTTTTAAATGTATCTTCTAATTAAATTCAAAAATATTGTTTTATTTTCACTTATGACATGATATTATTTACCTATTTTCATGACACCTTATTGTTTTGATGTCAAATTTACAATATTTCATGGTTATTTGTAAAGAAAATTATTTTATTTTTATTTACATTGTATTATTTTAAAATAAATAATTTTTTCCCAAGTAATGTTTTTATGATGCATGTATTCTTGTTTTATGATTATGTTCTAGTTATTGGGAATTGTTTATGATGAATAGTGGGAAATATATCTCCCTCTAATGCATTGGTTATGTTTATTTTGTAATTTTACTGTAATGGTTATTCCAAGTGTAACTATAATGGTTACACTATAGCATTGTCGTGTGTGTTACATCATAAGGTAGACATTATGGTTACATTGTAAGGAATATGTGAGGGTTAAAAATAATATGGTACCTATGTGATTTAAAACTTTAAGTAATTTATTCCCCAATTTTCCTAAATTTTTTATTTATGCATTCTATTTTTTATGGAAATGTCATGTTTTTTCAAAGTAACTATGTGATACTTTATGTGTGATAAGTATTTATTTGTGAAAATGATTTCATATGTTTATAATTATTAATGGAATAATGGTTTATCTACTTATTTTTATGTCCTTTACTAAAAACTTTATGTTAATCACAAGTTTTAAATTGTATTTCATAGGGTTTAAGGATGGGTAAGGGAAAAGAATAAGAAAAGCTGAATATTATGAAGAATTCATGTTTTATTAAAAAAATTGTATTGTGGAAGAATATATACTATTTTAGTAGTATCCAATTTTTATGGTTGTGGGTTTTAATATATGTTTAATAACCTAATTCTCTAAAACTCTAAACTAAAAAGATCTTTGGGAATCTAATATGTGTATTCTAGTTGAATTAACTAAATTATGTAATGTTTAATGTTGGGTCCTTATAATTTAAACAAAGAATATAATTTTACATAGATAAAAGTTTAATAGATACATAAAAATGAAAATGGAAGAACATATAGAACATAGGAGAAAAAAGATTGTGAAAATACCTTATTACTCAAAGAATGAAGTTTGAGTTACATAAATCCCTTATAGCTAAAGAAGTATTTTTAAAAACCCTAAAAAGATAGAGATTTAAATTAAAAATAAAATAAAATAAATATAATATAATTCATTATATTATATATCCAATAATCTGAATACATACTACTTAAATGAAATTAAGTGTATGAAACAAAACAAGTCTTATAGAAAGGAAATTGATATTAAATTCCATTACCTTTAATACCACTTAACTAAACATTCTCTAACCTCCGATATAAAAAATATAACAATATCAATCACCTATTTTATAACCTTATTCATGAATTTAACCTTTAATAAAATTTATTTATAATTATTTATTACAACTATTTTAGTTTTTTATATATTTTTTCATCATCATATGTTATTAGCTTCAATTTTTTGTTTATTACTAGTTTAATAATGGAAGTGTTTATACATTTTTATATAATATAATTTAATCATTATTATATCATTATAAATAATTTAATATATGCTTCATTATGATTTTAAATTTTATAATTTCATTTATTAAGTATTTTAGTTATGATTCATGATGATGTAGTTAGTGATGAGCATTTTTTGTAATTTGTAATGAATAAAATGGTGGTTCAACAATAATAAGTTAAATATTAATATAACCTTTAAAAATTCATAAAAAATATTTGATAATTAATTTATAATAAAACAATTTTTAAAGTTTCCATATTCATCCATGATATAAATTTATACCATTGCTTAAGTATGTTGTTAAACTAACCCAAACAAGAACAAGCTATAATTTATGGGTGACTATGGTTAAGAATGCTACTATTTTGGGATAATAAAATTATTAAACAATCATAATATTATTGTTTATATTTTTTAAGGTGTTTAATTATATTTTAAGATATATTTATAAAGTATAAATACTATATTAAAATTAAAATACGTCACTTCCATGGAGGAGGTAGTTTTCACATACAGACAAGCGACATGTTCATTTCTAAATAATATTAGGGAGATGGGGAATGGTTTATAATTTTAGAATATTAATAATGAAATAAATATAATATTAATCCATTAAATACCACTTTTTAACAACCATGTAATGTAGTTATGCAAAATGGATCACATTTCTTATAAAGGTATTCATCCACAACTAACACAATAGATGTTTTTATTTTCCGAATGGTTGGGAGGAAGGTAGAAAATGGTTATAAAATAAACATAAAGAAATTTAATATACTTATGATATTGATATTTTTTTTCATAATGTTTATATTATATTTATATGAGTCATAATAATAATAAAAGGAAAATAAATATAAAATGGGTAATTGAGGATTTTACCTTACTCCTTGGAAAATATCATCTACAAGTTGGATTAAGGCTTTAAGGGGTGCTATTTTAAGAAGAGAAAAAAAACCTATAGAAGGTTTATAGGAGTTTTCGTGAGTTATTTTATTATATTTTGGTAGAATATAGGAGTCATTTGGTTTAAGGATAAGAGGTGTGGTGATGAATCTTTTTATAAGTAAAGAAAATGGAATTTTTGTAAATACTCATTACTTTACAATAATTTCATGACACTATTAAAGGTAAAAAACAAAAAAAACTATGAAATGGTTTAATTTGGGACATTTTAAGGTCTAAAATCCTATAAACCATTCATTTTATAGGACAATTTTGAGTGATTTTAGTATTTTATCTTTAGTTTTAACATCATACTAAAATTAACCATTACTACAGAAACTCATTTTTAACCTCAATGATTAATTTTAATGAAGAAAACTAACATTAACATTATCACCTAATTTAAACATGATGTATTGAAATATGAGATTAATTCTCCCATATAAAATTTCTAATGGTGAGAAAAAAACAATTTTAAAATTTGTGCACATAATTCTTAGAAATCGTTTTCTAAAAAAGTGTATAGTTTATGTTTAAAATTTATGTGTATAATAAAATTATCAATGTTTCTCATTTTCTTAAAATAAATTGGTATATTATAAAAAACATATTTATTTTTCTTCCAAATAAATCCATATCCAATTTATTTTAAAATATTTAAGCATGAGATGGAAACTCATCCCACACTTCTCGAGAATTTATTAAAAAAGAAATAAGTACAATGTCTAACTGAGGTTCAATGAGCTTCCACTGGTAGAAAATTAACTAAATGTGACATAAAAAAAGAACAAACCCAACAAAAAATATATCATGATAGAATAGATAATCTTATGAAATATAAGAGATCCATTCACCTTCAGAGACCTTGTATAAATAAAATCAATGTTTTCACTAGAAAAATACATGCTTGGGGATGGTCTGTTTCAACCAAAACTGTAGGTTCCTTCACCATTTTCACTAGAAGACTATAAATTAACCACTCCACATCATGTCATCAAACTCAAAATTTTCTATGTCACTCCCCCTATTTGAATTATTTTTAGAAAAATCAGTTAATATTTTCATTGGAATTTTCAACACAAACAAGATCCCTATAGGATTCCTTTACATGTTGGTGTGGGTTCTAAAAAACAAGATCCTACCAATTTGAATTACTGAGAAGATTGATTCTCCTAATCCATTGTTAAGATGCATCTTCGTAGGGACATTGAGGTAAACATAATCGAATAGCATGATAACAATCATCCAAGAAAAACAAAGTGAGGCCTTTATCAAGGTTAAATGCCATGTGTTCAATCTTCAAAAAGAGAAAAATAAAAGAACTCATTTCCATGGAAATTGTGACAACTGGGTCTCGGTTACATCACAGCCACCCCGCCTTAACATGGTCGTCAGGTTCTGCCCCACCAGGTACCACCAGTTGCCCCACAGACACGTGGGGCCCACCGTAGGGTCCACCCACATGCCTGAATAGGTCATCTGACTAATGATTGTCCCCATAGGCCAACACATGTCCTTTCCAGTGTGCTTTGTCCTCACTCATGCACACCTTAGTAAACTTCCCAGAAGGTCACCCATCCTAATCACTACTCCAGACCAAGCACGGTTAACTGTGGAGTTCTAATCAAACAGGCTCCCGAAAAGGAATGTGCACCTTGTTGACATGAGTAATATCATTTAGTCATTTAACCCTTTATCATTTGAGGATGTTACAATCACCCCCCCCCCCCCTTTAGAGCACAATTCCCTTTTTGTGGGCCCTACATCTCAACCCAGGCAGTGCACTGCACTTAGGGCTGGGTACCACCTCTGATACCAAATGTGACAACCAGGTCTCGGTGACAGCACAACCACCCCGCCTTAACATGGTCGTCGGGTTCTGCCCCACCAGGTACCACCAGTTGCCCCGCAGACACGTGGGTCCCACCCTAGGGTCCACCCACGTGCCCGAACAGGTCATCTAACTAATTATTGTCCCCACAGGACAACACATGTCCTTTCCAGTGTGCTTTGCCCTCACTCACACACACCCTAGGAAACATCCCAGAAGGTCACCCATCCTGATCACTACTCTAGGCCAAACACGCTTAACTGTGGAGTTCTAATCAGATAGGCTCCCAAAAAATAAGGTGCACCTTGTTGACATGAGTCATATCATTTATTCATTTAACCCTTAATCATTTGAGGATGTTACAGAAATTCTCAAAAATTTAATTCGAGGGTTTTCTTAAATTCCTTAACCTACATGATGAACATTTCCTTTCTGATTTATAAGTAAAGGTCTTTGTTTGTTCCCCTTTTTTGTACCTTTGGTAAAAAAATCATCTTACTCATTCATCCAAGATTCCGATTCTTATAACACCTCCTCCTCAAACTGATATGCATCCCTCATAACTGGGTCATATTATTTACTAAATTTATTTTCACTTGAACTATTTTCATCAGATGATGTAGAAGGAACTTTAGAAACCTTAGACTAAGGGGGGTATTTGTTTTTACCATCATAGAGGCCTTAAGAGATCATGAAATGATTGTTGTTTTGAGATTAGAGTAATCTCTAAATCTCTGAGTCTTCTTGGGGTTTGGAGTAATGAAACCTTCTGAATCAATAAACAATTTTCTACCTTTCTTAGTATTAGATTTAAATTATACATCCTCAATCTAACATTCATGATCATAGACATCATGTGAAGATTTAGTAGAAACTGAATGTAAACTTTTAATCTCCTCTTGATATTCATCATGGGATTTATTGGGGTCCTTATGATCTCCCACAGGCATGAGGGAATAATTAGAAGCATCAAGTGCTATGTGAGTAGAAAAAAAATCAGAGTTGTTATTAGTTTCTAATGAATGGATCTCATATTTCTTAGTTTGACCATTGTGAGCATCTTGAGTATTCTCCATAATTGATTTCTCATCATAATTCTTTTTCCCTCTAATTAAATCTTGAGTTCTAGAAGTTATAGGAGCAACGGTTTGACTTTTTGCATTCTCCCAGGTCAATCCTTGTTTTCCTTTTTTAACCCAAGACAATTTATGTGATGGATGAAATACTACCCTAATTCTACAGTATTTCAAAGAATGACCAATCGTATGGCATTTACTACAGTACTCGGGTAGGTTATCATATTTTACATTCTGAAATAATATAGAACTACCATTAATCCATATCCAATGTTTTCAAAAATAATATTTAATTAAAATAATGTACCTATCACCATGTGGTTTGAGGCCTGAGGCAGTGGAATGTTTTTTCTCAAAAAATTTAATTCAATTGAGTTTGGCATGTCACATACATGGGGAATTTATTGAAATTTAAAATCCCATTTTAACTTGTGTTTTTCTGATTCTTTTATTTTGGTATCCATAAATGGTAATTGTGAGGTCCCCACTAATCCTAAAGTAGCATATTTAAAAATAAAAAAAAAGGGTTTGGATGGAAAATAGTATTTTTTAAATATATATTTTTTCTTATTAAATACATATTTAAATAATTATAAGGTTTTACAAACTTTTAGGTCTTTATTATAAAATGAAAAGGCATAAAATTTAGAGTTTTGGTAAAAAAATGTATCTTTAACTATTCACCAAAAAATCAATTATTTAATAACAATCCCAAAAAATAACCCTAATATAATTTTGAAATGATAAACCCAAAAAAGATATTAATTTTATAAAGTTCAAGTTATAAAATTTTTAAATATATTTTTTAAAATAAAATAAAAAATATAAAGAAAAACATAAATATTAAAAATGTGATGTTGTTTCTGACGCTTTCGCCGGGGCGCACGCGCATCCGTCCGTCGGGAGGACGCGCGGCTTTTTTGCCCCGCATTCCCGCTTTCCAAAGGCGGGTGGCATTCGCTTCTTATTCAAGGACGTCTGCTCCTTGATCGAAACGGGACGATGGGATGTCGGTTGTTCCTCCTGTGGATTCCTCCTCAGAACTCATCACCTAGTCCGGGTCTCCCTTATAGATTTAATACGTAGTTCGTGAAACTATTCCCAGTGCCATGTTTCCATGGACGCCGGTTAATTACACTACTTCTGTCGGGACATTCCAAAGGGTCCAGTCAGGGCAGCAACCTTCGGTCAGGGGAGTAGTCACGTTGAGGCATCAGTAGCGTGTCTGGATGCTGGGGTACCTGGCATGTCTGTCTGTTATCCTTGACCATAAGGCTTCTCGAGGGCGTGGAAGCCCGAGGCATCCCACATCGAGCGCGGGGAATTACATGTCATAGACACGTATCTGAGGTTTTCCTCAGCTTCCCGTGTTCAACACAGGGTATGCCGCGAGTTTAACGTCCATCGGAGACGGATCAAATTGGTATATCGCATAGAGACTGCTATGGTCCCATAGAGACGGATCAGAACGCCCAATGAGGATGGATCCGAGGTGGTGCACTCCCTATAGGGGAAAAGGGTGATGAATCGGGGTGTACACAGAGGACAGCTACCCAGAGATATGATGGGGCTTACACATGGAAAGCGGCCCATGCGCCGCTAGGAGCAGCGAGGAGGTGGATGGCATGATTCCACCGGGATGTGGCGGCCCGGGTGAGAATCAGGATGGTTGATGGATGGATGAGTGAAGTGGAGGAGGATGAAATGGGACCATCTCAGGGGCGACGGTGAAGTTGGGCTTGAGCCTTGAGGAGGCTTCCTACGTATCCCTGTGGCAGGGAATCAAAGTCCGCGTAGTTCGGGTTGGTGCCGGTAAACCGACGTGAAGCTGGACCTTGGCCCGATGAATGTCGTCAGTGTACCGACGTGAAGGTGGACCTTGGTCCGATGGGCATCGTCAGCGTACCGACGTGAATATGGACCTTAGTCCGATGGGAGTTGGGCTTGAACCTCTGGGAGGATTCCTACGTACCATGCCTTGACATGGATCAAAGACCTCATAGTTCAGGTGGGTTGGGTCGCAAAGGCTTACCACTGGACCAGAATGTAGTTTAACGTCATGCCGGACGAAGATGGGACCCGACGCGAATTGGGTGATAAGTGGGCTTGAACCTCGTGGAAGCTTTCTACGTACCATGCCTTGACATGGATCAAAGACCTCGTAGTTCGGAGAATACAGTTTAACGTCATGCGGGACGATAGTGAACCCTGAAGTGAATAAACGACGGGTGGGCTTGAACCTCGTAGAGGCTTCCTACATACCATGCCTTGACATGGATCAAAGACCTCGTAGTTCAGGTGGGTTTCGCCGGTAAACCGACGTGAAAGTAGACCTTGGTCCACTGTTGGTGGGCTTGAACCTCGTGGAGGCTTCCTACGTACCATGCCTTGACATGGATGAAAGACCTCGTAGTTCAGGTGGGTTTGTCAGGGTCGGTGCTCACTCTAAGCCCACGTGAGTCATGCTCGGTGTGAGAAACAAGAGGTTGTAAGGACCTGACGATCACGTCGCGAAGGATGCGTCCGTGAGAAGCGAAGAGGGGCTTACGCGTTGGGCGGCCCATGGTGTTGGGACTTACTCCAGGATGGAGGCCCAGAGGGGGGTACCTCATTCCCTATCACGTCCTCCACTGACCTTGGTAGTGGGGAAGTATAGAGATGCATGGTTGCAATCATCCATACCAAAGGTTAGGGGCTTACGCTCTGAGGCAGCCCTTCCCCTGCGAACATACACCACTCCGACAAGGAGGATCTCATTCCATGTGTGGAAGAGTTCCATTCCCGTGGAGACGAGTGGTGTAAAGAATGTTCGAGCTGGGGGAACCCTTCGTGAGGGAGACGAGGTTGGGTCACAGTTTAACGTCATGTGTTGAGGACGTGGTGCTTGGCAGTTTAACGTCCTGCAGCTCGGACTAGGTGGGTTCACTCCACACCCCTAGGGATTACATAACCGGTACCCTCTGGTCCTTGGGGAAGGGAAGGTGCCGGTAAGGCCATGGTAAAGGGGGGTAGTGGGGCGAACCATCGAGGGGTCCACGTTAGCGTGGCTATGCGAAGAAGCAATAGCCGTTAGCGTGCCTATGCGAAGAAGCATTAGGTGAAGCAACGCTACGGGAGGTGTTTGTCCATGGGACTTTGAAATCACATCGTGCAAACCTGGAGGGTCGCACGGAAAGAGGAATCGCTAAGCAGAGGAGTGTGCTTTGCGAAGTGGGGTGCCTTGGCCTTAGCGTGGGGCATAGGTGGAAGTGGGGGGTGCTTCGCGAAGTGGAACAGTGTTCGCGGAGCACTGCCTCACGAAGAAGGTGTGGTTCGTGAAGCAGGGTCCTGCCAAGCAATGTGCTTCGCGATGCATAGTTATCCTGCCTTGGCATAGGGATTACTAGCATGGGTTGGGTGTTTCGCAAAGCACAAGTGCTCTGCAGCTGCCCGGGTTCCCTTGGGAATCCCCTTCCTTTTCGAATGCCCTTGAGCTTCGCGAAGGGCATCCCTCTCGGAAGAGGGGCTCAAAACGAGACAAAGCAGAGTCATCTCGCGAAGTAGAAATACCTCGCGGAGCTCATGATTCCCGGGGCAAAGCGTGCTTCGCGATTCGGGAGAGGAGAAGCCGAAAGGTCGGATTGTCCGTCCTTGGGACTCAGGGGGAGTCCAATATTTATAGGGAAGGGGCGCCACGAAGCAGGGCTCGCGCGCCGCCTTCGGGGCTTCGCGGCGGCTCGCGAACGTCAAACGGGTTCGCGGAGGATCACCGCCTCTGGAGCATCGCGGCGGCTCGCGAACGTCAAACGGGTTCGCGGAGGATCACCGCCTCTGGAGCATCGCGGCGGCTCGCGAACGTCAAACGGGTTCGTGGAGGATCACCGCCTCTGGAGCTTCACGGCGGCTCGCGAACGTCAAACGGGTTCGCGGAGGATTACCACCTCCGGAGCTTCGCGGGGTTGCCATGGTTGGGGCGCTTCGTGGCGGGGCTTCGCGGCTGTGCTTCGCGGCTGTGCTTCACGAGGCAGCGCACCGGCTGTCTTTTTTCGTTCCTTCCTTTCGGGCCACATTTTTTGCGCCAACAAATGCCCCCCCTCAGACTTGGAGCCGCGGAGGGCGAAGGGTCGAAGTCTGAGGGACAATCGCCAAAACTGTCGGTGGTTCGCGATGCAGCATCGCGAAGGAGGGCCCGCGCTGCTCGCCGGGGCCGCAGATCCGGACGCGCCGCGATGCTTCGCGCGGGTGAGGCGCTCCGCGATGCTCCGGGGTCATCTCCTATAAATAGGGGGTCCGCCCTCTTTTGTCTTTACGTGCCTTCCTTGTCTTTTTGTGCTCTCGATTTCGCAAAGCTCCGCGTACTCCGCGACAGCCCCCCGCGAATCGAGCTTCGCGGCGAACCGCGGGTCACCGACTCCGCGTCCGCGCCAAGCGAACCTTTGCTTGTCTGCCTTGGCCGGACTTCGCGGTTTGAACTTGCGATCGACCTTCGCGATTCCACTTCGCGGTCGAGCTTCGCGATTCAACTTCACGGCCGAGCTTCGCGATCCAGGGGAAAAACTTTTCTGAGGGTCGACATAAAAATGGCCCATCAAGAGGTTGTGCTGGGAGTGCTTGCAGATGCTGCTCGTCGAGATGAGATGTCCAACCGTCCAGGCTTGGGGGAAATGGTTCGGAGCCACTCGGACCACACTTCCTTGACAGACCTGCTGTCGGAAGGTCAGAAGGATTACCCGCAGTGCAAGAAACTGCCATTGTACGGGTTCGGGATGAGGGATGACGTCTTCATCCCTAAGGCAAGAAGGGATGAACCAGCTTTCTGGTTCAGGAGCACACCATGCCAGCACCAATGGTTTAGGGCGGCCGATGGTCATGCACAGGAGGATTTCACACCTGTCACCGCTGATTGCCTCTACAATCATGTGAACGACATTGACGGGAAGCCACTGCAACCGGAGACGTCCCCTCCTCTCTACCGCACCATGCTGAAGGCGGCTCTGCAGGATCCGAAGAAGGGATGGTCCGATGAGTGGGACCTGCGCCAGGGCGGAAACTTTACCGATGACTGGGCCTGGGCCTACTAGGTAGGCGCCTCATGCGATGAGTTCGAGGCCGAGCTGAGGAGAGTGGGATTGTATGAGGCAGCATGGGCCTCCCAGTTCCACATTTACCAACCAAAGCAGCTGATGCCGGAACTATTGAGTAGATTGTCGTCCAGAACCAACACTTTTCACCTGCATCATGGAGAGGTGGGCATCAGCCTGTGGGATGTCTACCAGGTTTCTGGGGTCCCGATCTTGGGGGCCATGTATGACGAGTTCCTCCCCGTTGCCAGCGTGTGGGGAGATGCCGAGCAAATGCCGCGGCTGGCGTCAGCGCTGATGGCGCTTGTCCCTGGAGAGGAAAAGGAAGCAGTGAGGGATATCCACTTCAGAAGATGGTTCAAATGATTCCTGAACTTCCCAGAAGATCGAGAGTTCCCTCCAAGGCCTCGAACTTGTCCAAGGGCAGCCCAGCGGGGCAAGGGCCACTCGTATTGGCGGGTTTTGGAGGACAGCCAATGGAAGACTTGGGGTTTCAGTGTTAGCACTGAACAACAGCCAATAGTCAGGATGGAGGCGTTCATCGCGGCTCTTATCTGTGGGTGGATCCTACCGGTGAGAGATACAAGTATGGGGGTACGGCCCAGCTCGTTCATCATGGCATCGGTGTTGGCCATGGGGCAGCGGATCAACCTAGGGATCCCGATGCTCACCGAACTATACAGAATGCTGCGGCGTATTAGCGAGGGAAAGAAGCCTCCAAGAATATGCGGTCCCTTCCACCTCTTGTATGGGTGGATCGCGGCGCATATCAGGGGGATTTACGAGTATCCAAACCCCATTTCGCCGCCAGGATCAGACTTTCGCCCCTCCATTCTGAACGCAGTTGGGAGCTTCCCATTCAAACTGGTCGTTCCGATGGTGCTGAATAGGGTGTGGAGGGCGGACGAGTTCAACTTTCATCCCTTCCCACTGCCGACGGGGAGGCTTACTGATGATGGACGGGGAACGGAAGAACATCGGGCTTACCTCCTGGCCTTCCGAGGTGGAGTTTTGGTGGCTCGGATAGATCGTGAGCCAATCTGTGAACCATACACCCCGCATCGTTTTGCGAGGCAGTTCCGGTGCCTCCAGCGGCTGGCCCCGCAGGTATACTGGGAGGTGCGTCACGAGGAGCACCCGTGTGTGATGAGGAAGTTGTGCCTCATGTTCACACATGAGGATGGAAAGATGCAGATCGCATTGCCTCCGTCCACCGCCGCCTTCGGCTTAGTGAAGGAGTACGCCATCAGCTAGGAGGCCGCTTATCCTGGGGAGATGCTGAAGCAGCCAACGATCCGGGTTGGTGATGGTGGGCCTCCTTTATCTCGAGGTCGGGGTCGGAGGGCAGCTAGGGCCGCTCGCGGCAGCGGGGCTGCTATGGCGGCGAGACCCGCACCGGCCGAGGGTATGGAAGCAGCGGCGGATCCGGTGGTTCCGGGAGAGCAGGGTCATCCGGAGGGGTGGCCACCGAGGGGATTCCGTAGGATACCCACTCAGGCTCCGGGGAAGCGGCTGCGTCATATTGACATGGCAGAAGATGCTGTCTTTCCAGAAGCTTGGGACATTTGGGATGTCAACCAGCAATTCCTCAGCCCACCTGAGATGTGGGCTCACCTGAATCGCCTCGGGATGGAATTGCCGGGCATAGGCCCAGTTCGGGCTGGATTCATGGTGTCTCCGGCGGAGGCGGAGCAATACTTGAACGAGCTGGAGGATTACGTCCACTCCAGCGGTGTTCCTCGCCTAATGACAGATCGGGTGAGGGTACTGTTGAATCAGACAGTGCCCCCGCAGCTATCGGCTGCCGATCTGAGGGAGCGCTTCCCTTTGCCGGAGGAATCATGGGACTCTTCTCGGGGGGACGAGGCTGGAGGAGGGAGCCCGTTGGAGGAGGGCGAGGTCGGAGACCGAAGCTCAGAATCCGACGACTTCGCGGAGGCTCTCGAGGTAGCATTCTGAACTTCTCTCCTTACGACCCGTTTTTGGGTCCCTACGGACTTCTCACCAATGTTTGAGCCATGCAGGAGGAACTTGTTCATAGGCCTCGTTCTCGCTCCTTGGCGGGTGACGATGCGGACCTTCAGAACCCACGCCTATGGTTGCGTCCAGTTTTGCGTCTGGTGGGACCAGGGGGTCTGAGGTGGCTCCTCTGGAATCTCCAGACCTTCCAACAGTATACGAGGGGCCTCGTCTCGGAGTCCCATCAGTACCGGCCCAGGAGCAGCGCTCGGAGGTCGATCTTCGTAAGTCTCCTCCACTGGTCTCCTCGTTGTCACATGTAGTCCATGCCAACTAACGTTTATGTCTCTCTGTCGTACAGTTCTTCTACTGGCATGGGCTGCTGCAGCGAGGCTGGTCGGGATGTCTGGCAGCGTCCCTCCCAGGGGCATGCCGGTGATGGTGGCGATAGTTCCTTCACCTCCTCAAGCTGCGGCGCACACCATCACTGGCGGGACCACCAGCAGGGCCATACCTAAAGTCATCGAGGTGGACTCTGAGGAAGAGGATCAACCGGTCAGTCCCAGTCCTGTCGTGCCTGCGCCGGCATCAGGTGTCGTACCAGACTCAACACCAGATGCAGATCCCGCTGAGGAATTCTTGCAGGCATATCCCACGTACGAGCCTGCCGACCGCGCGGATTGGGACGAAACGGCCTCTGATGAGGAAGACAGTAGCATAGTCCATCGCCGGTCATGGAAGCTGATCACGCGCTTTATCAGGGACACTCCCCAAGCGCAATGGCTGGCCGAAATGGATAGGCTCTGCTCGCGGTTGCGCGAACTGTGTGCCGGGGGAGTGGATGCCCAACGCCCTCACGCGCTCATCCGAGACCTCATGGCTGAGAAGATCTGGGAGCATGATCATGGGATGAGCGTGGGATGGCAGCGGAGGAAGGCGACCAGCATTAGGAAGCTCCAGGAGGCTGAAGGCGAGGTCCAACAGATGCAGATCCGGGCCAACGAGCTTTCAGCCACTCTCGATGCACAGTCTGAGCTGGTCTTACGATTGAAGGCCCAGCTGGCAGAGGCTGAGGAGCATATGGGGCAGACCTCTGGAAGGATGGCTGTCGTCCAGGCCGAGGTAGAAAGGGCCAGGGCCAGAGTTGAAGAATTACGCCCCGCCGCTGCTGAAGAGGAGCGTGAGTTGAATCAGCGGCAACAGGCTTCGGACGCCGCAAGTCAGCGGGTGGCGGAGCTGCAACGCTCTTTTGACAGGTTCAACCCGTCCATGGGGGAAGTCAACCCCCGAGTATTGTAGCAAACCCGAAAGAAATTTTTATTAACACTTTTGTGCTTCGACTCTTTCTTTCTCCTTTGTTTTGAGTTCCGTGGCATGCACGATTTCCACTGTTGAATTGCCTTGTTACATCCCTACAATGTATTCGGGACGTTTGGCGACAATTCCCCAAAACCAGTCCAGATTCCCGAAAGATGGGGAAGGCTTGATCGGAGGAGGAACTTCCAGGATAGCCGAATTACCGTTTCTCCAACGTGCTCTTATGCACGAACGGGGCAACACCATGGGCGTGCGTTAGCCTGAAATGGGGACAACAACTGAGCATCGACCGCTGACCATATTCGCAACGCGGGATTTTATCAATTTGTTGTCGATCAATCTTTCAGGACGTTGGCCCAGGACAGTTGGTGGACCATAGGTCAGACACCCATACTGTTAGGGGGTCCTTCCAGACATGACCCGTCTTCCGGAACGTTGGCCCAGGACGGTAGGTAAGCCGATGCGGCATGTGACCAGGCCGTTAGGGGGGTTCCTTCAGACATGAAAGGGGACAAGGGTCCGAATAAGGGGCACGCAAAGCGTGGAACATGGAGTGGTGGTTTGTTCAAATAGAATCCAACACTTCGGTAGTTGCACCACCGTGGTGGGAATACACCAGATGGGCGCATCGGCCTGATCACAGATCATTCTTTCTTCCAGATAGGGCCTCTCTGGCAAGGGCTGGAAATGGGGTGGAACAAGATTTCGTGATTCCAGGGGCTGAACCCTAGACAAGACGCCTGGGTGTCTCTACGTATCCCACGTGATGATGGGAATCAAGCCACACGTAGTTCTGGAAGCACAGTTTAACGTCATGTGGGACGAGGAGCAGCCCGACCGTGTTGGTACACATCCAGCCAAAACTACTAAGCCCACGTGAGTCGTGCTCGGTGTGGGAAACAAGCAGTAGTGGTGGGAATTTCCCGACGCAGAGAGGGGCAGGTTAGGGCAAAGGGATGCTTGGTGACTACCGGCCCAATGACACTAAAACGATCATTTAGCGCACCTAGATGCGCGAAGAGAAAGAGCCGAGTATGATGGAGTTCCACTTGAACATAAGGAAGTGGAAACATGTGAATCATGACGCTCGAGATTCGGATCACAATGATGGCGACGTGGCGATGGAGGATTACTGCTGACCATGTTTGCAACACAGCATCCTATCGCGTTAGCCTAGAATGGGGACAGACAAATGAGGGTCAACCATTGACCATGTTCGAAACACGGGACCATGTCACAAATGTTGTCAGATATCCGTAGGGATGTTGGCCCGAAACGATTGAAGGGCCCTTAGGTCCAGCATCCATGGAGAGCCCTTAAGCTTAGTATCCACGTCGTCCGAGGGTCCTTTTGGATGTGGAAGAGGATGAGGATCCAAAAAGTGAGCTCACGAAGCTTGGTCATGAGATGAGGGGAATGTCCCTGTGAAAATCCCATGCTTCGGGCTTTTTGTCAAAACACACCTGAATACGTCAACGAAACGTATTAGCGAGGGGGAGCAGATTCCTTTCCCTTGGGGAGATCTTAGTTTATGGTCATAGAATTCGGACCATGGAGGGGAAAAGGGATCAGGGGACGCATGACATCAAAACCTGACGTGAATGAGGACATAGTCCTGCTTACTATGCGTTCTCCGAGGAAATGCTCGAGTCGAGGGACCGAACACAAGGGTTAGGCTGGGCCCGCGGGGAAGTACCCGGGCGCTCCTAGGTATCTCATAAGGATGAGAATCAAGCCATACGTAGTTCTGGAAGGTGGCATGGTAAGGTACCAGTGCCAGGGGAAAAGGGAAGTGTGGGCATAGCCCTTGCACTAAGAGAAGCGGAATTTGATGTATCTTGTTTGTTCTTTAAGGTGAATGGGGGTTTTTTTTGTGAAGCGACCGGCCTAGAACAGTAGGTCGTGATGTCGCCACAAGAATCAAGCCGTGATGGGCGTTGATAAATGGCATGGCACGTGACCAATACCCAACGTGATGTCCTCTACAACGAGGTCACCACAATGCAGTGCCGTTTTTCGTCGTGCGGCCAGGACGATAATGTCACAGTTTAGGGTCGTATGATAGGACCAAGCATGCATTTTATCATCATGCAGTGCAGACGTAGCAGGGACGATGCTAGGCGGGAAATGTGCGCAGTGTTATAAAACACAATTGACAGAGACATGATCCCACATCAAATTGTACGTCATCCAGAGAGGGGAACCTTAGGCCGAGGGGCCTACACGGAGGCGAAACAGGGAGAGAGACTGGCTTCCTGACTGGGTTGTACCCGGAGACAGGGCGTCTGGGCAGTCCTACATGTCCCATGAGGATGGGAATCAAGTTGAACGTAGTCCCGAATGGATCTTAGTTTATGGTCTTAGAGCTCGGACCATGGGAGCCCCAAAGGGCGCCAGATTGCAGCTTTGTCCCCCTAGCATGCAAAGGTGCACTGAGGGATAGCGCCAAAAGTGTCGAGATTCCACCTGGACATGATGGGGTGGAAAATGATGTGAATCATGCAACCAACATTCAAGGACTGAAGGGGCTGGCGTGACGACAGGGGATTACTGCTGACCAAGTTCGCAACACAGCATCCTGTCGCGTTAGCCTGAAATGAGGACTAACAAAATGAGCATCGACCGCTGACCATATTCGCAACGCCGGGTTTTATCGATTTGTTGTCCGAAACCCTAGAGGGCGTTGGCCCGTATCGGTAGGAGATCCCTTGGGCGTAGTATCCAGGCCGTTCTTGGGGGTCCCTCCGGGTGTGAAAGATGATGGAAGTCCGAATAGAGGGGAACACGAAGCTCGACAAGTGGAAGGAACTTGATCAAGTTGAATCTGACACTCTTGGTCCTAGACTAGAGTGCTCTTAATACATGGGTGAACCACTACAGGGAGCCAAGGGACTCAACCTTGAGGGTGATCAAGAGATGGCAGATTCCCAGGGGAAGGGGGGCATGGTGCCCCAAAACCTTGTATCATACCTACACACCCCCTGCTGGAGAGGGATGGACCAAGTGGCCTAGGTGACCGGGAAATCAGGAGATCTCCAAGAGGTGGGGCTGGACCCGAATCTTAGACATTCAGGTGGTCCTACGTATCCCATTAGGATGGGAATCAAGCCATACGTAGTTCTAAAGGGTGCCTTTTAACGTCATGCAGGACAGGGAATAGGAGGACTGAACCTCATAACGGGGGAGTGCGTGGTGTAGTTGTTGCAAACCCGACGTGAATGAGGACGTAGTCCTACACTGTGCCATGCAGCCCTGTGATCAGGGTCCTGAAGGCAGGATTAGAATCTCAGTTTATGGTCTTAGAGCTCGGACCGTGGGTGGTGACAACTCCCGAGTAAGCACAGATGTCAACCCAATCCCTAAGCCCACGTGAGATAAACTCGGTGTGGGAAACAAGGGGGTATCCTCATCGCAATACTTGGGGCGTCCATCAAAGGGGAGTCAGCAGAGAATTTCGAAGGACACCTTCAATGTAGCTTGTTCCTCGAACGCGCAGACGTGCATGGGGGAAAAGTACCAAGATTCTCGAGACTCTACTTGGACATGATGAAGTGATGAAGGGTGTGAATCGTGTACTCGGCATTTGGGCTTAATGGGTTGGCGTGACGACAGAGGAAAACAATTATCCATGACGGAAACACAGCGTCTGTATCGCGTTAGCCTGAGGTGGGAACAACAAATGAGCATCGACCGCTGACCATATTCGCAATGCGGGATTTTATCGATTTGTTGTCCGAAACCCTCGGGGCGTTGGCCCGTATCGGTAGGAGAGCCCTTGGGCGTAGTATCCAGGCCGTTCTTGGGGGTCCCTCCGGGTGTGAAAGATGATGAAAGCCCTGATGCGGGGATACGCAAAGCCTGGAAGGCGGGTGCGGACGTGTCCGAGTAAATCTTGGCATTCCAGGTAATAAACCAGAGTACCCTTAAGCACATTGGTGAACCGACGAAGAAAAAGGATCGACGAAACAGCTCAGTAGGGGGGGGAGCATGGCGTAGTCATTACGAGATCGTCATGAATGAGGACATGATCCCACACCACACCATCTGGTCCCTTCATGGGGGAAGGATAGGCCAATATGGGATGGGGATTCCCAAGAGATGGGGTTGGACCCAAAGCCTAGACGTTCAGGTGATCCTACATATCCCATTAGGATGGGAATCAAGCCACACGTAGTTCTTGAAACGCAGTTTAACGTCATACAGGACGAGGAGGGGAGTAATATACCCCTAAACAAGGGAGGTGTATGGCATGGTAAAGAAGCCGTCGTGAATGAGGAAGTAGTCCTACACCACACCGTACACTCCGGGTAAGAAGGGACCTAGGCCGTGACCTGGAATGGCCAAGGGGCCTAAGGTCAAGCATCAGTCAGGAAGGCCTGACTGGTTTGTAGTTTAACGTCTTACATGAGGACGAGGGTCGGGGACCCAAGGAGGCCAAAGGGCCTGAGGCTGGGCCTCGTAAGGGGAGTTGCACGGCATGGTACATGATCCCGACGTGAATGAGGACGTAGTCCCACACCACACCGTACACTTCGGGTAAGAAGGGACCTAGGCTGTGACCTGGAAAGGCCAAGGGGCCTAAGGTCAAGCATTAGTCAGGAAGGCCTGACTGGTTTGTAGTTTAACGTCTTACATGAGGACGGGGGTCGGGGACCCGAAAAGTCCAAGGGGCCTGAGGCTGAGCCTCGTAAAGGGAGGGCGTACGGCATGGTACATGATCCTGACGTGAATGAGGACGTAGTCCCACACCACACCGTACACCCTTATGAGGAATCCTGGGCCGTGGCCCGGATCGCTAGCACCACCTGGGGGAAGTTTGTCACCTTGGGATGGGGCAGAGGGGATCACTATTCTTGATTCCTGGGGCATCTCGGGGTGGACCCGAAGATCCAGGACACTGTTGACCATGTTTGAAACACAGCGTTCCTATGGTGACCCGCATGGGGGCAACAAATGAGCGTCGATTGCTGACCAAATTCGCAAAGCGGGACTTGTATCGAATTGTTGCTTAAGAAAACCCCTCGGGGGCGTTGGCCCGTATCGGTAGGAGAGCCCTTGGGCATTGTATCCAGGACGTTATCGGGGGTCCCTCCGGGTGTGAAAGATGATGAATCCCAGTCAAGGAGTGGGTGAAGCTCAGTTGCATCCATCCACGAAAGGGGAAAACACCTCCAGGGGGAAATGTGCATCCGGGTCGAGGATTGCTCGACGTGGGTCGGGGAAAAAGTGTGCACCCTGCCATGTCTTGACCCGAGGGGAAGATTTTGGCTTTTGGGCTGGGCCAACGGACGAAATGTCCGGGCGTTCCTACGTATCTCATAAGGATGAGAATCAAGCCATACGTAGTTCTTGAAGGCCGTGCAGTTTAGCGTCATGCGGTGAGGACGTGGGAGGGTAGAAGAACGGGAGTGGGCGCATGGTGCGACCTTTACAATATTTGCGCGAGTGGGGTTGCATGAGCGGGGCCAAGAAAGCCTACTACCTGCTACACAAAGATCCTCCAAGGAGACTATCCCCAGGGGGGAATAGCGGAAGAGAAAAGCTTGGGGCTGGGCTCAAGACGAGGCATCCGAGCGTTCCTACATATCCCATGAAGATGGGAATCAAGCCATACGTAGTTCTTGACATGCAGTTTAACATCACGCGGGACGAGGGGCATCTCATTCGGGGATGTGTACGGTATGGTACATGATCCCATCGTGAGGACGTAGTCCTACACCGTACCGTACGATCCCGTAAGAGGGTAAGTCGGAGAGAAACGAGGGGGCATGGGGCCAGACCGTGGTGGAGACGGGGCTAGGGGCCCAAAGAGGCCGAGGGGCCTGAGGCTAGGCCTCGGTCAGGAAGACCTTACTGGCTTGCAGTTTAACATCTCGTAGTGAGGACGAAGATGCAGTTTAAGGTCATGCGGGACCAAGTCGCAGTTTAGGGTCGTGCAGGACCCTCTCGCAGTTTAGGGTCGTGCAGGACCACTTTTTCCCTAGGCAAAGTATCGCTTGAGGAATTTGGCATTGGTGGGAGGAGTTACACGCTCTCCATCTATGGTCACCAAGGAGTATGCTCCGTTGGGGTAAACCTTATGGATGATATAAGGCCCTTCCCATTTGGGTTCTAACTTGGGTGGTTTCCTACCCGGAATCATTGGCGCTCGAAGGGCCAGTACCAGGTCACCCTGTAGAAAAGAGCGGAGACGAACCTTCTTGTCAAAAGCTCTTGCTATCTTGTCCTGATGACTTTCCAGATTGTGCAGGGCACGAAGCCGGTTCTCGTCCAGTGCCTCTAATTTAGCTAGAGGGATCTCGGCTACCTCATCTGATGTCGGGTGATCATAAACTGCAGTGCGTAGCGATGGCAGCTGGTTCTCAATGGGTAGGACGGCCTCAGCTCCATACACTAGGGAATATGGGGTCACCTGGGTAGAGTTGCGAGTCGTCGTCCGGTAAGCCCAGAGGGCGTTGGGGAGCTTGTCCGGCCAACTTTTCTTATTCTGACCAACCATCTTCTACAGAATGTTAGAGAGGGTCTTGTTGGACGCCTCGATCTGTCCATTCGCCTGCGCGTGGTAGCGGGAGGTATGGTTCGACCGGATGTCGTACTTAGCGTACAATTTCTTCAATTCAGCTGCTCGGAAGTTGGTGCCGTTGTCAGTGAGGACGGCGTGAGGGACTCCAAACCGGTGGATAATGTTGGAGCTCACAAAGTCAACGATGGAATGGGCCTTGACCTCTTTGAGCGGAACTGCTTCTTCCCACTTGGAGAAGAAATCTGTAGCAGTCAGGATGAACCTACACTGGCGGGCTGTTGCCGGTGGATACGGTCCCACTACATCAAGTCCCCATACCGCAAATGGCCAAGAGTACTTGGTGGGGTGGAGGGGTTCTGGCGGCCGATGCAAGAAGTTGGCGTGTACTTGGCACGCATGGCATCTCTTGGCGTATCCAATGCAATCGTGGATCATGGAGGGCCAGAAGTACCCTAACCTCCGGATTTGATGGGACAGCTTCGGCCCAGCTTGATTGGCGCCACAGGAACCGGCGTGAACCTCTTGCATAACTTGAGGTATCTCTACTCCTTGGATGCAACGGAGGAGGACACCATCGAAACTCCGTTTATAGAGGATCTGCTCAAGACTGGAGCCGCTCTGGAGGGTAAATTGAAGTGCGCGGTGCCGGATTCGCTCGCGCTCGGCCCGGTCGTCCGGGAGCTGACCATTTTGGAGATACTCGACAAAAGGTGCTCTCCAGTCGGGGGTGGTTTCAACCACTGCGTCTGACGAACCTGGGACTCCTGATATGGAGGGTCCGGCGGTGAGATGACTTACCCGCAGGCTATCACGGTCCTCTTGGGTGACGGGAGCAATGACTCTCCGGTGGGCCACGTGTATGACCAAACCATCTTGCTCGGGTTCTGCGAGCGACGCGGCTAAGCCAACCAGGGCGTCTGCTTGGCCGTTCTGTGACCGTGGGACATGGGTAACCTCTGGCCGAGAAGAGAACTGGGCCATTAGGAGGAGGGTGTACTCCAGCAACGGTGCAAGCTCTGGCTTCCTGACGATGTAGTCGCCATTAACCTGTTTGATTACCAGCTCGGAATCTCCCTTCACATGTAGATGGGGTACATGGATCTCAAGGGCCAACTCGAGGTCGGTGATGAGAGCTTGGTACTCTGCCTCATTGTTCGTACAACCTTCTGACAACATGAACGAGTACGGCAGGACGGCTTGCGCCGGGGTAATGAAAACAATACCCAGACCCACTCTATTGAGCTTGGGGTCGTTGATCCTTCTACCGATGGGGCTCCGGGAGGCGCCGTCGAAATGCATTTGCCAACACGGGACAACATGATCGACTGAGAGGATCTTCTCATCGGAGAAGTCCAGGTCCGGGGATTGATCCACGGGGGTTGGATGGGAAGCTAAAAAGTCTGCCAACGCCTGTCCCTTAACGGCCTTCTGAGGCACGAACCTGATATCAAACTGCTGGAGAATCACCGCCCACCATGCTAGTCAGCTAGTTAGCATGGGGCGGTTCAGGATGTACTTCAGCGGATCTACCCGAGAGATCAATTGTACCTCGTGGTGTTGCAGGTAGTGCCTCAACTTCTGCACAGCGAAGACGAGCGCAAGGCAGCTCTTTTCGATAGGGGAGTATCTGACCTCCGTATCGAGAAGCATGCGGCTGAGATAGTAGAGACTGTTCTCAGTGCCCTCATTATTCTTCTGGGCGAGAAGCGCACCGAGGGATCTCTCCAGGGCGGTCACGTAAAGGACCAGCAGCTTTCCGGAGACGGGTGGCATCAGGACCGAAGGTTGGAGCAGATACTGCTTGATTTCCTCAAAGGCGTCCCGACACTCCTCATCCCATTCGTAGGCAGCGTCTTTCTTCATGATCCGGGAAAAGGGCTTACACTTGCCAGCCAAATTCGCAATGAATCGGCGTATATAGGCTAAGTGGCCTTTCAGGCCTCGAAGCTCCCGAATGTTGCTCGGGGGAGGCATTTGGCTGATGGCCTTGATCTTCTCCGGGTCGATCTCGATACCTCGGTATCTGACAACGAAGCCCAGAAACTTCCCGAAGGTGACTACAAAGGCACACTTCAGCGGGTTCATCTTCAGGTGACGGGAACGGAGGAAACCGAACACTTTCTCAAGGTCTTTGAGATGGTCCTGGAATTGGCGTGATTTGACTACAAGGTCATCCACATAGCATTACACCAATGTCCCGAGGATCGGTTTGAATATTCGATGCATGGCCCTCTGATAAGTGGCACCTGCATTTTTCAAACCGAATGGCATTACCCGGTAGCAAAAGGTACCCTGGGGAGCCCTGAAGGTAGTAGACTCCTCGTCTTCGGGGGCCATCCGGATCTGGTTATACCCGGAATACCCATCCATTAAAGAGAGGGCTTGGAACCCGGCCGTGGAGTCAATCAACAACTCCATCACTGGGAGTGGGAAGTCATCCTTTGGGCAGTGGGGATTGAGATCGCGGAAGTTGATGCAGACTCTGATCTGCCCATTCTTCTTCCTGACCGGCACAATGTTGGCGAGCCATTTGGGGTACCGGACCTCCTTAATGAAGTTGGCTTTGATAAGCTTGTCAACTTCGGCCTTAACCATAGCACCATGAGAAGGGTGCATTTTCCTGGGGGGCTGCTTAAACCCACAGTGTTTTTCCGGGAGACCCAGACGGTGGATGGCCACTTGGGGATCCATCCCTGGCATCTCATCGTAACTCTAGGAAAACACATTGCGGTGCTGTTTGAGGAAGTCTACATACTGCTGCCGCTCCTCGAGGGACATGGCCGCACTGATCAATGTGGGTCTTGGATCTGCCTCACTACCAAGGTTCACCTGTACCAGTTCATCAACCGTGGTAGAGACGCCTTCTTCAAAGGCTGGGGGAGCATCTTCCAAGTCTTCCTCCCCAGCCATGGGGGGACTTCTTGCGACGGAAGATGCTTCTGGGCTCTCAAAACCCGAGGGGCAGCTGGTGCCGGCTTGGGCAGCAGCGGTCATCACATCAGGAGACTCACTTGTCGTTGAGACCATAGCAATGAATGCATTTGATCCTATCCCATCCGGCCTTCGGCCTAAGGGGCCACGCTTGATGATATCAAAGTAGTGGTAACGTGTCGGCCTGAGTCGGTTAATTCCAGCCCGGCGGAATAGACACGTATGGCGCACCGCCGTTGTCATGAGTTTGACGTCCCGGTACCGTACAGGGGTAGGAGGTTCCGGGATCACCTGAGCCTGGTTGAAGTAGGAGTACGAGGTGATTTTCCACCGTCGCTTGGACACGGGAACATGCCTTCCTTGCATACCCGAAACAACGAAACATTGCCCCATGTCGGGGGTCGTGGCCTCCAACCGGTGGATCGGGAGGATGTAGGCATCGTCCATGCTTGCCCAGGGATCACTTGTGATCGGGGCGGGCTCATCCTCGCTTACCAGGATTTTCTTGTCCTTACTTTTGTAATAACCCGCATCCAGATAGCGGGCCTCACAAGAATCGAAAGGGGACGCGTCTCCTTGGAGCACGCCTACTTGACCGTTGAGAGAGTACTTAAGGCACTGGTGATACGACGAGGGGACCGCTGCATGCAGATGGAGCCATGGCCTACCCATCAATGCGTTGTAGGCGGTGTCCTGAGAAACAACCATGAACTCGGTGCTGGCAATTAAGCCACCGAACTGAGTCTTCAGGCAGATCTTGCCGACTGGGGTTTGCTCTGTCCTGTCGTACCCCTGGGCCCTGAGGTCAGAGGGAGTTAAATCACCTTCGGACAGACCCAGCTTTCGCAGCGTCCGGGTCGGAATTAAGTTGATTCCAGAACCCGTGTCAACGAGGCATCGACGGACTTCCACACCGTTGAAGTGGCCAGTGATATACAGTGGGAGAATGTGCCCCCGTATGGGAGGGTCTTCATCTTCACCAGAGAACGAGATAACCGCCTGACATTCGGCTTCTTCCATCATCTCAGTATGGAAGGCTTCTGCAGCTGCTACTTCCGTCTCGAACTGGAGGGGGCTCCTCAGGGCCTCGACAAGTGCCTCGCGCATCTCGGATGATAGGCGCAGGGCCTCAAGGATGGAAAGCCTCGCCGGAATGCCGGCCAGGTGCTTCAGAACATCGTACTTTCGTGCCAAACGCGAACCTCTGCTTACAGGAGGTCTTTCGGCATTTGGATGCACAGCGGGTCCTGCCGGT
This sequence comes from Viscum album, assembly GCA_963277665.1. Lineage (NCBI taxonomy): Eukaryota > Viridiplantae > Streptophyta > Magnoliopsida > Santalales > Viscaceae > Viscum > Viscum album. The sequence goes on along the minus strand of OY728130.1, from coordinate 2,127,454,826 downwards.
TGAACTGGCGAGTAACTAGTACTGGGTACATCTTGCTTCCTACCAGTAGAAGCTTGAAGAGTAGTCACCAGGCTAGGATCGGATAGTAGAGGCTGGCCTGCAGCCGGGCAAGACTGACCATGATACGGATGAGGCAGCTCCCCCTGATCCAGTAGCACGAACGGCGGTGGAGGCAGAGCCGAGGGTGTTGGATGGGTTTGCGCGTGCTGAGATCTGTGCTGAGCCTGCTGCCTGGTCTTGGCAGCGTGCACGGCTTGGCCACAAGTGCCTGCTGGCGTGCCTCGATGATCGGCGCGATCGCGATTCCGCTGACGTTGACGTCAGCTGGGAACGTTGGGGAGGTCTGCCTGGGGTTCCCCCTCGTTGGGGGTCATATAGGGCTTTACCAGCTCCACGGTGTTAACCGAAGCATACCATTGACTGTCACTCGAAGAGTCATCCACCGTTGGGCGGATTCTGGGAGGAATCCCCATTTCGGGAGGCATAAAGTCGCCGAGAGTGCGGGACGGCGACGACACTGGCGGTGCACGTTGCTTCTTCTTGCGTCGCCGCTGCTTGCCCTTTTGGGAAGAAATCGACTGTGAAGACGACGCGGAGGCACCGGCTACTTCTTCTGAAGGTTCTGACTGCTTCAGGCGTGCCCGGATGATACCCTGGGCACGGACGACGGTTTTTCGAGCCATCCAGTTGTCATATTTCTGAGATCCGCGGCTAGGGACCTGCTGCCACTCACCTTTGCTGTCGCTGCCGATTTCTGATCCTGCAAAGACGCCTGCCACTTGCGCTGGTGCTGGGCCCAAATTGACTATGTTGTTGTTGACCTGGTCCTAAAGCCAGTCTTTAAACACATAGCATCGCTTGAGGGTGTGCCCAGGATTCGATGATAAGGGCATCAGTTGGGGTGATCGGTGAGGTGCGCCTCTGCCGGCCTCCTGCACTCAGGCAGACGCACGATCCCTTGCTCTAGAGCACTTAGAAAGTAGCCAGGGACCTGATTTTCGTTGAACGAATAGGTATGGTACTTTTTTTCCGGGTAAGGGGCCCTGGGGGCCTGGTCCTGTCGAGGGACCGGAGGGGCCTGCTGAGGAGGCGGCGCCTGGTTGTCTTGCCTAGGTGGCGGTGGCGCATTGCGCGGGGGAACCTGTCGGTTCTGAGGCGGTCGCTGCTGGGCAGGAGCCTGTGCTTGAGGTGGAGGACCTCTGCGGGGTTGCGGGGGTGGTGCCGCCGGTAGCAATTCCAGCTGCCTCGGGGCTTCTTATTTGGGCCACCGCGGCGGGTTCGGCCTTGGCGGCCCTCCTGGCTGGGATCATAGGGGGTAGCAAACGTGCCTGACTAGCCTGTTGCAGGGCCTCCTCGAGGCGCTGGGCCTTATCCGAGAAATCTCTGAACCCTCCAGGGTAGTTCTGGGTAATCAAGGAGGGTACCAGCTCTGTCTTGACGTTCCCCACACACATCGTCAGTAATTGCTCCTGAGTCAGTGGCATATCGAGGGAATACGTAAGTCCTTTCCATCGGGCGATGAAGTCCGCAACCCGCTCATCAGGCCTCTGTTTGCACTTGAAGAGGTCTGCGATGCTGGTCTTTCGCGTGGTGGAGCTGAACTGGTATAAGAACTGCCGGCGAAGATCCTCCCAACCGGTCACTGATCCGATAGGGAGCTGGTTGTACCAGACGAATGTCGGACCTTCCAATGTCTGTACAAAACACCGGAGCTTAGCGGCTTCTTGCTGAGCCGGGGTCCCCAGCATGGGGCCACACCTGGAAGAGAAATGAGCCAAGTGCTGGGGTGGGTCCCCCGTCCTGTTAAAAGGCGAGAAAGTGGGGTTCCCAAAACCCGGAGGCGCGGGCATATCATCCACCCACGTGGGATAAGGCTTTCCATCCGGTGGGACCGCAACCTGCCGTGTTTCCAACGCCTCGAGGCGGGCTGTGAGTGCCGCAATAAGGTCCTCCGGGTGGGGGTCCCTGTCTTGATGGGGATCCCTAACCACAAGCGCATTTCCAGGTTCTTCAACATGGTAGACGGCTTCGGCTGCTCGCGGGTCAACTGGTTGGACGACCTGCTGGGCGATTGGGGGAACCCGGGTTGGATTCTTCAGATTGCCCCGTCGCTCAGGGGGGTTTGGCGAGACGTATCGCGCCCTCTTTCCGTATGTCCCAGCTTCCGCCCTGTCTGCGGCAGTAGCATGATCAGGGTTGCCCGGAGGCATCTCACCGGGGGGAAATTGTTCCTGCCCCTGCTGCCCCGGCCTGGGATTACCATAATCGGGTCGCCACTCTGCGGCGCGCTCAGCCAATAGTTCGTCAACCAGCCTCTTCTGCTCAGCAAGCTGCTGGTGTAATGCGGCATTCTCAGGATCCTCGTCCGTTTTCTGCATAGAGTCGGACGGGTCGGAGTGCTTGACGGTTCCGACGTGCTCTTTACCTTTGGCGGTGTTTCGACTGAGTACCAGCGACTCTGTGGGTGCGGGCAGGCCTAGCAGGTTCCTTTGCTAACGGGTGACTCTCCCTGATGGGTCGAGTAGTGGCGGTGCACCCTCTGGGGGGAAGTCTCCATCAAGGAGTTCCAGTTCGTCTTCCCTGTCCACAATGTCGGCCATGTGGACCGCGATTCCTCTCGAGGGCATGTCCTCGATGTCGCATAGCGAATCGGGTTGTCGTCGAATAGGATCGAACAGAAGGGCAGCATAGTGTCCCCAACCACAGACTTGTACATGGGGGGTGGCTTCCTTGACGATCTTGCAAAGTGCCTTGAAACTCTGAATGCATTTTCGTTGGAGGGTACTCTAGTGACCGGGCGACTCGGGGTGCTGGGCCACAAGGAGCGCTGCTGCATCAATCAGGCGGCACTGTTTTCCAATCTCCTCGAAGTGCTCTCGACTCCTGGGGTATACTACCCGTTCACAGCGGAGGCAGAAGTGTGTCGCCCACAGGGTTCGACAAAAGCATCCCACTTCTCCAGGGGTAAGCGACTCGGGTACGCGGAAATTCAGCGCCGCCATTGGCCAGAACTTCTCTGGGAAGTAGTCCGCTGCAAGAATACTCCAGAAGCTCCTGGGTTCGTCCTCGGGGTTCGGCCCTACATTACCCCACTCATCAACCGGGGGAGGCTGAGGGACCGGTAGCGGTACCGAGGCGGACCTCTGGGATAGCAAACTCGGAGGTGGAGAATACGGCGAGCGAGCAGACTGGCCACTGAATTCTGGGCCTTCCTCTGAAGAGCGAGGTGACCTGACCACAATGTCACGATAGGACGGGCTAACAGCCACTGCTTTGGGTACGGGAATCGCCGTTACCGGTGTCCGGTCATGTCGTGGCTCTACCACCGTTGACCCCCAAAACAGCTCCTCGTGATCCCGAGTAGAGGTAGAGGGCGCTTCGGGTGACGATGGCGGTGACTGCGTGGTCGAAACCTGCGAAGTTCTCAGAATCTCTTCCTCCTGGATGTACCTGCGGAGATAGACAGGAATCCAGTGGACCTCAAATTCTGGGAGAACGAGGCTGACGCGTCTGGTTCCTACCCCAGTCCTTGATACGGAGGAGCTGGGAGAAGGTTCCATCGCTGAATCGCATTCCGCTTCCGAATCGGAGAAGTGGGCAGGTTTGATCTCCACCTGGGCCTTCCCAGGATTCATCTTGTGGCGGTGAAGACCCACTCTTATGCCCCTGGGTGGCTCTTCGGGACAAGGTTGACCCCTATCAGGCAACCTCGGGGCGGCGCTGACGCCGTGGCGGAGAGGGCCCCCACTCGAGACAGCCGAGGTGCGAGGGGCACCAGGGCAAATGTCGAAGGGTACATGGGGAGGACCTCCATGAACAGTACCCATGTGGGCGGGGCCTCTGTTGGAACTGGCAGGAGCATGGGGAAGACCCCCATGATCGATGCGAGTGGAGCGAGGCCAACCTTCACTCCTCGGGTTGCTGGGGCGAGGAGGACCTTCGCCGGTTGCAGAGAGGGCGTATGGAGGGCCCCCACATTGGAGAAGGACTGGGTGGACGGTGCCTTCAGAAGGATGTACCCCATACCCCGTACAGCGGGCGCGGGGAATGTTTCCGCGCTGAGCATCACTGTCGCGGGGCAGGTCTTCCTGCAGGATGGGGGCAGCACGAGGCATGCCTCCATGGCGAACCTCGGAGCGGGGAAGGCCCACGCTCTGTGGAGTAGTGGTACGGGGAGGACCTCCTTACGGGGTGGCATCACCGCGGGTTAGCTCGTGGAGATCACTACTTGGGCCTGCAACCCGGAGAGTCAACCCAGCCTGCCCATGGGGCGGTTGGGGTCTCAATCATGGTTGGGCGAAGGGGTGCCCCTGCTCAATGTACACGGGGGATTCATGATGCACGTCGGAGGTGGATCGGGCCACTGTAGCTGTCGACGTGGACGCGCCTAGGCGAGCTTCCTCAGCCTGGGCCCGACGCTGACGTCGGGTCAGGCGGGCCGGTGCAGGCGGTGTAGGGACGTAGTCCGCCTGCTCTTCCTGCGGGGCCGGACGGCGGCGCTGACGTGGCCGGACGGGAGCTCTCGCCTGGGGGCCCTGGGTCGGGGCCCTGAGCGGACTGAGCCGGACAGCGCCTGCCTCTTCAGCGTAAGGCAAAGAGTCTTCAAGGCGTTCCGGGGATAGGCTCTCGAAACGGTTGAATGTCGGGGTGGGGAGCAGGGGCTCCCTGCGTGGCCTGTTAGGGCGGCGTTGACGGTGGGGCCTGGAGGCTTCCAGGTCCAAGCGGGCCATATCCCTGGTCGGGATGACCCCTTCCTCCTCGTACCTGCGCACGAGGCTGTTGATCACCCTTCGTTGTATGACCTCTGATGGGGAAAGGGGACGTGGACGTCCCGTATTCCGTGATGTGGCAGCCGCCGTGGCGGTAGTGGCACCATGTGGAGTGGCTGTCGTGGTGTTGCCCCTGCCCCTGCGCGGGCGAGGAGCGGATGGTGACCGCATCTCTGAAATAGCAACCTGGTTCCTAGAAAACGAAGGGATTAACTCATCAGTGCTGAGAGGAAAAGGATTGACAGCCAGTGCCCCAGCGTTCTTCCATCCTCCATGTCTGTGAGAAGGATCCACGCCAACACGCTGCAGAGCGAAGTGCCCCACGTTCTACTACCCCGACTGCCGGTGAGTTTCACGACAGGCCCGCCATTTTCTTGGCGGGACCAGGCAACGGATATCTGGATCCGGTGACACGTCAATCTACTGGTGTCTCGAACGATACTAATCTCCATGCTAAGGAGAAGAATTTCACGTCGGGTTCACCATTTCTGTTTCCGACGCTTTCGCCGGGGCGCGCGCACATCCGTCCGTCGGGAGGACGCGCAGCTTTGTTGCCCCGCATTCCCGCTTTCCAAAGGCGGGCGACATTCGCTCTTTATTCAGGGACGTCTTCTCCTTGATCGAAACGGGATGATGGGATGTCGGTTCTTCCTCCTGTGGATTCCTCCTCAGAACTCGTCACCTAGTCCGGGTCTCCCTTATAGATTTAATACGTAGTTCGTGAAACTCTTCCCAGTGCCATGTTTCCATGGACGCCGGTTAATTACACTGCTTCTGTCGGGACATTCCAAAGGGTCCAGTCAGGGCCGCAACCTTCGGTCAGGGGAGTAGTCACGTTGAGGCATCAGTAGCGTGTCTGGATGCTGGGGTATCTGGCATGTCTGTCTGTTATCCTTGACCATAAGGCTTCTCGAGGGCGTGGAAGCCTGAGGCATCCCACATCGAGCGCGGGGAATTACATGTCATAGACACGTATCTGAGGTTTTCCTCAGCTTCCCGTGTTCAAAACAGGGTATGTCGTGAGTTTAACGTCCAGCGGAGACGGATCAAATTGGTATATCGCATAGAGACGGCTATAGTCCCATAGAGACGGATCAGAACGCCCAATGAGGACGGATCCGAGGTGGTGCACTCCCTATAGGGGAAAAGGGTGATGAATCGGGGTGTACACAGAGGACAGCGACCCGGAGATATGATGGGGCTTACACATGGAAAGCGGCCCATGCGCCGCTAGGAGCAGCGAGGAGGTGGATGGCATGATTCCACCGGGATGTGGAGGCCCGGGTGAGAATCAGGATGGGTGATGGATGGATGAGTGAAGTGGAGGAGGATGAAATGGGACCATCGCAGGGGCGACGGTGAAGTTGGGCTTGAGCCTTGAGGAGGCTTCCTATGTATCCCTGTGGCAGGGAATCAAAGTCCGCGTAGTTCGGGTTGGTGCCGGTAAACCAACGTGAAGCTGGACCTTGGCCCGATGAATGTCATCAGCGTACCGACGTGAAGGTGGACCTTGGTCCGATGGGCATCGTCAGCGTACCGACGTGAAGATGGACCTTGGTCCGATGGGAGTTGGTCTTGAACATCTGGGAGGATTCCTACGTACCATGCCTTGACATGGATCAAAGACCTCGTAGTTCAGGAGGGTTGGGTCGCAATGGCTTACCACTGGACCAGAATGTAGTTTAACGTCATGCCGGACAAAGATGGGACCCAACGCGAATTGGGTGATAAGTGGGCTTGAACCTCGTGGAGGCTTCCTACGTACCATGCCTTGACATGGATCAAAGACCTCGTAGTTCGGAGAATACAGTTTAACGTCATGCGGGACGATAGTGAACCCTAACGTGAATAAACGACGGGTGGGATTGAACCTCATAGCGGCTTCCTACGTACCATGCCTTGACATGGATCAAAGACCTCGTAGTTCAGGTGGGTTTCGCCGGTAAACCGACGTGAAAGTAGACCTTGATCCACTGTTGGTGGGCTTGAACCTCGTGGAGGCTTCCTACATACCATGCCTTGACATGGATCAAAGACCTCGTAGGTCAGGTGGGTTTTTCAGGGTCGGTGCTCACTCTAAGCCCACGTGAGTCATGCTCGGTGTGAGAAACAAGAGGTTGCAAGGACCTGACGATCACGTCGCGAAGGATGCGTCCGTGAGAAGTGAAGAGGGGCTTACGCGTTGGGCGGCCCATGGTGTTGGGACTTACTCCAGGATGGAGGCCCAGAGGGGGGTGCCTCGTTCCCTATCACGTCCTCCACTGACCTTGGTAGTGGGGAAGTACAGAGATGCACGGGTGCAATCATCCGTACCAAAGGTTAGGGGCTTACGCTCTGAGGCAGCCCTTCCCCTGCGAACATACACCATTCCGACAAGGAGGATCTCATTCCATGTGTGGAAGAGTTCCATTCCCATGGAGACGAGTGGTGTAAAGAATGTTCGAGCTGGGGGAACCCTTCGTGAGGGAGACGAGGTTGGGTCACAGTTTAACGTCATGTGTTGAGGACGTGGTGCTTGGCAGTTTAACGTCCTGCAGCTCGGACGAGGTGGGTTCACTCCACACCCCTAGGGCTTACATAACCGGTACCCTCTGGTCCTTGGGGAAGGGAAGGTGCCGGTAAGGCCATGGTAAAGGGGGGTAGTGGGGCGAACCATCGAGGGGTCCACGTTAGCGTGGCTATGCGAAGAAGCAATAGCCGTTAGCGTGCCTATGAGAAGAAGCATTAGGCGAAGCAACGCTACGGGAGGTGTTTGTACATGGGACTTTGAAATCACATTGTGCAAACCTGGAGGGTCGCACGGAAAGAGGAATCGCTAAGCAGAGGAGTGTTCTTTGCGAAATGGGGTGCCTTGGCCTTAGCGTGGGGCATAGGTGGAAGTGGGGGGTGCTTCGCGAACTGGAACAGTGTTCGTGGATCACTGCCTCGCGAAGAAGGTGTGGTTCGCGAAGCAGGGTCCTGCTAAGCAATGTGCTTCGTGATGCATAGTTATCCTGCCTTGGCATAGGGATTACTAGCATGGGTTGGGTGTTTCGCGAAGCACAAGTGCTCCGCGGCTGCCCGGGTTCCCTTGGGAATCCCCTTCCTTTGCGAATGCCCTTGAGCTTTGCGAAGGGCATCCCTCTCGGAAGAGGGGCTCAAAACGAGACAAAGCAGAGTCGTCTCGCGAAGTAGAAATACCTCGCGGAGCTCATGATTCCCGGGGCAAAGCGTGCTTCGCGATTCGGGAGAGGAGAAGCTGAAAGGTCAGATTGTCCATCCTCGGGACTCAGGGGGAGTCCAGTATTTATAGGGAAGGGGCGCCGCGAAGCAGGGCTCGCGCGCCGCCTTCGGGGCTTCGCGGCGGCTCGCGAACGTCAAACGGGTTCGCGGAGGATCACCGGCTCTGGAGCATCGCGGCGGCTCGCGAACGTCAAACGGGTTCACGGAGGATCACCGCCTCTGGAGCTTCGCGGCGGCTCACGAACGTCAAACGGGTTCGCGGAGGATTACCGCCTCCTGAGCTTCGCAGGGTTGCCATGGTTGGGGCGCTTCGCGGCGGGGCTTCGTGGCTGTGCTTCGCGGCTGTGCTTCGCGAGGCAGCGCGCCGGCTGTCTTTTTTCATTCTTTCCTTTCGGGCCACATTTTTGGCGCCAACAGATGTTTTTAAACATGTGTTCTTATAATTATTTCATAACAATTTATAATTTAATTATTATTAGTATATTATAACACATATGTAATAATATTATAAAAATATTCAATTTAATTATTAGGATAAAATATACAACACTTAAAAATAGTTATTTGATAAAGAATAATACTTTTTAATATTAAACCATGTTAATTATTTATCCTCTCAATGTATGCACTTTTTAGTTAAGTAATATATTTTTATTTTCTAGAGGTTTTATTATTATAATAATTTTATTAATAATACTCGTCTAAAATTTCATAGAACCTTTTAATTTGTTTTTGTGTGTAAATAAATCTATCAAACATAGTATATATTTAGAGAAAAATATATTCTAAAGCCTAAGGGTATTACATCCCCCCCCCTCACAAATAACTTACAACCTCATAATTTTAATTATCACATAATAGTGAAAATAGATGAGGGTATATAAAACATAAACATGACTCCAGATATAATTTCTAACTCAAAAAATATATTATTTTCCATATAATAGGATTATCCCTAATATTTAGTTTTTCTCTATAACTATTTGAGCAAGGTGTCTATCATTTTTCAATATCATGACCCAAATTATGCACTTTTCTTCTAAAGGGTGTTTATAATCATCTTTGCATTGATATAATATCATAGGTTGATATGAAATTTTATTTCCTTATTCTAATAAATAATATTTACTCTAAGTATCGTTTACCGATCTATTTCCAAAAATACCATTAAATTCACCTAAATAATGGATAATAAGATTTTTACCAGGCACGTGCCCATAAATTTTATAGTGGGATACAATAATCATACAACTAGAAGTTTTCTCTTGTAATATATTATTAAATTATTGGGGTGGTGATTCTATGATCTTAGTAAACATCCTAAATATACTAGAGTGTCTATACAGTTATCCAATAAGACCTTTAGAAATTTTGGGTAGAGGATTAGTGTACAATTCACCACTCAATTATCATTATCCACTTAATGCTAGTCTTTTCATATGATTTCACTTATTCTCTTGGTTTAAGAGGTTACAGATGTTTATAATCCTTTTTATACCTTTGATTAGGGCATCATTTTTCATAATTTCTAAACTCCTTAAATTTTAAGAGTTAGGAATTATTCTCATTCATTTCATTGATTGGATTCTTCACCCAAGATTGAAATTCATGAGATCAGTGTAAAATCATTCCACACTTGAAACATTTTCTTTTTCATTTGAGATATTTACTCGACTACTTATTCCCACATTATTTACTTATAGAAAGTTGAATCTTCATTCTTCTTTATTAATTATCCCTAAAACATTCATGAAACTTCATTATTCTCTTCATTGGAGAGTCTAAGTTATCATTATTGTTCCATTTGTTAATCATAACTCATGGTAGCTTGGTTTTCAAGCTCGGACCGTACCTACCATTACCTAATGGGTTTTCTAGTATTGGACGCTTTAAGAGGGATCTTGATGATGTTTTGAAGGATTTGTGGGTGTTTTAGTCATTTTGAGGGGCATAGATATGATTGTTTTTTAGCTTTATAATGCGACACCACATCATAGTAGAGATAATGTCATGTTTTAGTCTTTTTCTATAATAGTGGTCAATCCATGGATGTTTTGAGTTGGTTGTGTGGTTCTTTGAACACTAAAGTCAACAAAACATATTGTCTGGATAATTTATTGGATATATTTGTTAGGGGCCACCTTGTTAAAAATGGGTAGTTTTCAAATGACTGGTAATGGGAGTGGTGTCCAGCATTGTCTTAGGATGATCACTCTATGATATATGGATAGCATAGAGTCCACCACACTGTGTCTATGAGCATGGTGAGGAAAAAATAGCCAAGAGTTTGGAACTACACCATAGTGTCTAATCATGATGGGTTTCCAGGGGCTTAAATTCCCTAACCATTCCATGGAAGAGACCATAGTGATAGTAAAAAATGATTTTAAAATGAGAAAGAATCAGAGGTTCAAAGCATGAATTTCTAATGTGATCTTTAATAGGCCTCATTATAGACGTTTTTAGGACCACTACACCATAGTGAAGGCCTACAAACACTCCTCTATAAAAGAGATAATATCTGCTTCCTTGGTTTAGTTTTCGTCTTCTACCAATCCCTAATCAACCCCTTGACCTCTCATCACCTTCTATTCATACCTTTTAGTTGTTTGAAAGCCTTAGTTTATCTGGATAAAATTCTCATGAATATAGGTGACCTTCCTTCTCCTTTATTCTTCATTATTTTTGTTTTCTTCCTTCAAGTGGATTTTTTGGTTACAAATCCTTTTTGGGGGTTATAAATCATGTAATTATTGACGGTACATTATCATTATTATGTTCTGATGGTGTTTCCATTAATGGTGGATGATTCTTTATCTTCTTTTCTTTCATAGATAATTTAATTTTTATTTGAGTTAGGGGAATATATTTATCTCCCATTTATGTGAATCTATTAGATTTTCATGAATTTTATTTCTATTGGGTAAATGGTATGATTTCGATTAATATAGATAATAAACTGTACTGATGAAATTGTAAGGGAATGGTGTGATTTTCATGCATATTTCAGTTTTATTTGAAATTTATGTTATTGTCTCATGATTTGTGCTTGTTATGGAATTATTACTTATAGTATTGGATTGATATTATAATATCCATTTAATTGTTAAATGCAAAAATTTGGTAAGGTAAAATAATAATTTGAATATTATTTTTTTTATACTTGACTTGATATGTGTTGTTTTTTGTCTTTGGTTATGTACAGTTTAGTGGCCTTGGTTATGTGAAAATTTGTGGAATTGTTTATGTGTGACTCCATGGACTTGATTATGTGAGGATTGATGGATTTTTTTTATTTTTATATTGGTGGATTTCATTGTAACTTAGCAGTTTGACATGGTGGTTACTTGATAGTGGTTTGGTACAATGGAATAATATAATATTATATAATGATTTATAATAAATCAGAAATCATGGTAGCCGACATGATAGATAAAATATTGGGAAATACAAATTGGGTTGTGTCCCCATTCAGTGATGATTGTGGGTTGTTTTTTATTTATTATGGATAGTTATTAGTGGTGTGATATCAGTAGTGTTCTGATATTTGTTGTGGGGGTGTTACTTTTGTAAACCCAAAGGTGTGGGAATGTGTGAGAATATTATATACATGAGTTCTCTTGTGTTTTTCTTATGCTCCCCACCTAAGTTAGATAACCTGGAAAACACCCAAATACCCTGAGGGTGTTTTCCATAACATCTAGGATGGGGAGGATATAGATTAATGATTACCCTTTCTCCAATGATCTCTCTTCAGTAGGAGTTTCTAGTGATACAAGTGGTGGATTATGAGATTTTTGGTTGGGTTCATGCATGGTAGGAGGTAATGAGGTTAATTTCCTAAACATTCATGATACCCTACGACATCGGTTATGTGATATGATTTATATTCATGTTTCTTATAGATGTGATTTTTGGTTAGTGCCACTAGATGTGATGTGTGTCTGGTGTCATGTGACATGATATATGGTTGGTTTAATCATTGGTTGATATGGAAGGGATGGGAGAAAAGGATGTATTCCCATTGGGTGAGATCATCAAATTAGTGGGGAATTGGTTTTAGGGCTCCAAGGATTATATTTTTCTGGTTATTATCTTATTATACTTGGATGGTTTATTTGATCTGTGGGACTTATTGCAGTTGGGGGACTAGTTGACTTTTGTAGGTGTTGGTTAGTTCTGTTATTTTTTCACTAGGGAATTATTGGGTTCTTTTCACATTTTCATAGGATTCCTTGGGTATGAACCAACTGAGTATACATGTAATTCTCACCCTATGTATATATAATTTTTTTTTCAACTTTCCAGGATGACTTCAGAGATCAAGATATACATTAATAGCTTTGTTGTTGGAGTTGTTGTTCATTTGTTGTCATAGGATTTTTTTTTGTAATTTTCTAGAAACTTTATCTATATTTTTATGAAACATTTCATGGATTTTGGTGTGATTTATAGAATTTTTATTTTATGTGATTTGGTTTTTTATTTATTAATACCACATCTTCTAGTCATATGTTTATATTAAGGGTAATGAATCCCATATGTGTGTCTTCATTTATGCCCTCGGTTCAATTTTCTAGCTCTGGTCCTACAGGAAGCGGGACTCAGGGGTCATTATCTCTCTTCCTTATTTTTCATCCTTGGAGGGGTTACTTTGGAGGGGGGTCATGATAGGGTAGTATCAATGATTTTGGTTGAGAGATAGGTTGGATCATAGGATTAAGGACTTGTGAGGACTGCATGGGATCGTATGGAAATGGTATCAATAGAACTTTGTGTGTGACATAGGGCAAGGAGAATCACTGGGAAATAGAATTTTAGGGGGCCTCATTATTAGTGGCAAGGACTATGATCATATCGAATGACCAAGTCAAGTGGTGTCTTTTTCAAGGTATAAACCTAGTAAAGGTACGTGCATTATTCTTGTTTTCACCTTTGATTGACCAAGGAGATATTGGGAAATTAAAATTAATTTAAAAAGATAAGAATTGATAAATTCCATGATACTAGGCTTAGGGGTTTTTTATATTGGTGATGTATGTTATGGATTTAGGCATATGAAGAGGGTGTCACTTCTTCTATCACGGTAAGTTATTTCAGGATGTATTTTAAATCCATGCAATAAATAAAGAGTGGACCAAAGTGAATGATATCATTATATGTTGTATGGCATCCCTTGATTTATATTCTTTCATAATTCCTATTTTATTAATGTATTTTCTTGTATTGTTTTGGGGAATATAATTTGTCGATGACTAAAAACTATGAAAAGTGATCATACTCACATATAGTAAATGGTAAATGGAAGCATTTAGTTTATTGTGTTTTATTTTTGAGGTGTTTCTGGTAATTAATGATATGTTAATATATTGGAGAATATTAAAACAAAAAAAAATCAATTGTTTCATCCTCATGTTTTTTAAATCCTATTATGTATTTTTTTTCAATATCTAGTTTCAGAGTTATGCATATTGATATTAACTTGAAAAAAAAATTATATTTTTTGATGGTTGAGTAGTTAATATATTTTATCATATGATAATTTAAGATATTTAAATAATTTATTAATGACTTTATGACTTTCATTAAATCATGAAGTGTTTTTCTTAAAGACATGTTTTATTTTAATTGCAGTTAAAATGATTTTCATAGTGATTTAGTAGCTATTTTAGAGTATTTTACAAAAAAATTTGTTAATCCTTATATTATAAAAGAAAATTAAAGTACTTACATTAAAACCTATTTTAAAAGATAATTTAATAAATTGACCATCTAAATGTTTTATTACAAATTTCATGATGCATGGGTTTCAATGAATTTTTTTCTTGTTTATAAAACCGATGTTTTATTAGAGGACCATCAAAGAATTCTTCAAGAGATTATAATTATATATGGTGCCTAATCCATTGTCCTAGTAAAATTTAAAATTTGAATTATATGTTTGTTTAGAGTGTTTATGTTTTATATAGTGTGTTTTTATAATGAGATCAATTTGATTAAAAATAATCCCCTTTTAAATTGATACATTATAGTTGTGACATGATTCGTTATGAATTATGAGAAAATGAGATGATTATTTTTCATTAATACTATTCCATTGTAGTTTTATAATTTTATAATTTTTATTGGAAACATGTGAGATCATGTTGAGAATTGAAATTAATATTCTAGACGGATATAAATATTATGTTAGTATGTTCATTAATGAAAAAAATATCCAATAAGATTTAATTTCCTTGAATAACTTTTCTAAAATATTTTATTAAATAAATAATTATTTTATAGAAAATATTTAATTCATTAAGGGAATGTTTTTATAGCGTTATTTAGATTTTCAAATTCCTTAAGATGAAATGATATTCCATCTACCAAGTTGAATTGATTAGAATTAATGTAATTTTAAAGTGTGATTCATTTAATTAAAGAGCATGCTAGGGATTTTGTATTCTTATTGATTATATTGTGAGACTCAAGGAAGAGTTTTAGTGAATTTATAACAGCTTGAAAATTTAGTTTAAAATAATAATAAACTTCATAGATTCCTTAACATATAACACCTAGTTTTAAAGGAATTTTGATATATTATAAAAATACTATTATGGGACCTGGTCATTGAATAGAAGGGTGACAATATGATTAACTTCATTATGAAATATATATATATATATATTACCATCCTACTCAATATAAATGTATTGATTAATTCTTAAGAAATAAGAACTTTGTTTTCAGTAAAGTCATTTTATGCTTGAAAATGCACTTTTTTTAAAAATAATTTTATTACATTTTATTTACAAAAATTATAATTAATTTTTACCAACTTGAGAGATTATGTTATATAAAAAAATCATATCAAAATTAATAGTGGTTTAAATTTTGTTATTTTTCTGAAATTATTTATTTTTCAATGAAAAGTGAGAAATATCAAATTTTCAAATACTCTCATTTATTTTCATTAAATAATGTAATTTAAAAGTGACATTTTATTTTTTATTTGGTCTTAAAGTAAATTACGATCTATTTTATTTATAATAATCTAATTAATTATATTTTAATCAACAATATTTATGATTTTGATATAAGTCAATTTTAATGCTTAAAAATACATTTTTTCTAAAAACATTTTTTCATTGCATTTTACACATTTATATTAAAATTTATTTAATCCACTTATAGATATTTAATCATTAAAAATGGATATTATAGTTGGAATCACGAGGTTCAAATTTTTTATATAGGTCCCTTTTATTTTTTTATTATGAATTGTAATCATGGTAAATATGTTTCACATCGATAAGGATAAAATGAATAAAATATGGTTAAAACTACGAGATAAGGTCTCAAAATCATTCAAAAACGTTCCATTATTTCATTTTATGGGATAAACCTAACCATAGAAATTCAAAATTCCAAAATATTTCATTTTTGGTTCTATTTTCCCTTGATAATGACATTTATATTATTTTAATTAAAGAAAATTTTAAAATGGCACTCTCTTGTTTTTAATTGCATTTATATGTTCACATAGTGATAATATGTTTTTATGAATGAATATAAAAAACTTATTTTGGACATTATTAATTTATTTTAGGATTTAATTTATGTTTAATTTTTAATAATGGTATAATTACCTTGAAAACATACACGACGCTAAGATGGTTCTTGTGAAAGCATTAGAAAAATCAAAGTTAATGATGTTAAAAAAATAAAATAATATTTTTTGGATGACTCATGGTGTCACAAGAATTTTATAGTTAATAATTATGTATAATTTATAGTTAAATAGTATATATTATAATTAATTTTTTATCTTTATGTATTTAAATTCGAGTTAAATGAACAGTTTCAAAAATGATGTTAATGATATTTCATGAAAATTAATATTTTATTAACGTATTTAAAAATTAAAAAAAAATATTAAAAGAGAATAATTAGGATGATAAATGGTCAAAAATTTCATCCTTTTTTTCATTTATGAGTCAATTTGTTTCTTATAAGTAAAATTAAAACCCTTTAATATTGAAAAGTATGTTACTGAAATTATGGTTAAAATGTTAAATGAAGGGGTTAAACCAAAACATAAGGAATAAAATTATATAAAAACTTTCTTAAATGTTTTTTTTTGTTTCATTTTGAAATTAACCATTTTAAATTTAAATATTTGTCCTTTTTTGAGCCATTTTCCCAAGAAATTTACATAATAATATTTTAAAACTTTGAAAAATTACAAGTGTATTTCCCACCTCAATTATATAAGAGTGCATCCTACACGTAATTATTCTAAATTCTTGATAAATTTATCCCAAAAAACCCAAATAAAATCCCTCCCCAATTTATTTATACATGTAATATATGTTATTTTCAACCCAAAATACAAACCCTAGTGTCATCAAGAATAGATCCAAATGAGGTTTCTCAAATAGAAGGTAATCATCTTAACCAAGAACTTTCTTCTTTTAATTCTTATTTTACCACCATTAGTTATGTCCTAGAAACTCAAATAAAGTAACACTAGTATCTACCATATATTAATATGTTATTTTTTTGATGGTATAATATTCATCTATAAAGACCAGGAAATTTCTAGGAAAATTTTTTCTTAAATACTTTAGAATTTTATGAGTCTGCAGTTTCTGACGGCACTTGATTCTGAGGATCAGTGTGGACGGAATCAATTTCTGAAGTTTTGTTCGAGTACATTCGATAAACGTACATGCGGGTTTTTCTATCTTTTGAACCAGTGCTCAGAATTGAAATCTGAGGACACATATTAACTCGTAGTGCCGGTATTCTCTTAAGGGGACCTTCACCGCAGTTGTGTTTTATGCAGGTTGAGAGATATTTTTGGGGATTTATAATAAAATAAATAAAATTGCGGAACACAATTTTATTTATATCTGGTAGTTATTTCCTCCCCAGGGGAGTTAGAGGTGGGGCTCACACCCACATAACCTCCCATAAGAGGATTTAGTGTGGTGGGACCTACAAGTTCCCTAAACCTTTCATCTCCCCTTAACTCCCTTAAACCCCCCTTGATTAATTTGCAACTCTCCCATTATTTATGTGATCTCTTCACCTTCCCCTCTCCCATTAATTTTTTCCAACACTTTTAATTAATGAATTGAATCCTCCAATTATTTAATGAAATTGTTTGAATTTTGAATTACATGTGTGAATAAATTAATAGCCTTAGCTATTATTTTAGTTTGGCACTCGTTGTGTTTGGAGGATTTTGGGATAGCTCAAGAGAAGAATAGTGTTCTTCTTCCAACGAAGAACACCGTTCTTCAACAACGAACAACTCTGTCGAAGAATGCGAGGGACACTATCACCTTCCTCTGCTACATCAAACGAGGAAAGGAAGGAGGTGATGCCACAAGAAACACTACCTACCCCCCTCTTCCTCCAACGTTGATGGAACGACACCGTCATCCGTGACGCCTGACCACCGCAATGCTCGTCTTTCACGGCTCATCGACGAATGAACCTTAATCAAGGTAGGGTCCTTGTATAATTTAATTCGAATAAATTATACCTTTATTCTTGTTGAATAAGAATTACTGTATATGGATGATTGTTACCGCCTAATGTGGAGGGTGCAGGCCGAACTAACACGACCTGACAACCCTCCATTATTTTCCTTATTTTTAATTCACAAGGGGAGGTGGTGGCGAACGAAGGTGGCAGAGAGCGATGGCGGAGGCCGCACGCCGGCCGCGTGCGGAAGAACCATGACCTGCAACTTTGGGCCGCACGGTCGGAGAAGAACCGGTCAGCCGTAGCCAGTCGGGCTGGTCGAACCGCGGCACCCCACGACGCTTTGTTGCGGAGAACTGAGGCCCGCACAGGTTGGACCACTCCGGTGGAAGAACCGGCCGGCTCATCGGCCGGCTGGGAGGAAGGAGCCGCCACACACATAGGCATCACAGCAGAGGGATTGCATCTCGCAACCGTGGGCCACTCATTCCAGGAAGATCGGTCGGCTTAGGTCAGTCGGACAGGAGGGCGGCGCCGCCAGTTGGGGAGACCCCCCCCCCTCTTCGCAGCGCTCGGCCACCCGGTCCGAGCCATGACCAGATGGGCCACGCCGCGCCGGGTCAGGCCACGCCCCCTCGGTCCGGGTCGCATGCTTCACCGGGCAGGTCCAACCCTCTGCCGAGTCAGACTCGCCGAACCAGGTCGGGCTGACCCGCCAGCCCACTGGGCTTGACGGGTCGGGCCCGTTACGCTTAAATGTGAATAACTTATAGAACTCGTGTCCGATCGACGCTCCGTCTGTGGCATTGGGACCCTCACAAAAAAGCGGTCCATTTCCGATACTCTAAGTTATTTTTGGACAACTTTGGAAAATGGTCGGGTTTTGGGACGAGCGTATTTCCAACCGAGCCCTTGGAACGGAAAAGCCAATATCTCTCAGACTGAGCATCTATTTAACGCGCCGTCTATCGCATTGGGTTCCTTTTAATGAGATGGAACTTTAGTATACATCAACTCTAGACTTCGTGATAGTTGACGTATTGAACCCTTGGCTCGAGGAGCGGACGCTCCCGGAATCGATCATGCTATGTACGGGAACCCAAGAGCTGGTTGCGACTGCGATGACAACCGTACAGGAATCCTCTTTGGGTTCGGTGATGATGACTACCATACTGGAATCCTCCGTGGGTTTGGTGACAATGACTACCGTACTGGAATCCTCTATGGGTTTGATATCGATGACTATTGTTCTTGTATCTTATGTGAGTCTGATAGTTTTACTTCAGTACTAGTATCCTACGTGGGTCTGACAGAGTATCTAGTCTAGTATCCTACATGGGTACGACAACTTAGCTGGTCTAGTATCCTATGTGGGTCTGACAACATAGATGAATTAGTGACTACATATGATCATCTTTATCACTTTATTAAATATGTATACCTATGTGAGCTGAGTCTTGACTTTCAATTATTATCATCAGTGTGATTGAATTCTTTCCTGTGTGAACTGGGTTGTGCTTGGGCTCGATAGTTGGAGCCGAATTGGAATTGATGACTTAGGTATATGTATGGGAATATACCGAAGTAGAGTTTGTTGATACTTCGTGATTGTATATATTCTTTTTAGTTTATCCTTTATGGATTTTGGGAGACCTTTGGGGGTCTTGGGGTCCCTACTGAGTATCGTTATACTCAC
The DNA here is from genome assembly GCA_963277665.1 of Viscum album. Lineage (NCBI taxonomy): Eukaryota > Viridiplantae > Streptophyta > Magnoliopsida > Santalales > Viscaceae > Viscum > Viscum album. Next base: position 2,127,435,662 of record OY728130.1, on the reverse strand, counting down.
CCCTGCACGGGCAATACCCGCACTATGTTGTGTTGGATGCAGACAACAGACATGGCTGATCATGGTAGAGACTTGTAGAGCTAGATTGTACCCAGAGGTGGAACAATTGGTGGGACGTACACAGAGCGGACGGACGGACCCAAGGTGTTGAGGATACCATATGTACCCACCCTTTAGGTGGGATTCTTGGAGTATGACTCAGTGGTTTCTACTTTACTTTACTATTGTTGTACTAGTCTTTCAGTTTTACTTTACTTACTGTTGGGCTTGTATTTCTGGCCCCTTAATTTTTTGCAATTACTTTTGTATACAGTTTTACATTGTGCTTACTTCTATTGCGTACTCTATTGTGTTTGTTTAATATATAAAGGCAATGTCTTTCCTTTTTATCGGGATTTACACCTTTGGTGCTAGTCGCCAGCCCCTGGCCTATGGAAGGCGAGCTTGGGGAAGTCATGGCACGGGCCCCGAGGACGGGTCATGACAAATTGGTATCAGAGGAGTCGGTTCTACTGTAGAACTCAGGACTCTGATCATTCATTTCTTTGAAGCAATAGTGCTAAGAGTATTGAGTGTGGTTTTTAGTCTAGGGAGTCCAGTGTTGGTGTGGCGGCTGACATATCCATACACCAGGACCCTGGACTCTGATTTCCATCTCAGTGCATGAAAACACTTACTTCATGTGTGTTTCAAAAAATTTCTTTGTGATTACTTTTTGTCAGCTCACCAGGTATACTGTTTTGACCATGGTGCACCTATTTCTTTTCAGGATGGCCCCACGAATGCAGCCAGCTAGGGTTTTGAGTCGTATACGAGATGGAAACCCACCGAGCGACGAGGCCTCGGTGCGGGGCCCCATCATAATGGAGGCACCAGCGGTACCACTACCCTCTGGGCCACCGATACCACCAGCCCCAGCATCAGAGAGTGCACGCCGCTTGAGTGAGATACACGAGTTCCAGCAATAGAGGATGCCCAGGTTCCATAGAGAGACAGACCCTCAGGCAGCTGAAGATTCGCTGGAGGCTGTCGTCAGAGTTTTCATATTGGTAGGGACACCAACCGATCTTATGGTGATCCTTGTCGCGAGTCTTCTGCACGCAGCAGTAGGTAGATGGTGGAGTCTGATTCTCCAAGTGCATGACGAGGCATCTTTACTTTAGACAGACTTTGAGAGTCTCTTATGCTCGGAGTTTGTCCCTTCCACCCTTCGTGTGGTGCGGATTCAGGAGTTAATTCATCTGCGGCAGGGCAGCATGACAGTAGCTCAGTACTCAGCGAGGTTTACTGACCTCTCGCACTACTCCATGGACATGGTATGGGACCCATTATTCAGGGCCCATAAATTTGAGCAGGGAATCAGACATGAGATCAGGGCTTCGATGATCTCCCTCAGTATTTCGACTTAGGCGGGAGTGCTAGAGCAAGCCCTTCTTGTGGAGAGCTTTCTCGCTGAGCCGACACCAGCAGCGAGACCCACCGCAAGGTGACACGTAGTGGAGTCTTCTATAGCCGGTAGTAGACAGTTGACACAAAGGTCCAAGCGGACCAGGCCATCAGGAGAGCAACCACAGGATACAGGTTCGGTTGTGTGGGGCACATGGAACAGAGCCAGCTGTACGAGGACCAGGCAATGCTATACATGCGACGGGCAGGGTCACATGGTTCGAGACTTCCCGACCCGCCGTGCAGATGAGCAGCAGATAGTGGAGGGACCTCCCAGGAAGAGGCAGAGGTTCGACCGTGGTGGTCCACCGAGAGTAGGCGGACGAGGCAGAGGAGATGGTTGAGCAGCGAGTGGTGGACGATGTTTCGAGGCTCTACCACCACCACCACCAGGAGGTCCACCCCGACCATAGGAAGCTGGCGGGAAGAGGTAGGCTCAACTCTAGGCAGTTGAGGCCTAAAACCACAGTGCACAAGAGATGATTCAAGGTACTATCTATGTCTACTCCACCCTTGTACAGTACTTATAGACATAGGTGCGCGTCATTATTTTATTTCCACTACCCTTTTTTAAAGATCAGAGATTCCGACAGAGTCATTGGCTCGATCCTTATGGCTGGAGACTCCTGCGGGAGCAGACTTGACGATTATGCACTGGTGCCGGTAGTGTGAGATTACTCTAGGAGGCGAGAGCTTTGGCTGGGATCTTCACTACCACAAAACTGGGCAAGGCAGGCGCCTGCCTTTATTAGCGCTAACAGAAAAGTGTTGATAAAGGGGTAGGCCTTTATCAGCGCTAAACAAAGCGCTGATAAATGTACCCGTTATCAGTGCTAAAACAAGCGCTGATAAAGGTGTACCCTTTATCAGTGCTTTTCTTAGTGCTGATAAAGGTTACATTTATCAGCGCTTTTCTTAGCGCTGATAATATTTATTGTATACATAAAATAAAAACACATGTTATAACTATATATATATATATAATTAAATAATTATTAGATTAATAATAAATATATTTATTAGATTTATCAGATTTATCAGATTTATTAATTCATTATATTTATTAGATTTATTAATTCACTATATTTATTAGATTTATTAATTCATTATATTTATTAGATTTATTAATTCATTATATTTAATATATATATTTATTATATTTGTTTATATTTAATGTATTTGTTTTTATTTATAAATATATAATACGTTTTAATATAGATGTATAATTAAAATTGTTGAATATATATGTGTTTTCCAATGAATTGGGGTCAATGAATCATACATGCGTATATATATGTGCATGAATAATTTTCATTTATAGATTATAATTACATATCACATTGATGTGTTATTTATTTATAATTCATTATGTTACCCATATAATATATATGTTATACAAAATGTACACTTATAATTAAACTTAAACTATATTTAAAAAATATATATATATTTTATTATATTTTCAATGATATATATATAAATATTAATCCTTTTCAAATAATTTTATAAGTATAAATATAGATATATTTATTTAGAGTTATAATTATTAATAAATATATATAAATTTATCATAAATATCATTTTAAATAAATATATAATAATATAAAGAAATTATTAAATTTATACATTTATCAGTGCTTTTATTAGTGCTGGTAAACTATGTCTTTATCAGCGTACAAAAGCACTAATAAAGAGTGTATTTATCAGCGCTAAAATGAAAAGCATTGATAAAGTCACTCTTTATCAGTGCTACAAAAGCACTGATAAAGTCCAACCTTTATCAGTGCTAAAAATCACTGATAAAGGGGGTCTTTATCAGTGCTAAAAAAGCGCTGATAAATGGGGTCTTTATCAGTGCTTTTCATTTTAGCGCTGATAAAGACCCCCTTTATCAGCGCTTTTTACTAGAGTTGATAAAGGTCCACGTGGGATTCATAAAATCCACCAGGTCCTCCTCCTCCCCACACCCTGTCAAGCCTTCGTGGATGCCCTACCCTGCGTCACTGCCTCCTCTCTGCCGCTGCCACCTCTCCGTCACGGCCACTGCCTCCTCCTCCTCCTCCTCTGTCACGGCCGCCAACGCCTCCTCCTCCTCAGACGCCTACTTCTCCTTCTCCTCCTCCTCTTAAACTGTGGCCTCCTCTCCACCGCTGCTCCTCCTCCTCCTCCCCCTCTACCGTGGCCTGCTCCTCCTCCTCCTCCACCAGCGCCTCCTCCTCCTCCTCTACCTACTTCGCTGCCTCCTCTCCACCGTGGCTCCTCCTTCTCCTCCTCATCCATCGTGGTCTTCTCCTCCTCCTCCTCCACCAGCGCCTCCTCCTCATCCCCCTCCTCCTCCTCCTCCTCTACCTACTCCATTGCCTCCGCCTACTCCACTTCCTCTAAGCTGCCTCCGCTACCTCCGAGCTGCCTCTCATGCCTCCGCTTCCTCCGCGCTGCCTCCACACTGCCTCCACGCTGCCTCCGCACTGCCTCTGTTTTTCCTTCACATTGCCTCTATCTTTTCTATCCTTACATGGATATTTATTAGCGATGTCTGATTTTTAGGATAATTGTTTGATATGAAATGAGATGTATTCCTTCTTATTTTGATGTATATGGCATTGTTTTGTTAAGCTATGCACACCAAGTTTTTCCCTAGTTATATTTAATGTGATAGGAGGCACTTGAATGGGGATTCCTCATGAAATATTTGGTTAAAAGGCAAGGGATGCTTCCTTGGGGTGATTTGGCGTGATTCTTATGTGTGATGCTTGTGTGTGTGACACATGTATGTATGGTTGGTTACTTGTTTGATCTTGATTAGCTCTCCCCACTATAGCCTTGTGATAGAAACCTGAATAGAGAAAGTATTTTTTGTGAAAGGTTGTTACACTAGATTAGGATTTCACTCTGTCTAGTGGACCTTAATATGGATATTTTTCTGATTTTTCATACTACCCTATAGTTAGGCCAGGTAGGGTTTGAACTGTCCGTGTTGGTGAATTCATGCCATCAGGTGATGCATGCCAATAGGATGAGACATATGTTTAGTATGTTCTATATTATACACTATATTGTACACTATTCACCTTGGGTTTGAAAAAAAATGAACTTTAATAGGGTTTCTACCAATTCCTACCCACTACCACTCTCTCTGGGATGGGTCATATACCAATTTAAATATCACATACTTTCTTATAACATAATAGTGCCCCCAACCTCTCACATTGGGTGTGATTCACATATCCCCTAATTTCACAACATAGTAGCTTCTCCCCTCTCACTTACAGTGGGTCTCACCATCACATCACATAAAAAACGAGGAGGGAATATTTTTAGACAACCACTCACAAAACTATTCCAAACCAATACAAAGTGATCCCCATTTCTATATCTCACATCATATTATCATACAAAAAATGATCTAAGGAGGGAATCAAAATATCCAACCTCTATCACAAGTCAAAATGCACCATCAATAGGTGGATCCCATGGAAGGCACACACCAATCCCCTTTGACCAATGCCTTCTCACTCAAAGTAGGGTCCTACCAATACCTTATCACTTAAATAAAGGCCATTAATCTTGTATCATGCCACAAAACATATAAATAGTAATCTAATGAGGGTATCTAGATAGCTAACCTCTCATACTAGCTAAACCACATCATCAATAGGTGGTCCCCATGGATGATCATAATTCAACTAGGTGAAATTCATATGAAGTCCCAATATCTTAGTTGGTCTGACCATAAATGATAAAAGTCACCATCCATTTATCCTTGCATATTAATCTCATTTAGACTATCTTGGTTATATATGAAAATTATTCCCAACCTATCAACATTATAATTCTTCTTATAAGGGAATCTACTGGGTTATACAAACCTAACCCATCTCTACTCATTGATACCAACACACACTCATCTCTACATGGTAATGTGTCAACCCATGATCTAGGCCTCAATAGTCTAGTCTATATCATCTTCTAATTACCACATTAATATTCATTAAAACTAAATAATAACCATCCTAAGAAACTCACTCTAAGATTCTTGGACACCCTATGCTAAGTCATCCAGACTATTACCCTGACCCTCACATAGGTACCATATCATATCTCCCCTTGGAGATCTCTTAATCCAATTATAAGGAGGAAATACTCTATGTCACACTTCACCAATCCCTATATCAAATATCCTACTCATCACACAACCATTACTCTAATATATCCTTAATAGGGTGTTCCTCATCATACGTGAGATATAAAACTATATGATCCATCTTCTTTAGGCCTAAGACTCTAATACCTACTCAAATAGCCTTAGAAAACCTAACTAGGATATACAAATCTCATACCAAACCTGATCCTCACAAAAACACAACTACTCCATGGAGACATAATCTCTGGATGATCACAAAATCACAAACATTCAATAGAACCCTCACTCTATCTATTGGTGGATCAAAAACACCCTATTTATTTACCTTGGTTTCTCTTGATTTCTATCCCTTTCACTGGAACACATATACTCATGCATGAATGCACAATCATGCATAAATTAGAACATGGTTTTGTATTATAGGGTCCACCTACCTCAAAAAATAGAGTAACCCCATCACCAAGATCAACTCATCCTCAACCAAGACCATACATGCCTTATCTAATCTTATACCAATGATTGAGACCCAATCTCAAGGCACAATTCCCAAATAAATAATTATAGAAACTTATAATTCATTATTCACCTTAATATAATTAGAAATAATCTTTTAAAAACTCACTGGGAAACACAACACCACCTAAACCACACAAAACATGGTGCGTTCATCATACGAGGATAACCTCTATCCAATACAAACAAAATCTACATCATCTGAATTGATTTCAAGATGATATAGTGAAATCATCACACAAATCCTAGTTAAAATCATCCCAAATCATAGGGAAATAACGGATAATAGTAATGGAGGAAGTATGAGGGAAGAACTCACTAACGCACTATAAAAAACTCCCAAGAACCACCACTCATCAGGGGGGTCGAAGAGAGGAAGAGAATGGATGAATCCCAAGAACCACCCAATATTATCTATTAATGAGCACGCCCCCCACCATTTTTGAAGTATCTAGTTTTTTATCAAAATTATACTCATATTACTTCTCCCCTAACCTATATACCCATCATATGGATTTCAAATAGGATGAATATAAATAAATAATGGATGAATGCCAATCGGTTGACAAAAGAGTATGAAGGAGGTGTGAAAGAGTTTATCAAGTTTGCAAAAGATCACGCATGTGACCCTTCTAAAATCTTTTTTTGTGTGTTTACAATGTTTTTATTCAAAACAAATTAGTCCAGAGGAGTTGGAAGAACACTTGATTTGTCGTGGAATAGATCAGAGTTATACATGTTGGAATAAACATGGGGAAACAATGAGTGTAGGCAGTGGCTGGGATAACACTGCATTTTATGGATCATCTGATATGATTAAAAACATGAAAAATGAAGATGACTGTGTGGAGGATGTGATTATAGATGTGAATGATGATGAAGATCGTAATGATGAAATGATAAGGATCGTTAAAGATGAACTTCATGATTGCCCAAAATTGTTTGAGAAGTTAAAAAGTTGTGCAAAGACGTCATTGTTTGTTGGTTTCACTAAATATACAGCATTTTCAGCCATACTAAAGTTGTATAATTTTAAAGAAGACAATGGGTGGAGTGATGCCAGTTTTACGAAACTACTTTCTCTCCTGAATGAAATGATCCCAAGAGATAATGATCTCCCGATCCGAACATACGACGCCAAGAAGGTGCTATGCTTGATGGGTATGATCTCTGAAAGAATACATGCCTGCCCGAATGACTGTATACTATTTCACAAGGACCAAAAATCACTTAAAGAATTCCCAAAGTGTGGTGATTCTCGATACAAGAAATATGAATCCAGTCCTACTAAAGTTGTATGGTGCTTTCCAATCATTCCATGGTTTAGGTGCCTATATGGAAGTGAGGAGACTGCAGGACAATTGACCTGGCATGCTGATACAAGAATTAAAGATGGGATACTACGTCACCCAGCAGACTCTCCTCAGTGTAAAAGAATTGATCATGAGTATCCTGAATTTGGAAACGAGTCGAGAAACCTTCGTCTTGCATTATCTATAGATGGAGTGAATCCTTTTGGTTTTCAAAGCAACAGTCACAATACATGGCCAATTATGTTGGGAAATTATAACCTACCACTGTGGTTATGCATGAAACAAAAATAAATCATGTTATCTATGCTAATATCAGGACCAAAACAACTGAGTAATGATATTGATGTTTATTTAGCTCCATTGATAAAATATTTAAAATTATTTTGGGATTCAGGTGTTACATTTTATGATGCTTACAGAAAGGAAGATTTCACTTTAAGAGCCATGTTGTAAGGGACGATAAATGACTTCCCTTATTATGGAAATTTGTCAGGATATAGCATTAAAGGAACTCAAAGGTGTCCCATTTGCGAACAAGGTACACAATCAATTTGGTTGAAACATTCATCGAAAACCGTGTTTCTAGGACACCACAGATTTCTACTCCGATAACATAAGTACCGTTCTTGGACGACATCATTCGATGGAAGTTCAGAAGAATGTACAACATCGTCTCCACTAACAGGTGATCAATTGTTTGAGAAAGTTAAAAATTTGGGCACTACTTTTGGTAAACCGGCTTCGAAAAACCTTATGAAAATCAGTTGGAAAAAGATATCATTTTTTTTTGAATTACAATACTGGAAGTTTCTGAATGTCAGACATTTTATTGATGTTATTCATGCAGAAAAAAATGTATTTGATATTGTCATAAGGACGTTTCTAAATACATCTGGCAAAACAAAAGATGGAATTAAGGCTAGGTTGGACATGATTGAGATGGGAATACGAGAAGAGTTGGCACATGTGAAGGGTGAAAAATGAACAATTCTTCCTCTTGCTTCTTACACTCTTTTCAGGAAGGAGAGATATCATTTTTGCAAAATCTTGAATGATGTAAAGGTTCCAGAGGGGTATTCATCAAATATCAGGAACCTCGTGTCAATGAGAGACTTGAAGTTAAAAGGCCTGAAATCACATAAATGTCATATTTTGATGTAATATCTCATTCCTATTTCATTAAGTTACATATTTCCCAAGAATTCCAACCATACATTAACGAAACTGTGTTTCTTCTTTAAAGATATATGTAGCAAAGTTATAGACCCAGTGAAATTTTCCACTATGGAAAGAGAAATTGCCGTCATATTATGTAAATTAGAAATGTTCTTCCTGCCTTCATTTTTTGATATGATGGTTCATTTGACGGTCCACTTGGTGAGAGAGATTCAACTATGTGGTCCTGTACATTACAAATGGATGTACCCCATTGAATGGTATATGAAAATTTTGAAAGGGTATCTCAAAAATCGAAGTCAGTCAGAGGGTTGTATTGTAGAGAGATATATTGTTGAGGAAGCTGTTGAATTCTATACCAAATACCTGTCTGGTGTGTAATGTATTGGCCTACCAAAATCTTGTCACACTGGGTGGCTGGAGGGTGAAGGAATTTCTAGAAGACAAGTTGTCACAATCAATATTACAAATCGAGAGCAGATCCACCTTTATGTTTTGCATAACAGTTTCGACGTTGACCCATATGTTGAAATCCAAAAAGAAATTATTAGGCATTTGAATCCATCTAGGGCTGAAAAATGGATATCATATACACATAATCGACAGTTTATATGATGGTTTCAGGACCATATTTTTAAGAAGTTAGATGAAAATACAGAGTTAATTTCAGAATGACTTCGATGGCTAGCCAAAGGACCAAGTGTGTATGTATTATCTTAAAATGCTTATGTAGTTAATGGTTATACATTTTATACTAATGAACATGATAAAGACAGTATCATACAGAATAGTGGGGTTACACTTGTGGCTGAAGTGATTCATGTTTCCGGTGCTAAGGACAAAAATCCATTTTATGCGAATATGTCATACTTTGGCATCATCAAACAAATATGGGAGTTGGATTATACAGAATTCCAAGATCTAATTTTTCAATGCAAGTGGGTTGATAATAGGAGTGCTGTTAAAATAGATGAATTGAGATTCATGAAAGTTGATTTTAGTAAGTAAGGGGAGAAAGATGAGCCGTTTATAATGGCATCATAGGTAGTGAAAGTATTTTATGTTCCAGATCCCATAAACTGAAAATGGTCAATTATTCTGTTATCGACCAAAACAGCTGAAGGGTTAGATGAAAATTCAACAGAGTATGACCCTTTAATTGGGACTTCACAATCATTTCGTAGTGGTCTCAATGTAGATGACATTTTTTATGTCAGAGGAGACCACAATGAAGGGATATGGATAGTCGATAGAGGGGTCAAATCCCTTCAGCCATTAAAAAAAGGAGAGTTCAATAATCAGGATATTTTTTTATTGTAATATAGATTGGGTAACATTATGTTATTATCTTTTTGGTGCTACTTTTATGTGATCTAAATTAAATGTTAAACCACTTCTGCAGATAATGACTTCTACACCTGCTGATGCACCAAATCCCGAGAAACAACAGGTCTCTCAACCTGTTACAGCTGGTCCCATTGCTGTGGTACAACAGGTCTCTCAACTTGTTGAAGTCGGTCCCACTACTGAGGTACAATAGGTTTCTCAACCTGTTGTTGTTGGTCTCAGTGCCGATGATAGCGCTTCGGAGGAACATAATGATGATGCAGAAAATGAGGAAATGGTAGGCAATGAAACCCCAGTGGCACAAAAAAACAGGTGCGCCGTATTTTGACAGTTTTAGCCAAAATATTTTAGGCAAAAGAAGAAGGAATCAAATATGAGGTGGATGGAATAAGTGAGGCCAGCATGTAAATCCCAACAAAGCCATGTTTAGCCATTGGAATCGTCACTCGGCAACATGTGCCAACTGATGTAGAGTTGTCGCACCATGTTTTCAGCAGGTTAAAAACATTAATGTGGGAAGAGATTATGGTAAAATTACAATATCATTTAATTAATTTATTAAAATAAAATAAAATAAAATAGTGAAATATTGACTAACTCTTCATTATCTCTTGCAGAGTGCATTTATTGTAGATGTCTCACACAAAGAGATGCATTTTGAAACTGTCGTGCAGAGCAGACCTTTCAGGTACATTGTATTTGGTTATACGTTGTTTAACGTTTCTTGTATTCATCACTTTGATTTACAGTTTTTTATTTATGAAATAGAAACTGAGTGCTGAAAATAAAGAACGGGCAACAAAACCAGCGTGCCCCTACCGTAAAGAAAGTCTAGGGTACGCTTCAACTGAAAAACAATTGGTACGAATTTTAAAAGTACTATAATACTTTTATGTGACATAAAACAACATTGTAGCCATTTTTCTTTTTTTTATATGTATATTGATGAATCAAAATCACGAGCCACTTCCATCCCATGCCATGTGATATGGAAGGAGGCTTGTGTTAATAAAGTGGGGAAACTGGTAGATAAAAACACACAAAAAGTGTGGGAAACATGTGTAAGTATGACATAATATAAATTTTTTCATTAAATCACTATTACATAATGATGATTACTTATTTTTCCATATTTTCTATTTAACATAGTCACAGGAATCAAAAACACCGGCACCGGATGCAGACATACTTTCAGCAGCCTTGAAACAGCTAGAACAGTATGGTCGCATCAGGGGTGTAGGTTTTGGGGTGACACCCCAGACATATTTTCAGAAAAAAAAAACAAGAGGATGAACAAACTGAAGAAATGAAAATGATGAGAGATAGAGTAGCTACCCTTGAAGAAATAATTGAAATTCATGGATACTTGCTAGAAACATTGATGGGGGATAGGCAAAGAGAAAAAACAACTCAAGAACAATCTGCGCAAGAAGATCCCACCCCCCCCCCCCACCAACTTTGAGGCGAACCATTCCCCTCAAAGACCTGACTTAACTGAGGTAATCAATTTTCTAATATATTTTTCTGTGAAATGTGAATCACATAGACATTGATAACATTCTTGTAATGATATTCTACAGGGTGAAAATGAATATGATTTATATATTTCCACTCCCAGCCATCGCCTTGTAGCGAGGGCTATGGTGTTCAATATACAGAATGACATGCTAAACTCCATACCACTTCCAACCGATCATTTCAAAGTGTCAATTAATGTAGCTCATGAGCCGAGCGCTAAGCTACCCATGCCAAATGATGATGAAAACATTCTTAAAGTGGAAAACGTTGTTGGAACATTCGTTTCATGACCATCGAATCTTGTAAAACACATATTGACCATGAGGTATTCATTTATAATTCATTTTTCAAGAATAACCTTTAACATTAAATTGGAAAATGGATGAACACGATGAATGTTATTAAAGAAAGACAAAATGGAGGATCTAAAACGAAAGAGTGGCTCAAAAGGATCAACCAACCGATCCAAACGATCTACTAAGAGCACCTTCACCCTGCCCATTCTATATCCACATTTAATATCATTGTAAGCTCATGTGGATATGAAAATGAAAGGAAGAAAGAGTAACAAAATTGTTTGTGAAAAATATATGTATGGAGAGGAAATATTAGATTTTGTTAGTTCTGATGCTATAGATGAAATCATCACATATGACTAACTAGGCACCTTAGTTATAAATGTACACATGAGGTATGTTTTCATGATTTGATTTTACAGAAGCTGGTATACTATGTTAATTATGCATAAATAAATTTCATATTTTTCACATGCGTATATATGAAAAACAATTTAAGAGATTTTCCCATGAATACAAATTTGGACTCGTTAGTCCTCACACCATTTCTACACAACGAGAAGAAATAGATTCTGATTTTCAGGCTGAAGTAATGTCAAACCTGCTCAGAACATTTCAATTCAGAATTACGATTGACAAACTCTTTTTAATACCAACGTTGCAGGGTTAAAACTCTACATTTTAATCATATCAATTATATTTTCATTTCTATCAGTACTTATTCCTTTTTTTGTTTTTAGGCAACATTGGATGCTCATTGCAATCAATTTGGATACTCCAAATATTTATTTTGAAGATTCATTTCATGGATATCCAACAAACCGACCACACATAATGGAGATTGTAAATTTGTAATACACTAGATCCAACATTTTAGAACTAAATATCTAGTTATATAATTTATATTATATTTTAATGAGGATTCTGTTAAGATAGGGTGGTGTATGAATATCGTCTAAAGGCTGGAATAAATCCAGGGCCTAAGGACGACAAGGAACACAAGATCTACAAATAGAGAAGTATCAGGGTATATATGATTGTATTTCACTATCCAAATACATATCAAAATAGATTACTTATTTTTCTCGATGTTTCTGTAGTTTCTGAAACAAACAAACGACAAGGACTGTGGTTATTATGTTTGTAAATTTATGAAAGAAATCACATTTCATGAACAAAATAGCATCCTTGAAGATGTTTTTTTGAAAATAATTACTAATTCAATTAAAATAATTATTAATCCTTTGTGTATTTATATTTTTCCAGTACTACTATGACTATCACAAAAACTTTTATTCAGAAGATGACATAGATGTGTTTAGAAACGAATGGACAGCGTACCTGATGGAAGAATGTAAACAAATAGGACAATAAAGGTGAATTACTACTACTTATATTATCATTATATGATCATTTATTTCTTCCTTGTTTACACTTATTGAGCATCTATGATCACCCTTTCTTATGATTCATATCCCTAGATTAGGAAAAATGGTTTTAGAAATGATTTGAGTTTCTTGTAAAGAATAACTTAATGAGAGACTCTTATGAACTACTGACAAACAGAATACTGAGAAAACACATTCAAATTGTTTTTATACTTTAGGAAAAATATCCATGAGTCATTTGTGATGTGTACGAATCGACTTAACCTCAATCTGACACACGGTGTGACCGGTATGGCTACAAGTGTCTGATATTAGTTACAAATTGGCATAAACTTTAGAAAACAACACAAGTGACACACAGAAAACTAAGAAAATGTGTTTGGATTGTTTTGATACTCTAGGAAAATGATCCATGAATCATTTTTCATGTGTATTAATTAACTTCACCTCAATCCAATGCACGGTGTGACCGGTATGGCTAAAAGTGTCTGATATGAATTTGAAATTGACATTAACCTTAGAAAACAACACTACTGACATACGGAAAACCGAGAAACCACGTTCGGATTGTTTTGATAATTTAGGAAAAAGATCCATGAGTCATTTGTGATGTGTAAGAATCAACCGCACCTTAATTCGACGCACGTTGTGATTGGTATGGCTAAAAGTGCCTGATATCAGTTTGAAATTGAAATAAACTTTAGAAAACTACACCACTGATGTACATAATACCAAGAAAATGCATTCGGATTGTTTTGATACTTTATGAAAATGATCCATGAGTCATTTTTGATGTGTAAAAATTGACTTCACCTCAATCTGATGCATGGTGTGACCGGTATGGCTACAAGTGTCTGATATTAGTTTGAAATTGACATTAACATTAGAAAATAACACAATTGAAATACGGAAAACTGAGCAAACACATTCGGATTGCTTTGATACTCTAGGATAATGATACATGAGTCATTTGTGACATGTAAGAATCGACCAAACCTCAATCCGACGCACGGTGTGACCGGTATGGCTAAAAGTGTCTGATATTAGTTTGAAATTGACATAAACTTTAGAAAACAACACTACTGACATAAGAAATACCAAGTAAACACTTTCGTATTGTTTTGATACTTTAGGAAAATGATCCATGGTTCATTTTTGATGTTTACGAATCGACCGCACCTCAATCCGATGCACGATGTGACCGGTACACTACAAGTGTCTGATATCAGTTTCAAATTGACATAAACTTTAGAAAACAACACAGGTGACATACGGAAAACCAAGAAAATGCGTTCAGATTGTTTTTATACTCTAGGACAACGATCCATGAGTCATTTTTGATGTGTATGAATTGACTTCACCTCAATCTGATGCACAGTGTGACCGGTATTTCTAAACGTATCTGATCAAACACATTTGGATTGTTTTAATACTTTAGGAAAAAGATCCAAGAGTAATTTGTGACATGTACGAATCATCCACACCTCAATCTGACGCACGGTGTGACCGGTATAGCTAAAAGTGTCTAATATCAGTTTCAAATTGACATAAACTTTAGAAAACAATGCAAGTGACATATAGTAAACCGAGCAAACATGTTCATATTGTTTTGATACTCTAGTACAATGATACATGAGTCATTTTTGACGTGTAAGAATTGACCGCACCTCAATCCGATGCACGGTGTGACCGGTATGGCTAAAAGTGTCTGATATCAGCTTGAAATTGACATAAACTTTAGAAAACAACAATACTGACATACAGAATACCAAGAAAATGCATTTGGATTGTTTTGATATATTAGGAAAATGATCCATGAGTCATTTGTGATGTGTAAGAATTGACCACTCCTTAATCCAATACACGGTGTGACCGGTATGTCTACTGGTGTCTGATATCAGTTTCAAATTGACATAAACTTTAGAAAACAACAAAAGTGGCATACGGAAAATAAAGAAAATGCATTCGGATTGTTTTAGTACTCTAGGAAAACTATCTATGAGTCATTTTTGATGTGTATAAATTGACCACACCTCAATCTGATGCACAGTGTTACCGGTATGGGTAAAAGTGTCTGATATTAGTTTGAAATTAACATAAACTTTAGAAAACAACACTACTGACATATGGAATACCGATAAAATGCATTCAGATTATTTTGATACTTTAAAAAAAATTCATGAGTCATTTTTGACAGGTAAAAATCGACCGAACCTCAATCTGACGCACGGTGTGACTGGTATGGCTAAATGTGTCTGATATCAGTTTGAAATTGACATAAACTTTAGAAAACAACACTAATGACATACGGAATACCGAGAAAATGCATTCGTATTGTTTTGATAATTTAGGACAACGATCCATGAGTCATTTGTGATGTTTATGAATTGACCGAACCTCAATCTGACGCACGGTGTGACCGGTAAGGAAGAAAGTGTCTGATATCAGTTTGAAATTGACATAAACTTTAGAAAACAGAACTACTAACATATGGAATACTAAGCAAACATGTTTAGATTGTTTTGATACTTTAGGACAATGATCCATGAGTCATTTGTGACGTGTATGAATCGACCGGACGTCAAAACAATGCACAGTGTGACTGGTATGGCTACAATTGTCTGATATCAGTTTCAAATTGACATAAACTTTAGAAAACAACACAAGTGACATATAGAAAACTGAGAAAATGCATTCAGATTGTTTTTATACTCTACGAAAATGATCCATGAGTCAATTTTGACATGTACAAATCAACCACACCTCAATTCGATTCACGGTGTGACTGATATGGCTAAAATTGTATGATATCAGTTTTAAATTGACATAAACTTTAGAAAACAACACTACTGACATACAAAATACTAAAAAAATGCATTCGGATTGTTTTGATACTTTAATAAAACGATCCATGGGTCATTTTTAACATGTAGAAATCAACCTCACCTCAATTTGACGCACGGTGTGACCGGTATGGCTACAAGTGTCTGATATCAGTTTCAAATTAACATAAACTTTAGAAAACAACACAAGTGACATATGGAAAACCAATAAAATGCATTCGGATTGTTTTGATACTCTAGGAAAATGATCCATGAGTCATTTTTTGATGTGTACGAATCGAACACACCTCAATAGGACGCACAGTATGACCAGTATGGATAAAAGTGCCTTATATCAGTTTTAAATTGACATAAACTTTAGAAAACAACACTATTGAAATACATAATACTGATCAAATGCATTCAGATTGTTTTTATAATTTAGTAAAATGATCTATGAGACATTTTTGACATGTAAGAATTTACCGCACCTCAATCTGATGCACGGTGTGACTGGTATGGCTAATAGTGTCTGATATCAGTTTCAAATTGACATAAACTTTAGAAAACAACATAAGTGACATACGGAAAACTGAGAAAATGCATTCAGATTGTTTTGATACTATAGTAAAACAATCCATGAGTCATTTTTGACATATACAAATTTACCACACCTCAATATGATATACGGTGTGACCGGTATGGCTAAAAGTGTATGATATAAGTTTGAAATCGACATAAACTTTAGAAAACAACACTACTGACATACGGAAAACCGAGAAAATGCATTCAGATTATTTTGATACTTTAGAAAAGAGATCCATGATTCATTTGTGACATGTACGAATCAACTTCACCTCAATCTGATGCATGGTGTGACCGATATGGATAAAAGTGTCTGATATCAGTTTTAAATTGACATAAACTTTATAAAACAACACTACTAACATAAGGCAAACCAAGAAAACGCATTCGGATTGTTTTAAAACTCTAAGAAAATGATCCATGAGTAATTTTTAATCTGTAATAATCAACCACACCTCAATCTGATGCATGGTGTGACCGGTATGGCTAAAAGTTTCTGATATCAATTTGAAATTGACATAAACTTTAGAAAACAACACTACCGACATACGGAAAACGAAGAAAACATGTTCAGATTGTTTTGATAAATTAGAAAAATGATCCATGAGTCATTTGTGACGTATAAAAATCAACTGTACCTCAATCCTACGCTCGGGGTGACCGGTATGGCTAAAAGTGTCTGATATCAGTTTCAAATTGACATAAACTTTATAAAACAACCCTATTGACATATGGAAAACTGAGCAAATGCATTCGGAATGTTTTGATACTTTAGAAAAATGATCCATGAGTCATTTGTGATGTGTATTAATCAACCGCACCTCAATCCGATGTATGGTGTGACCGGTAAAGCTTTTCATTAGATAAAGAATCAGTATTTATTAAATGAGATAAATCATCCAAAAACATATTGATTTTACATTATTCCCTTTCATTGTTATCAGAATGAAAACATTTCAGTTTATGATTTTTATATTTTAGTTTCACATTTCTGTATTATTTTATTATTTCATATTAATGTTTTAATTTATTTCATTTTGGTATTAATAAAATAATATTTGTTTTCTTATACAGGTGAATTTTTTTCCTTGAGTTTGGATGCTTTGTTCGGCAACTAATACCGTGGATGAAAAATTTTGAGAGTGGATCACATATATCAAAGGATGAAACATTAATGTTTATAACTATTTTTAGATAATTGTTATTTTAAAAATGTAAAAAATTATTTGAAATGTATATAGAAGTGGGGTTTTTTGTATTCATGATGTTAAGTAAATGTATATAGCATTGTTTTGTAAAAATATTGTGTGCGGGTGCTATTTTTTGCAGGTGTTCAGGTGCTATTTTGTGCAGGTATGCTGGTTTGTGCAGGTGTGCAGGTGTGTAGGTGCTGCTTGTTCGGATGCAGGGGAAGGTGCCTTTATCAGTGCTTTTCTGAGCGCTGATAAAGGAAATCTTTAACAGCGCTAAAAGAGCGCTGATAAAGGGCCCTATTATTAGCGCTTAAGGTAGCAGTGATAAAGGAACCCCTTTATCAGTTCTAGAAAAGTGATGTTAATTTCGGGTTAGATAAAGGGGGGTCCCCTTTATTAGCACTTCGAAAAGCGCTGTTAAAGGCGACCTTTATCAGCGCTAAAAAAGTACTGATAAAGGGGGTCCTTTATCAGTGCTTTTTTTAGCTCTGATAAATGGGTTCTTTATCAGTGATTTTTTTAGCTCTGATAAAGGTCTCCTTTAACGGGGCTTTTCAAAGTGCTGATAAAGGGGACACCCCCCTTTATCTACGCCGGAATTAATAGTACTTTTCTAGCATTATTAATGTCGGTTTTAGTACTGATAAAAGGCCAAGTTGTAGTAGTGATTCTTGTAGTGACGTCGAGGCCTTACGACGTCATCTTGGGTATGGACTAGTTGTCTACAGGCCATGCTCAGATCGACTGCATTAGGCATAAGGTGCGGTGTGTCCACATGGATGGGACCAGGTTCACCTTCACCGGCAAGAAGGGAGCCTTTGCAGCACAGGATGGACTTTCGTAGAGGAGAGGACAGCCGATCACACATTAGTTGGCTAGTCTCATCCTCAGAGTGGTTTATGTGTGGAGTCTGAGTTTTCCTGTTATGGTGGATCTTTATGCGGATGTTTTTCCTGACGACATTCCAAGACTAGCTCCTTGCAGATAGGTAGACTTCTACATAGACATGTACTCCGAGACAACACTGATATCTACACCAGCATATCGGATGGCCCCTGCCGAGCTTCGTGAGCTACGGGTATAGCTGGAGGTCTTGTAGGGGAAGGGATTTATCCAACCCAGTGTTTCAACCTGGGGTTCTCTGATTTTTTTCGCCAAGAAGGAGGATGGGAGCTTATGACTGTGTGTCGACTACAGTCGCCTGAATCAGGTGACTGTGAAGAACAATTACCCACTCCCATGGATCAATGACCTCTTTGATCAGATCAAGGTAGAACGATGGTTCTCGAAGATAGACCTTAGGTCAGGCTATCACCAGCTCATAGTTCAAAATGAAGATGTGCAGGGGACGGCCTTCAGGTGTCAATATGACCACTATGATTTCCTGGTTATTCCCTTCGGTGTAACCAATGCACCAGCTATGTTCATGAGTCTCGTGAACAGGATCTTCCAGCCTTACCTCGATCGATTTGTCGTAGTTTTCATCAGCGGCATACTGATTTACTCGACTACTGAGGAGAAGCATGACTACCACTTACAGGTTATACTGGACACACTCCAAGAGAACTATCTTTATGGTAAGCTCTCAAAGTTCCATTTCTGGATTCGAGAGGTTCACTTTCTGGGACACGTCATCTCAGAGGCAGGAGTTGCAGTGGATCCAGTGAAGATCGAGGCAGTACTTGCTTGGGAGCCACCCAGGAGCGTGAAGGAGGTGTGGAGTTTCCTGGGTATGGCCGGGAACTATAAGAGATTTGTTCCATACTTCTCCATAGTTGCAGCACCACTTTTAGCCTTGAAGAAGAAGGGAAAACCATTCATGTGGTCATATAGATGTCAGCAGAGCTTTCAGGAGCTGAGTCGGAGTTTGACCAGTGTTCCCATCTTGAGGCTACCAAAAGAGGGCGTAGGGTACGTAGTTTACTGTGACGCATCAGGGACCAGACTCGGGTGTGTCCTGATGCAGGAGTGAGCAGTGATCTCTTATGGTTCACAGCAGTTGTGACAACACAAGCATAATTATGATACCCATGACATGTAGTTAGCAGCAGTGGTCTTCGCCTTGAAGATGTGCCAGCACTATCTGATGGGCGAGCGCTTTACAGTCTACTCTGACCAACAGAGTCTCAGGTACATCTTCTCACAGAAGTACCTGAACCCGAGATAGCGAAAATGGCTCGAGTTCCTCTAGGACTATGACTTTGATATAGTCTATACTCCTCGGAAGGGGAACGTTGTAGCTGATTCTCTTAGCAGGAGATCAGGAATTCTACTGCTAGGAGAGGCGATGGAGTAGCTAGCCGCGTTGTAGATATCCTTTGTGGATACTGATAGAGCAGCCTTTCTTCAGTCTCTCACAGTCACTCCTCCACTTCTTCAGCGAGTCAAGGAGTCACACCATGGGGATGTTGACTGTGATATGCGACATGCTCAAATATCCACAGGGCAGGAACCTGATGGATTTTCTGAAGGATGGGAGAATGTCATCCTCTTCAGGGGATGTACTATGGTACCAGTTGCACTATAGGAGGAAGTGCTAAGGGAGTTTCACACTTCCCCTCTATTGGTACATCCAGGAGTGGCGAAGATGTATCAGGACCTCAGACGACAACACTGGTGGATGGGTATGAAGAAGGCTATTGCAGAGTTCGTTTCACGATGCCTCACTTGTCAGCAAGTGAAGGTGGAGCACCAGGTACCAGCGGGCTTGGTTCAGCCCTTAGAGGTTATGGAGTGGATGTGGGATGGTATATCCATGGATTTCGTGACGGGGCTTCCACGTAAATCTAGAGGACATGACTCTATCTGGGTGATCGTAGACCGACTCACTATGTCGGCCCACTTCCTACCGATCCGAGAGCAAGGCTCAGTAGAGAGCCTGGGATGCCTATACATTCGGCAGATCGTATGGCTTCATGGTGTTCCATCTCCTATCGTCTCCGATCGAGATGCTCGCTTTACATCCCGAATTTGGAAGGGGTTGTAGGAGGAATTTGGGACACAGATACATCTGAGAACCACCTTCCATCCTCAGATGGATGGCCAGACTGAGAGGACCACTTAGACTCCCGAGGACATGATCTGTGCATGTGTCCTTGACTTTGGTCATAGATAGAAGGATCACTTAGCCTTGGTGGAGTTTGTATACAACAACAGCTACCACTCCACCATCGGGATGACACCTTAGGAGGCACTGTATGGCCGACCATGCAGATCACCTTTTTGCTGGACTGACCTAGGGGAGTCAGCACTTGTAGGACCAGAGATGGTGCAGGTTACGATAGAGAAGGTGTTGATCATCCAGGAGCGGATGAAGACTGCACAGAGCATATAGAAGTCCCATGTTGATAGGATATAGAGACCACTGGATTTCGAGGATGGCGACCACATTTTCTTATGGGTCTCACCTCGATGAGATCTACAGAGATTTGGAAGGGGCAGAAAGTTATCTCCATGTTTCATCAGACCATTCCATGTCCTTAGTAGAGTAGGTGAGGTGGCTTACCGCCTGGCCCTTCCACCTCAGTTGCACCGGGTGCATGACGTCTTCCACATATCTCAGCTGAAGAGATATGTGCACGACCCGGCCCATATCATCGATCACGGGGAGTTGGACATCGATGATGGGGAAACATTCATGGAGGTCCCAGTGGAGATCTAGGATCAACATGAGCAGGTCCTATAGGGACGGGCGATTCCTATGGTGCGCATTCACTGGCAGCACGGGAACTTCCAGGAGAGCACTTGGGAGCGGGAGGATCAGATGCGAGCTCAGTACCCCCATTTGTTTCCATAGTGTGTGTTGTAGCTTTACTCCCTGAGGTGGGAGTAATGTAAAGGCTCATAAATTTCAAGGAAATTTTTTTCTTAAATACTTTTGAATTTTAAGAGTCTGCAGTTTCTGAAGACACTTGATTCTGAGGCTTGGTGTGCCCGGAATCAATTTCTAAAGTTTTGTTTGGGTACGTTCAGTAAACATACATGCGTGTTTTTCTATCTTTTGAACTGGTGATTGAAATTGAAATATGGGGACACCGATGAACTCACAGATTCGCTTAAGGGTACCTTTACTACAGTTGCGTTTTATGCGGGTTGAGAGTTAATTTTTTGGGATTTAGAATAAAATAAATAAAATTGTGGAACAAATTTTATTTATATCTGGTATTTATTTCCTCCAAAGGGGAGTTAGAGGTGGGGCCCACATCCACATAACCTCCCATGAGAGGATTTAGTGTGGTGGGACCTACACAGTCCCTAAACCTTTCATCTCCCATTAACTCCCTTAAACCCCCTTGATTAATTTGACAACTCTCCCATTATTTATGTGATCTCTTCACCTTCCCCTCTCCCATTAATTTTTTCCAACACTTTTACTTAATGAATTGAATCCTCTAATTAATTAATTAAAGTGTTTGAATTTTTAATTACATGTGTGAATAAAATAATATCCTTAGATATTATTTTAGTTTGGCACTCGTTGTGTTGGGAGGATTTTGGGAGAGCTCAAGAGAAGAATAGTGTTCTTCTTTAAACGAAGAACAATATTCTTCAACGATGAAAAACTCCATTGAAGAACGTGAGGGACACGATCACCTTCCTCTGCTACATCAACCGAGGCAAGGAAAGAGGTGACGCCACAAGGAATGCTACCTACTCCCTCTTCCTCAAACGTTGATGGAATGACACCGTCATCCGCGATGCTCGACCACCGCGACGCTCGTCTTCTGCGGCTCGTCGACAAACGGACCTTAATCAAGGTAGGGTGTTTGTATAATTTAATACGAATAAATTATAAATTTGTTCTTATTAAATGCGAATGATTGTATATGGACGATTGTTACCACCTAACGTGGAGGGCACGGGCTGAACAAACACAGCCTGACAAACCTCTGTTATTTTCTTGATTTTTTATTCGCAAAGGGAGGTGGTGGTGAACAAAGGCGGCGGCAAGAGAAGGCGGCGGCTGCGTGTGGAAGAACCACAGCCCAGAACCACGACCCGCATGGCTGGAGAAGAACTGGCCGACTGTAGCCGGTCGGGCTGGTGGAACTGCGGTGCCCCACAGTGCCTCGCTGCGGAGAACTGCGGACCCCAAAGGGCGGACTGCTCCGGTGGAAGCACCGGCTGACTCGTCGGCCGGCTGGATGGAAGGAGTCACGGAGATCATTGGCGTCATGGCAAAGGGATCGTGGCCCGCAACCACAGGCCGCTCGCACCAAGAAGACCGGACGGCTTCGGCCGGCCGGACAAGAGGGCGGCGCCGCCGGTTCGGGAGACCCCCCCCCCCCCCCCCCCGCAGCGCTCGGCCATCCGAGCCGAGTCGCAGCCCGCTGGGCCGGGTTCTTCACGAGGTCGTTCCGACCCTCTATCGGGTCGGACCCTCTGAACCCGGTCGGACCAACCCGCCAGCCCACTGGGCTTGACGGGTCGGGCCCGTTACGCTTAAATGCTAATAAATTAAAGACCGCGCGTTCGATCGATGCGCCATCTACATAATTGGGACCCTCTCAACAAAGCGGTCCTTTTGAGATCCTCTAAGTGAGTTTTGGACAACTTTGGAAAACGGATGGGTTTTGGGACGAGCGTATTACCAACCGGGCCCCTTGAATGGAAAATCCAATATCTCTCAGACCAGGCGTCCGTTTGACGCGCCGTCTATCGTGTTGAGTTCCTTTTGATGAGACAAAACTTCAGGATACATCAACTCTAGACATCGTGACAGTTGATGTATTGACCCCTTGGCTCGAGGAGCAGACCCTCCCAGAATCAAGCATGTTGTGTACGGGAACCCTAGAGCTAGCTGCGACTGCGATGACAACCGTATTGGAATCCTCCGTGGGTTCGGCGACGACGACTACTATACTGGAATCCTCTGTGGGTTTGGTGAAGACTACTACCGTTCTGTAATCCTTCGTGGGTGCGACGGAGATGACTACTGTTCTTGTATCCTACGTGGGTCCGACGGTTTGACTTCTGTTCTAGTATCCTACGTGGGTCTGACAGAGTAGCTGGTCTAGTATCCTACATGGGTCTGATAGCTTAGTTGGTCTAGTATCCTACATGGGTCTTATAGCTTATATGAATCAGTGACTACATCTGATCATCTTTATCACTTTACGAAATATGTATACCTATGTGAGTTGAGTCTTGAATTTCAATCATTACCATCAGTGTGATTGACTTCTTTCCTGTGTGGAATGGGTTGTGCTTGGGCTCGAGAGTTGGAGCTAAACTGGAATTGATGACTTAGGTATATGTATGGGTATATACCTAAGTAGGGTTGTTTGATACTTCGTGATTGTATCTTTTCTTTGTGGTTTATCCTTCGTGGATTTTGGGAGACCTTCGGGGGTCTCGGGGTCCCTACTGAGTATCGTTATACTTACCCCTACACGGGCAATTCCTGCACTACATTGTGTTGGATGCAAACGATGGACAACACTAATAATAGTAGAGACTTATAGATCTAGATGGTACCCGGTGGTGGACCACTTGGTGGGACGTACACAGAGCGGACGGACGGACCCGAGGTGTCGATGAGACCATCTGTACCCACCCTTCAGGTGAGATTCCCGGAGGACGACTCAGTGGTTGCTGCTTTACTTTACTACTATTGTACTAGTCTTTCAGTTGTACTGTACTTACTGTTTGGCTTGTATTTCCAACCCCTTACTTTTCCGCACTTACTTTTGTATATAGTTTTACTTTGTTCTTACTTCTGTTGCGAACTCTGTTGTGTTTGTTTACTATATAAAGGCAATGCCTTCCCTTTTTATCGGGATTTACGCCTTTGGTGCTAGTCGCCAGCCCCTAGCCTATGGAAGGCGAGATTGGGGTGGTCAGGGCATGGGCCTCGAGGACGGTTCGTGACATTATCCAACTCCTTCTCTATTAAATAGTAAACAAAACCATCACTCATGTGTACAACATACTACAGCCTCACTAATAGATTTAATTTGTTCTCTATCACCGAACCACATGGATATTCATAATGATAGAACTAATGAATATATTTGATAATTATTACAAAATATTGATTCTATATATTTAATATATCAACTTATTCATTACCCTTTCACCTGTTAAAAATGATAATGTCACTTGTGTGAGTATGTGTACAGTTTAACATCTCTACGAACCGATGAGATTCATTTTCCTTGTCCACCATTAAAGGTTGATTATAAAAATATATCTAATGAATAAATTTAATATTTATAGAATTAATTTTATTCTATATATGATGAAACTATAACCTATGTACAAGAATCAATACATTCATGATGAAACATACATGAGAAAACTAAGTTCTTGGCATCTGAAACAATGATAATAATGAAATATTTTTTTAATAATGTGAAAAGATATAATAATTGGATCATTTATGATATTATAAATATTAATATGGTTCTGTTATAAATTAATAACAAGTCTAAAATTATTATAAATGAGTTTAAAACATGTTCCAAAAATTGTAAGCTTGAGGTAAGAGGTTCCTTAACCAATTTCCTTTCATTGGGTTATACTTTAACTTCATTGATTATGTTATGTATTTATTATGTGTGAATTGACCATTGATTATATTTTATTTTATTTCAACTTGTTTTTTTTTTAATTAAACATAATCACTCCATTTATTAAAATTTCACTCCAATGATATGATCTTTTCCAGGGATTTCATCTTACTTTCCACTTTATTAATACATATTTGGTATTATGCACATATTTGCTTTTATATAGGGTATATACATACCCTATAATTTATTTAACATGGATAAATATTTATTTATGAGGATTAATATTTCAATTCATGTTTACTCTTTTAAGGGGTTTTAATTAAAAATTTATCAAAGATGTAAGAATTTATTTTATAATCTCATTTTTCTAAGATTGCTTATATTTTTCATTGAAGTGATCTTATAATATATCCTTTGAAAACAAAATATATTTATTATCCTATATATATTTATGGAGCTTCCTTATTTTATTCTAAATTTACATATCTTTGGAACTTGAATCAAGTAAATAAATTTTTTAATTAAAAGTTGGTCTTATTTCACTTTTTAATGAGGTATATTTGTCTTCCATGTACATATTTTCCAAAATTATTTTAAAAAGTAATTTTTATTCAATCAAATTATTTATTAAATAAATTATAAGTTAACCTTTAATTTATAAAAGTTTTGAAAATAATATTTATAATGTTTTCCAAAAGGTTCATTTTCAACTTTCATTATAGAAAATCAAAAGGAATCTTTTTTAATGTATATGGTTTTAATGGAATTTCCCAACAACATAACCATTTTAAACTATATATATACTTATACTAGTCTTAAATGGTTTTATAAAAAAATATTTAATGAAATTTTATTTTAAATTCTTCACTTTAATTTTCTTTTATCCACCGAATTTATTGATTTTACTACAAAATCTACTTTTTTGATGAATTAATGGTCGTCTCTCATATCTTTATTAATTTTGTGGTCATTAACTTTTTATTGAAACATTCACATTTTTGTGATCATTTGTCATTATAAATATTCATATTGTTTTTATCATGGTAAATTCTTATTTTATAAATCATATAACATTTCAATAAATGGTGTTTTACAATAAAAAATATCTGATTTAATAAAGAAATCTTGATATTATATACCATTTACTCAATATGAATATTTATTAACAAGGAATATTATTTATGAATTAAATTTATTATTTGATTTATGAGTAATGAATTGGAAATGTAGTGATAGGTGGGGCTCAGAATTTTATATCCCCTTGACTCATTGACAGATCGCATGAGACAAACCAGTTTTCAAAACCTATTAAATGGGTTTTTAATGTATATCTACCCATCGATTAAAATATTTTGAAAAAAATTACTTTATGGTAAAGATATCATGATGTATAATATTATTACATCAAAAATTATGAATTTCCTTTATTTTGAATTCATTTATTATTATCCATGATATTATTTCATTGATATTATTCATGGATGCATTTCATGCTCAAGTTATTGATCAAATATCATGTGTTTTCAGTTATTTAACTTTCAATATAGATTATAAATTATTTACTTATGATATATTCTACTTTATATGACCCTTACTAAGTGTTTAATCTCACCTTTATTTTATTCCTTTCCCTAGAATATTAAGAATGGGTCTTTGAATGATTTCAAGGATGAATAATGATTACTATTACTATGTTTTGCATTTTACTTCCAATATAAAAAATGGTTATCATGTATATAGTTCCTTAAGAATACTAAACTAATAAATACTTAATTATTTTATCCCCAGTATTATATGTCAATTTAATAAAGTATTCATTGGATTTTCTTTACTAGAGTTGGGGTTGTTGTAGTTGGTATCAAAGGAAGTTCAATGAAAACCTTGAGAATTAGATTTAGTAAAACATAGATTAGGGAACATAACTTATGTGATCTGAAAATTTACACATTTTTTGTCTTTATTTCACTTATAATTACCAAAATTTTAATACAAATCTTGGGTAAAATAGTGATTTTATGATTTTTTTGAATTCTGGACTTAATTTAAAATTGGTTCAAATTAATTAGTTTTCAATGATTTATTCATTTTTTATATAAATTGTAAAGCTGAAGCCATACATTTTTTAAAATTTGAATTTTATTTAATTTTTTATTCATTCTGGAAATAATATTCTTAAATGGGTTAATTTTTTAGGTTTAATTATTTCAATCATTTTTAAATTAAATGAAATCTATAAATTGATTTTTAAATTTAAATTTAAATTTTTCTAAAAAATTATGATTTTATTTGTGAAATGAAAATTGGAATTTTTGGATGTGATTTTTAAAAAGATGTAAATTTTAGGATTTAATTTGTTGAAATAAATTTTAAATTAATTTGACACTAATTCTACATAAAATTTAAATTATGATATGATTTGTTTTATAATTTTTTTAAAATTTAATTTGAAAAAATTCTCCACTAAAAAATCAGGTTTTCGAAATATAGGTTGAAACGTGGAAAAGTATCATACTAGATTTATGAGAAATTTTTAAGTGACTACATGAAAATAACAGTCACTTATACAAGTGACCACATTCTTTACCTCACAGTCACTATGCTGACCAAATGATGAGTTTCCAAGTGACCATAAGAAGTAAAGTAAAATGGTATCAAGATGATTTTTATGTTATATTAAATGAAAAAAAGTTATTGAAATATCACAGTCACTTGTCTCAAGATTCTATGAAGGTAAAACCCAATCTAGTGTGAGCATCTTGGTCACTTCTAGTAACCTTTATCTATACCTTCTTCAAAGATACCATAGATTAATGGTCACTTCCCAAGTAACTATGCCATATACTTTTCCTCAACATACCATGAGCTTCACCCCCAATTGACCATAGATCCATGGTCACATTCATTTGTAACCTAATGTGAGATTTCGCTACTATCTCTTGTTGAATATCATTGAACCACAGTGGTTACCGAGGATGATTTACACGATGAAGATCATCATCCATTACTTCCCTATTAAAATGAAGACTCCATCACCACTAGGTTGATGATCGGATGAATCTTTGGAACTAATAAAGAAGATAACCACCACGGAGAAGATATAGGTGTTTCACTTGAAGATACAGACCAAACCTATTAACTTAGATCTCACCCAGCCAAACCAGACCCATTCTTGCTAGAGTCACACCTGAATATGACAACCAAGGAGAAGATGATCCACTAAATACAGAAAAAATGTGAATATCGAGGGATATGACTGCATTGTTAAAAAAATCTCCAATCACTTACAAAGAAGGTGACGACCATGGTAAAGTTACACCACTAAATAAAATTACCAATGAAGAAGAATAATGTTCCATTAGTGCTCATTTCCAAATATCGAACTTGTGCTCTCCACACACCTATTCTCTTTATTGAATAAATATTGACTACACTAAAACCTATCTGAATTTTCATCCATCCACAAGATGAATAGGGTGAGCTGCACCTATTTAACCTTACTAGAGAATATCTCTTGATTTGTTCGTAAATTTGAACCTAATGAATCCTCTTAAAGTAATTTCTATAATTTAATTGTTTACTAGTTCTCATTTTGTCCCAATGTGGTTGTTTTGAAGATTGTGAGTCCATGGATCCTTCCCCATGGTTATAATTGTGATTCTATAGGATAATGCACATAAGGTGCTCGTTGAAATTCCACAATGAATTTACAGTAAGCTAGAAATTCATGTTGATGGTTGAATGAAGTTAAAGAGATTCCATGAGTTAAGTGGTCGATTGAAAATAAATTTGGTCATGTAAATCTCTACATGAGTATAAGGAAGCTTTCCAGGAAAACAATATTATTATTTCTAGTTCTAATACAATATTGAACAAGATTACAATAAGAAAAAACTCAAATTCAATGATAGTGAAGACCAATTAACCAGGACCACTTTCTCGCACATGTGACATTAAATTCATTCCT
Organism: Viscum album; assembly: GCA_963277665.1. Taxonomy (NCBI): domain Eukaryota; kingdom Viridiplantae; phylum Streptophyta; class Magnoliopsida; order Santalales; family Viscaceae; genus Viscum; species Viscum album. Next base: position 2,127,406,443 of record OY728130.1, on the reverse strand, counting down.
TATGCAGACACATAAGAATTCCCCAATTTTGAATACTTCATAACGTACCAATGTATTTCATCATCTGATTATTATTGAAGACGTATAGAGAATGATTGTGGGGTGAATGTCTAGGCTGGGAAATGTAACATAGGTACATCCAAAAATAATCATCTCAACCATTTTCTACGACATGTAGATCCCAACTGAAGGATCTTAATACTCTCTACGCTGGAAATGTGGAAGAAAATCAGTTTTTAATAAATAATTCTCATCTTCCCAAATTTAGGATGATTTGAAAACTGTCAAAGATAGGAAAAATTTTATTTATTTTGTTTTTTTCATTTTCAATTCTAATTCATGCTATATTTTTTTCAAATGTGTCATGTGACTCTTTTTTACCTATTCTTTGTGTTCTATAAATCTTTGAAACATGTTGTAATCTCTTCAACTCTATAACTATAGAGAAACTAACCCAAGGGATAATATCTCAGGGTAGATTACATAAGAAACATGTCCTTTAATATTTTTTTTATTTTATATCCTTGATGTGGTAGTACATTGGTAAAAAGAAGATAAATAATATACATCCACTCTTTTTGATGAGATACTACACCAACCAATCCATTAAATCATTTCTCACTATGTTCTCTCTATCAATGGTTCATAATATTGGAGAGCTATGGATTGAGGGATGAACAAAAATATGATGGAGCTAGTGTAGAGATAGCGAATGCCTAGATTAATCTTGTTCATTGCCTCATCACTTTAGAGGGTATCAAATTGAATGTATTGGGATAGATATCTCCTATGTGAATTCAAAACCAAAAAATAGATAGAGAATATAAATAAAATGATATTGATGTGATTTTTAGATGAGAAATAATGTGATTAATGATGAACCTGTGATAAAAACTTTGAATCAAATCCACTTTCACCTTTCTATGTTTGACTTCTGTATTTGTTTAATTTCATAGAATCAAGATAATAAAAAATTATCTACTGATTTTATGATTTCAATATTATTAAAAAAATACAATACTGATTGAGGTAGTGAAACTCCCAATCCCTAATCTTAAGGAGATGACCTTTTTCATCAACTAGGATACATTATAAGATTTTAAATTTTTTGTTTGACCATGGACTATGATAACAACATGATCAACTAAGACCCATTTTTTGGGAGAATGTTCATGTGTTCACAATCTTTAAACACAATTGTAATTTTAATTTTTATGTTTTTATTTGTTTTTTATTCCTTAAAATTGGGATAAGATCTAAGTGTAAGAATTATCTAATATAAAACTGTTATTTTACCCATTTCACATTCCCACAAGAATCCCAAGAGTTGACTTCTCAATGTAAACAACATCAAAAACCTTTGGAATACACCAATGTGTGTGAGGATGGAAGATATTATATAAATGAACCCAAATATCATCAACCACACATTCCCCAACAACATAAAACTGAATAAGATCCTAAACCATAACAAATTAAGAGAAACCTCTATATGATGAAGGAATTTCAATTGAAATAGATCCAAAAATTGAAGGAACAAAAATAAGTTATGAAGGAATTAAGTAGAATACAAGCTGCAAAAGCCACTGTTCTCTGTGAGCTTGTAAAAAAGGAAACAATTGGAAGATTAAGAGTTAGATCCATTGGTCTTTTCATAAGAAGATATTAAATAATATGAGGGGGAGTTTTTATAATCTAAAGACCTTACGTTTTTCATAATTGAACACATTAAATCCAATCTAGTTTACCATTTAAGGAAACATAATGTTTAAACTCTTGAGGGAATCATTGTTTCAAAATTCTATTTCTTTGATATAATTGGAAATAAAATCTCTAATTTCCTCCCACCAATTGTAATTTAAATTACAAAATCAAAATATTTTTTATAGGTCCTAGATGTTGAAAATAAAGATGAAGTGGATTAATTCATTTTTTAATAAAATATGGATTTCCCACTACTTATCCCATCTAAAAAATATAACTTCAAAGATACATTATACCAAGAAAATTACCAACATGATGAATATGAAGAGGGAGATTCAACTGAATTGGATTTATTTCACTCTAAGTTTTTATAATCTGAATTATATACATATCTCCCTAATTTTAATTTTAAAAGTTCATCCCAATTGATGCCCATATTAGAGAATATTGAATGAGAACCTATGGTATCCCACCTTGAAGAGAAATTATATATGGAAATAGTATAATAGACTACCCAAAATTATGAAATAGATATGTATAAAGAATTTTTGGACAACCATCTCATATATGCTCTAGAAGAAGACCCCTAGTGGCTAAAAAACATTGAATGGACTATAATATTAATCTTGTTGAAGATAAAAATGTACAACCATCCAAGTAAGATGAACACATATCCACCCATGAATTGGTTCAAGATGGAGATACTCTGAGACCTATGGTGAATCAACTACTCCCTCAGGAACACTGTGAACATCAACTAGAGGGTGGCACTCTAGTAGGAGAAAAATTCATAGTGGTACCTCATGAATAAAAAAAATTAGAATCTACTACATATAAAGGGGAATATTTTTATTTAATTCTCAACTAGTTTTGATTTTATTAAAAATTAATTATTTAATCACCCTCCCTTTGATGAATATTGTAAAGAAGTACAAGTGGAAAAAGAACTAGATGATGAAGAGGATATAATAGTTATGGAAGAACCCAAGGAGGCCCCATATATTCTCTTTCCACCCACACTTTATCATATAGATCACAATATTGAGGGGTGAATATGTGGCACTCTATCAAAGGGGACCTACAAGAAGTAAAGATGAGAAACATTGGAAAAATCGTATGTGGTGGTTCCAATAATAGAATCCCCATCCTCTAGTGGATTAGGGATAACCATAATACTATCTAGTTGTGGACAGTCCAACTATAGCCTCTATTAAGAGGAAAAAATCAAAGGCTCTCTTATATTCTCTTTTTCTTCAATTTTCCTTTTAATAAAATGTTTCCAATGATTTATTCTATTTACTATAGGTTTACCTAAGCATAAATTCCCAAGGAGACTAGCTCAATGCTTTTGATAGAGAACCTGGGGAAGCTCTTACCTCAATTCATGAATAAATAAATAATCACATGGTTTTTTATATTCATGTTATTTAATTTTTATACAACAAATTAATATTCTATATTTCCTTGAAAAACATTTACATGGTGAAAATAAATTAGGGTAGTTTTATTGATTAGTGTCGGAGATGTAACTCAACATTTTAGTTATTCAGATGCTTTTTAGTTAATTTCATTGAATCTGTGAAAAAAATAGATTACTTTTTTTTATTTTTATTAAATATGTAAATAAATAAATATAAATTTTCTAAAAATACAGTAAAATAAATTTTTTATAGTTTTTTTTATTATTCAAACCTTAATTGAACTTCAGTACTTCCTTGCTTAGTTTGAAAACACCATTCTAAAGTTGAGGAATTCACTCTTTTTAAAATCAAGAGTAATAAATGATTGTTGAGTGGATTGGTCACCTTTTTCATATAATTTTGGTATTAGGACAAGGAAATATAGTGTGAGTGAAAATATTTTTATAGAACCCAAATTATAACTTTAATTAATTATAATTTTTGAACTTAATATGAGATAACTTAACCTTGGTGAAAAATAATAACTTAGGCATCCAACTCAAATTAAATTAAATTAATTCCTTTAAACTTTGAGTAAAATGGGAATTTTTTATCACATGGTGTGTCTCTGAGATAATGGAATTGTGTGTGTGCATTTAATCCCTCTATTGATATTCGAATAAATTCTTTTATATAGTTCTTTGCACATACATTATTGGGAAAAATTTAGAAAAATAAATAAAGTTCCAAATTCAAAAATGAGTCAATTTGGGTGAAGGGAATATATAACCCATTAAGGGAGTGATTAACTTGTAAAAAATTCATCGTAGTTGTATCAAGGAATTGGAAAATTGAACTCTCCATTAAAGAAATTATGAGAGTGTGAAAAATGAAGTGCTTCTTGTTAAAACATTAATTCCACGTAAATATAATTCCATCCACTTATGGGCTTGGAAATTTCATTAATGTTAATTTAAATAGTAAATTAAAATCATAGATGAGGAATGATAAATCGAATAATGGATGAATATGTGTTTTCGTTCAATTTTGGATTATAAATTTAAATCTAGGAAGGATAAAAATTAGGTTTTTTTCTTTTTGAATAAATGAAATTTAATGATAAAATTTCTTGGGAATGAAATAGTTCAAGTGTGGGGGAGTGATGTGAGATGAAAATATCAACATTTTTTTGTATTTTATTAATAATTACCACAATTTTAATCCAATTCCTGGGTAAAATAGTGATTTTTTATAATTTTTTGATTTATAAGTTGAATTGATAATTTTATAAAATTAATGTTTTTCAATGATTCATCTATTTTTTTATAAATTGTAAAGCTGTAAATTTTTTGAAATTTTAATTTTAGTTGATTGTTTGATTCATTCTAAAAAATGATATTCTTAGATGGATTATTTTTTCAATTTTAATTTATACAATAATGTTTTTTAATTAATAAAATCCATAAATTTGTTTCACAAATAAAATTAAAAGTTTTCTTAAAAATTTTGATTTTATTTGTGAAATGGCAGTCTGTAATTTTTTGATGTTATTTTTAAAATTATGGAAATTTTATCATTTAATTTATTGAATTGAATTTGAAATTATTTTAACACAAAATATGTATAATAATTAAATTGTGATTTGATTTTATATCATTTTATTAAAATTTAATTGAAAATTTTATGCCCTAAAATATTATATTTTTGAAGTACGGGTTGGAATTCAACAAAGTCTCATTCTAACCACATGATAAATTTCAAAGTGACCACATGGAACTCAAAGTCACTTATGCAATTGACCATGTTAGGCCCCTTATGGTCACTATACTAACCGCATGATGAGTTTCCAAGTAACCTTAAGAAGAAAATGAAATTATCCATAAGGTGATTTTTGATTTACCACAAATGAAAACATGTTATTGAAACCTCATAGTAAATTTCTTAAATCTATCATGGAGTAAAAACCCAACAAACCATGAGCTAGTTCCTCACTTCTAATAACATGTATCTCTACCTTCTATAAAGCTACCATAGATTCACTATCTCTTCCAAAATTACAATGACACCCACTTCTCTTTAACCTACCACAATATTCACCCAGAACTAACTATAGATTCATAGTCACTTTCCTTTCCAACCTACCATGATCTGGTGTCATTGTCTCCAATTGAATCATGTTTAACCATAGTGATTGTTGAGGACAACTGCCATGATGAAGATCCCAAGATAGCAACACCCTATTAAAATGGACACCAAATAACCACTAGGGTGATGATCGAATGAATCTATGGTGCCTATAAAGATGATGATGAACATAGAGAAGGTGTGGGAACATAACCTGGAGATCCAAACCAGATATGTCACATCAGATCTCACTAGGCTTAATTAGATACCTTATAGATGGAGTCACACCTATTGATGACCACCAAGGATAAGATGATTTTTGAATAATAGCACATTTGAACACCAAAAGAGATGAGAAAACTATTAAATAACTCTACAACCACCTCTGGAGAAGATGAACATTGTGATAAAGCCACATAAATAAATCCAATTACTAAAGAAGAAGAAGAAGAAGAACGTGCTACTGAGAAAACTTATCTAAGATTGAACCTGTGATCACCATGACACTATTATCATTGGTGAATAAATTTAGTTTTCACTAAAACATATTCAAATATTCATCTATATGAAGGATAAAGAATTCAATTCATTCCTTTTGAATATTATTGGAAATGTAGACTAGATCCATGCCTAAATCTGAACCCAATGAAACATCTTAAAAGAATTTCTCTAATTAAATTTTTTATTGGATATTATTTTGCCCATGCGTATGTATTTTAAAGATGTTGAGGCCATGAATCCTTTCCCGTGGTTGTGGTTATGAATCTGAAAGATAGTGAACATGATATGCTCATTTAAATTCCATAATTAAGTTCCATTAAGCAGTATCTACATGTTCAAGAAGGACCAATGTTAAAGAGATTTTGTGAGCTAAGTAATCTATGGAAAATGAAGGCAATTGTGTCAAGATCTTCATGAGTATAAAAAATATGGATGTAAAATATTTATATTTCCATGACCAATACATTATTCAATAAGACTATATAAATCCAAGAGTTAAATAAAAAAATGGAAATTCTTAATTAATCAATCCCACTAACTGGTATGTGTGGCATTAAAATCATTACTCATGTGGTCACATAAGCACACCCTGATTTTCATTTCCCTATGATGCACCAAAACATTTCATCATTTAATTATTCTTAAAGGTGTATGGAGTCTGATTTTAGGATGAATGTCTAGGATGGGAAAATAAATTAAAATTCTTCCAACATAATTCATCTCAATCATTTTTTGCAACTCATAGAGACCAACTGAAGGAGCTCAATGCTTTCTACACTAAATGCAAGGAATAAAATTAATTGTCTATAAATAATTTCCATACTCCTTGATTTAGTATGATTTGGTATATTTAAGTGATATATAGACTCTTTTATAACTTATTTCTACATTTTCAATTCAAATTCATGCTCGATTTTTGTTCAATTGTGTTGTGTGACTCTTCTATTCCCACGATCCTTTGTTTTTTTCCCAATATCAATTTCATTTCATAATATATTTAACTCAATAACTATGGAGAACTAAACTGAGGGATAATATAAAATGGTATATTAAATAATTACCCCATTCTTTAATATTTTCTATTTTTTCATCCTTGATACGGTAATACATTGGTAAGAAGAAGTTAAATAATGTTCATCTTCTCTTTCTGATGAGCTATTGTACCGTCAAATCTATCAAATAATTTCTCAAACCATTCTCTAAATTTTCAGTCCATATTATAGGAACACTATGGATTGAGGGGTGAACAAAATATGATAGTGTTCTGTGTGGAGATAATGAATGCCTCAATTGAGCACGTCCATTGCCTCTTCACTATATAGGAGGTGGAACTAGATGTATAGGGAGAGGTCTCTTCTATATACATTCAGAACCACAAAATAGTTTGATAAGAGTAATACAAGAATGATATTGACATGATTTTTGGATGATAACTACTTCAAATAATGATGAACCTATGTGAACAACCCCGTATCCAACCCACATTCTCCATTTAAGTGTTTGAATTCGGTATTTAGATTTAATTTCATAAAATCAAAATCATAAAAATTTATCTCATGGTTTCTTGCTTTCAAAATTAAGTAAAAATTTATATAAGTGATTGAGATAGTGAAACTTTGAAACCCTACTCCTTAATATATGGCCTTGGTAATCCACTAGGATACGTTAAGGGGTTTAAAATGATATTTTACCATGTCCCATGATAACAATGAAATCAAGAACCCTATAAAGTAATTTGAGTGTATTTATAATTATAGGAAATATCATAAAATTTTAATTAAGGTAGTGATTATATAGTTTGCCTAGAGACACGTATCTTTCTAGATACTATATTTGGATGTGGTTTAGGCATAGATTCATTTAATGGTAATAACCCAGAAAAGAGTTATTTGAATATATATCATCCATCATTTTGGTGTGTGGTGAGTGTTACCTTACTACCCACCTAGTTTTACACTATAATAGGATATTATTACTCTAATTCACATTTTATTTATGAACCATTGTGAAGGATTTCAATAGATAATGATCTTGGGTGACCTAGGTTAAACCTAAGGTGTCTTAGATTGAAAAGAAGGTGTCGTTATTTATACATACAATAAATGATTTTCAGGATTATGTGATTTCCCACTATGATTATTGTTTTTAATACTATGCTTTTTAGATTAAATCAATTGATGGAACTAGAAGTAAATTTGTTAACATTGAATGTGATACACAAATTAATGATTATCCTTATTGGAAACCAAATGAGATAGGAGATAGAAGGAGAATCCTTGTGATTATGACTAATTAGATATCATATTATATGGTTAACAAATTCCACTAGGATGAGTTTCTTGACATTCCTGATAAGATAAAAATTATTTTTCATGAAGACAATAGAGGAAATAGGATTTAGTTTCCTAGATTTCAAGTATGTTGGAATAATCACTAATGGAATGTCTTGGAGGAATGAGAATATGTTTTATGTGTGAAAAAGAAGGGCATAGAGAAAGTAATTTCCAAGGGAAAATGAATAGTTTAATATAGGGATATAAAGATCATCTTAATGTACCATTTATAGTTTAATGTATTATGTCTGGGGAAACATGGTAATTATCTGATTCAATTCCCTAATATAAGGTTTAACTCCTAGAATAAGGAAGGACCTATATTATGACAATCATTAACATGAAAGGATCTATATTTTTACATATTATGATTCAAAAATTATGTTGTATAATGTTTATAGCAATGATATTATGGTTATAAGAGTCATAAAACATATCAGGATTATTACAAATTAGTTTTCTTTAGGGATTTGAAAACATATGTTTAAGGGTTCTAATAGCCAAGAAAAGTGATTTAGTGATAAGGTGATATTTTTATACAAGATGTGATCAAGAGAAATATAATCTTTTATATGTGCTTGATGTTGAGTTGATAATGTTTAGTTAGAAAAGTAATTATTGGAAATGATTAAGTAAATGGGATAGTATTGATAACCTTGAAATTGGTTAGTGATTTTATGAAAAAATGATTTAGGTGTTTTTTTATGAAGATTATTTCTTTTTAGAATTATGGAATATACCAACTTTTATGTGGTGTATATACTTCCCCTTTTATGTATTTAACTTAAATATATATTAATTTATGATGATTAATATTTAAACTCAATTTTACACTTTTAAAGTGTTATAATTAAAAATTTAGAAAAAAGGTAATAATTTAGTTTATAATTTCATTTTTCTTTGATTGTGTATATTCTTTGTTGAATGAATCTTATAATTTATACTTAAAAAAATTCATATATTTTTTTATCCTATATATAGTTAAGGATTATCCTTATTTTAAACCAATTTTCCTTTTATTTGTCACATGAATCAAGAAAATAATGGTTAAAATAAAATTTGGTCTTATTTCTCTTTTTTATCGCATATATTTTTCTTCCACATCCATATTTTTCAAAATCATTTTAAAAGTCCTTTTTATTGACTCAAATGATTTATTAAAGAAATTTTAAGTTATACTTGAATTTTTAAAAAAATTTAAAGGTATATTTCAATTTTTTTAAAAACTTTTCATCTTCAAATTTCTATACAAAAAGTCAAAAGGAATGTTTTTTAACATATATGGTGTTAAAGGACTTTCCTACCACCATAACTATTGTACACTATTTATCTTCTTCTACAAGATTTAAATGTTTTAAAATAAAATTTATTTAATGAAAATTTATTTTAAATATTTCACTTTCATTTTTTTATCCACCAAAAGTCTTTTTCTTATAATAAAATATACTTTTTCAGATGAACTAAAGGTCATCTCTCATCGCTTGATTAATTTTTTGGTCATTATATATCTCTTGAAACAGAAAATTTCTTATGATAATTTGTCATCAGAAGTATCCATATTCTTTGTATCATGGGTATGATTATTTCTTAAATTGTTTACCATTTCTACATATGGAGTTCTATTATGAAGGTTATATGATTAAATAGGGAAATCATGATATTTTGTAACCTTTACTCAATATGGATAATTAGTGATAAGACATATTATTTTTGAATTAAAATTATTATTAAATATATGAGGAATTTATTTTACATATAGTGATGGGTGGGGACCTAAATTGTATAATCCATCGATGCATCAATAGGTATAATAAGAAAAATGATTTAGACAAACTTATTAAATGGGTTTTTGGTGTATACCCACCCATCAATTAAACTGTCTTGGAACAAGGCCTTTATGGTAAAGATATCATGATATCTAAGATCATGATATCCAACATTAGGAATTTACTTCACTAAGAAATTAGTTATTATTATCCCTGAGATTATTACATTGATATTATCCATGGATAAATTTCAAGCTCAATTTATTGATTAAATTTCATGTATTTTTAGTTATTTACCTATCCAAATTGATTATTCCTTATTTTATCATGATAGATTCCATTTTACATAACCCTAATTAATCATTTTAGATAACCCTTATTTTTTTCCTTTCCTAAGGATATTAAGAAGGAATCCTTAAATGGTTTTAAGGATGAAAAATTATTATTATTATTATTTATATTTTATTGCCAATATAAAAATGGGAATCATATAAAATATATAGTTCTTCAAGACTCCTAAATGTATCCATCCTTGGTGATGTGATCTCTTGTATCTTATGATAATGTAATAAAGTAAACAACATTTATGGGTAATGTCACGACTCGTCCCTTAGGGCCCGTGCCATAACTACCCCGATTCCTCCTTCCATAGTCTAGAAGCTGGTGACTAGCACAAGAAAGGAATATCCCAAAAAGGAAAGGCATTGTCTTTAAACCTATACACATACAGACAGGTAACACTATAGAAAGCAATACACAAAGGAAATAAATTAGTACAACCACCACAAAGCATCACCACTAAGAGTAAAAGGTGTAAACTGAAAGTAAAGGGTCTAAAATACAAACCAAACTAAAAGTAAAGTACATAAAAAGAAGTAAAATATTTGGAGGTCGTCCTCTAAGGATCCTACCTAAAGGGTAGGTGTGACTCACTATTAGATGTCTCTAAATCACTCCACGTCTATTGATCTACCTATGGGCACCGTCTATCCTTGGCTCCCCAAAGTCCCAGTCAAAGATGTATATCATCTTCATAAGACACAATAGGTGCGGGTGAAGCTCATGCAGGGGTGAGTATAACATTACTCGGTAGGGGCCTCGAGACCAACTTGGGTCTCATAGAAATACACAAAGGAAAATACCACAAAGAAAGATCTCAAACTGAACCACAAAGAAAAAGAATCATCTCACACTAGTTATAACTTAAGTACCAAATTAAAGATGATTATCCACAAGTCTAGATCATCATATTCTATTGATAGGCTCTACTACTGATCCACGAAGGGTCTCTATATTGCTGATCCATGAAGGGTCTCTCTACTGCTGATCCATGAAGGTTCACCCTCATGTTGATCCATAAAGGGTTTCTCCTTTGCTGATATATGATGTGTTTCTCTGTGTATGATCCACATCGGTCATTGATACTGCTGATACACAAAGGTTTACTCTCTTACTAATCCATGAAAGGTCACTCCATTACTGATCCATAAATGGTCTCTCTTCATTCTTCACATCATATCCAGCCACTGGATTCCCCCACATAGCATGCTTGATTTTAGGAGGATACTCTCCTCAATCCATAGATTTTACCTCAACCACTACAATGTATCATATAGAGTAACCCAAAGGATTTTCTTGCCTTAAGGGTCCCAACATGACAGACGATGCATCGAAAGGACGCTTGGTCTGTAAGATATGGGCATTTTTGTAAAAAGGGCCTGATTGGATTTGAGTCTAAACCCAACCATATATACTATAAACTCTACCAAAACTCACATAGATTATCTCATAAGGATAGCCTCATTTCAAGGGTTCTCGTGCCATAGATGGCACGTCAATCAGATGTCTGGTCTGCAAGTTATTGACGTTTTTCCAAAAAGGGGTAGGTTGGGTTTGGGTCTGGTCCGACCGACCTGACCCGATCCACTAACCCATCCCAGACCCAGCCTGGCTTGGGTCAATTTTGTTGGGTCGTGGGCCTATTGGGCCATGGTTTGGGCCTGTTGGGGCAGGTCCGGCCCACTCGCAGCAACCCTACCCGTTGAGGAGGGCCAGCTTCTCCAGCTCAGACGCAGCTCACCCACGTCTGGTTCGTCACCTAGAAGTACCAACTGGCACCACCTCTCCTTGTGGCCTATTCAAGTAGAGAACCATCTTGGTATATCCATATGCGGCTCTGCCACATCTCTTTCATCCATCATGGCTGGTAGCCTGCGGACCGTTCCACCCACACGTGTTCGATAGACCGCATGCCTCCAGTGCACCTGAGCGGCCCGGACCCGGGCCACACCTCCATGTGGCGCCAGTCGATGCCTCACTTCAAGCCACCATAACACATATATGGGCACGCTACCTCCCTTTTCCTACATCTACCGTCTTGGTCCACCACTAGCAGTTCTTCTACGGGCCACCAGATTTGCAATTGTGGTCTATTTCTTGAATCGTCTGCACCTACAGGATCGTAGAGTTTCCTCCTTCGTTGTGACAATTTAAAACTTTCCTTTCCACCATTTTGAGAATTTAATCCATGAATAATTCACAAGAAAAGAAGGATGTACTAGGGCCTTGTTCGTTTTGACCCACGCCCTCCGCATTAGAGGTGTATAATCAAAAGGGGGTTTGGGATTTCAACACATGAATCTACCCCACCATTCAAGTTCCCAAATTTAACAACCCTCCCTCAAGAACACATAATCCACGGATCAACCTATTATTGGTTTGGTTTGTTCTCATTGTTTTTGAATGAGGAATGGGTAAATCATAGCAACCACAAAGAAATCATAACCTCTACCTAGATTTTTGGATCTGTTGCTAATGATGGATGAGATCTGCATCATTGTCATCAATATGTGAATTGTTGTCATTCATTGTCACATTTTTCATTCTTATTTGGAGAGAAATTGACCTATAGGTTTGTCTGAGAATCAATAGGATTTAATTCTAAACTCTCTGATGTGTTAGTTTAATAAAAAAAATGTCACAGTGTTTCTATTACATTTCAATGTTTCATTGTTATGCTATTTCATTTATGAAATAGCGTAGCGGTTATGATTTCAAAATAAGACATTAATTATCCTCATTTAATGTTCCTCATCATTGCCTCATCACCAAAATACAGTGCCATTTCCCACCTCTCAATGATGTGAAAGAAAAATAAAAAAAATCTAAGTTATTTTATTATTTTCTAAAAAGTCCAAATATTAACTTTTCCATCTGACCCTTCCCAGTCGAAGTTAAGTCTTTTCTAGGTAAATTCTAGAATTACATGTTCAACAGTGACCTCATATTTTTTATCTGTCCACCAGTTCAAAAGTTAGAAAAACACACTTGCATGTTTACTTATGTGAACTAAAGAAAAGTTCAAAATTCCATTATGGGCTCACTGAGCCTTGGAATCACGTGTCACCGAAGCGTGTGGTCTCTAAATAATTCCATGTAATTTTAAAAAATACATGGAAATTCTAGGACATTTCATTCTCTCCACCTTATGGATTTACATCCCTGAAATCCAAAACAATGGCTAATAAAACAAATGGGGGTATTGAGCCCGAATCTGAGCCTCCCGCTCCCATGTTCGCTCTTAAATATTATTCTATTTCCACCAAACGTGCACGAGAGGAATTGATCATCCACAAAGGAATCGATCTTTCTTATCCTCTATTTCCACCGAAAACTCTGCAAATGTTTCCCCATCATCAATGTCCAGCTTTTCCCAATTGATGACATGTGATGGATAATGTGCGTACCCCCATAGCTATGACACATGAAAAACATAGTGTACCTGGTGCATATGTGGGGAAAGAGCTAGAGGGTATGCCACCTTGCTAAATCTTCTCAGAATCTGGAAAGTTTTGATGAACTTCAGAGATAACTTTCCACCCCATCCATATCTCCACAATCCCCATTGGGGTGAGACCTGAAAGAAAACATGGCCTCCCTCCTCGAACTCCAATGTTATCCATCTCTTATGGGTATAAGAGTTACGTCTACTTTGTGTAGTCCTCATCTACTCCTGAATGATGTGAACCTTTTCAATGGTGTCTCATACCAACTCTGGACCTATGAGTGCTGACTCCCTTAGGTCTATCCAGTATAGAGGTGATCTACATGGTTTCTTGTACAAGGCCTCAAATGGTGACATGCCAAAGGTGGGGTGATATCTATTGGTTTACACAAACTCCACCAGTGGAAGGTGGTCTTCCCAACTGTGACCAAAATCCAGGATACAAGTATTAAGCATATACTCCAAGGTCTGTATAGTTTTTTCTATCTGACCATCTTTTTGGGGGTGAAAAGCTATGCTCAAGAGCAGTTGAGTCTCAAATGCCACATGCAACGCCTTCCATAACTGGGATGTAAAGAGTGTGTCACGATCTGAGATGATCGTCGAAGGAACCCTATGATGTCGTACAATCTCCTAGATGTAGAGGTGTCCCAAGCCCTCTAATGATCCCTAGTCCCAAATTTGTAGGAAGAGATATGACTTGGAGAGTAAGTTAACGATCACCTAGATAGAATCGTAGCCCCTGGACATGCATGATAACCCCATCACGAATTCCATGGAGATACCATCCCATTTCTATTCTAGTACCTCAAGTGGTTGTGTCAAGATAGTTGGGACCTGATGCTTGGCCTTCACTTTATGACACGTGAGGCATCATGAAACGAACTCTGCCACCACTTTCTTCATCCTGGAAAACCAGTATTGACGTCAGAGGTCTTGGTACATCTTCTCCACACCAGGATGTACCACCAAAGGGGATGTATGGAACTCCCTCAAAAAATCCTCCCATAATTTCACTAGTAATATAGTGCATCATTTGAAAAGGATAACATAATCCCCACCAATTGAAAATCCATTAGAAGCTTGTCCAGAGGATAACTGAGCACATCGGGCCTTGCAGTCACCATACACAAGTTGTTCCTCCCTAACTTGCTGTAAGTGTGGGGGAGTGATAGTCCTAGACTGGAGGTATTCTTGTCCATCACTATCCACAAAGGATATTTTCATTGCGGCTAGTTACTATATCACCTCACTCAGTAGCTATAAACTAGACCTCCTGCTGAGTGTGTCTACTGCCATGTTCTCTTTCTTAGGATTGTATACTATCTCAAAGTAATAGTCCTAGAGGAACTACATCTATCGTTGTTGTCTCAAGTTCAGGTCCTTCTGTGAGAATATATACCTGAGACACTTGTGGATGGAGTAGATAGTAAATTTTTCACCCATCAAGTAGTGTTGCCACATCTTCAAGGAAAATACCACTACTAATAACTCCATGTAATGGGTCACATAGTTCTTCTCATGCTTCCTCAAATAACATGATACGTAGGCAATCAATGGTCGCTCCATAATTAAGAAACAACCCAGTATTGTCCTTGATGCATCACAGTATACCACATAGTCGATTCCCTCTTCTTGTAACCTCAATAATAGAGCATTGTTCAAGCTCTACCTCAGTTACTGTAAGCTCCTCTGGAATTTCTCTATCCACACGAAGGTTTTTTCCTTATTTTTCAATTAGTTTATAGGTGCTGCTGCTCTGGAGAATTTAGTCACGAACCTCCAGTAGTATCCGGACAACCCCAAAACACTATGTACCTCAATCACGCTTCTAGGTGGCTCCCAAGTAAGAACTACCTCTATTTCTCTGGATCCACTACAACTCTAGCCTCCAAGATAACATGTCCCAGAAAGTGGACCTCCCGAATCTAGAACTGTCACTTTGAAATCTTACTATAAATCTGGTTCTCTCAGAGTGTGTCCATGACTATCTACAGGTGTGCAGCATGCTCCCCCTCCGACACCGAGTGCGCTAATATTTCATCAATGAAGACCACCACAAAATGGTCTAGGTAAGGTTGGAAGATCTTGTTCATTAGTCCCATGAACATCATTAGGGTATTGGTCACACCAAAAATATAACAATCCTTCTCTTTATTACACACATAAACATGATTTATTACATAAAATTGCACTTAAGACAACTCTAACGATTGATAGGTCTAGTTTCTTGGGAAATTAGGAACATCACATAACAACTTAGAACATAAAACAAAACATCATTATTGAAAACTTATTTTACATGACCACACACATTCCTTCGTACTTAGCATTGCATGGGATAACCTGAGGACATGCATAAGAAAACGGTGAGATATAAAGCCCAGTAAGGGAGTAAACAAGGAATAACATGAAGAATACAGTACATGTTAGGCAATAGGAATATCAATAGAGCATAAAAGAAACATGAAAATAAATGCATGATAATAAAATGGAAATGGGGCATTAACATTTAACATGATATTAGCATGATCCAAATCTCATTACACATGAAGCATGAGTAGACCGTCATTTCACATGAATTAGAATGAGTAAAACCTCATTGTTGTTGATGTATTATGATACTAATCTTTACCCAATGCATTGGAGCGCTATCAGGGCCCAGCCTTCTTAATCATTTCATTTCATGCATAAGTGTGTCACGTAGATCATGTAACATGTATTCATTAAACATTATCATTTATTTCACGGTAAAGGAATGTGTAATTAATACATGAAACACTATAATCAATAATTAAATGTGAATAAAGGTGAATACCCTTGAAAGATAAATGGTCATGGTATTCACTACACAATGACTTTGGCTTGGAAAATTGTGGTGCAATTTCAGCAGCATAACCACATGACATAAGGATTCATAAAAATGGTTGATGAGAGAGAAAGGGGTGTATCATCATATTTACATGAAATGTAAAGTAATGGGGTTATTATATACATGTCCTAACATATTTAATGGAATTTAGATTCATAATAAAAATTAATTTCTTGAATGTAAATGAGAAGAGAGAAATTCCTTACAGAATTCTGGCATGGTAATGGGTGTACATGGGAGGCAATACTGAGAGATAAAGAGGTATCTCATCATTCAAACATAATTAGGGAAGTATGTGGGAGTTTAGAAATCATACCCAAACATTTTTAATTGAAAATACTAGGTTATAGAAACATAAAGAAACTTGGACAAAATTGAGAGAAGAAGAAATCCCTTACTTGGAAGTGTGATCCCAAAGGATTGGGAGAGGCTTGAGAGAGGATTATTAGGATCTTGGGGAGCCTTGAGATGATTCTAGAGATAAGAGGTAAGATTTTGGTCAAGATCCAGAGGCTTTTAGTGAATAGGAAGTGGGAGATTGGGTGGGTTTATATAGGAAAATAGTGGGAATTCTTTATTATTTAGGTTTTGGACACCACACATTAAACTATTCAAAACCACAAACCAACACATGGTTTTTTCCCATGGTTTCTTCCAAAGGGGATTGGGAAAAATTATTTTATAAGGCCAATGGATAAAATTCATAAAATATTAGGATTTCTTATGTGGAGGTGAGTCACACTCTCAAAGAAATCAATTTAAAAGTAAAAATGTTTTAAAAGTCTTGGGGGTCCACTAAAGCTTTGTAAAAAAAATAAACATAAAATCGTATTATTTTAATATTAAAAAATATATTGGAAAAAAATAACATTTATAGTATTTTATTACATCACTGTTGGGTCATTATGATGTCATAAAACACATTTTATATTAATATGGTATTTAATTTTTACCCAAAAATTCAACTCTCAGAGAATTATGAAAAATTCACCATTGGTTAATTTCCACATTCTGATTATAAAAATAATATTCATTTTATCTATATAATTTTCTAAAAATGTGATTTTTTTACTTTTCAAATAAAATAAGTCATTTATCAAAAATTCATGGGTTTTGATAAAAATAGCTTTCAAACATTAATAAAAATCAAAATTGTCTTCATAAAAATTATATGATCATTTATATTTAATAAAAAGTAATTTAGTAATATTATTTTATTAAAATATAAAAAATACATTAATTCATAAAAATATATTTCTTAATTGAATATTAACTAAAAATACAATTTCTGCTTTAAAAAATATTTAAAAAGTAACAATAATAAAAGGAATGTATATTCTTTATTATATAAAAAATAATTCACATAATCATAGTGTTAAGGTCTTGTTACATAACCCCTTATAATACCCACATAAGACTGAAGGGTAAAGTGTGCGATGGTGATAGACTCTTGGGGTGGCTCAGATAACATCACTCAGGTGGTAATCCATATCAACTTACACTTCTCTAGTAGTTAGTTTCGTTCGAGCTTAATGTGTTGAAGCTGAGATTGGGCTTGGTCAAGAGAAAAGCCCAATGACGCCACCTATTTTTTAAGCTCCAAAAAATGGGCTTCGTATGGAGAAATTCTACTGGATGAGGCAATCACTTCCTTTTTTTGAGTAAATTGGATCTGTTAAAGCCCTGTATTTATACTAATCATGTGATCACTGTTCAATAGCTATATTAGAAATGGTCACAATTCTTAATGGTGTTTTTGAAATCCAAAAACATAAAACTAAGTAAGTACATATAACCATTTTACAAAATAATAAATTTAATTATATCAAGATTAATTTTCATTAATAAAAGTTTAGGACATTACAATCTACCCCCTTAAGAAATTTTTCCCTTGACATTTACTTTTCCCACACTAAACAAATGTGGGTAACTCTCCTTTATCACTTCCTATGATTCCCACATTTCTTCTTCAAACTTTTTGTTTCACCAAAACATATTGACGAGGGGAACTATCTTATTTCAAAGAACTTTTTCCCTATGATCTAAGATCTTCACCGGATTCTCTCCATTGGAGAGTTTATTCTCTAATGGTACCACCTATGGATTTAAGAACATGTGATGGGTTAGGTATGTACTTACTCAAGAGTGATAAATGGAGTACATCATGTACTTGAGATAATTTTTGTGGGAGTGCTAGTCGATAGGTCACTACTCTAATTCACTCAAGGATCTCAAAAGGAATGATGTACCTTGTACTAAGATTTCCCTTCTTCCCAGATCCCATAACTCTCTTCCATGGTGATATGTGGAGGAATACTATTTCTCTAACATCAAACTTTAGGTCTCAGCAATGATTATCAGAATAGATATTTTGTGGACTCTGAGTAGCTTTAACGTGTTATTGGATGGTCTTAACCTTCCCCACCATTTCTTTGACCATTTCTAGACCTAGGAGTTTTCTCTCCCCAACTTCATCTCAATATGTTGGTGTTCTACACCTCTTCCCATACAGAGCTTTATAAGGATCCATTTGGATTCTTGAGTGGAAACTATTGTTGTAAGAGAACTCAACTAGAGGGATATGTTGATCACATCCTCCTTTTAAGTTCATTGAGAATGCTCTCAACATATCCTCAAGTGTTTGGATAGTACACTCGAATTGGCCATCAGTTTGGGGATGATAAGCCATACTAAAGTTCAGCTCAGTATTCAGAGTGTGTTGGAGACTCTTCTAGAACATAGAGGTGAATCTTGGATCTCGATCAAATACAATAGATAGTGGTACTCCATTAATACATACCACTTATCTTATATATATTTGTGCTAATTGATCCAATGATAAATCCTATCGAATTGCAATGCAGTGTGCAATATCTGTAAGACGATCAACAACATCCCCGATAGAATTTTTGCCTTTGGATGTCTTTAGAATCCCAGTGAAAAAGTCCACGGTGATGTTCTCCCATTTTCATGATGGTATGGATAATGGTTGCATCATCCCCTTAGACATCTTCCACTCAAACTTTACTTGATGACATACTAGGAACTTTGATGTATACTTAGTGATCTCTTTCTTCATGTTATCCTACCAATAATTCTCTTGGAGATCTCGATACATCTTTGTGTTTCCTAGGTGAATGGAGAAATTCAAACAATGTTCATCATCCAAAAGTTCTTTCTTTGACTCCAGACTTGATGGAACACATAGTCTTTTCTAAGATCTCACAATTCCTTCTTCATTAACATTGAACTCCAAGGATTTCCATTTTCTAATAGTTCCCACTTTCTTTTGAATTCCCACATCACCTTTTTGATAATCCTTTAACCTTTCCAAAAAAGACGATTGAGAAATCATGTGGAAAGGATTGATGATTTTCCCTTCTTTATGATTCCCATGTCTGTGTTAATTAAATCTAAGAAGATTTGATCCTTTTCGATTCTCATCAATGATATAATCACTGTGTCCTTTCTAATTAGAGCATCTGACACCTTGTTTGATTTATTAGAGTGGTAATGGATTGAGAAGGCATAGTCTTTGATAACATCTAACCATCTTTATTGGTGCATGCTTAACTCTTTCTATGTGAATATATACTTGAGGCTTTTTTGGTATGTGTATATTTCACACTTCTCCCCAAAGAGGTAATGTTGCCAAATTTTCAAAGTGAAGATTACTAAAGCCAACTCCAGATCATGTGTTGGATAGTTTTTCTCATGACCTTTAAATTTCCTTGAATCATAGGCAACAAATTTTTCATTTTTCATCAACAAACAACCCAGGCCCTTCTTCTAAGAATCATTAAATACTAAAAAAAGTACTCCACTTGTGGGTAATGTGAGCACGGGTGTAGGGATAAGCCTTATTTTAAACTTCATTAATCTCTCTTCACATTAATCACTCTAAGAAGACTTGAATCCCTTATGAGTTATCTTGATAATAGGGTTTGACAATCATGATAAATTTCTCAAAAATTGGTTATAATATCCATCTAACCCCAGAAAACTATGGATATTCGTTACCGATGTTGTCCTTGGTCATCCCTCAATTTCTGTTTTCTCGGATGGATCCACAGATATACCATTTCTTGTGATGATATGACCCAAGAATGATACCTCATTCAAAAAAACTCACACTTGTTGTACTTTGTATAGAGCTTCTCCTTTCTCAAGTTATCTAGTACAATTCTTAGATATTCTTCATACTCCTCCTTGGTTTTGGAGTATATTAGAATATCATCAATAAAGGCTACCAAAAATTTGTCAGGGTAATCTCCAAAGACTCTATTCATCATGTACATGAAGCTTTTTAGAGCATTAGTGAGTCCAAAAGGAATTACTATTAATTCATAGGGCCTGTATCTTGTACGAAAAGTAGTCTTAGGTATATCCTCCTTCTTCAACCTTACTTGATAATATCCAGACCACATATCAACATTGGAGAAGTATTGTGCTAAACATAGTTGAATCAATTAATAACACATTGAGTGTCGAATAGAGAATTCCTTTCCTCTGTCGTAGCTGCATGTTTTTCTTATTGGTAGTTAATATCCAGGTTCCCTTCTCTTCCACACCTAAATCATTTCCTAATCCCCTTTAGGAAATTTCCATGGTGCTTCTTTCCGCACCTTTGGAAAGTTGGGTGCTGGATTTTCTTAGAACCATTGGATTTGTCCATCGGACTATCAAAATTAAATTCCACCTTATTCTTTTTATCCCCATGATACCATTGAGATTTAATGATCTCCATTTCAACTTTCAGGGCACATCAGACAATTTTCTCATAGCTCTCGAAGTCACGGATCGCTAGGGATTTTCATAGGCTAGTTTTTAGCCCACCAAAGAAGTGGTGAACCTTGAATTTGGGAGTAATGACAAATTTAAAGGCATATTGTTCAATCCCTATGAAGTTTTCCTCGTACGCTCTAATGGATTCATCATCATTTTTCTTGAGGGATAGGAAGTACTTTTCTATATTAAGTTAGAGGGTGTGAGGAAAATATTTGTCAATAAATATTTTCTAGAAATCCTTCCATTCCAACGCCTCGATCTCCTCCTTAGGCTTTGTATTTTTTTATCAATTCCCTCCATATATCAGCTACACCCTTCATATGATAAGCATCCAGAAAAACTTTCTCTTGTTTCGAACATTGAAGGATAGTGAATATCTTTTTAATGGATTTGATACTTTCTTCAGCAATTCAGGGATCAGATGATCCATTAAAAGTAGGAGGCCTTTGTCTCATGAGGCTCTCAATGGTGACTTGTTCTTTATTAGGGGGTTGAATGTTCTTTTGGACCCATGTTTCTATTCAAAACATTCGTTACCTGATAGAGTATCATGAAAAAGTTCATGATTCCCACTCCTATCAGATTGGGAATCTCATTAGAATAATGGTTACATTGATCTTCATATCGGTTTTTATCATGAGTCCTCCTATTACTGAACACTGGATGGAATAAAAGGAAAGTTAGGGGTAACAAATAAAAGGTTAATCCAAAGAGAAAAATGAATGACTTATAAATTACTTTTATTTCCTTAACTTATGAACTTATAGGCTTAATTATATGTTATTCATGATATACTTCCCAACATATATTCTTTGGGCCATTTTTTCCCTTAATAATGGTTCATGTAGAGACCCAGGCTTAACATACATGGATATTACATTACTTTACCGGAATACTTAATACATAACAAAAACAGACACCCAAGGACCATAGTAGTTTAGTGTCTTTGGAAACTCGGAACATAATCTTCTAATCATGGTGAAAGATCATCAACATCTCCCATAAAGATCTTCCCCTTTTTTTCTTACCTAAAACCGTTCCTTATATCTTGGGGAAAATAAACCATAGAAAGGGTGATCTTGAATGCTCAGTATGGGTAAACATGGATAACATAAAAAAATCCATAAACATTTGAACATAAAAACATGAACATAAAATCTAAACATCAAAATCTTGAGCAATGACATAATACATGGAAGTACATAAGGCATAGATCACCAAGGAACATTAATCATGATAAAATAGCATGGGAATAAAACATTTAATTATGGAAAACCATTAAGAACATGATATGATTTCCATAGTAGCCAAGGCACTGCTGCCAAGACCATCATAGTGGACAAATTCCATTACTGAACCAGGTTTACTTGTCGTTCCAGCCCTGTATTACTGAACCGGATTTAATTGTCATTCCAGCCATGTTTATCTCATGAGATATAAATCTTTACCCAAGTAATTGGATAGAGATATAGGTCCCACCCATCTCATATTGAAATCATTCTTACGTGTGCCACAAAACAATTATAAATCATTCATCATAACCCAATGAACAAAATGGGTTTCATAAAAATCATCCTTTCATAACATAATCCATATAAAATAAATGGATATAATTTCATCATAAGAAAAATCAAACCATATAAATAATAGATAAATTATACTTGAAACATAAACATACAAAATAATGTCATCTTAGATGGAAAATAGTTTTGATAAAACACTTGAAAGGAATTCTTGAAGAAAATATCATTTCTTCTTCAAAATCATTCTCTTTTCTCCAAATGTCATGAAATTTTAAAAAAAAATTGTTGAAAATATTCATGAAATATTTTAGAATAATATTCATGGAAATAAGGTTTTATGAAACCATAAAATTTTGTTAATTTCGTATAAGTTAAAAAACATTCTTCTCTTACTTTTTCCAGAAAAGTCAAAAAGTACCTCGTATGGTAAAAAAAGAAATATTCCTTCCATACCATGTGGTAAAAGTCAAAAAAAGGTAAAAATGACTTTAAAAATACATGGAATAATAGTAATAATTTATTAAAATATATTTATAATACATGGATATGGATGATAAATATAACCCCATTAAATACTGAAGTATAAACAATCTCAGATAAAAATGAGAGTGTGAGATTTTCCCTTACCTTAGGTCCGATATGATTGGTATGTATCCTAACCTCCTGTATAATGATTTAAATAATTCCATTGACTTATTCCAGATTCATAGTCATTGTTATGATATCATATATGGTCATATTCTTATCTGTTTATTAGTAACATTTCGTTGTTACTTGTTATTTGGGTGTTAAATGCTTTATGTTCTTATGCGTGTTTTGTCAAATAAATTTGTATTCCTATTTTTAGGTTATAGAAATATCAATTAAATAAGGGTATATATCATATTTATTCATTCAATTTATATAATCATTCTTTAATGGAGATCAGGTAGAACGAGTCACATCACATCGTGGAGACGGTAGGTCGTACGTACGCACGAGCGATGATATCATTCTCCTGATGTGTGTAATTATATTGAATTGTATGGTGTATAATATTTAAGAATAAATATCACTTTATAATAATCATATATATTTATATCTTCCATCATTATACCCATCCAATCATGTTGGTGATGAAAAACAGATTACACTGCGGCGTGGAGACGGTATTATGTACGTACGCACGCGCTCTGATTTCATTTTTTGTAGGATGGATAAAAGGTGAAATATTGTTGTTTCATATTTATAATAACATATATGTATATGAGTGATACTGATGTTATTAATTTATAATTAAAAAACAAATTAAGATAAAGTATAATAAAAAATAAATTTGAAAGGATCAGTAGAAGATATTACCTCTTCCTCGAAATGCCTCCTTTAAACTTCCACTTAGGGCACTAGAGTTGGTATATTGAGAAGAATAGAACCTCTATAATGTAACTATAGAGGATGATAAGAGTAATTGTAAGGGTTTGGTTAAGATTTAAGGCTCAAAATTGAGATAATATGAGCGGGAAGGAGGTGCCCTTATATAGGAGAGGAGAGGGGCACTTTTGGAATCCTCCAAAATATTAATTTATAATAAACGCAAGCACCATATAAAAACTTCTAAAGTGACTAACATTAGGATATGAGATAATATAATTTTGTAATATCATCAAAAAATTAAATTTATACATGTTTTTATTTTATTTTAAACCTTATCATTTTGATTTATCCGTATTTAATCTATGAAATTTTATTTGTGGTAATAATGTTCTAAATTTTAAATTGTTTTAAATACATACTTATGTGTTGTTAATTGTAAATAATTGGATAATTTATGACATGGTAGACCATATAAATTTTAATTTGTAATTTTTAAATATTTTTGTTATTTTTAAATAATTTAATAATATGCTATTTTCATAAAATATCAATAGTGTCAATTTTGACACAATTTGTTTGTTTGAATTTAAATAAAATCCAAATAGAAGATTTTTTCGAAAACAACTATTAAATAGATTCCTAAAAAGTCATATTTATCTATAAAATTCTTGGAGAACATTAATTAGTTCATATAATATTTATTTTAATACTTTTAAAATAATTTATTTTATATTTATCTTATTAAAATAATTACTACATCATTTTTGTATAATTATTTAATATACTTATTTTTCATATAAAAATTAAAAATAAAATACTATGATGATGATAAATATAATATCCTTCCTAAGAATACTTTTAATATAATTTATAATCTTAAAATCACAACATTTAAATTTTTATATTCATTAAATTATTAAGGTGACAACTCTGACATCATTTAAAATAAAATAATATAAATGTCCTAATCTGTTTTATAAAGCTTGAAAATACCCAAAATTCGACAATTGGATTATTATGGTGTATATATACTCTACCAATAAATTTTGGTCAAGTTTTTGGGCCTTTTTATGGGTATTATTATTTTAACAAAAACTATATTATTGATTTTCCACTAAATAAATAATTTCTTCATCCTTAATGTATGAGCTATTAAGAAAATTATATATTACTTAAAGATTAAAAATAAATTACCATGATAAAGGAAAAAATTTTAGCTTTCAAATGAGTATTTATAATCGAATTTATATTCTGTATAATATTATATTAAAAATAATTTAATTATTAGAGTTTGAGTGAGACATACTTCACTTTCTTTAAATAAAATAAAATAAATGTCTTAATCACATCCAAGTGGGTTCAAAAAGATACCATTTAAACCCAAGTATATTTTAGGACAAAATATAATCATCCAATTATATTAATACAAGTGTTAGGGTAATTTTATAATATTATTTTTACCCTTAATTACCTGATATACCTTTAACTGTAGTAAATAAAATTTACCGTAGTTACTATTTATAATGCCTAAAAATAAAAAGTAGCATATTAACATAACTTAGACCTACTGATTCCAAATATGGAATCCATTTTTACAAATTCAAAGCACATAATTTGCAATATTTAATTTAAAATTAATCCCGCTGTTGAGAAAATAGGTTTTAAAAGTTAAAACATTGCAAAAGATTGAAATGTTTTTACCTATGAATTCAATGTAAAATTAATAATAATGAATTACATTATATTGAATGGTAAAAATATATTCTATTTGTACTTTAAAACCATTCAATATTAAAATTTAACCATATAAATTATCTTGATGAAAAAAGTTTTTTTTAATTATAATTTAGCATATTTTTACAATTCATCAAAATATAAAAGTTAACAGAAACATATTAAAAAATTGTCCAAAGTAAATTTTTATATACTTTTTGAAATTAATAACTTTATTTTGTTAAATTGAACTCATAAAAGTGTCAAATACTAGATTTAATGTGGGAGTGCCATCAAAAGGTGGAAAAACTATATTTTTGCAAAAATATTTCCTTTATATGAAAAAATTGATTTTGTTCCCATAACCTATTATAGAAAATGATTAAGATGAATTATAAAGTTATAAAATTTAAAAATCGATTAATACTATTCATAACGGCAAGTTAATAATAATATTAGAACAATATATCGTTGTTTAGTGAAACTCGATATTGCGTACAACACACGCTATTGAGGAAGGTTGCTCTTGCGTGCAAGACAAGCCAAGAATAGTGTTTGTGTATACTACAAGCTAATATGGTGTTGTGTATAGCACAATCTAATCTTGGTGTAGCGTACAAAACAATATATCAAAGAAATTAAAATTAATATTTCTCATAAAATATTGAGGTGTTACATTCTACCCCCCTTAAAATGAATTTCTCCCTCAAAATTCATTGGGGTTATAAATGGTTTGTTACTTGAAAGTTTCTTTCATAGAAACCCACATCGTATAAATGAATACTAAAACTTAATTTTAAAAAATAAAGGATGAAACGTAATGGTTACCCAAATTATCTCATCCCTGGGTTTCCACATATGAGAACATAGGTGAAAATATGGATATAGAAGAGAAATCTAACCATAAAGTTCTGATGGAGAGTGGTAGAGAACATGGCTATGAAAAAGTCAACAATCACAAAGCCATAAATTTTTTATGATCTAGGGTACCATCTGATTCATCGGATATGAGGGTACTAGGACAATATTTTTTGGATTTCAAGATCATTTCCCTAAAGTTGATGAAATTTTGCATAAGGATAAATGCCTACTTGATTTCAGTGTAATATCATCATTGGTCATTCCATGAACAATTTCCACTTCATCTCTTATTTAAAGAAATGAAGTTGAATTTTTCATTCTTGAAGTGTTAGCAGATCATGTGATAAAATGATGGGTCATTCCATCTGTGTCTCAAACCAAAGGTTAGCAAAAGTTATCAAATATACATAAGTCCATCTATGGTGAGATTAACCGTATATGATTCTAAAAATTGACTTATACTTCAACTATCATACCACTTAATAAAATAAAACTAATTTCCACTAACTAGGGATTTTCTGTAGGCCAGTGGTAGGCGATATAGGCCTGTCACACTTCAGTTGTGGGTTTGATTCTCGCATCCCTCTCCGATATGATGGGTTGTCGCCCGTCCTACGGGTTGTATTTTTCTGAAACTATACTATTATAACATTCCAGAAATAATATCAGAAAAAAAATATTGTAGCCTTAAACAATACTATCTAATTTCCAACTTAATCCATTCCAACCTTTAGGCTTATCCAAAATACTTATGTCCAAACTCACAGTATAAAGAAAATGATTACTTGAAAGGTCATATAACAAGCATGTGAATACCATCATTTATCCCCCATATATCATAACATATATCTTGTTGGTCACATTCGAAACATGTGAATACCTTAATGGTGTATTATTGAAACATGAATTATCATAGATTCTTAGTGAAAACACGAATTCTGTCAAAAGTTAACTCTTTCCACATACCAAAATCCCAAAAATTCTATATACTCAAATCATGATATCACTTTGTCCTTATATCATTCATGAGCTCATTAATAATATCCAACATATTAGTTTCTACTTATCCCTTAATTATGCACATATCATCTACTTTCCAAAAATATCTTAATAACCTTTCATGGTTTCCGGTACAATTCAACATATACATTCAAATACTTTAAGAAAAACAATAGTGTAACAATCCTTAGATGTTTCTTTATTCCATAGTACCATTAAATTACCTATACAACATTACTCTTGATAAACATACAATCATTCCACTACCTTCTTAAACTATCGACCGAGCTTCATCATTTTATTCCTCAACACTTCTTTCATATCATATATCATTTGTAGTCTCTTCATCATCATCAACATAAACACTACCCATAAGACCATGCTGATTTTCTTCATGAGATTTTCCCTTAGGGCATTGGTTTGCATAATGCTCATACGTTCCACATTTAAAACATTTAACCTTTTTTGATGTCTTATAAATACCATTATCCTTGTCCATTGTGTTAACTGAACATTTTCCTTTGCAATACTAGATTATTGCCCTTCTTTTCCACACCCAAATCATCTTCCAGTTCCTTTTAAAAATTCTCCTTGATGCCTCTTCCCACATGATTTACATGAGGAAAATTGAACTTTCTTTCCTTTATGATCATCATGAAACTCCATATTTCTCTTATTAGATGGGTCAAAAAACATACCAAAGTTGATATTATTGATCATATAATGAGATTACTGATTAGGAATAATAATGATGTTTGGACTTCCAAATCCTGTTTTATTTAGTTGTTTGTGAATAATATCATTCCATTCTCCATTATATTCTCCAATAACTTGAATCTTTCTGTTTCCAGCCATTTTCTAAAACCCAAAAAGAATAGTGTGAGAGGAAAAAATCATACTAGGAAAACAACATAATCAGGGGGAGTAATTTCAATCTCTAACATATTAGGTTTAATCCTAGGTTATTCATGATCGTTATCATAATTCTAGAATTGTAACCTATACTTTATACTTAACCTTACGGAAATTCCTAGACTTAACTTAGAAATATCTCTAGGGATATGACTAAAGTTTTCACATCCAGGTTTCCAAAGGTTAACTAAACCCCTCCTCTAATACCAACTATAGAGACCCAAGCATGACATACATGTTTATTACATTACATTAGCGGAATACTTAATACATAACAAAAACAGACACCCAAGGACCATAGTAGTTTAGTGTCTTTGGAAACTCGGAACATAATCTTCTAATCATGGTGAAAGATCATCAACATCTCCCATAAAGATCTTCCCCTTATGTTTTCTTACCTAAAATTATTTCTTATATCCTGGGGAAAAGAAACCATATAAAGGGTGAGCTCGAATGCTCAGTAAGGGTAAACATGGAGAACATAAAACAATCTATAAACATTTGAACGTAAAAACATGAACATAAAATATAAACATCAAAATCTTGAGAAATGAAATAATACATGGCAGTACATAAGGCATATATCACAAAAGAAAATTAATAATGAAAAAATAGCATGGGAATAAAAACAAGTAATTTTGTAAAACCATTAAGCACATGATATTATTTCCATAATAGCCAAGGCATTGCTTCCAAGACCATCATAGTGGAAAAATTTCATTATTGAAATGGGTTTACTTTTCATTCTAGCCCTTTATTGCTGAACCAGATTTACTTATCATTCCATCCATGTTTATCTCATGAGATATAAATCTTTACCCAATGCATTTGCGTGAGATATAGGTCCCACCCATCTCATATTGAAATCATTCTTATGTGTTCCACAAAACAATCATAAATCATTCATCATAACCCAATGAATAAAATGGGTTTCAAAAACATCATCCCTTCATAAAATAATTTATATAAAAAAAGGCATATCATTTCATCATAAGAAAAATCAAACCATGTAAATAATAGATACATTATACTTGAAACACAAACATACTAAATAATGTTATCTTAGAAGGAAAATAGTTTTGATAAAACACTTGAAATGAATTCTTGAAGAAAATATCCTTTCTTCTTCAAAATCATTTTATTTTCTCCAAATGCTGTGAAATTTTAAAAGAAAATAATTTTGTTGAAAATAATCATGAAATGTTTTAGAATAAGATTTATGGAAATAAGTTTTTATGAAACCGTAAAAATCCCTTCATGTCGTATAAGTTAAAAAAACATTCTTCTCGTACTTTTGCCGGAAAATTCAAAAAGTACCTTGTATGGTAAAAAAATAAAGATTACTTCCATACCATGTGTTAAAAGTAAAAAAAACGTAAAAATGAATTTTAACATACATGGAAAAATAGTAATCATTTTATGAAAACAAATTTATAATACATGGACATGGATAATAAATATAATCCCATTAAATACTGAAGTATAAACAATCTCGGGTAAAAATGAGATTGCGAGATTTTCCCTTACCTTAGGTCTCATATGCTTGGTACATATCCTAACCTCTTGTATAATGATTTTAATAATGTCATTGAATTATTCCAGAATCATAGTCATTGTTATGATATCATATATGGTCATATTATTATCTGTTTATTAGTAACATTTCATTGTTACTTGTCATTTGGGTGTTAAATGCTTTATGTTCTTATGCATGTTTTGTCGAATAAATTCTTATTCCTATTTTTAGGTTATATATATATATCAATTACATAATTTTATATATAATATTTATTCATTAAATTTATATAATCATTCTTCAATGAAGATCATGTAGAACGAGTCGCATCACATCGTGGAGACAATAGGACGTACGTACGCACGAGCGATGATATCATTCTCATGTTGTGTGGAATTGTATTGAAGTGTATGGTGTATAATATTTCATAATCAATATCACTTTATAATGATCATATATAGTAATTTATTCCATCATTATACCCATTAAATCATGTTGGTGATGAAAAATAGATTACACTACGACATGGAGACAGTATTCCGTACCTACGCACGCGCGGTGATTTTGTTTTTCGTAGGATGGATAGAAGGTGAAATAGTGTTGATTCATATTTATAATAACATATCAGTATATTAGTGATACTGATTTTATTACTTTATAATGAAAAAACTAATTAAGAGGAAGTAGAAGAAGAAATAAATTTGAAAGGATCGGTAGAAGATATTACCTCTTCCTCGAAATGTCTCCTTTAAACTTCCTCTTAGAGCACTAGAGTTGGTCTTTTGAGAAGACTAAAACCTTTATAATGTAACTAAATAGGTTTATAAGAGTAATTGGTAGGGGTTGTCCGAGCTTGAAGGCTCAAAATTGAGAGAATATGAGAGGGAAGGATGTGCCCTTATAAAGGAGAGGAGAGGGGAACTTTTAGAATCCTCTAAAATATTAATTTATAATAAAATAAAACCCCACATAAAAACTTCCAAAGTGACTCAAATTAGGATATGAGATAATATAGGGTTGTAATATTATCAACCAATCAAATTTATACATGTTTTGATTTTATTTTAAACCTTATCATTTTGATTTATCCTTATTTAATCTATTTAATTTTATTTTTGGTAATAATGTTGTAAATTTTAAATGGTTTTAAATACATACTTATGTGTTGTTAATTGTACATAATTTGATACTTTATAACATGGTAGACCATATAAAGTTTAATTTTTAATTTTTAAATAATTTTGTGATTTTTAAATATTTTTGTGATTTTTAAATAATTTAATAATATGTTATTTTCATAAAATAACGATAGTGTCAATTTTGACAGAATTCATTTATTTGAATTTAAATAAAATCCAAAAAGAATATTTTTTCAAAAAAAACTATTTAATAAATTCTTAACAATTCATATTTATCTATAAAATTAGTGTAGCACATTAATTAGTTCATATAATATTTATTTTAATACTTTTAAAATAATTTATTTGATATTTATCTTAATAAAATAATTATTACATCATTTTTGTATAATTATTTAATATACTTATTTTTTGCATAAAATTTAAAAAAAAAATACTATGATGAAGATAATTCTAATATCCTTCATAATAATAATTTTAATCTAATTTATCATCTTAAAATCATAACATTTAAATTCTTATATTCATTAAATTATGACGGTGACAACTTTGACATCATTTAAAATAAAATAATATAAATGTCCTAATTTGTTTTATAAGGCTCCAAATGGCCCACAAGTCGAAACTTGGATTCTTATGGTGTAGATATACTCGACCAATAAATTTTGGTCAAGTTTTTGGGCCTTTTTATGGGTATTATTATTTTAATAAAAACTATATTATTGATTTTCCACTAAATAAATAATTTCTTCATCATTAAGGTATAAGATATTAAGAAAATTATATATTACTTAAAAATTACAAATAAATTACCATGATAAAGAAAAACATTTTATATTTTAAATTAGAATTTATAATTGAATTTATATTCTATATAACCTTATATTAAAAATAATTTCATTATTAGAGTTTGAGTGAGACATATTTCACTTTCTTTAAATAAAATAAAATAAAATAAAGGTCTTAATCACATCTAATTGGGTTACAAAAGATACCATTTTGACCCAAGTATATTTTAGAACGAAATATAATCATCTAATTATATTAGTACAAGTGTTAGGGTAATTTTATAATATTATTTTTACCCTTAATTACCTGATATACCTTTAACTGTAGTAAATAAAATTTACAATAGTTACTGTTCATAATGCCTAAAAATAAAAAGTAGTTTGTTACGATAACTTGAAACTACTGATTACAAATATGTAATCCACTTTCCAAATTCAAAACATATAATTTTCAGTATTTAATTTAAAATAAATCCCACTATTGAGAAAACATGTTTTAAAAGTTAAAACATTGCAAAAGATTGAAATGTTTTTACCTATGAATTCAATGTAAAATTAATGATAATGACATACATTATATTAAATCATAAAAATATATTCTATTTATACTTTAAAACCATTAAATATTATTATTTAACCATATAAATTATCTCGATGAAAAAATTTGTGTTCAATTATAATTTAGAGTATTTTTACTATTCATCAAAATATTAAAGTTAACAGAAACATATTAAAAAATTATCCAAAGTAAATTTTTATATACTTATTGAAATGAATAACTTTATTTTGTAAAAATTGAACTCATAAAAATTTAAAAAACTAGACTTAAAGTG
This sequence comes from Viscum album, assembly GCA_963277665.1. NCBI lineage: Eukaryota > Viridiplantae > Streptophyta > Magnoliopsida > Santalales > Viscaceae > Viscum > Viscum album. Next base: position 2,127,373,534 of record OY728130.1, on the reverse strand, counting down.
GGTGCGCCATCAAAAGGTGGCAAAGCTGTTTTTTTGCAAAAATATTTTCTTTATACAAAAAATTGATTTTGTTGTCATAACCTATTCTAGAAAATGATTAAGATGAATTATAATGTTATAAAATTCAAAATGTGGTTAATACTATTCATAACGGCTAGTTGATAATAATATTAGAACAATATATCATTGTTTAGTGAAACTTGGTATTGCGTACAACACACGCTATTGAGGAAAGTCACTCTTGCATGCAAGAAAAGCCAAGAATAGTTTTTGCGTATACTACAAGATAATAAGGTGTTGTGTATATTGCAAGCTAATATTGGTGTAGCGTACAACTCAATACATCAATGAAATTTAAAACAATATTTCTCATAAAATCTCGGGGTGTTATAGTTCTTACTAAGATCGTAAATTTAGAAAAGCATATCCCCTGATAGTGTCGTCACCAAGAGTGCAGCAATGCTTGTTGTCATGCACCAGTTCCCGTTTGAGTCTAGCTCAAAGCAATGTTTTCAGGTTTTACCCCTAGATACATCTATGCCAGAGCTGCCTCTACCTACTCGTATCCAAACTGGTATGTATTTTCTTGATAAACCACTTACTCAATACTCACCAAAATCTAGGGATGTTTTTAGTATACTTAGTTTTATCCCTAATTCTTTCAGTGGGATTTTTGAATCCTAATCCCAAAAATAACTAATCCAATCCTATGATACCAACTATAATAACCCTTTACTTTATTACACACATAACCATGATTTATTACATAAACTTTCACTTAAGTCAACTCTAAGGATTAATAGGTCTAGTGTCTTGAGAAATTAGGAATAGTACCTAACAACTTAGAACATAAAACGCAACATCTTTATTGAAAACTTCTTTTACATGGCCAAACACATTCGTTCATACTTAGCATTTCATGGGATAAACTGAGGACATTAATGAGAAAAGGGAGAGATATAAAGCCCAGTAAGGGAGTAAATAAGGCATAACATGAAGAATACAATACATGTTAATAAATAGTCATATCAATCGAGCAATAAAGAAACATGAACATAAAGGCATGATCATAACATGGAAATGTGGCATCAACATTTAACATGATATTAGCATGAGCCAAGTATCATTGCACATGAAGATTGAGTAACCCCTCATTACACTTTAATTATAATGAGTAAACCCTCATTTCACTTGATGTATCGTGATACTAATCTTTACCCAATTCATTGGAGGGCTATCTATGTTCAACCTTCTTAATCATTTCATTTCATATATTAGTGTTCCACATAGATCATAAAACATGGATTCATTAAAAATCATTATTTATACCATGATAAAGTAATGTGGAATTCATACATGAAACCCTATAATAAATAAGTAAATGTACATAAAGGTTAATACCCTTGAAAGATAAATGGGCATGGTATTCACTACACAATGACTTTGGCTTGGAAAATCGTAGTGCAATTTCGGCAGCATAAAGGCATGACATAAGGATTCATAAAAATGGTTGATGAGAGATAAATGAGTGTCTCATCATATTTAAATTAAATGGAAATTAATAATATCATATAGATACCTTACCCAACATTTATAATGGAATTTAGATTTATAATACAAAAGAATTTATTGAATGTAAATGAGAAGAGAGAAATTCCTTACAGAATTTCGGCATGGTAACCGGTGTACATGGGAGTCATTAATGAGAGAAAAATAGGTATCTAATCATTAAAACATAAATAGGGAAGTATGTGGGAGGTTATAAATCATACCCCAATATTTTTAATATAAAATACAAGGGTATAAAAAATAATGAAACTTAGACAAAAATGAGAGAGGAATAAATCCCTTACTTGGAAGTGTAATCCCAAATACTTGGGAGAGGCTTGAGAGAGGCTTCTTGGGTGATTGGGGTGACTTGGGAGGATTCTAGAGAGATGAGGGTAGAGGTTTTTCACGCTCTAAATGCTTTGAGTGAAGAGGAAGTGGGATCTTGGGTGGGTTTATATAGGAAAAGAGAGGGAATTCTTTATTATTTAGGTTTTGGAAATCACACATTAAACTAATCAAAACACCCCTGGTTTTTTTCAAAGGGGAGTGTAAAAAATTATTTTATAATTCCAATTTCCTAAATTCTCAAAATATTAAGCTTTCTTATGTGGAGGTGAGTCACACTCTCAAGGAAATCAATTTAAAAAGTTAAAATGTTTTATAAGTTTTGGAGGTCCACTAAAACTTTTTAAAATAAATCAAACAAAACTAAAATCACATTATTTTAATGGTAAAACATATATTGGCTGAATAACCCATTTATAGTTTTTTATTAAATAACTATTGGGTCGTTATTATGTCATAAAACAAATTCTATATTAAAATGGTATTTAATTTTTACCTGAAAATTCAACTGTCATAGAAAATTATGAAAAATTCACCATTGGATAATTTTGACGTCCTGATTCCAAAAATAATATTCATTTAATATAAATAACTTTCTAAATATGTAATTTTTTTACTTTTAAAATAAAAACTGACATTTATTGAAAATTCATGGGTTTTGATAAAAATAGCTTTCAAACCTTTATAAAAATCACAATTGTATTCATAAAAATTATATGGTTATTTATATTTAATAAAAATTAATTTATTAATAATATTTTATTAAAATATTAAAAAATATATTAATTCATCAAAATAGATTTCTTAATTGAATATTAACTAAATATGTTATTTGTGCTTTAAAAACTATTTACAAAGTAAGAATAATAAAATGAATGTATATTCTTTATTCTATACAAAAAATAATGCACATAATCATAGTTCTATGGCCTTGTTTCATAACCCCTTATAACACCTACATAATACAGAAAGGTAAGGTGTGCGATGGTGATAGACTCTTGGGTTGGCTCGGATAACATCACTCGGGTGGTAATATATATCAACCTCTACTTCTCCCATAGGCGATTCTATTTGAGCTTAACGTGTTGAAGATCAGATTGGGCTTGGTCAAGAGCAAAGCCCAATTATCCCACCTCCTTTTTGAGATCCAAAAAATGGGCTTCATACGGGGAAATTATACTAGATGAGGTCATCACTTCCTTTTTATGAGTAAATTGGATTGTTAGATCCCTATGTTTATACTAATCATGTGATAACTATTTAATGGCTATATTAGAAATGGTCACTATTATTAATAGTATTTTGAAATCCAAAAATATAAAACCAAGGAATTGAATATAACCATTTTACATAATAATACCTTTAATTAGATCAAGATAAATTTTCATTAATAAAATTTTGGGTTGTTACAAAAAGGAATCACAAAAAACTCATAGTGGTTGTACCAGAATATAAAGGTTAACTTCAGTACATCCTCATCCTATACTCAACAGTGATGATATCCTAATCTGAGGTCAATATTTGAGAACCACCTCACTCTCTTTAGCTGATTGAAGAGGTCATCAATCCTCGGTAGTAGATACTTGTTCTTCACTATCACCTAGTTCAAGCACCAGAAGTCCACACATAGTCTCAATCTCATGTCTGTATTCTTGGAAAACAACACCAGGGCTACCAATGGAGAAACACTGGGTCTTATAAACCCCTTAATATTCAAGTACTCCAACTATACTCTCTACTACCACAACTCCATATGATCCATCTAATATGAAAGTGTAGATATCAATGTCATCCCTATGTACAATTTAATATAGAAGTATGCATCTATGTGAGGAGGTATCCCTAGGACACTTCTAGAAAGACATCCTCATAATCGTCCTCCACTATAGGAAAGCTCAGACTCCTCTCATCCACCGCACCAAGGGTGAGGCTATCCAATTGGTGAGTATTTGGATGCACCCTCTTTTGAGAAAGTCCATCATGTGCTTCAAAGCTTTCCATCTCTATGGTTAAGGAAAACCTGGTCTTATCCTCGCAGACACACCACACTTTGCACCTAAAATAGCCAATTTGAGCATGTACTATATATAACCATTCCATACCCAATATGAAGTCATAAGGCCTCGATGTTGCTACTAGGAGATCTTAGTCGAAGCTCTCGCCTCCTAGAGTAAGCTCACACTATCAACACCAGTGTGTAATCATTGAATATCCTCCTGTAGTAGTCTCTAATAATAATAATCGATCCAACGACTCCACCAGAATCTTCATTCCATGAACAAGGTCCATGGAAAGGAAATAATGACTAGAACCTATGTCTATAAGAACTAAATCTAAGGTGGAGAAGACACATATTGTACCTCTAATCATCTCTAGAGAACTGTGGTCATAGGCCTCCATTTCCCGAAGCTGGCCTTTCCCCTATCTATAGGCTCCCTGAGCCCGTGGCAGACCACCGAGGGATGGTAGAGGTAGTACCTCAAACCATTTTCCACCACCTACTCCCCTATCACATCTATCTCCCTACAGACCTCCTCGTTCTAACCTCTGTCTCTTCCTCGATGGTACCTCGACCACCTACTGGTCATCCGTGTGAGGAGTTGGATAGTCACAAGCTATGTTCCCTTGTCTGTCGTAGGAGTAACAAACTCTGGCCCTCAACTGACCTCTTCTACCTCGCAAGCTTTGCACCTCTAACCCTGCATCCTAGGGTCGTCCTCTGGAATGTTTGTCCTATTTGGGCCTTTACATCGTCTTCCTACTGCCTGCTGCAGATGACTTGTCCACCTATCATCTGGTGGTGGCTCTCACCGTTGGTGCCTAATCATCTAGGAATCTCTCCACTAGTAGAGCTCTCTCTAGCACTCCATCCTACATCAGGATGATGAGTGAAATCATCGATGCCATGATCTCCCATAATATTCCCTAATCAAAGGTTCATGCCCTGAATAAAGGGTTTCTTACCATATTGGTGGAGTAGTGGGAGAGGTTGGTAAACCTCACCGAGTACTAGGCCATTGTTAGGATTCCCTTTTGTAGGGGTTTTAGCTTCTGGATATGCACCCAGTGTAGTGTCTTTAGTATGAACACTGACCTAAAGAGGATCTCAAAGTCCAACCAAGAAAGTTTCGCATCCTCATGAGTCTCGAGCTTCAAGCTCCACCATCTACCTATCATGCCCTAAAAAAGGCTAGCGGCTAAGATCACCATCTGATCTGTAGGTGTCTCTACTAGGTAAAAAACCTGAAAAACTTCCTCCATCCAATCCTTAAATGCCTTAGGTTCTGTCTTTCCTTGAAAAATCAAAGGACTATTTATCTGGAACTCATGAAGCATACTCAATTAGCATGCATTGTCTTCTGGTGAGGCTAGTAGCAACTGCAGCTCTATAGGTGGTGGTGGTGCTAGTACACCGTCCAAAGGTTCTATCACTGAAAGTGGTCCTTTCACTGATGCCTCATCGCTCAGTGGGCCATCATTGTGATCCCTCACTAGAATACTATCTGTATATCTTCATGGAGGCATCATGTAGGGAAACATATGCTCCAAGGTAAATAATTTATACCTGGTGAGCTAACTCAAAAGAGATCAAGAGAAAAACATTTCCCAAAAACATGAAACTAGCTTTTTTTGTACTAAGTCAAAAAATAGAGTTTAGGGTCCTGATGTATGGATACATCAGCCATTGCACCAACACTGGACTCCCTGGACTAAAATCCAAACATAAGACACTTAACACTATTGCCCCCATCGAAAATACAAACTCTTAGTTCTTCTGGTAGAACTGACCCCTATGATACCACTTTATCACAACCCATCCCTTTGGGCCCGTTACATGACTACCCCAAGCCCACCTTCCATGGGTTAGGAGCTGGTGACTAACACAATAAAGGAATATCCAAAAAAGGGAAGGCATTTTCTTTATACCTGTATAGACACAGACATGACATACTGCACAAAGCAAACCACATAGAAAAGAAAGTAGTGCAACCACCACAAAGTACCACCACTGAGAGTAAAAGGTGTAAACTAAATGTAATGGGGTCAGAATACAAGCCCATATGAAAGGTTATTAAAATAAAATAATTACAATCTCTAGAGGTCATCCTCCAAGGATCCTACCTGACGGGTAGGTACAGGTCACTATCGGATGTCACTATAGCACTCCACATCTATTGATCCATCTCTGAGCACCATCTAGCCCTAGATCCCCAAAGTCCTAGTCAAAGTTGTTTGTTTTATGCCCAAAACACAATAGGTGTGGGAAAATATCATATAGTGGTGAGTATAAAAACACTCAGTAGGGGCCCCAAGACCAACTTGGGTCTCACAAAAATCAACAAAGGAAAATACCACAAAGCAAGATCTCAAAGTGAAGCACAAAAAAAAGACACAGTTGACACCAAGTATAACTTATGTATAGAAGTAAATATGACTAGTTGAAAGGCTAGGTCATCTTACTCTATTTATAGGATCTTCTTCTGATCCTTGAAGGGTTTCTCTACTGTTGATCCAGGAAGGGTCGCAATGTTGATCCATGAAGGGTCTCCCTCATGATGATCCATGAAAGGTCGCTTCATTACTGATCCATTATAGGTCGATCTACGGCTAATCAGCATTGGTTCATGATACTACTGATCCATGAAGTGTCACTCTAATTTTGATCCATGAATTTTCTCTTCGTTACTGATCCACTAAGTCTCTCTCTTCATTCTTCATGTCACAGTCAGCCACTGGATTCCCACACTTAGCACGCTTGATTTTAAAAGGGTCGTCTCCTCAATCCCTTATTCATACCTAAACCTCAAAAAAATCCCATATAGAGTAACTCAAAGGATTGTCTCGTCGTAAGGGTCCCAATACGACAGACGGCGCGTCGAACGGACACCCGGTCTGTAAGATATGTGCATTTTTGTAAAAAGGGTCATGTTGGATTAGAGTCTGAACCAACCCGGTCATATGACAAAATCTTCCAGAACACATGTAGAGTATCTCAGAAGGATTGAATCATTTAAAGGGTCCTCATTCAATAGACGGCACATCAATCAGATGTCTGGTCTGCAAGTTATTTATGTTTTTCTAAAAAGGGGTCAGTTAGGTCTGGGTTCGGGCTGACCCGGTCAGACCGACCCGACTCGAACTAAGTCTGTTGAGCCAAACTGGGTTCACTGACCTGACATGAACCCATCCTAGCCTAGTTATGGTCCATTAGGTCATGGGCCTGTTGGGCCACGGGTCCAGCCTGCTGGCAGCAAACCGACCCTCTTAGGTGGGTCGGCTTCGCCATCCCGGACACAGCTCGGTCGTGCCCCGCTCATCGCCAAGCGGTGCTAGCAGGCGCCACCTCTTTTTGTGGTCGGTCCGCATAGAATACCGGCTCGGTCCATCCGAACACGGCTCTTCCGCATCAGTTTTTTCAAGCACAGTCGACAGGGGGCCAGCCCTTACCCCTACACATAGTCGACGGACCGCGTGCCTACAGTGCACCCAAGCGGCCCGAACTTGGGCCACCCCTCCACGCGGTTCCAATCGGTGCCATTCTTCACATCACCTCCCTCTTCCCACAGTCACTACTATGGGCCACCAAAGTTTCTCTGATGGCCTGTTTCTTGAATTGTATGTGCCTATGGGATCATAGGACTGCTGCTTTCACTATAATAGATTCGAACTCACCTTGCCGCCATTTCGAGAATTTCTTCCATGAAGAACACACAAGAACATGCAGGCAGAGGGACTCGGGCCTTTTTTTGTTAGCCTGTGCCCTCTACGTTAGAGATGTATAATCAAAGGGTGGTTTAGGATTTCAACACATGAATCTACCCCACTATAAAAGTTCCCAAATTTAACAACCCTTTCGCAAGAACACACAATCCGCAGATCAACCTATTCATGGGTTGATCTACATTCATTGTTTTAGAATGAAGAATGGGGAAAGAATAAAAATCACAAAGAAAGCATAACCCTTACCTGTATTTTTTGATCTGTTGTTGAATATGGATGAGATCCGCGTCTTCTTCGTCGATCTTAAAATTATTTACATTCATTGCGGCTTTTGTCATTATTTTTTAGAGAGGAATTCCACTGTAGGTTCATCAGAGAATCTTCATAGTTTAATTCTCAACTCTCCAAAACGTTAGTTTAATAAAAAGAAACACATCGCATACTTTCTATTACACTGTGGTGTTGTTTCATTATGTTGTTTCATTTATGGAATAGCTTAGAGGTTACGCTCGTACAATGAGCAATTAATGATCCTCATTTAATGTGCCTTGTCGTTACCTTATCTCCGCACCGCAGTTCCACCATTTGTTGATCAACGGTGTGAAAGAAAAATTAAATATATTTTTCTATGTAATTTAATTATTTTCTAAATTGTTCAAAAATTAACTTTTCCATACGACCCTTTCCAATCAAAGTTAAGTATTTTCTAGGTGAATCCTGGCATTTTGAATTCAATAGTTCCCTCGGATTTTCAATCCGAGCACTAGTTCAAAAGATAGAATAACTCACTCGCACGTTTACTTAAGTAAACTAAATAAATGTTCAAAATTCCTTTTTGGGTTCACTGAGCCTCAAAATCATGTTCCTTCAAAGCGTGTAGTCTTGAAATAATTCCATATAATTTAAAAAAAATTACACTGAAATTCCAGGACATTACAAGTAACTAGAGTTGGGGTTGTTATATCAGGTATCCTATATATAGTATATAAATAAAAAAGAAATTAATGATACATTATTTCAATTGAAAAATAATGTTTTAGTGAATTATATAAAGGTAATTTCATGACATGTTAATCTTGATGAGTCCCAAATAATGAAAAAAATATTTTGTTGTATGATTTTTTTTTCACATTATCTGATTATATATCAAGCATCAAAGGAAAAAATATTGAACGTAATTAGTAAATTAATATTATAGTGATAAATTTATGAATTATTATTGTGGTGAAAATTTTATGATATGGGCATTATAAAAATGATATAATTATGTAATCTCTGGAAAGGAAACATGTTGGGAAACTTCCCATGAGATGTGGTTCGAATGTCTCATATAATTTGTTAATACCATTCTTCCCATAGCATGTTTCTATTAAATTAAATCCCTTTATTACTATAGAAATTATTGACATATTGATTAAATTTTATGATAGTTTCAATTGTTGTTGAATCATTATTTACATATTTTTTTTGAGAATAATTACTTTATTGAATGGTTTCATAAAAAAGTTACTCTTATTAGATTCCATACTTAGAGACTAAAATGAATTTTTTTTATCCATGGAAAATTAATTTTATATGATTTTTCATGTGACATACACATGAGTTTCCCTTTACTTATGAAATTCAAGGAATGTGGTGAAAATTCTTAGTCATAGCCCATTCATATTTGATAACTTTTTTATGAATGAACTTTTTTCCACTTTCAAATTATAGATAATGTTTTATGATTCTAAAATACTTTTTTTTTGGAATGACATTTCATAAATAATATTTCATGCATAGTTATATAATTTATCGATCTATATAATTAAGAGTAAGTTCTTTATTTTTAGAATTATCAAGAATGTTAAGATTAAATATGAAATTTATTATAAATAGGTCATGTCTAAAGATAAGGAATGTTTACATGAGTTAATAGGAAGTATTTTATAATTTGTGATACATACCTCAAGCATGTTTCACTAAAATATTAATGTAAAATCCTATGATCCCTTATATACCCTAAAATACTGATTTTTTATAGTGAAATGATTAAATAACATTGAACATGAGCATGAATTACATGAAATAAGAAATTAAATCTTATATAGTTTCTATTTTTATATCCTAAAAGAACATCACCTATGTTGTATAATTTTTGGAGGAATATTTGGATAGGAACATTAGTTGTAATTATAAAGAACTCAGTATGTACATATTTTCAATTCTATTTTATAGGAATGTCTATTTAATATTACTAAATTTAAAAGAAATATTTATTTTCATGAAATTTAACTCAAATAAGTATAATGTAATTTGTATAAATTTCATTCTTTTTTCTTCCTTTTGGTGGATAATATGGGTAGATATAATCATATAATTAAATGTTTTTTATTTAAATTTAAGTGTAAGGGAGTTTTTTTATGTGTTTGTTTACTTTATGAAATTTCTTATGAGTTCATCCTTATTCAATTCTATTTCTAAAAGTCATAGATATTGGGATCATTGTTTATGGTGTGGCTAATGTGATGTGTGAACCTTATTTTATTGATTTCTTTATTTCACCATGTATAAAAGGATAAGAACTTATATATGGATAATGAAATGGTTTCCCATGGAATTATGGAATTTTGTGAGAATATACAAGAAATTAATGAAGAAACATGATGAAATCCATTTATGTGAATCTAAAAATGTGATGTTGTGAAATATAAATTGGTACTATAAGGGATAGTGTTCTAATTGTAGTTTCCTTGTGTTTTTTGTGTATATATTGAAGTAAATAGTTAATTAATGGTGGTTAATGGGTTTGAATTTGGAATATGTTTAACGGAAGATCTATGGTTGGTTTTCATGGTAGGAATGGGAAGTTGTGGCCTCAGTGTTTCAATGATGGTTTGGCTAGTTTCATAGGATAAGAGATCATTTTGTGGATATTCTGTGAGTGGATTAGTTAGGGAGAGTGGTATATGGGTTGAATGTTACTTTTCATTGTGATTTTGAGGGGTTTTTTACTATATTTACCCTTCATTATCTACTATGTTAATCCCTCCTTAATTAAGGATCTATTTGGATGGTATCTTGCGAGTTTTATAGTTTTAGGGGTTTTCATTATTGGAGTGGGAAATAAATGTGATAGGATATCTAAATCTAAATTCGTGAGTGTGGAATATATATTCCCCTTGAGTGTCTTATCATTTTCAAAATTTAAGGAGTAGTTTCTCTTATAGGTTTAAATATTTTTTAGGAGGTATTTGTCTTAGTTGTTATATTTCTAGTGGTTGTGAAGAGAGAAATAAGGAGTGGGAGTCACAAACGTGTGCTCAATACACTGAGTTATTTTTATGCTTTGTTTATTTCCCTTCCATTAATATCATATATATTGAACATATACTTTATGTTAGTTTGATTCGCGTCCTTGTTAATGATATTACATGGTTATGGGTTTGTCCCTCCAATGTGTAGTTGTAATATTGATATTGTGAGATCCTTAAGAGATATCTCATGGGTGGTTGTTGAGACCCTTCCCATTCTCTCTTCCTATAATTGTTTTATTATTGATTCTCATTGATGAGAAACAATTTATAGGTATATAATATAATGTCATATTCCTTCTAGGCCTTTACCATGTGTTTTATTGAGTCTTGGAGACTTTGAAATTGATTTTAAGCATGTTCTAGATTCTTGGGAGGAGTTTTTGTTGTTTTTAGGGACACCCAACCATGGTGATTATAATGGTGGTGATATTTTTGGATTTTTACAACATAGCAGGTCACTATGGTGGATTTGAGGTCATAATTTATCCTTGTTGGATGATTGTGGTTGACCCTTGGGTGTTTTGAGCTGGTTGTGTAGTTCTTTGAGCACTACGACCTACGAAATGTCTTACCTAACCATTTTGGTAGTCATGTTGGTTGGGTTTTTTCCATGTGAAAAATGAGTAGTTTGGAAATATCCAATAATGAGTATGGTTCTTGGATGAAAACCCTTTGATACATAGGCAGCGTAGAGGCCACCATGTAGTGGTGATGGGAAAGGTGGAAAACCCGTCAAGTTCTTAGTGCTACACCATATTGCATGGTTGTGATGTGTGTTTGGGGGCCAAAATACCATAGACCACTCCATGGATAAGGTCATGGTGATGGTAAAAATTATTTTTAAAAATCATGAAAATCAAGGGATCAAAGATTGGATTTTTGATATATGCTTTAACTGGCCTCACCATGGGTGTTTTGAGGTCCACTACATCATAGTGAAGTCTTACAAAGCCTCCTTTATAAAATAGGGAATCCTAGCTTCCATGGTTCATTTTTTTTCTTCTCTTGATCCCTAGTCAACCCCCTGACCTCTTATCACCTTCCATCCACACCTATTGTGAATTTTAACACCTTGTTTTTTCTATATTGAAGTCTCATGAATGAAGGTTCCCTTCATTTACCTTCTTCTTCATGATCAATTTTTTATTCCTTATAGAGGTTTTAATTTGTGGAGATACGCTATTTTTTGGTTGGAAATAAAGAAATTATTGATGGTACTTTTTCATTCTTAGTTTCTGGTAGGGCTTCCTTTATTGGTGGCTGGTTCTTAACCTTTTTTTCTTTCTCTAAGAACATTGAACTTCTGTTTGAGGTATGGTATTCAAGTTCTCTCCCTTTTATATGCATCTATGAGATTATGATTCTTTTTATTTCCATTATGTGAATGGAATAAACTGGAATAAGGAAAATAATAAACTAGACTAATAAAATTGAAAGGAAGTGGTGGGATTTAAATGAGGATATCAGTTTTTATTAAAATTGTTTTTTTTTCATCCTTTATACTTGTTATGGAATTATTCATTGTAGTGTTGGATTGATCTTATAATACCCTTTAAATGGTTAAATACCTAAATCTAGTTATTTAAAATACTATGTTGGATATGACTATTTTATTCTTTAATTGATATGTTCAGCTTAGTGGCCTTAGTTATTTGTGGATTGGTGGAATTAGTTGTATGCGGTTTGGTGGCCTTGGTTCTGTGTAGCTTAGTGGTCTTAGTTATAATCATATTTGTGGATTTGTTTGTTTTTGGCTTGGTGGACTTGGTTGTGATGTGATGATTTGATGTAGTGGTTTCTCAATAGAAGTTTAGTAGTAATGGAATAATATTATCTTATATAATAATTTTTTAATAAATTGTAAATTCCCGGTGGATGAATTGATAAATAAAATAATGAGTAGTGGAACCGGGGTTTTATCCCCTTAATGTGATTATTGTGGGTTGGTTGTTATGCATTAAAGGTAGTGCTTAGTGGCACACTATCATTAGTATTTTGAATTTGGTTGTGGTGGTGTTTCTTATGTGAACACTTAGGTGTGGGATTGTATGGGACTATTATATATATAATTTATATTATCTTTTTATTATTCACCCCACCCATGTAAGATAACATTACCGACATCCATAGATCTGAGGGGATTTTTCTCTAACATCTAGTGTAGGGAGGATATGGATGGTTGACTACCCCCTATTCCTCTATCTTTATTCAGTAGCAGTTTCTAGTGAAATCGGTGATGGATGATGGGATATGTGGTGAGGGTCATGCATGGTATGAAGAGGTTAGGAGGTTGATGTCATATTCATTCATTATACCCTACTTCCCTAGTTATGTGATATGAGGTATGTAATTGGTTCCTCTAGATATGATGTATGGTTGGTGCTTCTAGATGTGATGTGCAGTTGGTGTTGTGAGACATAATATAAGGTTGGTTCTTTCATTGGTGGATATGGAAGGGATTGTAGAAAAGGATATATTGTAATTGAGAGAGAGTGTAAAATCAATGGGGAAGTGGTTATGGGGATCCTATGATTATATTCTTCCAATTATTATATTATTGTACTTGGATGTGTTATTTGGTGAGTGAGAATTAGGGAGGTTGGGGGACTAATTGACCTATGTAGGTGCTGGTTAGTTCTATTATTTGTTTACTGAGGCATTATTATTCAATTTTAAAATTAAATGAGAGACCTTGGGTATGGTCCTACTGATTATACATGTTATTATCCACCTACATATATATAAAAAAATTATGGGTTTCTAGGAGGACTTCAGAGACCATGATAGGCATTACTAACTTGGGTGTTAGAGCTATTGTTGAGTTTATATTGTGTGATTTTCTTTTAGTACTTTTCTTGGAGACTTTATTTATATTCATTTGACATCGTTCTTAAATTTGCAGATGTTTTTAATCATTTTTATTTTATGTGATGGAGATATTTGGTGGCATATATCCTATATCTTGATCCTACTTTTTATTGAGGGTAACGCCTCCCATATGTGTTTCTTTCTTTATACCCGTGATGCTAGTCTCCAAATCAGGGCCTCATAAATGTGGGACTTGGGGGTCATTATATTTCTTCTTTTATTTCTAGCTTGGGAGGGGCACCTTTAGAGGGATTGGTTCATAACATATGTAAACATGAACACAATATTTTTAGCACCATATTCTATCCCATTTGGTTTCTCATTGGGAGAATCAGTGCATTTTCCATTACTCTCATTATTAACTCAATTCCTATGGGATTCATCAATTATATTGCATAAAGAAAATTTAAGATATGAGAACACATAAATTAATAAATGTGAAAGGAAAAGTATAATATTATAAGTAATAACTCATAAATTACATGTATAACCTAACTCGTGAATCACTAATTTTCAATCAATGTTATCTATAATCATTTTCTTATTGGGTTATCTAACCTAAATATATTCAAATCTAACATAATAGTTCATAAAGAGTGTGATTTACCAAATCATATCCCCCTAGAGTGTCTATCTAGGTGTTCCATATTGGGACTACTAATCATGCACTGAGTGAATATTCATTTGATACTCATCTAGCCTTTTTAGGGTGATTACCCCTATATGAATTTATGTTACAACAATATCCACTTTCCATTATCCTGATAGGGTTGTAATTTCATGGAAACCACAAAATCTATAATTTCCAAAAACATCTATATTTTATCCTATACTTAAAATTATCCCTATGTTATTCACTAAATTTATCTCATCCTAATTCCCATAAATAAATAAACTAATCCCCAAAAATAATTAAATAGTACTTTGATACCAACTGAGGAACCTTAGACCCATACTCTCATATTTAGTGCTAAAAATACTTTTTTCAATGTTTTATTTAATATAAAGTGATATAAAATTATCTTTATTTTATATAATTTCCATAAGATAAACATTACATCTTACAAATAATAAAAAATCACAAGAATGGAAGGTTTAGTGTCTTTTAGGATCATCTGAATAAGAAACTCATTTTATGATATTCATGAACATTTCTCTATTATTGAACTACAAAATACCCCTTTTTAGAATTCTCATAAGTTATAACCATTTTCATAACCTAGTGAAAGGAAACATAATAAAGGGGTGAACTCAAGTACTCAGTATGAGAAAAACACAACAAAATTGTATCAAGGGTTAGATCATGGTCATATTAGGAGTCATGATCATATGAGAAATATATTATTAAAAAAATATGGAACAATAAGAGTTTTCCAAAATACACAATCGAATGACCTATAGTGTCAAATTATCAAACATATATCATTTCATAGGAGAGTAGAAACATGATACAATAAACATGAGACATGGAAACATAAAAAAAATCATATAACACATAAATGTGGAATATTATAAATCATAGGAAACCATAACATAGTGGATTAGACATCACTACCTAATTCTCATAACATAGTGATATTAAGATAAAAACTATATAATATATTGGGTTTATGTTAAAAACCTATATACCTTGGGTTTTGGATACTACCAGTGTACCCTCTTAAGCTTAAGATAAAAACATATTTACCCTATTGGGATTAGGCTAACAACCCATATACCCTCTCGGGCTTAGGGTACTACTGATGAACCCTCTTGGGAATGGGTTACTACACATATAATTTCCTTGAGATTATGTGATATAAAACATTAACCAATTAATTAGAGATATATATAATACCCAACCTATAAATAATAACCATCTATACATTTGTGTGCCAAGAGGACATAAAAAATTCATATTTCAAAAAACAATTAATTAACTCACAGAAAAGTGACGGGTTTCATGAAATATTGCATAGAATATTTCATAATACATTCAAAGAAAGACGGTGTATGATGGTATCAGAACATATCCTCGTTATTAAATAAGGATAATTAAAGATAATACCATAGATTAAAAATACCTTTTCAAGATCAATGGCTAAATCACTTTGAAAAATAAAAATAAATGTCCATTTTTAAATGATTGAAATTCCTCTTATAAGTGTTTTCTTTGAAATGAAATAATTTATGATTAATAAATCATCTTCAAAATTTCCCTTTTAAAACTTTTTTTTATGTAGAAGAAAAATTATGAAATAAAGGTTCTTCCAAAAAATCTTTGAGAAGGAATATAAACATTTAAGACTTATTTCTTAAAAAAACAATCCATTAACATCCCCTTTTTAAAATCAAGATATTATTTTTAAAATCTAACTTTTACTTTTGAAAAAAAATGATAATATTTTCTTTTCTTTCCAAAATCATTTAGAATAAAAATATTTTGGAAAATATTTTAAAACATATAAAGGAATATTTAATGATAATAATGGTAATAATAATAAAATAATGTGTTGATGAATAAATGATATTTAAGAAAAAAATTAAAAATTATCATAAAAAGAGGAAATTACTGGTTAGTATAAAAAGTCATTTACAAAAATTAAAAGTGAAAATATTTGAAAACACTTAATTTTTTATGGAATATTCAATAATATGTCCTTGAAAATTAATAAAGATTTTCAAAAGTGGATATGGGGTGGAATATAAATTTGATTATGAAAGGTTGGAAAACGATTTTAAGGTTTTGAAATTTATTTTTTTAAAACCCACGTCATAAAACGAATAATAAAAATATTAAAAGGTAAATATGGAATAAACATGAGATAACACTTAATTAGGTTTAAAAAAATATAAAATTGGAGAGAATATAAAATATGTATATGGAAGAGAAATCATTATTAAAGAAAATGGGAATTACTATTAACAGCTTCATATTTTGTAGGGAAGATATTCATCAAGGGTTTATATTTGAATAAAAAATTCACTTTCCTCTAAAAGAAATTAAATTGTGATGTTAAATGGAAAATGTAATAATGTAGATAAATTATGAGAACAATATTCTAGAAAAAAACCTTAAAAATTAAATAATGAAGTTTTTGTCAATGAAATCCCTTACGACATAAGAAACATTTTAATAAAAAACCCTTGAAAGATATAGAATGAAATTAAACTTCAAATACCATTAAAAAAAATATAATTCATGATATTATATATCCAATAGGTTTTATTCACACCATTTAAATGAAAATAAGTGTATAAAACAAATCACATCTCAATGAAAATAAATTGAGACTAAACACCCTTACCTTTAATCCCACTTAGCTAAACATGCTCTAAATGCCTATATAACAAAAAACTATCTTAATAAACTATTTTATAACCTTATTCATACCTGTAACCTTTTATAAACATCATTTATTTTTATTTATTAGAATTATATTAGTTATTTATACTTTATTTTTATCATCAGATAATATTAGCTTTAATTTTTTTTGTACTGGTTTTATAATGGTGGTGTCAATTATTGTTTATAGATTCAAATTTTATCATCCTAATATCATTATAGGTACTATAATAGATATTTTATAATGAATTATAATTTTAAAATTCCATTTAGTAATTATTATACATATGATTCAGGATGATGAAGTGGGTGGTAAGATTATTTTGTTAATTCCTAATTAAAAATGGGTGGTACAATGATAATGAGTTAAATATTAATAAAAACTTGGTAAAACAATAAAAAACATTATTTTATAATTAATATATAGTAACACCAAAATTTATGTTTCCATTTTCATCCATGATATATATTTATAATATTGTTAAAGTAAGTGGTTAAATCATCCCAAATAATAAAGTGGAGAAGTTCCAGTGGGTTTCATGGTAGCGACTTGAGAGACTAATTTGGAAGGGAAGTATTAAACTTAGAAACATTCCTGAAGCCATGAAGTTCATGTAGGAAAAACTATCTTGGGAGATTATTAAGTGGAATTATCTATGGGCTCAGTTCACGAGGGGGAAATACAATGAGGACTAGAACAACTAGAATTCTTGACCTACTAAGATATTAGGTTTGGCGTAGTGTATAAAAAAATAATTAACCACTTACTACGAAATAAAAAAATTGGAAATACTACTGGGCTAGTCAATATCTTTCCCTTCTAGAATTCCTGGTTATGAAGAATTCATTTAAGGAGGCTAGAAATTATTCAAGGTTTATCTCATCCACACTCAATGATGATAAAAAATCATGTATAAAATAATTATTATCATTAAGGATCCTAATAAATACATGTTTATGGAGTCTTAATTGGGATATTTCAGTACTAGGTACCTCCGTTCTACCATGCATGTGAATCATCAGTTGTAATTGTGGGTGAGAAGGATTTGGTGTAATTAAATCCTCATGAAGATGAATTTCCTTTCTTGGAATTTATGTAAAAGGGTTGTTCTAGTGGATGAGAATGTTCCCACAAAAGGAATCAACCTGGCTTCACAGTGCTAGTATTTGGAGAATCTAAAAAGTGAATCCATCTGGAACTTATTTTTTTGGTGAATGGGAATGATTGTCTTAGAACTTGGTTAGTTGGAAAATGGGTCTATATGTGTAGGCTATGAATATCTAAGAGATCATTATCTTCTAGTTTCAATGGTCAGTCATTCTTGCACTGGAGTTAAAGGCCTAAGGAGTTTTTTTCCACTGCTTTTTGGGAGATATAGGACATAAGGAATAAAGGTTGTAAAGGAATACACACTTCCTAATAACTGTTGAAAATTTGACTTTTTTATTGGTGGATGAACTCGGGACTTTATTTCAAGGAGGCGAGCACTAAGTGGTAGATAAAGGATTCACCAACTAAAATGGAAATTCAATTAACATGGATTGGAAAGAAATGTGGATTAAGTGAACTCCCCCAAGGAAGGATACAAGTTAAATGTATATTGATAAAGCATGTAGGGAAATATGATAAGATGAGGCATCTCCTATGACTACAAAGGATATGTTATCATTGGATTTAGTGCCTTTTATTGAATGGTTAATTCTATTAAGGGTGAGGCTAGATCACTTTTCAATGGTCTAGCCTTGTGAAATCTATTAAATATTAATATTATGGAAGTGTAATAAGACTCTATGTTCTAAGTTGATTTTATTTGAGAAATAAGAAATCCTCCTTGGTACCTTATTTATCTTATTAGAAAATGTAAGTCTCTCATTGGAACCAGAACAGAGGTCTCTCACACAAGGAGGGAGGGGAACTTTGTGGCTGATAACCTTTCTATAAAAGTAGTGATTATGAAAGTATCATTATATACTTTATCATAGGATACCTTCCCTATGATTGTAATACTATTATCTATGGATTCTTCCTTGGGATTCACTACTATATACCCCCTTGAGGTCTAAGGTTTTATTTATGGTAGAATAAAAAGTTAATTTTGAGTGAGCATGGTTAAGAAAGTGATTATTTTTTAAAAATATCATAATTTAATATGAATAATGATACTATTTATATGTTTATATGGTTTTTAATTATAATATATATTTATAAACAATAAAAACTACATGAAAAATAAAATATTTCTCTTTCATGGAGGTGGTAGTCCGCACATACGCTAGGGAGGTGCCTTTGTTTCCATAAAATGGTAGGAATATAGGGAATGGTTTATAATTATTAAATATTATAAATATTATAAATATTATATTAATTCAGTAAATGCACCCTTTTAACTATCCATTTAAGGTGGTTATAAAAAAATTATTGCGTTTCTTATGGAGGCGGTAGTCTATACTTAACACAAACGACATTTCACTTTCAAAATAGTTGCAATGAAGGTAAGAATAGTTATACTATAAAAATAATAAAATTTAAGTGTAATTATTATAATTGTATAATTATTTAAATATGGTAATATTGTATTTGGATGATATAGAAAATAAATAAATGAAAATAAATTGAAAATCTTACATAGAGAATTTTACCTTACTCCTTGGAAAGTCTCTATTGAAAATTAGAGTAAGGATTTTAAAGGTGGTATTTTGAGAATAAAAAAATATATAGGAGGTTTCTATGAGTTTTGGGGAGTTATTTTATCATATGTTGGTTGAATCTAAGAGTTATGGGGTGTGGAGAGAAGTGGGTTAGTGATCTCTCCATGTATAAGTAAATAAAATGGGATTTTTGTAAATATTCCTTAATGTCATAAAACAATTCAAGGTAAAAGTCTATAAAAATGTAAAATAATGGAATTTTAAATATGAGAAAGTTTATAATCCTCTAAAATAATCATTTTCAGGAAAACTTTTGAGTGATTTTAGGCATTTATCTTTATTTTTAACTTTTTACCCAAACTAACTTTAACAACAATAACTCATTTTTAACCTCGTTAATTCATTTTAATGACCAAAATTAAAATTAAACTTATTAACTAATTTTATAATTATTATTTTAAATGTGAGAATCATTTTTCTAAATATTTTTTCTAGTGGTGATAAAATTAAATTTTAAAATTAGTGCACATATTTCATAGAAAACATTTTTTATAAAGAGTGTATTTTTATGATTAAATTTTATGTATTGGATAAAGTTATAAATGTTTTTTATTATCATAAAATAAATTATTTAATTTTAAAAAAAAATATCTATGTCACTTCCAAAGAAATTAATAACCTAATTTTACCAAAATAATATTTAATTAAATAAAATATTAAAAATTGTTTTTTGGAAAATATTACTTAAGCCCTTAAAATGTAAATCATGGGTTTTCTAAATTCAAAATTGTATTTTTCTTAAAATGTATAGTTTTAATTATTAAGTAGATATTTTATTGATTATAAGGTTTTATACACTTATAGGTCCTTCTTATATAATGACAATGTTGTAAAATTACTAGTTTTTGTAAAAACTTTATTTTTCACAATTCACCTAAAAATAAATCATTTAAGAAAAATACCAAAAAATAACTAAAGAAAAGTTTGACTTAATGAATCCAAAAATGAAGTAAATTTTATAAAATTCAAGATCTAAAATTTATAACTTTATTTTATATATGATAATACCAAATATTAAAAAAATTATTTTATATAACAATTTTGTTTTTAAATATTATGTATTATTTATATTATTCCATATCAATTTATAATTTAATTATTTTTTATATTTTATATCATATGTTATAATAATTTTATAAAATTGTTAAATTAAATTTATTAGGATAAAATATATAATACATTAAAAATAATTATTTGGGATAAAACAATCCCTTTTAATATTAAACCATATATATTATGTATCCTATACTTGTATACAATTTTTAGTTGAGTAATATCTTTTTATTTACTAGATGATTTATTATTATTATTATTTTCTTAATAATATTCATCTAATATTTCACTAATCATTTTATTCAAGTGTTGTATGTGTATTAAGAAAATGAACATGGTATTAATTTAGAGAATAATATATTTGAAAATATCAAGGTGTTATAAACATAAACTACCTGGAAGAACAATCAAAATATCAATTGGAAGGAACTAGGTACAAGTCAACCACTCAACAATAACATGGGTCTATAAAGTTTTCCTCCTTAACATTCCTTTATGCCTATAGTACAATAAAATGGATAAGGATGTCAATAGACATGTTTACCACCCTCGTATGAAAAATAATAATAATACAAATAGGAAATGAAAACCATAAACTATGCTCATACATCAAAACATAGTCAACCAAATTTGAAATCCTTTCTAGTAGAATTTATATCAAACAGTAAATAAAAATTTGAGACATAAGATATAATAACCCAAGACTTAAAATATTATTTGTCTAACTTATAAAATCAATTGGTTCAGGTAGCTTCCCAAATTTAAGACCAACAAGAAGGAAATCTATAGGTTTGAACAAAGATTAACCTGAGAGAAGTGGAAAAGGCTATTACATTATATAGTGGTGTAAAATTTCCAAATATACAAATTAGTATTGGTTAAATAAATAAAGTGACACATCTACCTATAGAAAACAATTTTCATCCACCAATGAAGGATATTATAGTTGAATAAAAGAAAAAAGGAAGATCAAATAAAAAATGATGAATCTGAAAAAGAAAGAAAATAATTGGAAAATGATTTATTTGATGAAATAGTGAAAGATAGCCCATCTCCTCCTCCATTTCTACAAATAATTAAGAAAATTAATTTGGATGATCAATTTGAAAAGTTTATATACATGTTTAAGAAGCTTCTTATAAAAATTCCCTTTGAGAAATACATTAAAAAAATTCCCCACTAAGATAATTTTTTCAAAGATATTTTATCTAAAAGAAGAATAATAGATAACATGGGAATGGTTTTAATATATAAGGAATATTATATAGTCATACCCATGTATATGCCTCCTAAACTAAGGTACCTTGTTAGATTAGCAGTAAGTTGAAATATTGGAGGTTATTAATTTATGAGAATAAAATGTGACCTCAGAGAGAGCATTAACCACATTACAGATGGAGTTCTTAAAAATATGTAATTACTAAATTAAATCCAACAAGGGTCACATTTAAAATGGTAGAATGATTAGTGAAGCATCCTAAAAGAGATTTAGAAAAAAAATTCAAAGTTAACAAATTTTACTTCCCTTCTGACTTCATCATCCTTGATATGGAATAAGATAAGGGCATCCTACTCATTCTTGGTAGACCATTATTAGATCTATGAAGAGATCATGTTGATGTACAAGAGGGGAAATTAATTTTATATTTGAGGAAGAAGACTTAATATTTGACATCTTGAAATTAATGATATAATATTTAGTGCTTTGTTAACATTTATTAGGCATTGTTGAAGAGTATGATGAATTAGAAAAAGAATCATTGAATCTGGAAAATTTTCATAGGGAAAATGGGGGGTTGACTAAATTAATCAAATGGGAAATAGGGGGTTAACTAAATCAATTGAATAATTGGAATTCATCATAAACATAGTTGATCTTTTGTATGGACAATATTTCAAATTATTAACTATATCACTTGAAAACCCTTCAAAACTTAATATTAAACCTCTTCCATTGAACTTACAATGTAACTACTTGGGTTATTCAATAACTTCACTAGTAATCATTAATAATGATCTTTCATGTTAATAAGAAATTAAATTTATAAATATCTTATCACAAATAAAACCAATGATTAGTTGGATGATAATTGATTTTAAAACAATAGGTCTAACCATTTGTACTCATTGAATACACATTGAAGACAATTTTGAATCTAATAGGTATCCACAAAAAATGTTTAACAACTCCTATGAAGGAATTAATCAAGAAATTGGTTATTAAACTTCTAGATATTTAATTAATATTTAATATCTCTGATAGTAAGTAGGTCGGCCCATTCCAAGTGTTACCTATGAAGGGTGTAACCACAATGGTTAAAAATGATAAAAAATAATTGATCCTCACTAGAATAATGACTAGATGGAGAGTGTGTATCAACTACTATAAATTGTATTATAAAACCAAAAATTATCACTTCATGTTACCCTTCATTGATGAAATCATCAAACATTTTTTGTTTATGGATTCATATATTTTTCTGGATGCATACACAAGTAATATTAAATAATGATTGCAATAGAAGATAAATAGAAAAACCACATTCACATGTACACATGGTACATTTTATTATCATATAATTCCATTTGGAATGTGAAATTCAATATCCACATTTCAAAAATTATTTTTCGAAATATTTTATCACATGATTAAATATTTATTAGAAATATTAATGGATAAATTCTCTATTTATGGGAATCCCTTTAAAGATTGTATAATATATTTGGATAAAGTTTTCTTAATATGTGAAAAAAAATTATTTAGTGGATAAAATTATATATTTATTGTAAAAAGTGGGATTGTTTTAGGGAATAAAATTTTGAAGAGATTAATTTAATTAGACCTAGCCAAGATCGTTAGAAAAATTTAGCTACCGATAATAATATCACTTCATTATATTATAGGTTTTCATGGGTATGTGTAATTTTACTAGTGATTTATTAACTATTTTTTCTGTTATTTTTCACCCCTTCACTAACCTTGAAGAAAATTATGTTCACTTATATCTTGAGGATGAATTTTAGAAAAAAATTCAATTGTTAAGGAAGAACTTGGTAGAATTTCTAGTTATTATTTAACCTAACTCAAAACAACTATTTGATTTATTTTATTTGAGTGACTAGGATATTTGTGTTTCCTTAAGATAAAGGAAAGAAAATATCTTCAATATGATCTATTACACTCGTTAAAAATTGAATGATTCTCAACAGAACTATACAACAACTAAAAAGGTGATACAAATGGTTGTTTTTCATTTGATAAGATTTGGCCATACTAGTTATTTTAAAAATTCAATGTTTATACTATAGTTGGAGTGGCGCCTTAGTGGTAAACCACATAATTATATATCTAAAAGACTAAGGTTCCAATCCTGGAAAGTCCCTTGGGGGATTTATGATGTTGGTGGGCACACAGTCATGACGCAAGTAGGTGGTGATGCAGGCCTGACACAAGCCTGGTGACACATGCAAGAGGATGAAAGCATGATGCAGTATTGGGCCTTCAAACTATATTCATGGGCCACTTGGACTTCAGACTTCAGGATATGTAATGGTCCTACCTATACCTAGATAGAAATATTTCATTTATTTCATAATAACAAATGATTTGGCCCAAGAAAAAAATCAATGTTTATATGAATCACTCTACCTAGAAATATTTAATGACCAAGAAGGATGACGATCCTAGAATTATTTGATGAAAAATTATTCTTTAATAAATTTAAATTAAAGTTAAGAATATAAATGGAACTAATAATGTCATCATTGATCATTTATCATGCCTAGAACTAGATATAAGTGATATCAATTTTGAATTAATTAATAAAAAAATTCTTAATGGACAACTCTATGCCATAGAGATGATCACATAATGGTATTAAGGTATCATAAATTAATGTTCTATAAGTTTTGTGCATATAAATTTATCAAAGAAGCAGAGAAGAATATTTTTAAATTAATTCATCCATTAATACTAGGATGATCCATTACATTTTGAGGATTGTGCATATATAATAATTAGAAATTTTATCCCAAAAGAAGAAATTGATAGTGTTTTGAATCTATGTCATTATGGAAAATAAATAGGACATCATGGGATTCAATGAATAATCAAAAAAGGATTAAACTATGGATTATATTAGACCAACTTATATAAAAATATCAAGACTTCATCATGAATTTTGATAAATTCCAAATAACTATAGGCATTAGTTAAAAGTGTGAGATGTCATAACATCTTATTATAGGTGCTGAAATTTTTGAAATATAAGGGGTTGAATTCATGGGACCTTTCCCAAAATCATTTGTAAAATCATATATCCTAGTTTTTTTTGATTATGTACTGGAGTGTTTGGAAACTAAAGCATGTGAGGAAAACACTACTCTGGTTGTAATTAAATTTATGAAACAAAACTATTTATAGGGTTTAGAAAACCAAAACTTATCATTAGTGGTCATGATACTCACTTCACTAATTCTATGTTTCAAAATCTAATGACTATAAGTGGGTGGCACCATTACATGAGCACCCCACAACATCCACAAAATAATGGCCAATGTGAAATTTCAAACCATGAGATCAAAAGAATCTTGGAGAAATCTGTGTACATATCATATAAATTTTAGGCCACTAAAATTAATTTATCACTTTGGGCTTATAAGACAATATAATAAACATAAATCAGAATTTCCCCATATTTATTAAACTTTTTAAAAAAACTATCACCTACCTATAAACCTAGAACATGAATATTATTGTGTTGTGAAAATGATAAACATTGATTTCCAAACTTCCCATGAAAATATATTTCTACATATGAATGAACTAGATAAGATAAGTAGATAATAATATTTAAATTTTATGATTTACAAAGAAAAAATCAGGGTCTAGTATGATAAGATAATTTGACAATGGAATTTTTCATTGGGTTTCAAATTAATTCTCTTCAAATCAAGGGTTATTGTTATGGAAGGAAAAATTATGTTGAAATTTTCAGGCCCATACACAGTTATAGTTATATAAATTCATAGTGTTATTAAAAATTATTATGTAAATATGCCCCTATTTTAGTACAATTAATATTTTATAAAACTTTATCACACTTCAAATTATATTAGCATAATTGAAAAAAATCATTTAAAATGAGAGTACATTCATTTAGTTAAATAAATTTATATTAGTTCTTAATAGGATTCAACCCATAATTAGTTCCTTTCTTTTTTTAATCTTTAGTTTATTTTTGGAAATAAATCGGCATGTGTGAATCTTATTCAGTTTACTCCCAACATTTTAGTGGATATTTTATTATTATATATACTTGTTTTCATTCAGGAGATTCCTTTCTTTTGGAATTATTTTTTTATATGATATAGGTATGTGTTGTATCTTTTAGATATTTATATGTACATCATTTATAGAGATTCATTGGATATAAATATCCTCCATGTGTTTATCTATAATTACTTATGGAAGTGTAACATTTTATATTATATTCTATTTACACTTCCAGAAACACCATGTAAATCCTTTAAAAATAAAACTATTAAAAAACTAAACTAAACTAAAAACATGTCATCTTTAAACACACATTCAAACTATTTTTATTTATATGGTAACATGATCAAGTACATACCACTTTTGTCTCTATCTATGGTCTAAGAACATGATTCCTAGACAAAATAATTTTATTCCTTATATTATTATTTTATATTATTTGTGATAAAATTTCATACTTTGAAAAAAAAATCTAATTTTTTTTATTTTTTTAGACATTTAATTTCACTCATTCTTGTATATATTGTTCAACATTATCCTTCCATACCTGTGAGGAATCTAGACATTATAAAATCAATTTATATTTCTCTTTTTCTTAATGAAATATTTTTCATGTTATGTATTCTAGAACTTTCCAAATTTTTTCATTGAAATGATAGGAATTTTGAAAATTTCAATGAATGTCTATGTAATTTTTTGTTTTATTTAGAAACTTTGACCCACTAATCCACCCTTAAATTTTTTATATTGTGTATCCCATAGAATATATAAAGACTCCTTTTTAGGATGATTCAATAGTCAATATCCTTCCCTACCAATATATTAGATATTTACCTGATGATATTGAATCTAAGTGTAGGGAGATTTTTATTCATAGAGATGGGTGTTTGACTAATAGTGAGTCATTTGATTCACATAGATATAAATTATCTCATCATATATATGTGTTTCTTTTTATAATATCTCAATTTATTTCAATTTTATATTTTTATATAGAAATATAAATACTTTTTTTAATTTGGTACACTTATGGTTATTACATGGTAACCCTATACTTAATTGATACCTATAAAAGTGCTAACCCATTACTTTAAGAGACAGAAATTTCATATATGACTTGTAATATCCTGAAAATTCTAAAATAATAACATTTTATTTGATAACGTATATTACAAAAAATGTCGAGTTACATTAAATAAATGGAATGATGATTTTATATTTCATTACACACAACATTGATTTTATATTTCCTTATATGCGACAATGAGTTCCTTTGACAGCTTTAATTACAAGCAAGACCAAGTTTTAACAAACAAAAATATTCTATTAATATTATAATTTAATATGATAGTTATCACCTAGTCATTGGAATTTTGGGTATGAAAAGGTTTGAATAACTAATGAAAATATATATATTAAACACATTTATCTGTTATATATTGATTATAAAAAATAATAAGAATTTTTTATAATAAAAACAAAATGTTTTTAGAAAAAAAGGAACCGTATTTTCTTAAAAGATGGTTTAGTCTCATTTGGAACACATAATTTAAAATTAATTTTTAATACTTTTAGAAAATTTATTTGAAAAAATAAAATTCATTTTTGAAATCGGTAAATCAAAATTATCTTCGGTTGAATTTTTCATATTTTTATGAGAATTTTCATTTTTTGATGAATAGTGAAAAATATAGAATTTCAATTGAAAACTGAATTTTCATTTAAATTATTTATAGTGTTAAATTATATTTTTAGTTGGTTTCAAATTAAAATTAGTTTAATTTTATATCAATTAATCCAATTTATTTCATTGGGCTCAATTTTATTTTTAATTTATATATAAAAACATTTCAAAATTTTGAACATTTTCACTTTAAAAACCTGCTTTCTTGTCACTTCAATGGGATTAATTTTAAATTAAATTATACCATTTCTATGAGTTGAATTTAAAAAAATGGACTTAATATTTAGAATCATAATAATTTATAATGTATAATATTTATAAATTAATTTTTTACTAAATAAATTCGTGAAAACAGTTAAAATTTATTACCGTGATTAAGGTAAAAACGAGTTTACTTAGTGGTTAAACATAGAATATAAGGTGTAAAATGACCTACCGACTTTCCCAAAACCTATTTACTAGAACTATTTCTACCCTTACCACATTATTATATATTTTTATGAGTTAATGAGACACTAATCCATAAAATTGACTTATATAATAAGGTAAGTAAAGAAGAAGACAAAAATGAACCATTCTTGCCTTTAATGTCTATAATGCTTTGGAATAGAGAAAAAAACACATTGGTTCATTTATGTATATTATTTTGAAATATAATTTTTTTTAATCATAATAATTTATCTTTAATTTTTATAGATGAATTATTTACATTAAATGCTTAAAAAACACCAATGTATTAATTATTTAGTTAATAATTAACTAAAATAAATGAATCTAAAAATATTAAAAGGGAGTTAAATTGAATTATTATTTTCTTACACTATTTTTTATATTAATATATAACTTTAAATATTTTTAAAATTAATATATTCAAATTCCATCATTTTCATGATATTTTTAAATTCATATTAAATAAATAATGTCAAAATTGAAATTAATATTTTTTATGATAAATAAATGATTTAAAATTAATAAAAATTATATATTCAGCCAATATATATTTGAATTTTAATAAATATAAAATATAGAATAATTTATATTTTATAATGAACATATTTACCCCTAAATAGTAAAAACATTATTAGTGTAGTTAGGGTTAAAGTAGTGTTTTTGCGCGTTACCTGTGCTTTTGTTAAAATTAATTTCAAACACATTTGGGTTTTTTATTTTATAAATTATATATAATACTTATAATCAGTGGTTATAAATTATTTAATATTTATCACTTTAATTGAGTATTAATGAATAAATTACCTAGGTTGGAAAACTAGTTACCCTGTTAAAAACAAAAAGGGTAAAATTGAGTAAACTTAAAGACTAAGGAAAAAATGATAATAATGCTTTTATTTTTGTGTTGTGGAGGTGTTTCTAGAAAAAATAAAACATCCCCTAAATTATTATTCAATTTTAGACCCGCATGAAGTAAGTTAGACCACCCAATAGTGAATACTTTTGAGTATTTACAAGAATGTATCTCCTCCTCAACTATAAAAGGGAACCCACTCCCCCCCCCCATTCACACATCTCAAGCCCTTTAGATCAACAAAACCCTATAAAAATCACTTCTTAACTACTTTACCATCATCCTATAAGTATTTTTTTGGGAATAAAGAAAACCATTGAAGTTTTAGTGAAAACATAAAGAGGATATCTGAAGAAGAGGTATTATTCTTCTAAAAGAATTTTTATTTTATTTTCTTCTCCACCTCCTTCAATTTATATTATAACATAATTATATAATAACCTCATTATAGTAAATATAATTATATTTTTTTATGTTAAGGGTAAGAACTACATCTTTTTCACTGACTCTAATTTTTTTTAGTTTTATTTTTATAAATTAATTAGGAAAATTATGAGACTATACACTAAGACAGTGTGTGATTCCGAGGCCCAGTGTTCCCAAAAAAAGTTTGTTGAAAAATTTTCAGTTTTTAATAAAGTGTGCAAGCAGTTTTTCTTTAAAACTATAATAACTTCTAAACGAGTTCCTATATTAGAAATATGAGGGCAATATTACATTCAGAACAGTGACTTTACCTTAGGTGGGGCCTAACATTAACTGGTACGGGTTAGCCTTAAAAGTTAGTTTTTGGATGTAAATTTCGTTAAAATATTTCCATAAAAAAATATTTTTTATTCAACATAGCAACATTTTTCTTTTCATAGAGTCGTAGAAAGGAATTCAGGGTTTTTTAAAAACCTGTAATTCCTCTAAGTTGGAGAGAATAACCTTTGGATAAAGAATTGGAAAATTACGGCAGATCGACACAACCTCAGTTTTGACGGATCAAGGATCGACGAATGATGACGGCGAAACATCTCTCTTCATCGACAATCATTCCAACTCGAGGTAGGGTGTGCATTTTGATTTTATTTATCCCCATTCCTTATCCCTACGATAAACATGAATTGATTAATGAAAGAATTTATTCACGGGTCATGTGTATTGTGAGTTGGTTTTATCCTTGTAGGGTTTTATTAGTAGGGTTGATTTGATTAAATATTGTTATGCTTCATGATTATTCTTCTGGAATGGAATGAGGCTGGAATGAAAAAAATGATGAGGTTTATTCTAGGGGTTGTTCCATGTGCTTTTTCTCCCCCGATGTTCTTTCCCATCTTCGTGATTTTTATGAGCAGATGATTTTGGCACCTTCAATTTGGGGCACAACAACCTGAGACCAAAGATCCAATGCCATAGTGATACCAAGGAGGTTTGATAGCAAAATCACAGTTCAATTCGGTCAAAGAAGCGGCTTATAGAATCAAAAGGTGGTTCCCAAAGTAGTGGCTTAGATCACTTTAAGCAAGCCACCAAGTTAGCGGTGAAAGAATATCATGCCCTGGTGGGACTGGTCCAGGTAAAGTGTGAGGCAGGCGATGGGTTGTTAGTGGGGCAGCTGGTGGTGGAGGCATAACGCGGTCTAGGTGGGACTGTGTTGGATCTCGTGGTTGGAGCAGTTCTGAAGGAATTGACTAGGGATGTAGAAAAGGGGGGATTGTGTACATAGTTGGGGGTCCATAGGGGAGCCATTAGACATGGTGGGTATCCACATTGAATGTGGTGGCACCGAATTAACTGAGAGCACGTGCCTGGGTCCGCCTTGTGAGGGATATGGGGGTCGGACCACAAGTGTGGACCAGGATGGATGAACTGAGACTTTCCAACAGCCCGGTGGGCTGGGTCCAATTGTCCAGTAACCCAAAAGGCTAGGCCAGTTTGGTTCGGGCTGAGCCGATTTGGGTCGGACCCGGTCAAGACCCGAGTTAGAATTTTTCACTAAAATAAGAGTGACTTTCAAATGGAAGATCCATTTGATGAGTCGTCTACCGATTTGTGACCCTTGCAATGAGGTGGTCCTTTTGAGATGGATTGGTGATATTTTTAGGTTGGACCAGTATAGTTGGAGAGTTTCCCTTGGATATTTCCTCGAGGGTTCAGTACACAGTATTACGTTCACATCACTGAATATTAGTCCCCTTTAGAGAAAGAGTCCCTAATAGAGTTATGGTATCCCTACTTGGGACTTGAGGGATACTCTATCACCCCTTATGAAGTTTTTTTAGAATTTATGTGACCTCTAATCACATGGAATTAGTCCTCTATCTAGTGGGTCGTATCGATAGGGTTGTTGGTATTCTATAAGAAGGATCCACTATGTTGCAAGATAATATAGATTGGGTTATTGGTATTCTCTGAGAAGGATCCCCTCTATGTATATTATGATCTTTGACCAGTTCATTTCTCTTGGTCCGGGGCCCATATTAGTGGCACCTATTCACGAGAGTCTCCAATTATATAATGGTGTGAGGAGTGAGTTCTCTCAGAACGAGCATACCTTAATAAGAATCATGTGGTGAAGATTGGTTGTGACTCACCTCTTTATTTTGTGGATGGTTATAAGTATACCTAGATATCCTTGATATATATGTTACATACATATACCTATGTAGAGATGGTTATACTTTGTGAATTTCCTTTGAGGTGTACTTCATGTATTTCCTTTGTGGTGTACTTCTTGTATTTCTCATTGGTATTCCTTTGTGGTTTTGGGGTGTACTACTGAGTATTGTTTTAATCGCCCCTACACAGGATTCACCCTCATGTGTCATGTCTTGTGAATATGGTTGACTCCTAGGTGGATCAGGACTAGGTGGTTATTAAAGAGATCAAAAAGACAAGGTGTTCTCCTACAGCTTCAGACAGTTGTCTTACACCTACCCTTCAATTAGGTTTTTATACGGATGGGTTTTAGGAACTTGTTCTTTCACTTTCACAGACTCTTTATTTTGGGGGGATTTTTTTCTAGCCCAATTTAATTTCTAGTTTCCTACTATTGTACTATGTGGTTGGTATCTTAGTGTATACATGCATTGTTACTTTGTTTTTCTACATTTCATCATTTTGGGCTTGGAGATGTGTGTGTGTGTAAAAGTAATTAGGAAAATGCCTCTCATTTGTGGGATATTCCTACTTGGTTAAAATTGTTATCCCCTGGCCTATCAGAGCTGGGATTGGGATATTTATGGTATGGGAACCTCTAGGACAGTTTGTGATAGAGTGGTATCAAAGGAGGTTTAGTTTTAATTAAGTATCGGGAGTCTCTGAGGTTGGTTTGGGGCAATAGTGTCAAGTGTTTCGAGTTCGGATTTCAGGCCAGTGAATCTAGTGTTGGTGCGGCAGCCTATGTATCCATACACTAGGACTCTGAACACCTTTTTTTCGACTCGGTACATGAAAACACAAATTATAGGGAAAAATAGTATAATCATCATATAGTATTTGGTGTGTTCTCATGTCCTTCTTGAGTCAGCTCACAAGGTATACTCTACTGAATGTGGTACCCCTTATTATATTTTAGGATACCTCCACATAGATAGCTAGCTAGGATTCCACTGTATGATCCTAATGATGATCCACCTAGAAAAGAGGCATCAGTACAGGTTCTTGTTCATAAGTTGGAACCTCTGAGAGGTTTACCAGTGATACCACCACCCATCGAGCAGTAGTTACTACCAATGCTACCAGCTGAGGATGCACACAGGCTGAGTGCATTGTATGAGTTCCATAGGTAGTGACCTTTTATGTTTTGGCATTAGATAGACCCCCAGGTAGTTGATTATTGGTTGGAGGTAGTTTCACATGTCTTCCTTCTTGTGAGGATGCCTTATGACCAGATGACAGTCTTATCCATGAGTCTTATTTAGGGTTCAGTAAGGTGATGGTGAAGCTTAGTGTCCCAGACACATGATGAGGTGGCTCTCTCTAAGGAAAACTTCGATTATCTCTTTATAGAGGAGTTCTTTCCATCTATGTTTTGATAAGTTTATATACAAGATCTCATTAATCTATAGTAGTGCATTCAGACTATGTTGGAGTACTCGGTGAGTTTTACTGATCTTTCTCACAACTCCATGGAAATGGTGTGAGACCAGATCTTTAGGGATCAGACCTTCGATCAAGTACAACATCGGGATATCATAGAATCCATGATATCCCTTGGCATTAATATATATTTTGGGGTACTAAACAGATCTCTACTAGTGGAGATCTTTCTAGCGGAGTAGACACCAGCAGTGGGAGCTACCCACAAGCACCTGGTGGTGAAGACTTTGGTAGTATGTATTCAGTGGTTGTCCCAGGGACCTAAGTGGGTTAGGAACTTTAGGAGAAAACCCAAAGATATAGGGTCAGTGGTGCATGGATCCTAGGGTGGCTCGATTCATCCGAAAGACAAATGGTGTCACACATGCGGCGGTCGGGAGAATCTGGAATGAGATTACCCGACCCGACGTACAACTGTTCAGGGGACGATCGAGTGACCACCAAGGAAGAGGTAGATATATGATAAGGGAGATACGTAGGGATGAAAATGTGGTATAGGATTAGGTAGGGTAGTAAGAGGTGGATTTAGGTTTGACCTATTACCGCCACCACCCCCAGGTGGTCCACGCCAGGTTCAGGGAGCCAGTGGATAGGGATGAGGCTAGCTTCAGGAGATGGAAGCTTATAACTCTGAGACTGCAGGGGTGATTAGAGGTACGATCTATTTATTTTCCACCCTATATATGGTATTTATAGAAAAAAGTGTCAATCATTCATTTTATACCATAGACCTTTTTCAGGGCTCGAAGATTCTTGTTGAACTGTTGACTCGACCCTTATGCTTAGAGACTCCTACGGAAGAGGATTAAATGATCACACACTGGTTATGACATTGTGACCTTACTCTTGGAGGTGAGATTTTTGGTTGGGATCTCATGGTAGCAGCATCAAGTCTTTATGAAGTCATTCATGGCATGGACTGGTTATCCACATTTCATGCTCAAATTAGTTTTTTTAAGTATAGAGTGTGGTGTTTCTATGGTGATGGGACCAGGTTTTAATTTCTTGGAAAAAAGGAAACTCATGTAGTGTAGGATGGACTTACTCATAGGAGGGTGCATCCGATTACTTGTTAATTTACTATCCTCACCCTCAGTGCAGTGGATGATAGGAGTCCTCAGTTTCCTATAGTGGTGGCAGAGTATGCGGACAACTTTAATGAGGATGTTCCTGGGTTGCCTCCCTATAGAGAGGTAGACTTCTGCATTGATTTCTACCCTAGGAAGACATCGATATCTACACCTTAATATCAAATGGATCCCACAGAGCTTCGTGAGTTGAGGGTGAAGTTGGATGACTTATAGAATAAGGGCTTCATGAGACCCAGTGTTCCACCCTAGGTAGCATTGGTTCTTCTTCCAAGAAGGTAGATCAGAGTTTGATGTTATGTGTGGACTTTTGACACCTAAACCATGTGTCTATTAAGAACAAGTATCCACTCTAGAGGATTAAAAATCTCTTCGATTTGATGAAAGAAGAATGGTGGTTCTCAAAGATTGGCCTCAGTTCGGGTTATCACCAACTACAGATACAAGATGAGGATGTGCTAAAGACAACCTTCAGATGTCAGCATAGCCACTATGAGTACTTGGTGATGCCTTTTGGAATCACTAACACCCCAGAAGTGTTCATGGGACTCATGAATAGGATCTTCTAGTCTTACTTAGACCGGTTTGTGGTGGTATTTATTGATGGAATCCTAGTTTACTCAGCATCTAAGGAGAAGCATGTGAGACACTTTACGATGGTCCTGGACACACTCTGATAAAAACAACTTTATAGGAAGCTCTCTAAGTGTTAGTTCTAGATTTGGGAGGTCAATTTCCTAGTACATTTCATTTTAGAGGCAGGAATCATAGTGGATATAGTGAAGATTGAGGCGGTGCTTTCTTGGGAGTCACCTAAGAGTTTTATCAATGTGTGAAGTTTCCTAGGTTTGTATGGGTACTATTATAGGTTGGTACCTGAATTTTCTAGAGTAGCATCACCCTTGAAAATTTTGGCATGGAAGGGGTAGCCTTTCATATGGATAGAGAAGTGCCAAAAATAATTTTAGAAGTAGAGGAAGGGGTTGAAGAGCGCTCCCATCTTGAGATTACCAGAGGAGGGATTTAGGTATGTAGTGGTCTTTGATGCATCATGGAACGGACTTGGTTGTGTCCTGATATAGGGGAAAGTGGTGATTTCTTATGGTTTGATCTATCTAAGACAACATGAACAAAACTACGTGACCCA
The DNA here is from genome assembly GCA_963277665.1 of Viscum album. NCBI lineage: Eukaryota > Viridiplantae > Streptophyta > Magnoliopsida > Santalales > Viscaceae > Viscum > Viscum album. The sequence continues at coordinate 2,127,338,083 of OY728130.1, read as the reverse complement.
TGATCTTGAGCTAGTGGCAGTGGTCTTCACATTAAATAAGTGGTTACACTACCTAATGGGTGAGAGATTCATCATATAATATATCCACAAGAGTCTCAAGTATATCTTCTCAAAGAAGGATCTGAACTTGAGATAGAGGCGACAGATAGAGTTCCTATAGGGCTTTGAATTTGAGATTGTCTATACTCATGGGAAGGAGAACTTGGTGGAAGATTCTCTCTGCAGGAGATCCAAATTTCAGTTGCTGAGTAAGGAATTGGAGTAATTGTCCAAATTTTAGAAATTTTTTGTATATGTAGATGGATCATCTTATCTCTAGTCTATGGTTTTCACCCCCCACTCTTATAGTGAGTCAGGGAGGCACTACTTGGGGATATCGACTGTGAGGCCTTACATGCTCATATATCTATAAGACATTCCCCTAATGGATATTTGAAATTTGGGGAGCATTTCTTTCTTTTCATAGGATGCATAGTAGTACTTATGATGTTGTGGGAGGAGGTCTTGTGGGAGTTCCATACATCCCCTTTGGCGGTACATCCAAATGTGGTGAAGATGTACCAGGACCTTGGACGCCATTTCTATTGTTCGGGAATGAAGAAGGAAATGTTAGATTTCATTTCTAGATTCCTCACTTGTCATCATGTGAAGGCTGAGCACCATGTTACAGCAGGCTTGACCTAACCCCTTGATGTGCTAGAGTGAAAGTGGGATGGGATATTTATGGACTTCATGACAGGTTTACCATACACGCCCAGGGGACACGATGCCGTCTGGGTGATCATTGACTGAATCACTAAGTGGGCCCACTTCCTCCCTATCCAAGGTAAAGTTTTAGTAGAGATCTTGGGACGGCTCTACATGTTGTAGATAGTTCAAATCCATAAAGTTCTATCGACAATAGTCTTAAATTGTGATTCTCGTTTTACTTCCCAGTTGTAGAAGGGATTGCAGGAGGCATTTGAGACTTAGCTGCAATTGAGCACAACTTTTTACCCACCTACATAAAGATATACTGAGTGGACCATTCATGTTATGGAAGAAATACTGCATGTTTTCATCCTATAATTTTACTACAGTTGGAAGTATCACCAACCTCTAGTGGAGTTTTCATACAAAAACATATACCACTCCACCATTGGTATGGAACCATTTGAGGCCTTGTACGAGCGACCATGTAGGTCACCACTTTTCTGGATGGACCTAGGAGAGTCTTCACTCATGGGTAAAGAGTTAATGTGGGATACCATTAAGATGGTGAAGATCATACAAGATTGAATGAGGACTTCACTACACTAGAATAAGTCGTATACTGATAGGATATGTAGGCCTTTGAAGTTTGAGGAATCAGACCACGTGTTCCTTTGGGTCTCACCTTGATGTGGGTAACGGCGATTTGGTTGGGGTGGAAAGTTATATCTGAGGTAAATCAGCCCTTTTTTGATTCTACATAGAGTTTGTGAGGTGGATAACTACCTATTTCTACTCCCTCAGTTGAAACAGGTACATGATGTCTTCTACATGTTGCGGTTGAGGAGGTACGTTCATGATCCATCGCACGTCATTGACTGGGGAAAGCTGGACATTGATGATGGGGTGAATTTTGTGGAGTACCCAGTGGAGATTGTGGATTGAAAAGAGAGGACCCTTCGTGGGAGTTCAATTACTCTGGTGCACATTCGGTGGCCGCATGGGAATCTTCTGGAGAGCACATGGGAGCGGAAGACATAGATTTTTGCTCAGTACCCTCATTTTTTTATAGCCCTTGTTTTGGATTTCAGGGATGTAAAGACTTAAGGTGGGGTAAATATAATGACTTGGATTTTCTATGACTCTATTATTATAAATTAATTTGTAAAATTATGATATCAGGCGCTGAAATATCATGCGATTCCAAGGATCGTTGTGCCCAGAATAGTTCATTGAAAAATATTCAGTTTTTAATAAAGCTTATAGGTAGTTTTTATTTAAAACAAGAATAGCATCTAAATGATTGCCCAAATCATAAATTTGAGGGAATCATTGTGTTTATAATAGATACTTTACCTTAGGTGATTCCTAACATCAACCATCGCAAGTCATCTGTGAAAGTTAGTTTTTGGATGTAAAGGTCATTAAACTATTTTGATAAAAAAATATTTTTTATTCAATGCTACAATTTTTTTTAATAGGCTCTTAGAAGAGATTTCCTGGTTTACCATAAACCGAGAATTCCTATGAGTCTAAGAGAAGAATCTCTTGAGAAAGTTTTGGCAAACAATAGTGTACCGACACAACCTCAGGTTCAACAGATCAAGGATCGATGAATAAAGACAACACAACATCGCTCTTCATCGACGGACATTCCAACTCAAGGTAGGGTGTGTGTTTTGATTTTATTTCTCCCCATTCATTATCCCTATGTTAGATTTAAATCAATAAACAAATGGATTGATTCATGGGTCATGAATATTTCATGTTGGGTTTATTCTTGCAGGATTTTTATTAGCTCGGTTGATTTGATTGAATATTGTTATGCTTCATGATTATTCTTACAGAATGGACTGAGGTCAGAATGAACAAAAGGAAGAGGTTTGTTCAAGGGTTTATTTCATGTTATTTTTCTCCCTTTATTTTTTTCACATTCTTCATTATTTTTATGAGCATATGATTGTTTCACCATCGATTCGTGGTGTAACAACCCGAGACCGAAGATCTGATGCCACAATAATACTACAGATGTGCGAAGGCAAAAACATGACATAATTTGGACAAGCCAGTGGATTATGGTTGTGTAAGGTGGTGGAGCACAGTTGTGCCCATATAATCAGCTGCACTCACTCTAGGAAGTCCACCAGTGGGGTGGGCAGCGGTAAAGGAATGAAGCGGCCGAGCGGGGCTGGTCTAGGCGGAGTGTGAGGTGAACGACGGGTCACTGGTGTGGCAGCTGATCGTGGAGGTAGAACACGGTCTAGGTGGGACCATGTGGGATCCCATGACTATAGTAGTGTCATGTAATTAGTGAAGGGGGGAGCGTATGCAGATGGGGTTCCACATAGAGCCTGTGGTAGCGCAGGCCGCTGGGCATCTGGTGGACGTGGTGGACGTCCGCGTTGAACGCAGTGGCTCTCTATTAACCCAAATCATGTGGCTAGGTCGACCGCTTGTAGGATATGGGGTATGGCCCATGTGTACATACTAGGATGGATTAACTGGGCGGCTCCTGTGGGTCGGGCCAGTTCAGTTAGGGCCGAGCCAATCTGGGTCGGACCCGAGTTAGACTTTTTCACTAAAATGGGCGTAACATTCAAACAAAATGTATGTTTGATGAGACGTCTATGGAGTTAGGACCCTTGAGACAAGGTGATCCTTTTGATATGTCTTGTTGGTATTTTTATCTTATATCAATATAATTGGAGAGTTTTCCTTGGTTCTTTCCTTGAGGGTTCAGTACAATATTACGTCCACATCACAGGATAGTAATCCCCTTCAGAAGTCAAGTCCCAAATAGAGTTATGGTATCCCTTCTTGAGACAGAAGTGATCCTTTATCACCCCTGATGGATTTATGTGGGTATTTACATAACCTCTGAGTACTAGGCATTATTCCTCTATCTAGTGGGCTATATCGATAGAGTTGTTGGTATTATTTGAGAAAGATCTCTTATGTTGTGTCCTAATATAGATTTGGTTATTGATATTATCTTAGAAGGATCCCCTCTCTATATATTATGATCTTTGATGAGTTTATTCTCTTTGATAGGGGCCCAAATTAGTGGGACCTCTTCAAAAGATTCTCTGATGATATCATGGTGTGAGGAGTGATTTCTCCTAGAACGAGTGTGCCTCAAGCATAATCCTCTGGTGGAGATTGGTTGTGACTTACCTCTTTACATTTTGGATGGTTATGATTATACCTATATATCCTTGGTATATGTGTTATAGACATATACATATGTAGAGATGACTGTACTTTATGTATTTCCTTTGTGGTGTACTTTATGTATTTCTTTTTTGCTGTACTTTGTGTATTTCTTAGTGGTATTCCTTTTTGGTTTTAGGGTGTCCTACTGAGTATTGTTTTACTAACCCCTACACGGGCTTTTCACATATATGTTTTGTCTTGTGTAGACAATCAATGCTTTGACAGAGTTCTAGGTAGACTAGGACTATGTGGTTCTTAGAGAGATCAGATAGATGAGGTGTGCTTCTATGGCTTCTGACAGTTGTCTTACACCTACCATTCAGGTAGATTTATCTGCGAATAAGTTTCAATAACTTGTGCTTTCACTTTTATAGACTCATTATTTTAGTGGGATTTGTATTCTGGACCTATTTACTTTCCATTTTCCTACTATCGTACTCTATGGTTGGGATATTTATGTATTCATGCATCATGTACTTGGTGTTTTTTTATTTCGGCATTTTTGGTATTGGCGATGTGTGTGTGTGTATAAGTACTTAGGAAAATGCCTCCCATTTATGAGATATGCCTACTCGATGTTAGTTTCCAGCACCTAGCCTATCAGATGAGGTATTGGGGTAGTCACGGTATAGTCTCCTCTGTGAAGGGTCTTGACAATTTCACACACTTTCATCAAATGCGTTATGAAATCATCATTCATGTGTATGGCATACAACCACCTCGCGAACCAATGCCTTTCATTTTTCTATTACCACCTTTCCAGGTTGGGAATAATGATGTATTTTTAGTTTATATATGATATATATGGTATTTATGATGTTATTATTATTTTTTAATTAGTATATCACACATTACTTCATGCTTTCCATTTTTGTGGGAATATGATATTGTCGCTCGTATGTACGGCGGCCTGCCGCCTCACAAACCACTGTGATTCATTCACACTTTACATGGAATTTATTAAGGATGGATTTAATAAAAAAATTTGATACATATGGAATAAAAATTATACTATAGTTATAATATATATATATAACTTAAATTTATTTCTTTCAATTCGATAAGAAAACGAAAACATTGTTTATGCATACGTACAGACTACAATCTCCATGAATGGTGTATTTAATTTCCTATCACTAAATTTTATGGATTACTCTAAATAAATATATAATTAATATATATGATGTTTAAATAATGTTTTACATTCTATGTTTAATTAAATTATGATTTAAGTAATAGGAACAAAAAATAACAAGTCAAAACATACTTGAAAAACATGGTAATTAACACATAAAACAATGAAAATAATGAATAATTATTAAGAAAATGGGTGATAAGATGTTATAAAAGGATCATATATGATATTATAAATATTTATATGGTTATTTTATAATTTAATAAAATTCCTAAAATTATTGTACATGAGGTTAAATACTGTTCATCTAGAAGGAAGTGTAAGGTAATGGATTTTGTGTCAATTTACATTCCATTGAGAATTATTTGCTATTATGCACCAATTCACTTTTTTGTGGTGTATATAATTAACTTTGACATATAATATCATGATTAATTCATACTTCATGGTATTTTAAGTCTCATGAGATGAATAAAATGGGAAAATCAGATGGGTTTTTACCCAGTATGTTTTAAACTATATTGACAATAGATCTTAACGGTAAAGGTTTCATGTGCCTAGGAAACATGAAGTCCAATAATTAATCATTACCTTTATTCAGAATTAAGTTATTATTATTCATGATATTCTCACTATGATATTATTTATGGATTCATTTCATTCTCATTTATTGTTTAAATGGAATGTGTGTCTAGTTTTTTACCTTTCCATATTGATTATGCCTTGTATGGTTATTTAAATGGCATGTACTCTCAGTTATTTACCTTACCATATTGATTATACCTTATCTAGTTACTTAAATAGAATGTGTGTAAGTTTATTTACCTTGACGTGTTTATTATTATTATTGATTCATGATTTATTCTATTGTACTTAACCCTTACTGAGCATTTAAGTTCACCCTTATTTTTTCCATTGTGTGGGATATGAAAGAGAGATCTTTGAATGAGATTTCAAGGTTGTGGTTCATTTTCTGTTGTTATTTATTCTATTTTAATTTCTATTTCTAATGTAAAATGGGAAACATGTATGTATCTGGTTCTCCAAAACTGCAATATGAATCGATCCTTTGGGATTTGACCCATTGTATCTACTCCAATGTAATAAAGTAAGGTACTAGATCTAGGCTACTAGGTTTGTATTTGATATATTTGGTATCAGATAAATTTTAGTAGAAACCTTAGAAACTATATTTATAAAAACATATATTAGAGAAAAAACCCCTATGATATACTTTGAGTATATGAAATCATGTTCATTATTATGAGATTAGCTACACATAAATATTTAAATTTATATTAAGTATTTCACTAGTTTTGGGATTTTACATTATGTTTCATAATTATATGATATAATATAGTGTATTTTACTTTTTGGAAATGATGCCTTGAAGAAAGAATGTGAACCAAACCAGTGCACATGATCTAAAGAGTAAAACTGATCGTGTATTTAATGGCATTAAGACAATATTTAGAAGGGAAATAGTATCCCAAATATTTTCATCATGTGAGGAAAAGGTATCATGTGATAACAAGATAGAGAAAGAGTTATATAAGTATTATAGATTCATAGGGAATCACGAGAAGAAGAGGACAACTAAGAAAATGATGGATAAATAGAAAAAGTGAAAGAATCATTTTCCACCATGTGATAATTTTGAAAGGAAACACCTAGGTACTTACATAAAAGGATTATGATTTTTCTAAAAGTGTGGATAGAAAGGACACAATGATTTTGATTGTAAGGAAAGTAAAAAAGTTACCAATTTACAATGATTCAACAATAGAGATATGGGACACTACACAAATGAATTCCCCACGCTTCAAGGAAATATAGCTCATTAGAATCTAAGGTATCAAGGTCAAGGTTCTGATATTGAAAAAATTGAAGAGGAATTATTAATGTGCTCATGTTTGGATCCAAGAATTATTTAATTTGAGTATTTTATCAATGATATCCTCATTATAACAATTATGAAATGTATAAGGATTATATTGTAGTAATTTTTAATTAAGGATTTCAAATAGTTTGTTGAATGGTATCTATGACTAAAAAAATTGATTCAATAGTAAGTTGAACATCCTAAAATATACATTATTGAAGAAATTATAACTCTTAATATGAATCTGATCTTGATATAATGATGTTGTAATAAATAGATGGTTAATATGGATAAATTAAATTGGATATTACTGACTACCTTGTAATTAATTAATGATTTATTGGAAAATTGGATATTATATCATTCATGGAGTCAATAAAATTTTCGATTTAAGTAATATATCCAATAACCTATCTTTCTCATAAGTAATAATGAATAATTATTGTTTTCAGTAAGTTCTTATGGTAATTAAATTTATGAAAAAAATTTAAGAGAATACATGGTGAATTTATTCACATGTTTGGTATGTGATGATTAAGATCCACTTTATTCTATTTTGGGAATATAATGTTTATTTAGTAATATTTCTTCTAAATTTGGCCAGACATATTTTGGATGATCTTTAAGGTTAACTATTTATAGAATGGATTAAGTTGAAATTTAGGTGTTATTGGATATCTTTTTCTAACCATTTTAGTTTTATTAAAGACCAGATGAATATATTATTACTCTTTTATGAATCATATGATCTGTTAAAGGGTGATTTAAGAGCTTCAGTCATAAAAGTTTAGTTTTGGATATTCATTTCTTAGAGTAAGAGAGGAATTGGAAATTGATTGAAGAACAACCAAAATATTAAAATTTTCTTATGAAATAGAAACGTATAAAGTATATTACCTTATATTCTTAAAGAGTGAAATAATTCCTAAAATTCAGTAAAATGGTTTTAAAACAAAAAATGGTGTTCTATTATCATCATTTTTTATGATTTAAATGAACTTTTTCACACCTATAATTTATGGATTTGTATTATTAATATTTATCTTGAACATGTTCTCTATCTCTCTCCCTCAATATTTAGGTGTTAGTTTTATCTTTCGTGTCCATGTTTCTATTTCCCACCTATGTTCTCTTATCTGTAAACATAGTTATATGATTATTACATATGACTTTTGTACTTACCTTTATATTTTATTAAAAGGATATTTTATTATATCATTTTAAGAGTTAGGTTTTTCAACAATGGTATTTCCAAATTTCAAAACCTTGAATACCGATTTAAAGATTAAATTTTGAGATGTAATTAATTTAAGGCGGGGATGATTATTATTGGGTGTGGCTCAGGTGAAACCCTAGCGATGATTCCTCCCAGTAGCTGATGACGGTGACCAAATCTTCAACTCCCCCCCCCCTTAGTAGGGGAGGTGACATCGTCTTCCCTCAGGAGAGCAGGGTTGCCTTTTTGGCCCTTCTCCAACCCTTATTTTCTCCCTCCTTTTCTGAAAGTGTCCATAATTCCCAAAGTCCCGGCTCTTCTTGATGGATTTTCCAACCTCCAGATATCGACTTCTCAGTTAACAGAATCCTCAGCGCTACTAAACCTCACCCCGATTTCTCTATTTAAGTAGAGGAGACCTTCAGTCAATGCATGTCACATATTCGTGCTTTCCTCATGAGACATCTAAGAAAGGTTAATAGTAGGGTTACTTGATATCCCCCGCATCATGATTCAGTTTGAATCAGAGGTGGACCTCATCAAATCCTGGTTGAGGGCCCCTCGTAGCTGCAACGGGATTCGATTTTTCCTATTGCGCTGGTTCTTCGACTTTCATGTGGATCGTGATTCTCCCTATGTGGTGCTTTGGGTAAGCTTCCCTAACCTTCCATTACCTTTTTAAAATCTGTCTATTGTCAAAATGATGGGTAATCTCATCAGGAGGTTCTTATGCCCGGATAGTTGCACAAAGGTTGTCTGTCATCTAGTCAATCCCAGGGTCTGTGTAGAAGTTGATGCATCCCAGTTACCTTTTGATTTTGTTTGGATTACCATTTGAGATGAATATAGATACAATCAAATTGTGATTCATGAAAATTGGACTAACTATTGTTCATCATGAAACCATCTGGGACACTCTCTGGAGGTTTGCCAAAGGAGACCTTCAAACCAAAAAGTGGAGACTCATCGTGGGGGTTCTCAAGTCCTGGCAAGGAGGGAGAAAATTCATCTAACCCAAGAAGAAAAATGAGGAAGGATTATTCTTACCTATCGCGCCTGGAGAATACCAGAGCTTCATCTAAGAGAGATCATGGGGTGATCCTTGCTTTCAAAAAAGACAGCATATCCAAGTAGTCTTGTCTGGGGAAGTCCTCTTTAGATCAAATGAGGATTCAGGACCAAGGTGATAATCTCTGGAGGTAGTATAAGCTAACTTATGAATGGGAATCGGCCCCTATAGAAGAGGACTCATGTGTCGGGTGTGGTGACGAGTATGGTTATTCTGATTGGTAGTGGTTGTGCTGGTATGTTCTTGTTGTTTGATTTTGTGATCTTTGCTTGTGGTTTGTGTCAGTTGCGATCTTGTTCTGTTTTCATTTTCTTCAATGTAACTCATGGTTTCTCACTTTTCCTAAAAGTGTATGAAAATAAAAAATAATTTTCAGTCAGTAATTCATTTAAGGTGGGGATAATTTAACACCCCAAAAATTCTAAAAGAATAAAATTTTATTTGATGGCGTATGTTACACGTAGTACTAAGTTAACATAAATTATATTAAATGATGAGTTTAGCTTTCATTACACATAATATTGATTTTACATTTTGTTACACATAACAAGTAATTCCTTTTATAGTTTGTGTTACATGCAAGATCGAGTTTAACCGAACAATAATTTCCTATAAATATTATTATTTAATATGATAGTTATCACATAGCCATTAGAATGTATGGAATGAATAGTATTAACAAACCTATGAAAATATATATTTTTAACACATTTATTGGTTATATATTTATTATAAATAATAATCATCATCATTTAAAAGAAAAATAATTCTTTTTAGAAAAACTGTATTTTCCAAAAAGACGGTTTAGTCGCACTTGGTGCACATAATTTAAAATTAATTTCTAAAACTTTTAGATAATTTATTTGAAAAATTAAACCTAATTCTTTAAATTTAAATATCAAAATTATCTTAGGTTTAATTTTTTGGATTTTTTTGAGAAGTTTTATTTTTTTATGAATAGTTAAAATGCTGAATTTTAATTGGAAATTGATTTTTTTTATTATTTATAGTGATTAATTATATTTTGAATTTATTTTAAAGTAAAATTATTTCAATTTTATATCAATTAATATAACTTAGGTCACTTTGATCAAATTTATATTGAATTTACGTATAAAAACATTTCAAACTTTTTTACATTTTCACTTTAAAAACATATTTTCTCATCACATCTCTCTGATTAATTTTAAATTAAATTATAGAATAAATGTGAGTTTAATTTGTAAAAATGGATTTAATAATTATAGTTATAATAATTTATAATATATAATAATTAAAACATAGTTTTGGAACAAATTGATTAGTGAAAATAGTGAAAATTAATTACAATGATCAAGGTAACAATGAGTTTACTTAGTGCTTTAACTTAAAATATAAGGTGTAAAATGACCTAAACATTGTGCAACACCCATTTTATGGATATATTTAGACCCTTATAATCATATTATCAATTTATATGAGTAATTGGGATACAATTACATGATATTATCTTATATAATAAGTTATGTAAAATAAAAGATAAAAATGAACCTTTATTACTGTAATATCTATAATGCATTGGAATAGGGGAAAACCACATTAGTTCAGTTTTACATAATATTTTAAAATATAAATGAGTTTTTGTGATTATAATGATTTATCTTTAATTTTTAGAGATTAATTAGTTACTTAAAATACTTAAGAAATGTCATTCTAGTAATTATTTTGTTAATAATTAAATAAAATAAATGGTAATAAAAATATTAAAAATGAAGTGAATTGAATGAATTATTATCTTACATTAATTTTTTATATTAATATATCACATTAAATAGGTTTTAAATTAATATATTAAAATTCCATAATTTTCTTGAAATTTTTAAATTCAAATTAAATAAATAATGTCGAAATTGACATTAATGTCATTTTATAATAAATGATATTTTGTTAAATAACTTAAAATTACTAAAAATACTATATTCTTCCAATTTATTTTGAAATTTTAATAAATATAAAATATTTTCTATTCATGGACCAGTTTCTATTTTATAATTAACATATTGACCCTTAAATAGTAAAAGCGTTTTAGTACGATTAGGGTTAAAGTAGTGTTTTTACGCGTTATACGCACTTATATTAAAATTAATTTCCAAAACACATGGGATTTTTATTTTTTAAATTTTCTATAATATTTATAATTAGTGGTTTTAAATTATCTAATAATTATCACTTTAATTTAGTCTTAATGAATAAATTACCTTGGTTAGAAAACTAGTTACCATGATAAAAACAAAAAGGGGAAATTTGAGTAAACTTAAAGACTAAGGAACAAAATGATAAAAATACTTTTTTTGGATGTTTTTATCGACCACATAAACCATAAATTACATTATTATTAAATTTTTGAGCCACATGAGGTAGATTAGACCTCAAAATAGTGAATACTTTTGAGTATTTAAAATAATTCCACTTCTTCTCAACTATAAAAGGATACTCATTGTCCCCCTTATTCAAACCTCTAAATCCATTTGACTAAAAAAACCTGGAAAAAGAACTTAAAAACTTCACTAAACTCATATTAGAATCATTATTTTTTAAATTAATCAAATATTTGAAGGTTTTAGTGAAAACCTAAGGAGGATACCCAAAAAAATAGGTAATGTTCTTCTAAAAGAATTTTTATTTTATTTATTTATACACGTCCTTAGATTTCTATTATACCATGATTATATAATAAAAATAGTATATTACATTTATTAATATGTTTTTATGTTAATGGTACAATATAAAACTTCACACATTTCCATAAATGTGTTATGGAACCATCGTTTGTGTGTACAATGAACTATCTCCTCGTGAACCAATGTCATTCGATTTTTCATTACAACATTTCAAGGTTGTGAATACTGATGGATTTATAGTTTATGTATAATGTATATGATACTTATGATGTTATTATTATTCTTTAATTATTATATAATGCATGCCTTTATGCTTTCCATTTTTTAGAAATATGACATCGTCGTTTATGTGTACAACGGACTACCTCCTTGCGAAGCGATGTGATTTGTTCACACTTTATATGGAATGTATTTAGGAAGAATTTTAAAAAATATGTGATATATAAGACATAAAAATTATACTATAATGATAATATATATACATATATATATATTACTTTTCTTTCTTTCAATGGGAAAAGAAAATGGAAAACAACTCTCATGGGTACATATGGCCTATAGTCTCCATAAAAGATATATTTCATTTCCAATCACCAAGTTTTATGGATTAATATAAATAAATTTATATTTAATATGTATCATATTTACATCATTTTTTACATTCTAGAGATTATTAAATCATGATATAAGGGGAAAAAAATAACAAGTCAAAACATACTCAAAACACTTGGAAATTTACACCTGAGACAATGAAAATAATGAAATATTATTAACAAATAGGTGATAAGATGTTATAAAAGGATCAAATATGATATTATAAATATTAATATGCTTATTTTATAAGTTTATAACATTCTTAAAACCATTATACAGTATGTTAAAGAGTGTTAAACCAAAATTAAGTGTAAGGTAAGAGATTTCATCTCAATTTACATTACATTAAGACTTATTTTCTATTATACACAAATTCAATTTTATGTAGTGTATATACTACCATTTGACATTTAAGTCATGATTAATTCATACTTAATGGTATTTTAAGTTTCAATTTGAATCATTTCACCCAAGGTTATTTTACATGAAAATTTACTAAGTGGTAAAAGTTATTGTGCAATCTCACTTTCTTTTATGGTTGTTAACTTTATCTTGAAACAATCACTCCCATGCAATCATTTATAATTATAAACTTTATTTATCTTAAATAACCACATTAATATATGATTTATATGATTATTTATTAATCTTTATGATATTTTTACATATGGTGTATACTTTGAATGTTATTTTTTATATCTGTGGAAATAATGATAATTCTATACTCTTTACTCAATACATATATTTAATGATAATGCACATTATTAAATCACTCATTAAATAATTGAGGAATGCTTTGGACCTAAATATATGGGTGTATATTGTTTAATTATATCCCCTTGATGCGTCGGTAGTATCATGAGATGAATCAGTTGTTCATATCATGTGGGTTTTTACCCAGTATGTTTTAAACTGTCTTGAGAATAGATTTTGATGGTAAAGGTTTCATGTACCTGGGAAACCTGACATCCAAAAATTAAGCATTTCTTTCATTCATAATTCAATTATTATAATCAATAATATTTTCACTATGATATTATCTATGGATTCATTTCATTCTCAATTATTTTTTAAAAAACATGTGTGACTAGTTATTTACCTTCGCATATTGATTATGACTTATGCAGTTATTTAAATAGAATGCATGCTAGTTATTTACCTTTCCATTTTGATTATACCATATCCAATTACTTAAATGGAATATGTGTGCAATTATTTACCTTTATATTTTCATTATGATTATTGATTCATGATTTTTTACATTGTACTTAACCCTTACTGAGCATTTGAGCTCACCCTTATTTTGTTTCTTTTCCCCAAAACATGAATAAGATATATGTGACTGAAATTTAAAGGATGGGGTTCATTTTTTTTTGTTATATATTATGTTTTAATTTATATTTCCAATGTAAAAAGGGCATCATGTATATATTTGGTTCTCCAAAACTGCTAAACTAATCGGTCTTTTTAGATTCAACCCATTGTATCTACATCAATGTAATAAAGTAATACATCAGATCTAGGATAATGGGTTTGGGTTAGCTACATGAAAAACTTTCACTACTATTCTATGAAGTATGATATACTTGTGTACTTTTTCTATGTGATATTTTCTTATACTTATTTCTTATGGTTTTGGAGTAGTTCTTGCATGTTAGTCTTCTCATTATATTTCAGTGAGTTGTGTCCCCTTATTTATCTTATGAGTTTTGATATTATCATTTTCTTAGGGACAAGAACCATTATAGAGGAGTGATATTTTTAGGGATACACTTGTATTGACATTAATAATTCATATATTTCAATATCCAATCTTAATTTGTTTCATAAAAGTTTCAGAAAAATTATGACCTATTATCTCACAACTTTAAAGATCATTTAAACCCAATGCTATGTCCTAAACTTTATTGTATTTTTTATAGCAAACTAATGAACATGTGAAACTCATGGAAAAATTTTAGTAAGAATTTATATGTATAATAATTAATTATAGATTTGTGGAGTGTGTTGATAACATCACATGGGGCATCCATCTTTTTCTTGCATCCTCCTCGCACTAGCCTCACATTTCACCCTACCTCCTGCAATCAACCCAAGACCGACGGTCTACATGCATAAGACTTCATATCTACAAATTGTATGCATCATACATAATTACTCCCACAAGCCTTACATATTTCCTTGCATCCATCATATTTCAGTGCACTAACAGGTTTCATGAGAGCCTCCATGATCCTTTGGATTTCACATCCAGACTACCACCAACCACCCATACTGCACACTAGTCCAATCCACCCCTATCATCTTTATACCCACCATCCATCACCAGTCACACTCCATATACTTATTGAAACACCACCTCAAATCCTCAATAGGTTACAGGGAATCAAAATTTTCCCCCATGATCACTACCCCCAACCATCAACGTGCATAAGAAGTTCGCATCATCCCCAACTCATAACTATATTGCTTCATTATCCCTTCATTATCGATCTCATATATTCATAGAAAGACCAAAAAACACCTCCTGAATTTTCCTAAAATATCACTCCACACCAGTCCATCTTGGATTAACCTACCAAAATCTATCCTAAGCACCATAACTAACCATTTTCACTCCCTATCTCTCACATGGAACAAGTCTGAAACCTCTTTATCCTCTATGAGACTACAAGGTACATAAGAAGTTTTCATAATTTAGTGGTTCATCTATATTTATGATGTTCATATTGATTCAATTTTTAATTTTGTAGATCATGCGATGATGAGTTTCCTTTTCATGGTGAGTGTTCAAATCAAAACACTGTTCATTTCAATAATTGAACCATATTTTTCTATCTTGTTGTTTTTATTATTGTGTTCTCATTATGATAGTCCTATCATGATTTTTTTTGTATTGAGATGTTCATGGAGTATAAATAATATTGCACATGTTAGAATTTTAATACATTCTTGTGATTAAATTTTCAATTGAATTTATTTTGGTTGGATTTTTATTTTTATCAATTATATTTGTGCTAAAATTAATTTTTTAAAAAATAAATCATGGGAATTTTATCATTAATTGTTGAAGTGATACTGAATAAGTTAGTTTTTTCAATCAATCGTAAAATGAATAGGTGACTTGACTTTATGATAAATGATTCATATTATTTCACCAAACAAATGGATCATATAAATTAGCCTCTTAATCTATTCATACCACTGGAAAACATGACTTAAAATAAATTAAGAGAGAGATAATGAGCTTTTAAGAAGCCTTAGGAATTTTGGAATTTGTGATAATTGAGAAAAATAATTATTTTAGTCACAAGAAAATATTTTTTATGATGTTTAAAATAGTTTTTCTTACAACGTTAGCATCCCAGACACATAATTTTGATTTAATTTCTTCATCAACTTAAATTAAATTTTATTTTAGTGTCATAAATTAATTTATATTTTAGTTTTATAAAATAAAATAAATAATATCCCTCAAATATCCATTTTCAAAATATTATTGGTAGATAATTACTTGACATAGACCCATGTTCAATGTGGATTGATTGTTTTTTATTCACTAAAAACATATGTATATGATATATATGATAGAATACATTGCACTTGATGTTTTAGGATAATTATATACATATACCACCACACAAGTTGAGTGCATGAATCTTCAACATATCCATGACTTTAGGTGAATGCATCTTCCCACGTAGTTTTATTATTTGTAATCTATTATGAATTGATTAAATGGATTTCATTCATTAAATTAATCTTGAATAATTCCATAGGGAATAAATTTATAATAATATTTTGAATATTTATTATGTTTCTCATTAAATGAAACATGAAAAATATAGATATATAAAGGGATGAGATCCATCCTTTTGGGTATAACATATTATATACAATTCTCTTGATACTATTTTCATCCTAAAACATAGTTTATCACTAGGTGAAGGTGTTGTCACTAAATTTGTATTTAGGGATCCTCAAAAAATATTATAGGATCCTTTCTATGGTGCAATCCCCTCAGAGGAACGAGGATTTCACCTACTACTAAAGGTTCCCTTTATTAAACATATAATGAAGAGTAAGATGTGCATTACACATCACTTTAGGTATGCATGTTTCATGTTCTTTATTTCAATTACATTTGATTATATCACGTATATATCAGGTACATGTATGGGTTTCCTTACACTACCTTTGTTCATATGATAAACCTCAAAAACCCATTAGTGGTATCAAAGTGCCAACTTTCTCATCGAATCAATTTGTTTCTTACACTGATAAATGAAGAACATATTTTATGAAATCATAACTATTTTTTCCCCTATAAATATTTCTCTATATGATAATGTGATATTAGTACCACCACTTGATGTAACATTAAATTTTTTAACATAATATAGAGTGGAAGTTGTGGCTTATGTTAAGAAGTTAACATAATCTACGTAACGACTGTGGGAAAATAGAACATCATAGTTTTAGGTTATTTATAATTGTTTTTATAAATAATGGAATAAAATATTTTAAAATATTTATAAAATTTAAAAAAAAAATTAAAATTAATTAACTATAAAAAAATTTGGTTAATTATTTTAACATTTTTAAAAAAATAATTATAAATATTACATTAATATTAAAGAGATAATATTAATGAAATATTTTTCAAATTTATATAGTTTATAAAATTTTTATAAATCATAGTATAATTTATTTTACCTTTTAATAAATTATTTTTAATTCCTTGTAATTTTTAAATAAAGTGTTTTTTTATAAATTATAAGGGTAATTTTAAAAAATTCATAAATTACATAACTAAGGACAAAATATGAAGGAGTATATATTTAAAATTATGAATTGTTCATAATTAATGAATTTGAATGGTTAAAATTAAAAGGGACATTGTTAAAGATATTATGTAGACTATATCAAAAGTGCTTTGCTGATATATTTTTTTAGGGTTTAAATAATGTTTAAATATGTGATGCTTAGATAATGTAAACAGTTTACCTGAAATAAATTGGATTATAAAATGTTTTTAATTCATAAAAATATCATATATTTAAAGTGGAATTCCTTATGATGAATAATATTAAAGAGTTCATATTGAAAGTGGATATAGAGTATTTATATTCAATAGAATGGGATATCTATAATGCTTAGTTTAACTATAAAAGGCTTTTCATAAGATTTTATTTATAAATAATTCATAATATTTTATCTTATGTCTAATGTTTTGAAATTTTAATTTATTTATAAGTTATTTCTTTATTTTTTCTTGTATATAAGTTTTTAATAGAATTTGAATAATGTTTTTTCTTTATTTATGTGATGAATTTTTTTTGGGATATAGATACTTGCATTTCATGCTAGGTACAGCCCCATAACATTTAATTTTTCATCTACCTAGGCATTATTTTTTTAGATTTATGATCTTAAGAATAGTTACTGAATATAGTTTGTGTATATAATGTATTAGAGATATCATGAATAGAATTTTCTCTTAAGTAAAGTCTTCTTAGGATAGGGACTTTGGGTCTAACTATCCACTGACCTGGTGGCTTACACCTTGTTATAGAAATACAAGGGGTTGGTCATCTATCACTTCAGTATTACTCATGTTGAGATTATAGTTCTCATAATCTTATGACTTTACATGAAAATTACATGTACCTTATGCATAAAATTCATTTGGACATGTATGAATATACTTAGCTTCTATTTTTTGGTGAGTAACACAAAATTGTGGGTGGTGTAAAAGTTATGCATTAATGTGGTGTGAATACCTTAATTTTGTGGATGGAATATGGGTTTCAAAACTAAATCATTCAAATCATGCACATAAAAAGGAATAAAACATTAAAAGATATATATTTAATTCAATTTAATAGTTATAAACTTAATATAAATATGATGTATATTAAATTAGTAATATTTTTAAAATATAAAACCACTCAAATACTAAGTATAACATTCATTCCAAAGAGACAGTTTTCATGACCTAGATATTAAAACTGTGAAGGTTCCACTAAATTAGGGTTCCTTTAGATTACCTTGTGTAAGGAAAGAAAGTAATGGGTGACACTGGATCATCAATGGGAATGTTATACCAAAGAAACTATAGGTTATCCTTTGTTATCAAATTCTTGGAATTTACTTTGGGTGACACTTGTCTTGAAAAATCTTGGGAAGGATACCCAAGAAAATGGATTTGAGTTTATCCATATAATGGATCTAGGAAAAGCGTTTCCTACTAAAATATCCAAGAATCATAATTGTTATAATTGGGATGATTCCCTAACTAAATAAATAAATAGTGAGAGTAACACCAACTTGAAATTATTACTTAGTGAAATGTAGATCTTGTCTCACTAATATATATAATGTATGGGGTTATCAATTTTAAAGGGATAAATTTCATGAAAAATACTTGATGAAAATATATAAACCATGATACTCTCCCATTGAAATTTTCTTGTTTTATATTATGAAATTGGGAATATAATAAATAGTTTATACATTCTATTTATGTAAAAAAATTATTTATAACATTCAGAATAAAAAGTTTAAGGTTGATTCTAATCCTTTCTATCCTTGGAATCATTTCCTTAGACATATAAATGATAAATGCATTCAAAACTCCATAAAAATATATTATTAGAATCATTATATTATTAATCATTTGAAAATTTTGAATCTTATTTTTTGGAAAGATGAAAAATTAAATTTCTAGTATAAAAGGTGAAAGGTATAATGGACTATTGAATATTATACATAGTGATGTGTGTAGACCAAGTAGCACATAAGAAAGTGGTATTTTTGGTACTTTTTTACGTTTACTGATGACTTTAGTAAGTATGGTTATGTGTTTTGTTATGAAACACAAGTATGCAATTCTTTAAAATTTCAAATAGATTCAGAACGAAGTACATAATCAACTAGGAAAAGGTATTAAGATTCTATTATTATATCAACATGGTGAATAATTAATACAAAAACTCATTGATCATATGAGGGGTTGTGGAATTATTTCACAACTTAATTCACCAATAACAACACAATGGAATGGTGTGTTTGAACGGAGTAATCATACCTTTCTAGAAATGGGTTGATTAATGATGATTCATTGTGACCTTCCTATTTAAATCTAGGGTAATTCTCATAAAACTTACACATTTCTAATAAATCATGTTTCATAAAAATTAGTCATAAAGACACTATATGATTTATAGACTAGTATATATCTTGTTATGTATTTTATTAATATTTTGTATGTGAATAATTTTTATAATGATTAGATTCTTATAATATTGGAACCAATCTGATAAATGGTTATTTTTTGGTTATCCCAAGGAAATTAGGAGATCTTATTTCTATAATCCCACTAAACACAATGTGTTTGTGGCCTAATTTTATACATTCCTTAAGAAGGAAATATCAATAAAGTATTCATTGGGATTAATGTTAAACTTGGAGAATTCAAAGAAAAATAAACAAAAAAAAATTACTGAGATAGATATTGAGCCAACTCCATAAAAAGTTCTATAAGAATAACTGACTCAAGTTACATAAGAACCTTAAAGGTCTTGTAGGATTTTCTAGGAACCTAATAGATATGTTTTTCTCATGGAAAATGATTATGAAGTAACATTAATTAGAGATGAACCGACTTCCTATATTGAGTCCATCAAGTGTTCTAAATCTAAAAAATTGTTAAAGGCCATAGAATTTGAAATGGACTCTATATAAACTAACCAGGTTTGGAACTCAATGGATATACCTAAAGGGTTAATACCCATAGTATGAGAGTTGTTTTTTCTTAAGAAAAATAAAATGTATAGTATAGCTTCTACCTATAATAGATTATTTCCATAGTATGTGAAGAAACCTTTTTACCAATAGATATAATTATTTCCATTTAGATTTTACTGACCATAATAGATTTTTATAATTATGAGATATATAAAATGGGTGTAAAAACCTCTTTCCTCGAAAGGAATTTATTTTGGAGTGTGTATATAATAAAACCTAAAGGTTTTAAAATTTTAAATGAGACTGTTAAGGTATGAAAGTTGAAACAATCTATTTATTGGATGTGGTAACCTTCTCATAGTTAGAATATTCAGCTTGATAATGCAATCAAAGAGTTTGGTTTCATCAAGAATACGAATTATTATTGTATATATAAGTTGATTAGTGGGAGTGTATTAGTGTTTTTAATATTGTATTTGGATGAAATATTAATTAGCAAAAATGATATCCTAACTCTTCACTTTGTGAATATGTGATTAGGTAAATGATTTTAGATGAAATACGTGGGTCAATCTACCTATATGATGGGTATGAATATCTATAGATATGGATTTAATATGGTTATTGGACTTTTTCTGGACACATACATTGGTAATTTTCTAAAATGGTTTATTATAGAGAACTCTAAGAAGGAGTATTACCAGTGTTTCATAGAATAAATAATAGAAAGACTCAATATCCTTCTAAAGAGTTAGAAAGGATGGATATAATTTCATATGCATCTGTCATCGGTTCTATAGTGTATACCATGTTGTACACCCAACTTTATGTCACCTATATTATAGGTATAACCAGTAAATACCAATCCAAACCTAATGAGATTCACTTGATTATTTTGAATAACATTCATACGTACTTGATAAGTAATAAGGATATGTTCTTGATCTTTTGAGGAGAGGATAAGCTCTCTATAAAAGTTTACATATATGCTAGTTTCCAATCCAATAAATATGATAGGAAATATAAATCTGGTTACATGTTTTTCATGAATGGTGGGGCCATTTCTTTTAAGGGTTAAAAACAAGACACCATATAAAATTTGAAAACATAGTCATGGTACACCACTACAACAAATGTTGTGAAAAAAGTTTTTTGTATTAAGAATTTAATCTATGAACTTGATGTGGTTCCTAGAATTCAATTAGAAGTCAATATTTACAATGAATATAATATATATAATACTTAGTAAAAGGATTCATAGTCTCACCAAGGACTAAAAACATCCTTAAAAAATATAATATCATAAAAATAGATCATTGAGAGGGGTGATGTAAAGACCATATGGGTGGATACAAATGACAATGTAGTGGATCCATTGAAAAAATCATTATCATAACATAAGAATGAGGGTCACGTATAATCTATTAGTATAAAATATTTATATATTTGTTTGATGTAATATTTATATATATTTTCATGTTATTATAATAAAGGAAACCTCGATTTATCATTCATTCATGTGTGATGATACTTACTATACATGAAATGTTGAATGATAAAATCCCCTATAAGTAGACTTTAAGTTATCCCTAATCAATAATCATCCTAGATTATTATGGGTTTTGATGATATGTTATGTTTATCATGAATATATTCTTGTAATTTTTACAAATGGTTGTATAAGATATACAAATAATAGATTCATGAGGTAATAAATAGAGACATATTACTTGGTTTGACCTTCCAAATTATATCTTATAGAATACCATACAGTCATCAATATAGATAAGGTTTTATGTGTATTATCAATCCCCATTACCTGAGGTTGGAGAAATTCCTATCATGAGAACCTTTATACATCGATACCTTTCTTACACAAGTCAAAAGAGACTTAGATAATCAGGGATGGTTGGGTATGTTGATGATTATTTCATTGGTGTGAGTGAAACTAATATGATGTTTTTCACTTGTATGAAAAGTAAAGACATACAGACCTTTATTGAATTAGATTTAGGAAATTCATGGTCATTATTAGTGGAGTCACATGAGATGTGTCCATATACTTAAATGAGGGATATGTGATGTGATTAACCACAAGATGAATGACATGTGATTTATTCATCAGCCTCGTCAATCATTTTTAGAGTGTCAAGAAAATATGAGTTGGCCAATAATATATTTACATGTTACATCTCTATTGGTTACTAGGTGTCATGGAAAAATGGATTGTAATTATAAAAATTATTTATATGATATATCTTATAGTATAAATGTTTGTATAGAGATATGAATATGTCTTATAGAGATCGTAGTAAACCCATTTGTAGCTTGAGCAACACTGATGTTTTTCTAGAGGATGATCTTTGCTTACATCTATTAAATATAGATTTCATATCTTATTTTAATGATATTAAGGCCTATGGAGTCACATTGTTTTGAATTTGGTTAAGGATTAAGTTTTGGACAAATGTTTTGATCAAAATGAAGAGAGATCAATAAAAATGTATCAAAAAAGAGTTTTGGATGGATTCACAAAGTGTTGTGGAGTTTTTTATGAAGTAATTATGTATTTTAGTGAAAGTGGGATATTTTTTGTTATTCATTAAAAGTATATATATATATATGATACATATGATAGAATAAATTTCACCTAATGTTTTAGGCAGAGTGCATGTATCTTCCACCTCAAAGGTTGAGTGCATGCATCTACCACATATTCATGGATTTAGGTGCATACATCTTACCATGTGGTTTCATTAGTTATAATACATTATGAATTGATTAAATGTAATTAATTAATTAAATAAATTCAATGAATAATTAAAATGGTAATACATTTGTATTGATATGTTGAATATGGTTAACGCATCTCATTAAATAAAATACACCGAGGATGGATATATAAAGGGATAAGACCCATCTTGTTGGGTATGATCAATTGTATACAAGCCCCATGATATTATTTTCCCCCTGAGATGTATTTTATCACTAAGTAAAGGAACTATCACCCATTCTATGTTTAGTGATCCTTAATAAATGTTTTGGGATCCTTTTTGTAGTGTAATACCCTTAAAGGAAGGAGACATTTGACTAAAACTAAAGGTGATATTTATCAAGAATATAAAAAATAATAAAAGATAGAGTGCATATCACTTATGGTATTCATTGTTTATGTTATTTATTTCCATTACATGTTGATTTCATTTAGTATAGATCAATAACATATATTGGTTTTCTTCCATTTACTTTTTCATATGATAAACCACTAAAACCTATCATTAACCCTTATTTCCAATGATATAGTAGTTTATAGGTTAATTTTTTTCTAGATTTAGTGCATGGTTATAGCGCATACCAATTACACTTAAGGTAGGGATACTTTTTTGTCTCAGTAATCTTAATCAAACTTGTGTGAATAAGGAGGCAAGGATTCCAAAGAGAAAAATATAAATTATTTGTTTACGTTTGATTCAATTGAAATGAATGGTTGGATCTTATGGAAATTTAATTTTTGTGGGTTTTTATTTCATTTTGATAGGTTTTTTCCCCACTAAAACCATATAGTAACAACCTGATGTTATCCACTTTTAATTATTTCTTTCATCATTTTTTAGTTCATAGATATGCACTAGTAGTCGGGAATAAAAGTGTGGTTAATTATTAAACTAAATCTAATCATCATGCAATAAATAAATGATTTATCTTAAGGGAACTAACTGATGAATTCATTGGGATATCTAGTAAATGAGGTCTTAGGTGATGAAATTGATAGAGATAGTGATAGATCATGTAAAAAATAATTGGGGATCAAGTAGTATTTACCATCAAATCTAACAAAGAGATATAAAAAAAGATTTACTTCAAGAATTTTTTTCCTCAAATACACCTCGCACTTTATTTATTGGGTAAGTATCTCAACATTCCACCAGTATTGTACACATTCCTTTACCTCTATATTATATAAAGGAAGTGGAAAAAAATCTATTAATCCTTAAATTATTACAACACAAAGGCATACATGCAATTTAATTTTTCATAGATGATGTAATATCCTTGTACTTCCATTTTCATTTTTCATTGATTGTAAAATTAACTCATGGTTGAATTATTTTGGATAACATTAAACCTCTATTTGGTAAATATAAAAATGAGTCTATGAAATGGAAATTAAATGGAAATATATAATTCAAGTATTTGGTATACATAAGAATTATTTCCAAATGAAATAAGATTTCTCTTATTTAATGGATTACTAATTCTATCAAATTTGGGGTGGAAAGACCCACTTTCATGGGAATTGATATTTATTTAATAGAATGTACTTAAATTACTTCTTATTCCTACATTAAAACTCTTATCTCTATACATTTGATTTATAGTGGTGATAAAGACACTTTCCCATATTCTATGATCGACCACCTTTAGTCAGCCACTCTTTATCTCTTCTATAGACCTTGGATATGTGGTTGGTGACTAGTAACCCTCCCTACATCATACCCAATCAGACCCAAATTTTTATACTAGGTAGTGTATAGTATTTGATGAAATGGGATGATAGAAATTACACCTTTTTCCCTCACTATTATAACCAACTCTGTTTTGGATTTGGTACCCTAGAACCAACTAACTTGGTACTTTAGATTACAAAAATATTAATAAATATCTTATCTCATGATGAGTGTTCATCTATGTAAAATTAATGTATAATTTCCTTAGAGTATTTTTCACATAAAAAGGTCATATAATTTCCCCTATATTATTAGAACCAATAAATTCATTGAAAATATTCTTAAACATATTATATATGTTCTAGAAAACATATGTTTGTTGGGACATGGATGATGATTTGACTATCAGGTGTTAGAGGATCATAAAATATTGAGATTTATTCTTATGAAGTTCACACATGGTAATATCTAAGAAGTTATTAGGCTCGTGTAAATCTTGTAATTAAACTATCATAAGTAACTCCACTTTAACTTCACTTACAAAATAAATGTCTCTAGAATGAACCTCATATACAACACCCATAACTTTGAAGAATAAGCACCTAATTCACTGCATTATAATGTAAAACCACTAAAAGAACATAGAAAAAAATATTATAAACAACTATCAAAAGAAAACATGAAATGAAAAAAACAACATGAAGAGATTATATGGTTCGTGCTTACACCGTAATCCAAAAGGGATGAATTACACCTCTGGAAAGATACATAGAGGAGCCCCCTATTTAGTCAAAACTTTATATTGTCTAAACTTTCCAAGATTATTGATTTTTTCCATTCCATATATATCACAAATATTTAATCATTAATATATTTTGATGAATGGTCTTTTGATGGATTTTCTCATGGTTCTCCAGCCTGTATCTTCTGATTCACTAACACTCTACTACCACTCCATCCCCATGTAGTTGTTGAAAATATGGTCACTAGATTTCCACCTTTTGGTGAACTGAAATTCCATACTTCCAGTGAAATTAATCGCACACCTCAATAATATCCCACTTGAGATTAATTTTAGTTTTGTTACTAAATCCTTTCCAGCAACCATATAGATTTCCTCCGTTAAATTTTCATAAATTGGATTTATAGTTCCCCACCATGCCTTCCTTCTAGTCATCCCAAACTTACTAAGGTGAAGAACTTCCTCAGCACTTCCCAATTAATGACCTTTGTCAATATGTTTTCAATATTCCACATTACTTCAATATTATATAGATTTAACACTCCTTTAGCAGTTTCATGATAAAGTGGTACTTAAACTGGATATGATTTTTTCTGAGAATGAAATATTTTATTTTTTTCCAAATGAATCATTCTCTATGAGTCAAAACGTAGCATCCCAACTTTTAATGATTTTTCAAGATCCTCCAGTAACCCCTTAATCCATAAAAATCCATCTATTATTCCATCAAATGACATAATCCACTTATTTTATAGAAATTGAAACCATCTATTGAAATTTAGATATTCAAATAACCATCATTATGCCAAAGGTAGACATATATCTTGTAGTGCTCTTCTATTGATCTAAATTTTAGCTAAATTCAATGTCTAAAAATACATCTAGAGACTCATATATTTTAAATAAATGTGATAAGAATATAAAATACTTGAAATACCAAAGGACCTATTTCATATCCTCTCATTGTTCTCTTTCAGGGTTCAACAATAACTTTATGAAAACTCTCACTACTTGTAAAATGTTTGGATGAGTACAAACTATGGAATGTGTCAAACTTATGATAGATAATGCATATGGAACTATCACCATTTACTCAACCTCATCTTATATTTCTTTTTACTTCTCCTTGCTTATCGTGAAATAACCAACCAAGTTCTTTGTCACAGGTTTCACTTCTGAAAAATTGAAGTGGTCCACCATTTTTTAGACATAGTTATCCTAGGTTAGTTATGGTGTACCAGAACTTCAGTCTTAAACAATAATCATCCCTATAATCCTCTTTCTTACACTAAGATGCTTCATCTCAAATATCTCAATAAACTTATCCTTTACTTAATGACCACTTATTTCACTAGACCCGCTATCGGTATATCATACATGTAAAGTAAAAGGATAATGAAACTCTCTTAATAAAACATATTATTTTAATATTAATGGTCAACATTTCTCTAGAAAATCTTGGGTTCCATCATGAAATCATTTAACTTCTAATTCCATCACCTTGGTTCTTTCTTCAAACTATAAAGTCTACTTTTGATCTTACACACAAATTCTTGGTTTTTTTGATCTTAGAAACTAGTTTATGTATCTATATTGATCTCTTTATCTAAATATCCATGAAGAAATGTTTTCTTCACGTCCTTTTGATCTATATAAAGATATTTTGATGCAACCATACTCACCAGTGTTTGGATAGTCATATTATTAACTACTATTGAAAATATTTTAGATAAATCCACTCATTCCTTATATTCTAATCCCTTTGGAACTAGCCTGAACTTCTACTTATTCCAACCATATTTCTCTTTATTTAGAAAAAAACTCATTTTTTCTAAATAATATTTTTCCCAGTAGGTCTCTTCATCAGATCTCATGTTTCCAACACATGGAGGGACTCAAGTTTATCCCTAATTACAAACTCTCACTATTTTGAATACTTCAAAATATTTTCCTCATTTAAGAATTTAGGCTCACCATTATCTATTATAAGTATATAATGAAAATTATTTTCATAAAATTTCATTTCAAAACCTTTAGATGGTATATATATACATATTTTCCAATGGTTGAGCTCCTTTTGGTACTACAGCTTCTGGATTATAAACTTCCAATGCTCAATATTCCATAGTCCTTGAACTTTATGGTGCATCAATCCTAGGAACATCATTATAATTTGACCTCTTTATTTTGGTTACACCTCGATATAGTTTTTTATTTACTAAACTCTCATACTTCCTAAATTTTTAAAAATATATTTATATTTTGGTCATCTATCTAGGTGAACCTTGTCTTATGATGATACTTTACTTTTATTAGAATTTCCTACCAGGTTCTGATCCCTCTACAAGATATCTTCATTAAATATCACACTTCAACTTTTGATGATTTTTCAAGAATCATTATTACAGAGTTGAAATATAAATTATTAATCACTGAAGCAAATAAAGTAACATACTCAAGACCTATCCTCTGTCTTTTCTCATTCTATGGAATCAATGTTGGAATAAAAAAGTGTGACAAAGACATTTATTTGGTTCAAATAAACCTTTATTCTAGACCAATAGTTCCTGAAAATTTGTTTCCCAATGGTTGAGGATAGACTTTGATTGACTAATTGAGCCACATAGTTTACTATATCTTCCCAAAACACATTGGGGAAATGGGGTGATCCCTTATTTATCTAGTAATTTTCCACCAAATTTCTATTTATTCAATTTATAACTTCATTTTGATCTATATTTGTTGGATTTTTCTTCTAAAATAAATCCACTACTACCAAAAAAACATATGGAACTCTTTGCTTCTATAAAAACCACTATATTTTTACTATAATCACATCAAATTACTTCTAGTATACTTTTACACTACGTCCCTACATCATAAAAAAGTATTTAACACCTCATAATTTTTTTTGATTAAGTACACCCACACATTTCATATGTAGTCATTAATGAAAGTAACACATTATATTGAAACTCTACGATAATTATTTGGATATTACCCTTAAACATTTTTAACTTCTATTGATTCTTTGTTTTTTCATTCATTTAGAAATACGCCTTCCACTGATTTCCAAAGATTCAGTCTTTGCACATTCCATAATCCATGATTCTCGTATAAAGTAATCATTTTATATGTATAATATTTATTCCCTTATCAATAAGGTTTATAAGATGATTATTCCAATGTTTAACATAAGTAAATTCTCCAGCACGCATCACTCCTTATGATTAACCTGTAAGATATAGAGTTTTATCCCTACATTACTTTTCTTGAACCATGGATACACATGAAATATTCTACATTTCAACAATAAAAATTTTATAGAAACCCGAGTCATTGAGTTCTACCATGGAAATTAGTGTAATATCCCTAAAACCTGCACTTTTGGATTCAGTGCTAAAAACAAGCACTTTACATTTATGGCGTTGATGCCAATAAATGTGACCAATTTTTTTCATTCCACCAAAACCTTACAACATCAAAAAGAAATATTAGATCACTTGCATACCTTATAACCGTTTAGTCTTATAGTCTTATAAAATTAAGAAAACACTTAACAACATGGATTCATAAATAACTGTATCCTAAAATCAACTTTATCTCCCACTATACATAGCTATTCTTATTTCACACTAGGTCATCAATATCATCCATGTGGAATCCTTCTAGATATAATTAATTTAATATATTTCCTCATAACTTGGGTAAAATAAACATAATAAGGGTGATCTAAAATTATTAGTAAGGGTAAATAAGTGAGATGTCAGTGATCATATAAGCATAACATGAGAAAATGGGTATGAGCACATTAGATTATCATTTGAAATAATTACCCTATAAATCAAAGATCTTAATCTTGAGTGATGACATAAATCCTGGTATTTTATAATATACGATTCATAAAGTAAAGAACATTATCCATGACAATATAACATAAGCATGAAATATTAAATTGTGGCATACTCATAATCATAAAAATCCATTAGAGGATAAAAATTCTAGGCATGAAACACCACCATACTTGGTGGAATCCCTTTACTCATAATGTAATGAGTTCACTACCCAAACCATCATACTAGTAAAGGTTCACTCCCAATTCCATTATAACAGATTAAGTCTGTAAGAACCCGTGTTTTTTCAAACAGTTGTTTTGAGCAGGAATTTGATTTTTTTTGTTGTTGGATGCTCGTGAGGGGTAAAATGGTCATTTTCCCCTACCATCTGACCTCAAATAATTTTTCTGACCGCTCCATTGGTCCCAAGAATAAGTTTTTTACCCTAGGATAGGAGTTTGGTGGAAATCTATACTGTTTGAATTTTTGCAGAATATTTAATATTTAATATTGTTAAATTAAATATTAAATTATTCATGTAGGTTCGTTTGGAAATAAATTTTAAACAAAGATTTGGATTGATATTCTTTATACACCGTTGAGTTTAGAATGGGGAGTTTATCCTAGGGGAGGCATAAACTCATGTCGGGTGTCAGGGCCGGTCTGGGCCCCTTTTTCTTCATTTTTTTTCTTCCTTTCCTTTTCTTTTCTTCTCTCTTATTTCCTCCTCATCCTTGTGCACGTATCCTAAGCCACTCCTAATTTTCTATGACTTATGGTAGGATTTTGATATTGATAAATATGGAGAGTTGGGAGGCAATAAGGGTGTCTATTTGAAGCTCTCGACGTGCTGAGTCGGCGTGCGGTAACCGGGAGCCGTGAAATCAACCGAAGCTTCGGCGGTTTCCACCCAAAGGTAGGTCCATTTACTTTTTCTCTATAGATTACATTAAAACATGTTTTTGTAAGTTTTTAAATCCTTATATTGCTTGATTGTATGCCCATAGGTCTCGATCTGTTGTTTCGGGGGCCAAAACAGGCGAATCGGGCATTTTTAGGGATTTCACATCGGAAAACCCAGTATACACGGCGTGTATTACAAGGGTACACACTGTGTATTCTTCCTGTTCGGGGAAGTTGAAGTTTTCTTAAGTACACACTGTGTACTTTGAGTACACTCCATGTAGTGGGTAGCCGTGTGGCTGGCCGTGTGAAATAGAACACAGAATAGTGGTTTTTAAGGAGTACATGCCGTGTACTTTAAGTACACGCCGTGTAGTGGTACATGGGAATGTGTTCTGGTGAAAATGGACACGGCGTAACTTTTTTTGAAGAGTACACACCGTTTACAGTAAGGTACACACCATTTACTATTACACAGGCTGGCCATTGTGCTCTAGCCATGTACTTCTTCATTTTAGTAATTTTGAGATATCTTGGGCTCTAGAAGTCAGAATTGGGAATGTGAGTAGTCTATTCTAAGTTTTTTTCTGTGTATATCACAATGCTAGAATCCGTTTCACATTTAGAGGTCATATAAATGGGGTTTGGGGGGTTTCTATCTAAATGTAGGGGTTCTTCCTCCACTTATCGAGTTCAGTTGTCTCCTGAGAGTGAGACTTGGTGTGGATGATAGGTTGGGTGTTTGGACCAACTTAGTTGAGACTTTTAATAGGTGATGAGCTATGAGCTATCTCTAATAACCTATGATTTAGTGGATGTTTCCCTTGTGAGACGTTTCCTTGTGGCCTATGAGGCTTTGAGACCAGGTACTTCTAAGGATCCCCTGAAGGATACCTTTGCTTGTGTGCTGACCTAGGGAGTCCCTTGTAGGATCTCTCTCTTGTTCTTCCTTTGACAAGAACTATGTTACGGAATTCCTATGTTGTCCTTCATTTGAGGATACCCTGTAGGATTCCTCCCTTTCTCTTCACTAAGGATCCCATGTTGGATGCCTTCACTTGTGTTACCTGGAGGATCCTGAGTACGATGCCTCCTCGGTGTTTGACTTGAGGGACCCAGTGGGTGTACTTTGATTGACCAACCCTGAGTTTTTATGTCGGGTTTTGGTAGAGATGGTGATAGGGTGACACTTAGACCCCATGCCAAACTGGTGATCCCTTCATCTTTTTATGTATTGTTGGGTTGGGAGTTCGGGACACCTGCAGTATTTGTTTATATCTGACTTGGTTTGCTGATGTTGTAGTGTTTACCAGAGGTGCTTCCTGGTTGGTGGCTGTTG
This sequence comes from Viscum album, assembly GCA_963277665.1. Classification (NCBI taxonomy): domain Eukaryota; kingdom Viridiplantae; phylum Streptophyta; class Magnoliopsida; order Santalales; family Viscaceae; genus Viscum; species Viscum album. Next base: position 2,127,306,607 of record OY728130.1, on the reverse strand, counting down.
ATCCTGATGTGATGTGTCTTTCTTGTTGTTTTGATTCCTACTTTTCCGTATGTTCTTGAGTAGGTGGTCTGTTGTCTTACGTTGAATGTCTTTGAGTTTTTGTGCAAAGGTGTCGGATACCCATGTATCAAGTATCTCGGGTTAGGGTTTTGATCCTGCATTATTATCTGCCTTATACTGTTTGTATGCTTGTGGATATTAAATGAATAAAATTTGATTTTTTGCATGTTTGAGGATCACCTCATGGGTGTTATCCCTGTTTGGATTTTTATTTCCATTTGGCTCAGTTTTCCTCCAAGACAAACTCTATTTCTATTGCTAGTTTTCTTGTTATGACTGATTGCATGCATTGACTACTATTTATATGCTTTTTGATGCATTGTAGTTATTAGACAAGTAGTTTTTGAACTTACTTAGGGCTGATAATAGTCATTTATGAACGACTAGACTGCTTAGGGCTGTGTGAACCTGGTGTGGTAGACTAAAGAGGGAATTGACGATTAAGAGCTTCCCTAGAGAGTTAGTTATAAATTAGTATCATTCACAGGACCTATGGGAATTGGACTTTGTGCTTCCTCAGAGTGTCCTTAGTTACGTATTGAGACTACAAGAGGAATTAGATATAAGTGCTTCCTCAGAGAGTCTATAGTTATCATTGCAGGACCACAGGGGAATCGACGTAAGTGCTTCCCAGGGTGTCCGTGCCTTTGTATATGATGAGACTATTGGGGGAATTGATTATGATTGCTTCCCCAGAGAGTCTATGTTTTAGCTAAAACTGAGGGGTGAGGCTATGTGTGCTGCCCAGAGGGTTGCTTGTGTTTCTAGGTAGGACCAGAGGGGTAGGCTGTGAGTACTTCCCAGAGGGTTACCTGTTGTGTTATCTGCTTGCTTGTGTTTATTTGGTAGAACCAGAGCGGACATGCTGTGAGTACTTCCCATAGGGTTACTTGTTTTTGGTTATCTTGTTCAGATACATATTTCTAAAATTGGCTGAAGCAGGTACATGTCAATGGGGTTACAGACCCATAGATTGACTTAATGATACACATCTTGAGTGGAACGACGTCCAACTCAATGCCGTCGCACAGGATGTCCAGAATATCAGGCTTATGGTCCCAAGGATCGACTGATAATGTTGTTCTTGTTATTTGAATCACTTAACAATGAATATTCATATTTATGTATATGTGTATAGGTATGGGACTATAGACGTGTATGTATATAGATATGGACATCCATGGTGTCACTTTCCCATTTGACAGGGTTTACATACCCTAGGTTCGACAGTGGTTGCACGTTTGGTTTACTTCCTTATTGTTTCCCAGCTAGGATGAGCACGTTGTTGTTGCATACACGTAGCAGGACAGTTATAGGTCGCTTGTCAGGGTGCCCTACTGAGATTATTTCCCACCCCTACACGTGAACCTCAGTGTATGTGTAGACCTTATGTTTTCTTTTTTAGGTTGAACATGAGTTTCATGGTGGATAGGGTTGAGGCTTAGTGTTGCATGATCGAGCGAAGCTGCTCAAGTGGTTCTACTTATCGGGCTACTGCAGTTCGATTTTGTCTAGAGATCAGGTACGTGGATTGGCTTGGAGTTTGTAGCAGAGCCATTTACTTTTACTTTCAGTTTCTTTTGTACTTGTATTTGTATGGTCGGCCCAGTGGGTGATCAGTGGTGTATTGTATTTCATAGCTATTCGGGCTTTTACAGCATTTTACTATTACAGCTTGTTCTATTTCAGTTGTTTATTACTTCCGCACTCTGTTCACTTTTCGCTATGTATGTTACTTAGTAATTTCCACTTTTTGCTTCCTCTGGTATGAGGGCATAGTCTCCCCACTATCACACCCTAGGCCCTCGCTGCTAGTCGGCAGCCTCTGGTATACGGTGAGTCACGCTTGAGGCCTTGTGGTGAACCGGATCAGAGCACCAGTTTAGTGGCTTCCGGGTCAAGACATTACAAAGTGCTATCAGAGGAGTTTTCTTTTCTGGTTGTTACTATTTGGGATATGGTAGACAAGATTATTAGGAATGTGTCGTAACCTGTGATGGATATCGGGATGGTGCGTCATGAACACTTGTTCTGGTAAGAAGTCCTAGTTTCCAGGGTTTGGGATTACTATTGTGATTTTGTGATGTTACAGTTGTATATGATTTTCACCTTAAGCGATGCACATGTTGTGTGGTGTTTTGATTTACTATGGATCTCTGGATCTTGGCCAATGGTAAGATTCCAGGGATAGATTTTGACTATTGTCCAGTAAAGGTAAGAGGCATCTCATGAATCATACTAGGCACATAGGATTCAAAGCATATAGGCCTGATAGTGTGTGTTTTTATGGACGACTGACACCTTTGGGTCTGCTTACACATACATTTTACTCGGATGGCAGGTTATGTGGATCTACGTTGAGGCATTGGTGTGAGGATGATGACTCAGTCCTTGTGCACAGGTGGTGTAGTGACCCCAGTTGGCCGATATTTCACGTGATGCCTATAAGAACTCGGTTCTTGTTCTTAAGGTATGGGTTTCTTCTCTTCCTTTTTTCCTTAAGAGTTTCTGAGAAAATAATGAAAATGGGGAAAAATATCAATATTTGTGGGTACACGCCATGTACCTGTCCACACACCGTGTACTTTGGCTGTGTGGGATGAGTACACAAGGCATGTAACCATGATGGTGATGAAAGGTGTAAAAACCGACTACATGCTGTGTGATGGGTATTTACACGCTGTGTAGTCAGTCAGTAGGAAAATAGTAAGGCGGTGGCCAGCTGAGCGACAGTGCACACCGTGTACTGAGGTATTACACGTGTGTACTCATGTCAACAGATGAAAAGTGCCGCGCTGGCGAGAAGCCACCAGTGGAATAGTTAAAAAATGAAAAGTACACACCGTGTACCCAATAGTACACGTCGTGTAGTCTGTTTTTTTGCTTAAAATGGTAATTAGTATCCTCTGTTCATAGAGGAAGCTTAGAACTGGAGGAGATCTTGGGAGACACGGTCGGAGCTTGGAGTACCTCCCAACTGCACACCGGGAACCCGTTTTCTGCATCGTCGATCTCCTTGGGACTGCATGGGTGAGTTCTTCCTTCTCCTTGGATAGCTCTTGCCAATTATTCCTCTAAAGGAAGTTATTTTAGTTTGAACGAGGTCATGTTCACCTCATATCTATGTCGTTCTCGGGCGTTTTGAGGAGCGTCCTTCACATATATCGATCAATGGTGATCGAGGTATGTGGTCTGGTGTTTAAATTCCAACTGTTGTGTGTTTTTGTGTACCATTGTGCTATCAACCCATGTTGGGGTGTCGTATGGCTAAGTAATTGTCTATTTTAAGTACCTAAAATTGCATAGGTAATTTAAAGAAATTGTAAAACTGCTGTTTGGGATCGCTTCTTGGATCCAGGACCACCCCTGGGGTGCGTTACTCTGTTTAGCCATTTGGTCGGGTTACCTGAGGGTATACCATAAATTTTAGTTTGTCTTAAATTACCTTGAGAGGAATTGTATATAAATTGTTTGTTTATATGTTGGGCATGGCCAGGTTACTTGTTTATCCTAAGGGCAGTGTTGTGATTAGCCTGTGGGCACTGCTCTGTTCAGCCTGAGGGCAACTTCTTTCATGCATGTGGGCAGTAGATTCGGTGCCTGTGGGCGACACCTTGTACCCCTGTGGTAATTATTCGATATGCATGTGGGAAAATACCTGTGGTTTTGGATTCTCTTTACCTGAGGGTAAGGTTTTACGTGCCTGAGGACACTGAATGCTTACTTAGAAATACACTGTGGTGATTTCCTAATATTGAATGATTAAATGAATATTAAAAATGGAAATATAACTGGTACAGTTAGTGACTTTGAGTACTGATTGGTTTATTGCATTTAATATTTCACACTATTGTTGCACTTTTACACTGACAGTTGGGTATGTACCTTTAGTGGGTGCCTATTGGGATTTATTTCTCCCACCCTATTTGGGTCATGTCTTTGTCCCAAACAGACTATATTGTTGCAGTTGTGGATAAGGGAAAGGTTCCCTATACAGGTACTTGAGTGTTGTTGAGGTGTAGGGGAGCATGGGACCAAGCTCAGGCTCGTGATGCTGTTGACTATTATGTTTTGTTCTGTTGTACATGTACTCTCCATTGTATCGTATTGTACTATTATGTAACATGTTCTGGCTTTTTTCTTAAGACTAGAGAAATGTTTCATCGTTATCTATATAGCATTTTGTTATCTTTTACTATAGTTGTTCATATCAGTTGTGTATGGTTTATTTCTTCCACTGTTATTGTATATTTTATCTTGTATTCCACTGTGCTACACTTTGAAAAATGAGGGCATAGTTTCCCCACTATCATACATGGGCCCTCACTGCTAGTCGGTAGCCTCTGGTGTTTGGGGAAATGCGCTTGAGGTCATGTGACCAACCGGGTTCGGGGCACCCGTAGAGTGGCACGTGAATCTGGGATGTTACAAATTGGTGTCAGAGGAGGTTTCCTTTATTTGACATACTATTTGGAGCCTTAGTCAGGGATAGGATGGGAATGGTAGTTGATAATTAGTTGTGCCTGAGAGTAGTTGACCCGTGTTCTGGGAAAATCCAGTCTACCTCGTATTTTTTCAATTATTCTAATTTTGAAAATTTTACAGTAGATTTGATTTTCACTATTGGGTGACGTACTTATGATTGTGTTTTTTATATGTTATCCATGGGTTCCATTTAGTTGCAACCAGATGATATGAGGTTATGCCATCTCATGCATTATTTAGGCACATTCTAGAAATCACATTCCATGCATAATTCCATGCCATGTAGGTGCATTAGAAATTGGCAGGTTGTTGTGATAGTTGTTGTGCTAGAAAAGCATGATGTTGTGATAGCTGCTTTGATAAATACCTGCTAGTTGATAGGGTATTGTTGTGTGATATTTCTAATAGAATGGACGCAAAAATTTGGATTTTGGGGAGTATGGGCCCTCAATAACTGGAATTTGGTGGATCATTAACATGTTTCCTTGTTATGACATGGGTAAGATTCCAAACATTGATTCGCAGGGAGTATGGGCCCTCACGGATCGGAATTTGGCACTTAGGTGATGTTTTTCAGTATTTTATGGGTTCCGGAGTAGTATATGAGGTTTACTATCCGGAAAACCCAGGATACACGTCGTGTAGTTCTATGGACACATGTCGTGTGTTCTTCTGTTCGGGAAGAAATGAAAACTTTTTAAGTACACGCCGTGTAGATGCTTCCCGTGTCATAGACCATGTGGGTGGGGACACGGGGTAGAGAATGGTTTGGGGAAACATGTTGTGTACCGATTGTACACACTATGTAGTGTTGACCCAGAGACCGCCCGTGTAACTAACAACACGGACAGAGGAAATCTTTGTTTGAACACGCCATGTCAATGTTGTACACGCCGTGTAGTCTGACCTAGGTACCCGGCTGTGTCACGAAAAACACAGGTCAGTGTTACCCTTCCTAGTACATGCCATGTTCCTATGGTACACGCCACGTAGGCTGTGTTGGAACCACGTTGTGTATAGGTTTGTATTTGTTGTCAATAGTTGCCAATGGAATATCAAAATGAAGGAGATCATGAAGTACTCCGATGAAGTAGAGGAGTGGTGATTCAGACGATTGTTGTACTGATCGGAAGTTCAAAGAACATGTGTCAAAGGTGATACATTGTTTACAAAAATGCAGAATGTGAGGTATAATCCATCCAAGGATGATTAAAGAAGAATGAGGTCTTTGGATGAAGTCCATGCAATTACTCATGATTGCATGAGAACCATGCAAGAGACTTCCTGATGAATTGAATCGGTTTGCATGAAGTACATCATACCGGTTGATGAAGAAGACAATGTGCAAAGATTGGACTTCTGAGATAGTCATGAACATCACATTGTCATAGAAGATGATGATGCTAAAGCTGTTCCTTCAAAGACTACATATCACAATAGTGGAGGTTGTGATAAAAGCAGAAGAGTTGCTGAAGTATACAGATCACCAAGATGAAGCGCTGTTGAGGTGATCGTCCTTGTCGACAAAGCAAACAAACGACATAAAAATTTGTTGGCAAAAGAGTTTTTATGGAGGCAGGTCGAGTTCGAGGGATGTGGTTAATGATCCATGTTTTGTCAGAGAACGTCGACAAAGGAATGGATGATCTGGAGGCGGTACAAAAAGAGCAGATACAAGGTGGTGTTGTTTCCCAGTGTTTGCCAATTTTTTAGGCCTCAAAATCGGAAAATGAAGACATGGATGGTCTACAAAAGGAGGTGCGCGCTAGGAGGAAGGCTTGCGCGAAAAATAAGAGGCTTGCGCGAAATACTTAAGTTGGGCGCGGAAAACAGCGGGATGCGCGAAATAGTTTTTCGCGCAAACAGTGTTTCAGAATCAGAACGTTGTAAAATGGTAAAGGCATGGGCTGCGCGAAAAACTAGAGCTGTGCGCGAAAAACCAGAAATGTGCGCGAAAAATGTTGTGCGCAGAAAAGCTGGGTGAATTTTTCGCGCAATCAGCGTATCGAATCAGAAATACAGAAAATCGGCAAAGGCAAGAGGCGCGCGAAAAATCAGAGATGTTCGCACCATGTGCGCGGAAAATCGAACTGGTGCGCGTAAAGTTAACTATGCGCAAGAAGGGGGGTTTTACGCGCAGGATCAAAAACGTCAATAAATATGAGGTGAACCCCTCTCATTCAGAGAGGCTCGACACTTAGACAAATCCTGAGCTCCGGCGCGCGGAAAAATTAAGGTACAGAGGGTTGCGCGAAAAAGAAGGCGTTGCGCGAAAAAGGGAAGTTTTGCGCGAAAAAGAAGAGTAGCGCGAAAAGCCTTTTACGCGACAAAAGTTATTTTTACGCGCAAGGTTTGAATTTTACGCGCAAGCCCCCGGGAAGGGTGCGCGGAAAATTTGGGGGTCCCGCAGGCCTTTTGACAGGTGCTTAGCACTCTCAAATCTGCTTTGCGAAGAGAAGAAGAACGATCGTGCAACCAAAATCTGATCTGCATAGAGAGAGAAATATATCGATACACTCAGGTGTCAGAACTGGGAATTGAAGGAAGAGAAGGAGATTTAGTGCATTCAGGTATTGCACTGAAGTAGAATATTGATTTCAAAAGAGCATCAACTCAGGACTCTGATGCAAGCAAAGTCTCATGCTGAACAGGAGACAAAGACTTCAATGCATATCTATTGAAGAGACCTTCACGTCTATGAACTGAGTGAGACTTCACCAACGGCAGTGAGCCAGGGGGAGTCAACGGGAGTGACCCGAGGGACGCAGTGAGCTATCCCTGAACAATTGTAAAGGCAGTGAGCCTGGGACAGAGTGTCTGTACCCGAACATTTGTATCCGCAGCTAGTGAAGCATAGTGGATTTAGGTACGACCGGCAACCTGTCGGCGTATACTCCTTGGACGTAGCCCTCAGTGGTGAACCAAGTAAAAATAGTTGTGTCATCTGTCTCTGCATGTGAATGTTTAATTGCTGATCATATCCATCATACAGGTTTAAGTAGTTCCTACCAACGTGGGAACAAGATCCACAACTTTAAGAAGAAAAAGTTGCCACCCTGATTCACCCCTCCCCTCTCAGGGTGTCCCGGGGTCCTACAGGCTGGACCGGTGAGAGCCCATGTGGACTTAGCCGTGTGGCTTGGGGGAAATGGGGTGGTTTACACACCATGTTCATGTGTAACATGTCGTGTATTGTCGGCTGAGTAGTCGTCCGTGTCACGAATGACACTGGAAGTTGGAAATTAAACCATACACGTCGTGTAGAGGTTATACACACCTTGTAGTATTTTTCAGAAGATATTTGTGTGCTTTAGCTGTGTAGAAGGACCCGGGCAGGGAAGGATGATTCAAGTACACACCGAGTAGTCTGAGGACATGCCGTGTGTTTGGGGTGTTACACGACTAGTTTTAGCTGGAGTACACGCCCATGTGAATGGATTGCGAGAACACGCCATGTAGTTTTTATACACATTGTGTAGTCAAGTTTTGTAAAATCTTGAACGATTTCTTCTCATGTTCCCTTCTCGGTCTCCTTTTTTTCTATCTCTGTTAAAACTTGATCTAAGGTGAGCGTTTGACCATATAGAGTCATGCTACAGAGATGACCACCGGTTTTTCTCCAAGAGAGCGGCAGCGATTATATTCCGGAAACGTTAGGTCATAGGCTACTGATGGATCCTACAGTAGAGCCATATGCGGTGCTAGCTGTTATATCAGGTGCAGGAATAGAGGCGCAGTTCCGTGAAGGCTTCATGCAGTTCATACAGACCTTCCAGGGAGCACCGTAGGCCGCCACATCTATGGATGAGCTGACATGTATATTCCAGTAGCAGCATCCACCTACATTTTCTGGGATGGCGGGCCACAGGCTTTGAAATCTTTGTTGGGTTCTATATAGACTATTTTTGAGCATCTTGATATGCCTCCAGGGTGGAGGGTCAAGATCGTGACTTATATGCTACGTAATTCCACCAAGAGGTGGTGGGATGTTACCACCCAGTCAGAGAATCACAGAGACATGGCGTGAGAAGATTTTTAAGATAGATTTCTATGAATTATTCTTCCCAGAGACATTTAGGGAAGATAGAGCTTGAGAGTTCATGAATCTGCAGCAGGGCGCTATGTCAATGATGGATTATTCTTCTCGTTTCACCGAGCTTCAGCGTTTTTCACCCGTTCTGGTGGGTGATGATACATTGAAGGCTAGACTCTTTGAGGATGGTATTTGATATGAGACTGATCACTGGTGAATGTTTTCAGGTTTCCTACTATACATGCTATTGTGAACCAGGAACTGATTACCGAGCAAAATCTATAGGAAGCTAGTGGTGTGGGCTAGGGATGTTCGACACCAGTTTCAGGTACTATTTCTATTGGTAAAAGAAAGAGATAGATGGAATTATTTCATGGTGGAAGTACTATCTATAAGAATGTTTCAGGTGAGAAGGTCATGTCCTACTAGTGTGGTAAGGAGGGGCACAAGAGATCGCAATGTCCACGTGACCCAGTGGAATGCTGAGCTTGTGGTAGGATGGGGCATCTGTAGATCTTTTGTAGAGAATTTTCACCAGTGGATAGTGGGAGGGGTTATGTGCAGACTCCACGTGCAGGAGTAGGACCAACAGCTTCTTACCAGTCAGGAAACTGGAATACGTCAGGGCGTGCAGGCAGAGATGGTGGTCGTGGTCGTGGTAGCCAGACACCAGGATCTTAGAGGCAGCAGGGCGGGACAGCTTAGGGTATCCAGGCTGTGTCGTAGGGTCGTGGCACTGGGTAGAAATATGTAGTGCAATAGACCCAAAAGGATCAAGATCCCGAACCTTCTATTGTCAGAGGTACTATTCTAGTAGCTTCTATCTTATCTTTAGTACTTTTTTATATGGGTTCTACACATAGCTTTGTATATGTGCATGTTGTGGAGATCCTTGGGATCTGTGTTTCTTCTTCTTTTGATGTCATGACACTAGACACTCAGTTGGAAACTAGAAAGGTTGGTGTGTGTCAATGCAAGGAGTTCCCCTTAGAGGTTGGTGGGTGTCACTTCCTTTGGGACCCTTATTTCTTGGAGATGACAAGCTATGATTTCATTCTCGGGATGGAATGGTTGGTTCCCTTTTGAGCCTTTGTATACTACTATCGTCACAGGGTTTGTTTCACGTCACCAGAGGGCGGAGAGTTTCTATACAAAGGTGAGTGGGATGTTCAGGCAATTCAAGTTGTACCAGAGCATCGTGGGTGGGGTGGAGTCACAGCCCAGATTGGAAGTTTATATCTGGATGATCAGGGTACTTTTCAGAAGGACTTCCCTCCAATGGTTGATCATTTCAAGGATGTCTTCCTAGATGACTTTTCAAGTATACCTCCAGAGTGTGAGGTGGATTTATCTATTGATCTTGTGCCAGGAGCAACACTGGTATCCATTCCTTCTTATAGGATGGCTACACCTGAGTTACAGGATCTCAAGAGGCAGTTAGAGGAGTTACAGTCAATAGGTTTTATTTGACCTAGTACTTCTCCTTGGGGTTCTTCAATCCTTTTTATGAAGAAGTCAGATGGTACCCTCAGACTCTGTGTGGATTATCGGAAGCTGAACCAGTTGACGGTCAAGAACTGATATCCCTTACCAAGGATTGATGATATTTTTGATAAACTTCGAGGTGCACGAGTGTTCTCGTAGATTTACTTGAGATTCGGATACCATCAGTTGCATGTTAGACCATCTGATATACCTCTCATAGCCTTCATGAGTAGGTATGGTCTATATGAGTACTTGGTAATGTCGTTCGGACTAACTAATTCACCAACAGTCTTCATGGCTCTGATGAATCGTGTGTTCCACCCTTATCTGGACTCTTTTGTGGCAGACTTCATGGATGATATCTTGGTGTACTCTCACACTCAACACGACCATGCTACCCATATTGAGATCATATTGAGTACACTGAGATAGCATCGGCTATATGCTAAACTCTCAAAGTCCCACTTTTGGATGGACAAGATACACTTCTTGGGTCATATTATCTCAAAGTCAGGAGTTGTAGTAGACCCAGAGAAGGTGAGAGCAGTAGTTTCCTGGGAGCAGCCTAAGAATGTGTTTAATATACAGAGTTTCTTAGGGCTGGCTGGTTACTACAGATGCTTTATTCAGTACTTCTCCCGCATAGCAGCGTCATTGATGGGTTTGACTAAGAAGGTTGTGAAGTTTTTTTGGACCGAATCTTGCAAGACATCCTTTTGGGGGATGAAGGGAAGGTTGACATTAGCACCAATCCTGATACTTCCAGAGCAGGGGAAGAGCTATATAGTTTACTGTGATGCATCAAATATTGGGTTGGGAGCTGTGTTGATGCAGGGTGATCGAGTTATTGTGTACGGGTCTCGGCAGTTGAGGCCACATGAGAGGAATTACCTGATGCATGACCTTGAGTTGGATGCAGTTGTGCATGCGTTGCGCTGTTGGAGACATTATCTCCTGGGAGAGCATTTTGTAGTTTTCACTGACCATAAAAGTCTCAAATATATCTTTACTCAGTGTGACTTGAATCTGAGGCAGCAGAGGTGGGTTGAGTACCTACAGTCCTTCAATTTTGAACTTTCCTATACACCTGGTAAGGGTAACGCCATTGCTGATGCACTGAGTAGGAAGACTCAGATACAGGCAGTTCATGAGGCCAGTGGTGAGTGGAAGCTTATGGCATTGTTCTCTGAGATGAATTTAGAGGTGCACGACAGTCAGGGGAAAACCTATCTTTCTTCCTTAGTTGTGACTTCTACCCTCTTGGATGGAGTGAGGATGATGAAGATATCTAATCTAGAAGTCCTAGTTCTACGGGAGTCGGTGGTAAGTGAGGACCCTCCTCCTGGATAGACGGTAGGCTATGGTGAGGTATTGTGTTTCCATGGACGAGTGTGGGTTATAGGGGACATACGCGAGGAGTTGATGTGGGAGTTTCATTATTCAGCTTAGGCAGTTCATCCTGGACTTACCAAATGTACCATGACTTGAGACATCAGTAATGGTGGCTGGGTATGAAGAGATATGTATCTGGTTTTGTTACGAGATGTTCCAATTGTCAGTAGGTGAAGGCAGAGCATCAGAGTCCAGCCAAACTATTACAACAGTTACCCATTCCGAAGTGGAAAAGGGATGATGTCACGATGGATTTCATGATGGGGTTGCCAAGGTCACCTCGAGGCAATGATGTCGTGTGGGTCGTTGTGGACAGACTTACGAAGGTAGCTCACTTTTTGCTGATCAAGGAGACCTTCGGTGTTGACGAGCTTGGAAAGATGTATATCCGAGAGTTTTTATGTCTTCATGGGGTCCCTCATTCTATCATTTCAGATAGGTACTCCCGCTTTACGTCTCGTTTCTGGCAGAGTTTTCATAGGGAACTGGGTACACATGTGCTTCTGAGCATATTTTACCACCCTCAGACAGATGGTCAGTCAGATCGTATGATACAAGTGCTAGAGGACATGCTTTGTGCATGCGTCCTAGACTTTGGGGGATCCTGGGAGAAGCATATACCCCTAGTTGAGTTTTCCTATAATAATAGTTTTCAGGAAACTATTGAGATAGCACCTTATGAGGCTTTATATGGTAGGCCATGCCGGTCACCCTTGTGCTGGATGGAGGCAGGTGAGGTAGCTCTACTGGGACCACGTCTCATGTAGGATGCTTTTGAGTAGATCCAGCTGATTCAGAAGCAGATGGCTACTATACAGTCTTGTCAGAAATCTTATGTTGATAGCCGCAAATGACCCTTGGAGTTCATGATCGGGGATCATGTTTTCTTGCGTGTTTCACCGAGGTTGGGAAACAGGTCTATCAGGAGATAGGGTAAACTTTCACCGAGGTATGTGGGGCCATTTTAGATTTTGGAGAGAGTCAAGCCAGTTGCCTATCGATTTCAGTTACCATAGAGGTACCGGGTCATGCACAATGTCTTCCATGTATCTCAGTTGCACCACTATCATTCAGACTCATCTCACATCTTTCAGCCAAAGGAGGTTGAGCTTCAAATAGATGCATCCTTTGAGAAGCATCTGATTTGTATCGTGGATAGGATCACGAAGGTTCTTTGAGGCCGGTCAGTTCCTCTCGTATGGGTGTTATGGCAGCATGGCCGAGTGCAGGACAAAACCTGGGAGCGGGAGACCGACGTACATGCTCATTGTCCAGATTTGTTCTAAGATTTATCCTCACCACCCTTGGAAGGGAAATTTAGGGACAAATTGCTTTAATGGGGGGAGTTTGTAAGAATATAATTCTTGTTCTTGACGTACGGGTTTCTTCTCTTCCTTTTTCCTTAAGCGTTTTTGAGAAAATAAGGAAAATGGGGAAAAATCCCAAACATTGTGGGTACACGTTGTGTACTTGTCCACATGTCATGTACTTTGTCCGTGTGGGATGAGTACACAAGGCGTGTAGCCATGCTGGCAATGAAAGGTGTAAAAACCGACTACAGGCCGTGTGGTGGGTATTTACACACCGTGTAGTCTGTAGACAGGAAAATAGTAAGGCAGTGGCCAGCTGAGCGATAGTTCATGCTGTGTACTGAGGTATTACACATCGTGTACTCATGTCGACTGATGAAAAGTGTCGCCCTGGTGAGAATCCGCCAGTGGTACAATTAAAAAAATGAAAAGTACACGCCGTGTAACCCAATAGTACGTGCCGTGTAGTCTGTTTTTTTCACTTAAAATTGGCAGTAGCCTTCTTTGTTCACAGAGGAAGCTTAGAACTAGAGGAGAGCTTGGGAGAGATGACCGAAGCCTGGAGGACCTCCTGAACACACACCGGGAACCCATTTTCTGCACCGCCGATCTCCTTGGGAACGCACGGGTGAGTTCTTCCTTCTCCTTGCGTAGCTCTTGCCAATTCTTCCACTAAAGGAAGTTATTTGAGTTTGTACGAGGTTATGTTCACCTCAGATCTACGTAGTTCTCTGGAATTTTGAGGAGCGTCGTTCACGTATATCGATCTGGGGCGATCAAGGTAGGTGGTCTGGTGTTTACATTCCAACTATTGTGCATTTTTGTGTACCATTATACTATGAACCCATGTCGGGGTGTTGAATGGATGAGGAATTGGCTATTTTAAGTACCTATAATTGCATATATAATTTAATGAAATTGTAAAACTACTATTTGGGATCACTTCTTGGATCCAGGACCACTCCTGGGGTGAGTTCCTCTGTTTAGCTGTTTGGCCAGGTTACCTGAGGGTATACCGTAAATTTTAGTATGTCATAAATTACCTTGAGAGGAATTGTATATAAATTGTTTGTTTATATTTTGGGCATGTCCAGGTTACTTGTTTATACTAAGGGCAGTGTTGTGATTATCTTGTGGGAAGTGCTCTATTCAGCCTGAGGGAAACTTCTTTCGTGCCTGTGGGCAGCAGATTCTGTGCCTGTGGGCGACACCTCATATTCCTGTGGGCATTATTAGATATTCCTGTGGGTAGATACCTGTGGGTTTGGATTCTCTTTACCTAAGGGTAAGGTTTAACATGCCTGAGGACACTGACTGTTTACTTAGAAATATACTGTGGTGATTTCCTAATATTGAATGATTAAATGAATATTAAAATTTTCAATATAACTGGTATAGTTAGTTACTTTGAGTACTGCTTGGTTTATTGCATTTACTAATGCACACTATTGTGGAACTTTTACACTGATATTTGGGCACAGACCTTTGGTGGGTGCTTACTGGGATTCATTTCTCACACCCTGTTTGGGTCATGTCTTCAGCCTAAACAGACTATATTGTTGTAGGCGTGGATAAGGGAAAGGGTCCCTATACAAGTACTTGAGTATTGCTGAGGTGTAGGGGAGCATGGAACCGAGCTCAGGCTCGTGATGCTACTGGCTGTTCTATTTTGTTCTGTTGTACCTATACTTTCCATTGTATCATATTGTACTGTTTTCTAATATGTTCTAGCTATTTTCTTAGGACTAGAGACATGTTTCATAATTATCTATATAGCAGTTGGTTATTTTTTACTACAGTTGTTCATATCAGTTGTGTATGGTTTATTGCTTCTACTGTTGTTGTATGTTTTATCTTGTATTCTGTTGTGCTACACTTTGACAAATGAGGGAATAGTTTCCCCACTATCAAACTGGGGCCCTCACTGCTAGTCGACAGCCTCTGGAATTTGGGGAAATGCGCTTGAGGTCATGTGACCAACCGGGTTCGGGGCACCCGTAGAGTGGCACCCGAATCCAGGAAGTTACAAAGCCTTTCTATTTAACCCTTATTGGGTGTTGTTTCTCGGGTCTGTGGTTATCTAGTCAGATCATTGAGAATGATGTCGATAGATACCATGGCGTTTCTTGTGAACTTGACCTCCTTGGGGTATTCTCATATACAGATGCCCGATGGGTGTCAGTTCAGTTTCTCTTCTTCTTAGGTTGTGAAATCTAGGGATTAGTTCCTTATGAGGATGCTTGGAGAGGATCAGGGCCCTTGTAGGCTATGTTTCAGTTTTCAATTTCTTTGGTTGTTGTGATTTTTACCATCTTCTGAGTGATTTTGGATCTTTTGGGCTTGGTGGTTAGACCTTGTGACCCAGTTTGAGGATTTTTCTTTAGGGATAGGAGGAAGGCCTAGATACCATTGGTTTTGACTCGAACCCTTGTAGGTTGATGTCTTTCCTGTTCTAGGGAAACCTGTGTGTGAAAGGTTGGCCAGTGTTTTCCAATGCCTTTTTGGTGGTGTTTGTTTTCCGAGACTAGTTTGGATGAGCAGGCATGTTCGGGTGCCTAGCCAGGTCAACCAGTGTTTCTAATGTTGCTGTTGTGGGTGGAATAATTTGAATCTAAATCAGTGAGTGGATGAGTGCGAGCCGAGGACTGATGTTTCAATATATTCTGTAGACTCAGATCCCGGAAGTTGTTTTGGAATGTCCTTATCTTGTAGAGGTGACCTTGTGAAAATTCAGGTTACCATGAAATGGTTGACCCGTGCTTGAATCCTGGTCAGGTTTTGGTTGGATGTTAGTGTGGCTCAGAGGGAGCTAAACATGCCTTCTGTGAAATCATAGTGTACTTCTATAAGAGATGATCATGCGCTATCTTGATTCGTCTTGAGTATGCTAAGAGAGCTTCGACCCTACATCGAGCTCCTTTTTCTTTCTTAATGTTTTTCCCTGTTGAGGATTATACCAGTTCTGGTTGTGCTCTCAGAGCGGTGTAAGGAAATCCATATGGTGGAGAGTGCATCATTGGCCCTTTTGAGGGTGTTTTTCCTTATTTAGGTTAAACTTTGGTGTTTTTCAGTTGGATTTTGAGCTCAGAGTTTTCTTTTAAGATGACGACATGGGTGTTCTTATGGTGGGGAGTACCAGTCGGTTGTAGTTGAATATCTTCTGTGTAGAAGGTGGTGGTTAATGCTATAAGGTAAGTCTTTGGAAATTCTAGATAGATTGGTTGTGAAGATGCTCGGGTTATGAGCCTGGTTGTTGGTTCTTCCATTGGGCTTCTTGGGGATGAGAAGGTTTATAGTGGGGAGTTTGTAAGAACCCGTGTTTTCTGGACAGTCGTTTTGATCAGGAATTTGAATTTTTTGTTGTTGGATTCTCGTGAGGGTTAAAATGGTAATTTTACCCTACCAGGTAACATCGGATGATTTTTCTGACCACTACTTTGGTCCCAAAATAGGTTTTTTACCCTATGACAGAAGTTTGGTGGAAATCTGAGCTGTTCGAATTTTTGCGGAATATTTAATATTTAATATTATTAAATTAAATATTAAATTATTTACATAGGTTTGTTTGTCAATAACTTTTAAACAGAGCATTGTATTGAGATTCTATCTGTGTCGTTGAGTTCATAATGGGGAGTTTATCCTAGGGGAGGCATAAACTCGTATCGAGCATCGGGGCAGGCTCGGGCCCCTTTTTCTTCCTTTTCTTTTCTTCCTTTCCTTTTCTTTTCTTCTCTATTATTTCCTCCTCCTCCTTTTTCACATCTCCTACGCCACTCCTCCTATTCCATGACCTATGAGAGAATTTTTATATTGAGAAAGAGGGAGATTTTCGAGTCAATAAGTGTACCGATTCGAATCTCTCGACATGCTGAGTCGGCATGCGACAACCAGGAGCCACGAAATCAACCGAAGCTTTGGCGGTTTCCGCCCAAAGGTAGGGCCATTTATGTTTTCACTATATATTACCTTAAAACATACTGTTTTAAGTTTTTAAAGTTGTATATTTCTTTCTTGTATGCCCATGGGGCTCGATCTGTTGTTTCGGGGGCGAAAACAGGCGAATCGGGCGTTTTTAGGAATTTCCCGTCGGAAAACCCAGTATACACAGCGTGTATTCTAGGAGTACACGCCGTGTGTTCTTCCTGTTCGGGGAAGAAGAATTTTTCTTAATTACACACCGTGTACTTTGAGTACACGCCGTGTAGTGGGTAGCCGTGTGGCTGGCCGTGTGAAATAAAACACAGAATAGTGGTTTTTAAGGAGTACACATCGTGTACTTTAAGTACACGCCTGTAGTGGTACATGGGATGTGTTCGGGTGAAAACGGACACGGTGTTACTTTTTTTGAATAGTAAATGCCTTGTACAGTAAATTACATGCCGTGTACTATTACACATGCATGCCATTGTGCTTTGTCCATGTACTCTGGCCATGTACTTCTTCATTTTAGTAATTTTGAGATATCATGGGCTCTGGAAGTCAGAATTGGGCATGTGAGTAGTCAATTCTAAGAGTTTTTCCACGTAGATCACAATGGTGGAATCCTTTTGACATTTAAGGGTCATCTAAAGGGGTTTGGAGGATTTCTATCTAAATGGAGGGGTTCTTCCTCCATTTATCAAGTTTAGTTGTCACCTGAGAGTGAGACTTGGTGTGGATGATAGGTTGGGTGTTCAGACCAACTTATTTGAGACCTTTAATAGGATATGATCTATGAGCTATATCCCGTAACCTATTCTTTAGAGGATGTTTTCCTTGTGATATGTTCCCTTCTGGCCTATGAGGCTTTGAGACCAGGTACTTCTAAGGATCCCCTGAGGGATGCCTTTGCTTGTATGCTGACCTAGGGAGTCCCTTGTAGGATCTCTCTCTTATTCTTCCTTTGATAGGAACCATGTTATGGAATGCCTATATTGTCATTCCTTTAAGTATACCCTGTAGTATTCCTCCCTTTATCATCGCTAAGGATCCCACATTGGATGCCTTCGCATGTGTTACCTGGAGGATCCCAAGTACGATGCCTCCTCTGTGTTTGACTTGAGGGACCTAGTGGGTGTTCTTTGTTTGACCGACCGTGAGTTGTTATGTTAGGTTTGGGTAGAGATGGTGATTGGGTGTCACCTATAATCCGTTCCAAATTGGTGATCCCTTCAGCTTTTGATGTATTGTTACGTTGGGTGTTCAGGCCACCCACACTGTTTGTTTATATCTGACTTGGTTTGCTGATGTTGTAGTGTTTACCAGAGTTGCTTCCTGGTTGGTGGCTACTGAGCCTGACGCGATGCGTCTTTATTGTTTTTTGGATGCCTACTTTTCCTTTTGTGAATGCGTAGGTGGTTTTTTCCCTAAAATTGAATGTCTTTGAGTTTTTGTGCAAAGGTGTCGGATACCCATGTATCAGGTATCTCGGGATAGGGTTTTGATCCTGCATTATTATCTGCCTTAGACAACTTGTATGCTTGTGGCTATTAGATGAATAAAATATGATTATTTTCATGTTTGAGGATCACCTCATGGGTTTTATCCATGTTTGGTTGTTTATCGTCATTTGGCTCAGTTTTCCTGCAAGGCAAACCCTGTTGCTATTTCTAGTTTGCTTGTTTTGACTGATTGCATGCATTTCCTACTATTTATATGCTTTTTGATACATTTTTTCTATTATCCAAGTAGTTGTTGAACTTACTTAGGGATACTAATAGTCTTTTACACACGACTAGACTGCTCAGGGCTATGTGAACCTAGTGCGATAGACTAAAGAGAGAATTGATGATTAAGATCTTCCCTAGAGAGTCAGTTATAAATTAGTATTGTTTGCAGGACCTACAGGAATTAGACTTTGTGCTTCCTCAGAGTGTCCTTTGTTACGTATCGAGACTATAGGAGGAATTAGATGTAAGTGCTTCCTCAGAGAGTCTGTAGCTATCGTTGCAAGACCATAGGGGAATCGACGTAAGTGCTTCCCAGAGTGTCTGTTCCTTTTTATTTTATGAGACTATAGTAGGAATTGACAATGAGGGCTTCCCCAGAGAGTCTATGATTTAGCTAAACTTGAGGGGTGAGACTATGTGTTCTGCCTAGAGGGTTGTTTGTGTTTCTAGGTAGGATCAGAGGGGTAGGCTGTGAGTACTTCCCAGAGTGTTACCTGTTGTGTTATCTTCTTGCTTGTGTTTTTTTGGTTGAACCCAAGGGGATAGGCTGTGATTACTTCCCATAGGGTTACTTGTATTTGGTTATCTTGTTCAGAGACATATTTCCAGCGTTGGCCGAAGCAGGTACATGTCGATGGGGTTACGGACCCAGAGATCGACTTAATGATACATGGCTTGAGTGGCACGATGTCCATCTCAATTCCCTTTCACAGGATGTCTAGAAGACTAGGCTTATGGTCCCAAGTATCGACTACTAATGTTGTTCTTGTTATTTGAATCACTTAACAATGAATATTCATATTTATGTATATGTGTATAGGTATGGGATTATACATGTGTACATATATAGATATGGACATCCATGGTGGCACTTGACCAGTTGACAGGGTTTACATAACCTAGGTTTGATGGTGGTTGCAAGTCTGGTTTAATTCCTTTTTGTGTCCCAACTAGGCTGAGCACGTTGTTGTTACATACACGTAGCATCACAGTTATAGGTTTCTTGTCAGGGTGCCCTACTGAGATTATTTCTCACCCCTGCACATGCACCTCGGTGTATGTGTAGACCTTATATCTTCTTTTCAGGTTGATCATGAGTTTGATGGTGGATAGGGCTGAGGCCCAGTGTTGCATGATCGAGCGGAGCTGCTAGAGTGGTTCTACTGATTGGGCTGCTACAGTTCGATTTTTTCTGAAGATCATGTACGTGGGTTGGCTCGGAGTTAGTAGCATAGCCTTGTACTTTTACTTTCAGTTTCTTTTGTACTTGTATCTGTATGGTCATCCCATTGGGTGACCAGTGTTGTATTTTATTACATATTTGTTTTGGATTTTACAACATTTTACTGTTATAGCTTGTTCTATTTCAGTTGTTTATTACTTCCGCACTCTGTTCACTTTCCGTTGTGTATGTTACTTAGTTATTTATGTTGTTTTCTTACTCTGTTATGAGGGAATAGACTCCCCACTATCACACCCTAGGCCCTCGCTACTAGTCATCAGCCTCTGGTGTATGGGGAGGCGCACTTGAGGCCTTGTGGCGAACTGGCTCGGAGCACCGGTTTAGTGGCTTCCGGGTCAGGACGTTACAAAGTACCTTACTAAACTGAGTTCACTCCTTGTTCTAGTCCTGTATATCTCATGAGACATAAATAATTACCCAATGAATTGGAGAAAGATATATCCCCCACTCACCACACAATGAAAATCATACAAAAATTTTATACAAGAGCATAAATCATTCATCATATCAGAACCTATAAAAATAAATGGGTTTCATAAACATTTCAGTATAACATAACTCAAGGAAAAGAAATGGGTTTGATAAATATCAATCCATCATAAACATAAAAAATTCAAAGAAAGGATAAAGATGGTATCCTTGGATCATATCCCTAGTAAATCATAAGTAACAAAAAATAATGTTATCTTAGATGGAAAATTATTTTTAAAGATCACATGAAAATATCCTTAGGGAAAATATCCTTTCAATTTTGAAATCATTTTTTTAAAAGACACATAATTATAAAGGTAAAAAATTATTTGAAAAGAACCATTTAATATTGTAAAGGAATATTCAAATCATTAAGGAATCATGATGGTAGGAAAATACACTCATTGGGTATAATTTAAAAAAATATTCCTTACATATTTTTGTAGAAGAATTCACAAAGAACCTCATTTAGAAAATAAAAAAAATATTCCTTTTAAACCATTTTGTAAAAATTAAAACATGGGTAAATAATGGTTTTGAAATAATTTATGATAATAGTAAAAACATTTTTGAAATAATTTTTAGAAAACTCCTAAATGTGCAATAAATTTTCTCTAGTGTATACTTAAGTATAAGTAATCTTGAATATTGATGAGATTGTGAAATAAACTTTTACCGCTTGGGTAAATTTTGAATCATAATCACCATAAAACAAACAAAATTATATGAATATGTAAATACCTATAAAATTAATACTATTTATCCTAAAATTCATTCATTGGTTGTATATTCACCACAAAAAAAAAGAAACAAGTAGTTTATAAGGCATGTTCCCTGTGGAAATAAGAGTGAGATGAAAATATCTTACCGCTTTACAATCAGTTTAATTGTATACTGCATGAAATAAAAACATTTAAAAAAAATTAAATATCATGAGAATAAAAAAATTCATGATATAACATATCAAACTGGTGTCATATACACCACATAAAACAATATAGGTGCATAACATCAAAATATGCCTCAATAAAAGAAAATTGAGACGAAAACACTTACCTCAGGTTCGATTTCCTTTGTACTTGTTTGAAACTTCTATATAATAAATATAGATTTATTATAAATATATTAAATAACCATAATGACATATATAATACCATATATTATTTAATTATAATATTTTACCACCTATTTATTATAAATTCATTGTTAAAATCACTATTTTCAAGTGGTAACTGCTTCGTTTTTCATGTATGTTTCGGTTCAGAAGTCTCAGTCCATATACTTTGATCATGATCCCATAATTTCCATAATTTTAATAATTTTATAAACATAATATATATTAATTATATACTTATTTATAATCATTAAGGAAAATTATAGATAGAATAATGAATTACACCATTCATGGAGATGGTAGGTCATACGTACGCATTGATGTTGTTTCCATTTTTCGGCTAACAAAATGAAAGAAAGTTAAATAATAATATAAATTTATTGAATAATTATTATGTTATTCATATAATATTTATTTATAAAATCCATTATTATTAACATCCATGTGAAATATATATATATAACGAATCACATCGTATTGTGGATATGGTAGTTCATACGTACGCACGAGCGACATTATCATTTCCATACAGATTGGATGATAAGAAGGTAGATGTTATATTATCATCACAGAAGTATAATTATATAATAAATTTTATATATAAACATAGTATATATCCAAATATCCCTCTATAAAATGTGGTGGTGAAAAACTAATTGTATCGCTACGTGGATACGGTAAGTCGTATGTATGCATGAGCGATACTTTCACATTCTATTTGGTGGGAAAGAGGATATACAATAGTGTTTTCATAATCATAATAAAATTTTAGAATATTTAAGATAATTAAGTTTTTATTTTAATATAAATATCAAATATTATAGGAGATAAATAAGAGTAAAAAAATAAAGTGATCGATTGGAGCGATTACCTCTTCTTTGAAACGACTCCTTTATAACTCCTCTAAAGGGATCTAGGGTTGTTCTTGTGATAATACCATAAAATACATAATATGGATAGGTAAATGGAGAATATAATTTATCATAGTATGGTCAATCTATAAGGCTCAAAGTTTTGTAATGAAATGGGGGATGATATGACCTTTTATAATGGAAGTGAGGGGAACTTTTGGAATTTCCCAAAAAATTAAAATATAATAATACTATTCTAGAGACAAATGCTTTAAAATATAATATAAATGAATAGGGTATGAAATTTTATACCATATATTATCATATTTGTTCTTATTTAATATTTTATAATTTTTAAAAATTTTGATAAAATAATAATCCCATAAAATATGATTATTGTCAATTTTGATACTACTCATTACATTGACTTTAAAAACATCAAGAAAACAAGTTAAATTCAAAACAAATATTTTATTATATCATAAAAATATCAATTTCATATATAGAATTTTTTTATCATATTAAATATCTCAAATTATAATTATTTTAATATTTTTAATATCATTTATTTTATTTTTCCATTAATTGAATAATTACAACATCAGTGTTGTTTAAGAATTTAAGGTAATTATTAATTCACTAAAAATTAAAAATAAATTACTAGTATGAAGATAAATATTTAAGATTTTAAAATAATATTTATAATCAATCATATCCTCTAGATAACCACATATTAAAAATATCATATTTATTAAAAACAAGAGTGTGATATATTTGACTTTTCATTAAATAAGATATTATAAAGGTCATAATTTTATCTAAGTGCATCCAAAATGTCATAAATTGGACCATTTTATGTTTATGGTCGATATATACTGATTAAATAATAATTTTTCAATTTTTTTAGTCATTTAATGGTTCTTATCATTTTATTTTTAGAGTTTTAAAAACATTTTATTAATTTTTCTTCTTCTTTCACAAGCACTGCGTCTGTGTTGCATAAGAATTTAATGAAATAATTGAATATATAAAAATTAAAAATAAATAAATATCATTAAAATAAATTAATTATACTTGATATAATCATTTAAATGCATTCATCATTTTTATTTACTCATATCCATGTCAAGAAAACTTTAATTTGTTATTTTGACTTTTATATCCTTACACAAGCATTACACAACTATTTGGATAATATTATTGTTATATAACTCCAAAATTTGAAATTATAAGTAAAAATCAAAATTTATTGATGATATTTAATAAATTTATTCTGAAAATACTTTATACCTCTAAATAATTAGTTTTAAGGCACCAAATTTAACTTTTCAAGTTTTAGGCAAGCACTATGTCAATATTGAAAATGATTTTCACATTTATCATGAAAAAAATTATAATTTTCATGTTTTGAGTTATTTTTGTTTAATATTTATATTATAATATCATAAATTAGTCATTTATAATTTTAATAATTTTTTATATAATAATTATGTCTTGACGATATCTCAAAAGATACAGTGTTTTATATAAAAAACCTGTATTTTTTACTATTCACCAAAAATTTATATTTTTCTAAAAATTATAAAAAAATTATAATAAAATAATTTTTATATGTTTATTTCAAGAATAAAATTAATTTTTTAAAATTAATTTTTTAAAACTTTTATAAATTAATTATAATATTTAATTATAAAAAAACTCATTTTTAAAGAAAATTTATTTCTGAAGAATAAAATGACTTTACTAAAAAATGTTATTATTTTCTAATAATTTACCAATAAATTTATATTTAATTTGATATATATTTATCTATTTTATAAATTAGTTATTACTATTCATACCTACCTATTAAGTTGTTATATTATAACGGCCACATTTAAATAATAATATTTTGTTATTTGTTTAAGCTTAGTATTGTGTATCTTATACATTATCAAACATAGTCATTTATTTTAAAATATTAGAGTATTACATTATAATCCCCTTTAAAAAAATATGTTCTCGCAATTTTTAACTTGGCCTCAGTAATCGGGGGTTTAACTTTTCAAACTACCATTATTGAAATTATGTATCGTAAAATGGTTTAATAAAACCTCTACTTAAAAAATAGATAAAAGGAAGTAAAAAGGTCATATGGAGTAACACATACCAGTTTTACATGTAAAAACATTTTTGGAAAGTGAAAACATGGATATTGAATAGAAAACTAACACCCAAGGACTGATCAAGAGTGCTAGAGAACATCATTATGAGAAATTTATCCATCACAATACCATAAATATGATATGGGTTAAAATGCCATAAATTTCTCAATAAGAAAAGTAAAAGGATAACATTTTTATTCCCAAATCATTTTCCTATAGTTGAGGAATTATTTTAAATCCTATAGTAAGAACATAATGAAATTTATTTATTTGACATGTAGAGTTTCATCCTTTAATCAATTTCAACCACAATCACATCTTTTTTACCAAATGATTAGTTAATCAATAAGAATTTTTCATGCCTGGAACATTAAAATAAACTTTTAAAAAAGCATATAATCTATAAAATAATAACAATATTTTTTACCCATCTTTAAAAATCAAACAAAAAATGGTTAGTAATATAATTCCTAAAATAAATTAATCTCAAAAATTCAATAGTAGTACCCAAAGTTCAACTTAGATCATTAGATAAATAACTATCCTTAAAATTTGTCAAAATATTCCTGACTAAGATTGAAACCCAAAAATAAGAACTTGATCACATAGTCTTCCAAGATAAATCTAATATTTATCTCCAAATAACATAAATAACTCTTAAAGTCCAATACCAATAACTGTATATGCTCTAATAATATAATCTCTAATATAGGAATATTATTTCCATAAATGAACTAAATCATTATAAAATACACTAAAATAATATATTCTTCTAAAAGATAATTCATTATATATTATTAAAATAAAATCCCATAAGATTGTATTTACCTTAATAAAATAAGGTTCCCAAAATCAACATAGTTAGAAAAATAATTTCATATTTACGCATACATCACATAGGCTAGTGTTTGTAATTGTACCCATATTACCATTCACTAGTGGTTTCAAGTCCCACAACCTTGTCGAATGTGAAAGGTTGTCACTTGATCTATGGGTTATCCTTTTTTCTAAAAATATAATTCTTATAACATTCCTATAAATGTGAGAAATTTCAACAAAAATAACCATAATATATTCAACACTAGAGAAATGTTTTAACCTCAAAGTTTATCTCATACCATTCATTTTACATTCCAAAATTTAATAACCCATAATTACCTCAAAAATAAATGTCTCTAAAAATATCATGAGTTTCCTTTAAAATTACATACCTTGAAACATAAAAAGGGGTGTTTAATAATCTGAAATTATTGTATTATATACCCATTATGTCATCTATAACTCTTAATAAAACTTCTCATGAAAACATACACACCTAA
This sequence comes from Viscum album, assembly GCA_963277665.1. Lineage (NCBI taxonomy): Eukaryota > Viridiplantae > Streptophyta > Magnoliopsida > Santalales > Viscaceae > Viscum > Viscum album. The sequence goes on along the minus strand of OY728130.1, from coordinate 2,127,281,052 downwards.
AAAGTTATCTAAACCCTACTTTGATACCAACTATAATAAACCAGAAACCCGAACTTCTAGATTCGATGATAAAAACAAAAACTTTACATTTTTTTCTTTGATACCGATAAATGTGACCCAATTTTTTTTCTTTCTATCCAAACCATAAAACATAAAAAGGAAATATCGGATCACTTGCATACCTTGTGAACTTTTAGTTTTAGAGTTTTAAAAATTTAGGATACACACTTAACGACTTGATTTAAAAAACAACTTTCTCGTAATGATCAATATTATCTCCCACTATACCCATCTTTTCTTATTTCAAAATATTTCATAAACATCATCCATGTGGAATCTTTCTAAACATAATTCATTAAACATATTTTGTCATAACTTGGGGAAAAATAAACATAAGAAGGGTGAGCTCAAATGCTCAGTAAGGGTAAAAAAGTGAGATTCCAATGATCATATAAGCATAAAAAGAGAAAATGGGGTATGAAGACATGATATTATGATTTAAAATCATTATCATATAAATCAAATATCTTAATATTGAGTGATGATATAAGTCTTGGAAGTTTATAAGATATGATTCATAAAGTAAATAAATAATATGATCCATAAGAATATAATAAAGTCATAAAATATTAAATTATAGAATACACATAATCATAGATAATTCATTGGTAGCTACACCTTCGAGGTGGGACACACCACCATACCTAGTGGAATTTATATCTAGATTTGGTATGGATGAACTCCCCAAACCATGATAGTAGTCAAGGTTGCCTCAAAAGACCATCATTGTGGACAAAGTCCCTTAATGAACTGAGTTCACTCCCCATTCCAGACATGTATATATCATGTGATATAAATCATTACCCAATTCATTATAGGGATGTATATGTCCCACCCATAACATAATTTAAATAATTCATCATATCATAACCCATAAAAAGAGATGTGTTTCATAAACATTCTATCATAACATAACTCATGGAAAATAAATGGGATTCATAAACATCAATCTATAATAAACATAAACAATTAATAGAAAGAACAATGATGGTATCATTGGATCATATCCCCAGTAAATCATAATTAATGTAACACCCTAAGATTTTTTGTTATGTCTCTTCTTAAATAAATTCAATTTCATCGATAGCTTACGTTACATAGAACACTGAGCTTAAACAAATGATAAAATATTATTCTTTAATTATGATAGACATCACCAAGATTTTGGAATGGAGAGAATGGATTACATTAATTAAATTATTAAAATATAGTTTTAATTGGTTACCAATTAATTAGAAATAAAAAATGGAAATCAATTGAACATAAAAGATGTGTTTTTAAACAAACTATTTTTATGACCACAATGACATTTTATCTTAAAAAATAAATTAATAAATAAAAGTGAAATATATTAATTAAATTTATATTGTATATATTAAATAGTTTTTAAAAAATTCATATAATAATTTTTATAGGCTTAATATGAGAATTAATCCAATTTTAAGCATAAAAAACTATATTTTTCTAAAAGGAAATTTTCCCCCTTTTGATGGTATGCCTATTTTAAATCTACATTTTGACACTTTTATAAGTTTTATTTGAAAAAGAAAATTTCACTTTTTAAATTTGAATATAAAAATTATCTTAGGGTGAAATAGTGATATTTTTCAGAGAAGTTTCATTTTTTGATGAATAGTGGAAATATTGAATTCTAATTGAAAATTGTTTTTTCATATAATTTATTTATATAGTTAAATTGTATTTTAAATAGTTTTTAAAGTATTATTAGTTTAATTATAAATTAATAAAACCAATTTATTTCATTATAAACAATTTCACAGGGAAATTGGATATAAAAATATTTCAAACTTCTGAACTTCTCACTTTTAAAACTTTTGTCCTTATTGCATCTGTGGGATTAATTTTAAATATAATTTTTTAAATATATGAATTGAATTAAGTAAAATTAATTCCACATTTTGAATAATAAGTTCCAAATTAGTTTTTAATTTTATTTTCATTTTCATTAATAAAAAAATCAGGGTAAAAAAAATTATTCATCATGGTATAGGTAAAAAAATGAAACAGGCTAAAGTTAAAAGGGTAAAAGATTAAAATACCTATAAACTATAATATTTAATGGTTTTTGAGGTATTTATATACCCTATAAGGCCTATAAAATATTAATTTTCATCCATATTCATAGAAATTAATGTCACCTCAATGTGGTTGGCTTTAAATATAAAATAATCATTATTTTAATCACTTAAACCCACCTCTCCTCAAGTATAAATACCACCCCATTTTGACCCAAAAATATTTAATATCATAAAATATCTGAAAATAACTCACCCCCTTACTAAAAATACGTCTAATTACTAATGGGATCACCAAAATACCAAATCTATGGTCCTCAAGGGGTCCTCTAAGGAGGTGATATCCAAGAGGTAATTTTCTCAAAACACCTCTATTATTTTATATTCTTATTATACTTTATCCTCATCTCCATCATACATTAAGGTATGTTAAATAAAGAATCATGTATATATTATAGATTTATTTTTCTAACGTAATATCTTATTTCCATCCCTTTAATTACCTCCTCTTATTCAAAGAAATGACAATATTTTCTAAGTTAGGTCAGTTAATTGTCTCCATGAATAATGTTTTTGTTATTTTTCCATTACCGCATTCATGGATGGTAATAAAACTATTATTATGGTTAAATAATATTTTAATAGTTATATAATAACCTATTTCGTGTTTTTTAACTAATATAGATATAATATAAAATAAAACAAAACTAGTTTGTGATGGTTAGAAAAACCGCCAAAATAAACTAATCATTTATCATTAACATTTTATCAAATGAATAATCTTAATGTTAGAAATAAAAATTATATATGGAAAAAATTATAATTATATAATATAATTAATACTATTTCATTCCACTTTTATTTTTTTAATTCCATTTTACAAGAGCATCCATAATTTTACACAAATGAACTGATCTTGAAACCATGAAAATAATGAAATATTATTAATGAATGGGTCATAAGATGTTATAAAATCATCATATAAGTTATTATAAATATTAATATAGTTATTTAATGAGTTATTAAAATTATTTAAACCATTATACATAAGTATAAAGTACATTAAACTAAAGGAAATGATGAGTTAATTATTTTCTCATCTCACTTTTACTTCTATGAGAGAAATGCCTTATTCACCGCTTATTTTTTTTGTGTGCTGTATGTATACTGAATTTTGATATTTAATATCATGAATATAATTATAATAATCTTCTAAAATGTTTCATTTAAAAATTATTAGATTTATGGTCATACGATTTGACAGATTACAAATGGTAAGCGGTTTCTTAACTCAATTTTCATTCATTGGGTTATACATTTTTTCAATGATTAATTATGAAAAGATTATATTTGGAATATAATGTTTATTTATTTATGTTATATTACCACTTATATTAGTGTTTATATACTATTTTTACACATAATCACCCCATTGATAAATTCCCACGTCAATGGTATGAACTTTTTAAGGGGATTTCTGGTCTCACTTTTATTTCTGTGAGACTTATTCAATATTCACCGCTAATTTTTGTTTTGTGGTGTATATAATTCCCATTAATGTATTTTAAGTTTCTTATCGTTAAATTTATTTAGATTTACATATCTATTTTAGTATCTCTATTTCATTGGGTTTACATTTTCAAAGCTACCAAAGCAAGAATGGATTTTTATCACGATTTTACTTCTTTGAGACATTAGTTATGTTATAGACCTATATTATTTTATGAGGGTATATAATGATATTTTGACATTTTATATCATAAATATAATTATTATAATGATATTATTGGTTTTATTTAACTTTATTCCTGCATGGGGCTTATGATTCAAATGTTTCAAAGTGGTATGGGACACTTTGATTTAAAAATATCTTTTGAAATAGACTATTTGATATATGATGAATCCTTTGGACATGAAATACATGGGTTGGGGACTACTTAATCCAATACCATTGATGCATCAGTATTCTCATGGGATAAATTTAGTTGGTAAATAACCTTTCACATTTTTCCTAAGTAGTTTTAAACTATATGAAGGATAGATCTTTAGAGTAGTGTATTGTGAAAGGTCTTGAAAAAAATAAGATGATTTTCTACCTACAGACTTAAAATGGTAAGAGGATTAATCTTGAAAAAAACTATCTATAGGATATATATTGATAGTTCAGATGTTCTCCATTATGAATTCTATCATTATTGTAATCCCATGTGATTAATTTATTAGTTAATTTGTCCATGGTAAAGTTTAAAGATCATGTGATTATTTATATGGCATTATTTGATCATCGTTTATTCCTGTCATATTATGTCCAAGTTGTTGATTAATCATAATGTGTATCAATCATTAAACTTATCATGAAGATTAAAATTTATTTATTTATAATATATTCCACTATACTTAACACTTTCTGAGAATTTGATCTCACCCCTTTCTTATGTTTTATTTTCCCCAGGATGCTAAGAAGTTTCGGGTGAGTGATATGTAGAGTTAATCTATGAGATTAATTATAAAAACTCTTCTCTTTATTACACACTTAAACATAATTTATTACATAAAATTTCACTTAATACAACTCTTAGGATTTATATTTCTAGTTTATTGGAAAATTAAGGGAATTACATAACAAGATAAAACATAAAACACAACATATTTATTGAAAACTTCTTTTACAAGACCACACACATTCCTTTGTACATAAAATTATATGGGATAACCTGAGGACATTCATAATAAAAGGGTGAGATATAAAGTCCATTAATGGATTAAACAAGTAATAACATTAATAATACATTACATGTTAATAAATAAACATATCAATGGATTATAAGTGAAACATGAAAATAAAGGCATTATATAGCATGATTATCATAACATGGAAATGTTGCAACAACATTTAACATGCTATTATCATGATCCAAGGATAATTGCACATAGAGCATGATTAAACCCTAATTTAACTTGAATTAGCATTACTAAACCCTCATTTCACTTGAAGTATCATGATACTAATCTTTACCCAATGCATTGGAGTGCTATTAGGGTGAACCCTGCTTAATCATTTCATTTCATGCATAAGTGTGCCACATGGATCATACAACATGGATTCATTAAACATAATTATTTATTCAAAAATAAATTAATTTAGAATTAATACATGAAAATATATAATCAATAAGTAAATGTGCATAAAGTTGAATACCCTAGATAGAAAATGGGAATGGCATTCGCTACATAATGACTCTGTCTTGGAAAATTGCGGTGCAATTTCGGCAGTATAACGGCGTTACATAATAATTCATGCAAATGGTTGTTGAGATAAAAAGGGGATATCATCATATTTACATAAAATTGAAATTAAGGTGGTTCATATAGGTACATGTCCCAACATATGTAATGTAATTTAGATTCATAATATAAAATAATTGCATGAATGTAAATGAGAAGATAGAAATTCCTTACAGAATTTCTGCATGGAAACAGGTGTACATGGGAGACATTAATGGGATATAAAGAGATATATAATCATTAAAAAATAAGTAGGGAAGTATTGGGGAGGTGAGAAATCATACCCCAACATTTTTAATTGAAAACAAAAGGGTATAACAATATAATGAAATTTGGACAAAAATGAGAAAGGAAGAAATCCCTTACATGGAAGTGTGATCCCAAGGGCTTGGGAGAGACTTGAGAGAGGCTTATTGGGAGATTAGGGAGCCTTGTTAAGATTATATAGAGATGATTTCATAGGTTATTCTATCTCAAAAGTATTTTAGTGAAGAGGAAGTGGGATCTTGGGTGGGTTTATATAAGAAAGTAAAGGTAATTCTTTATTATTTAGGTTTTGTACACAACACATTAAACTAATCAAAACCTCAAACCAACACATAGTTTTTTACAATGGTTTTTGCCAAAGGGGAGTGGAAAAAATTATTTTATAAGGCCAATTTCCTAACTTCTTAAAATATTATGCTTGCTTATGTGGAGGTGAGTCACACTCTCAAGGAAATCATTTTAAAATGATTAAATATTTTATAAGTCTTGGAAGGTCCACTAAGGCTTTGTAAAATAAATAAAATAAACCTAAAATAACATTATTTTAATGGTAAAACATATATTGGCCGAACATACCATTTATATTATTTTATTACATCACTATTGGGTCATTATGATGTTATAAAACACATTATATATTTAAATGGTATTTAATTTTTACCCAAAAACTCGACTATCTCATAAAATTATGAAAAATTCATAGTTGGATAATTTTGACATCCTGATTCCAAGAATAATATTTATTTTATCTAAATAATTTTCTAAATATGATAATTTTTACTTTTAATATAAAAACCAACATTTATTGAAAATTCATGGGTTTTGTCAAAAACTGCATTCAAACCTTAATAAAAATTAAAATTTTATTCATAAAAATTATAAGATCATTTATATTTAATAAAAATTAATATATTAATAATATTTTATTAAAATAATATTTAATTAAAAAATCCATTAATTCATCAAAATAGATTTCTCAATTGAATATTAACTGAAAATACTATTTTTTTCTTTAAAAACTATTTACAATTTGTCAATAATAAAAGGAATGTATATTCTTTATACAAACAAATGTACATAATCATAGTGCTAGGGTATTGTTACATAACCTCTGATAATACACACATATGAACTAAGGGTAAGGTGTGTAATGGTGACAGACACTTAGGGTGGGTCGGATAACATCACTCGGGTGGTAAACTCAATCAACTTCCACTTCTCTCATAGGTGGTACCATTCGATCTTAACATGTTGAATCTCAGCTTGGGATTGGTTAAGATCGAAGCCCAATTATGCCACCTCCTTTATGAGCTCTGAAAAATGGGCTTCGTATGGAGAAATTCTACTGCATGAGTCTATCGCTTCATTTTTCTGAGTAAATTGGATTTTTTAAAGCCTTATATTTATACTAATCATGTAAACACTATTCAATGGCTATATTATCAATGGTCACAATTATTAATAGTATTTTGAAATCCAAAAAAATAAAACCAAATAAGTGAATATTTTATATAACCATTTTACTTAATAAGACATTTAATTTGATCAAAAGGAATTTTCATTGATAACATTTTGGGTTGTTACATTAATGGTTTCCTCAGAGGATTCTCTCTGTTGTGTTTTATATTTTCAATTGTAATGTAAGGTTAAAATATGTTTCTAGTTTACCAAAAATACAAAATTGTTTGGTCCTTTTGGATGTGATTCCTTGTATCTTAAATAAATGTAGTAAATTAAGGCACCATCTCCAGGATACTAGGGTCTGGGTTTTTATGGTTGGTATCAGAGTCAAGTTTAGTAGAAAACTTGGGAACTAGATTTAGGAAAATGTAGATTAGGGAACATAACCCTATGATAGACTTAGAGGATAAGTATAAAATAAAATACCAAATAAACCTTGTTTATGATTATGAAATTAGCTTTGTGAAAATTATTGAATTTATGTTACTACATATCTAGAATTATACAAATTTTATAATTTTATTATCTAATCTAGTATATTCCTTTATTTATAAATAGAAAATGGAAGGAATAAGGGTATTAATACTTATGAAAAATTTAGATATTTATCTACTAATAAATATAATAAAGAGTATGAATCAACCTTTACAAGGTTATAAAGGTATGTTATGGATCAAATACACAACATAGAATACAGTATTGAACATTTCTTTGAAGGTGTCAATCCAATTCTCTAAAGAGCATTGGATTCTCAATTATTTTCATCATAGGATGAAATAGTTTTATGTGCAATCAGAATAGAGAATTAATTCTCCACGTCTTATGGATTCAATGAAAAGAAAGAGAATAAGAGGTCTGTAAAGAAAATCATTGATAAAGGGAATAAGGGAAATAAGGATTTTCCCACATGTGATAACTGTAGAAAGAATCACCCTGGGAAATGATTGAAAGGATTTGGAGTTTGTTATAAGTGCTGAAAAAATGGGTCATCAAGAAAATAATGAAAGGAAAGAAATAAAATACTAATATTTAGTGTTTCAACTATAGTGAAATGGTACAATATCCAAATAAATTCCCCAAGAATCAAGAGAATATATCACAGAATAAGCTAAGGGATCTAGGTCAAGCTTATTTTATTGATACAACTGAAATTTAATAATTGATATTATTTTTTATTTGGATCCATAATATAAAAGTATTCTATTAATTTTATTTTCATCATAAGAATTATGAAATGTTTAAGGATTGTATTTTAGTACTTCTTAAAAATTATTTGGAAGCATGTGATGAATAGTACCAAAATAAGTTATTCGGTTTCAAGTTGATTAATTGGAAAAAACATGATTTGGGGAAGATGACCTTAATATCTGCTTGATGTTGAGATAATAATGATAAAGATATGTTTATAGGATAGTATTGTTGAACAGAAAAGTGGTTAGTGATTTTATGGTTTATGTTATCTTTGATGGATTTATTATAGGTTTGGATTTAAGGAATATATTCAACAACCTGAGATATTATTTTTGGAAGCATACTTATTTTAATTAAGGTTTTAAGGTGATAAAGGTATTCATATATTTGTTATGTAACATTAAGAGTTATATTATATTTTTTTAGAATTTAATTTTAAGTTTATTTTAAAACACTAGTGTCCTTTGTTATAAATTTTTTGTCCTTGAATTTTGACAGATATATTTTCAATGAGTCTTAAGATTAACTACTTATGGAATGGATTATGTTGAACTTTGGATTTTTTTTTGATAACATGTGATAACCATTTATGTTTCAATAAATATTTAAAGGATAAGGGAATGACTTATGGATCTTATGATTCATTAAAGTGCTTCAGGTATGAAAAATTCTACTTGAATATCCATTTCCTGGCATAGGAGATGAAGTGAAAATAGATCTAAGCACAACCAAAGAATAAGATTATACTTTTTAAATGGAAATAAATAAAGTAATTTTATTTTCTCAAGTGGTTATCTAGATAGTAAAATAATTCCTCAACTCTAGTAAAAGGGAATTTAGAACAAAAATGTTATTTGTTTACTTTTATTACTAAGAAATCAATGGCCTTTAACTGATATTAAGATTTATGTATTTGTGATGGTAAAGTTTCTAATGACCATGACCTCTATCATTCTCTATAAAAACATAATGGTTATATTTCTTTTTCATGTCCCAGTTTTCACTTTGTGTTAATTTTATCTAATTCAAAATCCTATTTTTTTACGATGTGTGTTTTCCATAAATATATTTTCAAGTATCAATATTTGATTTTAGAAGTGAAATTTTAAATTGAGAGGATGAAATTTATTAAATGTGGGTAGAATGTAACACACCAATATTTTACGGTGTGTCTCTTCTTAAATAAATTCAATTTCATCAATAGTTTATGTTACACAGAACATCGAGCTTAAACAAATGATTAAATATTTTTATTTAATTGTTATAGTTATCACCAAGACATTGGAATATCTAGAATGAATGGTATTAATTAAATTATAAAAATATATTTTTCATTAGTTTCCAACTAATTATAAATAAAAATTAAAACCAATTGAACATAAAGGATGTGTTTCAATAAAAAAAACTATTTTTATGCTCATAATGACATTTTATCTTAATAAATTAAATTAATCCATATTATTGAAATATATTAATGAAATTTATACTTTATATATTCAATAAAAAATCTTAAAATTCATCCAATAAGTTTGATATGCTTAAGATAAGAAAAAAATCCAATTTTAAGCATAAAAACTATATTTTTCTAAAAGGTAATTTTTCTGTATTTTGATGGGGAACCTATTTTAAATCTAAATTTGGACACTTATATAATTTTTTTTGGAAAAAATAATGTTTATTTTTTAAATATTAATATAAAAATTATCTTACAGTGATATTTTGTTATTTTTCTAAGAAGTTTCAGTTTTTTGATGAATAATGAAAAATATTGAATTTTAATTGAAAACTGATTTTTTCTCTAATTTATTTATATTATTAAATTATGTTTTAAATTTATTTAAAGTTTAATTAGTTTAATTATACCTAAATCAAACCATTTTGATTCACTGTAATTAATTTCACATTGAAATTGAATATAAAAATATTTCCAACTTTTGAACTTTTCACTTTAAAAACCTTCTTTCTCGTTGCGTCTACGGGGTTAATTTTAAATATAATTTTTCAAATTCTATAAATTGAATTAATTAAAATGGATTAAATATTTGGAATCATAAATTAAAATTTATTATTTAAGTTTATTTTCAATTTTATGCATAAAAAGTTACTATGGTAAAAAAAATTATTTACCGCAGTATAGGTAAAAAAATAAAACAGATTAAATTTAAAAGGGTAAAGGATTAAAATACCCAAAAACTAAAAAATTTAATTTTTTAGTGAGTTATTTATATAACATAACCAGCCTATGAAATATTAATTTTTAGTAAAAAAATCTAAATTAATTCCACCTCAATGAGGTTTGATTTAAATTTAAAATAATCATTATTTTAATCACTTAAACTCACCTCTCCCCAAGTATAAATACCAACTATCACAACCCAATTTAAACTCACAAGCCTTGAAGCTCTTAAAATATCTTCCAAAAAATCTCCTCCTTACTCTCCTCTTGTCTAAGTGCTTTTGGTATCACCAAAATACCATTTCCAAGGTCCTCAAGGGGTCCTCTGAGAAGGTGATATTCAAGAGGTAATTTTCTCAAAACACCTCTCTTATTTTATTTTCTTCTTTTACTTTCACCTCATATTATTCATCCATTAAGGAATGATAAATACAGACTCATGTATATACTAGATTTTTTTTTCTAATGGAATATCTTATATCCATAACATGTATTACCACCTCTTATTCAAAGAAATGAAACTATTGTCCAAGTTATGTCAGTACATCGCCTCTATGAATAATGTTTTTGTTACTTTTCCATTACCACATTCATGTATAGTCATAAAACTATTACTAAGGTTAAAAAAGATTTTAATAGACATATAATAATCTTTTTAATGTTCTTCAACTAGTATATATACATAATATTAAATAAAATAAAACTAGTTCGTGGTGTTCAGAAAAACCGCCAAAATAAACAAATCAATTATCATTAACATTTTTTCAAATAAATAATCATCATGTTATAAAAAAAAATTATATATGGTAACATTTATCCTTATTGAATTAAATTAATACAATTTCATTCCAATTATATTTATTAATCCCATTTTATAAGAACATCCATAATTTTACACAAATGAACGGATCCTGAAACCATGAAACGAACGCACCTGAAACAACAAAAATAATGAAATATTATTAATGAATGGGTCATAATATGTTATAAAATAATCACATAAGGTATTATAAATTTTAATATAGTTATTTAATGAGTTAATAACATTATTTAAACCATTATATAATAATATAAAGTTTATAAAACTAAAGGAAAGTGTAAGGTATGGATTTTTCCATCTTACTTTTACTTCTGTGAGATATATGCCCTATTCACCGCTTATTTCTTTTGTGTGGTGTATTTAAACTAAAATTTGATATATAATATAATTAATATCATTATATTTTTGGTATTAAATGTTTTATTTGATAATTATTATATTTATGATCATACGATTCAACTGATTACAAGTGGTAAAGGGTTTCTTAACTCAATTTCCAATCAATAGGTTATATGTCTACTTCATTTATTATATGATACCAATATTATAATTAGAATCCATTTTTTGTTTCTTTTTTTTTAAATTACCAATTATATTAGTTTTTATATACTGATGTTACAAATAATCACCCCATTGATAAATTCTCACCTTAATGATATGAACTTTGTAAGGGGATTTCTAGTCTAACTTTTATTTCTGTGAAACTTATGTCATATTCACAAATTATTTTTATTTTGTGGTATATATACTAACCATAAATGTATTTTAAGTTTATTATCCTTAAATTTATGGGAATTTAAATATCCATTTTAATATATTTATTTCATGGTGTTTATGGTTCCAAAGTTACCAAAGCAGTAATGGATTTTTTCATAATTTACCTTTTTTTGAGACATTTGTTATGTTATACACCTATATAATTTTATGAGGTGTATATACTACTCCTTTGAAATTTTATATCATTAATATCCTTATTCTCATGATATTATAGGTTTTATTCAATTTTATTCCTTCATGGGTATTATGATTCAAATATTTCAAAGTGGTATGGAACACTTTGATATAAAAATGTCTTTTTAAATTGATTATTCAATATATGAGGAATGATTTGGACATGAAAGTCATGGGTGGGGGACTAGTTAATCAACTCCCCTTGATTAATAGGTAGTCTCATGGTATCAATTAATTTGGTGGAAACCCCTTCATGTTTGTTTCCAAGCAGTTTTAAATTATCTGGAGGGTAGATCTTAATAGTAGTGTCTTTTGAAAGTTCTTAACACAAACCAGGTGGGTTTATACCTATAGTCTTAAACTGGAAAGTGTATTGATATTTAAAGTAACTATCTATAGTATATATAATGATATTTAAAATTTCATACATTATGAATTATATAATTATTGTTATTCCATGTGATTCATTGATTTGTTAAGTTATCCATGGTCAAGATTCAAGATCATGTGATTATTTATATTGAATAATTTGATCATATTTTATTCCTAACATATTATACTCAATTTATTGATTAATTGGAATGTGTATAATTCATTTACCTTTCCATGATGATTATATTTTATTTATTTATGATAGATTTGGTTATACTTAACCCTTCATGAGTATTTGATCTCACCCCTTTCTTATGTTTTATTTTCCCTGGGATTCCAAGAAGTTTCTTATGAGGGATATTTAGGGTTAATCTAGGATATTAACTATCCTATAAAAGAATTTTATATATTTTGTTTTATATTTTCAATTATAATTTAAAGTAAAAATATGTATTTAGTTTACCAAAACTGCTAAACTGCTTGGTTCTTTGGGATGTTGTTACTTGTATATTATTCCAATGTAATAAAGTAAGGCATATAATCCAAGTTATTAGGGTTGATTTCCTTACATGTAATATCAAATAATTTTATCTTAGATATAAAATTATTTTGAAATATCACGTAAAATAATTTTAAGGGAAATTTTCTTTCAATTTTGAAATCATTTTTTTTAAGTTGTGCAATTATAAAAGAAAAATTTTATTTAAAAGGAACCATGTAAGATTGTAAAGGAATCCTAAAATCATTAAGGAATATGGATAGTGTGAAAATATTATCATTATATATAATCCAAAAAATTATTACTTCCATATTTTTATCTAAAAATTTACAAATAAACTCATTTAGAAAATGATAAAACTTTTCCATTCAAACTATTTTTGTAAAAAGTAAAAAATGGGTAAAAATGATTTTAAAAAATTATAGAAGAATATTAAAAACATTTTTGAATTTTTTTTATAAAACATGGACATGAAAGAGAAATATTCTTCATCTAATACTTAATAATAAGTAATCTTGAATAATGATGAGATTCTGAAATAAACCCTAAACACTTGGGTAACTTTTGAAATGTAATCCCAATGAAAGAAATAAGCATAAATGGATTTGTAAATACCCATTAAATTAATAATTTTTATTATAAAATTAATTCATTGGTATTATATACACCACAAAAAATAAATACGTAGTGTGTAAGGTATGTTTCCCACAGAAATAAGAGTGAGATGAAAATTCATTACTACTTTATAATCAATTGAATCATATGCCACATGAAAGAATAATATTTAAAAAAAACATTAAATATCATGAGAATAAATAAATTCATGATATAAAATTTTAAATGGTAATTATATATACCTCATAAAATAATATAGCTGCATAATATTAAAATATTCCTCAATGAAAGAAAATTGAGATAAAGTCATTTACCTCAGGTTTGATTTCCTTTGTATGTGTTTGAAACTCCTATATAATAAATATATATTTATTATAAATATATTAAAATACTATAATCATATACATTATACCATTTATTTTTTAATTACAATATTTTATCACCCATTTATTATCAATTAATTGTTAAAATCGCTGTATTTAGGTGGTAACTACTTCATTTTCATGTATATTTTGGTTCGTAAGTCTCAATCCTTATATTTTGATCATGATCCATTCATTTATAGAATTTTTATAATGTTATAAACATCATATATATTCATTATATACATAATTATAATCAATAATAAAATTTATTTATAGAAAAATGAATTACACCATTCATGGAGATGGTAGGTCATACAAATGCATGAACTCTATTTCCAATTTTTTACTGATAGAATGAAAGAAAGGTAAATAATAATACACCTTACTAGAATAATTATTATGTTAAATATATAATTTATATTCTTAAAACCCATCATTATTACCATCCATGTGAAATATAAATGAAAAACGAATCGCATTACATCATGGAGATGGTAGTACATACGTATGCACGAGCAACATTATCATTTCCCAAAATATTGGATGATAATAAATTAGATATTATATTATCATTATAAAAGTATAATTTTATCATAAACATAATATATAAACATTATTTACATTATAATAACCCTCCATAAAATATGGTGGTGAAAATTTATTGCATCGCAACATGAGACGGTAAGCCGTACAAAAGCATGAGCGATACTTTCACTTTTTGTTTGATGGGAAAGAGGGTATATAATGGTGTTTTTATAAGAATAATAAAATTTTAATATATTTAATATACTCAAGTTATTATTTTATGATAAATATAATATATTATAAGAGGTAAATAAGAGTATAAAAAAGAAAGTTATCGGTTAGAGCGATTACCTCTTCTTTGAAATGACTCCTTTAGATCTCCTTTAAAGGGCTCTAGGGTTGGTCTTTTGGGAAGACCAGCACCTCAAAAATATATCTATGTAAGTGGGTAAGATAATTTGGTAGAGTATGGTCAATCTATAAGGTTAAAATTTGTGTAATTAAATAAGGGATGATATTTCCATTTATAATGGAAGTGAGGGTCACTTTTGGAATTTCTCAAAAGATTAAAATATAATAATACTATTCTTGAGAAACATGCTTCCAAATATCCTATAAATGAAATTAGTATACAATTTTAGACCATATATTATCACCTTTTTTCTTATTTAAAATTTCTATGTTTTTTAAATAATTTAATAAAATAATAATCCCATGAAATATCATTATTGTCAATTTTGATGATATTCATTACATTGACTTTAAAAACATCAAGACAACAAGTAAAATTATAAAAAACTATTTATTATATCATAAAAATGTAAATTTAATATAGATAATTTTTTTATCATTATAAATTTCTAAAATTAGGTTTATTTTAAAAAATTAAATATCATTTGTATGATTTTTCCATTAATTGACTAATTACTGCATCAATGTTATTTAAGAATTTAAGGTAAATATTTATTCAATAAAATTTAAAAAAAATATCCTAGTGAAGATAAATATTTTATATTTAAAAATTATATTTATAATCAAACATATCCTCTAGATAAACATATATTAATAATATTATAGTTATTAAAAACAAGAGTGTGAGATATTTGACTTTACAAGAAATAAAATATTATAAAGGTTATAATATTATCCAAGTGGCTCCAAAATGTAATACATTTGACCGTTGTATGATTTTGGTAAATCTAAAATAATAAAATAATATTTATTTAAGTTTTTTTGTCATTTAATGGTTCTTATCACTTAATATTTAGAGTTTTAAAATCATTTTATTGATTTTCCTTCTGCTTGCAAAAGCATTGTGTCAGTGTTGCGTAAGCATTTAAGGTAATTATTTTATATATAAAAATTAAAAATTAATTAATTAATCTCAATATAATAATTTATATTCATTTATCATGTGTATTTAATCATATCCATGTCAAGACAACTTATTTAATTTTTTATTATTACTTTTCTAGTCTTGTACATGTGTTGCAAAATAATTTCGATAATATTCTTCTTATATAACTCCAAAATTATAAATTTCCTGAAAAAATCATAATTTTTATATTTTATTTAATAAAAAATTTCAAATACTATATACCTATCAAGTATTAGCTATAAGAAAACGAATTTGACTTTTCCAATGCTGTGTAAGTATTGCATCAATACTGAAAATGATTTTCATATTTATCTTGAAGTAAATTATAATTTTCATGTTATGAATTATTTTTGTATGATATTTATATTATAATATAATAAATTAGTTATTAAATAAGTTTAATAAATTTTTATATCATAATTATGTATTGACGATATTAGAAAAGATACCGTATTTTATATATAAAACTCTATTTGTTACTTTTCACCAAAAAATTTACTTCTTTATAAAATTCTCAAAATTTTACCATAGAATAATATTTATATAAAGATTTAAAAAATTAAATTCATTTTTTAAAATATATTTTTTAAAACTTCCAAAAATAAATTATAATATTTACTCATAATTGCAAAAAAACTCATTTTTGAAGAAAATGTATTTCTGAAGAAGAAAATGACTTTACTTAAAAAATATGTTATTGTTTTTTAATAATTTACCAATAAATTTATATTGAGTAGAATATTTATATTTATTTTATAAATCAGTTATTCTTATTCATACTCACTAATTTAACTACAAGATTATAACGGTCTCATTTAAATAATAATATTTTTTTATTCATTTAAGCTCAGTGTTGTGTATCTTGTACACTATTGAACATATTATTTCCTTTTAAAATATTGGGGTATTATATTTTCCCACCCCAACCCCCTTTAAAAAAATTACATCCTCTCAATTTGGACTTGGTCTTGGTAGTTGGGGTTTGTCTATTCAAACTACCTTTATTGAAATCCCACATCATAAAAAGGGTCAATAAAAACTCAACTTAAACAAGAGAAAGGGAAGTAAAAAAGGTCATCTAGAGTAACACATACTAGGTTTACATGTAAGAAAACATTATTGGAAATTGAAAACATGGATATAGAAGAGAAAACTAATGCACATGTACTGATAAAGAGTGATAGAGAACATGATCATGGGGAATATAACCATCATAATACCATAAATCGGTGACAGGTTAAAAGGCCATTTATTTCTCGATAAGAAAAGTAAATGAATAACATTTTTATTCCAAAATCCTTTTCCTAGTTTTTAGGAATTATTTTACTACCTATAATAATATCATAAGGAAATATACTTACCTATAAAATAGAGTTTCATCCTTTTATCAATTTCCACCACAATATCATCTTTTTCTCCAAACGATGAGTTATTTAAGATGATTTTTTCATGACTGAAGCACTAAAATCATATTTTACTGAATCACAGAATCCATAAAATAATAATAATTTATTCCACCTATCTTTAAGCATTAATAAAAACAAAAATAGTTATTAATATAATTTTCAAAATACATTAATCTCCAAAATTCAATACTTGTATCCCAATTTCAACTTAGATCATTTGATAAATATCTATCCTTAAAATTCTGTGAAATATTCATGACTAAGAATGAAACCCAGAATTAATAAGGATTTAATTACATAGTCTTCCAAGAAAAATCAAATATTTATCTCTAAATAACATCAATCGATCATAATGTCTCATAACAAAAACTGTATATTCTATAATCATATAATATCCAAGATAGGCTTATTATTTCCATAAATGATTAGAATCACCATAAAACCACACAAAAATCATATATACTTCCAAAATATTATTCATAATTTATTCCAAAAATAAAATCCCATAAGATTCAATTTACCTTAATCAAATAAGTTTCCCAAAATCAATATAGTTAAAAAAATAATTTCATTATAACATAGAAATTTAGGCCAATTGCAATTATTGCACTGTAGAGACCCAAAGCATGACATACATGGAAATTACATTAATTTTGTGGAATACTTAATACATAACAAAAACCAACACTCAAGGATCATAATAGTTTAGTGTCTTTGGAAACTCAGAGCACAATATTCTAATCATGGTGAAAGATCTTCAACAACTCCCATAAAGATCTTCCACATTTTGTTTTCTTACCTAAAAACCTTTCTTTATATCCTGGTGAAAAGAAAACATAAAAAGGGTGAGCTCAAATTCTCAGTAAGGGTAAAAATAGAGAACATAAAACAATCCATAAACATTTGATTGCAAAAACCTGAACATAAAATCTAAACATCAAAATCTTGAGCAAAGACATAAATATTGAAAGTACGTAAGGTGTATATCATAAAGGAACATAAATCATGATAAAATATCATGGGAATAAAACATTTAATTGTGGAAAACCATTAATCACATGATATGATTTCCATAGTATCCAAGGAATTGCTGCCAAGAACATCTTAGTGGACAAAGTCCCTTTCTGAATCGAGTTCACTCCTCATTTCAGTCCTGTAACACTGAACCAGATTAACTTACCATTCCATCCATGTCTATCTCATGAGAAATAAATATTTACCTAATGAATTGTAGGGATATATATGTCCCACCCATCTCATAATGAAATCATTCTTACTTGTGCCACAACATAAACATAAACCATTCATCATAACCCAAAGAATAAAAATGGCTTTTATAAACATCATCCCATCATAACATAATCCATATAAAGAAAATGGATATCATTTAATCATAAGAAAATTGGAACCATGTAAATAATATATATGTTATACTTTAAACATACAAATATGAAATAATTTCATCTTGGATGGAAAATGGATTTAATAAAACACTTGAAATGAATTCTTGAGGAAAATATCTTTTCTTCATCAAAATCATTTTCTTTTTACAAAATCCCATGAAATTTTTAAAGAAAAGGATTTTGTTGAAAATATTAATGAAATCTTGTATAGTAAGATTCTTTAAAATAAGTAGTTATGAAACCATAAAAATCCATTCATGCCGTATTAGTTTAAAAAAACATTATCCTTGTACTTTTTTCGGAAAAGTCAAAAAGTACCTTATAAGGTAAACAAAAGAAAGATTACTTCCAAAACTTGTGGTAAAAGTCATAAAAGGTTAATAATGACTTTAAATATACATGGAATAATACTAAACATTTTATGAAAACATTCCTAGAAAACATGGACATGGATGATAAACATAACCCTAGTAAATACTTACGAATAAACAATCATGGATAATAATGAGATTGGAATAATTATCCCTTAAATTATGTCCGATATGTTTCGTATATATCCAAACCTCCTGTATAATGATTTAAATAATTTCATTTACTTATTAAATAATCATATTAATTGTTATTATATCATATATGGTTCACTTATGACTTTATATTACCCGTTCTTTTGTAAATTCCATGTTAAAGCAGCATTTTGGTAAAATCGTTTCATTTATCGTACGTGTTTTGACTTGTTGTTCTTGATATTATTACTTATATCCTGATTTAATTAATTTGATAATGTAAAACATGATTTATATATAATAAATATTCAGAATATACATATATATAATAGATCGATAAATGGAAAGAAATACACCATTCATGGAGACGGTAGGCCGAACGTACGCATGAACGTTGTTTTTCATTTCCTTATTGAATTGAATGGGATTAAGTAGATGAAAAATATATATATATACATAAATAAAGTATCATTATTATGTCATATATTTAATTATTACTTATTATATATACTTTATAATCATTCTTGAATTGTTAACATGGAAAATGAATCTCATCGCGTCGTGGAGACGGTAATCTGTACGTACGCACGAGCGATGATATCAATCCCATATTTATTGAATGGTATTGGAGTGGATGATATAATATCATATAATCAGTATGATGTTATAATAATTATATATAGTTAATATTTACACCATTATACTCATCCAAGTAAGGTGGTGGTGGAAAAACTGATTACACCACGACGTAGAGACGATATTCCGTACGTACACATGCACGGTGATTTCATTTTTCGTAGGATGGATAGGAGATGAAATAGGTTTGTTTCATATTTATAATAACATATCAGTATATAATTAATACTGATGTTATTAATTTATAATTAAACAACTTAATAAGAGTAAGTAGAAGAAGAAAGAAACATGAAAGATTCGGTAGAAGAGATTACCTCTTCCTTGACGCACCTCCTTTAAACTTCTTCTTAGGGAACTATAGTTGGTCTTTCGAGAAGACCAAAACCTCTATGATGTAAATAGAGATTTTTAGAAGAGTAATTGGCAGGGTTTGGCCGAGCTTCAAGGCTCAAAAGGGTGTGAATAGAAGAGGGGAGGGGTGCCCTTTTTATAAGGGAGGAGAGGGGAACCTTTAGAAAAACTTAAAATATTATTTTATAATAAGGTCATATTCAGATTATAATAGTTACAAATTGATTTATTTGGAAGATAAAGTGGGTATGGGTCTAAATCCTCTCAACCAATAGGTTTTAGACAAGTTTAGGTTCCTATTTTAACCTTATCATTTTGATTTAACTCTAAATTAAATAATTTAACTTTTACCTTGTCTTCTTGTTTTCTTACACTATATGGTTAATAAACTTACTATAACAAGCCAAACGAACCCCAAGTGGTTAATTATTAATATATATATCCTTATCTAAGTCATTTTTCAGAACCATATATTTTCAGGAATAAAATAATAATTAAAAATATAATATTTGTTTTAAAAACTATTTTATGTCAATTTTGACACTATTTGGAAATTGATTTTTGTTAAAATCATAACAGCATGATTAGTTCGAAAAAAGTTAATTAAATAAATACTAACATGTCATATTAACCTATAAAATTATTGGAATTCATAAAAAGTCTCAAATTACATTTATTTGGGTATTTATATCATCAATTATGTTAATATTCCATTAATAAGGTAATTACTGCATCATCATTCTGTCATAAATAAATTAAATTATTTAATGTATAAAATTTTTAAATAAAGTAAAATTATGTAGGGAATATTTTTATATTTATAATGAATATTTATAGTCGAATTTATCTTATGTATAACCATATATTAAAAATGTTTTAGTTATTAAACTTAGATTTTAACTCTTTTAATTCTTCTTTAAATAAAATAATAATAAATGTCCTAATCTAATACAAGTGGACTTAAAGGGTAATATTTTATCCCTAAGGTTGTTTTTGTTCAAACTAAACTTATCCAATAGGATTAGTACATGTGTTAGGGTAATAATAATATAATTTTTACCCTTAATTACCCTATTTACTTTTAACCGTGGTAAAAAAATGTAAAAAGTTACTATTCAAAAAAAATATTTTTATCTTATTGAACCACATTTTACTCTTTGATATTAACAGTGTCTCTCAGATTTTTAAAATTTCACTCACAGAAGCGGTAAAATTAAGTTTTTTGTGAATTTTCAAACTCTCCTGGGAGGTGGGTAAAAGACGGTGAAAAGTTCAATAAATTTTTATATATCTAAAATTATTATAAAATGACTCAAATGAATTACATTGAACTTATATAGGTATTATGTATCAATTTTAACCTAAAAAAATTTAAATAAAATAAATAATTATATATATAAAAATTCAGTTTTTAAATAGTAACCTAGTGTTTTCACTATTCATCAAAAATTGAAAGTTTTCAGAAAAATACCAAAAATTCACCCTAGGAAAATTTCGATATTCCGAATCCAAAAATAAAGTCCATTTTTAAGGATAAAATTTATAAAATTTTAGAAAGTGGGTATTACTATTCATAACGGCTAGTTCATAATAATATTATAATAATATCTCGTCTAGTGAAACTTGGTATTGCGTACTACACAAGCTATCGAAGAAGGTCTTGATTGCGTGTAATGCAAGCCAAGTCAGGGTTGCGTGTAGTGAATGATCTATTTGGTGTTGCGTATAACATAATCAAAACTTATTTCATTTATACATTAAACAAAATCTATACTTAATGTTGTGTAGAATAATTTCCACAAAACGAACTTGAAATTGTGTGTAACACAAGCCAAGAATATTGTTGCGTATACTACAAGCTAATATGGTCTTGCGTATAGTACAAGATAATTTTGGTGTAATATACAACACAATACATAAATGAAATTAAAAAGAATAATTCTCATAAAATCTCAGGTTGTTACATTCCACCCCCCTTAAAATGAATTTCGCCCTCGAAATTTTTCTAGGTTATAAATGGTTTACTACTTGAATGTTTTTTCATAGAAACCCACATCCTAAAAAGGGATACCAAAACTGAACTTTCAAAACTAAATTATGAAATGTAACGGTTGCCCAAATTAACTAATCACTAGGTTTCCATATATAAGAACATAGGTTAAAATATGGATATGGAAGAAAATCTAACCATCATGTTCAGATGAAGAGTGGTAGAGGACATGGCTATGAAAAAGCCAATAATCACAAAGCCATAAATTTGTGATGATCTAAGGTACCATCTGATTCATCGGATATAAGAGCACTAGGAAAACATTTTTGGTTTTCAAGATGATTTCCCTAAAGTTTAAGAATTTGAATTAGAAGAAATACTTACTTTATTTCGGTATAATCTCACAATTGTTCAAGCCTTGAACAATTTCCACTTCATCTCTTAAAGAAATAAAGTTGAATTTTTCATTCGTGAAGTGTTAGCAGATCATGTGATAGAATGATGGGTCATTCTATATGTCTCAAAAAAAAGGTTAGCAAAAGTTATCAAATATACATAAGTCCATCTATGGTGAGTTTAATCGTATATGATTCTAAAAATTGACTTATACTTCATCTATCATACCACTTAATAAAATAAAACATGTTTCTACTAACCAGGGACTTCCTGTAGGCCAATGGTAGGTGATAAAGGCTTGTCGTACTTCAGTTGTGGGTTCGATTCCTACAGCCTTTTCCGACACGATGGGTTGTCTCCCTTCCTACGGGTTGTCCATTTTCTAAAAATACACTATTATAACATTCTAGAAATAGTATCAAAAAAAAAGTTCTAGCCTTAAACAATTCAATCTGATGTCCAACTTAATCCATTCCAACTTTTAGGATTATCGAAAATACTTATGTCCAATCTTATAGTATAAAGAAAACGATTACAAGCCTGTGAATACCATCATTTCTTCCCCATATATCATACAATATATCTTTTTGGTCACATTCCAAACATGTGAATACCTTAATCATGTATTTTCTTGAAAAATAAATACCCATTGAACCTTAGTGAAAACATGAATGTTGTCAAAAGTTAACTCTTTCCATATACGAAAATCCCAAAATTTCTATATACACAAACCATGATATCACATTGTCCTTATATCAGTCCTGAGCTCATTAATATCATCAAACATTTCATTATCTCATTATCCCTTCATTATCCACATATCATCTGCTTTCCAAAAATATTTCAATCACTTTCCATTATTACCGGTACCATATAATTATTTAAAACCACAATGGACCAATACATAGATATTCCAATATACCATAAAAGTACCTCAACAAAATTATTCTTAAATACCAATACATAAACACTTAAATCCATTCTCTTCAATTATTGTCATGGATTAAGTCCTTCTTTGATTTAGAAGTAACCTCTTCGGTCAGGGTATTGAGTTGGGTAATGCCCATGTTCTCCTCAGATAAGACATTGGACTCCATAACAGGTTGTCACTCTATGACCTTTTTCTCCACATAGATAACATTTTCCCCTCCATTTGAGGTATTTCTCAAGGTTCTTCTTCCCTAATTTAGAAATATCAATCTTCCTTTCTCTATGCTCCTCACCAAGAAAACATGCATAAAATTCCATCTTCCTCTTATTTGATGACTTAGGAATACAACTAAAATTCACCTTTTTAATCATATATCAAGATGACTGATTCGGCATAATCATAATATCTTTCTCTCTAGACGTTACACAATTTCATTGATCATAGTCACCAATTTGTCCGTTGGAATCAATGTTAACTGAATTCCTTCTCGTTCCCTCTATTGACTAAGACCAAAAATCATAGTTTAAGAAACAGTTAAAATAATGAGGAACCACATAATCATAAAAAGTCACTTATGGGATGTCTAACTTATCACACATTCTTTAAGCCATGACACCCTAGGTTCACCCTAGTTTATTCATGATCATAAACATAATTCTAGGACTATAACCTATAGTTGTACTAGACCTTAGGGACATCCCTAGACATACCTTAGAAATATCTCCAGGGATCTCACTAAAGTTCTCGCATCCTAGTTTCCCAAGGTTGACTAAACCTTTCCTCTGATACCAACTTTAGAGACCCAAAGCTTGACATACATGGACATTACATTACTTTTGCAGAATACCTAATACATAACAAAAACCAACACTCAAGTATCATAATAGTTTAGTGTCTTTGGAAACTCGGAGCATAATCTTCTAATCATGGTGAAAGATCTTCAACAACTCCCATAAATATCTTCCCCTTTTTTCTTACCTAAAACATTTCTTTATATCCTGGGGAAAAGAAAACATAAAAAGGGTGAGCTAAAATGCTCAGTAAGGGTAAACATAGAGAACATAAAACAATCCATAAACTTTTCAATGCAAATTCTTGAACATAAAATCTAAACATCAAAATCTTGAGCAAAGACATAAATCTTGGAAGTACGTAAGGAGTATATCATAAAGGAACATAAATCATGATAAAACATCATGGGAATCAAACATTTAATTTTGTAAAACCATTAAGAACATGATATTATTTCCATAGTAGCCAAGTCATTGCTTCCAAGACCATCTTAGTGGACAAAGTCCCTTTCTGAATTGAGTTCACTCCTCATTTCAGTCCTGTAACACTAAACCGGATTAACTTACCGTTCTTGCCATGTCTATATCCTGAGATATAAATCTTTACCCAATGAATTATAGTGAGATATAGGTCCCACCCATCTCATAATTAAATCATTCTTACTTGTTCCACAACATAAACATAAATCATTCATCATAACCCAAAGAATAAAAATGGGTTTCATAAACATCATCCCATCATAACATAATCCATATAAAACAAATGGATCTCATTTCATCATAAGAAAAGTGTAACCATGTAAATCATAGAGACATTATACATGAAACATACACATATGAAATAATGTCATCTTGGATGGAAAATGGTTTTGATAAAACACTTGAAATGAATTCTTGATGAAAATATCCTTTCTTCATCAAAATCATTTTATTTTTACAAAATGCCATGAAATTTTAAAAGAAAATGAATTTTTTGAAAATAGTCATGAAATATTGTATATTACGCTTCTTGAAAATAAGGATTTATGAAACCGTAAAAATCCATTCATGCCGTATAAGTTTAAAAAAAACATTCTCCTCGTACTTTTGTCGGAAAACTCAAAAAGTACATTGTATGGTAAACAAAAGAAAGATTCCTTCCAAAAATTTTGGTAAAAGTTATAAAAGGGTAAAAATGACTTTAAACATACATGGAAGAATACTAACCATTTTATGAAAACATTTTTAGAAAACATGGACATGGATGATAAACAGAACCCCAGTAAATACTTACAAATAAACAATCTCGGATAAAAATGAGATTGGAATAATTATCCATTACCTTATCTGATAGGTTTTGTATGTATCAAAACCTCATGTATAATTATTTAAATAATGTCATTGACATATTACATAATCATATTAATTGTTCTGATATCATATATAGTTCACTTATGACTTTATATTACCCGTTCTTTTGTAAATTCCATGTTAAAGTAGCGTTTTGGTAAAATCGTTTCATTTATCGTACATGTTTTGACTTGTTGTTCTTGATATTATTACTTATATCCTAATTTACTTAATTACATAATGTAAAAAATGATTTATATATAATACATATTCATAATATACATATATAAAATAGATCGATAAATGGAAAGAAATACACCATTCATGGAGACGGTAGGTCATACGTACGCATGAACGCTGTTTTTCGTTTCCTTATTGAATTGAATGGAATTAAGTAGATGAAATACATATATATATACATAAATCCAGTATCATTATTATGTAATATATTTCATGATTACTTATCATATATACTTTATAATCATTCTTGAATTGTTAACATGGAAAATGAATCTCATCGCGTCGTGGAGACGGTAATCCGTACGTACGCACGAGCGATTATATCATTACCATATTTATTGAATGGTATTGGAGTGGATGATATAATGTCATAGAATAATTATGATTTTATAATAATTATATATAGTTATTCTTTACACCATTATACCCATCCAAGTAAGGTGGTGGTGGAAAAACTGATTACACCACGGCGTAGAGACTGTATTCCGTACGTACGCACGCGCGGTGATTTCATTTTCCATTGGATTGATAGAAGGTGAAATAGTGTTGTTTTATATTTATAATAACATATCAGTATATAATTAATACTGATTTTATTACCATATAATGAAACAACTAAAGAAGAGGAAGTATAAGAAGAAAGAAACTTGAAAGAGTCGGTAGAAGAGATTACCTCTTCCTTGACGCACCTCCTTTAAACTTATTCTTAGGGAACTAGAGTTGGTCTTTTGAGAATACCAGAACCTCTATTATGTAACTAGAGAGGTTTAGAAGAGTAATTTTCAGGGTTTTGATGAGCTTCAAGGCTCAAAAGGGTGTGAAGAGAAGAGGCAAGGGGTGCCCTTTTTATAAGGGAGGGCAGGGGCACCTTTGGAAAAACTTAAAATATTATTTTATAATAAAGTCATGTTTGGTTTATAATAGATCCAAATTGATTAATTTTGAATCTAAAGTTTTGATGGTTCAAAATCCTATCAACCAATAGGTTTTAGACAAGTTTAGGTTCTTATTTTAACCTTATCATTTAGATTTAACTCAAAGTTAAATAATTTAACTTTTACCGTGTCTTCTTGTTTTCTTACACTATATGGTTAATAAACATACTATAACAAGACAAAAAAACCCCAAGTGGTTCATTATTAATATATATATCCTTATCTAAGTCATTTTTCCTAACCTTAGAATTTTAGGAATAAAATAATAATTAATAATATAATATTTGTTTTAAAAAGAATTTTATGTCAATTTTGACACTATTTGGTAATTAATTTTTGTGAAAATCATAACAGCACTATTAGTTCGAAAAAAGTAACTTAAATCAATAATAACATGTCATATTAACCTATAAAATTAGTGTAATTCATAAAAAGTCTCAAATTACATTTATTTGGGTATTTATAACATCAATTATGTTAATATTTCATTAATAAGGTAATTACTGCATCAGCATTGTGTCATAAATAAATTAAATTATTTAATGTCTAAAAATCATAAATAAAATACCATTATGTAGGTAATATTGTTATCTTTATAATGAATATTTATAGTCGAATTTATCTTATGTATAACCGTAGATTAAAAAAAATTATTTATTAAGATTTGATTTTAACTCTTTTAATTCTTCTTTAAATAAAATAATAATAAATGTCCTAATCTAATCCAAGTGGACCTAAAGGGTAATATTTGATACCTAAGGTTGTTTGTGGTCGAACTAAACTTATCCAATAAAATTAGGACATGTGTTAGGGTAATAATAATATCATTTTTACCCTTAATTACCCTATTTACTTTTAACCGTGGTAAAAAAAAGTAAAAAGTTACTATTCACCAAAAAATATTTTTATCTTATTGAACCACATTTTACTCCATTATCTTAACCGTGTTTCTCGGATTTTCTAAATTCCACTCACAGAAGTGGTAAAATTATGTTTTATGTGAATTTTCAAACTCTCCTAGGAGGCGGGTAAAAGACGGTGAAAAGTTCAACAAACTTTCTATATATCTAAAATTATTATAAAATGACTCAAATGAATTACATTGAACTTATATAGGAATTATGTATCAATTTTTACCTAAAATAAATTTAAATAATTTAAATAATTATTTATATAAAAATTCGGTTTTTAAATAGTAACCCAATGTTTTCACTATTCATCAAAAATTGAAAGTTTTCAGAAAAATACCAAAAATTCACTCTTGGCTAATTTCGATATTCCAAATCCAAAAATGAAGTCCATTTTGAAAGATAAAATTTATAAAATTTCAAAAAGTGGGTATTACTATTCATAACGGCTAGTTCATAATAATATTATAATAATATCTCGTTTAGTGAAACTTGGTATTGCGTACTACACATGCTATCGAAGAAGGTCTTCATTGCGTGTAATGAAAGCCAAGTCAGGGTTGTGTGTAGTGAATGCTCTATTTTTTGTTGCGTATAACATAATCAAAACTTATTTCATTTATACATTAAACAAAATCTATACTTAATGTTTCGTAGAATAATTTCCACAAAACGAACTTGAAATTGTGTGTAACACAAGCCAAAAATAGTATTGTGTATACTGCAAGCTAATACGGTGTTGCGTATAGTACAAGATAATTTTGGTGTAGTGTACAACACAATACATCAATGAAATTAAAAATAATAATTCTCATAAAATATCAGGTTGTTACATTCTACCTCACTTAAAATGAATTTCACCCTCAAAATTCGTCTGGGTTATAAATGGTTTACTACTTGAAAGTTTCTTTCATAGAAACCCACATTGTAAAAAGGAATACCAAAACTGAACTTTCAAAAATAAATTATGAAATGTAACGGTTACCCAAATTAACTAATCCCTGGGTTTCCATATAGGATATCATAGGTGAAAATATGGATATGGAAGAAAATCTAACCATCATGTTCTGATGAAGAGTGGTAGAGGACATGGCTATGAAAAAGTCAATAATCACAAAGCCATAAATTTGTGATGATCTAAGGTACCATCTGATTCATCGGATATAAGAGCACTAGGACAACATTTTTGGTTTTCAAGATGATTTCCCTAAAGTTGAAGAACTTGAATTAGAAGAAATACTTACATTATTTTGGTATAATTTCACCATTGTTTGTGCCTTGAACAATTTCCACTTCATATCTTAAAGAAATGAAGTTGAATTTTTGATTCGTGAAGTGTTTGAAGATCATGTGATAGAATGATGGGTCATTCCATATGTCTCAGACAAAAGGTTAGAAAAAGTTGTCAAATATACATAAGTCCATCTATGGTAAGGTTAATCGTATATGATTCAAAAAATTGACTTATACTTCATCTATCAAACCTCTTAATAAAATAAAACATGTTTCTACTAACCAGGGACTTCCTGTAGGCCAGTGGTAGGCGATAAAGGCCTATGAATACCATCATTTATTCCCCATATATCATATGATATATCTTGTTGGTCACATTCCAAACATTTGAATACCTTAATCATGTATTCTCTTGAAAAATGAGTACCCATTGAACATTAGTGAAAACATGAATGCTATCAAAATTTAACTCTTTCCACATACCAAAATCCCAAAATTTCTATATACACAAACCATGATATCACATTGTCCTTATATCAGTCCTGAGCTCATTAATGTCATCAAACATCTCATTATCTCATTATCCCTTCATTATGCGCATATCATCTGCTTTCCAAAAATATTTCAATCACTTTTCATGGTTACCGGTACCATAGAATTATTTAAAACCACAATGAACCAATACATAGATATTCCAATATACCATAAAAGTACCTCAACAAAATTTTTCTTGAATACCAATACATAAACACTTAAATCCATTCTATTCAATGATTGTCATGGATTAAGTCCGTCCTTGATTTAGAAGTAACCTCTTTGGTCAGGGTATTGAGTTGGGTAATTCCCATGTTCTCCACATATAAGACATTGGACTCTATAACAGTCTGTCACTCTATGAACTTTTTCACCACATAGATACCATCTTCCCCTCCATTTTAGGTATTCCTCAAGTTTCTTCTTCCCTTCTTTATAAATCTAAATCTTCCTTTCTCTATGCTCCTCACTATGTGAACATGCATAAAATTCCATCTTCCTCTTATTTGATGACTTAGGAATACAACTAAACTTAACCTTGTTAATCATATATCGAGATGACTGATTCCGCATAATCATAATATCTTTCTATCTCGACGTTACACAATTTCATTTATCATAGTCACCAATTTTTCCATTGGAATCAATGTTAACTGAATTCCTTCTCGTTCCCTCTATTGACTAAGACCAGAAATCATAGTGTAAGAAACAGTTCAAATAATGAGGAACCACATAATCATAAAAAGTCACTTATGGGATGTCTAACTTATCACACATTCTTTAATCCATGACACCCAAGGTTTACCCTAGTTTATTCATGACCGTCAACATAATTCTAGGACTGTAACATATAGTTATACTAGACCTTAGGGACATCTCTAGACATACCTTAGAAATATCTCCAGGGATCTCACTAAAGATCACGCATCCTAGTTTCCAAAGGTTGACTAAACCTTTCCTCTGATACCAACTGTAGAGACCCAAAGATTTACATACATGGACATTATATTACTTTTGCGTAATACTTAATACATAAAAAAACCAACACTCAAGGATTGTAATAGTTTAGTGTCTTTGGAAACTCGGAGCATAATCTTCTAATCATGGTGAAAGATCTTCAACAACTCCCATAAAGATCTTTCCCTTTTTGTTTTCTTACCTAAAAACTTTCTTTATATCCTGGGGAAAAGAAAACATAAAAACGGTGAGCTCAAATTCTCAGTAAGGGTAAACATAGAGAACATAAAACAATCCATAAACATTTGAATGCAAAAACTTGAACATAAAATCTAAACATCAAAATCTTGAGAAAAGACATAAATCTTGGAAGTACGTAAGGCGTATATCATAAAGGAACATCAATAATGATAAAATAGCATTGGAATAAAACATTTAATTGTAGAAAACCATTAATTACAAGATATGATTTCCATAGTAGCCAAGGCATTGATGTTAAGACCATCTTAGTGGACAAAGTCCCTTTCTGAATCAAGTTCACTCCTCATTTCAGTCCTGTAACACTGAACTGGATTAAGTTACCATTCCACCCATGTCTATCTAATGAGATATAAATCTTTACCCAATGCATTGTAGGTAGATATAGGTCCCACCCATCTCATAATTAAATCATTCTTACTTGTTCCACAATATAAACATGAACCATTCATCATAACCCAAAGAATAAAAATGGGTTTTATAAACATCATCCCATCATAACATAATCCATATAAAACAAATAGATATCATTTCATCATAATAAAATTGGAACCATGTAAATCATAGAGACATTATACTTGAAATATACACATATAAAATAATGTCATCTTGGATGGAAAATGGTTTTGATAAAACACTTGAAATTAATTCTTGAGGAAAATATCCTTTCTTCATCAAAATCATTTTCTTTTTAAAAAATGCCATGAAATTTTAAAAGAAAATGATTTTGTTGAAAATAGTAATGAAATATTTTATACTAAGCTTCTTGAAAATAAGGAGTTATGAAACTGTAGAAATCCATTCATTCCGTATAAGTTTAACAAAAATTATCCTCATACTTTTTTCAGAAAAGTCAAAAAGTACCTTGTATGGTAAACAAAACAAAGATTCCTTCAAAAACTTGTGGTAAAAGTTATAAAAGGTTAAAAATGACTTTAATCATACATGGAATAATACTAAACATTTTAGGAAAACATTTTTAGAAAACATGGACATGGATTATAAACATAACCCCAGTAAATACTTACGAATAAACAATCTCGGATAAGAATGAGATTGGAATAATTATCCCTTACCTTATGTCTGATATGTTTTGTATATATCCTAACCTCCTGTATAATTATTTAAATAATGTAATTGACTTATTATAGAATCATATTAATTGTTATGATTTCATATATGGTTCACTTAGGACTTTATATTACCCATTATTTTGTAAATTCCATGTTAAAGCAGTGTTTTGGTAAAATTGTTTCATTTATCGTACGTGTTTCGACTTGTTGTTCTTGATATTATTATTTATATACTAATTTACTTAATTACATAATGTAAAACATGATTTATATATAATATATATTTGAAATATACATATATATAACAGATCAATAAATGGAAATAAATACACCGTTCATGGAGACGGTAGGTCGTACGTACGCATGAACATTGTTTTTCGTTTCCTTATTGAATTGAATGGAATTAAGTAGATGACATACATATATATATACATAAATCCAGTAGCATTATTATTTTATATATTTCATTATTAATTATTATATATACTTTATAATCATTCTTGAATTTTTAACATGGAAAATGAATCTCATCGCGTCATGGAGACACTAATCCGTACGTACACACGAGCGATGATATCATTTCCATATTTATTGAATGGTATTGGAGTGGATGATATAATATCATAGAATCAGTATTATTCTATAATAATTATATATAGTTATCTTTACACCATTATACCCATCTAAGTATGGTGGTGGTGGAAAACTGATTACACCACGACGTGGAGATGGTATTCCGTAAGTACGCACGCGTGGTGATTTGGTTTTCCATAGGATTGATAGAAGGTGAAATAGGTTTGTTTCATTTTTATAATAACATATCAATATATAATTAATACTGATGTTATTAATTTATAATGAAACAACTAAATAAGAGGAAGTATAAGAAGAAAGAAACTTGAAAGAGTCGGTAGAAGAGATTACCTCTTCCTCAACGCACCTCCTTTAAACTTCTTCTTAGGGCACTAGATTTGGTCTTCTGAGAAGACCAGAACCTCTATGATGTAACTATAGAGGTTTAGAAGAGTAATTTTCAGGGTTTGGCCGAGCTTCAAGGCTCAAAAGGGTGTGAATAGAAGATGGAAGGGGTGCCCTTTTTGTAAGGGAGGAGAGGGGCACCTTTGGAAAAACTTAAAATATTATTTTATAATAAAGTCATATTCGGTTTATAATAGCTCCAAATTGATTTATTTCTAATCTAAAGTGGGTATGGGTCGAAATACTCTCAACCAATAGGTTTTAGACAAATTTAAGTTCTTATTTTAACCTTATTATTTAGACTTAACTCTAAGTTAAATAATTTAACTTTTATTGTGTCTTCTTGTTTTCTTACACTATATGGTTAATAAACTGTCTATAACAAGCCAAAATAACCCCAAGTGGTTCATTATTAATATATATATATATATATCCTTATCTAATTAATTTGGTTGAAACTTAGATTTTTAGGAATAAAATAGTAATTAATAATATAATATTTGTTTTAAAACTATTTTATGTCAATTTGACACTATTTGGTAATTGATTTTTGTGAAAATCATAACAGCAAGATTAGTTCAAAATAAGTTACTTAAATCAATAATAACATGTCATGTTAACCTATAAAATTAGTTTAATTCATAAAAAGTCTCAAATTACATTTATTTGGGTATTTATAACATCAATTATGTTAATATTTCATTAATAAGGAAATTATTACATCATCATTGTGTCATAAATAAATTAAATTATTTAATGTCGAAAAATTGTAAATAAAATACCATTTTGTAGGAAATATTTCTATCTTTCTAATTAATATTTATAGTCTAATTTATCTAATTTATAAACCTATATTAAAAATGTTTTAGTTATTAAACTTTGATTTTAACTCTTTTAATTCTTCTTAAATAAAATTATAATAAATGTCCTAATCTAATCCAAGTGGACCTAAAGGGTAATATTTTATCCCTAAGGTTTTTTTCGGTCTAACTAAACTTATCCAATAGAATTAGGACATATGTTAAGGTAATAATAATATCATTTTTACCCTTAATTACCCTATTTACTTTTAACCGTGGTAAAAAAAAGTAAAAAGTTACTATTCACCAATAATTGTTTTTATCTTATTGAACCACATTTTACTCCTTTATATTAACCATTTCTCTTGGATTTTTGAAATTCCACTCACAGAAGCGGTAAAATTAAGTTTTATGTGAATTTTCAAACTCTCCTAGGAGATGGGTAAAAAATGGCAAAAAGTTCAATAAAATTTTTATATATCTAACATTATTATAAAATGACTCAAATGAATTAAATTTAACTTATATAGGTTTTATTTATCAATTTCTACCTAAAATAAATTTAAATAAAATAAATAATTATTTATATAAAAATCCGGTTTTTAAATAGAAACCCAGTGTTTTCACTATTCATCAAAAATTGGAAGTTTTCAGAAAAATTCCAAAAATTTACCCTAGGCTAATTTGAATATTCTGAATCCAAAAATGAAGTCCATTTTAAAATATAAAATTTATAAAATTTGAAAAAGTGGGTATTACTATTCGTAACAGCTAGTTCATAATAATATTATAATAATATCTCGTTTAATGAAACTTGGTATTGCGTACTACACACGCTATAGAAGAAGGTCTTGATTGCACGTAATGCAAGCCAAGTCAGGGATGCATGTAGTGAAAGCTATGTTTGGTGTTGCATATAACATAATCAAAACTTATTTCATTTATACATTAAACAAAATCTATACTTAATGTTTCATAGAATAATTTCCACAAAACAAACATGAAATTGTGTGTAACACAAGACAAGAATAGTGTTGTGTATATTAAAAGCTAATATGGTGTTGCTTATAGTATAATATAATTTTGGTGTAGCGTACAACACAATACATCAATGAAATTAAAAATAATAATTCTCATAAAATCTCAAGTTGTTACATTCTACCCCCCTTAAAATGAATTTCTCCCTCGAAATTCTTCTGTGTTATAAATGGTTTACTACTTGAAAGTTTCTTTCATAGAAACCCACATCGTAAAAAGGAATAGCAAAAATGAACTTTTGAAACTAAATTATGAAATGTAATGGTTACCCAAATTAACTAATTACTGGGTTTCCATGAGAACATAGGTGAAAATATGGATATAGAAGAAAATATAACCATCATGTTCTGATGAAGAGTGGTAGAGGATGTGGCTATGAAAAATCCAATAATCACAAAGAAATAAATTTGTGATGATCTAAGGTACCATCTGATTCATCGGATATAAGAGCACTAGGAAAATATTTTTGGTTTTCCAGATAATTTCCCTAAAGTTGAATAATTTGAATTAGAAGAAATACTTACTTTATTTCGATATGATCTCACCATTGTTCGTACCTTGAAAAATTTCCACTTCATCTCTTAAAGAAATGAAGTTGAATTTTTCATTCGTGAAGTGTTAGCAGATCATGTGATAGAATGATGGGTCATTCCATATGTCTCAAACAAAATGTTAGAAAAAGTTATCAAATATACATAAGTCCATCTATGGTGGGGTTAATAATATATGATTCCAAAAATTGACATATACTTCATATATCATACCTCTTAATAAAATAAAACATGTTTCTATTAACCAGGGACTTCCTGTAGGTCAGTGGTAGGCGATAAAGGCCCGTCGCACTTTAGTTGTGGGTTCGATTCCTACAGCCTTGTCTGACGCGATGGGTTGTCGCCCATCCTATAGGTTGTCCTTTTTCTAAAACTACATTATTATAACATTCCAGAAATAGTATCGAAAAAAATTTCTAGCCTTAAACAATTAAATCTGTTGTCCAACTTAATCCATTCCAACTTTTAGGATTATCGAAAATACTTTTGTCCAATCTTATAGTATAAAGAAAACGATTACTAGCATGTGAATACCATCATTTATTCCCCATATATGATACGATATATCTTGTTGGTCACATTCCAAACATGTGAATACCTTAATCATGTATTCTCTTGAAAAATTAATACCCATTGAACCTTAGTGAAAACATGAATGCTGTCAAAAGTTAACTCTTTCCACATACCAAAATCCCAAAATTTCTATATACACAAACCATGATATCACATTGTCCTTATATGAGTCCTGATCTCATTAATATCATCAAACATCTCATTACCTCATTATCCCATCATTATGTGCATATCATCTGCTTTCCAAAAATATTTCAATCACTTTTCATGGTTACCGGTACCATATAATTATTTAAAACCATAATGGACCAATACATAGATATTCCAATATACCATAAAGTTACCTCAAAAAAATTAATCTTGAATACCAATAAATAAACACTTAAATCCATTCTCTTCAATGATTGTCATGGATTAAGTCCATCCTTGATTTAGAAGTAAACTCTTCTGTCAAGCTATTGAGTTGGGTAATGCCCATGTTCTCCACAGATAAGACATTGGACTCCATAACAGTCTATCACTCTATGACCTTTTTCTCCACATAGATAACATCTTCCCCTCCATTTGAGGTATTCCTCAAGGTTCTTCTTCCCTTCTTTAGAAATCTCAATCTTCCTTTCTCTATGCTCCTCACTATGTGAACATGCATAAAATTCCATCTTCCTCTTATTTGATGACTTAGGAATACAACTAAACTTCACCTTGTTAATCATATATCGAGATGACTGATTCGGCATAATCACAATATCTTTCTCTCCAGAAGTTACACAATTTCGTTGATCATAGTCACCAATTTGTACATTGGAATCAATTTTAACTAAATTCCTTCTCGTTCCCTCTGTTGACGAAGACTAGAAATCATAGTGTAAGAAATAGTTAAAATAACGAGGAACCACATATTCATAAAAAGTCACTTATGGGATGTCTAACTTATCAGACATTATTTAATCCATGACACCCTAGGTTCACCCTAGTTTATTCATGATTGTCAACATAATTATAGTACTGTAACATATAGTTATACTAGACCTTAGGGACATCCCTAGACATACCTTAGAATTATCTCCAGGGATCTCACTAAAGTTCTTGCATCCTAGTTTCCAAAGGTTGACTAAACCTTTCCACTGATACCAACTGTAGAGACACAAAGATTAATCTACATGTACATTACATTACTTTTGTGGAATACTTAATACATAACAAAAACCAACACTCAAGGATCGTAATAGTTTAGTGTATTTGGAAACTCGGAGCATAATCTTCTAATCAAGGTGAAAGATCTTCAACAACTCCCATAAAGATCTTCCCCTTTTTGTTTTCTTACCTAAGACCTTTCTTTATATCCTAGGGAAAGGAAAAAATAAATACGGTGAGGTAAAATGCTCAGTAAGGGTAAACATAGAGAATATAAAACAATCCATAAACATGTGAATGTAAAAACTTGAACATAAAATCTAAACATCAAAATCTTGAGCAAAGACATAAATCTTGGAAGTACGTAAGGCGTATATCATAAAGGAACATAAATCATGATAAAAAAGAATGGTAATAAAACATTTAATGTTTCAAACCATTAAGCACATGATATGATTTCCATAGTATCCAAGGCATTTCTTCCAAGACCATCTTAGTGGACAAAGTCACTTTCTGAATCGAGTTCACTCCCCGTTCCAGTCCTGTAACACTAAACCGGATTAACTTTACATTCCAACCATGTCTATCTCATGAGATATAAATCTTTACCCAATGCATTGGAGGGAGATATAGGTCCCACCCATCTCATAATGAAATCATTCTTACTTGTTCCACAACTTAAAAATAAACCATTCATCGCAACCCAAAGAATAAAAATGGGATTTATAAACATCATCCCATCATAACATATTCCATATAAAAAAATCGATATCATTTCATCATAAGAAAAGTGTAACCATGTAAATCATAGAGATATTATACTTGAAACATACACATATGAAATAATGTCATCTTGGATGCAAAAT
This sequence comes from Viscum album, assembly GCA_963277665.1. NCBI lineage: Eukaryota > Viridiplantae > Streptophyta > Magnoliopsida > Santalales > Viscaceae > Viscum > Viscum album. The sequence continues at coordinate 2,127,243,237 of OY728130.1, read as the reverse complement.
GGTTTTGATAAAACACTTGAAATGAGATCTTGAGGAAAATATCCTTTCTTCATCAAAATAATTTTCTTTTTACAAAATGCCATGAAATTTTAAAAGAAAAGGATTTTGTTGAAAATAGTCATGAAATCTTGTATAGTAAGCTTCTTGAAAATAAGGAGTTATAAAACTGTAAAAATCTATTCATTCTGTATAAGTTTAAAAAATACATTCTCCTCGTACTTTTGTCAGAAAAGTCAAAAAGTGCCTTTTTTGGTAAACAAAAGAAAGATTCCTTCCAAAACATGTGGTAAAAGTTATAAAAGGGTAAAAATGACTTTAAACATACCTGGAAGAATTCTAAACATTTTATGAAAACATTTTTAGAAAACATGGAAATGGATGATAAATACAACCCCAATAAATACTTAAGAATAAACAATCTCAGATAAGAATGAGATTGGAATAATTATCCCTTACCTTATGTCTGATATGTTTTGTATGTATCCAAACCTCCTGTATAATGATTTCAATAATTTCATTGACTTATTACAGAATAATATTAATTGTTATGATATCATATATGGTTCACTTATGACTTTATATTGCCTGTTCTTTTGTAAATTCCATGTTAAAGTAGTGTTTTGGTAAAATCATTTCATTTATCGCATGTGTTTCGACTTGTTGGTCTTGATATTATAACTTATATACTAATTTACTTAATTCCATAATTTAAAACATGATTTATATATATTATATATTCAGAATATACATATATATAAAATATAGATAAATGGAAAGAAATTCACCGTTCATGGAAACGGTAGGTTGTACGTACGCATGAACATTATTTTTTGTTTCCTTATTGAATTGAATGGAATTAAGTAGATGACGTACATATATATATACATAAATTCAGTATAATTATTATTTCATATATTTCATTATTACTTATTATATATACTTTATAATCATTCTTGAATTGTTAACATGGAAAATGAATCTCATCGCATCGTGGAGACGGCAATCCGTACGTACGCATGAGCTATGATATCATTCCCATATTTATTGAATGGTATTAGAGTAGATGATATAATATCATAGAATCATTATGATGTTATAATAATTATATATAGTTATTCTTTACACCATTATACTCATCCAAGTAAGGTGGTGGTGGAAAAACTGATTACACCACGGCATGGAGATGGTATTCCGTACGTACGCACGCGCGGTGATTTCGTTTTTTGTAGGATGGATAGAAGGTGAAATAGGGTTGTTTAATATTTATAATAACATATAATTATATAATTAATAATTATGTTATTACTTTACAATGAAACAACTAAAGAAGAGGAAGTAGAAGAAGAAAGAAACTTGAAAGAGTCGGTAGAAGAGATTACCTCTTCCTCGACGCACCTCCTATGAACTTCTTATTAGGGAACAAGAGTTGGACTTTTTAGAAGACCAGAAACTCTATTATATAACTATAGAGGTTTATAAGAGAAATTGGTAGGTTTTGGCCGAGCTTCAAGGGTCAAAAGGATGTGAAGAGAAGAGGGAAGGGGTGCCCTTTTTATAAGGGAGGAGAGGGGCACCTTTGGAAAAACTTGAAATATTATTTTTTAATAAAGTCATATTCGGTTTATAATAGCTCCAAATTGATTTATTTAGAATTTAAAGTGGGTATGGGTCGAAATAATCTCAACCAATAGGTTTTAGAAAAGTTTAGGTTCCTATTTGAGCCTTGTCATTTAGATTTAACTCTAAGTTAAATAATTTAACTTTTACCTTGTCTTCTTGTTTTCTTACACTATATGGTTAATAAACTCACTATAACAAGCTAAAAGAACCCCAAGTTGTTAATTATTAACATATATATCCTTATATAAGTCGTTTTTTTGAACCTTAGAATTTTAGGAATAAAATAATAATTAATAATATAATATTTGTTTTAAAAACTATTTTATGTCAATTTTGACACTATTTGGTAATTCATTTTTTTGAAAATTATAATAGCATGATTAGTTAAAAAAAAAGTTACTTAAATCAATAATAACATGTCATATTAACCTATAAAATTATTGGAATTCATAAAAAGTCTCAAATTATATATAATTGGGTATTTATAACATCAATTATGTTAATATTTTATTAATAAGGTAATTACTGCATCATCATTGTGTCATAAATAAATTAAATTATTTAATGTCTAAAAATTGTAAATAAAATACCATTATGTAGGTAATAATTTTATCTTTCTAATTAATATTTATAGTCAAATTTATCTTATGTATGACCCTATATTAAAAATGTTTTCGTTATTAAAATTTGATTTTAACTCTTTTAATTCTTCTTTAAATAAAATAATAATAAATGTCCTGATCTAATCCAAGTGGACCTAAAGGGTAATATTTTATCCCTAAGGTTGTTTTTGGTCAAACTACACTTTTCCAATAGAATTAGGATATGTGTTAGCATAATAATGATATTATTTTTACTCTTAATTGCCCTATTTACTTTTAACCGTGAGAAAAAAAGTAAAAAGTTACTATTCACCAAAAATTGTTTTTATCTTATTGAACCACATTTTAGTCCTTGATATTAACTGTGTCTCTCAAATTTTCAAAATTTCACTCACAGAAGCGGTAAAATTAAGTTTTATGTGAATTTTGAAACTCTCCTAGGAGGTGGGTAAAAGACGATGAAAGGTTCAATACAATTTTTATATATCTAAAATTATTATAAAATGACTCAAATGAATTACATTGAACTTATATAGGTATTATGTATCAATTTTGACCTAAAATAAATTTAAATAAAATAAATAATTATTTATATAAAAATTCGGTTTTTAAATAGTAACCCATTGTTTTCACTATTCATCAAAAATTGAAAGTTTTCAGAAAAATACCAAAAATTCACCCTAGGATAATTTCGATATTCTAAATCCAAAAATGAAGTCCATTTTGAAATATAAAATTTATAAAATTTCAAAAAGTTGGTATTACTATTCATAATGGCTAGTTCATAATAATATTATAATAATATCTTGTTTAGTGAAACTTGGTATTGCGTACTACACACGCTATCAAAGAAGGTCTTGATTTCATGTAATGCAAGATAAGTCAGGGCAGCGTGTAGTGAAAGCTCTATTTGGTATTTCGTATAACATAATCAAAACTTATTTCATTGATACATTAAACAAAATCTATACTTAATGTTGCGTAGAATAATTTCCACAAAACGAACTTGAAATTGTGTGTAACACAAGCCAAGAAAACTGTTGCGTATACTGCAAGTTAATACGGTGTTGCGTATAGTATAATATAATTTTGGTTTAGCGTACAACACATGACATCAATGAAATTAAAAAGAATAATTCTCATAAAATATCGAGTTGTTACATGCACCCTTGTTTTCCTTCGGTTGTGGGTTCAAGTATCGTAGCCTTGCCAGATTTGAAGGGTTTTCAACAAACCTATTGGTTATCCTTTTTTCTAAAACTATAATTCTTATGAAATTACTAAAAATGTAATAAATAACCACAAAAATAACTATAAGATATTTAACAGTAAATAAATGTTTTAACCTAAAAGGATATCTCAGACCATTCATTTTGTATCCCAAAATGTAATAACCAGTAATTGTTGAAATAGTGGGTGTCTTAGACCCAACTATTCAGTGATTTTGATTAACATATCTTGTATACAGTTAGTTATACATGATTTTATCTTACCATTATAGTGTAGACTTTTCTGCATCCACTATTGAAATGGTAATGTCCAAGAATTAATTATCATATCAAAAGGTTATAACATATCCCAGTCTATAATGAGATCCTCAAGATACTATGGAATTAATCTTAAATATATGTTCTATGGTCTAGATATATCTTACTAATTGGACACAGTAGGTGTTTGACTATCATGTATTAGGGGCTCATAAGCATTGAGACTTCTTCTCGTGAATTTTTCAATTTTTGATCTTTAGTAGTGGGATCATGAGGACTGACCTGCCAATAAGAACACCACATGTTTCAGGTATCATTGGATGTTCTTATCTGCGATCATGTGTAATGGTATCCTAACTTGAGATCATTACTAATGTATTTCATTTGATTGTATACTTTGATGCAAGACAAAAACCATGGTAATGAAGTCGTGGGGAGGTAGTTTGTGTTGGGTGCGTCATTGGTGGCATGGTATTGGTTGAATGGCCAAGAAATGATTTTTCACTTTTGGGTTATTAAAGTAATATATCTTCAGCCATGTTGATAAGTATGGAAGTAGATTTATAAGACCATGTTCATCGCATTCGAGGGTAAATTTGTCCAGTTAGATCAACAAACAATAATGGAAGAAAAGGGTGATAACACGTGAGTGCATCCTGCTTTATGAGATATTACAGACAAAAAGATTATATTACACAGTGTGTGTTCGTAGGTTGGTTATCGTTGTTGTGACAATCCTTATCTCTTTAGAGACCATGATGGATTGTTAGATCAAACACTTGGTCTATAAATAATATTCACTACTATCAAGATAAGGGTCTAGAGGGTCACACATAATAGCGTATTCAATAATATACCTTGTTCAGATGAATAGAATATTTGGACATTGTGGGACCCACCACTAGGGTCCAAGATTTTTCCAAGAAATATGACAACCAATACAATAAATAAATTTCATATTATTTGATTTTAGAATAATGAACATTGAATTTATTTATTAAATGTATTTACAAGTTTTAAGTAAATACATGAGAAATATTAATTGTATTCAAGGTTCAATTAATATTTGTGGGAACGACGAGTTGAGTTATTGAATCAATTATTATCACGTAATATATTTTAATATATTACAAGTGAGTGATAATAATATTTATGACTCAGATTAGTAGTCATAAAATGTCATTAATAGTGCATTGATTATTCGAGGGTCGGGCTAGAATTTCCGGGTAATTACATGACATTATAAATAGAAGAGGTGAGGAGTTTTCTATACACTATTCATTGCCTCTCTCTCCTCTTCTCTCTCACACATCCTAGAGAGAGAGGCTTTGGATCCAAGGATCTCAGATGGATCTCTCTCTCTAACATCATAAGCGAAATGATGTAGTGATCATTGGAGTGTTGAAGGAGTCGTCGTATCTCCACGCTAGCACCTGAATTACGATGATCGGTGCTCCGACAGATTCCTTGAAGATCATGTGGACAATCTAGAGGAATCCATCTTTGGATTCTACAATCAGTGATCACCAATGGCGATCAGACGTCGTGCACGGATTTGAATTAAACCAGGTATTTTACAGTTTATTTTTGTGCTTAAAACCCTTCATGCTGGATCCTAATCTTTGACTGGGTAGCTATCCGCCAACGTCAACATGTTCACATTGACCATCAGTGAAATTTATTAAAAACCCACATGTTTGGGGCTTCTAATGCACACTTAGACCCTTCATGTGGTATCCAAGTGAAACATGTTGATTTTAAACAAAACTAATTAATTTTGTACTAATATTAAAAGAGGCCATTGTTACGGTTCCAATGCCGCAGACTAATTATGAATCCGATATCGAATGGCCAATCTACGGCCATCCGATGTTTTAAAATAAGATGCAATCCTTTTACCCAGTGGATTTCTGGTCACCAGAATAGTGTTTTCTCATACCATATATTTTTCTGAGAATCTTAATTACTAATATTATTATTATAATTTTATTATAATAAAATATTTTTTTATAATAATAATTATTATAATATTTTATTACAATAATATTATTTATTTAATTATAAAAATAGTATTATTATAATAGGAATATTATTTTTCTAAAAGCCTGTATAGGCTTTAGAAAAAATTTAAGGGTGTAGAAAAATTTTAAAAGGGAGGGTTTTGGCTTATGCTACAAGCAAAAGAGAAAACAAAAAAAGAGAGGCAAGGGGATACCTGCAAAGCAGGTCACAGATGACTAAAAAATAAATATAGAATTGAAAAAGTAGGTCTTGTTAAAAATTCATTAGGTTTGGGGGGGGGGGGGGTCGACCTGCCCCCGGTTGTCTTCCCCGCGGAACGACCCTACGGGATCCCACACCAGGAGAACCAAGCATCGCCTCACCTCCCGGTTTCCCTGCTCCGGCCGACCACCACCCTCACCCTGGCCTCTCCCTCCTCATTTTACCCTGAGTGCTACCCCTCTAGGAGGTTCCCTGCCCATCCATAGACCCAGCCGACCGCCTCCTCCTGCATCTGACTCCACCTAGCGTCGTCATGGTCCGAGACCCTGTCCGGCGACCTTCTTCAGTCCAGGCCAGTGAAACCTCCCTTGCGCCCTGTCAAGGTCGCCCCACCTCATCAGCAACCCTAGGCTGCCACCGTCGTGTTTCCCATCCAGCGATCTCCCACCTCAGCCGAAGACACCGTGACCACGCCGTCCGCCACCGCTGCTCAAACCGGGCTGCCACCTCTCGAAGCGGTCATTTTCACCAGCGCCAGTCAGTGGTGCCACCCTCCTCTAGCACCCCTACCAGCCATGGACAGCCCTATCAAGCTAACTCCACAATAGTTCACCCGCGACCTCACCCACCAGGCTGTCGTGAGCTCCGCTATACCAGCGCAGGTAACTGGAATTGCACCAAAACAGGTCTGGGCGGATCATCCAAGCCTAGAATGGGCTTGAGCGGACCCTCCACATCCCAAAATTCCCCTCCATGGGGTCGGTACCACCCGGATTGAGCATGTGTAGGTTCTCCCCAGTCTGCACAGGCCTGCTTGGGGTTTTAGGGGCTCAGTTAATTTTTAATTTAATCAAAAGTTAATTAAAACAATTAATTTAATTAAAGTTGATAATTAAATTAATTAAATATTAATTTTTGGATTAATTATTACTATGGTGTAGATTAATTTAATTTGGTGATAAATAAATTTATTAATTAATTTAACTTTTAGTTTTAAAGTTAAATTAATTAATTGGGACCGAACGACGACATTTATTGAATTAAAATTAGAGTGAAATTTTAATTCAATAAATATTTCCCTCATAAATTATTTAATGGAAGTTTGATTTTTTATTCTTCATTTAGTTTATATACGCAAGTTAATATGTATATTGATCATGAACTGGAGACCAACCAAGGCATTTTTTGTGCTTGTTTGTTTATTTTATTTTATTTATTTGCTTAATTATTGCATGGTTCTGTAATAATTAGTTTATTTAATTTAAAAGGTGATATTTGTATCATCTCTAAGTCATTATATGTTTAAGGGTATGCGTGCTTTTTCTCAAAGTTGTATTTTATACCCCAACACCCCCTCAAATGCATACAAGTACAGTTTTATAATGATGAGATGAGGTGTTACACAGTTCGTGACAAGTCATGGCGACATAACAGACAAAAGATATGATGCATTGGAGGGGCATGCGCTACAATTCGAGTTGCAAGCATTGTGACTCAAGGTATCACCCCCTAGGGTTTTAGGTTGGTTTGTTATTCACTCAACGGATTAACTATTAGTACTGTCTCATGATCAAGTTGTCATTTTATTTTTCATTGTTTATTATTTTTTGAATGTTTAGTTTGAGCCGATCACATTGAATAATAATAAACAAGTGTGTAAGATAAAATGAACATGTGATGTCATATATTTTTCTATTTCATGCATGGTCATTTTTGAGTGTGATCAAATAGTACATGATTATAAAAATAAAAAATTATTTTTATCATCACATTAAAAATAATGAAACCCTCAAAGATATATTAAGTCATAACAGCCTTCTATCATTCAAATTTGGACAAAACCGGTTGTTTGAGGTGTCATTCATGCCATAGCTGAGGGTGCCTCTTACTACTAGGGAGTCCTTATAAGATTGATAGGTCAACTTAACTAAAGTTCTACTAAGGATTATCCATAGCTAACTTGCTATCATTTTAGAGTCAAGCATTGAGTAAATCAAGTTCTAATTTTAAAAGTTGGGACTTTACTCAACAGATCAAGGAACTGCAAGTTAAAGCGGTCGTCCAGCCAAAATCCTACCTTGAACCCTCCAAGTAGTGGTGTATCCATAGATTTTATAATATGAGGGGTGGTTTAGGGAACCTTTCCACTAGAATACTCAAGTGACAGAGTATTCCGATTCTAGCATAGAGGGTTCCTAGAATCTGATAAAATAGTGGGAGACATTAAATGATTTAAGTAATTAATCAAAAATGTCTTAACTAGTAATCATGATAAAAGTTACCAATCTACTAAAATTTAGTTTTTTAGTAAAATGTAAAATTATACCACAAGTTTAAATTTGGATAAATATTGAAAAAAGTAAATGTTTTCACTGACATTCATATCCATGAATATTAAAGGCACGTACGTATAGTGTTATAATACAAGAAAATCAAGGTGCTAGTATCCCCTACACCTGTTTTACTACCTCAGGAAGAAAGGGTGAAAATGCTTACAGGAGAATTATGTACAATGCATATGATGGTTATATCATTATTCTTTCATCAACATCTGGTGTTTTTTGTGGTTGTTACACCAAGACATGGTTGATATAACATGAAGTCTCATCTCTGAGAAGTTTGCAAGGATAAAGAGAAACAATGATTTGAATAAGGCGATGGTTACATCGGTATGTGTAAATTGAAAGATGGATCATGATCTTTAAATGTATCCCTTTCTCATATCATTTACACCCATTTACTCATGTTTTGTTTTAAGTTATAAAATGAACAAGCATTGAGTAAACGCTTCATTACCTATCCAGGTAAGGTTCTCCAAGTGAATAAGAATATCAACGATAGTTTTATCTTTAATTCTTATGGTGAATAAATTTAAAGACAAGATGAAAATACCATTGGAATATAATACCAATGGAACGTTCACAGCGTCCTTCAATGAATGAGGTATTAACAGAGGTTATTTTCATTACATATTATAAAATAAAACAATTGAAGTTTAAAAGAAATAAACTGAATTAAAGAATCAAGTTATCCACTTCTTCTTTAAGAATATTCATCACTGTAATGTTTCTGTTTTACTACTTGGGTATTAAATACAATAAGCTGGTGACATATGTATTCTAATATAGTAACCAAGTAAGTATAGAAACCTTACTGGAAGTCAAGTGTATTCTCTATGTGACTAAGAAAGGTCGATACCTTGGCCAATGGTGAGAATTAAATGACTTCTTAATTTACAAGTAAAATATTCATGTAGAAATATTATTGAGTATAACCACAAACATTAATCTCATGTGTCCTTGGAAACAAGGAGACAATCTTCCAGGTTTTGGAATGAATGTTGCTTTTTGTATTTAAAACTCAATCACTAGTTCAGTAATGCATGAATCATATGAAATGAGTGATGAATATAAATGTAAGACTTATAACGAGTTGTGACAAGATAATTATTTTTCAAGTAATACTAAAAGTGGAGGTCAAGAATATACCCAATATGGTATTTAGGCTTGGTACAGCTAAATAATTTTGGTATTATCGACATCTTTAATTTAGACAAAGGAACCTTTAAAATAAAGGTATGTCACAAAGATTTTGGAAATAGTTTCGACAAGTTAACTTGAACTATTCCAAGAATAAGATCTAGGTATATGTATATACTTCATATGATTCATTTAAGTAATTAAGAAATGGTAAAATTAAGTAAAAGCATGGTCAGAATTTATGAGTTGATTCGAGTCAGGATACCGAAGAATATCTTGATAAATCATTCGTCAATCATGATAATGTAGCATGGAGTAATTAATAAATGCACATTACCTTATTGACATACTAAAATTGATGTTAATTAGGAGGATCAATGATGAAGTCTTACATGTAAACATTGATCAAAAAAATGTAGTGTGGAGTAATTCCCAAACGCACATTACCTTATCCAAATCACGACATTGATGTTAATGAGGGGGATCGATGATGAAGTCTTACATGTTAACATTGATCAACAAAATGTAGAATGGATTAATTATTAAATACACATTTTATACATCAAAGTATTGATGTAAGTAATATCAATGTTGTAACTTTCATAAACTTCCATTATATTTCATGATGTGCTTTGAAGATAACAGCATAATCTCATAATCATATGCCAACTAAAATTAAAAATGGATATAATACGATTCATAGTATGATGATAAATCCATTACGTCATTTGGAAATGTGTTTGGATGCAAAGATTTTGTTAGGAAATAAACAAAGCTTCATTAGAAACAAACACATTGTGAATCTTTTGTAATAATCCTAATGATTTCTTAGGATATTACATAAATCCCTATGATACAAAATCTATAGTCAAGTAATATACTATATTTATATAAAAGGGTGCACATATATTTTGAGATATTGGGAGTTATATTGACTTTGGTTTATTCGGTGCTCAAGATGCACAAATAGTTAGAATAGGAACTAGTTCTACAAGCACATGTGGAACAAAGAATGTTCCAGAGACACATACTGCGTAGTAAAGATAAAACCATGGTGATGGTTTTTATATTAACTACAGTCAGAGATCAATTATTCATTGCGAATAATATTTCCTATAAGTGATAAGTATATGGAATTTAGATAAGATTTACAAGACCAACTAAAATTTAATTAATGGGTTCCATGTATAACATTGCAAAGGAGATTTTATTTTGAATAATGTGGTGGGTATTTAAGTGAAATGATACATGGATGGTATAAGGGCAGTACCAATAAGGCTTTATTGGTTTCACCAAGTCGTTATGTGTAAATCCATTAGAATATTTACTTATCATAGCTAGTATTTATGATCAAATTATTTATCATTGGACGTCATGACCATCAATCGTGGATAGTGTACACGCATCCAGAAAGGGATGTTCACATCATAGAATGCTAATAAAGGTTTCAAGTTACTAAAATCTAGTTTAGGATTAAAGTAAGAAACATGATCATAGAATATACATTTTCAAAAAAATGATTTTTATGTTTCTATGAGAAGTTTTAGAGAGCATCAAGGTTTTCTAAGAAATGTATGTTATGTAATATATGGAAAATAGACATTGATCTTATAGTTAGTTAAGACCAAAATGAAATTTATTCTCCAGTGATTGACTTAAAGTAACAACCTAAGTTCTAGGGAACAGGATCTACTGAGGTACATCTATTGGTTTCTTAGTCCTAGTCAATCATAAATATAGTTACATTGTATTGAAAAATACAAGTTGTAACAATTCAAGAGATGAATTGTTACCTATGTCACAGGATATAATCTCTTCAGGTTGACATGTATGGGACATGGGAAGAGATAAATGTGGTGAGATGAAGTCCATACACTTATGAGATGGATTAATCATGTAATCCATGATATCTAAAAGAATTTATATTACCAAGATATGCTTTATAATAGGAAAATATTAATTATATCCAAGAGCGCTGCAACGGATGCAATCAAAAATATCAAATTGTACTCCGATGAGTAAAAAAGATATATACCTGGTAAGTGGAGAAGAAAGGACACTATTTTTCAGGGATAAAAACTATTCTTCCATGTATCAATGTGGTCTACTATCGTAATTAGGCTAAAGACTATGAGAGAGTCAAGCTCATATAATACATCAGTAGCCATACCTACAAATACCTAGTACATTGCATCTTATGAGGCAGCTAAGAAGAAGTTATTAAATGAAATGGTTTGTTCCAGTTCTTCGAATTGCACCTGGTAAGAAAATTATTATCATAATGTAAATTATTATATTCTTACTATCCAAGATTTCAAGTTATGACAGTATAAGAGTGGGATATACTCGGGATACCATCTCTTGAGAAGTTTTACTCTAAGAGATGTAGTCGCAATAGAAAAATTGCCACACAGCGGAACCATGGTGGTCCCAGTAGCTAAATCTGTTACTCAGTGGAAACATGATCTTTATCATGTGAGTAGCTAACAAGTATAGTTAGCAAGTTGGATCTAGTGCAAGTGGGAGTGTTGAAATAGTGGGTTCCCTAGACCCAACTATTTAGTGCTTTTTAATACTATATCATGTATGCAGTTAACTATACATGATGTCATCTTACCATTATAGTGTATAATTTTCTTCTTCCACTATTGAAATGGTAAGGTCCAAAGATTAATTTTCCTATTGAAAGGTTATAGAATATCCCAGGCTATAATGAGAACCTTGAGATACTATGACATTAATCTTAAATATATGTTCTATAGTCTAGATAAATTTTACTGATTGGACACACTATATTTTTTACTATCAGGTGTTGGGGCTCATAAGAATTGAGACTTCTTCTCATGAAGTTTTCACTTGGTGATCTCTAGTAGTGAGATCATGAGGACTGACCCGCCAATAGGAACACTACATGTTTTGGGTGTCATTATATGTTCCTATCTATGATCATGTGTAATGGTCTTTTAAATAGAGAGCATTACTAATGTATGTCATTTAATTTCATACATTGATGAAAGATGAAAACCATGGCAATAAATTCATGGAGAGGTAGTTTTTGTTGGGTGTTTCATTGGTGGCATGACATTGATTGAATGGTCAAGAAAGGATATGTTGATTCCAGGTTATAGAAGTAATATATCTCAGGCCATGTTGATAAAAATGGAAATATCCTTATAAGATCATAGCCATATAAGTAGAGTGTAAATCCATCTAGTTAGATCAACAAATAATAAATCAAGAAAAAGGAGATGACACGTGAGTGCGCCCTGCTTTATGAGATATGACAAACAAAGAGATTATATTACACAGTGTGTGTTCATAGGTTAGTTATCATTGTTGTGACAATTATTATCTCCTTAGGGGCCATGATGGGTTTCTAGATCTCGCTCTTGGTCTGTGAATAATATTCACTGCTATCAATATAAGGTCCTAGAGGGTCACACACAATAGCGTATTCGAGAATCTTCCATGTTCAGTTGAATAGGATATTTGGACATGGTGGGCCCCACCACTGGGGTCTGAGATTTGTCTAATAAATGCGATCACCAATGAAATAAATAAATTCATATTATTCAAGTTTAGAATAATGAGCATTGAATTTATTTATTAAATGTATTTATGAGTTTTAAGTAAATACATGAGAAATATTAATTGGTGAATATTAAATATTCAAGGTTCAATTAATATTTGTGGGAATGATGAGATGAGTTATTGACTCAATTATTATCATGTAATATATTTTAATATATTACAAGTGAGTGATAATAATATTTATGACTCGGATTAGTAGTCATAAAATTTCGTTAATAGTGCGTTGATTATTTGGGGGTCAGGATGGAATTTCTAGGTAATTACATGACATTATCAATAGAACAGGAGAGGATTTTTCTATACACTATTCCATTCCTCTCTCTCCCTCCTCTTATCTCTCCCACATCCTAGAGAGAGAGGCTCTAGATCCAAGGAGATTAGATGGAGCTCTATCTCTAGCTTCGGAAGTGAAGCGATGCGTTGATCGTTGGAGTATCGAAGGAGTTTTTGTAGATCTACGCTAGCACCCGAATTACGATGATTGGAACTCCCGTAGATTCCTTGAAGCACATGTGGATGATCTAGAGAAATTCAGATTCGGATTATTCGATCATAGATCTCCAATGATAAGAATATGTTGTGCGCATTTTCATATTAAACCGGGTATTTTACGGTTTATTTTTTTCTTAAAACCCTTCACGCGAGATCCTCAGCTTTGACAATGTAACTGTTCACCAATGTCGATAAGTTCAAGTTGACCATCGGTGAAATTTTTTCAAAACCCACCTGTTTGGGGCTTCTGCTACATTCTCGGTTCCTTTAATAATTACCTCAAAAATAAATCCCTCTAAAAATATCATTAGTCACCTTTAAATTCTCATAACATAATACCTCAAAAGTGGTGTCATAAGAATATAAAATCATGGTCTTATATACCCATGATGGTATCTATAACTCTTAAGATAGCTTCTCATGAAAACATCCTTGCCTCTAAAGTTATCTAAACCCTACTCTGATATCATCTATAATATCCTTAAAACTAGCACTTCTGAATTCAGTGTTAAAAAAAACTTTACATTTATGGATTTGATACTGATAAATGTGACATAGTTTTTTATTTCTATCCAAACCTTAAAATATAAAAAGGAAATATTGGATCAATTTAATACTCTGGGAACTTTTAGGTTTATAGTTTTAGATAATTAGAAAAAACACTTAATGACTTGGATTCATAAAAAAAGGATCATAAAGATCAAAATTATCTCCTAATATACCCATATTTTATTATTTAAAAATAGTTCATCAACATCGTACATGTGGAATAATTCTATACATATTTCATTTAACATATTTCCTCATAACCTAGGGAAAAATAAACATAAGAAGATTGATCTAAAATGCTCAGTAATGGTAAATAAATGAGATGCCAATGATTATATAAGAATAAAATGAGAAAAAAGTGTATGAGAACATGAAATTATCATTTTAAATCATTAACCTAAAAATCAAAGATCTTAATCTTGAGTGATGATATAAATATTGGTAGTTCATAAGATATGATTCATAAAATAAGTAAATAACATGATCTAAAAGAATATTACATAGGCATAAAATATTAAATTGTGGTATATACATAAGCATAGAAAATCCTTGGGCGGCTACCCCTCTTGGGAGGAAAACACCACCATCCATAGTGGAATCCATTTTTACATAGTAGAATGGGTTCACTCCTCAAACCATTATAGTAGTAATGGTTCTTTCCCAACACTATCATAGTGGACAAAGTCCCTTACTGAACCAAGTTCACACCCCATTTCAGTATTGGATATCTCATGAGATATAAATCATTACCCAATGAATTTGAGAGAGATATAGGTCCCATATATCACATAATAAAAATCATACATATGTTTTCCATAATAACATAATATTTCATCATATCAATCCCCATAAAAAGAAATGGGTTTCATAAACATTTCATCATAACATAACTCATGGAAAGGAAATGAGATTCAAAGTATTAATCCATCATAAATATAAGCCATTAAGAGAAATAGTAAGGATGGTATCCTTGGATCATGTCCCTATTAAATCATAAATAACATAAAATAATGTTATATTATATGGAAAATGATTTTGAAATATCACTTGAAATAATTCTTGCGTAAAATATTCTTTCTATTTTGAAATCATTTTTTTAAAGTCATGCAATTATAAAGGAAAACATTTTCTTTGAAAATAACCATGTAATATTATAAAGGAATCTTAAAGTCATTAAATATTTTTGATGGTGGGGAAATCCTCTCATTCCTTATAAGTAAAAAAACATTCTTTTGGTGTGTTTGTTGGAAAATTCACAAAGAACCTCATTTAGAAAATAACAAAAAACATTCCTTTAAAACCATTTTTATAAAGATTAAAACATGGGTAAAAATGATTTTAAATAATTTTAGATAGTAGTAAAAACATTTTTGAAATTTTTTTTAGAAAAAATAGACATGGAAGAGAAATATTCTCTATCATCATCATTATTTATTTATTTATTGAAAAATAAGGAAAGATGAGAACAAGCACCCCCAAGGGGCGAGGCCAAAAGGACCTCATGAGCCTACGGAGGTCGGAATTAATGAAGTCCAAGGGAATATTCCCTAATCAGGTCCACTCCCTCAGGCTTCAAGAGGTTAAAATTTGAGACAAAAAAAATTTGGGAGCCTTGCTTAGCTAAAGAGGTCAGGTGGTCCGCTACTTTTTTCCCTTCACGCCACGTATGAAGCACCTTTATATTGGTATTATTGAGCATGCCTAGACACTTTAGAATGATATAGGTTATCGACCATGGTATTTTTCGTGATCCCTTCAAGGAGTTGTGCAGGATCATAGAATCTGTCTCCACTTCTGAGGGGTTTATACTAGCCTGTTGACAAAGAGAAAGGTCGGTAAGGGTAGCCTTGGCCTCCACCTGGATGGAGGAACCACTACCCAGATAGGCAGAGAAATCCAAGATAACTGAGCCTCCAGAGTCCTGCATGACCCCACCACCACTAATAACTCCCGCACGGTAGGATCCATCCGTGTTCAGTTTCAAACCACATGCCAGATGGCGCAATCGTACCCAAAGACCCCTTGAAATAATGCTTTCTGGGAAGGGGACATTGCATAGCAGATGCTGAATTGTAGGGGCCTCACTCCATTCCTTTACGAGGAAAACCAAATAGAGAAGCTGGTTACAGATCCTGGCAACGATGGTCCTACCCGAGGTCTCGACTCCCTCAAACCACGACTTGTTGCGCGCCTGCCATAGGCACCAGCAGCCCGTGAAGAGCACAACCGCACGGGCCTCCTTCTCCAAACCTGAAAAACTCACGCCATTAAACCACCTATCTAGAAATGGAGAATCAGCCAAATGGGAAGTGGAAACAGTAGTAAAAGCACCCAAAAAACACCAGACCTCCCGCGCCCAAAAGCCTTCAAAAAAAATATGGTCCACACTTTCTTCTTGAGGCTCATTACAACAACAAAATCTCGATGCCAGGCTGATCCCACATCACTTGATGTTAACATCCAAAGGAATTGCGTTGTTCCTAATACGCCATAGGAGAAAATTAAACTTCGTAGGGATCTGTTTGCACCACAAGATATCACCCCAAACATTTGAAGAAGACTAGGAATCTGAGACCCATCTGAAATCCTTCACGGAAAAGGCCCCTAAACTGGACAGGAAAAAAACACATCTGTCTGGGTCCTCGTTGGTGGAGATGAGGTCAAAGGCGGCCTTCTATTTATCATCAAGGATAGACGAAATGAAAGACAGGAACATAGAAGCCTCCTTGAACGAAATATCCGGCACAGGGCATCCCGGAAATCTGATGGTCTCACTAGCCCAGTTCTTGTTCCAAAACGATAAGTCTCCATTCCCCACAATCCACTGAGTAAATGGCTGGAGGGTAGGGATAAATGAGAGGATAGAGGACCATAAGGGAGGCACGATAGACACCCCGATCCAAACTCCCTCGCCATCATCCAACCATAGCCCTCCCCTAAAGCGTGCATTGCTCCAGGACCTCCCATGAAAATTTAGCGTGCATGCAGTGGAGAGTGTCCACCAGGCTCCTGACGTTGATACCACCTTGCTGAACGGGATGATCCAGTTTACACCATGAATCCCAATGACACTTTCCCTCTAAGAGGGCATCCTAGATAAATCTTTCAAGAATACTATCAATCCTATTGATGAAACCCTTAAGCACATAGACTGAGGATAACACATGAACAGGGGTGGCGAGCAACACACTATTCACCAAGTCAATCTGGACCCCAAAGGATAGGAACCGATTCTTCCAATTAAGTAGTCTGTCCATAATCCTGCTCACGATATGATTGAAATCCCGAATCTGAATCCTTCCCGAGGAAATAGGAGCCCCAAGGTAATCCATCGGAAGATGGCCCCTATGCATGTGGAAGCTGCTGCATAAAGAGGAAACCCACCCAGCATTGCATCTTTTGGAGATAAACAGGTTACTCTTTGCATTATTGACAACCTGACCACTCCATTGGCAGTAGACCTACAAAACATTGATAAACCCTCTAATTGATCTTCTGCTAGAATTAATGAAAACCATGGTGTCGTCAGCAAACATGAGATGAGAAACATAGAGGGATCTCATTATCTTGTGAAAAGGAAGGATTTCGCCATTGGAAACACTCCTGTTGATGAGCCGGATCAGAACATCTTGTGCGAGGATGAAGAGGCTCGAGGAAAGAGGGTCCCTTTGCCTTAAGTCGTGGGAGGATTTAAAGAATCCATGCATTTTCCCCATGTAGAAGACTGCCAGCCAGGAGGAACTGAGGCACCTGAAAAGGATATTTGTAGACAGAGAGGAGAACCCCATACCTGTCAGAACCATATTGATGAAGCTCCATTCAACCCTGTCGTATGCCTTATTCATGTAAATCTTGATTTCCATGTTGGAACCATGGGATTTAGTGTCAAGGTCCCTGATAAGGTTCTGTGCCAGAGCAATGGCCCCCTGAATACACCTACCCTGCACAAAGCCATGTTGTTCTAGGGACACACATCCCAATAGGCAAGGAGAAAGCCTAGAGTTGATAACATTGGCCAGAATTTTATAAGGCACGTTGCACATACTCACTGGTCTGAAATGAAGAAGAGTAGAGGGATTCATGATCTTGGGAATGAGCATCAAAGTGGTAGCTGATGCAATCTGTGGCAGGGACCCGCCTTTAAAAAAATCTTGGATAGAAAGAACCACATCAGATTTAATCACATCCCAGGAGATTCTATAAAACGATCCTCGGAAACCATCTGGGCCTAGCGCGCTGTCCGAATTGATGTTCCACAAGGCCTCACGAATCTCGGACTCATCAGGAATGGCCCCTACAGTATCATTGAAAGGGGGAGACCAGGGAGGGGATAGCAGTCAAGATATCATCATTGATCCCCAGATAGCCATTTGGCATGCGCAGGTTAGGACCTACCAGAATCTCAGAAAAGTATACATGGGCTTGGGCTCCCACAACATCTAAGTCATCTGAAGAGGTACCATCTTCAAACACAATGTTGGGCATCGGGTTCCGTTTCTGTTCCTTGATGCATGCATGAAAAAAGGTTTTGTTCCTATCCCCCTCTCTAAGCCACTTGATTCTGTCATCCTCCCTCGCCTTTCTTTCCTGTCCAAGAATAAGAGCAAAGAGGGCCTCCTTCTTGACAGCCAAATCCTTAAAGGCCTGATCATTCCAATTCTCTTCAAGGCCCACTTCAAGCCAACTAACAGCATTGAAAATACCCTCCAAGTCTTTGTCCATGGGAGTTAAAGAGGCAGTCCAGGCCTGGAGCGCCTGCTTCAGTCTTCTGAGTTTATAATGGAGCAAAATCCACGGTTGGCCCAATTGGGAGCCACCCCAAACCTCGTTGACCAGCGAGAGAAAGCCCGGCTGGGAGGTCCAGTGTTGATAGAATCTAAAACTGGGCCGAGTATCTTGCTTATAAGTGAGATAGATTAATAAAGGGGAGTGGTCGGAGATTCCCTGAGTCAAATTCTCAACCTTGGAATTTTCAAACATAGAGATGGCTTGCATATTAGCAAGGCAATGGTCCAAACAGCTCCATGAGCAACGACTCCCCATTTGATTATTACACCATGT
Organism: Viscum album; assembly: GCA_963277665.1. Taxonomy (NCBI): domain Eukaryota; kingdom Viridiplantae; phylum Streptophyta; class Magnoliopsida; order Santalales; family Viscaceae; genus Viscum; species Viscum album. The sequence continues at coordinate 2,127,224,133 of OY728130.1, read as the reverse complement.
GAATTTGTCACCGGAGAAGCCCAAGTCCAAAAGCCCTTTACCCGCCATAAACTAACCAAAATCCAGACTGCCCCTCCTAGGAAAAGGACCCCGACCCTTTCTCTACTCCGGGCTTGCAACGATGTTCAAATCCCCCTCAATAATCCAGGGGAGGCTACCCGGATCAAAGGAATCAAGGCCACTCCAAAGATATTCTCTTTTTTGGGGTTTCACGACTCCCATAAATGAAAGAGGAAAAGAAGCAGAGGTTTCTGTGAGAGACTCTCATGGTGATGAATTGATCATCGGCCCCAATTCGATCCACTGAGATGCTCTTATGCCAAAAAATCCAGATATGGTGGTTGACTGGATCTGCATGCATGAAACCGTGTAACTTGAGTCTTCTAGAAAAAATATTGATGTTCACAGTATTCTGCTTATGTTCTAGTACAGCAACAATAGACACCTTGAGGTTGTAAACCTGTGTGGCAATGAAGTCCGACTTGACACGACTAACAAGGACCTGAGCATTCCATATGAGAAGTCGCAACATTAAAACAACAGAGCCCTAGAAGAGGTCCCAGGGGTCCTGACCTTGGTGTCATGAGAGGAGTAACCTTCCCTAAACTGCCTATATTTGGATATTATGCATATCCCAGATATCAACTCGTGCCTAACTGGGGGGGAGGGGTCAAGTAACTGGGAGCATTGGAGAGGAGCACAACCAGATCCCTGGCCAAACTAGAAGAGATGGAGGGTTGCAGGTCTGATGGGGTATCCTTATTCTCACTAATAGAAGCAGAAGAAGCCGTAGAGACATGGCTACAAGGAGTTATCTGATTCTCCATCCGGAAGCTGAAAGCTCGATCCATCTGTAGAGAGTTCTCTTTGGGATTGGGATGACCTTGTGCACCTGTGGAGTAGAAGATAGATGGAAACCATAGACCCAAAGAACCATCTGACGAAGGAATCGCTATAGATCCTTTCGATCCATTAGACAATTGCACCCTTTTAAGAAGGGACAACTAGTGCCCAAAATCAACAAGCTGAGGAACATAGGGCCAATAGGGAGAAAATGGAACTATGGCCAAGTAGGGAGCCGAACCCCCCTCTACCATCTCCTCCACCCTATGGCCATCCACCTCCTCCACCCTAGGGGCATCCAGAACACTAGGGAGAACCACTTGGGAGTCAACCTGAGAAGCTAACACCAGAGAGGATCTCCCATCAGCCTTGGGAACCTCCCGGGGGAGCCTTCGTCGACCACCTTGGCAGAGCCTTCGACAAACCTGCACCGAGTGACCCTAAAGAAAATAGTGGGAGTAGTACCTTGGGAAGACCGGGTAGGAAATGGGCTAATCCCAGCAGAAGGAGTACTCCACACTAATATATAGCTTATCCGGTATATGAAGAGAAGTATCCACTTCCATGAAAATGCGGGCCTCATAGATATCATCGCATCGACGGGTTCACTCATCCAAACAGAGAAACCCTCCAAGAGCATCGCCAATCTGCCTAAGTAAACCCTCAATTTGGAAAGGCAGCGGGAGGCCCGGGAGGGATAACCAGACAGCAGTAAGGGGGCACTCCTTGCCTCTATGAACATCCATAGACCAATGCAGGAGATTAAAATACCAATGACCCCAAGAGCGGGGGTCTCTACACCAGGCATTGATGAAATCGGCCTCTAAGGAAAAAACCTAGCATAAAGATTTCCTATGATCAAAGGAGGTGCGAACCGGAGCATTCAACCCCCAAGATAGAATGAACCGCTGAAACTCCTAGAGAGGTGGCAACGCACCCCCGAATCTCGCCACAAGAATCCACTTAAGGCCGGACAAAGCATCCGCAAAGGCTGAGGTCGGGAAGACCAGAGACACGCAGGATCCCTCCTTCGACACCTTCAGCAAGGGAGGATCAATCACCAGGAAAAAGGAGCTAGGATATGACCCCAGTGGGACACGCACAGCATCCCTGAAAGAAGTCCCAGGACAAAAACCTCCGGGAATCTGAGTGGGGAAAGCAGGAGGCACCAGTGGGAGAACCTATCCAACCGAGGGGCCAGGAACCAGTGACAGGAGAGAAGGAGGCAGCGACGGAGAGCCTCCAGACGAAGAAGTGCCGGCAAGAAAATTTGAAAACCGCGGCGGAGCGTGGGGCGCATTCTTGGGATCACGCATTTTAAAAAATCATATTCTCTATGAGAGACTTAAACATAAGTAATCTTGAATAAATATGAGATTGTGAAATAAACCCTTACTACTTAGGTAACTTTTAAACCATAAGCCCAATGAAATAAATAAGAATATATTTATACATAAATCCTCATAAAATTAATAATATATACCATAAAATGAATTCTTGGGCAGTATATACATCACACAAAATAAACAAGTGGGTATAAGGAATGTATCCCATGGAAATAAGTGAGAGAGGAAAATCCCTTACAATTTTGTAATCAATTGAATCGTATGCCACATGAAATAATAACATTTAACAACACTTTAAATATCATGATAATAAATAAATTAATTATATAACATGTCAAAGTGTTGTTATATACATCTTATAAAATAATATAGATGCATACCATCAAAATATGCCTCAATGAAATAAAATTGAGACGAAGTCCCTTACCTATGATTCGATTTCATTTGTACATGTTTGAAACTTCTATATGATAAATATATATTTACTAGAAATATATTATAGAACCATACTCATATATTTCATACTATATATTATTTACCTATAATATTTTATCACCCATTTGTTATCAATTCATTGTTAAAATCACGGTTTTATGTGGTAACTGCTTTCTTTTTCTTGTATGTTTCATTTCGGAAGTTTTAGTCCTTATACATTGATCATGATACCATCATTTATATAATTTTAATAATGTTATAAACATTATACATATTCATTATATACATATTTATAATAATTAATAAATATTATATATATATATAAATGAATTACATTTTTCATAGAGACGGTATGTCGTACATACCCATGAATGTTATTTCCATTTTTTGAATGATGGAATGAAAGAAATTTAAATAATAATAAACCTTTAAAAAATAATTTTTATGTTATATATATCAGTTATATTCATAAAATTCATCCTTAACACCATCCTTGTGAAATATAAATGAAAAAAAAATCAAATCGCATCGTAGAGATGGTAATCCGCACATACAGACGAGCGACATTATCATTTCTCAAAAGATTGGATGATAAGAAGGTAACAATGATATTATTATTATAGAATTATAATTATATCATAAATATCACATATAAACATTATATCCTTCATAATACCCCTCCATAAAATATGGTGGTGAAAAATGAATTATATCGCTACGTAGAGATGGTATGTTGTACATACGCATGAGTAATACATACACATTTATTTGATGGGAAATAGGGTATTTAATTATTTTTTATGATAAATATAACATATTATAGGATTTAAAGAAGAGTATAAAAAGAAATTGATTGGTTGGAGTGATTACCTCTTTTTAGAAACAACTCCCTCTAGGGTTGTTCTTTTGGGTAGAATAACACATCCATAATTTTCATAGGGAAGTGGAGAATATAATTTGGAAGAGTATGGTTGATATATAAGGCTCAAATTTGTGTAATTAAATTATAGAGGATATTTCATTTTATAATAGAAGTGAGGAGCACTTTTTGAATTTCTCAAAAGATTAAAATGTAATAATACTATTCTAGAGCCAAATGCTTCAAAATAGCCTATAAATTCATAGTGGATTAAATTTTAGACCATATATTATCCCATTTTTTCTTATTTAATAATTTTATTATTTTTAAATAATTTAATAAAATAATAATACCATAAAATATCATTATTTTCAATTTTGATACTATTCATTACATTAACATTAAAAACATCAAGACAACAAGTCAAATTCGAACCAATTATTTTATTCTATCATAAACATGGAAATTTCATCTAGATAATTAATTTATCATCTTAAATATCTCAAATTACCTTTATTTTAATATTTTTAATATCATTTATTTTATTTTTTCCATTAATTGAATAATTACTGCATCAATGTTGTGTAAGCATTTAAGATAATTATTTATTTACTAAAAATTAAAATAAGTTACAATGATGAAGATGATTATTTTATATTTCAAATACTATTTATAATGAAAGATATTCTATAGATAACAATATATTTAAAATATTTTAGTTATTAAAAATGAGAGTGCAACATATTTGACTTTTCATTAAATAAAATATTATAAAGGTTATAATCTTATCCAAGTGGCTCCAAAATATCATAAATTAGACCCTTATATGATTATGGTAAAACTATAATCATCCAATAATATTTATTCAGGTGATTGAATCATTTAATGTTACTTATAGTTTTACATTTAGAGTTTTTAAAATCATTTTATTGATTATCCTTCTGCTTGCACAAGCACCGCGTCAATATTGCAAGAGAATTTAAGGTAACTATTTCATATATAAAAAAATTATTATTATTAAAATAAATTAATTAGTCTCAATATTGTCATTTATATTTATTCATCATTTTTATTTACTCATTTCCATGTAAATACAACATATTTAATTTATTATTTTGACTTTTCTAGCCGTGCGCAATAATTGAACAATCATTTGGATAAGATTCTTGTTATATAACTCCAAAATTAGAAATTATCAGTCAAAAAAATCTTTTATAGATTATATTTATTAAATTTTTCATGAAAAGGCTTTTTACCTATCAATTATTATCTATAAGACACCAAATTTTACTTTTTTAGTGTTGTGCAATCACTGCATCAATACTGAAAATGATTTTCATATTTATCATGAAAATAATTATAATTTTCATGTTATGAATTATTTTTTATGATATTTATGTTATTATATAATATATTAGTCAGTAAATAAGCTTACTAAATTTTTATATCATAATTATGTCTTGAAAAAATCACAAATATACTGGATTTTATATTCAAAAATTGTTTTTTTTACTATTCACCAAAAACTTAATTTTTCTAAAAATTATGAAAATTTCACCATATACTAATTTTTATATGATGATTTAAAAAATGAAATTAATTTTTTCAAAAGAATTTTTTAAAACTTCTGGAAATTAATTATAATATTTACTCACAAAATGTAGAAAACCCCCATTTTTGAAGAAAATGTATTTCTAAAGAATTAAATGACTTTACTAAAAATTATATGTTGTTATTTTATAGTAATTTAACAATACATTTATGTTTATTAGGATATATATATTTATTTCATAAATCAGATATTCCTTTTCATAACCACCAATTTAACTGTTAGATTATAATTGTCATATTTAAATAATAATATTTCATTATTTGTTTAAGCTTGGTGTTGCATATCTTGTACGCTATCAAACATAGTCTTTACTTTTGAAATATTGGGGTATTAAAATTAAGATATTACTTAATCCGGTGATTCAAATCAAACATTTCAAGTTTAGTAAGATTATGTTCCTTATCTGATCGAAGACAATTTTCATTCCAATAATCTAATGAGATTTCTCATCTACCATATGTAAACTACCAAAACTTTTGGAGATGTAACCTTTCATGCTCCCCCTCACATATATTTAATGGAATGAAACTCCATAGTCTATCATCCATGAATTAAGTGAGTTCATGAAACTTGGAATCAAACCACTCATTTCCTATGATGTAGGGTTCATAGACCCACTTTCAAAAGTATATATTTCAAAGTTCTCCCTTAAATCATAAAAATCCTTTTTAAGTTTTCATTTATTCCCAAAATTCTAATAAAATGGAACACCTTACACTAAACTACTATTGTTGTGTCTACTTATACCTTTATCATTCCCTTTATGATGAAATTTTCATCCAACAATACACCCTCTTCCTTTTATACTATAAGTGTTACCATAGGATACTTGGATCTCCTTCAGATGAATTTATTTATTCTCAATCTAGTTATGTACATCCATCAAATTCAATTATATCTTTCCACTAGAATAACTTACAATTTTCACCATTGTGTCCCATGACTCTGGAATGAAGGAATGTAACAATAGTTCCCAAATCGGGTTTCTAAATTCAATCTTTACTAATTCCATTTGACTTTGAATTACATTGAATTAATTGAGATGACCGGATATGTACATTACTTCTAACATTCACATGTAAAATAGTCTCCTTAGTAAGAAAACTTTTTTTAGTTTTATGGGCTTCTCACACATATCTACTGACTTATTTATGAATTATAATATGATATTCACTTCTAAGATGTTTAATGTTATATTCTGGATAAGTGAAATATGCATCATCCAAGCTGATTTATTATCCATAATCTTCTATTCTTCATTTTACATTACTTCTAACATAGTTCCAGTAAATAGAATATTGAGGTCTTTCTACATAAGAAAATCCTCTATCTACATTTTCTAAAAACCAAAAATATGTTTTGCTGAACTTATCCAAGTAGACCTTTCTCATATATGATACCATGCACCCATAAAATATGAACTCCCACTACTTTCAGTCAATATAAAACTAGAGGTCATGATATTATTACTAATATTCTTCTATAAGTAAAAGGATTGAATCTTACTACTAAAACAATATATGCACCACCTTCACCAGGACCTGATCCTTCATAATTACTCTAGCCATGATCTCTAATACCGCTTGTTTGTCTCACTAACATATTCTAATTAAACTACCAAAATTGATCCATCAAAGCTTCACTTGAAAAAGAAACATATCTAGAATGAAACCCAAATATTATGACCAGAACATAGAAGAATGGGAACCCAAGTCAACGTACCACAATATAAAACAACCAGAATAAAAAAGACAAGACTATCAGAAACAATGATTGGAAAAAACATAAAAGGTAAAGAACCATATAAATGGATTATGTGGATAAATATTAAACCCTAATCCATGGGGGAATGTTACTTCACTTTTATTAAAAGAAACAAAGGGGAATAATAAAAATTATATTGATATAAAAATCACTCATAAGTATATTCATCAACATTGTCTTAATCACAAGTGATCCACTATACCTATATAACATCTTCCTTCCAGTACCTCTAGCCACCAACACCATCTTATCTATGTGGGATGATGCCCACTTCCTCTTAGATACACGGAGGAACCATTTTTTTGTCAGATATTTTAGTAATATAAATGTTGATCCAAAATTTTCATTAATTTATCAATTATTTTTATACTCACAAACCCCCTTATTTGTTTTACTAATGGAGTTACTTTAAGTGAATTTCATATTTATATTTATTAGAAAATTTATTTAATTTTCTATAGAGTTATATATGTAATTTAGGTGATGCCTTTATTTTATAAGTATATTGGATTTTTTTAAAGAACTATAGAATAATTGTTCATATCAGTATGTTTAATCTAAATGTTAAGTTTGGGAACCTAAATTTTGATAAGGATCGCTACTTTTTCTACCTTACATTTTTTATTAATAATTAATATTGGAAACCCAATTTTTTTGAATAATCCTACATTTAATTATTTAATGTATGGTTATTTAATCCAATATTTGGAATAAATTATACATTATGAACCATATTTTTAATGATTCCATATGCATATAAATCTATACATTGAAGAAGTTTCCTGTGGAATTTTAATTCTATATTTTTTTTGAGATTTCAATAATTATTTCACTAGAGAAAATATCACATTAAAAAAATTAAGACCTATTAAAATGATCTTCAATAAAGGATTAAGTTGTTCTTATTTCTAAGGGAATTTATGATTTTAAGTGGGTGTTTAAATGAAAATTTTGAACATGTTGAGTTTTTGAATATCATGCTTTATCTCATGATTTTTTTAGATCTTCTTAGCCTAAATCAAATCTAATTTCTTATTTATTATCAAAGGTTTTTATATTCAAAAGAGAGAGAGTTTTGCGAGTTGAAACTCTATGAAAAAATCTATTTTCTTCTAAGTTTTTTAAAGTCGAATCTCCCTTTATTATTTCATTGGAACAATATGAGTTTTTTTTCTATATATTGATAATCTTCCATATATAATTGAATCATTTTCCAAGACTATACTTTGGAGATATACATGTTTCAATCCACTTTTGGGTATCTGTTCTTTTTCTAAGAAGTTTGTTTTGTCACTACTATGATTTTAGATTATATTATACAGAAACCTGGATTTTATTTAGGAGGACTATGATGTTAAGTTATTCTTCTATTCCTCTAAAGTTCTCTTTATTTTTCAGTTTCAAAGGAAACAATGAGCTGAACCTATTTTCAATAATCAAGTTATCTTTTCTATTGCAGTTTCATATTCTCACACTAAGCTATGCATTTTTTGGTTCCTTGTAAAAGAAATAGAATGCACTATAAAAGCCTCATTTTAAGGTTCCCACTACATGCACTCAGCTATAAAGGTCCCCGATAAAATGACTTGTTTAGTAAAAATCACCGAGCTCGTAGAGATAGATTTGGGGGAGTTGAATATGGGACCTTAATACCCTGAACCACAATAACAATTTATATCATTTATTCTTATTTATTTTCTAATTACTAATCTTATTAAATAAAAGGTAACATTATTTATTTGAAAATCATAAAGGGGGGTTAATTTTAAATTATCCAAGTTTTTTTAAAAGGAAACAAATCACCCCCCCCCTTGGGTATTCTTATTTATTCCAAGAAATAATTAGTATCAAAGGATTTATCTTTGAAGAATCCTATTAATCTCTTGAAATATTGAGATAAAGGTCTATGTGAATAGAATATGTCTACGGATGAACACAAATAGGGAATATCAATGATCAAAGCATCATATTTCAATGGAGAAAAATATAGATGTTGGAAAGACCAAATGATCTTCTATTTAAAGAATATTGGTTTCAAAGTTTATATGAAAGTTATTAAACCTTATGTTTAACACCCCAAGGTTTTAAAAAATAAATTAAATTCATGAAACATTGTTTTAAGTAGTTATTTATAACTAGCCTTCAAACATAATTTTGTTGCTTCTATGTTTTGAATTTCGAAAAAAGGTTATCTACAATTGTGTTCAGTAAGTTATTTAGATTCTAATGAAACCAACTTGATTTTTTGGTGAATAGTAACATACCCTTATGAATAGTAAGATGAACCTAATGAATAGTAAATTATTATTATTATTTTATTTTCTTAAGGCTTTAAGATAATGACATCTTGATTAATTTTTCAATGTGATATAAAAGTAGTTTTAGTTTTAAAATTGTTATTTGGGAATAATGTATGATTTTATTTAAAAATTAAATTGATAATATTTAAAAAAATATTTTCAAAAAAAAAGTTCATTTTTGAATTTTATATGTCAAAAAATGGTTAGGGATAATTTTTGGGATTTTTTTGAAACAATTGATTTTTTGGTTAATAGTAAAAATACAGTTTTGAGTTTCAGTGTGTTTAATGACATCATTAATGATGTAATAATGATGTATTAGTTCTTGTAAAATTATATGCAGTAAAATAATATATTAGGTGTACCAAGTGGCTAATACCATGGGAAAATACCATGGTTAAGCCCATGTTTTTGAAAATACCACTAATGTGGTGTCCCTTGGAAAGTATTAAAATATACTCTCACTTTTGCTATAAATACCGACTCATTCCTTCATTCCATTCAATAAAAATTCCTCCCCAACAAATATCTGGAATACTTAACTCTATATTAGTCCTCTCAAGGTGTCCTCAGTCCCCCAATGTCCCAAACTTCAAGTTCTTGGAGTTACTCTACAAGGTAAGAGAATTCTCAACTTCTTTCTTTTTTTCCATTCAAGTTCTCTTTTATGTGGTATAACTTTCAAGTTTCCATACCATATTCTTATTTCATTTTTATTATTGATCTATTCTATATTATGATTCATTTTTGTATGGGTGGCCCTTGTCCTCTCTTTTTTAATGTTTTCTAAAACCATTTTGCATAACCGTTAGGCTGCTGAATTTTTGTAAGGGATTTCTCAACTATTCTTTTATTTTGAGTTCCTTTATTATCTTATTCTTTACTCATATTCTCTTATCCAAGAGGCATGAAAGTTCAAGAAATATTTTATATTCCAGATTTTCTCATGTTCATATAAAATCCATCATCATTCTTATTCTCCTCTCCCACATATTCAAGGAATAAAAACATTGTCTGTGATGTGTCGAATTACCGATATCATGGACGATGTGATTTCAATTTGTTTTAATTCCTTCAAAATTGATCATGAAACCATTTTTATGGTTGAACCATATTATAATTTATTTATTATACATTATATAAGGTTCTAGAATCATTTTGTACACATGTGATTAATTTATAAAACAAAATGAGTTCTTTACGATAGAACGATTGAAAAAATGACTTAAATAAATATCAATAAGGTTTTAACTTATCAATCATACTCATATCAAAATTAAAAATGATAAATGTTATAAATTATGGTACTGGAAATATTTAAATATCTTTCCATTATAATTATATATTTTCACTTCCAATCGACAAGAATATCCATCGTGAAATGATCATAGAAATCATGTAAAGAATGCACCCAAAACAATGCAAGGAACAAAATACTCACAATTAAAGGGTAAATGATGTAATTAAATGATCATATAAGGTATTATAAAGATGAATATTTTTCTTTAATATATTAATAACACTATTTTAACCATTATACAGAAGGTTTAAATGATTTTTAAGTAATACAAACCCGTAGTAATGGAATTCTTAACCCAATTTCCAATCTTTGGGTTAACCTTCTACTTATCCATTATGTGGTATTAAGATTATTGGTGTGATGAATTTTGTTTATATTATGTTGTGTTATGTGTATTTACATTGTATACATATTTTATTTCCATTATATTAACTCACACTCCAATTATATTTTTAAGGGACTTTCCGTTTAAAATCATTTTAAAAGTCTCTTTAATAAATTTTGAAAAGATTGTTTATATATATATATATGACATGAGTTTTTTTAAAGGTTGGGGCCGAAGCCTCAATTTATTATTAAATCAAAGACCTCTTTAGACTGGGTAGAGTGTGACCCATTACATAGCTCGAAGTCCCAAGGCCATGTGGCCTGCGTACAGGGCTAGAAAGCCCATTTTTTGGCCCAAAGGACCCCCTGGTGAACAGTAGCGCTGCAGTACCCACACAGCTACAGTACCTCCACCGCTATAGTGTTGTCACTTCTACAGTCTTCTGGTGCTACAGTACTGCTACAGTACCCTACTATAGTAACTAGGGAATTCTCCCCTGCCCGGATTTGATCCTGCTACAGTGCTGCTTTAATGATACTTTATTACCATGATTTGTTCCTTTGAAATTATTTATGTTGGTTTGAGCCCATTATATCTCAAGATATATTAGGTTTATCCCATTATAGCTCAAGATATGTTGGTTTGAGCCCAATATAGCTCAATATATGACAGGTGAGCCCCATTATAGCTCTCCAATGCATTGGGTAATCCGGAGATGGAAGTTGACCAAAAGGTTGTTCCATGTGTAAGGGTGAATGTAAGAGTGATATGGTAAATATGTCCCAGGGAAACTATATGATTTTTTTAGGCATATGATTTTTTATGATTATAGGTTTTATTGGTTTTTATGTTATCACTTGACTAATGATTTATTTCTTTATATCCCTTACTGATTTTTATACTCATCCCAAAATTTTAAAATGTTTTTCATAGGATATAAGGATGAGTAAGAGAAATAATGGATTCGTGATGTTTGATATAGAGTGTTGTCAAAGAAATCATGCTCTATATTTTAATGTTTTATATTTTGAAAAAAAATGGAAAATGTTTTTAACAATATCTTCTTTGTATGATTGTGGTATGTTATGTATGTAAGTTATCCTAATTCTTAAAAACACAAAACCTGAAAGGATCCTCAATATGTAATGGTGTATATTCTTGTCTAAAATTCAAGATTAAGTAACGTTTTAAGGTCGGGTCCTTATATTATGAAATCCCTAAAGAAGAACCAATAAAGTGGGATGATACCAAAGAGAATGAATATTATTTTAATTCAAGATCCATGAATATTATCACATGCAAGCTTATTCTTTATTAGTTTAATCGTGTTTCTCAATGGGCTAATGCCTGTAAAATGTGGTAGAAAATAGTTTTTACTTATTAAGGGATTGAAAATGTTAGGAAACTGAGATAAAACACTGTAAAATTAAAATTTTACAATTTAAATATGTATTATGGAGAAATTATTACTCAAATGAATGTTATATTGAATAAAATAGTCAATGGTGTTTCTTTCTTAGGAACTCCAAATCCAAAAACAGATCAGGCATTGGACGTTTTATATAGATTTTTTCTCAAATTTAAATGGAATCTATACTGCTATTAGACAATATGTACCTATTATTAAAGAATTAAGGGATTTAAATATGTATTATGGAGAAATTATTACTCAAATTAATAGTAGGTTGACTAAAATAGTCAATGGTGTTTCTTATTTGGGAACTCCAATTCCAAAACCAGATCAAGAATTGGATGTTTTTATAGTTTTTCCCTCAAAGTTATATGGAATCTATACTGCTATCAGACAATAGATACCTATTTATAATTCAATAATGAACTAATTGATTGGTTCATTAAATACATATCAAGAAAAAAAATTAAATCTAGAGAAAAAGATCACAAAATGATCAAGAGGGAGAATAATACTCTCAAAGTGACTACTCCAAAAATGGAAAATAAGATTAAAGATGAGTTATATCTTAAAATGATTCTTGTTGTTTAAACTCTATAGAGGAACTGGCTCACCTTTACAGAATATTAAATAAGTTCTATAAGAATAAAATAAGATTCAAGAAGTCTTATAATAATTCTATAAAGAATGATCATGGTTTGAAAGAGGTTCAGTTCTATTAATTCAAACAAATGGGGCATATCAAACCTGATTTCCCATAGATTCAAAGGTATAAATGAAAAAAAAGAGAATAAGTACCAAATGAAATTTTATTATGAGTAAAAAAGGTAAGAATCATATGAAGGATATGTGGAGTGTTTCTGAAGAATTCAGGATCTCTTAAATTTATGATTTATAAAATGAGAAATTGAATCTAAAAGTAAAAAATGTGCTTTATGGATAAGAAAGATGAGGTATATTAATATTATTCTTCTACTTATAATTATGGAAGTTTATTAAGTGCTGAATGAGTAGAATATTATTCCATTTTTGAAGAAAAATATGAATTCCTGTTAAAAAATCATAAATATTTAAATAATATTCATAATTTTGTATTAATTGAAAATATTCCATGCTAGGACAACAGCTTTATTTGAAATAAAAATTAAGTAAATCTACCTCAATTTTCACTATACATGAAACTATAATTAAATAATTACAAGCTAAAGTAGAATACTTTAAAAGTGTTATTAGTGTATTTAAAAAGGGAGAATAATCTTTAAATCAAATCCTTAGAAAGAAATGTTTCAAAAAGTAAAGATATACCATTGGAAGTAATCGTGAAAAATCAAAGTTATATAGAATTTATTTTTTTCCAAACTCGAAGAACACCAACATGCCTAGGGTTACTTGTTTTTTCTATAGAATTGAATGCCATTATACTAACAATTATTATTTGAGTAATCCTCATATTATTGGTGTAAATAAATATCATATTAATAGAAATTTTTATGAAGTTAATTCTATAAACTCTATCAAAATTAAATATATCTGGTTACCGGGATCTTTACTGGATGACACTACAGGACCCAAGAGCATTTGGGTACCAAAATAGGCTCTTATTTGATATTTTTATTTATTAAATCCATAAGGAAAAATTAAGTATAGTACATGGATAGTAGCTACCAAGAAACCTGACTATATATTTTCAAAATTTTTATAAACTATAAAAATTATATAGAGGTTTGGTTACCTTTAGATACAATGATAAAAGAAATATCATTGGATTTGAATCAGTGGGAGATCCAAAACAATCCTGATCAACAAATCTCTCTATACAAAAAAAATATCTTTTATTAGTGCTAAAAAAGGCCTTTATTAGTTCTAAAAAAGTGTTGTTAATCTCAACGAAGATAAAGGGGTCCCTTTTATCAGTGCTCAGAAAAGCACTGATAAAGGCCCCTTTGATTAGGTCTAAAAAAAGCACTGATAAAAGTTAAAAAAACATTAAAAAAATATACAAATCAAGGAGGGGATTCAACGGTGCTTGAACCCCCCCCCCTTCAACAGTGCTCCCCCCCCCCACCCCAGCCTGCATGCCCCATCCGCCACCCCCCCCCCCAACTTTTAACAGTGCCCCACCCTTTAATTGTGCTAGCATATATTCCACCCTCACGCACAACCCGCCTCTCCCTTGATTCGAACTTAGGACTTGTTTCCTGCGCACCTAAGCCTTTACCACTCCACCATATTTCTTTTCTCTTCATTTATTAATATATCTATTTATTTACATATATATAGTTATATTTACTCATATATTAATATATATTTATATTAAAATATATATTTATATTAACATAAATATATTTATATTAATATATATATAGTTATATTAATATATATATATATATATATTAATATATATATTTATATTAATATATATATATGTATATTAATATATATATAAAGTTATATTAATATATTAATATATTTATTTTTATATTAATATATATTTATAAGATAAATTTTAAATACATTTATAAAATATTCTTTTTTGGGTGCATTTATAAATAAATAAATACATATATACAACATACACACACACACACACATTCTTTAAGGCCCAAAAAGGACCTCAATCCCTCCAAATGGTCATAACTTCTGCTTTGGGTGTCTATTTTGCATCTACCACATATCAAATAAATCTAAAATATATATTATATTTATATCAATATAAGAATACTTATATATCAATATATTGTTTTTTATGAAATATAATGTTTTTCAAATATACACTTTATCAGCATTAGGAAAAAAAAGTGCTGATAAAGCCCCCCCATTATCAACACTACTAAAAAAGCGTTGATAAAGGGGGGCCCTTTAACAATGCTAAAAAACACTGATAAAGGGGGTGCCTTTATCAAAGCTTTTTCTTATTACTGATAAAGTAACCCCATTTTATCAGTTCTTTTTTTTTCGTGCTATTAAAGGATGGAACCATGGAAACCCAGTTTTGTGGTAGTGTATTCAAAGACTAAAGAATGATCTGATAAGAATTTCTCAACTCAATGAGATGTCTTTTAGTTGATTTTTTAACAATCTTTGTTATATTTTTAATGATAAACGCTTAAGTTTAGATCACTTAAAACTGAAAATGTTTATACTTTGGATATTAGTTCTTTATATGGATATAAACTGAATTGTTTAAATACTAAAATAGATGAATCTTTAATATAGAATTAAAATTTAATAAATTTTTCCTATCGTAGTTTTTTAAGAAAAAATTAGTTTTATATTTTCTCAATCATAATTTTAATCATAATATAATTTTGTATACATTCCAAATTGGCAAGTAAATTAAGTCATATTTTAAATATTTTAACAAGTTTGATACTTCTAAACCTTTAAAACTCATCCAAATTGGTTTTTTTATACCATACAGAGTATAAAGATTGGTTGAAAGATTCTTTATTTTTTTTCGTTAATGATTTTCCTAGATTTTCCTGGGTTTATTTATTAAAATTTAAAAGTTGAGATTTCTTGTTTTTGGGATTTTTTGAAAAAATTTACATAATAAAAATGATTTCAAAATAATTTCATTAATAATTTATAATTGATGATATTTTGAGAATCATGTATTTAATTTTGTTTCTCAAAATTTGGTATTAAACATACTTTCTCTACTCCAATAACACCTCAATAGAGTAGAATTGTAAAAAGAAAAAATATGAATATTCAATAAATGGAAAGAACTATGTTAAATAAATATATTCTTAAAAACTATTTTTAGAAAAAAGTAGTTAATATGGTTATTCATATCATGAAAAGATTTTTAATTTTGAATTTTCTCAAATAGACACCCTATGAGTCATGTAATAATAAAAAACCTAAATTTGGATACATTAATGTTTTTTA
Source organism: Viscum album (assembly GCA_963277665.1). Classification (NCBI taxonomy): domain Eukaryota; kingdom Viridiplantae; phylum Streptophyta; class Magnoliopsida; order Santalales; family Viscaceae; genus Viscum; species Viscum album. The sequence continues at coordinate 2,127,208,041 of OY728130.1, read as the reverse complement.
TGAAAGGTGTATATCTTGAACACCAAAAAAACCTTTGTAAGTTTTATTTAAAGGTTTATGAAAGAATTTTTTATTGGATATTCTGATACCTCTAAACCTTATATAGTGTTAAATAAAAATTCAAGGATAATTTAAGAATCTATTCATGTGGATTTTGATGAAATTGATCTATTTGATCATAGAAAATATCAAATATATAAAGTCACTGATTCTTTAAATAACATAATACTTAACTCTTCTAATAATGTTTTTAAAAATAAATTAGAATATGATCAAAATAAATCTAGTTCATAAGAACATAAAACTATGGAACCTGAAAGTGTTTTACCAAAATATACAAGAACATTAAAGTAATACCCTTTATAGATTAGTATAGTGTACTTAGATGAAGGAGTTAATACTATAATGAGTGTAAGAAACCTAGTTAAGTTTTCTTCCTTTCTGTCCTAGTTTAGACCTAAGAATATAGAATAATCCTTATAAGATGAAATTTAGATGTTATATATTCATGAAGAACTAAACTATTTTAAGATAAATGAAGTTTGGGAATTAGTTTATAGTTCCTCAAACCATCCTATTTTAGGAACCAAATGGGTTATTATAAATAATAAAAGTGATCAAGGTATAATTACTAGAAACAAGTATAGGCTAGTTACTAAAGGTTACAACCAGGAGGAAGGAATATAGAATGGGGAATTTTTTTCCTCATTTTCCATTCTAGAAGTCATTATAAAAATTTTTGTCTATTAATCTCATATGAATTTTAAATTATAGTAGATTGATGCTAAATTTAAATTTTTAAATGGTTATTTAGTGGAGGAATTTTATGTTGAGAAACCTTCCGATTTTGAAAACCCACATCTACTACATAATTTTCTTATAATTACTATATCTCTTTATGGCCTTAAAAATCACTGAGAGATTGGTAAAAAAGATTGAGTTATTTTATTTTGAAAATTGGTTTTTCAGTAGGGTTGGAAGGTATTACTATTTTTAATAAAACTTTTTATTCTCATATATTACTAGTTCAAATATATTTATATGACTTCATTTTTTGGGTTAACTAATCAAAAATTTTATAATTATTTTTTAAAACTTATGCAAAAGTAATTTGAAATGAGTGTGATGATAGAATTGAATTTTTTTATTGGTTTTCAAATTTATCAAAAATATTTTTGAAATATTTTTAATCAAATAAAATATATTTTTGATTTATTTAAAAAATTTAGACTTTAATACAATAATCTTATCTAAATCTAGTGTGTAATAATATAAAACATGACTTGGATAAAGCTGGAAAACCATTTGATAACAAGTTATTTAGACATATGATTAGTACTCTATGTTATCTTACTTTTAATAGACCATAAATTATTTTTTCTATTTGTCTTTGTGAAATATTTAAATCAAAACCAAAAGAATCCCATATTACTCATATTAAAATTATTTTTTGATATTTAAAAGGAATTGTTTTTTATCTCTACTTTATCCAAAAACTTCTGGTTTTGATTTAATTTCATATTTAGATACTGACTTTAGAGAGTGTATATTAGATAGAAAAAGAACCTCAGATACTTCTCACTTTTAAGAAACCCCTTAGTTTCATGGTCTAGTAAAAAGAAACATTCAATTAAATTTTCAAAATCATAGCCAGAATACATATCGGTTGGCTATTGTTGTGCACAAGTGTTGTGGATGAAACACACACTTCAGGACTTTATAATTAGTTTCAATCATATTCTTATTTTATGTGATAATACCAATGTTATTAATATTTTGAAAAATTCTTTGAGTGACTATAGGGATAATAATATTTATCTTAAACATCTTTTTTTATAGATTGTTTACATAAAGGGGATATATCTTTGGAATTGTTAAATACTAAGTATCAACTTGCTGATATATTTACTAAACAACTTCCCACTAAAAGTTTTTATTTTATTAAGGGGGTTTAAGTTTATTTCATTTTAATTAATTATTTTTAATTTTATTTTTGATATCTATTCAGTATATTAATTTTCTTTATTATGTTTTTTTAAAACACTTATTTATTTCTAAAAATCACTTGCCTTATAAATATTTTAGTCTAAAATTTTTATTTTCATATTTTATTTGGTGAAATTTAATTTTCAATTTTAAAATTACCAAATGATTTTATTCTCATTTTTTCTTGAGAAACCAAAATTTTACTTTAAAATAATCAAAGTAAAATTTTTCTCCCTCTTACCTTTGAACCAATTTCATTTTGAACTCTCAAGATCTCAATCTCTCTTGAACCCTAATTTCCAAACTCTAAACCATCTAAATATCATGATGTTAAAGACAAAGAGAACCAATGAAGTCATTCCAAGTTGATCAAAAAGGCCAATATCTTCTGGTTATAAATGAAAAGTGTTTCAAGGGAAAGTATTAGACTTTGAATAACTCTTATAGATGAATTTTTTATTAAAGAAAGTGTTGAGATTATAAGGTCTGGAGTATATGTTTAATGGAGGAAATATAAAGTATTTTTTCAAAAATATGGTAAATAATTTTTTGAGAATGCATAGTTTAGTTTCAGAGATATGTATTATGTTATATCATTTAAGTTAAATGATAAATATTTTCTTGTTTATATGGTCGAAATAGCTCAAATTTCAAATTCCCTACAATGAGTTTTTGACTTCATTTTATGATCAATGGGGGACAATATTCCCAAGTTAAAAGACATTATGAATTTTATGTTTGGAGTCTCTCACATTAGGAATATGTTTGTTAAGGATTTGTAGGTAGAATAAAAATTCTTATTCAAGTTCATTTGAAATTTTATAGTGCCAAAAATAACTGAGTTGGATAGAATTTTATTTCTATATATGTACAATATTTTTTTTATATTGAGAAAAATTAAACTGAATTTTATTCATTTTACACTGAGGTATATGAATCACTATTTCTAAAAGTATGCAAGAATATCCTTTTACCTATATAAAATAACGGTTTATATTATTCTATAAAAAAGAGGGATGATTAGTGACATTCAAACTAGAAAATGATGTCATCACATAAACATCTTACCAACTGTAATGCTCAGAAAAATTGGATTTTTCTGGAGAGAAATCAAGGGTAAGATGATACACATTGGTGTTGAGGAGAAAGAATATTTTGTATATCATGCTCAGGGGGGAGAATAGGATCTTGAATTAGGTCAGTTCTATGAGGTGTGGTGTAGAAGAAGTTGGTTAATCTTTTTCTGAAGGTGCTAGAGTGCCTCATGTAGCTGGTGGTTTAAAAAACTCTTTTATTGGTGCTACAATCATTCTAATTATTACTTGGAGAAGGAAAGTAGAAAAATATAATATCCTTACTAGGATAGGGTAATTTTTTAATTCCCTATAAATTTTCAAGATCCATCTATTGAAACAGACATTGGAGTCAAACTAGTTTAGAGGCCTAGAAAAATTAAGGATCATGTTGAGAAGAATGTACGTGTTGAGGAGGAACAAGTGGTTCAACCAGTTCTTATTGCGAAAAGGTTTGAGGAAGAAGATATTGTTGTTTTTTCTGAATTCAAATATGAATAAGTTATTTATGACCAAGAAAATATTGAGGAGGAAGATCATCTTAGTGAGTAGGTAAGTACTCCTGAAGTTGCCGTAAAAACTACGATAATTGAGGATCAGTCAATTTATTTTGTGGAATGGTCCTTGGAATAGATAGTTGAGGAATATGGTGAGGAAACAGAAGTTATTGGTGAATATTTTGAATTTCTATCATTTAAAATGGATTATATTGTAGATCCTTATATAAGGTTAGAGCAAGGATTTTCATATATTAATTCTGAGATGAATTTTGAGGAGCGTACTCATTCATTTACATTGGGTATGGTATCTAAATTCAAATAATTGAAGGATGAATATATTAAATTGAAATCAAATAAGAAGTATTCTCATAAGGCTTATAGAGAGTTAAAAAGTGTTTCTATTTCTAGAATAAAATTTAAATCTCTTAAAAAGTAATATCAAAGTTTGAAAGATAGTTCAATATCAATGATAGATTTTTATGATTTTAAAATGGATATTTTTTATCAAGTTATCCATATCAAAAGTGAAAGTGTTTCTAACTCAAATTTTAGAGATATAAAAATATTTTTCTACTTGGTCTAAATATGTGAAATATAGTACCAATCAAGCCTGGGTATCTATTTCCAAAGTGGCAAGTTCTGTAGATCTTATAAGAATAATTCAGTTATTATTAGAAGATATTATTTTAATGAGTGAAAAAAATAGATATTACAATGTGATAGTGTACCCCTACACAATTTGGTTGAAAATCATGAAGAAATGGTCGAAAATTTAACTTTAATCGATCCTAGTGTTCATTTTTTGGTTCACCAGCTAGGTGGAATAATGGATAAATATGTCCTGTCTTACAAGACTTTTTATAACTTTATAAAAGTGAACCTAATGGAAGTTATCAAGATGTTCCAAGATTCAAGGCTATTTTTGAAGGAATGGGTTAGGTGTATGAATCAAAATTTTGAGCTGTTAATGGAGGAGTTAAATGTTATACATCAGACCATATATGATTCATTAACTATATACTCTTCTTCTAATGAGCCTAAACCTTCTCATCATCTAAACCATTATACATTTGAAACTCTTAATCCAAAATTTCTTGTAATATGGGATGGTTAATAAAAATAACGTCTTTTTTTTATGTTCTGTTATCTTTTATCTTTATTTTTTTTACTTTTTTCTATTTTGTTATGTTTTGAAGCCTATTTAATTTAAAGATACATTTCCTTTTAGTTATCATAACATTCACTTATAGTTTTGTGCTACATTAAGTGTATTTTAATCTATTTTTATTCTTTCTTTTTTATTTCAGAAAAAAGGGGAATAAATTTCCACAAATACAACATTCTAATATTTGATTTAATAAATATTTTTTTGTTTGATTATTATATAAAACCTATATTTTTGTGATTATATTTTTATGGTGTGTTATCATCAAAAAGAGAGATATTGTTGGGCACATGAATGTTGATACAAAAATTTCATTTATTTATCATTGATTTTGGTGCTCCCAAACATCCACATATGTTTTACTAATAAAGGTATTTTAAGAGAATTTTTAGTTTATATTTATTGGAATATTTTTTTATTTTATCTGGAACTATAGAAGTAATTATTCTAAAGTTTTTATTTTCTCTAAGTAATCTATATATTTTTAAATAATTATGGAATAATTTTTCATACACCTATGTTTAATGTGAACTTTAGGTTTGGGAACCTAGCTTTTGATAAGGATCACTACTTTTTCTACTCTATGTTTGGACTGAATGTTAGGATTTGGAAGCTAAATTTTTTGAAGATACCCAAATTTAAGTATCTAACGTATGGTTAGTTAACCTAACATTTGAAATCAATGGTATGTTTTAAACTATACTTTTGAAGATTCCATATATAAAACAATCGCTAAATTAAAGCAGTTATCAATGGAATTTGAATTTTGGATATTTTTCTGAGATTTTAGTAATGGTTTTATAGGAGTAAATATCTTATTAAACATTTTTTGAAGACCAATTTAAATACTCTTAAACAATTGATTTAATTATTAATATTTCTAATGGAAGTTATTATTTTTTGTGGGTATTTAAATTTAAATTTTGAATATGCTTTGCATTTTTAATATAAGGATTTATTGGGTGATTTTTCTGAATCATCTTGACCAGAATCAAATCAGATTTCTTATTTATTATCAAAGTTTTGTTACCTTAAAAAGAGATATAGTGTTATTAATCGAAACTCTGTAAACAAATCTCTATTTATCTAACTCACCAAAATTCAAATATCACTTTATTATTTCTTTAGGAAAATCTAATATTGTTATTAATGATGTTTATGTTGTTTCTGTCTATTGATAATCTCCTTCCATTCATCAAAAAAAATCAGGAATACACTTTGGGGATATACATGTTTGGATATATTTTTTTATATCTATCCTATAACTAATAAGTTAGTTTTTTTGTTGTTATCTTTTTTGGATTATACTCTACAACATCCTTGAGTTTCTTCAAGAGGACTTTGTTGTGAATTCATTCTTTTATTCCTTTGAGGTTCTATTCATTTTTCAGTTGTGGCGTAAACTATGATATATACCAATTTTCCATAATCAAAATATCTTTTTTGTTAGATTTTCAACCTATTAAACTAATTTATGGTTGTCATGGTTCCTTGTAAAATAACTAAAAGACCCTATAAAATCATTGTTGTAAAGTTTCAACTACATGTACTCAGTTGTATACGTCCCTAGTAAAAGGTCATGTTTAGTGAAAATCACCAAGCTCGCGGAGGGATCATTAGTGAAGTTAGTTGAGGGATCTTTTTTCTCTGAACCACTATAAAAATTGATGAGTTCTCATCTTATTTATTTCTCACTGTATAATCTTCTTAAAGAAAATAGAAAAACATTACTTTCTGAATCAGAAAAGGAGATAAATTTTAAATTATCCAAGTGCTTTTAAAAGGAAACAATTCACCCCCCACGTGTCTTCATGTTTGTTTTGACCAACAAAATATTTTCACTACATCTACTTTACTATCTAGTTGAATACTCTCCTTCCAAAAATATCATAAATATAGAATCATGTATATCTTTTAGTGAATGATCTTTTGATAGGATGACACCTGCTACACTAGCCTACATATTCTATTTCACTTATACTCTATCACTTTAGCTCTATCCAAAAGAATTTATCCTAAATATGGTCACCAGATTTCCTCTTTCTAGTGAACTAACCTTCCATCCTTCTAGTGAAATGAAGCTCACAACACAATACAAGGGGTTTATGAGGATATATCCACTAATAAGAATTCCACATGTTATATATTTCATTAAATATTTCTATTTGTAAACATTTATATCAGTCCTTATACTTGATATTATTATTAATATATATCATGAAAAATGTTCTTTTATGTATGGATGAAAATTGTGAGGTGATTATGGTCAGGTATAATATATTGGGTGTGTCAAAGTTAATATGGTATTAATTTAATAAGTTAAGAAAGGATTTCCTTATATAAGTTAATGGAAGAAGATATCTATGACACTTTAATTGAAGTGGAACTATTTGATTAAATCCAAGGCCATGGTAGTTCATCAATAAGTTTATTTAAGAAATTTAAAGAAAGATAAATCAATCATATAGGGTGATGACACAATTATGAATCCTACTTAATGAGATTTCATGAAAAAAGGATTATATTGCATAGTTGATTTTGTAGGAATATTGTTTTCATTATGAATTATCTATGGTTTCCTTGATGTGTTTCTAGATGTTGATCTTGGACTTTAGGTAAGTTCACCTAATTCCATTGAGAAAGAGGCATATAGGGTCATATAATAATTATATATAGAATCTCATTAAGTTATAATGAATTTATTATAAATAATAAATATTACTCTAAAATTATAAAAAATAATTATTTAAGTTAAGTTGATCACATAAATTAAATCATCTAATATTTGAGTTTAAAATATGTGAGTTTAATTTTATCACTTATTACTCACAAGGTAATAAATAAATATGTATTTATTCACCAGTTTAGTGAATAGATTAATGTAAATATTTATTTAGTTACATGAATATTAAAATAAATACTTATTAATGAGTTTAGTGAATATAATATTTATTTATTTATTGAATAAATGATATTTATTTATTTATATAAGTATTTCAACATTCAAAGTTTGATAAAATTCAAAAGGAGGATTTATGATGTGAGTTGAAGGGGATGATGGAAATGATATATTTTATTTAATATCATTTAAATATTTATTTATTTACTTATCAAATGATATTTAAATATGAATATGTAAATAAATATAATATTATTATCATTTTTGTTATTAGATCTAAGAAATAATTTAGATTGAATATTTTATAAAGGATCATTAAATAATTATCAAATATTAATTGTAAGTATATATTCAACTTTATATCATTTATAGAATATTAGAGTGGTTGTGATCAATGGAGAGACTCCATAATCCCTCTCAATCCCTAAATAAAAATCCCTTAATCTCAATAATAAAGAGGGAATAAGATAAATTCCTTATTGTAATCAATGGAAAAATAATTCTAAGTACTAGGTTACTTCATGCTATCACCCATAATACCAAGAGAATTGTTTAGAGATTCATGGAGCATGTGTAAATACAAATAGAGAAATCCTCACTTGGATTATCCACCACAATGATGAAATGATAAGAGTGGTAACCAAAAATAATCAAATAAAATTATCACATTCAAGGTAATTATTATTTTAAATTGATTACAAATTAAATGTGAAAGGTCCTCTCTCTATGATTTTGGGGTTTCCTTCATTAAGTTCTTTGGATATTATCTATTGAAATAGATGAAAAATCGATATTAGCCACCGACCCATCGCATTCACTCTACCCCAAAACCTTCAAGTAGTATCAAAATGATCAAATTATAATTTATAATTATTTATTATTTTTTTGATCAATTTTCAATGTTTTTTTTTTCTTTCTTTACATTTCAATATTTTCATTATTAATCCAAAAGTCATGGTAACGTGTTCTTTTGAATTCATATTGTTAGAATGGTATGTCTGAGTATGATATACTTTATTATAACAAATGTAGGATCGAATATGTAAAATGGGATACAAAAACAAGAGGGGGTGAATTGTATACTTTAAAAATTCCTAAGAGAATTTTGTGTAACCAAAATTCACAACACCTCTAAGTTCTAAGAACTTACTTGATTCTGGAAAAATGACTCCGGAAATGAAACTTAACAAAATTTTACAGCAATTGAAATTCTACCTTAAAGCGTATAGAATCTAACTAAAACATAGTACAATTATGAGGAAGTATAGGAAATTTATAATTTCTGTAACAATACAAAATGTAGTGGAAAACTTGAAACAAAACTAGTAACAAGTAGTAAATATTTTAACCCAAAGAGAAGGGTATCCAACAACCTTGGATAAAAGTCCCTTGATTTATACTTTAAAGAAATTCTGTCTTACCCACACCAGGGTAATCCCTCGATATGAAGATCGAAGTCTGTCTTGCTATCCCTACAATCCCTCAACTATCAGGTAGTCAGCACCTCTGTCTTCCTATCCCCGGAAGCCCTCGATGGTACACAACAACAATAGGAGTAAGCCCTCAAACTTTCTAAATGAAGCTTGAGAGTTTATAAGAGAATCTCTCTCTAAAAATCACTTCAACAGCATGTAAGCACAGATGTCAAAGATCAGTATTTAGTGTGTTCAAATGAGCTACTGTTTATAGGCATGGCTCCAATGGTCGGCTCCCTCCTCCAATGGTCATATTCTTCCTTGAATTTCAGAGGGACCTATACACATTTCACTCAAACAATGTTTAGTTGATAACTGAAGGAATGATATTGTTTTAAAATAGAACAAGTGAAAACATAACCAAAAACTGATATTCAGAATGTAAGAAAATATGAATGTTCGGGATGTAAGTAAATGAATTCGGAATCTATAATACAGGGATATTCGGATTCTATTTATCAAAAGAATTCAGAGTCGAACTTCATACAAGTTTGTATCCATAACTCATAATCGGAATTCATAATTAGAATTCTTAATGAGAATTCGTAATTAGAATTCATTATCAAAATTCGTAATAAGAATTTGTAATCAGAATTCATCATCATAATTCGTAATGAGAATTCGTAATCAGAATTCTTCATCAGAATTCATAATGAGAATTCATAATCAGAATTCATCATCAGAATTCGTAATGAGAATTCGTAATCAGAATTCATCATCAGAATTCGTAATGAGAATTAAAAATCAGAATTCATCATCAGAATTCGTAATGAGAATTCGTAATCAGAATTCATCATCATAATTCATAGTTAGATCTTTATACCAGTTCATAATCAGAATTCAGAGTTGAACTTCTTAAAAGTTTGTAATGGGAATTTGGATCCTAAAACAGAATGCTTCATGTCTAAGTATTATACAATTCCGAGTTTTTAGATATGAATCTGATTTTTATACTTAAGAAAAATTATGATTTGAGCAATGAAGTCTAGGTAATGGTAGATTTCCTTGGGTAAAGAAATTTTCCTTATAGAAGTAAATATAGGTTAAAATCAGAATTGCTTTAAGATAAGGTGTTTGTGATTTTTAAAACAAGAAGTAATGGAAAGTTCATAAGGAAAACCTTATTGACTCAACAATCTCCCCCTTTTTGGAAAGCACAAACATACTTCAAAAATGAATATAAGGACTTAGAAAAAGATTTTCTAGACTTTGAAATAAATCTTATCTCACTTTGTTCATGTACAAAGGTGAATACAACTAACGCCCCCTTAGGCTTTGGAACTCTAAGGATAGTATTCTAGATTTCCAGAATGGGATTTTCATTATGAATATGGAAATCTTTGTAATGAGAACTCCCCCTTGAATAAACTCTCCCTTACTTAGGGATATATCTTTTTCTTTCTCTTATTTATAATTCTTTTTCCTTATCCCCCTTTTTGATTTTCAAAAAGAGTTTTAGGGAATGGAAAATAATAAAGTACCTGAAATATTAGTGTAGACAACCAAACAGACAACAAAAATTCTATTAGGATTGAAATAATTAGTACAAGGAAATACATTACAACAAAAGATCATATTGGGTCTGTTTGTCTTCTTTTTCCTTGGGTATTAACTTCTTTATAAAGGTTTTTAACTTCTTTAACTCTTTGTGATCCTCCTCATCTTGCTTTTATAAGGCATTAATCCTATCATCTTGAGACTTCAGAGCCTCAGACTGAGCCTTAAGAACTTCATCCTGCTTTACAATCTTATCTTTGATTTCAATACGGAGATCTCTTTCCCCCTTCCAGATTTGAGCAACATAGTTAAACTTCCCATTCAGATCCTTCACCTGTTGATTCTGAATATTTCTTTCTAGGGTCAGCTTTTCTTCAAAACTAGTTGTAAGATCTTTGATCCTTCCATCTTCTATATCAAAAGCTTCCTTTACTCCATCTTGAAATTCATCAAGCTCACTCATTTCTTGAATTGATCTCTTTAACCAGGTAGCTATCTTCTTTCATGACTTCCTATGAGCTTCGTAGCCTATAAGAAAAGTTTTGAAATCTAATTCTATCTTGACACACTTGTCCATCACCATGGACACCGAATCTGATTTCTAATTAAGAGTGTATTGGGGCATTTGGAATCTAGAATCTATGCTTGTAAAAGTTGGAATAGAACCGACTATCTTCTTCAAAGATTTCTCCACAAAATCATGACCAAGTGAAGATGACTCCGAATCCGAGACATTACATGGTGAGAGTGGTTTTTAAAGCTCAACAAGCTTCCTTTTTGAAGTTCCTTAAACTTTCTTCCTATTCACTATAGATTTTCTTTGAGTATCAACCATCACTTTCTTACCCTTATCAATCTTCGGTATGACTTGCTCATCAGGAGATTTCTGCTCGCTATCAGATAATTGAAAAAATCTATCTTCATCAATTTTTTCTTTTCCAGATCCTTCCTCAATAAAGTTCTTTTCATAAATTTCTTCCTCAGATAATTCATTTACTTCTTCTTCTTCCTTGTCTTCATCTTTCTTTCTATATTTCTCTTCTTCCTTTCCAGGAGTGACAAGCTTCGAGGACTCAGCCTCAGATTATCGGACTGATAATTTCTCTGATGGGTTTGCCTTATCTTGATATTCTTAAACATGCTTAATCAGATCATATATATCACCACTTTATTCTTATACTTATTCTTCTTCTTCTTCTAATTCCACCTCTTCGACTTCTTCAACAAATTATTTCTCTTTATATTTTTTCGGAGTGAAGAAATTATTCCCCGGAGTCTTAGGTAATGGCTCTACTAGGAAAGTTTTCAGTACTGGAATATTCTCGAAAGCTACTTTTGTGGCTTTTAAAAGAGATTGTACAACTTCATCCTCAGACATTTTCTTCTTCATCTTATTCTCTTTTTCTTTCTTCTCAAGGTATTCAGTAGTCTTCTCCCTTAAAGACTTAGCTTTAGTAGGATCCAAGACGAACTGTGGCTCCCCTTATTTTCTCTTTTCCTTATCTTCCCTCTGCTTTTCAAGCACCTCATCTAGATAATATTTTTGTTTCTTGGGTTTAGTAGGTGCGGATTGGACTTCCTTAGCTTTGGGGGTTTTTTCTGTTTCCTCCACTTCCTTCAGCTTTATTTTCTTTCCTGCTTTCTTTGATGGTTCGACTTTTTCAACAATTTCCAGATTGGATTCTGCCTCATCCTCAGGAAGATCATAGAACTCTCATGTCTCCTTAGAATATCCCATATTTATTCTTTTCATAGTGTCATCACTAACAAGAATAACTTTGAAATTCTGAATATTGGAACTGCATGCAATCTTGAATTATTCAAGACACTGAACTATCATCTTTGAAAGTAAGGCAGGATACATGATAATTTGGGCTCTTAAGTTTCCATTGTAGATGTTCTGAATTGTAATAAGAACATGCCTCATCAAATTTATTTTCTGTAGATTTACCAATAAATCTAAGAAATATATGTCACTCTTCTTGAGGGTATCTTTGTCACCTTTTATCGGTACTAAAAAACCTTGTACCCATAGATGAAGGATCCGGTTGTTAGAAGATAGATGGGAAATCTTTGTTTTCTTGACTTCAAAAATTCTAAGACATTCCAAAGCCTTTACCTTTAAAAAACTACCTTGAACCTATGGCAGTTTGTGAGAGAAAAATTCAGCTTCACCTTTATATTTCATCCCCACCAAACTCGCAGCCTTGGTGTAGGAAATTTTGTAGGTTTTTTCATAAGATTTGAATGAAAACTTATCTTTTTCATCTTCCTTAACGAAACACACTGAATCATAAAACTCTATGAGTAAATCCAGATACATCGAGTCTTGAACACCTAGATTATATATGCAGAAATCTTCCCATCCATTTAACTTGATATTCTTAGAAATTATAGAATCATACTTGAAAAAGTTCGTATGCACCAACCTTTCCCTATATACTTTCCATTTTGATATTTTCTTCATGGTAGACATTTCTTGGGAAGAATCTTCCATAGACATTCAGACTAGAGGAACTCTGAGAGATTTGGAATGATCTTAAGAAGGGTGGAAGAGATTCAGCATGCGAAAGCTTTGAAAACCGATGTGGGACAACCCTTCGGGGTTCCTTTTTATAGGTGATGAAAGTGACCTTTCATCTTCCAAATCCAATCTAATGGTTGAAAAACTCTCTGATCTGATCTGATGGTTGAAAACATACCCGCAAGAAAATCTTGAAACTGATCTTTTTAGGTTTTAAGAAAAACATTCAAATTTGAGAAGAAATGAATCTGAAAAATTAAAATAAAATACCAACAAGTAAAAGTAACTACGAATACTTGAGTGAAGAAATCAAACCTTTCAGATTGTCTAGGAAGATTATTCATAATAGGTGATATTCTTTTTGAAGTAAATTTGACTATGAAAAACTCACTATGAAAAACTCAAGAATAAAAACTCACTACGGAAAACTTAATAAAAAAAACTCACTATAAAAAACATAAGATGAAAAAATCACTATGAAAAACTTAAGACGAAAAAATCACTATGAAAAACTTAAGATCTAAAAGTTTTATTGCAAAAACTTTGAGAACCAAAACTCGGTTAAAAAATCATGAGTATGAAAATTCCCATTACAAAAATTCCCATTATTAAAATTTCCAGTATGAAAATTTCCAGTATGAAAATTTCCATTACAAAAATTTCCATTAAGAAAATTTAAAAAACTAACTATGAAAATTTTCATTACGAAAAGTTTGAAAAACTTCAATAACAGATGTACTCCCCCTATGAAAAGGAGTTTATTACTGTAAGGAGATTGGTTCAACAGAATGTTAATGGAGAAATATTACCTCATAGTTATCATTACTAACTTATATTTAATGTATTTAAATCTATCAGAGGATAAGGATTTTGTGAAAATATCAGCAAGTTGATCTTGCGTTCCGATAAATTAAAGAATGATATCTTCTTTTTGTGTGTGATATCTGAGAAAGTGATGCCTAAAATATTTATGTTTTGCATTAGAGTTATGTGTAGGTTTTTTACTAAGGGCAATGGCACTTGTGTTATCACACATAATTTGAGTCTTAGTAAAACTAAAGCCATAGTCTGTGAGTGTGTGTTGCATCCACAACACTTGAGCACAACAACTTCTAGCTGCTACATATTCAGCTTCAGCAGTAGAGAGTGCTACAGAATGTTGCTTCTTGCAAGACCAAGAAAATAATGAATCTACTAAGAAATGACAGGTTTTGAATGTACTCTTTCTATCCATTATACAACCACTAAAATCAGCATCAGAAAAGTTTTTTAAGACAAAATCATTTCCAGAAGTATAAAACTGTCTTAAATCCATGGTTCCCTTTAAATAGTGAAAAATTCTTTTCACTTCCTTTAAATGATATTCCTTAGGATTGGATTGATATCTTGCACATAAGCATAATGAAAACATTACGTCTAGATGACTAGCTGTCAAGTAAAGTAGACATCCTATCATACCTCTAAAGGTTGTTTGATCTACTTGTTTTCCAGATTCATCAAGATCAAGTGTATTTGAAGTACCAATGGGAGTACTTATACTCTTAGTGTTGTTATATCCATACTTCTTAAGAAGATATTTAATATACTTATGTTGGTATATATAGATCCCTTCTAGTTTTTGATATATTTGAAAACCTAGGAAAAATGTTAACTCACCCATCATACTCATTTCAAACTCATATTTCATTATATTTGAAAAGGAATCAGTCAAGGATTGCTGAGTTGAACTAAATATAATGTCATCAACATAAATTTGAACAATCATAACATTTTTCTTATCTTTATTTATAAAAAGGTTTGGATCTTCTGTAACATCCCAAGTAAGTAATGAATAATAGATATTTTTATCTATGTCTATTAATGAATTAGATAGTGTTTTAGAGGCTTAAAATGAAAATAAATTCAATCTTAAGCATGAAATACACTAATATTTTTAAAATATTGTTTTAATGACGTTTGATGGCAAACCATTTTTAAATCTATCTTTTGACAATTTTATAAGCTATTTTTTTCAAAATAAACTTATTCTTTATTATTGGGACATCAAAATTTACTTTGTGTGAATTTTTGGTATTTTTCCGATAAAGTTCATTTTTTTAATGAATAGTGAAAATGTTGTATTTTAATTCAAAACCTCTTTTTAATCTAATTTATTTATAAGATTAGATTATCTTTTGAATTGGTTTTGAAGTGAAATTAGAATATATTTTTACCATTTAATCCAATTTTGGTCATTGGAATCAATTTCACTTTGAAATTGGACTTAAACTAGTGTCAATCTTTTGATACTTATTGTTTCATAAAAACACGCTATTTGTCATGACAGCGGGAATTAATTATTAAATTAATTAATGTAACTTATATGATTTGAATTTTTCAAAATAGACATCATTTTCTAATTCAGAATATCAAATATAGCTTAGGGTGAAGTTTTGATATTTTTCTGAAAAACTTCAATTTTTGATGAATAGTGAAACCACTAAGTGGTAGTTAAAGAAACTGATTTTTCGTTTAAATGAAACATTGCCACTTCTGTGATTTGATTTTCAAAAATCAGATATACATGGTTTTCATTAAGATGTAAAATGTGGTTCAATGAGATTAAAATAATTTTTTGGTGAATAGTTACTTTTAAGTTCTTAATCGCGATTAGAGGTAATTAGTGTAATTTAAGGTAAAAATAATGTTTTAATAAAATGAGATGAGCTTGACACATGTCCTACCCTCATTGGATGTGTCATGGACGACCAAGAAAATACATGGGTCAACTTGGGGACCCCATGGAGCCACTTTGGTTGGGAAATTACATAAATAACTTTTTATTAAATGTTAAAGTAAAAATGACACAAACATGAGATGTTTTACTAAAATAATTTTTACATGGGGTTATACAAGTTATATTTTTTTACTATAAATATTCATTAGAAATATAAAAATATTTCCTACATCATGATATTTTTTTTATAATTTTTAGACATTAAATATATTAAATTATTTATGACATCATGATGATGCAGCGATTACCTCATTAATAAAGGATTTAAATAAAATGAAAAGATAATGTAACATATATGACCTACACATGTCCAAAACCTATTGTATGGGTATATTTAGAACCCTTATCACCTTACCCTCTAATTATATCAATGTGGGACCTTTTGAATCCGAACATCATTTTAAAATAAAGTAACTTTTCTTTACTTTCCAGGAGTGCCCCTCCTCTCCTCTTATAAAAGGCTCCCACCTCTACCTCTTTACCCACACTTCCAAAGCCTTTGTCTCGGCCAAACCCTGCCCATTTTGTCTCTCCACATCCCTATCTTACTCCTTGAAGCATCAATTTGTTCAGAAGTCTTCCCAAGGAATCCTTTGAGCTCAAATCTAAGAGAGTTACCCGATTTTGAGGTAATGTGTTCACTTGTGTTATTTTGTTTTATTTTGCTTATCCAACCCCCTAAACTCTTTTTATTAATTTATTTTGTAACAACTACAGTATCTTCAATATACTAGTATGCTTTTATAATAATAATTCTAGCTACACTTACACACATCTACATCTAATGGTTAAAGAACATACTGTTTCTGTGGTTGGCGAATTTCTGCCTCATGAAACGATTATTGTTCAATCTTCTTTTAAACACCTTTAATGGTGGCCATTAAGATGTCACTATATTTTTATATGATATATATTATGTTTATGTTTCCCTTATTCTTCTGTATTTTTCATTTGTGGTATACCTTTATGGTTTCCATTGTGGGTAAACACGATAATTTCATTTTAGGAAGTGCGGAATACCGCCCCCTCAAAGTGATTTGATTCTTTAATGCCATATGTGGGACGTATAAAGGATGGATTTAAAGTTATTATATATGATTTTATAATGGAATTATAATATACCTCTATATCATTATTATTTCTTCACATTAAATTATGAGATATAAATGAAAGTAGCGTTCATGCGTACGTACGACTTACCGTCTCCATGAACGGTGCATTCCATTTCTTATCCCCAAATGTAATGTACTATTATAAGTACATATATATAATGAATATATATGATTTATGTTACATATAAATGATTAATATAATTCTATAATTA
The DNA here is from genome assembly GCA_963277665.1 of Viscum album. NCBI lineage: Eukaryota > Viridiplantae > Streptophyta > Magnoliopsida > Santalales > Viscaceae > Viscum > Viscum album. The sequence goes on along the minus strand of OY728130.1, from coordinate 2,127,190,822 downwards.
AAATATACATATCTCTCATTTATTTTTAATTCCATTAATATGACAAAGAAATGAAAGTAGCGTTCATGCGTACATACGGCTTACCGTCTCCATGAACGGTGCATTTCATTTCTTACCTCTAAATTATTATGTGATATTATAAATACATGTATATGCTAGATATATATGATATATATGATATCAAAATCAGGAATATCATTCTGGATATAAAGAACCTTTGACCACATGAACAACATGTAATTGTAAGAAGTCAACTTTCGACTTAAGAACCAAATATCGACAAAACAAACATTATTAACTTAAATGGTTACGTAATGTTTATAATAATGAAATAAGTGATATAAAAGGAATAATGAACTTGAAAAAGGTTCTTAAGCAAATATAAATTAACTCAAGTTTATTATTCAGGACGTTAAAGAACGATCGAGTCAAGTCGGACCCGAGGTAAGGGACTTCATCTCAATCTCCTTTCATTGAGGCATATTTTATTTTATACACAACTATATTTTATACGGTGTATAAACCCCTTTGACTTTTACTTTTATACAAAAGGAATCTTTTTCTACGAAGATTTTTACTAAATGACAAAAAGGAATGTTTCTTTTAACATACGCGGTGACAACAACCTTTTCCGCCGCCGCGAGTATTATTTGGTATTTGGCTTCCTAAAAAAGACGTAGTGTTTTTTTAAAATGAAATAAATACTATATACTCCTTCATGTATTTTGGTATTGAAAATGATTTTTTATAATGGATATTTTATGTCAATATATTTAAGTGATATATTGTGATCAAAGTGTGGAAATGTTTTCTTTCCATTATATTTGTTTTATGTCTTATGATTTTTATAATGGTACTTGGACATTTGACGGGTGGTTACGTGATAAACCATATGATGGGTGGTGTCGTGAATACCAGGACGGGTGGTTACGTTATAACCTCCAATGTATTGGGTATGGAAGTCGGTCGTATGGCTATTCCATTAAGTATGTATGGAAGTTTGCCGTATGGATATTCCATTAAGTGATATGTGTGGAAGTCGACCGTATGGTTATTGCACTTAAGTATGCTTATGTCCCAAGTTACCTTTATATGTTATGTGATCTTTTTATGGGTTTTATGGTAATCTTTTGGTTAAAAAAGGGTAAGTAATGATCTTTTATTTAGTGAATAGTTTTTACTACTTCATAAAGGTGAAAAGTATTACTTTGATAAAGTATACATGGTTTACTTGTTGTTTTGATAAACTAACAGTTTTCATTGTTTGTGTATCCCTTACTGAGATCTTTATGCTCACCCCTAGTTTTTTTGAAATGTTTTTCATAGGACCTAATGTGGAATAGGGTCAAGGATGGGATCAAGGGAAAGTCATGCTATATAAAACTTGGAACTAGACATGTTTCTTTTTAAGAGTTTTTTTTATTCTATGGACACTTAGTAGAAGTGTATACTTTGTAATCTTTTGAGATGTAGTAGTTATGTTCTAATTATCTAAAACTCTAAACCTGAAAAGATCCTCAATGTGAATTATTCATTTAATTCAATATTAAGAGATTTTTAAGGTCGGGGCCTTGTAGTTGGTATCAGAGGTCGGTTTAGAAAACTTTAGGAGTTAGAAAATTGTTAAATTATAAGTTAATTTATGGTATGACTGAAGTGATATAGCATTTAAAGATTACCATGTTGCTTCACCTAAGATATTTCTGTGTTCAGAATGGTTTTCCGTAGAGGAAACAAAGCAGCTATGTTGGTACGACATCAGGAGGAAGAAAACCTTTCAAATCAGCAACCTGAGATGGTCGGAATCAGAACTGAACAGTTTGTTGCAGTGATGGCGCAGTTGACTCAAGCAATAAATGGTGGTCGTATCCATGCACGAGATCATCCAGATCAACCACAGAGGAACATTTCAATGGTGGAACATTTCATGAGGCAACATCCCCCATCATTCAGAGGATCATCTGACCCTGTGTTAGCTGAAGGGTGGATTAAATCACTGGAGAATATTTTCGATGTCATGGGGTGTTCAGACAATCAAAAGGTTAGTCTTGTTATTTACCATTTGGAGGGTGAAGCAGATCAGTGGTGGTCGTTGGTTAAAAATATCAGGGACGCTGATGAGATTGATGCTCTCTACTTGGATGAATTCAAAGGTATGTTTCTTGAAAAGTATTTTCCTAAGGCTGTTCGAATTAGGACGGAAAAGAAATTCTCGGAATTGAGGAAAGAGGAAGACTCAGTGGATGCCTATGAAGAAAGGTTCACTCGATTGGCAAGGTATGCTCCAAATTTTATCCGAGACCTTGATAGTAAAATCAATCGTTTTTACTCAGGATTAAATCCAAAATATCGAAGGTCATTAGCTTCTCGTGAGTTTAAAAGTTATTAAAAGCTTGTTTGATGTGCTGAGAAGGTGGAGATGGAGTTTTCCGATGATCAAGTGTTCTATAACAACCAACAGAAGAATAGACTGAGGTGGAAGGAGAAAGGGAAGAATTATTCAAAAAAGTCTGATGGTAAGAAATCTAAGTTTCCAGTTTGTGATAAATGTGGAAAAAGGCATGCTAGGGAATGTCTTATGAATTCTGGAAAGTGCTACCGATGTGGTAATATGGGACATAAGGCTCGTGATTGCACTAAGAATGATCAAGGTGATGGTAAGTTCAAATTTTATTTACAGTTAGTGAAATGTTTTTAGTGCAATGAGATGGGTCACTATGCAAACGAGTGTCCGACAAAGAGCTCGAGTGATGGGAAGCATTTATACTACAAGCAGAAAGGGGTGGTGAAATCCTTTGCAACTACTTCAGCAAATGTCGGGCCATCAAATGAAGTCGTATCAGGTAATTTTTTTTGTTTTTTCAGATTATGCCAGTGTGTTGTTTGATTCGGGGTCTACACATTCTTTCATCTCTGAAAACTTTTCTAGTAAAATGGGAATACCATATCAAGAAATGACTCTTGAACTTTTGGTAAAAACACCTAGTGGAAATGTTGAGGCAAAAAGAATTTATAATAATCTTCATATCCTTATCTGTGGAAAGAACCTACTTGAAAACCTTATTGTTCTACCTCTAGTAGAGTTTGATGTTATATTGGGTATGGATTGGCTCTTTATTTACCATGATAAGATTGACAGTAGAGCTAAAGAAGTTTCTTTTCAGAAAGACTTTCAGTTTGTGTACAAGAATGAACCCTTACTGTTGATAACATATCAAGAGGCCGAGAAACTTATAAAAGATGGAAATAAATGTTACCTTGCACACATCGTTGAAAATAAAGGAACTGTTCAGATTAATGATGTGCCAGTGGTAAATGAGTATCCTGATGTCTTTCCTGATGATTTTCTTGGAATAATACCAGATCGGGAAGTTGAGTTTACTGTTGACTTAGTTCCTGATGCTAAGACAATTTCAAAACCCCCTTATCGAATGGATCAAATTGAACTTTTAGAGTTGAAGGAGCAATTTCATGATTTATTAGAGAAAGGTTTCATTCGACATAGCACTTCACCATGGGGTGCTCCTGTCTTGTTTGTTAAAAAGAAAGATGGCTCAATGAGACTTTGCATTGATTATAGGGCCTTGAATAATATTACTATTAAGAACAAGTATCCTTTGCCTCATATCGATGATTTGTTTGATCAGCTCCAGGGAGCTCAATATTTTTCGAAGATTGAATTGAGGTCGGGGTGCCATTAGTTGAAAGTAAAAGAAGCAGATGTTACAAATACTATGTTTAGTACTAGATATGGCCATTATAAATTTGTAGTTATTCCTTTTGGGTTAACCAATGCACCTGTTGTATTCATGGACCTTATGAATAGAATTTTCCATGAGTTCTTGGATAAGTTTTTGGTTGTTTTCATCGATGATATTTTGGTGTTTTCTAAATGTAAAGAGGAGCATGAAAGTCATTTAAGGGTTATCTTGCAAACCTTAAAAGAAAATAAACTATATGGAAAATTCAGCAAGTGTGAGTTTTGGTTACAACAAATTTCTTTCTTGGGTCACATTGTTTCAAAAGATGGCATAATTGTTGATCTGGCTAAAAAAAAGTTGTTGAAGAATGGAGAAGACCCACAAATGTAACCGAGATCCATAGTTTTCTTGGTTTGGCAGGTTACTACTGAAGATTTGTTGAAAATTTTTCATGGTTATCTAGTCCAATGACTAAGATAACTCGTAAGGGTGTTAAGTTCATCTGGACAAAAGAATGTGATGATTGTTTTCAGGAGTTGAAAAGAAGATTGGTGAATTCTCCAGTTTTGGCACTTCCTTCCAGGAATGGTGAGTTTTTTATATACAGTGATGCTTCGTTGAAGGGACTTGGATGTGTCCTTATTCAAAATGATCAGGTAATTTCTTATTCTTCACGTTAGTTTAAAACTCATGAGGTAAATTACCCTACACATGATTTGGAATTAGCTGTTGTTGTTTTTGCTTTAAAAATTTTGAGGCATCATTTGTATGGAGTAAGTGTGAAATATATACTGATCACAAAAGTTTAAAGTATATATTCACTCAGAAATAATTGAACATGAGACAGAGGAGATGGCTGGAATTAATCAAGGATTATGATTGTACAATTCATTACCATCTAGGAAAATCAAATAAAGTGGCCAATGCTTTAAGTCGAAAAAGTAATGCTTCATTAACCATGTTACGTTTGGAACGAGATCCTTTGGTTTTTGATTTAATGAACTTTGGAATAGAAGTTGTTGGTGCAGGAAGTTCTTCTGTTTTGTTTCAGGTATCAGTGTGATCATCCCTATCAAACAGAATCAAGCAAGCACAGAAGCAAGACAGTGAGTTGCAGAAAAAGTTAGAGCTGGTTCAGAAGGGTAAGTTTCCTGAATTAAACATTGATAATGATTGTTTTTTGAGGTTTGGGAAGAGATTATGTGTGCCTTGTGATTCACAGTTGAAGAATGAGTTGTTATGTGAGGCTCATAGTTCCCCATTTTCAGTTCATCCTGGCAGTACTAAGATGTACAGAGATCTGCGGGAGTATTACTGGTGGGATGGAATGAAAAGAGATATTGCTGATTTTACTGTGAAGTGTTTGACTTGTCAGCAGATTAAAGCAGAGTGGCAGTTACCGAAAGGGATGCTTCAGCCTTTACCAGTGTCATAGTGGAAATGGGAGAATATATCCATGGACTTTGTTGTGGGATTACCGAAGACATCTCGAGGTAATAATGCAATCTGGGTTATTGTCGATCGATTGACCAAATCTTCTCATTTCCTTGCCATACGAGATACTTTTTCCCTAGATCAACTTTCCCGTTTGTATCTTAAAGAGATATTCAGGTAACATGGAGTTACTCTCTCCATTGTATCTGACCGTGATCCCAGGTTTACTTCTAACTTTTGGAAAGGCCTTCAGAAGTTGTTGGGTACTGAATTAAATTTTAGTACAGCTTTTCATCCTCAATCAGACGGGCAGTCAGAACGAACAACTCAGACCTTGGAGGATATGCTACGAGCTTGTTCGATGGATTATCAGGGAAGTTGGGACCAACATCTTTATTTGGTTGAGTTTTCTTATAATAACAGTTTTCATTCCAGTATACAGATGGCACCATTTGAGGCATTATATGGGAAGCGGTGTCGAAATCCAGCATTTTGGGATGAAGTGGGTGAAAGGAAGTTTATGGGACCAGAATTGGTAAAAGATATGGCAGAAAAAGTTCAGTTGATTCAGAAACGCATGAGAACAGCTCAGAGTAGGCAGAAGAGTTATGCGGATAAATGGAGGAAGGATCTATCTTTCGAGGTAGGTGATCATGTTTTTCTCAAAGTCTCACCATGGAAAAGTTTGATGTGATTTGGTAAGAAAGGAAATCTGAGTCCAAGGTTCATTGGACCATATGAAATTCGGGAGATAGTTGGATCAGTTGCTTACCGAGTGTCTTTACCTCTGAGTTTATCTCAGGTACACAATGTTTTTCATGTTTCGATGTTGATAAAGTATATGCCAGATCCAGCTCATGTTTTGAGTCCAGACGTAGTTCAGCTGGAAGAGAACCTATCATATGAGGAACAACCGGTCTAGATTCTTGACCACAGGTATCAAGTGTTACGGAATAAGGTGATTAATCAGTTAAAGGTTTTGTGGAAAAACCACTTGATGGAAGAGGCAACATGGGAATCTGAAAATGCAATGAGGGATAGGTACCCCCATTTATTCGATAAGTAAATAAATTGTGGGGACGCAATTTTCTAAAGGGGGGAAGGATGTAACATCCCAAGTAAGTAATTAATAATAGATATTTTTATCTATGTCTATTAATGAATTAGATAGTGTTTTAGAGGCTTAAAATGAAAATAAATCCAATCTTAAGCATGGAATACACTAATATTTTTAAAAGATCGTTTTAATGCCTTTTGATGGAAAACCATTTTTAAATCTATATTTTCACAATTGTATAATCTATGTTTGTCAAAATAAACTTATTCTTTATTATTGGGACATCAAAATTTACTTTTTGTGAATTTTTGGTATTTTTCCAAAAAAGTTCATTTTTTAATGAATAGTGAAAATGTTGTATTTTAATTCAAAAACTCTTTTTAATCTAATTTATTTATAAGATTATATTATCTTTTGAATTGGTTTTCAAGTGAAATTAGAAAATATTTTTACCATTTAATCCAATGGTGGTCATTGGAATCAATTTCACTTTGAAATTGGACATAAACTAGTGTCAATCTTTTGATACTTATTGTTTCATAAAAACACGCTATTTGTCATGACAGCGGGAATTAATTATTAAATTAATTAATGTAACTTATATGATTTGAATTTTTCAAAATAGAAATCATTTTTGAATTTGGAATATCAAATATAGCTTAGGGTGAAGTTTTGGTATTTTTCTAAAAAACTTCAATTTTTGAGGAATAGTGAAACCACTAAGTGGTAGTTAAAGAAACTGATTTTTCGTTTAAATGAAACATTGCCACTTCTGTGGTTTTATTTTCAAAAATCATACATAATGGTTTTCATTAATAATTAAAATGTGGTTCAATGAGATTAAAATAATATTTTGGTGAATAGTAACTTTTAAGTTCTTAATCGCGATTAGCGGTAATTAGTGTAGTTTATGGAAAAAATAATGTTTTAATAAAATTATATGAGCTTTACACATGTCCTACCCTCATTGGATGTGTCATGGACGACCAATAAAATCCATGGGTCAACTTGGGGACCCCATGGAGACACTTTGGTTGGGAAATGACATAAATAACTTTTTATTAAATGCTAAAGTAAAAAATGACACAAACATGAGATGTTTTACTAAAAAAAATTTTAAATGGGGTTATAAAAGTCAGATTTTTTACTATAAGTATTCATTATAAATCTAAAAATATTTCCTAAATCATGATATTTATTTTATAATTTTTATACATTAAATATATTAAATTATTTATGACATCATGATGATGCAGTGATTACCTCATTAATAAAGGATTTAAATAAAATGAAAAGATAATGTAAATTCTATGACCTATACATGTCCAAAACCTATTGGATGGGTATATTTCGAACCCTTATCACCTTACCCTCGAATTATATCAATGTGGGACCTTTTGAATCCGAAACTCATTTTAAAATAAAGTAACTTTTCTTTACTTTCCAAGAGTGCCCCTCCTCTCCTCTTATAAAAGGCCCCCACCTCTACCTCTTTACCCACACTTCCAAAGCCTTTGCCTCAGCCAACCCCTGCCCATTTTGTCTCTCCACATCCCTATCTTACTCCATGAAGCCTCAATTTGGGCAGAAGTCTTCTCAAGGAATCCTTTGAGCTCAAATCTAAGAGAGTTACCTGATTTTGAGGTAATGTGTTCACTTGTGTTCTTTTGTTTTATTTTGCTTCTCCAACCCCCTAAACTCTTTCTATTAATTTATTTTGTAACAACTCCAGTATCTTAAATATACTAGGATGTTTTTATAATAATAATTCTAGCTACACTTACACACATCTACATCTAATGGTTAAAGAACATACTGTTTCTGTGGTTGGCGAATTTCTGCCTCACGAAATGATGATTGTTCAATATTATTTTAAACACCTTTAATGGTGGACATTAAGATGTCACTCTATATATATATGATATATATTATGTTTATGTTTCCCTTATGCTTCTGTATTTTTCATTTGTGGTATACCTTTATCGTTTCCATTGTGGGTAAACACGATAATTTCATTTTAGGAAGTGTGGACTACCTCCCCCTCAAAGTGATTTGATTCGTTAATGCCATATGTGGGACGTATAAAGGATTGATTTAAAGTTATTATATATGATGTTATAATAGAATTATAATATACCTCTATATTATTATTATTTCTTCCCATTAAATTATGACATAGAAATGAAAGTAGCATTCATGCGTACGTACGGCTTACCGTCTCCATGAACGGTGCATTTCATTTATTATCCCCAAATATAATGTACTATTATAAGTACATATATATAATGGATATATATGATGTATGTTACATCTAAATGATTAATATAATTCTGGAATTAAAATATACATACCTATCATTTAGTTTTAATTCCATTAATATGACATAGAAATGAAAGTAGCGTTCATGCATACGTACGGCTTACCGTCTCCATGAACGGTGCATTTCATTTCTTAACTCTAAATGATTATGTGATATTATAAATACATGTATATGCTAGATATATATGATATATATGATATCCAAATCAGGAATGTCATTCTGGATATAAAGAACCTTTGACCACACGAACAACATGTAATTGTAAGAAGTCAACTTTCGACTTAAGAACCAAATATCGACAAAACAAACATTATTAACTTAAATGGTTACATAATGTTTATAACATGGAAATAAGTGATATAAAAGGAATAATTAACTTGAAAAAGGTACTTAATCAAATATAAATTAACTCAAGTTTATTATTCAGGACGTTAAAGAACGATCGAGTCAAGTCGGACCCGAGGTAAGAGACTTCATCTCAATCTCCTTTCATTGAGCCATATTTTGTTTTATACACAAAAATCTTTTATACGGTGTATAAACCACTTTTACTTTTACTTTTATACAAAAGGAATCTTTTTCTACGAAGAGTTTTACTAAACGACAAAAAGGAATGTTTCTTTTAACGTACGCGGTGACAATGACCTTTTCTGCCGCCGCGAGTATTATTTGGTCTTTGGCTTCCTAAACAAGTCGTAATGTTTTTTTTAAAATATAATAAATACCATATACTCCTTCATGAATTTTGGTATTGAAAATGGTTTTTTATAATGGATTTGTTATGTCAATATATTTAAGTGATATATTGTGATCAAAGTGTGGAAATGTTTTCTTTCCATTATATTTATTTTATGTCTTATGATTTTTATAATGGTACTTGGAAATTTGATGGGTGGTTACGTGATAAACCATATGACGGGTGGTTCCGTGAATACCAGGATGGGTGTTTACGTTATAACCTCCAATGTATTGGGTGTGGAAGTCGGCTGTATGGCTATTCCATTAATTATGTATGGAAGTTGGTAGTATGGCTACTCCATTAAGTGATATGTGTGGAAGTCGACCGTATGGTTATTCCACTTAAGTATGTTTGTGTCCCAAGTTACCTTTATAAGTTATGTGATCTTTTTATGGGTTTTATGGTAATCTTTTGGTTACAAAAGGGTTAGTAATGATCTTTTATTCAGTGAAGAGTTTTTACTACTTCATAAAGGTGAAAAGTATTACTTTGATAAAGTATACTTGGTTTACTTGTTGTTTTGATAAACTAACAGTTTTCATTCTTTGTGTATCCCTTACTGAGATCTTTATGCTCACCCCAAGTTTTTTTGAAATGTTTTTCACAGGACCTAATGTGGAATAGGGTCAAGGATGGGATCAAGGGAAAGTCATGCTATATAAAACTTGGAACTAGACATGTTTCTTTTTAAGAGTTTTTTTTATTCTATGGAAACTTAGTAGAAGTGTCTACTTTGTAATATTTTGAGATGTAGTAGTTATGTTATAATTATCTAAAACTCTAAACCTGAAAAGATCCTCAATGTGAATTATTCATTTAATTCAATATTAAGAGATGTTTAAGGTCGGGGCCTTATAGTTGGTATCAGAGGTCGGTTTAGACAACTTTAGGAGTTAGAAAATTTTTAAATTATAAGTTAATTTATGGTATGAATGAAGTGATATAGCATTTAAAGATTACCATGTTTCTTCGCCTAATATATTTCTGTGTTTAGAATGGTTTTCCACAGAGGAAACAAAGCAGCTTTGTGGGGACGACATCAGGAGGAAGAAAACCTTCCAAATCAGCAACCTGAGATGGTCGGAATCGGAACTGAACAGTTCGTTGCAGTGATGGCACAGTTGACTCAAGCAATAAATGGTGGTGGTATCCATGCACGAGATCATCCAGATCAACCGCAGAGGAACATGTCAGTGGTGGAACATTTCATGAGTCAACATCCCCCATCATTCAGAGGATCATCTGACCATGTGTTAGCTGAAGGGTGGATTAAAGAACTGGAGAAGATTTTCGATGTCATGGGGTGTTCAGACAATCAAAAGGATAGTCTTGCTATTTACCATTTGGAGGGTGAAGCAGATCAGTGGTGGTCGATGGTTAAAAATATTAGGGATGCTGATGAGATTGATGCTCTTGATTGGGATGAATTCAAAGGTATGTTTCTTGAAAAGTATTTTCCTATGGATTTTCGACTTAGGATGGAAAATCAATTCCTGGAATTGAGGCAAGAGGAAGACTCAGTGGCTGTCTATGAAGAAAGGTTCACTCGATTGGCAAGGTATGATCCAAATTTTATCCGAGACCTTGATAGTAAAATCAATCATTTTTACTCAGGATTAAAGCCAAAATATCGAAGGGCATTAGCTTCTCGTGAGTTTAAAAGTTATGAAAAGATTGTTCGATGTGCTGAGAAGGTGGAGATGGAGTTTGCCGATGATCAAGTGTTCTATAACAACCAACAGAAGAAGAGACCGAGGTGGCAGAAGAAAGGGAAGAATTCTTCAAAAAATTCTGATGGTAAGAAATCTAAGTTTCCAGTTTGTGATAAATGTGGCAAAAGGCATGATGGGGAATGTCTTCTGAATTCTGGAAAGTGCTACCAATGTGGTAAGATGGGACATAAGGCTCGTGATTGCAATGATAAAGATCAAGGTGATGGTAAGTTCAAATTTGATTTACAGTTAGTGAAATGTTTTAAGTGCAATGATATGGGTCACTATGCAAACGAGTGTCTGACAAAGAGCTCGAGTGATGGGAAGCAGTTAGACTACAAGCAGAAAGGGGTGGTGAAATCCTTTTCAACTACTTCAGCAGATGTCGGGCCATCAAATGAAGTTGTATCAGGTACTTTGATTTTTTTCTAGATTATGCCAGTGTGTTGTTTGATTCGGGGTCTACACATTCTTTCATATCTGAAAACTTTTCTAGTAAAATGGGAATACCATCTCAAGAAATGACTCCTGAACTTTTGGTAAAAACACATGGGGTAAATGTTGAGGCAAAAATTATTTATAAGAATCTTCTTATCCTTATCTGTGGAAAGAACCTACTTTCAAACCTTATTGTTCTACCTCTATTAGAGTTTGATGTTATCCTGGGTATGGATTGGCTCTCTATTTACCATGCTAAGATTGACTGTAGAGCTAAAGAAGTTTCTTTTCAGAAAGACTTTCAGTTTGGGTACAATAATTAACCCTTACTGTTGATAACATATCAAGAGGCTGAGAAACTTGTAAAAGATGGAAATGAATGTTACCTTGCACACATCGTTGAAAATAAAGGAACTGTTCAGATTAATGATGTGCTAGTGGTAAATGAGTATCCTGATGTTTTTCCTGATGAGTTTCCTGGAATAATACCAGATCGGGAAGTTGAGTTTACTGTTGACTTAGTTCCTGATGCTAAGCCAATTTCAAAACCCCCTTATCGAATGGCTCAAATTGAACTTTTAGAGTTGTAGGAGAAATTGCAAGATTTATTAGAGAAAGGTTTCATTCGACCTAACACTTCACCATGGGGTTCTCCTGTCTTGTTTGTTAAAAATAAATATGGCTCAATGAGACTTTGTATTGATTATAGGGCCTTGAATAATATTACTGTTAAGAACAAGTATCCTTTGCCTCATATCGATGATTTTTTTGATCAGCTACAGGGAGCTCAGTATTTTTCGAAGATTTACTTGAGGTCGGGGTACCATTAGTTCAAAGTAAAAGAAACAGACATTCCAAAGACTGCGTTCCGTACTAGATATGGCCATTATGAATTTGTAGTTATGCCTTTCGGGTTAACCAATGCACCTGTTGTATTCATGGACCTTATGAATAGAATTTTCCATGAGTTCTTGGATAAGTTTGTGGTTGTTTTCATCGATGATATTTTGGTGTTTTCTAAAAGTAAAGAGGATCATGAAAGTCATTAAAGGGTTATCTTGAAAACCTTAAAAGAAAAGAAACTATATGGAAAATTCAGAAAGTGTGAGTTTTGGTTACAAAAAATTTCTTTCCTGGGTCACATTGTTTCAAAAGATGGCATAACTATTGATCCTGCTAAAACAAAAGTTGTTGAAGAATAGACAAGACCCACAAATGTAACTGAGATCCGTAGTTTTCTTGGTTTGGAAGGTTACTACCGAAGGTTTTTTGAAAAATTTTCACGGTTATCTAGTCCAATGACTAATCTAACTCGTAAGGGTTTTAAGTTCATCTGGACAAGAGAATGTGATGATTTTTTTCAGGAGTTGAAAAGAAGATTGGTGAATGCTCCAGTTTTGGCACTTCCTTCCAGTAATGGTGAGTTTGTTATATACAGTGATGCTTCGTTGAAGGGACTTGGATGTGTCCTTATGCAGAATGATCAGGTAATTGCTTATGCTTCATGTCAGTTGAAAACTCATGAGGTAAATTACCCTACACATGATTTGGAATTAATTGTTGTTGTTTTTGCTTTAAAAATCTGGAGGCATCATTTGTATGGAGTAAAGTTTGAAATATATACTGATCACAAAAGTTTAAAGTATATATTCACTCAAAAAGAATTGAACATGAGACAGAGGAGATGTCTGGAATTAATCAAGTATTATGATTGTACAATTCATTACCATCCGAGAAAAGAAAATAAAGTGGCTGGTGCTTTGAGTCGAAAAAGTAATGCTTCATTAACCATGCTACATTTGGAACGAGATCCTTTGGTTTTTGATTTAATGAACTTTGGCATAGAAGTTGTTGGTGCAGGAAGTTATTCTGTTTTGTTTTAGGTATCAGTGTGATCATCCCTATCAAACAGAATCAAGCAAGCACAGAAGCAAGACAGTGAGTTGCAGAAAAAGGTAGAGCTGGTTCAGAAGGGTAAGTTGCCTGAATTCAACATTGATAATGATTGTGTTTTGAGGTTTGGGAAGAGATTATGTGTGCCTTGTGATTCACAGATGAAGAATGAGTTGTTATGTGACGCTCATAGTTCCCCATTTTTTGTTCATCCTGGAAGTACTAAGATGTACAAAGATCTGTAGGAGTATTACTGGTGGGATGGAATTAAAAGAGATATTGCTGATTTTACTGTGAAGTGTTTGACTTGTTAGCAGGTTAAAGCAGAGTGGTAGTTACCGAAAGGGATGCTTCAGCCTTTACCAGTGCCATAATGGAAATGGGAGAATATATCCATGGACTTTGTTATGGGATTACCGAATAAATCTCGAGGTAATAATGCAATCTGGGTTATTGTCGACCGCTTGACCAAATCTGCTCATTTCCTTGCCATATGAGATACTTTTTCCCTAGATCAACTTTCCCATTTGTATCTTAAAGAGATATTCATGTTACATGATGTTCCTCTCTCCATTGTATCTAACCGTGATCCCAGGTTTACTTCTAACTTTTGGAAAGGCCTTCAGAAGTCGTTGGGTATTGAATTGAATTTTAGTACAACTTTTCATCCTCAATCAGATGGGCAGTCAGAACGAAAAATTCAGACCTTGGAGGATATGCTACGAGCTTGTTCGATGGATTATCAGGGAAGTTGGGACCAACATCTTTCTTTGTTTGAGTTTTCTTATAATAACAGTTTTCATTCCAGTATACATATGGCACCATTTGAGGCATTATATGGGAAGCGGTGTTGAACTCCATCATTTTGGGATGAAGTGGGTGAAAGGAAGCTGATGGGACCAGAACTGGTATAAGAGATGGCAGAAAAAGTTTAGTTGATTCAGAAACACATGAGAACAGCTCAGAGCAGGCAGAAGAGTTATGCGGATAACCGGAGGAAGGATCTATCTTTCGATGTAGGTGATCATGTTTTTCTCAAAGTCTCACCATGGAAAAGTGTGATGCGATTTGGTAAGAAAGGAAAGCTGAGTCCAAGGTTCATTGGACCATATGAAATTCTAGAGATAGTTGGATCAGTTGCTTACTGAGTGGATTTACCTCCGAGTTTATCTCAGGTACACAATGTTTTTCATGTTTCGATGTTGAGAAAGTATATTCCAGATCCATCTAATGTTTTGAGTCCAGAGGTAGTTCAGCTGGAAGAGAACCTATCTTATGAGGAACAACCGGTCCAGATTCTTGACCACAGGGAGCAAGTGTTACAGAATAAGGTGATTAATCAGGTGAAGGTTTTGTGGAAAACCCACTTGATGGAAGAGGCAACATGGGAATCTGAAAATGCAATGAGGGATAAGTACCCCCATTTATTCGATAAGTAAATAAATTGTGGGGACGCAATTTTCTAAAGGGGGGAAGGATGTAACATCCCAAGTAAGTAATGAATAATATATATTTTTATCTATATCTATTAATGAATTATATAGTGTTTTAGAGGCTTAAAATGAAAATAAATTCAATCTTAAGCATGGAATACACTAATATTTTTAAAAGATTCTTCTAATGCCTTTTGATGGAAAACCATTTTTAATCTATATTTTGACAATTTTATAAGCTATGTTTGTCAAAATAAACTTATTATTTATTATTGGGACATCAAAATTTACTTTGTGTGAATTTTTGGTATTTTTTCGATAAATTTCATTTTTTAATGAATAGTGAAAATGTTGTATTTTAATTCAAAACCTCTTTTTAATATAATTTATTTATAAGATTATATTATCTTTTTAGTTGGTTTTGAAGTTAAATTAGAATATATTTTTTCTATTTAATCCAATGGTGGTCATTGGATTCAATTTCACTTTGAAATTGGACTTAAACTAGTGTCAATATTTTGATACTTATTATTTCATAAAAACACGCTATTTATCATGACAGTGAGAATTAATTATTAAATTAATTAATTTAACTTATATTATTTGAATTTTTCAAAATAGACATCATTTTTGAATTCGGAATATCAAATATAGCTTAGGTTGAAGTTTTGGTATTTTTCTGAAAAACTTCAATTTTTGATGAATAGTGAAACCACTAAGTGGTAGTTAAAGAAACTGATTTTTCGTTTAAATGAAACTTTTCCACTTCTGTGATTTGATTTTCAAAAATCAGACATGCATGGTTTTCATTAAGAAGTAAAATGTGGTTCAATGAGATTAAAATAATTTTTTGGTGAATAGTAACTTTTAAGTTCTTAATCGCGATTAGAGGTAATTAGTGTAGTTTAAGGTAAAAATAATATTTTAATAAAATGAGATGAGCTTGAAACATGTCCTACCCTTGTTGGATGTGTCATGGCCGACCAAGAAAATCCATGGGTCAACTTGGGGACCCCATGGAGCCACTTTGGTTGGGAAATGACATAAATAACTTTTTATTAAATGTTAAAGTAAAAATGACACAAACATGAGATGTTTTACTAAAACAATTTTTACATGGAGTTATACAAGTCATATTTTTTACTATAAATGTTCATTAGAAACCTAAACATATTTCCTACATCATGATATTTTTTTTAAAATTTTTATACATTAAATATATTAAATTATTTATGACATCATGATGATGCAGCGATTACCTCATTAATAAAGGATTTAAATAAAATGAAAATATAATGTAAAATATATGACCTAAACATGTCCAAAACCTATTGTATGGGTATATTTCTAACCCTTATCACCTTACCCTAGAATTATATCAATGTGGGACCTTTTTAATCCAAAACGCATTTTAAAATAAAGTAACTTTTCTTTACTTTCCAAGAGTGTCACTCCTCTCCTCTTATAAAAGGCCCCCACCTCTACCTCTTTACCCACACTTCAAAAGCCTTTGGATCAGCCCACTCCTACCCATTTTGTCTCTCCGCATCCTTATATTACTCCTTGAAGCCTTACTTTGGGCATAAGTCTTACCAATGAAGCCTTTGAGCTCAAATCTAAGAGAGTTACCCGATTTTGAGGTAATGTGTTCACTTGTGTTCTTTTGTTTTATTTTGCTTCTCCAACCCCCTAAACTCTTTTTATTCATTTATTTTGTAACAAATCCAGTATCTTCAATATACTAGGATGTTGTTATAATAATAATTCGATCTACACTTACACACATATACATCTAATGGTTAAAGAACATACTGTTTCTGTGGTTGGCGAATTTCTGCCTCACGAAATGATGATTGTTCAATCTTCTTTTAAACACCTTTAATGGTGTTCATTAAGATGTAAATATATTTATATATGATATATATTATGTTTATGTTTCCCTTATTCTTATTTATTTTTCATTTGTGGTATACCATTATGGTTTCCATTGTGGGTGAACACGATAATTTCATTTTAGGAAGTGCGGACTACCGCCCCCTCAAAGTGATTTGATTCGTTAATGCCATATGTGGGACGTATAAAGGATGGATTTAAAGTTATTATATATGATTTTATACTGGAATTATAATATACCACTATATCATTATTATTTCTTCCCATTAAATTATGAGATAGAAATGAAAGTAGCGTTCATGTGTACGTACGACTTACCGTCTCCATGAACGATGCATTTCATTTCTTATCCCCAAATGTAATGTACTATTATAAGTACATATATATAATGGATATATATTATGTATGTTAAATCTAAATGAATAATATAATTCTGGAATTAAAATATACATACCTCTCATTTAGTTTTAATTCCATTAATATGACATAGAAATGAAAGTAGCGTTCATGCGTACGTACAGCTTACCGTCTCCATGAACGGTGCATTTCATTTCTTACCTCTAAATGATTATGTGATATTATAAATACATGTATATGATAGATATATATGATATATATGATATCCAAATCAGGAATTTCATTCTGTATATAAATAACCTTTGACCACACGAACAACATGTAATTGTAAGAAGTCAACTTTCGACTTAAGAACCAAATATCGACAAAACAAACATTATTAACTTAAATGGTTACATAATGTATATAACATGGAAATAAGTGATATAAAAGGAATAATGGACTTGAAAAAGGTTCTTAATCAAATATAAATTAACTCAAGATTATTATTCAGGACGTTAAATAACGATCGAGTCAAGTCGGACCCGAGGTAAGGGACTTCGTCTCAATATCCTTTCATTGAGGCATATTTCGTTTTATACACAACTATCTTTTATATGGTGTATAAACCCCTTTGAATTTGACTTTTATACAAAAGGAATATTTTTCTACGAAGCGTTTTACTAAACGAAAAAAAGGAATGTTTCTTTTAACGTACGCGGTGACAACGACCTTTTCTGCCGCCGTGAGTATAATTTGGTCTTTGGATTCCTAAAAAAGTCGTAATGTTTTTTTAAATGAAATAAATACCATATACTCCTTCATGTATTTTGGTATTGAAAATGGTTTTTTATAATGGATTTGTTATGTCAATATATTTAAGTGATATATTGTGATCAAAGTGTGGAAATGTTTTCTTTCCATTATATTTGTTATATGTCTTATGATTTTTATAATGGTACTTGGACATTTGATGGGTGGTTATGTGATAAACCATATGACGGGTGGTGCCGTGAATACCAGGATGGGTGGTTTTGTTATAACCTCCAATGCATTGGGTATGGAAGTCGGCCGTATGGCTATTCCATTAAGTATGTATGGAATTTGGCCGTATGGCTATTCCATTAAGTGATATGTGTGGAAGTCGACCGTATGGTTATTCCACTTAAGTATGTTTATGTCCCAAGTTACCTTTATATGTTATGTGATCTTTTTATGGGTTTTATGGTAATCTTTTGGTTACAAAAGGGTAAGTAATGATATTTTATTCAGTGAAGAGTTTTTACTACTTCATAATGGTGAAAAGTATTACTTTGACAAAGTATACATGGTTTACTTGTTGTTTTGATAAACTAACAGTTTTCATTCTTTGTGTATCCCTTACTGAGCTGTTTATGCTCACCCCATGTTTTTTTGAAATGTTTTTCACAGGACCTAATGTGGAATAGGGTCAAGGATGGGATCAAGGTAAAGTCATGCTATATAAGACTTGGAACTATACATGTTTCTTTTTAAGAGTTTTTTTTTATTCTATGGAAACTTAGTAGAAGTGTCTACTTTGTAATCTTTTGTGATGTAGTAGTTATGTTATAATTATCTAAAACTCTAAACCTGAAAAGATACTCAATGTGAATTATTCATTTAATTCAATATTAAGAGATGTTTAAGGTCGGGGCCTTATATCTTCATTTTCCTTAATGTAGTTATTTTGAAGAAAAAATCTTGTAAGTTTATCATACCAGCTCGAGTGGATTTTTTAAGGCTATACAAAGCTTTGGTAAGTCTAAAAACATAATGAGAATGTTTTGTATCTTCAAAGCCAGGAGTTTGTTCAACAAAAACTTCCTCTTGAACATAACCATTAAGAAAAGCACATTTCACATCCATTTGAAAAAGTTTAAAATTGAAGAATGCTGCAAAGGAAAGTAAAATACAAATAGATTCAAGTCTAGCTACTGGAGCATAGGTTTATTCATAGTCTATTCCTTCTTGTTTATTATAGCCTTTAGAAACTAATCTAGCTTTATTTCTAACAATGATTCCATTTTCATCACACTTATTTCTGAAGACCCATTTTACTCCAATAATAGAAGTTTTCTTAGATCTTTCAATCAAGGTCCAAACTTTATTCCTTCCAAATTCATTTAGTTCATCTTGCATGGATTTAATCCAATCATCATCACCTAAATCTTCATTAGTGCTTTTTGGTTCTAATTGGGAAAGGAATGCTAGATACTCTACTTCATTTCTTAATGAACTTATAGTCCTTACAGGTTAATTAACATCACCAATTATACTATCATTGGGATGATTCTTCGGAAATGAATGATTTGGGTTTTGTAAAACCTGTTCATCAATATAGGGTAGGAAATCTTCTGGGGTAAATGTTTCAGGAGTATCTTCTTGAACATTTTCCTTATCAGAAGGATTTTCTATCAAAGGTTGATAATCAGTTTTTAAAAACACATCTGTGGATATAGGTTGGGGTTGTTTAAAAACAAAAGGATCATTTTCATCAAATTTAACATGTACTATCTCTTCAACAGTACATGTGTTTTTATTGAAAACTCTATATTCCTTAGAAGTTGTGGAGTAGCCTAAGAAAATTCTTTCATCATATTTTTGTGTGAATTTGTGTAAATTATCTTTAGTATTTAGAATGAATACCTTTCATCCAAAAACATTAAAGTATGAAATTATAGGTTTTATACCATTCCATAACTCATAAGAAGTTTTATTAAGAAAAGGTCTAATCAAAACACGATTTATAGTATAACAAGCAGTACTTACAGCTTCAGCCAAAAAACTTTTGGCTACAGAATACACACTCAACATGGTTCTAGTTATATCTTGAAGAATTATATTTATTCTTTCAACAACACCATTCTGTTGAGGTGTTCTGGGTGATGATAAGTTATGAGTAATGCATTTTATACTATAAAAAGTTTCAAAATTAGAATTTTTAAATTCTCTTCTATGATCACTATGAATAGTTTTCAATGGAAGGCTTTTCTCATTTTTAACTTGGGATCTAAAACATTTGAAATAAGAAAAAACTTCATACTTCTTTGCTAGAAAATAGACCCATGTATATCTAGTGTAATCATCAACCAAAACAAATGCATAGTACTTGCCCCCAATGCTTCCAGTTTGTATAGGACCAAAAAGATCTATATGCACTAGCTGTAATGCATCAGTAGTTGAGACTTCACTTACATATTTAGAACTTGATTTATATTGCTTTCCATTTTGACAAGGGTCAAAAACTTTTGAAGAATCGAATCTAAGCTCCGGTAGATCCTTAAATAGTCCTTTATTAGAAAGTTTGCATAAGTTCCTAAGGTTATAGTGTCCTAACCTTCTATGCCACAACCAAGAATGATCTTTCATTTCACTAAGGCAAGGAAAATATTGGCTCCTAAGGTCTTCTAAGTTTAGTGTGTAAACATTATCTTGCCTATTGGAAGAAAGAATAAATTATTCCTTGGAATTGTGTACTAAGCACTTATCATTCCTAAAATTCACAAGGTAGCCTTCATTACATAATTGGTTTATGCTAATGAGGTTGTGCTTAAGACCTTTAACAAATAAAAAATTTGAAATCAAAGTTTTTCCAAGAAGAACAATGTTACCTATACCAATAATTTCTCCCTGAGCATTATCTCTGAAAGGTACTTTTCCTCCTTTCATTTTGATAATCTTTTCAAAATAGTTTTTTTACCAGTCATATGCCTAGAACATCCACTATCCATGTACCACATATTGTTGTTGGTACCTTCTCTGTTTTCCTAAAAATAAGAAAAGGTTATATTTTTAGAATCCAGACTTGCTTGGATCTAGAATTGTTAGACAACATAATTATGGGTATCCAAATTTGTTTAGAAAAATAATCTTTATGAAACCCAAGAGATTGAAATCTATTTAAGGAGCAATTTTTCTTCCAATTCCCACCACTTTGACACTCAGTACAAAAAGGGGCTTTAGAAGGAACAAAATAATTGTTTTTGAAAACCAGTTTTTGGTGAGTATAACCAACTCCAGTAGTGTTTCCTTGAGGTTTAATTTGACAATAAATCTTGTCAAAATTTTCCTTCCTAGGGGTAAATTTTTCAATAATCTTCTTAAGAGAAAATATTTCTGATTTTATTCTGATGACTAAATTTCTATCCTCGGGAATCATTCCCTTAGAGTTAGATTTTTCCTCAAAAATGTTTATCTTTGAAATAGCATTCTTAAGATCTTTAAAAAGTTCTTCTTTATCAGAATTTGATTTCTCAAGGTCTTTAAAAAGTTTTTCTAAAAGATCTTCTTTATCTCTATGATCTCTAGAGAGATCTGAAATCTCTTTTATAAGAATTTCTTCCCTTGTATTTTCCTTGTCTAATTTCTTATAAATTTTACAATTTTTTGCTTCATGTAACTTGGAAAATATAGAAACTTCTTCATATAAAGGTAATTATTCATTTTCTGGGGATGAAGTATCTTCATTAGAAATACTATTTTCAGAATAGTAATTTTTATAAAGAGATAAATTTGTTAAAGCTTCGGTAGAGTGTACCTTGGCCATAATACATGTATTGGGTAAAAAAAGTAGTAGCAATGAAACCCATATTATTCTGTGTTGATGAATCATATTCAAAAGATTCACTTTCTGAAGAATCTTTATAGCTAGAACTCCAAGTATCATTAGCTTTAAGACTTTTCTTGTGCTTTGATCGATAGAATTTCTTCCTGATCCTTTCGGAATTCCTTTCCTTCTTTTCCTTCTTTTTCAAAAAGGGACAATAAGGTCTGATATGACCTACTATTTTACATTCATAACACATAACTTCTCCATCTTTCTTATCTATGTAGTATTTCTTCTTGTTTTTATTCTGATGGTTCCTTTGAGAAACAATCTTGATCATTCTTTGAGCAAGATTAGATAATTAATTCTCAAACTTTTCTGTGTCACTGGATTCTGACTGAATAATGACTTTCTTTGTCTTTGATCTGGTTACTCTTTATGGGGTCTTGGATTTTATATTTTTAGAAGTGGTTGTAAAATAAACTCCTCCATTTCCATTATTTTTCATGACATTTTCAGCATCTCTCTTCATTCTGGTTTCATGCTAAAAAAGAGTTCCAAATAAATCATCTAAGGAAATCTGAGTGACTTTCCTATTATCATCAATAGCTGCCCTCTTGGACTCCAATTCATTTGGCATGATATCTATGATCTTATCAACAAGAGCCTCATTATCCAAACCTTTTTCTCCCATAGATTGTAAGCTATTCACAATAGTCATAATACTTTGTTTTACTTTGATTACAGGTTCTCCATAATGAAAATTAAAACTATGGTATTCAGCTCTAAGCATAGCACTTCTTGTCTCTATGACTTTTGTTGTACCAAAATGTGTAACTTCAAGTTTCTTCCAGATACAGTTTTTTTGCTTCACACGATGATATTTGACTATATATGTTCCTATTCATGTAACATAACAAAGTATTTCTGACTATGAAATTTTATTGATATTCTGATTTCTCCTGATTCGTAAAGGTTCTCAATTCCTTATCTGGAATCTTATAATCTCCAATTAGCATTAGATAGTTATCAACTCCAGTATTTAAAATGAAATTATTCATCCTATCTATCCAGTATTCATAATCATTTCCATCAAAAACAGGAGGTCTGGTAGGATTTAGATTATCAATAAAACCAACATTTAAACCTGCC
The DNA here is from genome assembly GCA_963277665.1 of Viscum album. Taxonomy (NCBI): domain Eukaryota; kingdom Viridiplantae; phylum Streptophyta; class Magnoliopsida; order Santalales; family Viscaceae; genus Viscum; species Viscum album. Next base: position 2,127,168,147 of record OY728130.1, on the reverse strand, counting down.
ATCCTTAAGAAAATCTTTGGCACACAAACTTGTTAGTAGAATGAGTTTGTAAACAAGAGAAAATATCCTAAGAAAGGAACTAGATATTTTATCTCTAAGAAAAAATGAATATGAATCCGAATATATGAATCCAAATATTTGAATCTGAAAATATGAATTCGAAAAATATGATTCTGAAAAATATGATTCTGAAAATTCCCTTCTGAATCTAATCGTGAGATTAATTCAGATTGAACCAATGCTCTGATACCAATTATTAGAATGGTATGTCTGAGTATGATATACTCTATAATACCAAATGTAGGATCAAATATATAAATGAGATACAAAAACAAGAGGGAGGTGAATTGTATACTTTAAAAATTCCTAAGGGAATTTTGTGTAACCAAAATTCACAACACCTCTAAGTTCTAAGAACTTTCTTGATTCTGGAAAAATGACTCTGGAAATGAAACTTAACAAAAGCTTACAAGAAATAAGATTCTAACTTAAAGCATATAGAATCTAACTAAAATAGAGTACAAGTATGAGGAAGTATAAAAAAGTTATACTTTCCTTAACAATACAAAATGCAGCGGAAAACTTGAAACAAAACTAGTAACAAGTAGTAAATATTTTAACCCAAAGAGAAGGGTATCCAACAACCTTAGATAAAGGTCCCTTGATTTATACTTTCAAGAAATTCTATCTTACCCACACTAGGGTAAGCCCTCGATACGAAGATCGGAATCTGTCTTGATATCCCTACAAGACCTCAATGATCAGGTAGTCGGCACCTCTGTCTTCCTATCCCCGGAAGCCCTCGATTGTACACAGCAACAATCAGAGTCATACGAAGAAGGTTTACACGAAGAAAAGTTTGAACAAGCCATTAAAACTTTATGCATGAAGCTTGATAGTTTATAAGATCCTCTCTCTCTATAAATCACTTCAATAGCATGTAAGCACAGATGTCAAAGATCAGTATTTAGTGTGTTCAAATGAGCTCCTATTTATAGGCACAAATCCAGCGGTCGGCTCCCTCCTCCAATGGTTATATTATTCTTTAAATTTTTTAGGGACCTGTACATGTGTCACTCAATCAATGGTTAGTTGATAACTTAAGGCATGAAATCATTTTAAAATAGAACAAGCGAAAACATAACCAAAAACTGATATTCGGAATGTAAGAAAATATGAAAGTTCGGAATGTAAGTAAATGAATTCAGAATCTATAATACAGGGATATTCAGATTAAGTTTATCAGAATAATTTGGAGTCGAAGTTCATACAAGTTCATATCCATAACTTGTAATCGGAATTCACAATTAGAATTCGTAATGAGAATTCGTAATTAGAATTCATCATCAAAATTCGTAACGAGAATTATTAATCAGAATTCATCATCATAATTCATAATGAGAATTTGTAATTAGAATTCTTCATCAGAATTCGTAATGAGAATTCGTAATCAGAATTCATCATTAGAATTCATAATGAGAATTCGTAATCATAATTCATCATTAGAATTCATAATCAGAATTCATCATCAGAATTTTTAATGAGAATTCATAATTAGAATTCATCATCAGAATTAGTAGTTAGATCTTTATACAAGTTCGTAATCAGAATTTAGAGTTGAACTTCATAAAAATTCGTAATAGGAACTCGGATCCTAAAACAGAATGCTTCGTGTCTAAGTATTATACGATTCCGAGTTTTTAGATATGAATCTGATTTTTATACTTAAGAAAAATTATGATTTGAGCAATAAAGTCTAGGTAAGGGTAGATTTCCTTGGGTAAGGAAATTTTACTTATAGAAGTAAATATAGGGTAAAATCATATTTTCTTTAAGATAAGGTGTTTGTGATTTTCAAAACAAGAATGAATGGAAAATTCATAAGGAAAACCTTATTAACTCAACATATATGACCAAGAACATGTCAAGAACGCATGAAGAAAATTCTAATATCCCATCCATAGGTGACAAGGTTTTTGGTTGCATTAGATAGATACACAATATGTAATGGTAAATTACATTCCATGTACCCTAGATTAACTACACAAGGCACAATTTGTGATAATCAAGGCACACAGTGTGGGCCAACAATCAGTGTCATTACACTTTTTGTATTGAGTACCAATATTATACAAGGTTTGATAGGAACTACATGGTATGTATTTTTCATACACCTTGTGTAACCCCACATGATTTGACCCCATGTAAATCATAGTTTTTCATGTGGTTAACTATGTAGCATCATTACACATCATATATTGACTACCAGCTAAGTGATGCAGTCAAGCATGGATTACATGATGTATAGCTGGTGTACACACCATGTAACATGTGACAGCTCATGCAAGGTATGTGAAAATATTTTAAGTGTTTCATATGGGTGGCTAAAAATGGATTACATGGTGTGTATTTGGTTTTATGCACCATATAACACTTGCTAACTCAGGAAAGGTACACGTTGAAATAGTCATGTCATTGAGTCAACAGATGGATAATTAAAAACAAGACATAATTACATGGAATTTATCTAGTTTTATATTCCATGTAATAATTTTCATTCTACACACGGTGCACATCAAGTAATTTTTAGTATTTCATGTGGATATAAATTCTTAATAATTATTATTCACCATGTATGGGTGGTTATACATGTCATGTAATTCACATGCATTTCCATAGGTACATATCACATATATTTATGTCATTTCATGTGGTCATGCTTGTCATATAGACTACATAGCTTGATCCATATAACAACATTCCATGAATATCATGAAATTCCATGTAGGAACACATTTCATGTAATTACATAGCACAAAAAAATACCATTCATAATGTAAGTCACACGATGTGTCGAGTAATAGAACACATCATGTAATAATTTAATTCCTTGAATGGATTTAATTTTATGTAAAAATGTGTATGTTGTGTCACCTTTAGATTACATGTCATGTATGTAACTGACCAAGAGGGTGCACTTCTAGTGGCCCCGTATTTAATTAAAATTTATTTGATTCATTTGATTCATTTAATTTATTTAATTTATTTAATTTATTTAATTTATTTAATTTATTTTATTTATTTTATTTATTTTATTTATTTCATTTATTTGAGTTTTTTAACTTATTTAACTTATTTAATTTATTTAATTTATTTAATTTATTTAATTTATTTAATTTATTTAATTTGTTTAATTTATTGAAAATATTATAGGATGGTGATTTTTTTGTATGTTAAATTTTTTTTATATAGATTATTAAGATAAATAATTAATTAATTAATAGGTTAGTTTATTCATTTGAGTAAATTTATTTTAAAAAGGTCGAATTGAAATGAATTCTAGAAAGTTTAAATGTGCAATTGTCTAATGTTGTGATTGATCTTTATAATGTTTAACCTATTTATGTGTTAGGTCTATTTAATTTAAATACTTATTACATGGGTTTTATGATATATTTTTTAAATTAAATATGATGATATGTGTATCATCTCTTCGTCCTTTATTATGTACGGGCTTGTGTATCTGAGTCTTATTCTCTGTAACCCTTAACCTCTGGTACCCTTCACCTATGGGTGAGTAAAAAATTGTAAATTATGTATTTTCTAATGATATGAGATTGTTCAAGACCCTATTTGAGGTGAAACCAACCAAGGTTAAACATCGGTTAATAGAGGAATGGTGTAACTCAAGCCAGGCATGGGCTCGGGGAGTTTCTTCCCTAGGTTTAAGGTTGGTTTATCTCTACTGGATAAATAAAATAATAGATAAAAGCACATTATCATATCATGTATTTATTTAATATGTCTACACATGGTTATTTATTTATTTTTTAAATGCATGTTTTATCTGGATGATTAAATAAATCACATAAAGTAAATAAATTAACAAGCATGATAATATGAAATTAAATAAAGTTAGTGTACATAAATTATTTTATCAAACATGGTTAATTAATTATGTAAAATGTACAAAATATTAAAAAACATGTGAAGAATAAAATATAAAATATTTCCACATAAGTTAAAAAAATTATTCAATGAAAATATTAAGTTAGTAAACATCTTCCATCAATCGAGTCAGAAACCTTAGATCAAAGTATTAGTCTAGTAATCATTAGAATTATTTCATTTATTAGGGAGTTTTAATGAAAATTTTGTGTTAACTTTACCAAGTTAGAATCAATAGTAGTTTCCCCCACACAACATGGTGTAATTTGGAGGTAATCATTGAGGAGATTTGAGTTTAGGGTTTCATGATTGGGGAGACCAGTCAGCAGATCAAGAAACTATGGGTTAATATAGTTGGAAAGCAAAGCCTACATAAATACCTTTAAAAAATCTAGGACCTTATCTATATTATTTTAAAGTAAATATAATCTTTTCTACTGGATTATTTAAGTGATATAATATTATGAATCCAATGATGAGACTTATTGGGATTTTAAAAATAGTGGGTGACTAGTAAAATTAATTTATTACTTTATAAATATTAATCATGATAAAGTTTTGAAAATATATTCTTATTTGTTCTAGAAAATAGAAATCTATTCAACCACATCATTATCCCTATGATCTATCTTAGAGAAAGATAATCTACTAACTTGTGTTAACTTCTTGTAGTGATACATGCGCTTGTGCATTGTATTGGGACAAGAGTAGAAGTTTTATGTACCAAAGTCCCCAATTCCAATTGAACCCTCTAAGGAGGCAAGTGGAGAGGGAAAAAAAATCTTCTATAAACACGTAGAAAATAAAATGGATGTCTTATGCATCATGTTATTATCTATGACTAGTTATCTCTAGAAAATTTATGAATACATGGATGAACACACCATGTTGCCTCATCTCCATGATCTATATCCAAAGAAATCAAGATAAGAGAGGTGTGAAATATCTAAGGCACTCTTTACGTTAAAGCTAGTATAAGGTGTTCTAGTTGGACCTCTATAGTTAATATGATTATATATATTAATGGTTTATAATTTTGGGATTCAATCTACCCAAGGGATTGAGAACAAACCTCATTATCACCTCAATTCCCCCAAGAATCTCAAGTTTTATTGTGAGTTTCAACATGAAAAATGAAGAGAAAATACTCATATATATCTTGACTATTATTCTCCCATAGGATAAGTACATGAAGCATGAAAAACTTTTTTTATTGATGGTGAAAATTAGGAAAGGAAGGGATAAATTTTCTAAAATAAATTATAAGTCTAAGACACCTTTACACCACTATTCCAAATGTATAAATATCCAAAATAAAGGCTAAGGAGTGGGGTGTGGGGTGTTTTTCTTGTGGAAATAAAGGACACTAGAATAATAATTGTTCCTCATAAAATAATTAATGGGAATATTCATGTATATTTTTTAATAATTGTAATATTTCCTTTTCAAAAAAATTAAATATTAGATATAGTTTATGGTTATCACATTTGTATCTAAATATAGGAAACAAGTAGAATTCAAAAGATTACTAAAGGTGAGTTGGATATTTGAGATTCCAATGGAGAGAGACTAGCATTGATGTATATAAGAGACTACCATCTCACATTGCTAAATGTATTGATTATAGTTTTACAAAAAAAATTATTATGTGCCATGTGAAACTAAGAACATAATATATATGTCTAGTTTAGACATAAATGGTTTTATTTTCAAGTTTAGAAATAAATAGTGATATAATTATAAATATAGCATATGTTATGGTATATAATATTTGAATAAAGGTCTATATATACTAGATATAAAAATAAAGACTTGAAAATAGATAATTATATAATTTTACATGACTCGTATTACACCCACTTATAGTTTAATGAACTGAAAATTTTAAGGGTCATTAGTTTGTAAGGGAATTTGAATTTTTTCCCAAGATTAGAAGATGTTAGTACTATAGTAGATTGTGTCATGAATGAGAGCTTTTAAGCATGGTGGGTTTCATATGGTTCATAAAACATATAAATTCTGCCACACCATGACCCTTATTTCGAGCAAAAAATGTATTTTGGTTGAGGTTTTAACCCTATTCTTGTGAATCATCGCACCAAAACCCATGGTTATGCTGAAAAAATTCTAAGAAAAGGTGTGTGACGCACCAAAACCCTTACATACATGACATAAATAAGGCCTATGTGATTTTTTTAGAGGGTAAGACCAGTAATAATATTCTATTTCTTTGTCAATTTTTTGTTCCTATTCACTGGCCCTAATTTTTTTTATTCAGGACAGGGATTCAGTGTCAATTCCATCAGAGAATCGTGGAATCGAGTGAGCATGATTGGACTATCATGTGAAATTGTAATAATATATCCTATAACGTCGATCATACACTGTTGGGTGCAGTTTCAATCCGATGGTGATGACCTATAAGTTTTCCAATGGTTATACCTCTTTGTATTAAATTAAATAATTAATTATAAATGTTTATAATTAATTATTTTGATGTTTTGTCTTGATATTGGAGATCAAATGGTGGTATGGACTTGGATGAGGTATAGGCAGGCTTCGAAAAGGTAGTATACACGCTTGTCAAGGGGTTAACTCTAGTATCAAGGTATGTGGTATCTATAATAGGAAACCATACACTTTTTATACATGATTTATTGCCTACATGAATGTTTCATGGTACAAGGTAGATAGATAGGGACTAGAAGTTCCCTAGTGAAAGATATAGGATGGTTATGATCCTTCTATAGGTGTAATAAGTTCTCATTATAACATTGAGTGTTTGGGATCTCTCGAAGACTATGTCGCCAAGGCATGAAGGTGTCAGTTTAGTTAGAAAGAGACCTCAAGTAAGTCTTAGGATGTGAGATGACTCTCATATATCCAAGGTTAAATTCATTAGTCTATTTGGATAGGTAAGAGAGGGGGTAGTCCTAGTGGTGATGGGTGAGATGATTATACATATCATGCCTGATGAGTGACGCACTCCTATGGGTGGATTAAGGTTTGTTGATCACTATAAGTGGGATGATTCCTCTTAGCCTAAAAATAAATGAAAAAAGGGCTTTCCTCTAAGTAATGGGTTGAGAGATATCCCATTGGATATTTGATATGAGACCCAATTTTGGGTCATGGGAAGTGCTTAAGGACTTAGTGTGGGAATGCTAAGGGGGTTTTGGATGGGAATTAGACCCCATCTATGGAGTATAGTTTTAGATAGCAACTAAGGTATGTAGAGTCACTGTGGGGTGACCAGAAATGATTGGTATTGACAATCAAAGTTCAAAATTATTTGAGGAAGTAACCTAAGGGGATATATGGATGATGAGACATGATTGAGGCAAGGGAATTTTTCCTAATTTTCAAGTGATTTGTGGAGAGATGGTCATATTGTGTGATGGGTTTTGTGACCTATTTTATTTCATGTAAGTGTTTGGAAATGGACTACATAATAACAGGTCCCAAGTCTTAAACCCACCATGAGTGAGATGGAGTTGGTTGGATCACCATGAGTGATATGGGATCCTCAATGTTTATGAGGTCTGGGTATACCCTGAGTGAGAGGGTATGCCTTGATATCCAATTTTCCTTTCCTTGAGTTAGATTTTACCAATAGAGATATCCTTGAGTGAGAAAATATTAGTCCATTGGTGCAAGTGATACTCACCCTAGAAGAAAAGAGGGGTTGGGTTATGACCTCGTTCTAAGTTAGAGGGTAGTGAATGTGATGTGTGACCACCCATGAGTGAGAGGTCTTGATTGGGGTGTGATGTGATGTGATACATGTATGGTATAACCTACCTTAAGAGATAAGTCAATGGTTAAGATATGGATATCACACCTTGAGTGAGAAGTTGTTGGAAGGACCACATTGAGTGGGAGGGTGAGTCTAGGACTTTGATGTCGTACCTTACCATGTACCATCGATTAGTGATCAGGACTTGGTGGATTACTACCCTAATACTTTGAGTATAATCTGAGTTACAAGTTTAGTTTCACGAGGCAATGATTAGATTTTGGAATGGTGAAAAATCAGGTATGATATGGTGTCTTAGTGGCTTGGTTAACATGCAATGACTTAATATGCATTGAGATGTGCAGTCCTGGTTAGCATACAATTTCCAACACGCTTTTGTCACATGTTCACTTACCTCATGTATAAATGTATATAATGGTGTATGGTGGAACTTGGTGAGACCCTACTAAGACATTTTTCTCACACCCTGTATAGGAACTTTGGTGTGCGTGAAAACCTTATGTCTATTTTCATGTTATAGAATGTCAGGTGCAGTTGATTGGGATAGAATAGCTCGATGGGTATTAAAGAGATGTTTGATGAGGTCCAAGGATGAAAATAGGGAATGTTGTGTATTTTTTTATTTTTATTTTTTATATGTGACCAGTCCAGTGGAAAATCTAGGATGCATGATTATATGCTTCCACATCCATTTTTCTATAGCATCATGTTTATTGATTTTTGAATACTCTTAATATGTGTTTTTTATGTTTAGTTATTTTCTACTTTTTTTCTAACTCTAATACTAGGTAATAATCTCACCATTTTATATATTATTCATCACCACTAGTCATTAAACTTTTTCATACAGAGATATTTACTTAAGGCCACATAATTTCTCATCCCTAGGCACTATCGAGTGTCCCATGGGATGGGGCATTAAAAAGTGGTATCAAATAATTTTATTTTGTATTACTATTTTTGGGATATGGAGGAAAAGTGATATAGGAATTTATCAAAGATTATGATGGAACTTGTTCTGGGGAGTTATGAATATATTTCCAATGGGAATTATAGGTTAACAAGGGTATGGGATTGTTGCTATTGGTTTTCATTATTATAATTGAGACGCCTATTAAATATGATGTGTTTACCATATATATATATTGATTTATTATTTTAGATCTTTTATTTTTTGAAATAATTATTTGTACATTAACCATGGTTGACATATAGGATTCACATGACATTTTTGTGCTTGTGTGTGGTTGTTTCCTGATGATGGGAGTTCATTTGTTTAAAGTGACAAAAATAACTTATAGGGAGTTTTCACATAAAACATGTTGGCTGAATTCTACTAAATTAAACCAATATATTTTCTTCTAAATATAGTTAATGGGGATCTTAGTTCAAGATGTTCTCGAATGACAGTTATATAGTCCATTCTTATGATGGATGTGTAGTGATCCTTACTGGGTTGGTGTGGGAATTAACTTCCTTAGTGGTGGAACCCTAGAAGGTTTGGTACAGGAATTTTATTATTGGTTTATGATCCTATGATGAGTATAGGTTTCCTTTAGAATAAAATTTTGGTTACTTAAAGTATCAATAACAACCTATATATTGTTTTCTCATATATTTTATTGGTGTAATTCTACTTAACGAAACTAGGTGGTTTCATGGATACCCCTTAGAGGGTTGAAGAAAGTCATGTGGAATGCATTTTTCCTGGTATTAAGGTTGGTTTTAGATGATAGGATTAGTAATATTCATGGTTCTGTTGATTCTGAAGGCACTTTCAGTGGTACGGTGGGAGTGGGGTCACAGTTTTGGAATAACTCCCACGTGGTGAGTGGTTATGTGGTTAGCCTTGGTAGGAGTGAGATTACTTGGGCTATTGGATGAGATATACATTCAATAAAATCATTGTTAGTATCTTAGGATCATGATCCTGGGTTTTATGGGACCCAAATCATGGGATCATGAGTCTGGTTGTGTGATCGGGTGGAATAGGAGTGTGCAGTCATTAGGTTTGGGTGAGATCAAGTAAGAACACAGGTGAGAACTTATAAGAGGGTTTTTGGGTATTCAATATACCTTATGATGTGTATAATTAGGTAGGTATGGACTTTTGGGAAAAGCCTCAATGTGTGAGGTCTGGTTCATGCTAATTATGCATGGTTCTTATTGATTTTTTCATCAGTGAGTGGTCGTGTGTGAGCCTAGAAATGGTGGGTTTGGTGATATTCTCAAAGGAATGGTAGCCCAAGGTATTGGATGAGATGGTAGATATTACCTCTGACACAGATGGTGAGATTATAGATGTATGTTGTTAAGGATTGACATGATGGGTGATCATGGCTCAGAAAGAGTGATACGTGTATGGTATTGGGACCTTTTGGGTCGGTGATCGAGGAATGATGTAAGGAAAGCTATATGGTGGGATATCACTTTTGGTTTTGGAGGGTGTAACCCTTTTATGGTTTTTATAAAATATTGAGGATGGCATTCCCAGTGAACTGGGAATGAGCAGAAATTTTGTGTTTTGCATTGGCGCTCAGGTAGGAATGAGATGATTATATCTAGTCATTATGTGTGGTAATGGATATATTTTGGGATATGTATATTTAAATTTTAGTTTTATAGGGGAGTGATAATGATACTCTTATAGTGTTTGGGGTATCATATCGATCATGGGTGTATAGTCCTCATGTCGAATGGGTCATATATGTGGTGTGACTGGTCAATGGATGGTTGAGGTTATTCTGAGATGCCAATGTGTATTAAGATATAATTTGATATTTTTCCCTTAGGGAATACTAAATTTTGAAGTTAAAATTTGGCATTGGATGTATTTAGTTTTTTAGCATCGATCTTAAGTTTGAATTGATGTCGTCTGAGAGTGATTCAGATTGTTGGTGTACTGATGCTCGGGGAAAGATCATGATTGTTATAGTAGGTGGTTTTTGATCCCAACATATAATTGCACTGAGATTTAGTTTTAAACTTTGATTTGGGTTCTTAAGTGATCTCATGATTCCCCTGAGTGTTAAGAAATCATGATCAATCATTGTGGTGATGTATCAGTGGGTGTAGCTAATCAATTTTCAGAGAGGTCATCCAGAGGAGGAAGGACCAGTATTTTAATATAAAATTGTATGTGGTGAGGAGAAAACCATGTCAAGAATATCATTGGACTACTAGAATTTGGAAAACCCTATTGATAACTGATTCCTATGGTGGGGAGAAGCATGTCTTGGAATCTACCTCTGTAAGAGAATCCTTATGGTTGGGAGCACTATAATCCTGATGATGAATTAATTGAAGGAACAATATCATCTTAGAATAAAAGGGTTTGGTTGGGAACCATCTTAGTATAGGTGATAATGATGAGTGGATGTCTTGAATTTTGGTGAATGTTGTGCTCTGATATTGGAGTTGTGTAAAAAAGTGGTTTCATGTTTGGAGAGGAAAAACATACAATTAGTGATGAATTAGTGATTGAGGTTGGTCTTATTTTATGTTTGGAGGCTCCCAAATGATTCTTAAGGACAAAAAGACTTATTTTGGTGAGTTTTTAATGACACAATAATTTTACAAGGTGTTAGTTTCATAGGGAATTTGAATTTTGATCCCAAAAAAGGGTAAGTTCTGTGAATTGAGACTCGTATCTAGAGTTCAAGTGTTGGAACATATAAGGAATATTTTTTTTATCAATAAAGATTCATATTTTTTGGTTCAAGTGCTCAAGTGACAGTTAGATCAAGTTCTTAAGTCCTTTATGAAATGTTTTTACTACTGCAGGTCATGTTGTGATGGACTATAGTGAGAAGGCATCACATCATGGATGAGGGATTCACAACATGGTGGGTTTTATAAGGTTTTTAACCTTATAAATTTAGTCACACCATGAACCTTGGGTCACACAATGATAGTTTTTTCCCTAATGGTAGATCCCTCTACCTAGGAAGCATCAAGCCCCAACCCTTGGTTGCACAATGAAACTTTTGAGTGAAGGTGAGAGTTGCATTGAGACTGAGGACTAGGTGGTTTTTTTAAAGGGGTAGGACCATATTTTTGGGTCTATACCCCCTTTCATTATTAATTTGAGGGTTGTGTGAGAGAGTTATAAATGGTCTATCTCTCCCTTTCCTCTTCCTCCTTTAATCCTCAATGTTATGGAATGTTTTTGAATGAAATTTCTCAGTTTTAGAGGTAAGAATATTCTATTTCTTCTTATTTTTTTGATTCCTATTCACTAGCTCTAATTTTTGAAAAATTCAGGATAATATTTGGGTTAAAATGCCACCAAATGATGGTGAAATTATTTTTGTGGTGATAGGAGATCCCATAAGGTTGATCAAACTACATTGGGTGTGGTTTTGATGTGATGATAAGGCCTAGTGAGTTTTTCAGTGGTTATTACTCTTTTGAATTAAATTAAATAATTAATTATAAATGTTTATAATTGATTATTTTGATTTTGTGGAATTATATGGGAACTCATGTGGAGATATTATCTTGGATGAGGCATGGATGGGCTTGGACAAGGTGGTGTGCAGGCTTAGCAAGGAGTTAAATATGGTGTCGAGGTAGGTGGTCTGTATAATATAAATACATATGCTCATTATTTTTGGTTTATTGCCTACATAAATGTTAAATAGGACTATGTTGATGGATAGGGACTAGTATAAACATATAAAAAGATATAGGATGGGTGTGAGCCTCCTAGAAATGGAATATGTTTTCTTTATCACTTTGATTTTTTGGGATCGCCTGAAAACTATGTCACTAGGGGTGAAGGTATTAGCTAAGTTGGTGAGAGAAATCAGGTAGGTCTTAAGATGTGAGATGAGTCATTATTATCCTAGGTAATATTCCTTAGGATATTTGGGAAGTAATGAGAGGGATTAGGCCCAGTGGTGATGGGTGAGATGATTGTACATCTCATGCTTGATGAGTGACACCTTCCTAAGGGTGGATTGAGGCTTTGTGAGGGTTGTGACCAAGTTGAGTCCTCCTAAACTAGATGTATATGATGGGGAGGGATTTCCTATGAGTAAAATTTTGATATATCTCCCCTAGGATATGTAATATGAGACCCTAGTGTGGGTCATGGGAAGTGTTTAAGGACTTGGCATGAGGATTCTAAGGGGGTTTTGGATGGGAATTGGACCCTACCTTCTACGTCTAGGGTCGAATGGAACCTACAAGCAATGGATTCATCACAGGGTGACCAAGATATATTATAATCAATTAGTGTAGACTAAAATGGTTTGAGTAAGTGGCCTAAGGGGCTATACTAACTATGAGTCATGTTCGAGGCATGGGGCTAGGTCCTGAGTGACTATCACACTATGTACAGTTGGTGAGACTATGTGATGAGATGAGTTCCCTAAATTTTTTCATGTACATGTTTGTTGATATAATACATGATAACGATTCCTAATTCATGTACCTTCTATGAGTTATATTTCACTTCCAGGATCATCATGAGTGATATGGGATCCTAATTATGTATGAAGTTTTGGCCTACACTTAGTGAGAGTGTATAGATTGAAACTAGACTATCCTTTCCCTATGTGGGAGACTAATGAAAAGTAAATCCTTGATTAAGAGGGTGTTGGTCCACTTATTCACGTTATACCCACCCTAAAATATGGGAGTTGTCAAGTTATTACCATGTCCTAAGTGATAGGGCAGCGAATGTGATACATGGCCACCCTTGAGTGAGATGGCTTTGTCAGGATGTGATGTGATGTAAGACATAGACGGTAGAACCTATGTTAGTATATGAGGTAGTTCTTGAGATATGAGTGACCAATACTTGAGTGAGAAGGTGTTGGTAGGAATTCCTTGAGTGAGTGGGTGAGTCTAGGACTTGAACACGGAACTTTACTCTGAACCTTTGGTTAGTAGTCATGACTTAGTGGATTCCTTGCCCTAAGTCTTTGGATATAGGCTGGATTATAGGTTTAGTGTCACAAAGTAGTGATTTGAGTCTAGAATGTTTCAAAAGAAAGTATGACCAAGTGTTATGGTATCCTGGTTAGTACACAATAACCTGATGTGCGTGTATTCATAGTGTCCTGATTAGAAAATGACATCCAACACACTTTTGTGATATGTTTACTTTCCCCATAAATACACATATATGATGGGTCATACTAGGTTAACTTGATGATACCCTGTCGATATATATTTATCATACCCTACATGGGAAATCTGGTGCATATAAATACCTTATTCCAGCTTTTACGTCAAAACATGAGAGGTATAATGGATCAGGATAGAGCGGATTAATGGGTATTGGAGTCAGGGTTGATGAGGCCCAGATATAGAAGTAAGTCCTTTTGTGTATTTTTTTATTTTTATATTTTTTATATATTATCATCTCGGTGGGTAGTCTAAGATTCATGATTTTATACTTCCACATTAGTTTTTTTATATCATCATATTTATCAATTTATGTGTACCTCTGATTATGCATTGTAGATGTTTGGTGATTTTCCATTGCATACTCACTCTGATTCAAGGGAATAGTCTCCCTATTATGTATATTAGGCCCTTTTTTCTAGTCAAAAGTATCTAGAATAAAAAGATTCATTCTTGAGTTCAACTAGTTCCCCAGCCTTGGGCACTGGTGAGTGGTTCAATGGTCAGGGTATTACATGTGGCATCACCAAATTGGTCTTGTAAATGATAAGTATTTGAAAAAATTATATCAAAAAGGGTATTTAAATTCTTTTTATCTGTAAACCATAGATATTTATCAGATTTTTTTATAAGGAAAATGACTAAGGATATATTTATTGGAAAGAGATAAAAATTCATATAGCTTCTATAATTAGTTTATATAGATGTGTGTGTACAATTTCTAGTAGAATCTAGAGGTGGATAGCATTATATCATAACTTTTACCAATGATTTTAGCCTATATGGAAATATCAGCTTAATGAGTTTTAATTATAATCCCATTGAGAAATTTAGGGGATATAAGAATGAAGTATATAATTAACTTGGTAAGAAGACAAAGAAACATTACTCATATTGATGTGGTGAGTATCTAAACTAAGAATTTATTGATTATCTAAAAGAGTTTGGGATACTATTTTAACTCTCTCTTCTTTATACAATATAGTGAAATGATATCAGTGAAAGAAGGAACCATACCTTGTTATCCATGCTCAGATTGATGATGAGACATGAAAGTCTTCCATTATCCTTTTGGGGATATGAATTACATACAATAGAACACACACTAAACTGAGTTCTTACTAAATTAGTAAGAGGAATACCATATGAGTTATGGTATGGTAATAAATATTTCACATAACATATACATGTATGGGGATGTGAATCATTTGTTAAGGCTATTTTTATCAACAAACATTCATATCAAGTCACAAAGTTTATCTCTAAAGAAAACAGGGGATATTATCTATACAATCAATCTGATAAAAAGGTGATTGTGAAAAGGCAATCTATGTTCATAGAAAATGATAAAATATTCAAAGGATATAGTGGGATAAAGATAGAATTTGTTGAATTCAAGGATCAAGATGCACAAGAGTTTGAATATGAATAAATTTTTCAAGAACCAATGGAATAAGTTGTTCCAGATAAAAAAGTACCACAGAGTGTTGAGTCAATAAGGTTTTCCTTATGACTTTTCCATTCCTTCTTGTTTTGAAAATCACAAACACCTTATACTTAAGCAAATTGATATTTTACTTCTCTAAGGAAAATTTCCTTCCTTAAAGAAATTTACCCTAACCTAGATTTCCTTATGCATATCAAAATTATTCTTAAGTATAAAAATCATATTCATACCTAAAACCTCAGAATCATATAATACATAGATATGAAGCATTCTATTTTAGGATCCAAATTCTGGATACGAACTCTGATAAAGTTCAACTCCGAATTTTGGATATGAACTCTAATAAAGTTCCACTTCGAATTCTGGATACAAAATCTAATGAAGTTAAATTCTGAATTCTAGACTCCGAACTTCTATTAGTTCGACTCCGAACTTCTATGAGTTCGAATCTGAACTTTTACTAGTTCGACTATGAACTTATATGAGTTCGACTCCGAACTTCTATGAGTTTGACTCTGAACTTCTATGAGTTCGACTCTGAACTTTTACTAGTTTGACTCCGAAGTTCTATAAGTTCGACTCCGAACTCTATAAGTTTAGATTCTGAATTCTAGTGAAACCAGACTTCGAATTTCCTTAGAAATTCAGACTCTCAATTTTTACAGAATTCAGGTTCCAAATTCCTATAAAATAGAATCCGAATATCACTTTATTATAGACTCTTAATTCCATTTTTCTTAGACTCCGAACATTTTTTTGCTTACATTTTGAAAATCAGTTTTACTTATTCTTACACTTGTTTCATTACAAAACGGTGTCGTGCTTTCAGTTATTAACTAATCGTTGGCTGAGTGACATGTGTACAGGTCCCTCCAAAATTCAAGGAGAAATATAACCATTGGAGGAGGGAGCCGAATGTTGGAGCTTTGCCTATAAATAGAAGCTCATTTGAACGTGCTCAGTACTTTTGGAATTTTGGTAATCAGAACTTCCTGAAGTGATTTCTAGAGAGAGAGGCTCTTATCAACTATCAAAGCTTTGTGCAAAAAGTTTGAACAGCTTATTAAAACTTTTCCTTGTGCAGACTTGCTTCGTGAAACTCTGATTGTTGGTGATTACAATCGAGGGCTTCCGGGGATAGGAAGACAGAGGTTCCAACACCTTGAAGTTGAGGGCTTCCTTTCTGAGGAAGATAGAGGTGTCGACTACCTGATAGTTAAGGGCTTGTGGGGATAGCAAGATAGACTCTGATATTCGTATCGAGGGCTTACCCTGGTGTGGGTAAGACAGACTTGCTTGAAATTAAAAATCAAGGGACCTTTATCCAAGGTTGTTGGATACCCTTATCTTTGGGTTAAAAGAGTTATTTTTTGTTATTTTTAGTTTTACTACTTGCTTTTTCTGCTGCATTTTTTATTGCTAAGGAAAGTATAACTTTCTTATACTTCCTTACTTTTAATCTATTTAGTTAGATTCTATATGATTTAAGGTAGAATCTTAATCTTCATAACTTTTGGTTAAGTTTCATTTTCAGAATTACTTTTCTAGAATCTAGTAAGTGATTAGAACTTATAGAGGTAGTGTGAATTATCTTGTTTAACTTTGTTAAACATAACCATCCTAAAAAATTTCTAAGGGAATTTTTAAAAGGTACAATTCACCCCCCTCTTGTATCTGAGAATCTCATTCTTATTTTGATCCTACATTTGGTATTATAGAGTATATCATACTCAGAGACATACCATCCTAACAATTGGTATTAGAGCAGGTGAACTCAAACCCTATACCAATCTAACAATTTGTATCATAGGATTTGGTTCCATCTGAATTAATATCATGATTAGATTCAGAAGTTTTATCTTATCCCGTATATTTCTCAGAATTTAAAATTCAGATTCATATTTTCAGATTCATATTTTTCAGAATCTATTTTTTGGAATCATAGTTCGGATTCTGTTGGGAAAAAATCCCTCAAGGTAACATTGCAGTATTTTGGGTTGATTGTGTTTGTTGACAAAGCAGGTTTCCATGGAGAATTGTCGAGTTCCCGAGAAGTTGTTGAAATTCCATGTTGACAAAGAAGTATGACAACGGAAAGGACGATCTGGAGGCGGTACAAAAGAGCAGTACAAGGTGGTGCCGTTTCCCAGTGTTTGCCAAATTTATAGGCCTGAAAATCGCCAATGGAAAATGGAGTGATATGTTGTTGGCAAAGGTTGAGGAGAGAGAAATGAAGGAGGTGCGCGAAAACATTAAGCATGGTGTGCAAAATTAGCGGGTTGCACGAAATCTTGAAGTGTGGCGCGCAAAACAGCGGGTTGCGCGAAATTTTATTTCGCGCAAAAGATGTTTCAAGGCCGAAAGCATGAAAATCGGTAAAGGCATGAGGCGCGCGAAATTTTGGAGGCGTGCGCGAAAAATTGAAGTGGCGCGCGAAATAGCGGATGAAGTATTTCGCGCAAAAGATGTTTCGAGGTCCGAAGCTCGGAAAATGGCAAAGGCATGAGGTGCGCGAAATTATGGAGCAGTGCGCGGAAAATGGTTGTGCGCGGAAGATTTGCATTTCGCGATCAAAGCGGATTACGCGCTCAAGGAGGGTTTTCGCGCGGGGTAGATTTTGCCTATAAATATGAAGTGACCCTCCTCCATTCAGCAGAGTTCTAGACATAGAAAATACCCGAGCTCTGGTGCGCGAAATTGAAGTTTGAAAGGGTGTTGCGCGTAAACTGAAAGTTTGCGCGTAAAGTCAGATTGCGCGAAAAGAAAAGGCTGCGCAGAAAGTTGGTGATTGGCGCGTAAAAGGAAGATTGTGCGAAAAGTGGATTTCGCACAAAAGTAGTGGATTGCTCGCAAGTCAGTTTCTAGGATGCGCGTAATATTTGGAGGTTGCGCGAAAAAGGAATTTCGCGCAAATCATAGAAATTGCGCGCAAGACACCGTAAGGGTTGCGCGTAAAAATTGAGGTTGCCCGGTACATCCGGTGCAAAGTGAGATTCATCTGCGGGTGAAAGTTGGACTTCAACAGAGCATCTACACACAGAGGAAGATGCATTCCTTCATGAAAATGAAGAGACCTACAGGTCTATAAACTGTGAGTGAATCCCTTCTGGAGAAGTGAGCTTAGGAAGAGGAAAAGGTGATCCTCTCCACCAGCAGTGAGCCAGAGAGAGAGAAATAGGGAGTGACCCTTGGGAAAGCAGTGAGATGACCCTAAACCTTCTATAGGCAGTGAGCCTGGGCATAGAAGTGATCTAGCCCGAACATTGTAATCCACAGCTAGTGAAGACTAGTGGAATTTGGTACGAACCGGCAACTTGTCGGCGTATGCTCCTTGGACGTAGCCCTTAGCGGTGAACCAAGTAAAAATATCTGTGTCTGCCTGCTTACTCCCCTGCATTGCATTCAAAGCATCATCATCAGGTAAATGAGACAAATGATCACAGTAACCACACAGATCACAGTAACCACACAAGTGCAAACAAAGTGACCCTTGTAACAAAGAGGTCAAGATCCAGTGGGGAAGAAAGAACTTTGAAAAAGAATATCCATACCCTGATTCACCCCCCCTCTCAGGGTATATAGGCCCCTATTAGTCCTAACAGATTCACTTTTTCTTAGAGTTACAATTTTTTTTTCTTAGAGTATTTTCTCTTGTTTACAGACTTATACTACGAATAAGTTTGTACACCAAAGTTTTTCTTAATGATGGCAGGTTTAAATGTTGGTTCTATCGACAACTTAAATCCTACCAGACCACCTATCATTGATGGTAATGATTATGAATATTGGAGAGATCGCATGAATACTTTCATTATCAACACTAGGGTATATAAGTTTGTTATGCTTACCGGAGGATACAAAATTCCTGATAAGGAAGTAAGTGCTCTTACTAATCAAGAAAATCATGAATACCAACTCAACTATATGGTACGCAATACTTTACTTTGTTCAATGACTAGGAACATATATAGCCGAATTTCTTCTTGTGAAACAGCTAACTGTATATGGAAGAAACTTGAGGTTACACATTTTGGTACATCTAAAGTGATTGAGACTAGAAGATCCATGCTTAGAGCTGAGTATCATGTTTTCATTTTTCCTTATGGAGAACCAATTTTCAAAGTGCAATAGAGATTCATGACCATCGTGAATAGATTACAAACAATGGGAGAGAAAGGTCTAGATGATGAATCTCTTGTTGACAAGATCATAGATATTATGCCCAATGAGTGGGAATCAAAGAGAACTATAATTGATGAGAACATAAAGGTTGCTCAAATTTCTCTTGATGAGTTGTTTGGAACTCTTCTTCAATATGAGACTAGAATTAAGATAGATGCTGATAATATAAAGAAGAAGAATGGGAATGGTAGTGTTTCTTTTACTACAACTTCAAACCACATGAAAGCTAAGACTCCTAAGAGAGTTACTAGATCCAAGTCTAAGAAAGTTATTATCTAATCAGAATCTAGTGAGAGTGAAGTCTTAGAAAATGAGTTAGCTAATCTTTCTCAAAGGATGAATAAGATAGCTAGATAGATAAATTTCCAATTCAAGTATAAGAAGAAGGAAAGGAAAGCTAAGAAAGATGGAGAAGTCACATGCTATGAATGTAAGAGAGCTGGACACATAAGACTTGACTGCCCTATTCTCAAAAGAAAATAAAGAAAAGAAATAAATTATGAAAGGAATAGAAAGAAGTATTATAAGTCCAAAGATAAGAAATTTCTGAAAGACAATGAAACCTGGAGTGCCAGTGGTGGTGACTCTTCAGATGAATCTTCAGATTATGAATCTTCTGGACAAAAGAATATTGGTATTATAGACATGCTACCTATTGATAATTATTGCTTTATGGCTAAGGTACACAATGCTGAATAATTTACCAACATTTCTTTGAATGCTAATGATATTAAATATTATAACTTTTCTGATGAAGAATCCTCTTCTGATGAAAAAAATACTTTATGTACCTATGAAGAAGTTTCTAGGTTTGCTGAACTCTTTGAGATTGAGAACTCAAAACTCAGGAAAAATCTTGATAAGGAAAACTCTATGAATATTATTCTTACTAAGGAAATATCAGATCTTTCTAAATATCTTGATAAGAAAAATGTTGATTTTGAAAGTATTTCAAAAAATCTTGAGGAAGTAAATTCTGAGAGGAATAAACTTTCAAAATAACTAGAAAACGTAATTTCTAAGAAAGATGTTTTCGAGCCTAGCTCTAGTTCAGATGCTTTTGAAAACAAGAATCTTGTTATAAAACTCAAATCTGAAATATTTTCTTTGAGGAAGGGTTTTTCAAACTTTACCCATGGTAAGGAAAATTTTGATAAAATGTATTCACAAATCCGACCTCAAAGGAATACTTCTGGTTTTGGTTACACAAGTTCTAAACCAGTTTTTAGTAACAACTACTGTGTTCCTCAAAGTGCCCCATTTTACACAAAGTGTCAATGTGGTGGTCACTAGGCAAAGAATTGGTCATTAATAAAAACCCAATCTTTAGGATTTCATAAGGATTATTTTTCTAAGAAGATGTGGGTACCCAAAATTTTTCTTTCTGACATTTCCAGATCCAAGCAAGTTTGGATTCCGAAAACCTAACTTTTTCTTATTTTCAGGAAAATAGGGAAAGTACCAACAACAATACTTGGTACATGGATAGTGTATGTTCTCGGCATATGACTGGTAACAAAATCTATTTTAAAAATATTATCAAGACAAAAGGAGGAAAATTAACTTTCAGAGATAATGCTCAGGGAGAAATTATTGGTATAGGTAAAATTGTTCTTCTTAGAAAAACTTTGAATTCAAATGTTTTGTTTGTTAAAGGTCTTAAGAACAATCTCATCAGTATAATTCATTTATGTGATTAAGGATACCTTGTGAATTTTAGGAATGATAAGTGTTTAGTACACAATTCCAAGGAAGATTTTATTCTTTCTTCCCATAGGCAAGAGAATGTTTACACACTAAACTTAGAAGACCTTAGGATCCAAGACTTACCATGCCTTAGTGCAATGGAAGATCATTCTTGGTTATGGCATAGAAGGTTAGGACACTGTAACCTTAGGAACCTATGAAGACTCTCTATGAAAGATTTAGTTAAGGATCTACCAGAGCTTAGATTTGATTCTTCAAAAGTTTTTGAACCTTGTAAATATGACAAGAAACATAAATCAAGTTTTAAATCAATTGATGAAGTCTCAACAATTGATGCATTACATTTGGTGCACATGGATCTTTTTGGTCCAACACAAACTGGAAGCATTGGGGGCAAGTATTATGTATTTGTCTTGGTTGATGATTACACTAGATTTACATGGGTCTATTTTCTAGCAAAGAATTCTAAAGCTTTTTCTTATTTCAAAAGTTTTAGAGACCAAGTTAAAAATGAGAAAAACCTTCCATTGAAAACTATTCATAGTGATCGTAGAGGAGAATTCCAAAATTCTGATTTTGAAACTTTTTGTAGTAGAAAAGGTATTACTCACAACTTCTCAGTACCCAGAACACCTCAACAAAATAGTGTTGTTGAAATAAGAAATAGAATTCTTCAAGTGATAACTAGAACCATGTTGAGTGAGTATTCTGTAGCCAAAAATGTTTGGGCTGAAGAAGTAAGTACTGCTTGTTATACTATAAATCGATTTTTAATTAGACCTTTTCTTAATAAAACTCCTTATGAGTTATGGAATTGTAGAAAACCAAGACTTTCCTACTTCAATGTTTTTGGATGCAAGGTATTCATTCTGAATACTAAAGATAACTTACACAAATTTGCACCAAAATCTGATGAAGGAATTTTCTTAGGATACTCCACAACTTCTAAGGCTTATAGAGTTTTCAACAAAAACACTTGCACTGTTGAAGAGACAGTACATGTAAAATTTTATGAAACTGATCCTTTTGTTTTCAAACAACCCCAACCTACATCCTCGGATGTGTTTTCAAAAACTGATTAACAACCTTTTATAGAAAATCCTTATGATAAGGAAAATGTTCAAGAAGATGCTTCTGAAACATTTACCCCAAAAGATTTCCTACCCTATGTTGATGAACAAGTTTTACAAAACCCAAATCAGTCGTTTCTAAAGAATCATCCATGTGATAGTATCATTGGTGATGTGAATCAACCTGTAGGGACTAGAAGTTCCTTAAGAAATGAAGAATAACATCTAGTATTCCTTTCACAATTAGAACCAAAAAGCACTTATGAAGCTTTAGGTGATGAATATTGGATTAAATCCATGCAAGATGAACTAAATGAATTCAAAAGGAAAAAAGTTTGGACCTTGGTTGAAAGATCTAAGGAAACTTCTGTAATCAGAGTAAAATGGGTCTTTAGAAATAAATGTGATGAAAATTGATTCATTGTTAGAAATAAAGCTAGATTGGTTGAAAAAGGCTATAATTAACAAGAAGGAATAGACTACGAAGAAACATATGCTCCAGTATCAAGACTTGAATCTATTCATATTTTACTTTCCGTTGCAGCATTCTTCAATTTAAACTTTTTCAAATGGATGTGAAATGTGCTTTCCTTAATGGTTATGTTCAAGAGGAAGTTTTTGTTGAACAAACTCCTGGATTTAAAGATACAAAACATCTTGATCATGTTTTTATACTTACTAAATCTTTGTATGGCCTTAAACAATCCCCATGATCTTGGTATGATAGACTTACAATATTTTTGCTTCAAAATAACTATGTTAAGGGAAATGAAGAACCAACCCATTTTATAAAGAAAGATAAGAAAAACGTTTTGATTCTTCAAATTTATGTTGATGAAATTATATTTGGTTCAACTCAGCAATCTTTAATTGATTCCTTTACGGATCTAATGAAATCTGAGTTTGAAATGTGTATGATGGGTGAGTTAACATTTTTCCTTGGATTTCAAATTTCTCAAAAACAAGAAGGAATATACATATCCCAACATAAGTATATTAAATATCTTCTCAAAAATTATTGGTATGACAACACTAAGAGTATAATTACTCCTATTGGTACCTCGAATACACTTGATCTTGAGGAAGCTAGGAAACCAGTAGATCAAACATATTTTAGAGGTATGATAGGAAGTCTAAATTACTTGACAGCTATTTAACTAGACTTAATGTTTTTTGTATGCTTATGTGCAAGATATCAATCCAATCCCAAGGAATCTCATTTAAAGGTAGTGAAAATAATTTTTCACTACTTAAAGGGAACCATGGATTTATGACTATTTTATACTTCTGGAAATGATTTGGTTTTAAAGAGATTTTCAGATGCTGACTTTGGTGGCTGAAGAATGGATAGAAAGAGTACATCCGGAACTTGTCATTTCTTAGGAGATTCATTAGTTTCTTGGTCATGCAAGAAGAAAAATTCTATAGCACTCTCCACTACTGAAGCTGAATATGTAGCAGCTAGAATTTGTTGTGCTCAAGTGTTGTGGATGCAACACACACTCACAGATTATGGGTTGAGTTTCACTAAGACTCAAATTTTGTGTGATAACACAAGTGTCATTTACCTTAGTAAAAACCCTGCACATCACTCCCGTGAAAATCACATAGGCATTGGGCATCACTTTCTTAGGGATCACACACTAAAAGGAGATATCATTCTTCAATTTATCAGAAAGCAAGATCAACTTGCTGACATTTTCACAAAATCCTTACCCTTCGATAGATTTTAGTACATTAAACAGAAGTTAGAAATTATAACCGTGGGGTAATCTTCCTTCATTAACTTATTGTTTAACCATTCTCCTTACATTAATAAACTCTTTTTCATAGGGGGAGTACATATGTTATGAAGTCTTTCAAAATTTTTGTAATGATTCTTTCAAAAAAATTTCGTAATGAATTTTTCAAAATTTTCATAATGAATATTTTTCAGAATCGAAATTTTCGTAATGAAATTTTCGTACTGGAAATTTTCGTAATGAATTTTTCGTACTAGAAATTTTCGTAATGAATTTTTCATACTGGAAATTTTTGTAATGAAGTTTTCATACTAAAAATTTTCGTAATGAAGTTTTCATACTGGAAATTTTCGTAATGATTTTTTCGTACTGGAAATTTTTGTAATGATGTTTTTGTACTGACAAATTTTCAAAATGAGAATTTTCATAATGAGAATTTTCATAATAGGAATATTCGTACTCATACTTTTTGTACTAAAATTTTGGTACACAAAGATTTTACAATAAAACCTTTTAATAATGAGTTTTTCATAGTTAAATTTTCTTCAATAAGAATATCACCTATTACGAATAAACTTCCTAGCCAATCCGAAAGCTATGATTTCCTTACTTAAGTTTTCGTAGTCATTTTTTAGTTGTTGGTAGTTTCTTTTTCTTATAAAATTTCTTGGATTCATTTCTTCTTAAATATGAATGTTTTTGTTAAAACATCAAAAGATCGGATTGAAGATTTCCATGCGGGTATGATTTCAATTGTCAAATCACATCAGAGAAATTCTCAACCGCTAGATTGCTTTTGGAAGCTGAAAGGTCAGCTCCATCGCCTATATAAAGGGCACTCCCTTTTGTGTCTCACATTGTTTTCAAGCTCTCACGTGTTGAAGCCCTGCCTCACTTCATAAAGCCCGTTCTGAATCTTTCAGTGCTCCTCAATTCCGAATGTTTGTAGAAGCTACTTCCTAAGATATGTCTACCACAAATCCAATTTCAAAATGGCACGTGTACAGAGAAAGTTTGGCCCATCCAAACTTTTACAAATATGATTCTATCATCTCCAAGAACATCAAGTTTAATGGTTGGGAAGATGTTTGTGTATCCAAGACAGGTGATCAAGATGTAGTCTATCTGGAGTTACTTGTGGAATTCTATGAATCAGCAAGCTTCTATGAGTAAGAGGGAAGAGAAAATTTTTCTTTCAAGTCTTATGGGAAGACTTACAAACTTACTTACACTAAGGCAGCAAGCTTGGTGGGGCTGGAATATGATGGAGAAGCTGAATTTTTCTCACATAAACTTTTATATGTGCAAGACAGTTTTGTTAAGGTGAAGGCCTTATAGTTCTTGGACTTCATGATGTAAAGACAGTCAAGATTGCTCATCTATATTCTAATACTCAGATTCTTTAGTTGTGGGTACAAGGTTTCTTGGTTCTGAGAAAGGGTGAAAAAGATACCCTGAAGAAAAGTGATATATATTTCTTACACTTCTTGGTAAATCTAAGAAAAATCAATCTGATGAGGCATGTTCTTATGAAAATCAAGAACATCAAGGAAGGAAATTTGAGAGCTCAAATCATCATGTACCCTGCCTTACTATCAAAGCTGATAGTTCGGTGTCTGGATTCTTTCAAGATTGTTTGTAAGTCTAAGATTCAGAATTACAAGGTTATACTTGTTAGTGATGATACCTTGAAAAGAATGAATATGGCCTATTCCAAGGAAACAGGAGAGTTTTATAATTTTCCAGAGGAAGAGGCTGAAACAAATCTGGAAAATTTAGAGAAGGTTGAGGCAGTGAAGAAGGTTGGTAATAAGAGAAAATTGAAATAAGTAGTTGTTGAAGATAAAACCCCCAAATATAAGGAAAATCAATCCGCACCTTCCAAGCTGAAGAAACAGAAATCTTATCCAGATGAGGTGGATGCTAAATGGAGAGAAGATAAAGAGAAAAGGAAAGAAGGGGATCCACAGTTCAGACTGGACCCTGCTAAGGCTAAGGCCTTAAGAGAAAAATTTGCAGATGAGTTAAAGAAACAAGAAAAGGAGAAGAAGATGAAGAAGAAAATGTCTGAAGCTGAGGTTGTTCAATCTCTCTTTAAATCCACCAAGGTATCCTTTGAGAATATTCCCATTCCGGAAACCTTCCTTGTTGAGCCATTACCAGAGACCCCTGGAAATAACTACTTCACTCCGGAAAAGTCTAAAGGGAAAAAAGTTGTTGAAGAAGTAGAGAAACAAGCTGGTGAAGAATTAGAGGAATAAGTTGTTGAAGAAATTGAAGAACAAGAAGAAGTAGAAGAAGGAAGTGATGATCTTGATGACTTGATTAAACAAGTTGAGGATTATCAAGAAAAGTCCAAACCCTCAAAACTAGTCACTCCGGGAAAGGGATATGAAAAAGAAGGTAAGAAAGATAATGTAGAGGAAGAAGAAAAAGAGAATGAATCATTTGAGGAAGTAAGCTCTAAGTAGCACTTTCTTGAAGAAGGAGCAGAGAAGGAGAAACCAGATGAAGAAAAGATTGTTCAAGTATCTGAAAGCGAGGAAGAATATCCTGATGAGGTAGTTCCGAAAGTTGATAAGGGGAAGCAAGTGCTTATGGACACCCCAAAAAAAGATGTAATAAGGAAGAAGGATGTTTCTGGTTATTCAAGAAGAAAGCTGGTGGAAATTGAAGAACAACAATCTCCAAGCAAGGTGTCTGATTCCGAATCATCAGCACTGGGTCATGACTTTGTTGTGGAATCTTTGAAGAAGTTGGTGGACACCATTCCAATATTTCCCACCATAGACTCTAGATTCCATATGCTTCAACACAGTCTGAATCAGAATTCAGAATCATTATCTATGGTGATGGATAAGTGTGTGAATATTGAAGCAGATCATAGAAATTTACTTATCAATTATGATGTCCACAGGAAATCATGTAGCAAAATCACTTTGTGGTCTAAGAAAGTTGATGATGACTTGGCTAAGTTTGATCGTTTTCAGAATGATGTTAAATATTATTTTGATACTGAGGATTCCAAAGTGAAGGATCTTCAGGAGAAGCTGAACCTTGAGAAAACTTCTCATAATCAACAAGTTAAAGACTTGAATGGGAAGGTTAACTCTCTTGCTCAATATTTTAAAAGGGATAGAGATCTCCAGATTGAGCTCGAAGAAAAGCTTGTAAATAATGATGAAGTTCTTAAGGAACAATTTGAGGCCTTGAAAGCTCAATATGAAAGGATAAAAGCTTTGGAGAAGTAAGATGAGGAGGATCAGAAAGATTTGAAGAAGCTGAAAACTATCTTAAAGAAGCTAATCCCAAAGGAAAAGTAAGACAAATAGACTCAATCCGATCTTTTTTTGCATTTGATCTTCCTTGTAAAAATTATTCGAATTATAATAGAACTATGGTTGCTTGTTATTCTTACATGTCTTTACTAATATTTCAGGAACCAAATTTCTTTTCCATTCCCTTAAATTCTTTTTGAAAATCAAAAAGGGGGAGAAGGAAAAATAACTACTCAAAGGGGAGAAGGAAAAATTTTAAATGGAGAAGAAAATTTTCTAAGTGAAGAACTATCCTCAAGTAAGGGGGAGTTTCTCATTATGAAGTTTTTCATTCCCATGATAATGAAAACTCCATTCCAGAAATCCTGAATACAATCCTTATAGTTCCAATACCTAAGGGGGAGTTATTTGTATTCATCATCATCCCATGAACAAAGGGAGATAAGTTTTAATTTCAAAGTCTAAAGAAATTTTTCTAAGATCTTTTATTTCTTTTTCGAAAGGTTATTTGTGCTTTCCAAAAAGGGGGGTATTGTTGAGTCAATAAGGTTTTCCTTATGAATTTTCCATTCCTTCTTGTTTTGAAAATCACAAACACCTTATACTTAAGCAAATCGATATTTTACTTCTCTAAGGAAAATTTCATTCCTTAAGGAAATTTACCCTAACCTTGATTTCCTTATACATATCAAAATTCTTCTTAAGTATAAAAATTGGATTCATACCTAAAACCTCAGAATCATATAATACTTAGATATGAGGCATTCTGTTTTAGGATCCGAATTCTAGATACAAACTCTGATAAAGTTCCACTCTGAATTCTAGATACGAACTCTAATAAAGTTCCACTCCAAATTCTAGATATGAAATCTAATGAAGTTCAACTCCGATTTCTGGACTCCGAACTTCTATGAGTTTGAATCTGAAATTTTACTAGTTTTACTTTTAACTTCTATGAGTTAGACTCCGAACTTTTAGGAGTTTGACTCCGAACATCTATGAGTTTGACTACGAACTTTTACTAGTTCGATTCCGAACTTCTATAAGTTTGACTCCAAACTCTGTAAGTTCATATTTTTAATTCTAGTGAAACCAGACTCTGAATTTCCTTAGAAATTCAGACTTTGGATTTCTACAGAATTCAGGTTCCTAATTCCTATAAAACAGAATCCGAATATCTCTTTATTATAGACTCTAAATTCCATTTTGGTTAGACTCTGAACTTTTGTTTGCTTACATTTTGAACGTCAGTTTTACTTATGCTTACACTTGTTTCATTACAAAACGGTGTCGTGATTTCAGTTATTAACTAACTGTTGGCAGAGTGACACGTGTACAGGTCCCTCCAAAATTCAAGGAGAAATATGACCGTTGGAGGAGGGAGCCGACCGTTAGAGATTCGCCTATAAATAGGAGCTCATTTGAACATGCTCAGTACTTTTGGAATTTTGGTGATCAGAACTTCCTGAAGTGATTTCTAGAGAGAGAGGCTCTTATCAACTCTCAAAACTTTGTGCAGAAAGTTTCAACAGCTTTTTCAAACTTTTCATTGTGCATACTTGCTTCGTGCGGCTCCGATTTTTGGTGATTACAATCGAGGGCTTCCGGTGATAGGAAGACAGAGGTTCCAACACCTTGAAGTTGAGGGCTTCCTTGATGAGGAAGACAGAGTTTCCGACTACCTAAAAGTTGAGGGCTTGCGGGGATAGCAAGACAGAATCTGATCTTCATATCGAGGGCTTACCCTGGTGTGGGTAAGACATACTTGCTTGAAAGTATAAATCAAGGTACCTTTATCCAAGGTTTTTGGATACCCTTCTCTTTGGTTTAAAAGAGTTATTGTTTGTTACTTATAGTTTTACTACTTTTTTTTCCGCTGCATTTTGTATTACTAAGGAAAGTATAACTTTCTTATACTCCCTTACTTGTACTCTGATTTAGTTAGATTCTATATGCTTTAAGGTAGAAACTTAATCTTTGTAACTTTTGGTTAAGTTTCATTTTCAGAATTACTTTTCCGGAATCTAGTAAGTGATTAGAACTTATAGTGGTAGTGGGAATTATCTTGTTTAACTTTGTTAAACATAACCATCCTAAAAATTTCCTAAGGGAATTTTTAAAAGGTGCAATTCACCCCCCCCCCCCTCTTGTATCTGAAAATCTCATTCTTATTTTGATCCTATTTTTGGTATTATAGAGTATATCATACTCAGAGATATACCATCATAACACAAAGGAGAACCAAATAAATTAGAGATCCAGGATAATATAATTTTATAGTCACCAAGGAAGGCAGCACATTATTAGTTGAAAATAATGAACCTATGTCATAAAAAGAAGCTATAAATATCTAAAAGATGAAAATTGGAAAGAATCTATGAATTATAAAATAGATTTTATATACCAAAAACAACTTTGATTTTTGGTAGATCTATCATTTGATGTAAATTTTTTTGTGTACAAATGGGTATTTAATAAGAAACTAGACATGGATGGTAAATTCAATACATATATGGTATGTACAGTTGCTAAATGGTTTAATAAATTTCATGGGATAGAATATGATGAAACCATTTCACCAGTAATTATAATGTAATACATTATAATTATACTTATTGTAGAAGCTTTTGAAGATTATAATATTTGGAAAATGGATGTCAATACCAATTTCTTTAAGGGAAACCTTATGGAAGATATCTATATAACACAACTAGAATGGTTCATGACACCAAGGATTCTAATAAGGTATAAAAGTTGTATATATATATTTTTGGATTAAATCAATCATTAAGATCATGAAACATTCATTTTAATGAATCCATAAGAAAATTTGGTTTTATAAAGAACGAATGTGAGCCCTGTATTTATAATAGGTTTAGTGGGAGTGCATTAGTTTTCATAGAAGTATAGTTGAATGATATATTTATTATGGGAGATAAGATGACAATATTATATTCAGTTAAAACATTATTATATAAATGATTATCCATAAAAAATTTAAGTGAAGTGTCCTATATTATAGGGATCAATATTCATAGAGATAGATCTCATAGGATTCTTAGACTAAGTTAATTTGTATATGTTGACAAGGTATTGAAGAGATTCAATATGGAAAAATAAAAGAGGGGATTATTTCCAATGTAACGTGGCATATATCTATCCAAAAAAATGTGTCCTTCAACCCAATATATGAGAAAGAGAATGTGTATAATTCTTTATTCTTCTATGATTGGATATTTTATGTATGTAATACTATGTACCAGGATTGATCTTACCTACACCTTATGTATATTGGGAAGATATCAAGAAGACTAAGGAGAGGCACATTGATTATATGTAAAGACTATTATAAATTACTTAAGGCATACAAAGGATATTTTCCTTGTTTATAGAGAATATGTGAAACTATTCATGAGGGGATATAAATATTTTAGTTTCCAAATATGTCATAATTTTTTAAAACCATAGTTGAGATATGATTTTTCCTTAATGGATGAGCTATGAGTTGTAAGAGTTATAAGAATCTAGTTGTTACTGATTCTACAATAGATTTCGAGTATATTTTGGTTTCTAAGGAAACTAAATAATTAGTGTGGATATGAAACTTCATCCATGAGATTTATGGTTTACCTGGTAGTAAATATGTTATCACATTTTATTTTGGTAGTACTATAGTAGTGGTTCTATCCAAGGAGCTCGGTCACATATATGGATGAATCATATACATAAAAATTTCACATGTTGAGGGATTTTTCTTAAAGGGTTAAAATCATAGTGGCATAGTAACCACATAAGAGAACATGGAAAGCCCACTGAAAAAATATTTATCTTAGCATAAGCATGAATTACATCTAGGTGCTAATGGACTAATGGTTGTTAATAGTTGGCTCTAGTGAAAGTGAGTCTTTTGAATTTTTCTCCCTATAACTAACTAACTTTTTACTTTTTATAACTAAAATATTAATAAATATATCATCACATGATGATTTTTTGTATAACTTTAATTTGATAATGTCCTTAGAGTATATTTTTATATCGAAAGGTCTTATTAGTTCACCGCTATAATGAGAACCTAGAAATTATATGAAAATATTCTTAAACATATATCTTATGGTTTATATGAGATCTATTTTATGGGACATATATTATATTCTAACCATCAGATGCTAGAGGCTTATAATACATTTATACTTCGTCAAGAAGTTCGCACTTTGTAATCTCCAAGAAGGGAGGTTATGAGGACAGACCCACCAATAGGAATTCCATATGTTATATTTCATTCAATATTTCTATAAATAGATGTATATATTAGTCCATAGACTTGCCATTATTACCAATTTATATCATGAATCGTATACTTTGATGTATGGATTTTAACCATCATGAAATATTCTCATGATGATGTAACATACGTTGAGTGTGTCATAAGTGATATAAAAATAATTGAATAAGTCATGAAGGATTTTACCTTCCAGGTTAGTTAAATAATATATCTCTAAATTTTTATTGAAATGGAATTTTCTAATTAAATCCATTCCCTTGTTATTTCATCAAAAAGTTTGTTTTTTAAATTTAAAGTGTTGTACCATAGTCCCATTATACACCCTAATTAGGGGCGAATTAGGGTGAAAAAAACATCTTCATTTATTCATATCAAATTAGGTCTTATATTTGTGTTGAAAAATATATATTTAATCTGATTATTAATTTTAAATTAATGAATATATTAAAATATTATGAGAAAACTAGTTTTACTAGTTTCACCTATAAAAGGCTTCTCCACGGTGCACATATCAATAATGTGTTGATAAGAAAATTAATGTAATGACACAAAGTTTCATTAATGGAAAATCCCTCTTGATCCAGTTAAATGTCTCTTTATGAAAAATGTTTTTATAAGATGTTAACTTCTTTGGTTTTATGTTAAGAATTGTGACCGTTGTTAATATAGTCGTTGAACAGTGATCACATGATTAGTATAAATATAAGGCTTTAACGAACCCAACATTACTTAGACAAAGGAAGTGATGGCTTCATCCAGTAGAATTTCCCCATATGAAGCCCATTTGTCGAAGCTCGGAAAAGAGGTGGCATCTTTCGGCTTCACCTTTGACCAAGCCCAATATGAGCTTCATTATGTCAAGCTCGAACGGGACCGTCTACGGGAAAAGTGGAAGTTGATAGAGATTACCACTAGAGCGATGTTATCCGAGCCACCCCAAGAGTCTGTCACCATCGCACACCTTACCCTTAGGTCTTATGCGACTGTTTTAAGGGGTTATCTAACAAATAAGTAGTACTATGTTCATGTACAATATTTTTTTATATAATAATGAATATAATTTCTAGTCATTTTTGATACATTGTAAATAGTTTTTAAAGCACAAATGGTGTTTTTAGTTATTATTTAATTAAGAAATCTATTTTATTAAATTAAGGGATTTTTGAATTAAATAATATTTTAATAAAATAATATTATTATTATTAAATTATTTTTTATTAAATATAAATGATCTTATAATTTTAGGAATGCAATTAAAATTTTTATTAAGGTTTGAAATCCATTTCTGTCAAAACCCGTGAATTTTAGATAAATGTCGGTTTATATATTAAAAGTGAAAATTCACATTTTTAGAAAATTATTTAGATAAAATAAATGTTATTTTTGGAATCATGACATCGAAATTATCCAACGGTGAATTTTTCATAATTTTCTGAGACAGTCAAATTTTTGGGTAAAAATTAAATACCATTTAATTATATAATGTGTTTTATGACATCATAATGACCCAATGGTGATGTAATAAAATACCATATTCCTTATGTTCGGCCAATATATGTTTTATCATTAAAATAATGAGTTTTTGGGTTTGTTTGACTTAATTTTCAAAGCATTAATGAACCCCTCAAGACATATTCAACACTTTGCCTTTTTAAATTAATTTCCATGGGAGTGTGACTCACCTCCACATAAGCCACCCTAATATTTTAATAATTTCGGACTTGGGCCTTATAAAATATTTTTTTCATCCTTCCTTTTCCAGAAAACATGGTCAAAAACCATGGTATTGTTTGTGGTTTTGATTAGTTTAATATAAGGGGTCACAAACCTAAATAATAAAGAATTCTCTCACCTTTCCTATATAAACCCACCCAAGCTCCCACTTCCTCCTCACTAAAATCCTTTTTAGTTCGTCCAACCTCTTCCCTACTCTCTATAGAATCCTCCCAAGGTGCCCCAAGCTCCCAAGAAGCATCTCACAAGCCTCTCTCTAGCCTTTGGAAGCTCACTTCCATGTAAGGGTTTTTTCTTCCTTTCTCATTTTTGTCAATTTTCTTTAAGTTGTATTGCCCTTTTAATTTCAATTATTAATGTTGGGGTATGGTTTATCACCTCCCCCATACTTCCATATTATTGTTTGAATGATGTTAGACCCCTTTCTCTCTCATTAAATGTCTCCCATGTACACCTGTTACTATGCCGAAATTCCCTAAGGAACTTCTCTCTCTTCTTTTACATTCAAGCAATACTTTTGTATCATGAATCTAAATTCCATTTCAATTGTTGGGACATATATCTATATGACCTCCTTACTGTACATTACATGTAAATATTATGAGGAACCCCTTTATCTCTCATCAACCATTTTTTATGAATTCTTATGTCACGCTGTTACGCTGTCGAAATCGCACCGATTTTCTAAGTCAATGTCATTGTGTAGTGAATACCACGCCCATTTCTCCATCAAGGGTATTCACCTTTATGCATATTTACTTATTTATTATAAAGTTTCATGTATTAATTCCACATTCCTTTATCATGGAATAAATTATTATGTTTTATGAATCCATGTTTTATGATCCATGTGGCACACTTATGCATGAAATGAAATGTTTAAGAAGGGTGCGCCCTTATAGCGCTCCAATGCATTGGGTAAAGTATATTATCATGATACGTCAAGTGCAATGAGTGTTGAATCATGCTAATTAAAGTGCAATGATGGTTTACTCGTGCTTCATGTGCAATGAGAGTTTACTCATGCTTTATGTGCAATGAGCCTTGACTCATGCTAAATCTATGTTAAGTGTTGTTGCCACATTTCCATGTTATGATTATCATGCTTTATCATGCCTTTATGTTCATGTTTCTATTATGCTATATTGGCATGAATATTTCCTAACATGTATTGTACTCCCCATTTTATTTCATGTGTACTCCCTTACTGGGCTTTATAGCTCACCCTTTTCTTATGCATGTCCTCAGGTTATCCCATGCAATGCTAAGTACGAGGGAATGTAGTGGTCATGTAAAGGATGTTTTCAATAAAGATATTGTATTTCCTATTTTAAGTTTTTATGTAATGATCCTAAGACCCAAATAAACAAAACCTCTTGATCTTCTTTGTTGTATCAAGTGAAGTTTTATGTAATAAATCATGTTTAAGTTGTAATAAAAAGCAAGGTTGTCATAGTTGGTATCAGAGGATAGGTTTAGTTATTTTTGGGATTAGGAAACCCTAGTAAAGCCTTGGATACAAGACTAAGTATAATAAAAACATCCCTAAGTTATGGTAAATACTAAGTAAGTGGTTTATCAAACAAATACATCCTTGTCTGGATACGAGCAGGTAGAGGCGGCTCTGGCACAGATGTATCCTAGGGGTAAAACCCAAAAACACCGCTTTGAGCTAGAATCGAACGGGAACTGGTGCACGACAACGGTCCTTGCTGCACTCTTGGTTACGACACTCCCGGGGGATATGTTTTAATAAATTCACAATCTTGGTATGAACCCTTATTAAGGAAAAAATTCCCCTAAGAATATATGTTAGAAAGTAGATCATGAAAAGCCTGGATTGGATCATATAGACTCGTGAGTTAAAGAGATTAAAGTTTATTTATAAGTCATCAAATTTTGTCTTTGGATTACCCTTTATGTGTTACCCCTAACTTTCCTTTTATTCCATCCAATGGCCGGTAATAGGAGGACTCAGGCTAACAACCGTTGTGAAGATCAGTGTGATGATTGTACTAATGAGATGCCCAATCCAATGGGAGCGGGAATAATGAACTTTGTCACACTTCTCTCTCATCTAACTCAAGTTTTGAATAGAAACACAGGTCAATAGGAACGTTCAACCCCCCCCCCCCCCCCCCCCTAAGAAAGAACAAGTCTCTATCGAGATCTTCATGAGACAAAGGCCTCCTACTTTTAGTGGATCATCTGATCCCATGATCGCTGAACAATGGATCAACTCCATTGAAAAGATATTCTCCATCCTCCAATGTTCTGAACAAGAGAAGGTTCTCCTGGAGGATTATCATATGGAGGGTGAAGCTGATAAATGGTGGACATTGATCAAAAATACGAAGCCTGAGGAGGAGATTGAGGATTTGGAATGGAAGGAATTCTGGAAGATTTTTTTCGATAAATATTTTTCACGCACCCTCTGTCTTAAGATAAAAAGGGACTTCCTTTCCCTCAAGAAAAAAGTTGAAGAATCTGTGGGAGTGTATGAGGAAAACTTCACAAGGCTTGAACGATATGCTTCTGGCTTCGTCGTTACCCCCCGAATGCAAGTTTGACCGCTTCTTTAGTGGGATGAAGCCTAGCATACGGAAAGCATTAGCGATCCGTGACTTCGACACCTATGAGGAAATTGTCTGATGTGCCCTCAAGGTCAAAATGGAGATCAGAGAATCACAAGGGTATCATGGGGAAAAGAAGCGTAAGGTGGAATTAAATGCTGGTGGTCTGATGGATAAATCCAATAGCGCTATGAAGTTCCAGCACCCCACTTGCCAAAAGTGCGGAAAGAAGCACCCTGGAAATTGCCTTAAAGGGATTAGAAAATGCTTCAGGTGTGGAAGATAAGGGCACCTAGCTATTAACTGTCGGCAATAAGGACCCACGGCTGCGACAGAGGAGAGGAATGCTCCGTTCGAACCTCAACACGTTGTTCAATGCTACAAATTCAAAGAACCGGGTCATTTTGAAAATCAGTGCCCTAATCTAAGGGTTATCAGAGGCAACCAACAACCTCTAAGACAGCAAGGAAGAGATTTTTCCATCACTTCTACCGTGGTGAACCCCGACAACGAAGTGGTGACAGGTACGCTAGTTATTCATTCAAGAATAGCCAACGTACTTTTTGATTCAGGTTCTACACATTCTTTTATATCTCGAAAGTTTAGTAGAACAATCCCAGCACCACCACAAATCATGGAAGTAAAGATATCGGTGAGTACGGAAAATGGGGCAATCATTGCATCCCATGAATATAAGTCCTCCCCTATTATAATCTGTGGATTAAATTTCCCAGCAAACCTCATCATACTCCCTTTGGTGGAATTTTATGCAATTCTTGGCATGGATTGGCTTTCCTTATATAGAGCCAACATAAATTGTCGGGAGAGGGAAATCACACTCCATATGGAGAATCAACCCCCGATTCTTTACAAGTGTCAGGAAGAAGATGAATATCCTTTAGCTCCATCATCTCAAGCATGGATATTACTGCCCTATGTGTTGGGTCGGAACAAACGAGGAAAAGATGGCAAGAGGGGGGGTGAATTGCCTTTTTGAAAAATGATTAACAATTTAAAAATCAAAGTTGAAATGCAGCGGAAAGTAAAGAGGCAAGACACACGAAATTGATAACGGAGTTCGGCCAACAACCCGGCCTACGTCTCCGCTCCCAACTCAACCGTTGAGAGATTCCTACCGCTTGCTTTTCAATGGTTTTAGCAAGAAACCCACTAGGCTTTGAGGTAGCACTAGGACCTATTACAGCTTGCTTTTTGTGGTTTAGCAAGAACCCACTTGCTTTTAATGGTTTAGCAAGAACCCACTAGCCTTTTTAACGGGTGAAGGCTAGCTCACCGGAGACAGAAGCCTTTTAAAAGGAAAGGCTTGAAGAAACCTCTTCACACCTTAATGGTGGTGTGAGAACCCAAAAGAAAGGGGGATGAGAAAGAGTTTGGGGTTTGTAGGCACAAACCCAAATTTAAGCTCAAAAAGAAAAATACGATAAAACCCGTAATTGGAGAAGCCTTGGGCGCCTTTGATTGATTGATGATGTTTGAAGGCCGCTTCCAAGCTTCTTTGGTGGTGCTCTTGGATGTGGAATTGGATTGGAGCACGTTGGGTTCCTTGAGGAAATCCGCCGGAGGTTCGCCAAAATGATCAACAATGTGTCCCGGTGGCTTGGTTGAAGTTCCGGGGCTTCCTAGGCCTTTATTTATAGGCTAGGAACCTTCAAGTATCCGTTGGAGGGCTTTGGAGCCGTTGGAAAGGCTTAAAGAGCCGTTGGGAGCCAAGTGGGCCAGCCTGGTCAAACTGTAACGGCTAGTTTGACTGGCCCCACCGGCTGGCCGGTACAGTCCCACCGGTTGGCCAGTGCCTTGAAAAAGGATGAGGATTTCTGTCCAGGGGCCACCGGCTGACCGGTGCCAGAGCCACCGGCTGGCCGGTGGCAAGACAGTAGCTTGCACTATTCAGTCTGGGTGCCACCGGCTGGCCGGTGACAGAGCCACCGGCTGACCGGTGGAACCTGGCAGTGGGCAATGCCTCTGCCAGGTCCACCGGCTGGCCGGTGCTATCACACCGGTTGGCCGGTGGACTGAATTTCAGTCCACTTCTTGATTCTTTCTTGGGCCATTTTCTTGGCAACCTTGTGCCTATCAACACAAACACTTGAAAACAAGTTAGATAAGAAAGAGGGTGATTGTGATCATGAAAATCAAACCTCGAGGGGTTCGAGAGGTACAACACTATGAGCATGCGTATCTGGATCAGATGATTGAGTTCAAAGAAGAAACCATCCTTGAAGAAATGCCTATTGTGAGAGAATTCGGGGAAGTGTTTCCCGAGGAACTGCCTGGTCTTCCTCCAAGAAGAGATGTTGAGTTCTCAATTGAACTTATACCTGGGGCGCTACCAATATCCAAGACTCCATATAGAATGAATGTTGTTGAGCTTGAAGAGCTGAATAAGCAACTACAGAAGAATCTAGATAAAGGGTTTATACGCCCAAGTGCTTCACCATGGGGTGCACCAGTCCTCTTCGTCAAGAAGAAGGATGGGTCAATGCGGCTTCGCATCAATTATCGTGAACTTAACAAAATCACGATAAAGAACAAGTATCCACTCCCATGAATTGATGACTTGTTCGATCAGTTGCGTGGAGCACAATACTTCTCCAAGGTGGACTTGCGGTCGGGATATTATCAAGTAAGGTTGAAGAAGGAAGATCTCCCCAAGACTACTTTTCGTACAAGATATGGGCACTATGAATTCATAGTAATGCCTTTTGGACTCACCAATACTCCAGAAATATTCATGGACTTGATGAATAGAGTCTTTAGAGATACCTTGACAAATTTGTGGTAGCCTTTATAGATGATATTCTAATATACTCCAAAACCAAGGAGGACCATGAGGAGAATTTAAGAACTGTACTAGAGACTTTGCGCAAGGAGAAGCTCTATGCAAAGTACAGAAAGTGTGAGTTCTAGTTTAAGGAAGTCTCATTCTTGTGCCATATCATCACAAGCAATGGGATATCTGTGGATCCCTCCAAAACAGATGCAATTGAGGGATGACTGAGGCCAACATCGGTAATGGATATCCGTAACTTCTTGGGGTTAGCTGGATATTATCGATGATTTGTGAGAAATTTCTCACGATTGTCCAACCCTCTTACCAAGCTAACTAGAAAGGGAGTAAAGTTTGCTTGGAGTGATGAATGCGAAGAAAGCTTCAAGGAGTTGAAAAGGAGGCTTATCACTGCGCCCATGCTCACTTTACCCACAAGTGGGGAACTTTTTGTGGTGTTCAGTGATGTCTCAAAGAAGGGATTAGGCTATGTGCTGATGCAGAATGATAAAGTTATATCCTATGCCTTCAAGTAGTTGAAAATCCATGAGCGAAACTATCCAATGCATGATCTGGAGTTGGCGGCGGTGATCTTTGCCTTGAAAATCTGGCGGCATTATCTCTATGGAGAGAAATGTGATATATATACTGACCACAAGAGTCTTAAATATATATTCACACAGAAAGAGCTTAATATGCACCAGAGAATATGGATAGATCTCATCAAGGATTATGACTGTTCAATACATTACCACCCTGGGAAAGCGAACAAGGTGGCAGATGCCCTAAGTAGAAAGGATCCAGCGATTCTAACAATGATGAGAATTGAGAAGGATCCAATCTTCTTAGACTTGATGAATATGGACATGGGATTCATAAAGAAGGGAACATCATCAATCCTTTCACAAATGATTGCTCAACCATCTCTTTTGGAAAGGTTAAAGGATGCTCAAAAGGATGATGTGGGAATTCAAGAAAAAGTGGAAGCTATAAAAAAGGTGAAATCCTTGGAGTTTAATGTTAATGAAGAAGGAGTTGTGAGGTTTGGGAAAATAATATGTGTTCCATCAAGTCTGGAGCTGAAGTAGGTACTTTTGGATGATGCACATAGTTCAAATTTCTCTATTCACCCAGGGAGCACAAAGATGTATCGAGATCTCTGAGAAAACTTTTGGTGGGATAATATGAATAAGTAGATCGCCAAATATACATCAAAGTGCCTGGTGTGTCAGCAAGTGAAGGCAGAGAGGCAGAAGTCTAAGAAGATGATGCAACCATTGCCCATACCAGAATTGAAATGGGAGAAGATCACCATGTACTTTTTCACTGGACTTCCGAGGACATCCAAAGGCAACAATACAATCTGGGTTGTTGTGGATCGTCTTATAAAGACTGCACACTTCATTTCTATTCTATAGGATTTCTCATTGGATCAACTGGCACGGATATATATTAGGGAGGTGGTAAGGTTTCATGGAGTACCACTATCTATTGTGTCTGGCCGAGATCCAAGATTCACCTCTAAGTTTTGGAAGAGTCTTCAACATGCTCAGAATACTGAACTGAACTTCAGTACGGCCTATCATCCTCAAACTGATGGCCAATCCGAGCGGACTATCCAAACACTTGAGGATATTTTGAGAGCATGCTCAATGGACTTTAAAGTAGGATGGGATCAACATCTTCCTCTGGTTGAGTTCTCTTATAATAACAGTTTTCACTCGAGCATCCAAATGGCACCATATGAAGCCCTTTATGGGAAAAGGTGCAGAACACCGGCATGTTGGGATGAGGTCGGTGAACGTAAGCTGCTTGGACCAGAAATGGTCGAAGAAATGATGGAGAAGGTGAAAACTATTCAGCAGCATATCAAGGCAGCCCAGAGTCGACAGAAGAGTTATGCAGATAATCGTCGACGAGACCTTGAGTTTAAAGTTGGAGACATGGTGTTTTTATGCATATCTCCACGGAAGAAGGTCATGAGGTTTGGAAAGAAAGGGAAGTTAAGTCCAAGGTACATCAGGCCCTTCGAGTTTCTTGATCATGTTGGGGTCGTGGACTATCGACTAGCACTTCCACCTACTATGGCCAAGGTGCATGATGTCTTTCATGTATCCCTCTTAAGGAAGTATATACCGGACCCTTCACATGTACTCTCTTCCGAGGTGGTACAATTGGAAGATGATCTTTCTTATGAGGAGCAACCACTGAAGATCTTAGATCGTAGAGAAAAAGTTCTACGAAATAAGACAATGCCCCTCGTCAAGGTGTTATGGAGAAACCACAAGTTTGAAGAACCGACTTGGGAGTCAGAGGATATGATGAAGCTGAGTTACCCACATTTGTTTTAGTGTGGGAAAAGGAAAATTTCGAGGGCGAAATTTCTTAAGGGGGGAATATTGTAATGACCCAAAGTTTCATTAATGGAAAATCCCTCTTGATCCAGTTAAATGCCTCTTTATGAAAAAAAAATTTATAAGATGTCAACTTCTTTGGTTTTATGTTAAGAATTGTGACCATTGTTAATATAGACGTTGAACAGTGATCACATTATTAGTATAAATATAAAGCTTTAACGAACCCAAATTTACTCAGACAAAGGAAGCAATGGCCTCATCCAGTAGAATTTCCCCA
The DNA here is from genome assembly GCA_963277665.1 of Viscum album. NCBI lineage: Eukaryota > Viridiplantae > Streptophyta > Magnoliopsida > Santalales > Viscaceae > Viscum > Viscum album. Next base: position 2,127,126,870 of record OY728130.1, on the reverse strand, counting down.
TATGAAGCCCATTTTTTGGAGCTCGGAAAAGAGGTGGCATCTTTGGGCTTCACCCTTGACCAAACCCAAGCTGAGATTCATTATTTCAAGCTCAAACGGGACCGTCTACGGGAAAAGTGGAAGTTGGTAGAGATTACCACTCGAGCGATGTTATCCGAGCCACCCCAAGAGTCTGTCACCATCGCACACCTTACCCTTAGGTCTTATGCGGCTGTTTTAAGGGGTTATGTAACAAATAAGTAGTACTATGTTCATGTACATTATTTTTTTATATAATAATGAATATAATTTCTAGTCATTTTTGATTCATTGTAAATAGTTTTTAAAGTACAAATGGTGTTTTTCGTTATTATTTAATTAAGAAATATATTTTATTAAATTAATGGATTTTTTAATTAAATAATATTTTCATAAAATAATATTATTATTATTAAATTAATTTTTATTAAATATAAATGATCTTATAATTTTAGGAATGCAATTAAAATTTTTATTAAGGTTTGAAAGCCATTTCTGTCAAAACCCGTGAATTTTCGATAAATGCTGGTTTTTATTTTAAAAGTGAAAATTCACATTTTTAGAAAATTATTTAGATAAAATAAATGTTATTTTTGTAATCAAGACGTCTAAATTATCCAATGGTGAATTTTTCATAATTTTTTGAGACAGTCAAATTTTTGGGTAAAAATTAAATGCCATTTAATTATATAATGTGTTTTATGACATCATAATGACCCAATGGTGATGTAATAAAATACCATAATCCTTATGTTCGGACAATATATGTTTTATCATTAAAATAATGTGGTTTTGGGTTTGTTTGACTTACTTTTCAAAGCATTAATGAACCCCTCAAGACATATTCAACACTTTGCCTTTTTAAATTAATTTTCATGGGAGTGTGACTCACCTCCACATAAGCAACCCTAATATTTTAATAAGTTCAGAATTGGGCCTTATAAAATATTTTTTTCCTCCTTCCTTTTCCAGAAACCATGGGCAAAACCCATGGGATGGTTTGTGGTTTGGATTAGTTTAATATAAGGGGTCCCAAACCTAAATAATAAAGAATTCTCTCACCTTTCCTATATAAACCCACCCAAGATCCCACTTCCTCCTCACTAAAATCCTTTGGAGTTCATCCAAACTCTTCCCTACTATCTCTAGAATCCTACCAAGGTTCCCCAAGCTCCCAAGAAGCCTCTCACAAGCCTCTCTCTAGCCTTTGGAAGCACACTTCCAAGTAAGGGTTTTTTCTTCCTTTCTCATTTTTGTCAATTTTCTTTAAGTTGTATTGCCCTTTCAATTTCAATTATGAATGTTGGGGTATGGTTCCTCACCTCCCCCATACTTCCCTCTTATTTTTTTAATTATGGGATACCCCTTTCTATCTCATTAAATGCCTCCCATATACACCGTTACTATGCCGAAATTCCCTAAGGAACTTCTCTCTCTTCTTTTACATTCAAGCAATACTTTTGTATCATGAATCTAAATTCCATTTCAATTTTTGGGACATGTATCTATATGACGTCCTTACTTTCCATTACATGTAAATATGATGAGGAACCCCTTTCTCTCTCATCAACCATTTTTTATGAATTCTTATGTCACGTCGTTATGCTGCCGAAATCGCACCGATTTTCTAAGCCAATGTCATTGTGTAGTGAATACCACGCCCATTTCTCCATCAAGGGTATTCGCCTTTATGCACATTTACTTATTGATTATAAAGTTTCATGTATTAATTCCACATTCCTTTATCGTGGAATAAATTATTATGTTTTATGGATCCATGTTTTATGATCCATGTGGCACACTTATGCATGAAATGAAATGTTTAAGAAGGGTGCGCCCTTATAGCGCTCCAATGCATTGGGTAAAGTATAGTATCATGATACATCAAGTGCAATGAGTGTTGACTCAAGCTAATTCAAGTGAAACGAGGGTTTACTCGTGATTCATGTGCAATGAGGGTTTACTCATGCTTTATGTGCAATGAGCCTTTGCTCATACTAAATCCATGTTAAGTGTTGTTGCCACATTTCCATGTTATGATTATCATGCTTTATCATGCCTTTATGTTCATGTTTCTCTTATGCTCTATTGACATGACTATTTTCTAACATGTATTTTACTCCTCATGTTATTTCATGTGTACTCCCTTACTGGGCTTTATAGCTCACCCTTTTCTTATGCATGTCCTCAGGTTATCCCATGCAATGCTAAGTACGAGGGAATGTAGTGGTCATGTAAAGGATGTTTTCAATAAAGATGTTGTATTTCATGTTTTAAGTTTTTATGTAATGATCCTAATCCCAAAAGACACTAAACCTCTCGATCTTATTTGTTTTATCAAGTGAAGTTTTATGTAATAAAGCATGTTTAAGTTGTAATAAAAAGCAGGGTTGTCATAATTAATGACTACCTCAATTGTATGTTATTATAACATTAGGAAGATGTAACCACTCATTCAAGGTCCATGACATCTTCCTCTCTTATACACACTTATTTTCAAGAGGTATAAAAATATATTCAATACACATGTTGATCTTACAAATAATTTAGATAAAGAAAACTAACACTAATTAGTAAGGGTGTTCTTTCATGATGCTCTAATTATTTAATTTCATATCTTTAAGGATGTTCATAAAAGGTTATTATTTTAATCCTCTATGTCAATAAACTTCCATCTTAATCACACTCCTGTGATTCCTTATCTTAAAAAATAATCCATACTTTGTTCTATGTGATTATATCTTTCTTTCACAAAAGAATTATTATTATCATAAATAGTTTGAAGTTAAAATTTTAAATTTAAACTACAATAACTACCTAACTTATTTTATTTTTAATATCAACCTTTATATCATATCCAAAACATATTTCCTCCATAAAATTATAATTTCTTATTTTATGAATTTTAAAAAGTTTCTCAACCTTGAATAAAAGGCTAGATCCATAAGGAAAATCAAATTCTCAAGAAACCATCTTTCATGGTGTTGCATTCCATTTACAACATTACCAAGTGGTTTTGACTTAGTTGTTTCTAATTTCCATTTGAGTTATGGTTTAAAATAAGCCTTCATGGTGAGACTTCATCGAATCATTAGAATCTCCATGGAATAATTGAGTTATGTGATTTAGATACATAAAAATCAACATTCTCCAAAATTTCATTCGATATGTTAAATTTAGACCCTCAAAAACATAACCTGATTCTACAGTATGGTCACCTATAGAAATTCAAAATCAAACATCTTTATAAGTTTCCTTCATTTTGTTAAAATCAGACCATCCATGGAAGAACCTAATTATGTGATGTGGACCAAAGTAATACATTCATATTATGGTGTAGTCTAAGAATATGGTGTAGGAATCACAAAATATCTAATGTGACTGAGATTCTCCTGGAAAACACCTACGTCATAGCCACATCTTCATGGTGAAGAAAATACCCTCCTGATAAACACTCTTCACATTGAAAGGATCAAACTATGGCATGATACTTAGTTCTATGGCATATGACATGGCCTTGTACTGTAGAATCTCCTTTTTTATCCATAATTATAGATTCAAATCACATTTTATAGATTATCTAATTTATTTTATAGGACTTTCAATACCTACAAATACTGACAAAAAATCCAATTAACAAATACATACCTTTAGGTTCCAACATTCTCCCGTTGTGGATTTTGTTATAAATTCAAATAATAATACTTATTTAATCCATTCACCCATTGATTCACTCCTCCTATGATAATAAATTATAAAGGGTTCTTTAATTTTCCACTACTTTAGAAACCAATAAAAGAGTATTTAATAATTTATCTAAGCCAATGTGAGTGAAAGCTCAATGTTTGAAACATAAGAATGTATGAAGTACTACAATGTGGTTAATAAAATTTTAAACATGCCCTTCTCTTTTAAAACTCTCCTTTAATAGTATATCCTCCTAAATTTAACACAAAATACAATATATGAACATCTAGTAATATAAAAATACCAAATGAATCATTAGATATAATGTAGATAGGGGTAACTCTAAACCTTTCTAATTTGAAGAAATTGGTTGAACTCTAAGGTTCAACCTATGACTTTTAAATACATGAGCTTCCAATGGATTTGTGAAGATATTGGACACTTGATATTAAGTTACAATGAATTATAACCTCACTATGTTATTCTCCACATTATACTTTATTAAATAGTATTAGATTTTAATGTTCTTTATATGAGAGTGTTGAATCAGATTTTTAGACAACTCGATAACACAATTTTGTTGTCGCATTAAATAATCATTGCCTATTATACCTATTCACCAATTTCTTTTAATTACTTATTTATCTATATAATCTATGTATAATATTTAGATGCAAAAAAATTATTCTTCGTTAATTGTGCTTAAATATACACAATCATGTTTCTTGTTTATTCAGACAATACTATTATTCCATGGTATGTTCCTTCTTATAACAACTCAAAAATCTTATTTCCAAACATATGGTATAGAAAATATATGTCCTAGATATAGTAAGGAACTGTAAATTACCATTGATTATTCTATATAGGTTTGAGTCTAACACCTTATGGTCATCATGTGCACCGAATTTTATTTCAACCATAATTGAAGTTGAAACAAACTCACACTCCTTCATTCTAAATTTCTTCAAGACTTACTTTAAATTCTTAATCTATGTGATGAATTTTTTTCCTTCACCTTGATGATACTTTAACACCATAAAATATGTAAAATCAAAAGTCATTGACAATTAAAACTATGGACTCGTCAATTTTTCAATTTTATCAATAGGTTTATGTTTACTTCCACTAAATATAATATCATTGGCATATACCAAAACCATGAACTAGTCCTATTTAGAAAAATTCACATAGAGGTTTTGATTAACCCCTCCTCTCTTGAACTCCATCTACCTCATAAAAGTATACATCCTTGTATAACAATCATGAGGTAATTTCTTTAGTCCATACAAATCTTTTCTCAACCTTTACACATTAGAATCATCATTTACAATAACAAATCCAACTAGAAGTTCGATATATACCACTTCATTTAAAACATCATCTAGAAATGAAGTCTTCACATCCAAGTGAAAAACTTTGAACTTTATTTGGATAGACATTAATAAGAAGAGTCTAATATTCTCTATCATTTTCATCATAGAAAATGTATCTTTATCATCAATGCCTTCAACTTGATCATAACCTTTGTGAACCAATATTTCTTTATTTTAGATAATCTTTTTGTTTTCATCCAACATTTACTTAAAAACACATTTTATACCAATTACCTTATGATTTTAAGGTAATCCAAAAAGCATTAAAATCTAATATTTATCAATTTGATTCAATCCATTGTTCATCGATTTAACACAAGATTCTTCTTTTTCCACTACATCAAACTAAGTTGGTTCGGTCTCAGATAATAGAGCAGTATTATATAAAATTTTATCCTTCATGTTTGATTTGAAGAAAATATTTCTCAAATGATATTTATCTGATCAACTTTAATACTTTTATTTATTCAATGAGTTAAATTTTGACTCACATCTTTATTTTTATCTTCTATATATTTAATCTTGTAATATTTATCATCGTAAACATCATGATTTTCTCCCAAATTTATTTTTGAGTATTCACTTTATTCATATACTTATTTATAAATATATATATTCCAAAATTTTATTTAGTTTCATTCTCAAAAACCTTTATATAAATACTCTCAACAATTTTTTGAGCCTTTTATTGAAACATTTGTATCCCTTACTCTTTTTTTAGCAGCCTAAGAAATTACCTTTAGTCACTGCATCACCATACTTTCCATAATTTTATTATTTATTTCAGATGAAATATTTTATTCCAAATACTCTAAGGTTCTTAAAATAAGGTTTACTTACTTTACACATTTCATATATTGTATTATTTATTCCCAAATTGATTGATACTCTATTTTGATTATAAAAAACCACTTGAACTACTTATTTTTAGTAGTGATGTGAGTTGCCACTATATATTAACAATTTTTTTACTATATTGTTGTCAAAGTGATTTCTTCTTTCCATAATACCAATTTATTAAGGGGTTATCACTAAAGAAACTTCATTATTAAAACTAAATTTTTTTAGATAATTTTAAACCTTGTAAAATGAGTATTTCATTTTACTATCTGATCTCATAATTTCCATTATTCTTATGGTTTCATTCTCTATTCTTCTTAAAAATATATTTATGTTTTCCAATGATTTTTTTTAACATATGAATATAGAACACCCCATTCTTCTATAATCATCTACAAATAATATGAAATACTTCTCACCATAGGGTTTTTCTTAACCAATCAGGCCACACACATTAGTGTGAATAAAATCTAGCAAACCCAATTCCCTCTTATTATTTTGAGGATAAAGATTACAAAACATCTTTCCTATCATTCATAAATAAGAAATATTTTCCTAATCTATATTCAAAGTATTAATATCCACTGCTCCTCCAAATTTTTTCAATTTCTCCATACTTTTTTGATTTACATGGATTAGCCTATGATGTCACAATCTATTTTCTTCATCTACTATTAATAGGAAAGTTTTTTTCTATCAAATCAATATAAATTTATATTTTTTATCCAATATTTCATCTAATAGTTTCTAGATTTGTCTATAATGTAGTGTCCCTTCTTAAAAAATGAGACCTCCAAACCTATTTTACAAAGTTGATTGATACTAAATAAATAATTTCTTAAACCATCAACATAAATCACATCAATTTTTCTCAATTAATCTCAATCCAAATAAGTATTTCAGATTCCTTTTATTTTTAATGATCTATAATATTTGAACCACATTGTTCCATTAAATCTACCTTTAATTTTCTCTAACAAGTTAATATTTCCTGTCATATAAGGTGAACACCCACTACCCAATATCTAGGTATATCTATTCATTATTTCTTTCAAAGAAATTTTCATCACATTTTCCTTTCAAATAGTTATCCATTCGTTCCATGAAATTCCTGAATAGTTTGAGTCCTTCTTTGGTCTCTTCCCATCATTTTTATCACATTTCATCAAGTCAAATTCTTCTTCTTAAAGAGGATAAGATGGATTCTTTAAGTTAAATATATTATATTTCCTTGTATCCATTTTCCTTTGTCTTATATATAAATATATTCCTCTTATATACCAATAATAAACCAATTTATTTCCAAATTTTGAATAATTGAAATAGTAACCATATAAATAATTTATTCCCTAATACGAAGAGTATGTCCCAAATATCCTTTTCTAGATTCCAATGTCTTCTCCTATTAGATATCTTATATCTTCATCGTAATAGAATATAGTGTGGAAAATAAAACCATATAACTAAAATTTAATTAATGGAAAAAAAATTTGTCATTTCCTCTCTACATATCTCTATCTTTTGAATAATCCCTTGATTGTTGATTAGTTATTGTTGTTGAGAACATTTTCCCTTCAACTATTTCTCTATGTTATTCATGATTAAAGACTTTGTATTTTATCTTTCACCATTAACCCAATGCCTGATTTTTCTATTAAAATTTTTCCTTTGAGCACTCAATATTTCCTAAAATTTTCTTATACCTTGTTCAGTACTTCCTTTTAGAACATTATCTAAAAGATATCAAAACTGAAGATTCTTCTTTTCATGATCTATTCTAATTTATGGTTCAAAATTCATTGTCAAATTAAAATTTTATTATTCAATACTTTCAATATTCTTCACATTATCATGGATATAAAGGTTAATACCATCAATGATCTTATATTATTCTCCAAACTTCATTATATAATTCAAAACATCTTCAGATTTCATATTATTTTTTTAACATTATTTCACAGATTTATCAAGAAGATAAAATTTATCTTAAATTTAAATAAAAAATATTTAGTATTCATTCATAAAACATATAATTTTTCAATTATCCTTTATTTTTAAATCAATCCCTTTAAGGGATCCATACAACTCCACTAATATATCAACAACTCCCTCTTGTTTTTCATCTTCTTCAATATCATTTTTTTATTTTTCCAAAGATTTCATCATATAATATTTAAAATTTAAGATAAATTCATTTTTGATAGCTTCCAATGGATCTTTCTCATTATCCTCTTCTTCCTTTCTTACAATCACTTTCTCTAAAATTTACTCCCATTAAATTTTTCAGAATTGAAGTTCCTTCTCAATGGAATATTTTTCTTCTTTTCTAGTGAGAACTCATAATCATCACCTTATTCATCAATATTATTTATACATCTAGTATCAATGTTTTCAACCTTTCCATAATGAAAAAATAGAGGTATATTTCTTTCAAATTTTCCCTATCCTCTTTTAAACTTCCTTACAAAGTGTGATTGTAAATCATCACTTATATCATTTTTATTTTTAAAAACCTGAGATTATTTATTCTCAATAGATTTTAAAGATATTTATTTAGATGAATGTTCTAAATATATTTTTTAATTCACCCGCATTTCATAACAATACATTTTTCTATGCAATTTATCAAGAGATAACTCGTCAAGATTCATTTCTGCAAGAGCTGATATTTTGGATTATACATAGAAGGAAATCTTATGATAGTGTTCTTCACTATATCAGAATATTTTATTTCCTGACCAATCCCTCAAATAGAACCGAAAAAATTCATAAAATATTTAAAGAAACCATTTATTCTTTCATTATAACTCATATTTAGATCATCAAACTTGTTTTGTAATACTTATATCTTTGGATCCTTTACTTCAATGTCTCTTTTCAATTTTATCACAACTACATTTAGTCATTATGAAATCCATCACCTTCAAATATATATGATTTTAAATTGATATTGATAAATAATTATGATCCTTAACATCATCATTCAACAATATTTTTTCTACTTCTATCATTGACCTTTTTATAGGGTCACTTACTCGTATCACAATAACTATAGTAGGATATACATCCAACCCAAGAGATCTGAGTTAAGATGTCATCCTACTTTTTCAGATCTAATAATTATATCCACTAAATAGTGTTATCCCTATATCATGAACAATATATTCCATAATAGAATCTTTCTCTAAATAAATTCAAAAAGAATCCTATAGCTCTTGATACACCTTGTTGTGCCCTAATCCCACTATACACCCTAAGAGGGGGTGAATTAAGGTGAAAAAAATGTTTCTTTGTTTAGATAAAATCAATTATTTTCTTTTTTTTGGAATATAAAACTTGAATATGATTATTAATATTAATTAAATTTAGATATAAAAGATCATGAGAACATTGATTTTACTTAGTTCACCTATAAAGGATACTCCAAGGAGAGAATATCAACAACATGTTGATATGCCAGTTAATCACTACCTCACTTGAATGTGATTAAAATTTTAATAAGATCTCGGTACTTTTCCAGCATCAATGAGATCTTCCACTCTTCCACACACTACTTTTCATGAGGGATAAAAATAGAGTCAAAATATGGGTCAATATTATAAATATTTCAAATAAAGAAAAGTAGCACCATTATTAAAGGGTATTCTTTCATGATTCTATAATTATTTAATTATATATCTTCAAGTATATTCATATAAATTTATTATTTTAAAACTTAACTTCAATAAAATTTTATCTTAATTAAACTCCTCTGATTTCGTATCTTTAAGAATACTCCATACAATGTTCTATGTGATTACATCTTTCTTTCACAGTATAATTCTTCTTATCCAGAATAGTATGAATTTAAAATTTCAAATTAAAACTATAATAATTTCCCAACTTCTTCTATTTTAATCTCATCATTTAGATCATCTCCCAAAAATATTTCTTCTATAAATCCTTTTTGTTGTTTGTGAAGTTTAAGAAACTGATGAACCCTTAAGAAAAGGCCACATCAATAAATAAATTTTAATTATAAATAAAATATCATTTATAGTATAGCATACCCTTTGCAGCATGAGAAGGTGGTTTTTAATTGAATTTTGTTAACTATCTTTTGAGAAGAGGTGTAGAATAATACTTCATAGTGAAACTTCATCGACTCACCAAACACTCCATGGAGTAATTGAGTTATATGGTGTGGACATAAAAATAATCAAAAATCACCATAACTTTCTTTTAACTGTTAAATTTTAACCCTATAGAACATACCCTGATTCAGTAGCATGGCCACATGTATATTGGGCATGTATTGTCTCAAAAATACCCTATAAATCTTATTGATTGTTATACTCACAAATACCCTTATTTGTTTTACTAATTATATTACTTTAAGTTAATTTTAGGAAATTAATATCTTTTTCAATATTTATTCTGGAATTATATTCAAGTTATTAATCCATAATTAATATTTGTTAAAGTGTTTCGATTGCATTATTAATATATTATAGAAACATTTGTCATACCCTATGTTGGAAATCATAGCATAAGGAATGAACCCTACATTCAGAACAGTGTGTAAGGAATAAACCCTACGTTTAGAATAGTGCATAAGAAATGAACCCTACATTTCAGAGCAACACATATAGATCATCATCCCTATTCTTAATAGTAAATGTATGGATAATCAACCCTATGTTATCTGAAATTATATTAATTAACCTATGTAAGTAAGGAACCTTACACTTTTAAGAAAGAAAAGTTTGGTTAAGGAACCCTACATTAGTATAGAACCCTATATTTGAGGATACCAATGTATGGTACTTCAATCCTACTTTTATGATCAACCCTACATTTTCAACCCTGCATTTTCAACCCTATGTTTGGTAGTTTTAATTTTATAAAGGAACCATATTCTTGACTATTCAATTATGGAGATTTACATCCATGATTTTATCTGAGATTTCTGTAATGGTCTTGACAGAAATAAAGATCGATTGAAAGTTATTCCTTGACCGATTCAAAGGATCGTTATGATTGATTTAAATAACCGTATTCAGTGGAGTAAATAATTCATATTATTAAGGAAAGTTACAACTCCCCTTTTCAATTCATTTTTGAATATTTGCGATCTGTCAAGTGATATTTTTGGATCTTCTCTACCAAAAGAAAAATATTTTGTTCTATATATATGATCAGATCGTTTTCATTAAATATATATATATATATATATATATATGATATTTTATCATGATACGCTTACAATATAAAAATTTCTTACTTTCTAAGAATATATTTTTATATATATATGGTAAAGAAATATCGACTCTGTTATTTTATAAAAGTGGATACACTTTGAAGATTTAATTTTCAACTTTGAATTGTTGTTCATTGCAACTTTTTTGTTACTATTATTTCCTAAATATCATTTTCAAAAAGTACTTATTAAAATCTATTCCTACTTGAAGATCCTTATCTACAAAGAATATTTATCTACTATCATTTTTTACTACTGTAATTGTGTATTTTCAACTTAAACCATCATCAAATCAAACTCTTTTGATTTAAGGGAGTTTCAACTACTCGTACTCAATTGTCATTAAGTGTTAGCTTCTTGCTCTAAGTTATGGACAATCGGTTCCCTATAAAATAACCATAAGTATCTTTTTAGCCTTATTGTAAAGGGTTCAACTGCCTATACTCAATTGTGGATTTTAAGGTCTTCTGATAAGAGGGCCTTTTCTAGTGAAAATAACCAAACATGTAGAGAGATAATTGGTGGATGGTACTATGGGATCTTTGTAACTTGAAACACTATAAAATTATTTTGTTCATTATTTCCATTTATCTTATGCATATATTTATTACATAAAAGAATGTTTTATATCTACATCAATCGCAAAGGGGTGACTAAATCCATAATCTGTAAATATTACTAAAAGACACAATCCACCCCCTCTTGTGTATATTTGTATTATTCAAACATAAAAATTGGAATGAGAGTTGAGATTTTTTATAAAACTATAGAAATCTCAAAAGAAAAAGGTATATACAAATCAAATGGAAATGGGTGATCCAAAATAAGGTATGCCTATGATTCAAGCTCCATATCTTAATGGTGAAAACTATAGATTCTAGAAATCATGAATGATCATCTATTTAAAGAATCTTGGATTCAAAGTTTATTTGAATATCATTACTCCTTATGTGATTATTGATAAATAAAAGATAAGGAATTCCACAACAGAAGCTATATATGAAATAAAATCAAAAGCATTGAATGTTATCATCTATGGTCTTAGAGATAATGAATTCAATCAGGTATCAAAATTACCTACTGCCTATGAAATTTTTCAAACAATAGCTATCACATATGAAGAAACATGTAATATCAGAAAGATGAGGTATGTTACAAGAAAACTAAAATTTGATACCTTTATAATGTTTTATGGTGAAATAATTACTCAAATAAATGGATGATTAATAGATATTGTCAAAAATATTACTTCCTTGGGAGATCCCATTGGTCAATCAGATCAAGCACTAATTATTTAGAGTACTTCTATCTAAATGTAATGGTATATCTGTAGCTATTTGATAATCATTGCCTATCAAGAATTTGACTATGAAGAAACTGATTGAAACATTGATGATTTATAAAGTAGAAATGAAATATGAAGCTGAAGATCAGAAGATAGTTTTAAAAAGGAATAACACTACCCTTCAAGTAACATCTAAGAATCATGATAGAAAATAAAAATAAGAAGTCAAAAATGAAAAAAAAATTAAGATTCCTTGGACTCTAAAATGGAACTGGATCAGCTAGTCATAAATTTTATTAGATTATACAAGATGAAAAGAGTTTTTAAGAAATCCTTTAATAAATATTAAAAAAAACAAGAGAAGTAAGACGTTACAAATGCAAAAAAGATGGGTCAAATCAGACATGATTTCTCCCAATTGAAAGATGAAAGACGGAGGATAAAAAAAAAGAAGAATGCATATTATGAGTATAAAAAAGAGACATAAAATCTAAATGGAGTATATCTGAAGAATCAAGAAGCAGTTTAAAATCTGATTCAGAAAAAGAGCCCCAAAAACTGAAAGAAAATATGTGATTTATATCAAAGGAAAAAAGAAGAGGTACAAACCTATTATTCTTCTTCCTCTAACTCTGATATCTTCTCAAATAATAAATTTGTTTATTACTATTCAATGATAGAAAATAAATATTATTCTTTATTTTAGAAGCATAAATCATTAAAAAAATATTCACAATTTTATTTTAGGTAAAAGAGACACAATTCTAAAACAACATCAATATGAAATTGAAAAATACAATTCATCTACATCAAACTATATTGATCATGAAAAAAGGAATAAAGAATCATAGGATGAAGTATAATCTTATAAAAGTGCTGCTAGTATTTTGACTAAAGGAGAGAAAAATATAAATGAAATTCTTGGAAATAAATTTATTAAAATAGAAAATTTTGGAATAGTAAGTAGGGGTGAAAAATTAAAATTATAAAAAAAATTATGCCCAATTCAAAAAATGTTACCTGCTATTATTATGAAAAAAAAGGTCACGACACTAAAAACGGTTATTTAATAAATCCTAAAATAATTAGTATTAAAAAGACTTTTATTTCCAAAAATATGTTTGAAGATAGTAATAGAAATTTTGGAAAAATAAGGAAAATCTAGATTCCCATATCACTGCTTGCTGACACAACTGGACACAATAAAATATGGCTACAAAAGAAAACACATGTTTAAATTATTTTACAGGAGAAAGGATATAGGAACAAAAATTTTATATGGTGTATGGACAGTGGCTACTCCATATACATGAGTAGAGACTCTAAAAAAATCCATACACTGATACAAATGGATAGAGGTTTAGTCACTTTTTATGAAAATGAAAAGGTAAATATTATTGGAGTTATAACTATTGGAGATCCAAAGAAAAATTCAATAAACAAAGGAATGTGTGTATAAGGGATAAAAAACAACTTGATAATCATTTCTCAACTTTGTGGTGATGTATTTTCTGTTGATTATTCTTACAATTCATGCTCAATTTTCAAAGATAAATTGCTTAAATTTTGAGCACTTAGAACTAAAAATGTTTATACTTTGGATCTCAATTCCTTGTGTAAACAAAAACTGAATTGTTTAACTGCTAAGACAAATGAGTCATAGATCAGGCATAGGAGACTTTAACATTTAAATACATATTTTTTATATAAATTGTCCAATAATCTATTGGTTTTTTATTTCCCTTGTCTTAAGTTTGAAAATGATAGATTTTTTGATTCATTTAAAATCGGGAAATAACAAAAATCATCTTTAAAATCAATTAATATCTAAACCTTTAAAAATTATCTAGATGGATTTTTTTTGACCATCAAGAGTAGAAATTTTGGCTGTAAAATTATATGTCTATGTTTTATTTGATGCTTTTTCTCAATTTACTTGGTTATATTTTCTAAAACTTAAAAGTTAGGTATTCACTATTTTTGAATTTTTTTGCAAACTTTTTCAAAATGAATAATATTTTAAAATAACTTCATTGAGAAGTGATCAGGGTGGAGAATTTGAGAATCAAGAATTTAATTATTTCTACTCAAATCTATGTATTAAAAACACCTTCTATACACCAAGAACACCTCAAAAATGGAATTTCTGAAAGAAGAAATAGAACTATTCAAGGAATGGAAAGGCCTATGATGAATAGATACTTCCTTCATACCAATCTTTGGGAAGAATATATAAGCATAGCCTATTGTATCATGAATAGAGTTATAATAAGACCAATTATTAAAAATACACCCAATGAACTTTGGAATAATAGAAACCCTAAAGTAAAATACTATAAATTTTTTAGACGCAAGGTATATATCTTGAATAATAAGAACAACCTTGGTAAATTTGATCCAAAAACTAATGAAGAAATATTTCTAGGTTATTATACTACTTCTAAAGCCTGTAGAGTGTTTAATAAAAATTTAAGGATTTTTGAATAATTGGTTCATGTGAAGTTTGATGAAATCGACCCCTTTAATAAAAAGGAAGATCAAACAGATGAGATTACTAACTATCTAGACTACATGAGACTTGATTCACCTGAAACTATTTATAATAATCAAGAAAAATAAATTCAATCCAGTTGAGATGGATATGAAATTGAAAAACCTGAAAGTTTCTTACCAAGATAGTCTAGAATATTAAAAATCCATCTTTTAGAAATTGTTATAAGAGACCTTGACATAAGAATTAGAACTAGAATAAATATAGAAAACATAGTTTAATTCTCTTCCTTTTGATCATAGTTAGAATCTAAGTCTATTGAAGAAGCTTTAGAAGATGAGAGTTGGTAATAAGACATGCAAAAAGAACTAAACCAATTCAAAATAAATGAAGTTTGGGAATGAGTAAAATAACTATAAGATTACCCTATAATAGGAACTAAATGGATCTTTAGAAATAAATAGTATGATCAAGGTATCATGATCAGAAAAAAAGCTATATTAGTAGAAAAAGGATATAATTAGGAAGAAGGAATAGATTATGATGAAACCTTTGAACCTGTAGCTAGATTTTAATCCATTGGAACCCCTTTAGCATATGCATCTAATATGGATTTTAAATTATATCATATGGATGTTAAATCCTCTTTTTTAAATGGATATTTAATGGAAGAAGTTTATGTTGAACAACTACTAAGTTTTGAAAACCCTCATAAACCAATTTCTATTTTTAAACTTACTAAAGCTCTCTATGGCCTTAAAAACACCTAGATCTTAGAATAAAATATTAAGATCTTTTTTAAAAAATAGATTTTATTATTGATTAGTAGATCCTTCTCTTTATAAGAAAACTGCTTGTTCTAAAATTTTATTAGTAAAAATTTATGTTGATGGTGTTATTTTCTATTCAACAAATAAAAATATTTAGAATTATTTTTTAAATATAATGAAAAAACAATTTAAAATGAGTATTATGGGAGAATTGAATTTATTTTTATTTTTTCAAATTTATCAAAAATATTATGGAAATTTTTTAAATCAAAGTAAATATATTATTTATTTATTGAAAAAAAAAATTACACTTAAAAACAGTAAGACTTATACAACTCTCATGTTTACCAATATAAAATATAATTTAGATGAAGCTCTAAAAATATATGAAAAAAAAGTTATATAGAGGTATTATTGTTAGTTTATTATATCTTACTACAATCAGACCATAAATAATGTTTTATGTATGTATATGTGCTATATTTCAGTCAAATCCAAAATAATTTCATCTTATTTATGTTTAAATAATTTTTAGATATTTAAAAGGAATTTTTTTCAATATCTTCTTAACCCAAAAACATAATATTTTAATTTAATTTCATACTCAGATGATGGTTTTGGAGGATGTAGATTAGCTAGAAAAAACACCTCAGGAACCTGTCACTTTTAGGAAAATATTTAGTCTCATGGTCAAGTAAGAAAAAATATTCAGTTTCCCTTTCAACAGTTAAGGTAGAATATGTATCTGATGGAAGTTATTGTGCACAAGTATTGTAGATTAAACGCAATCCACTATATTTTGGACTAAATTTTAATAATTTAACTATTTTATGTGATAACACTAGTGAAATTAATATATCCAAAAATTATATAAGTCATTTCAAGACTAATAATATTGATATAAGGCATCATTTTCTAAGAGATAGTGTTTTTAAAAAGGATATATCTTTAGAATTTGTAAATAATGAATATAAATTAGTTTATATTTTTACTAAACCATTTCCCATTACAAGTTTTGATTTTACTAATGGAGATTTAGGGATATTTAATTTTAAATAAATGTTTATTGATTTATTTTTGTTAATTACTTTGTCAATTATTATTATTAAGTATTTGTTAATTTATTTTATTAAATAATTTATTTGTTTTGAAATTTTTTAAATTCACATAATTTCAAAATTAAAGTTTAATTGATTACCCTATGTAATTGGCACGAGAAACAAGACCGCGTTACCAAACCATCAAAAAACTATACATCTTTCCTTTACTTTCAAACCTTTTAACTACCAAAGCCCTCATATTTATTTCAAACCCTAGAATCCAAAAACCTTCAACCTTCAGATTATCAAAAAAGATAAATACCAAGAAATAAGATAAAGGAGAACCAAGTGATTCTAAGTATCAACATGTACCCTTTAGGAAAAATTTTCAAGGAAAGGTTGTTGATTTTGAATAGTTATATGAGATGAGTCTTCTTCTCAAACAATATCTTACATTTCATGGTTTGGAATATTTATTTAATTAAGAAAATACATACATAATTTCTTTTTTAGTTATAACTAAAGAAGTTTTACAAGAATGTTCAGTTTAGTTTTGGGGAAATAGAGGATATAATAACTTTGTGAATAAATGATAAGGAGTTTTTGATCTCCTTAGTAGAAATCAATCAGATTTTAAAATGAACCCATTAAGGATTTTTTTCATTTTGATATTTGATCAATTGAAAATAAGGATCACAAATTAAAAGATATTATGTGTTTCCTTTTTGGTTCAACCAATATAAGGAAATTTTTTATAAAGTATCTCGAGGCTGACTAGAAGGTATTGGTCAAGTTTATTCAGATAGAAATTCTTTCAAGGACTACTGATTTAGAAAATATCTCTTACCTAGACATGTATATAATGTTTTTGTTTATCAATGAGATTAAGTTAAATTTTTCCATATATATGTAGAGATATTTGAATCACTACTACCATTCAGAAGCCAAAATGTCTTTTTATCTCTATGGTCAAATATTTTCTTTACTTTTGTTTAGAAAAAATAAGATTCACTAAGTGAATGTTCATACAAGATGTCACCACATAAATGTTTTTAATGGTATTACAATAAGAAAATTAGTTTTCTTTTGGAGTACAATTAAAGGTAAACTACTTCCAGTTAATGTGGATGACCAACAAAAATCGTTCAATATAAGGAAATCACCACAGTGAATTTTCTATGTAAACAGTCAGTGTCCTCAGACACGTAAACCATTACCCTCAGGTAATCATAATCTCGCCCTCAAGCATAATAGATATTACCCTCAGGCGTACGAAGTGTCTCCCTCAAGCATAGAGTCTACTGCCCATAGGCACGAAAGAAGTTGCCCTTAGGCTAAACAGAGCACTGCCCACAGGCTAATCACAACACTGCCCTCAGTAACAAGTAATCGGTCCATAACCAACAAGTAAACAAGAAATTTACATACAATTTCTCTCCAGGAAATTAATTAAACATTATTACTATGGCATACCCTCAGGTATCCTGGCCAAACGGCTAAACAGAGGAATGCACCCCTGGGGTTGTCCTGGATCCAAGAAGTGATCCCAAACAACAATTTATCATCACATTTAATTACCTATGAAAGTCTAGGTATTCAAAACAGCCAATTCCTCAACCACAAGACACCCTAACATGGGTTTGTGGCTCAACGGTACACAAAACGCACAACATTTGGAATTTAAACAACAGGCCACCTACCTCGATCACCCTTGATTGGTATACATGAACGACGCTCCTCACAATGTCCAAGAATGATGAAGATATAAGGTGAAAGAAATCCCATTCAAATGTAAATAACTTTCCCTCAGGAAAGAATTGGTAATAACGGCTTAAGGAGAAGGAGAGGCTTACTCGTATGATCCCAACGAGATCGATAGAGGCGGAAACGGATTCCCGGTGTGCGATCTGGATCTCCTTAAAGGTTCTTCCCTCTCTCCCAACTCCTCTGATTCTAATCCTTCCCTATGAACAGGGGAGGCTACTACCCATTTTAATAGAAAAAAAACAGACTACACGGTATGTACTATTGGGTACACTGCATGTAGTATTCATTTTTTTTAACTGTTTCTTCGGCAGCTTATCGCCAGCGTGGCAATGTTCATCTATCGACATGAGTACACGGCGTGTAATACCTTAGTACATAGCATGTACCACCACTCAGTTGTCCACCGCCTTACTATTCGCCTACCGACTGACTACACGGCGTGTAAATACCCACTACACAACGTGTAGTCGATTTCTGCACCCATCATCATCAACCGGCCTACACACCCTGTGTACTCCTTCTACACTGCCAAAGTACATGGTGTGTGGAAAAGTACATGGAATGTAGTCACAAAATTTAGGATTTTTCCTCATTTTCCTTATTTTCTCAAAAACACTTAAGGAAAATAGAAAAGAAGAAACTTGTACTTCAAGACTAAGAACCGGGTTCCTACAAACTTCCCCCCTTAAAGCAATTCGTCCCTAAATTTCCCTTATAAGGGTGGCAAAGATAAAGATGTGAACAACTCAGGCCACTGAGCATATACATCAGTCTCCCGCTCCCAAGTTTCATCCTGCACTCGTCCATGCTACTATAGCACCCATATGAGAGGAACTAACCAGCCTCAGAGAACCTTCATGCTCCTATCAACAATACGAACAGATGCTCCTCAAATGATGCATCAACATGAAGCTCAACCTCCTCGGGCTGAAAGATGTGAGATGGGTCTGAATGATAATGGTGCAAATGAGATGCATGGAATACATCGTGCATGTCCCAGTACCTCTGCGGTAACTGCAACCGATAGGCAACTGACTCAACTCTCTCCAGAATCTCAAATGGCCCCACATACCTCGGTGAAATTTTACCCTGTCTCCTGATCCACCTATGTCCCAACCTCGGAAAAACACACAAGAAGACCTGATCCCTGACCATGAACTCCAAGGGTTGTCTACGGAGATCAGCATAAGATTTATGACAAGACTACGCAGTAGCCATCTGCTTCTGAATCAACTGGACCTATGACAACCCTTCTTTTTATTACAACTTAAACATGATTCATTACATAAAAATTCACTTGATACAATAAAGAAGATAGAAATTTTTAGTGTCTTTGGGGCTTAGGATCATTACATAAAAACTTAAAACATGAAATGCAACATCTTTATTGAAAACATCCTTTATATGACCACTACATTCCCTCATACTTAGCATTGTATGGGATAACCTGAGGACATGCATAAGAAAAGGGTGAGCTATAAAGCCTAGTAAGGGAGTACACATGGAATGAAATGAGGAGTACAATACATGTTATACAATAGGCATATCAATATATCATAAAAGAAACATGAACATAAAGGCATGATAAAGCATGATAATTATAACATGGAAATGTGACAACAACACTTAACATGGAATTAGCATGAGCCAAGGCTCATTGCACATAAAGCATGAGTAAATCCTCATTGCACATGAAGAATGAGTAAACCCTAGTTGCACTTGAATTATCATGAGTCAACACTCATTGCACATGACGTATCATGATACTATACTTTACCTAATGCATTGGAGAACTATAAGGGTGCACCCTTCTTAAACATTTCATTTCATGCATAAGTGTGCCACATAGATCATAAAACATGGATTCATAAAACATAATCATTTATTCCACGATAAAGGAATGTGGAATTCATACATGAAACTTTATAATCAATAAGTAAATGTTCATAAAGGTGAATAACCTTGATGGAGAAATGGGCATGGTATTCACTACACAATGACATTGCCTTAGAAAATCGGTGTGATTTCGGCAGCGTAACGGCGTGACATAAGAATTCATAAAAATGGTTTATTAGAGAAAAAGGGGTTCCTCGACATATTTAAATATAATGTACAGTAAGGAGGTCATATAGATACATGTACCAACAATTTTAATGAAATTTATATTCATGATACAAAAGTATTGCTTGAATGTAAATGAGGAGAGAGAAGTTCCTTTCGGACTTTCGGCATAGTAACGGGTGTACATGGGAGGAATTTAATGAGAGAGAAAGGGGTATCCCATAATTAAAAAAATAAGAGGGAAGTATGGGGGAGGTTATAAACCATACCCCAACATTAATAATTGAAATTAAAAGGGCAATACAACTTAAAGAAAATTGACAAAAATGAGAAAGTAAGAAAAAAACCCTTACTTGGAAGTGTGCTTCCAAAGGATAGAGAGAGGCTTGTGAGAGGCTTATTCGGAGATTGGGGCACCTTGGGAGGATTATATAGATATTAGTTAATAGTTTGGACGAACTCCAAGGGATTTTAGTGAGGAGGAAGTGGGATCTTGGGTGGGTTTATATAGGAAAGGTGAGGGAATTCTTTATTATTTAGTTTTGGGTCCCCTTACATTAAATTAATCCAAACCACAAACCATCCCATGGTTTTTGGAAAAGGGAAGAGGAAAAAAATATTTTATAAGTCCCAAGTCAGAAATTCTTAAAATAATAAGGTTGCTTATGTGGAGGTGAGTCACACTCCCATGGAAATTAATTTAAAAAGGGAAAGTGTTGAATATGTCTTGAGGGGTCCATTAATGCTTTGAAAAGTAAGTCAAACAAACCCAAAATCACATAATTTTAATGTTAAAGCATATATTGGCCGAACATAAGGATTATTATATTTTATTACATCACCATTGGGTCATTATGATGTCATAAAACACATTATATATTTAAACGGTATTTAATTTTTACCCAAAAATTTGACTGTCTCAGAAAATTATGAAAAATTCACCGTTGGATAATTTCAACGTCCTGATTCCAGAAATGACATTTATTTTATCTAAAAAATTTTCTAAATATGTTAATTTTCACTTTTAAAATAAAAACCAGCATTTATCGAAAATTCACGGGTTTTGACAGAAATGGCTTTCAAACCTCAATATAAACTTTTAATTGCATTCATAAAATTATAAGATCATTTATATTTAATAAAAATTAATTTAATATTATTATTATTATTTTATTAAAATATTATTTAATTCAAAAATTCCTTAATTTAATAAAATATATTTCTTAATTAAATAATAACTAAAAACATCATTTGTATATTAAAAACTATTTACAATGTATCAAAAATGACTAGAAATTATATGCATTATTATATAAAAAAATAATGTACATGAACATAGTACTAATTATTTGTTACATAACCCCTTAAAATAGCCACATAAGACCTAAAGGTAAGGTGTGCGATGGTGACAGAATCTTGGGGTGGCTCGGATAGCATCGCTCGAGTGGTAATCTCTATCAACTTCCACTTTTCCCGTAGACGGTCTCGTTCGAGCTTGACATGGTGAAGCTCAGCTTGGGCTTGGTCAAGGGTGAATCCCAAGGATGCCACCTCTTATCCGAGCTTCGACAAATGGGCTTCGTATGGGGAAATTCTACTGGATGAGGCAATCACTTCTTTTGTCTGAGTAAATTGGATTTGTTAAGGTCCTATATTTATACTAATCATGTGATCACTGTTCAACGGCTATATTAACAACTGTCAAAATTATTAACATAAAACCAAAGAATTTGACATCTTATAAAAACATTTTTCATAAAGAGACATTTAACTGAATCAAGAGGGATTTTCCATTATTGAAACTTTGGGTCGTTACAATATTCCCCCCTTAAGAAATTTTTTCCTTCAAATTTTCCTTTTCCCACACTAAAACAAATGCGGGTAACTCAGATTCATCATATCCTCCCATTCCCAAGTCGCTTCTTCAAACTTGTGGTATCTCCACAATACCTTGACAAGGGGCATTGTCTTATTTAGTAGAACTTTTTCTCTACGATCTAAGATCTTCACTGGTTGCTCCTCATAAGAAAGATCATCTTCCAATTGTACCACCTCAGAAGAGAGTACATGTGAAGTGTCCGGTATGTACTTCCTTAAGAGAAATACATGAAATACATCATGTACTTTGGCCATAGTAGGTGGAAGTGCTAGTCGATAGGCCACAACCCCAACACGATCAAGAACATCGAAGGGGTCGATGTACCTTGGACTTAACTTCCCTTTCTTTCCAAACCTCATGACCTTTTTCCACGGAGATATGTGTAGAAACACCATGTCTCCAACTTTAAACTCAAGGTCTCGTCAATGATTATCTACATAACTCTTCTGTCGACTTTGGGATGCCTTGATATGCTGCTGAATGGTTTTCACCTTCTCCACCATTTCCTCGACCATTTATGGTCCAAGCAGCTTACGTTCACCGACCTCATCCCAACATGCTGGTGTTCTGCAACTTTTCCCATACATGGCTTCATATGGTTCCATTTGGATGCTCGAGTGGAAACTGTTATTATAAGAGAACTCAACCAGAGGAAGATGTTGATCCCATCCTCCTTTAAAGTCCATTGATCACGCTCTCAACATATCCTCATGTTTTTGGATAGTCCGCTCGGATTGGCCATCAGTTTGAGGATGATAGTCTATACTGAAGTTCAGTTCAGTATTCAGAGCATGTTGAAGACTCTTCCAAAACTTAGAGGTGAAACTTGGATCTCGATCAGACACAATAGATAGTGGTACTCCATGAAACCTTACCAATTCCTGGATATATATCTGTGTCAGTTGATCCAATGAGAAATCCTCCCGAATAGCAATGAAGTGTGCAGTCTTTGTAAGACGATCCACAACAACCCATATTGCATTGTTGCCTTTGGATGTCCTTGGAAGTCTGGTGACAAAGTCCATGGTGATGTTCTCCCATTTCCATTCTGGTATGGGCAATGGTTGCATCATCCCCTTAGACTTATGCCTCTCTGCCTTCACTTGCTAACACACCAGGCACTTTGATGTATATTTGGCGATCTCCTTCTTCATATTATCCCACCAAAAGTTTCCTTGGAGATCTCGATACATCTTTGTGCTCCCTGGGTGAATAGAGAAATTTGAATTATGTGCATCATCCAAAAGTTCCTTCTTTAGTTCCGGACTTGATGGAAAACATAGTCTTTTCCCAAACCACACAATTCCTCCTTCATTAACATTAAACTCCGAGGATTTCCCCTTTTTGATAGCTTCTACTTTTTCTTGAATTCCCACATCATCCTTTTGAGAATCCTGTAACCTTTCCAAAAGAGATGGTTGAGCAATCATTTGTGAAAGGATTGATGATGTTCCCTTATTTATGATTCCCAGGTCCATCTTCATCAAGTCTAAGAAGATTGGATCCTTCTAAATTCTCACCATTGATAGAATTGTTGGGTCCTTTCTACTTAGGGCATCTGCCACCTTGTTTGCTTTCCCAGGGTGGTAATGTATTGAACATTCATAATCCTTGATGAGCTCTATCCATCTTCTCTGGTTCATATTAATATCTTTCTGTGTGAATATATATTTAAGACTCTTGTGGTCAGTATATATCTCACATTTCTCTCCATAGAGATAATGCCGCCAGATTTTCAAGGAAAAGATCACCGCCGCCAACTCCAGATCATGCGTTGGATAGTTTCGCTCATGGATTTTCAATTGCCTTGAGGCATAGGATATCACTTTATCATTTTGCATCAGCACACAACCTAAGCCCTTCTTTTAAGCATCACTGAATACCACAAAAAGTTCCCCACTTGTGGGTAAAATGAGCACAAGTGCAGTGATAATCCTCCTTTTCAACTCCTTGAAGATTTCTTCGCATTCATCACTCCAAGAAAACTTTACTCCCTTTCGAGTTAGCTTAGTAAGAGGTTTGGACAATCATGAGAAATTTCTCATAAATCGTCGATAATATCTAGCTAACCCCATGAAGCTACGGATATCTGTTACCGATGTTGGCCTCGGCCATCCCTCAATTACATCTATTTTGGAGGGGTCCACAGATATTCCATTTCTTGTGATGATATGTCCCAAGAATGAGACCTCATTCAACTAGAACTCACACTTGCTTTACTTTTCATAGAGCTTCTCCTTGCGCAAAGTCTTTAGTACAGTTTTTAAATGCTCCTCATGATCCTCCGTGGTTTTGGAGTATATTAGAATATCATCTATAAAGACTACCACAAATTTTTCAAGGTAATCTCTAAAGACTCTATTCATCAAGTCCATGAATATTTATGGAGCATTGGTGAGTCCGAAAGGCATTACTATGAATCCATAGTTCCCGTATCTTGTACGAAAAGCAGTCTTGGGGACATCTTCCTTCTTCACCCTTACTTGATAATATCCCGACCGCAAGTCCACCTTGGAGAAGTATTGTGCTCCACATAGCTGATCAAACAAGTCATTGATTCTTGGGAGAGGATACTTGTTCTTTATCGTGATTTTGTTAAGTTCACGATAATCGATGAAAAGCCACATTGACCCATCCTTCTTCTTGACGAAGAGGACTTGTGCACCCCATGGTGAAGCACTTGGGCGTATAAACCCTTTATCCAGATTCTCCTGTAGTTGTTTATTTAGCTCTTCAAGCTCTACAAAAGCCATTCTATATGGAGTCTTGGATATTGGTAGTGCCCCAGGTATAAGTTCAATTGAGAACTCAACATCTCTTCATGGAGTAAGACTAGGCAGTTCCTCGGGAAATACTTCAGTGAATTCCCTCACAATAGGCATTTATTCAAGGATGGTTTCTTCCTTGGACTCAATCATCTGAGCCATATATGCATGCTCATAAGGCAGTAATATCCATGCTTGAGATGATGGAGCTAATGGAGATTCATCTTCCTCCTGACACTTGTAAAGAATCGGGGGTTGATTCTCCATATAGAGTGTGATTTCCCTCTCCCGACAATTTATGTTGGCTCTATATAAGGAAATCCAATCCATGCCAAGAATTGCATCAAATTCCACCATAGGGAGTATGACTAGGTTTTACGGGAAATTCAATCCACAGATTATAACATGGGAGGACTTATACTCATGGGATGCAATGATTTTCCCATTTTCCGTACTCAACGACATCTTTACTTCCATGATTTGTGGTGGTGCTGGGATTATTCTACTAAACATTCGAGATATAAAAGAATGCGTAGAACCTAAATCAAAAAGTATGTTCGCTATTCTTGAATGAATAACTAGCATACCTGTCACCACTTCGTTTTTGGGGTTCACTTCGGCAGAAGTGATGGCAAAAGCTCTTCCTTGCTGTCTTGGAGGTTGTTGGTTTCCTCCAATAACCATTGGATTAGGGCACTGATTTTCAAAATGACCCGGTTCTTTGCATTTGTAGCATTGAAAAACACGTTGAGTTTTGAACGGAGTGTTCCTATCCTCTGTCGCAGTCGCGGGTCCTTCTTGCCGACAGTTAACAGCTAGGTGCCCTTCTCTTCCACACCTGAAGCATTTTCTCGTCCCCTTAAGGCAACTTCCAGGGTGCTTCTTTCCGCACTTTTGGAAAGTGGGGTGTTGGATCTTCTTAACACCGTTGGATTTATCCATCGGACCACCATCATTGAATTCCACCTTATGCTTCTTGTCCCCATGATACCCCTGTGATTCCCCGATCTCCATTTTGACCTTGAGGGCACATTGGACAATTTACTCATAGCTGTCGAAGTCATGGATCACTAATGCTTTCTGCAAGCTAGGCTTCAGCCCACCAAAGAAGCGTTCAACCTTGCATTCGGGGGTAACAACAAAGCCGGAAGCATATCATGCAATCCTTGTAAAGTTTTCCTTATACGCTCCAACAGATTCTTCATCTTTTTTCTTGAGGGAAAAGAAGTCCCTTTCCATCGTAAGTCGGAGGGTGCGCGGAAAATATTTATTAAAAAACATCTTCTGGAAATCCTTCCATTCCAAAGCCTCGATCTCCTCCTCAGGTTTATTATTTTTTATCAACGTCCACCATTGATCAGCTTCACCCTCCATACGATAAGAAGCCAGGAGAACCTTCTCTTGTTCAGAACATTGGAGGTTGGAGAAGATCTTTTCAATGGAGTTGATCCATTGTTCAGCGATCTTGGGATTGGATGATCCAATAAAGGTAGGAGGCCATTGTCTCATGAAGCTCTTGATAGCGACTTGTTCTTTCTTAGGGGGGGTTGAACGTTCCTCTTGACCCGTGTTTCTTTTCAAAACTTGATTTAGCTGAGAGAGAAGCGTGACAAAGTTCACGATTCCCGCTCCCATTGGATTTGGCATCTCATTAGTACAGTCATCACACTGATCTTCACAACGGTTGTTATCCCGAGTCCTCCTATTACTGGCCAATGGCTGGAATAAAAGGAAAGTTAGGGGTAACACATAAAGGGTAATCCAAAGACAAAAGTTGATGACTCAAAAATAAACTTTTATTTCCTTAACTCATGAGTCTATAGGCTTCAATCTAGGCTTTTCATGGTCTACTTTCTAACATATATTCTTAGGGGCATTTTTTCCTTAATAAGGGTTCATACTAAGATGGTGAATTTATCAAAACATATACCTCGAGAGTGTCGTAACTAAGAGTGTAGCAAGGCCTGTTGTCGTGCACCATTTCCCGTTCGAGTCTAGTTCAAAGCAGTGTTTTCGGGTTTTACCCCTAGGATACATCTGTGCCAGAGCCGCTTCTACCTGCTCGTATCCAGATAGGGATGTATTTGTTTGATAAACCACTTACTTAGTATCTACCAAAACTTAGGGATGTTTTTATTATACTTAGTCTTGTATCTAAGGCTTTACTAGGGTTTCATAATCCCAAAAATAACTAAACCTATCCTTTGATACCAACTATGACAACCCTGCTTTTTATTACAACTTAAACATGATTCATTACATAAAAATTTGCTTGATACAACAATGAAGATCGAAAGGTTTAGTGTCTTTGGGGATTAGTATCATTACATAAAAACATAAAACATGAAATGCAATATCTTTATTGAAAACTTCTTTTACATGACCACTACATTCCCTTGTACTTAGCATTGAATGGGATAACCTGAGGAAATGCATAAGAAAAGGGTGAACTATAAAGCCCCTTAAGGGAGTACACATGGAATAACATGATGAGTACAATACATGTTAGACAATAAGAATATAAATAGATCATAAAAGAAACAATAACATAAAGGCATGATAAAGCATGATAATCATAACATGAAAATGTGGAAACAACACTTAACATGGAATTAGCATGAGCCAAGGCTCATTACACATAAAGCATGAGTAAATCCTCATTGCACATGAAGCACGAGTAAACCCTCATTGCACTTGAATTATCATGATTCAACACTCATTGCACATGACGTATCATGATACTATACTTTACCCAATGCATTGGAGATCTATAAGGGCACACCCTTCTTAAACATTTCATTTCATGCATAAGTGTGCCACATGGATCATAAAACATGGATTCATAAAACATAATCATTTGTTCCATGATAAAGGAATGTGGAATTCATACATGAAACTTTATAATCAATAAGTAAATGTGTATAAAGGTGAATACCCTTGATGGAGAAATGGGCATGGTATTCACTACACAATGACATTGCCTTAGAAAATTGGTGTGATTTCGGCAGCGTAACGGCGTGACATAAGAATTCATAAAAATGGTCTATGAGAGAGAAAGGGGTTACTCTTCATATTTACATATAATGTACAGTAATTAGGTCATATAGATACATTTCCCAACAATTTTAATGGAATTTAGAATCATGATACAAAAGTATTGCTTGAATGTAAATGAGGAGAGAGAAGTTCCTTTCGGAATTTCGGCATAGTAACGGGTGTACATGGGAGGAATTTAATGAGAGAGAAAGGGGTATCCCATCATTCAAACAATAATAGGGAAGTATGGGGGAGGTGAGAAACCATACCCCAACATTCATAATTGAAATTAAAAGGTCAATACAACTTAAATAAAATTGACAAAAATGATATAGGAAGAAAAAAACCCTTACTTGGATGTGTGCTTCCAAAGGCTAGAGAGAGGCTTGTGAGAGGCTTCTTGGGAGCTTGGGGCACCTTAGGAGGATTCTAGAGAGAGTAGGGCAGAGTTTGGACGAACTCCAAGGGATTTTAGTGAGGAGGAAGTGGGAGATTGGGTGGGTTTATATAGGAAAGGTGAGTGAATTCTTTATTATTTAGGTTTGGGTCCCCTTACATTAAATTAATCCAAACCACAAACCATCCCATGGTTTTTGCCCATGGTTTTTGGAAAAGGGAAGAGTAAAACAATATTTTATAAGTCCCAAGTCCGAACTTCTTAAAATAATAAGGTTACTTATGTGGAGGTGAGTCATACTCCCATGGAAATTAATTTAAAAAGGCAAAGTGTTGAATATGTCTTGAGGGGTCCATTAATGCTTTGAAAAGTAAGTCAAACAAACCCAAAATCACATTATTTTAATGTTAAAACATATATTGGCCGAACATAAGGATTATGGTATTTTATTACATCACCATTGGGTCATTATGATGTCATAAAACACATTATATATTTAAACGGTATTTAATTTTTACGCAAAAATTTGACTGTCTCAGAAAATTATGAAAAATTCACCGTTGGATAATTTCGACGTCCTGATTCCAGAAATGACATTTATTTTATCTAAAAAAATTTCTAAACATGTTAATTTTAACTTTTAAAATAAAAACCAACATTTATAAAAAAATTCATGGGTTTTGACAGAAATGGATTTCAGACCTTAATATAAAATTTTAATTGCACTCATAAAATTATAAGATAATTTATATTTAATAAAAATTAATTTAATATTATTATTATTATTTTATTAAAATATTATTTAATTCTAAAATCCCTTAATTTAATAAAATAGATTTATTAATTAAATAATAACTAAAAACACCATTTGTACTTTAAAAACTATTTACAATGTATCAAAAATGACTAGAAATTATATTCATTATTATATAAAAAAAATAATGTACATGAACATAGTACTACTTATTTGTTACATAACCCCTTAAAACAGCCCCATAAGACCTAAGGGTAAGGTGTGAGATGGTGACATACTCTTGGGGTGGCTCGGATAACATCGCTCGAGTGGTAATCTCTATCAACTTCCACTTTTCCCATAGACGGTCCCGTTCGAGCTTGACATGGTGAAGCTCAGCTTGGGCTTGGTCAAGGGCGAAGCCCAAGGATCCCACCTCTTTTCTGAGCTTCGACAAATGGGCTTCGTATGAGGCAATTCTACTGGATGAGGCCATCACTTCTTTTGTCTGAGTAAATTGGATTTGTTAAGTTCCTATATTTATACTAATCATGTGATCACTGTTCAACGGCTATATTAACAATGGTAAAAATTCTTAACATAAAACCAAAGAAGTTGACAACTTATAAAAACATTTTTCATAAAGAGACATTTAACTGGATCAAGAGGGATTTTCCATTAATGAAACTTTGGGTCGTTACAGGACCTGCTCAGAAGTCTCCTACACGAGCTGTGGTCCCAGTAAAGTTGTCTCACCTGCCTCTATCTAGCACAAAGGTGATCGGCATGGCCTACAATATAAAGCCTCATAAGGTGTCATCTCAATAGTTTCATGAAAACTATTATTGTAGGAAGACATGACCAGAGGTATATTCTTCTCCCAGGATCCCCCAAAGTCTAGGATGCATGCGAGCAGCATGTCCTCTAGCACCTGTATCGTACGCTCTGACTGACCATCGGTCTGAGGGTGGTAAGTTGTGCTCAGAAGCACCTGTGCACCCAATTCCCTCTGAAAACTCTGCCAGAAAGGAGACATAAAATAGGAATCCCTATCTAAAACGATAGAACGAGGGACCCCATGAAGACGTACGACCTCTCGGATATACAGCTTTCTGATCTCATCAACACCGAAGGTCTCCTTGATCAGAAAAAAGCGAGCTACCTTTGTAAGTCTGTCCACAACGACCCACACAGCATCATTGCCTCGAGGTGACCTTAGCAACCTAGTCACAAAGTCTATCACGACATCATCCCACTTCCACTCTGTAATGGGTAACTGTTGTAACAGTCTGGATAGCCTCTGAAGCTCTGCCTTCACCTACTGACAGATGGAACATCTTGTAACAAAACCAGCTACTTCCCTCTTTATACCCGGCCACTATTAATGACGTCTCAAGTCACGGTACATTTTGGTAACTCCGGGATGAACTGCCCAATCTGAAGCATGAAACTCCTGCATCATCTCCTCGCGTATATCCCCTAGAACCCACACTCATCAATGGAAACGCAATACCTCATCATCGCCTATCGTCCACCCAGGAAGAGGGTCCTCACTTTCCACCAACTCCTGTAGAACTAGGCCTTATGAATTAGATAGTTGTCTCATCCTCACTCTATCTAGGAGGGTAGAAGTCACAGCTAAAGAAGAAAGATAGGTCTGCCCCTGACTGTCGTGCACCTCCAAATGAATCTCAGAGAACAAAGCTATAAGATGCCACTCACCACTGGCCTCATGAACTTCTTGTGTCTGAGTCTTCCTGCTTAGTGCATCAGCAACTGCATTACCTTTACCAGGTGTATAGGCAAGCTCAAAATCAAAGGACTGTAGGTATTCGACCCACCTCCGCTATCTCAAATTCAAGTCACGCTGAGTAAGATATACTTGAGACTGTTTTGGTCGGTGAAAACCACAAAATGTTCTCCCAAGAGATAATGTCTCCAACAGCGTAACGCATGAACGACTACAACCAACTCGAGGTCATGAGTCGGGTAATTCCTCTCATGTGGCCTCAACTGCCGAGACCCGTACGCAACAACTCGATCGCCCTGCATCAACACATCTCCCAACCCAATACCTGATGCATCATAGTAAACTATATAGCTCTTCCCCTGCTCTGGGAGTATCAAGATTGCTGATGACGTCAACTTTCCTTTTAGCTCCCGAAAGGTTGTCTCACAAGATTCTGACCAAACGAAATTCACACCCTTCTTAGTCAAACTCGTCAACGGCATTGATAAGTGGGAGAAGTCCTGAATAAATCACTTGTAGTAACCAACCATCCCCAAGAAACTCTGTATCTCAAGCACGTTCTTAGGATGCTCCCAGGAAACTACTATTCTCACCTTCTCTGGGTCTATTGCAACTCCTACCTCTGAGATGATATGACCCAAGAAGTTTTTATGGTCCATCTAAAAGTGGAACTTTGAGATTTTAGCATATAGCTGATGCTCTCTCATTGTACTCAATACGATCTCAAGATGGGTGTCATGGTCATGTCGAGTGTGAGAGTACACCAAGATGTATTCCATCAATACTACCATGAAAGAATCCAAATAAGGATGGAACACATGATTCATCAGAGCCATGAAAATTATTGGCGCATTCGTGAGTCCAAATGGCATAACCAAGTACTCGTATAGACCATACCTACACTGAAAGGATGTGAGAGGTATAACAGATGGTCTAACGTGTAACTGATGGTATCCGGATCTCAAGTCAATCTTCAAGAACACTCGTGCACCTTGAAGTTTATTAAAAAGATCATCAAACCTTGGTAAGGGATATCGGTTCTTGACCGTCAACTAGTTCAGCTTCCGATAATCCACACAGAGTCTGAGGGTACTGTCCTCCTTCTTCGCAAAAAAGGACCGGAGAACCCCAAGGAGAAGTACTGGGTTGGATAAAAACCCTTTGACTATAACTCCTCTAATTGTCTCTTGAGCTCATGTAACTCAGGTGTAGCTATCCTATAAGGAGGAATGGATACCTGTGTCACTCCTGGCACAAGCTCAATTGAGAAATCCACCTCTCTCTCTAGAGGTAGACCTGAAAAGTTGACTGGGAAGACATCCTTGAAACGATCAACCACTGGAGGGAAATCCTTCTAACAAGTCCCCTGATCATCCAGATATAAACTCTCAATCTAGGCTGTGAATCCACCTCGCCCATGATGATCTAGTCCATCTCGACTCGCCTGAACATCCCACTCGCCCATGTATAGAAACTCTCCGCCCTCTGGTGACGTGAAATGCACCTTGCAAAGATAGCTGTCTACAAAGGCTCAAAAGGGAACCAACCAGTCCATCCTGAGAATGACATCATAGCTTGTCATCTCTAATATATAGAGGTCCCAAAGGAAGTGACACCCACAAACCTCAAGGGGGAATTCTTTGCACTGACACACACCTTAGATCAATATTTTCAAAAACTGAAACAAGGGGACAGGAGAAGGAAAGTTTTCAAAATTTACAAAACTTGACTACATGGTGTGTGTATAACAACACGGTGTGTTCTTGAAAGCCATTCACATGGGTGTGTGTCCCAGATTAAACTAGTCGTGTAACACCCCAAACACACAGCGTGTCCTCAGACTACACGGCGTGTACCTGAATCCTCCTTCCCTGCCCGAGTCTTTCTACACAGCTAAGCCACATGGCTCACTTTGAACAAGACTACATGGAGTGTATGTCATCTACATTGTGTGTATGGTTTAATTCCAACTGCCCGTGTCGTTTGTGACACGGCCGACTACTCGGCTAACACCACACGGCGTGTGACACCCGCACACAGTGTGTACACCACCCCGTTTTCCAGCCACACAGCTATGTCCACATGGTCTCACATTGATAAGGACTACACGGCGTGTCCCTCAGGTACACAGAATGTTCAATAAAAGGTAACATTGACCCATGTTTGTTAGTTACACGTCCAGGTCCCCAGGATAGACTACACGGCGTGTTCCAAGATGGACACAACGTGTATGTCGCAAAGTCTCCTCCGTCCGTGTTGTTAGTTACATAGGTGGACTCTGGGTCAACCCTACACAGCGTGTATATCTAGTACATGGTGTGTTTTTCCCAAGCCTTTCTCTACCCCATGTCCCCTCCCACACGGTCTATGACATGGGAAGATACTACACGGCGTGTACTGAGGGTACACGGCGTGTACTCAAAAAGTTTTCATTTCTTCCTAAACAGAAGAACACAAGGCGTGTGTCCATAGAACTACATGGTGTGTATCCTGGGTTTTCCAGACAGTGTGCCTCAGAAACTACTCTGGAGCCCAGAAAACACTGAAAAACAACACCTAAGTGCCAAATTCTGATCCGTGAGGGCCCATACTCCTCGCAAATCAAAGATTAGCATCTTATACGTGTTATACTCAAATAAACAAGTCAATGACCACCAAATTTTGATTATTGAGGGCCCATACTCCGCAACAACCAAAGTTTTGATTCCGTCCTTTCAACAGGCTAACACAAAAACACCCAATCACATAGCAGGTATTTATCAAATCATCTATCACAAGAGCATGCAATTGCGAATGCGCCTACATGGCATGGAACTATTCATGGCATGTGATTTCTAGCATGTGTCTAAATGATGAATGAGATGTCATACCCTCATCTAATCAGGTTGTAACTAGATATAACCCATGGATAAAATATAAATAGCATGATCCCAAGTGTGTCACCCAATGGTGAAAATCAAATCAACTGTAAAATTTGCAAAATCAAAAAAATTGTAATAACTAAGGTAGACTGGCTTTTCCCTGTACACGGGTCAGCTACTCCTGGGCACAGCTTATTACCAACTACCGTTCCCATCCTATCCCTAACTAAGGCTCCAAATAATAAGTCAAAGAAAAGAACTCCTCTGATACCACTTTTTAACGTCCCAGATCCGGGTACCACTCCACGGGTGCCCCGAACCCGGTTGGTAACATGACCTCAAGCGCATTTCCCCAAATGACAGAGGCTACCAACTAGTAGTGAGGGTCTAGGTCTGATATTGGGGAAACTATGCCCTAATTTGTCAAAGTGTAGCACAGCGGAATACAAGATAAAACATACAACAACAGCGGAAGAAGTAAAACATACATAACTGAATGAACAACTAAAGTAAAAAAGAACCAGCAGTCATATATATATGTATGTCAAGATGCAACATGTCACTATTCTATGAAAATAGTCAGAACATGTTACACAACAGTAAAATACGATGCAATGGAAAGTATAGGTACAACAAAACAAACAAAACAGCTGGCAGCATCATGAGCCTGATCTCGGTCCCATGCTCCCCTACACCTCAGCAACAATCAAGTACCTGTATAGGGACTCTTTCCCTTATCCATACCTGCAGAATTATAATCTGTTTGGGGCCGAGGACATGACCCCAAACAGGGTGTGAGAAATGAATCCCAGTAGGCACTCACCAAAGGCCCGTGCTCAACTTTGTGTAAACATGCAACAACAGTGTGCAAAAGTAAATGCAATAAACTAAGAAGTACTAAAAAGTAACTAACTTTACCAGTTATATTGCCATTTTATTATTCATTTAATCATTCAATATAAAGAAATAACCATAGTGAATTTTCTATGTAAACAGTCAGTGTCCTCAGACACACAAACCCTTATGCTCATCTAATCAGAATCTCGCCCTCAGGCATAACAGATATTTCTCTCAGGCGTACGAAGTGTCGCCCTTAGGCATAGAGTCTACTACCCACAGGCACGAAAGAAGTTGCCCTCAGGCTAAACGGAGCACTTCCCA
The DNA here is from genome assembly GCA_963277665.1 of Viscum album. NCBI lineage: Eukaryota > Viridiplantae > Streptophyta > Magnoliopsida > Santalales > Viscaceae > Viscum > Viscum album. Next base: position 2,127,091,714 of record OY728130.1, on the reverse strand, counting down.
TAGTCTAATCACAACACTATCCTCAGGAGCAAGTAACCGGGCCATGACCAACATGTAAACAAGCAACTTACATACAATTCCTCTCATGGAAATTCATTAAACATTATTACTATGGCATACCCTTGGGTATCCTGTCCAAATAGCTAAATAGAGGAACGCACCCCTGAGGTGGTCCCGGATCCAAGCAGTGATCACAAACAACAATTTATGATCACATTTAATTACCTATGAAATTCTAGGAATTCAAAACATCCAAGTCCTCAGCCACACAACACCCCAACATGGGTTCGTGGCTCAATGGTACACAAAATGTACAACAGTTGGAATTTAAACACCAAGCCACCTACATCGATCACCCTTAATCGGTATAAATGAACGACGCTCCTCGCAACGTCCAAGAACGATGAAGATATGAGGTGAAATAAATACCATTCAAACATAAATAACTTTTCCTCAGGAAAGAATTGGTAAGAACAGCTTAAAGAGAAGGAGAGGCTTACCCGTACGGTCCCAATGAGATCGAGAGAGGCGGAAACGAATTACCAGCGTGCGATCGGAAGCTCCTCAAAGTTTCGTCCCTCTCTCTTGACTCCTCCTCCAGTTCTAAGCCTTCCTTGTGAACAGGGGAGGCTACTGCCCATTTTAAGCGAAAAAAATAGACTACATGGCATGTACTATTGGTTACACGACGTGTAGGTTTCATTTTTTTAACTGTTCTTTTGGCAGCTTCTCGCCAGTGTGGCATTGTTCATCTATCGACATGAGTACAGGGCATGTAATACCTGAGTACACGGTGTGTACCGCCACTCAGCTAGCCACCGCCTTACTATTCTCTTGCCGACTGACTACACGGCGTGTAAATACCCACTACACGATGTTTAGTCGGTTTCTACACCCATCATCATCGACCGGCCTACACACCCAGTGTACTCCTTCCACACGACCAAAGTACACGGCGTGTAGTCACAAAATTTAGGATTTTTCCCCATTTTACTTATTTTCTCAAAAACACTTAAGGAAAAGAGAAAAGAAGAAACTCTTACCTCAAGACTAAGAACCGGGTTCTTACAGTACGTCAATTGGAGGTGTCATTTGACCGTAGTGACCGGAAACGCATTTTCGGAGTCATAAAACACCAAAATGATGTGTAACGGTCAAATTCAGATCAAAAGTCCTCAAAATTACTTGAAATCATATGAAAAAAAATAGAAATATTATTCATGGAATGTGGGAGTAGATGGCACGTCAATCGGACGTTCGGTTTGCGTAGTACGACTGAATATGCTGTTTTTAACAGTTTAGTGCGCTCTAAAAGGGTGTGTTGGGTGGTTAAAACCAGATGAACGACCTCAGAATGTCATGAAATCATACGACAACAAACATGGTGTGAATTGTGAAATTTTCGGGTATACAGTACATCAATTGAAGGTGTTGTTTGATCGAGCTGACCAGAAACGCATTTATGGAGTCATAAAACACCAAAACGACGTGTAACGGTCAAATTCAGAGCAAGCATCCTCATAATGACTTGAAATCACATGAAAAAAATAGAAATATTATTCGTGACATGTAGGAGGATATGGCACATCAATCCGACATGTGGTGTGCGTGGTACGACCGAATATGTTGTTTTTAACAGTTTGGCACACTCTAAAAGGGTGTGTTGGGTGGTCAAAACCATCCAAAAAACCTCGAAATGTCATTAAATCATACAACAATAACCATGGTGTGAATTTTAAAATGGTCGGGAAAATGGTACATTAATCGGAGGTGTCGTTTGACTGCGGTGACCGGAAACGCATTTCCAGAGTCACAAAATACCAAAACGACGTGTAACGGTCAAATTCAGAGAAAACATCCTCATAATGACTTGAAATTACACAAAAACAATAGAAATATTATTCTTGACATGTATGAGGATATGACACATCAATCAGATGTGTGGTGTGCGTGGTACGATAGAATAAGTTGTTTTTAATAGTTTGGTGCGCTCTAAAAGGGTGTGTTGGGTGGTCAAAACTAGTCGAATGACCTAGGAATGTCATGAAATCATACTACAAAAACCGTGGTGTGAATTTTGAAATTTTCAGGCATACGATATGTCAATCAAAGGTATCGTTTGACCGTGGTGATCGGAAACGCATTTCCGGAGTCATAAAACACCAAAACAACGTGTAACGGTCAAATTCAGAGAAAACTTCTTTATAATGACTTGAAATCACATAAAATAAATAGAAATATTATTAATGACATGTAGAAAGATATGAAACATCAATCAGATGGGCGGTGTGCACGGTACGACCGAATATGTTGTTTTTAACAGTTTGGCGCGCTCTAAAAGGGTGTGTTGGGTGGTTAAAACCAGTCGAACGACCTCAGAATGTCATGAAATCATACGACGACAACCGTGGTATAAATTTTAAAATGTTTGAGTAGAAAGTACATCAATCGGAGGTTCCATTTGACCACGGTTACCGGAAACACATTTTTGGAGTGATAAAACACCAAAACGACATGTAACGGTCAAATTCATAGCAAACATCTTCATAATGACTTGAAATCACACAAAAACAATAGAAATATTATTTGTGACATGTAAGGGGAGATTTCACATCAATCAGACATGTGGTGTGCACGGTATGACTAAATATGTTGTTTTTAACAGTTTGGCGCGCTCTAAAAGGGTGTGTTGGGTGGTTAAAACCAGACGAATGACCTCAAAATGTCATGAAATCATACGACAACAACCATGGTGTGAATTGTGAAATGGTCAGATAGATGGTACATCAATCAAAGGTGTTGTTTGATCGTAGTGACCAGAAACTCATTTCCAGAGTCATAAAACACTAAAATGATGTGTAACGGTCAAATTCAGAGAAAACATCCTCAGAATGACTTGAAATCACACACAAAAAATAAAAATATTATTCGTGGCATATAGGAGGAGACGGAACATCAATCGGATGTGCGGTGTGTGTGGTACAATCGAATATTTTGTTTTTAATAGTTTCACGTGGTGTGCGTAGAGATCATTCCATTTTAGACCACAAAACACTTCCACAAGCTAAACCAAAGACTCCAAAACAAGAAAAAAATCCTAAAATGATAACATTTCTTAAATTGGGGTTTTAAAATTATTATAGCACCCATGATTTGATGTCAGACTTAATTTTATTATATATATATACTAACTGAATAAATATGTCTAATTTACATTTGTTTTGTTTTGTTGTTTTTTTTGTATCTTATTGTAGGTTTATTGAATCAAAAGATTGAAATGGATTGGACCTGTTTGGATCATTGAATATGAAGCATGTCTATCATTTATTGTTTATGAGGATCATGATGTTTATACTGTTTGGAATTGTTTTCTTTTTTTTATGATTTTTACCGAATTTCTACTATTTGGGAACCATCAGTGAAATTTAAAAAAAAAATTGTCCAATATAGTGACCCCCACTGGCAGTCGATATAGGTCTGTCGGGCATCAGTTCAGCGACCGCCAATGGTAGTCTCTATTTCTCAGCCGAGCAGCAGGTCAGCGACCGCTTGGCAGTCACTGTGGGTGTAAAGACCCGCAAATTTCAAGGAAATTTTTTTCTTAATTTTCTTTGGAATTTTACAAGAGCGCAGCTTCAGACGGCACCTGATTCCGAGGCCCGGTGTTCCCAGAATCAATTTCCGAAGTTTGGCTCGGGTACGTTCAGTGAACGGACGAGCGGGTTTTTCTATCTTTTGAACCGGTGCCCGGAATCGAATTCTGAGGGCACCGATGAAATCGCAGCGCCGGTATTTGCTTAGAAACGCCTCTTCCGGAGTTGCGTTTGCTCAGACGTGGTTTTTAAATTTTGGGGCTTAAAGTCAGAAATAAAATAAAATTTGTGCGACAACTTTATTTTATTTCACTTAAGCTGCTTGGAAGCCACTTGAATCCACTTAAAGGCGGCTTGATCTGAGTTGAACTGGATAGGATGCTATCCAGAAATATCCTACCCCCTTGGTAGGATATTTGTGAGGTGGGGCCCGCACGAGCCCCACCGTTTCTTTCGCTAAGTAACGCACCCGCGAAAACACGTCAAAGTAACTGAAAAGTCAACCGACGCGTTTTCTTTAATTCTTAACAGACCATTTAATTGAGCGGTTTATTTCGTGAATTAAATGGGCTGTTTCGCTCATTGAATTAATTCAACGAACTGATGGGTCGTTATTTATGCTTTTGCGTTTGTTGGCATGTTTATAAAATAAGACCAACCTAAAAAATCCTTTGAAAGAATTTGAGAGGATCCCTGATTCTCCACCCTCCCCGCGAAGAACGCGAAGAACCCGAAGAACGCGAAGAACGCGAAGAACGTCGGCGACCGGAATTCGACGACGCACACCGTGATCTGCGACGTCGACGAGCTCTACCCGCGACGTTCTTCGGCGACGCCTCTTCTTCCGCGGCCGATCCTCGTTCGGCAATTAAGGTGAGAAACGAATCGTTTATTTCTACCCTTTTTATAATTCAATATCAAAGGATTTAAATTAATCCGTTTGATCTTGATCCGGAGATTGGTGACGCGACGCCGGATACCGCGACGACGCGACGATCTCCTTCATCCGCGACGAGCGATTCCGCGACGACCTCTCGTCCGACGACGACGACAAGGTAAGGGTTGATTTGAAATATTTTGTTTTCCCCGTGTTTATTCTTTTAAAGTAAAGAACATGATCTCTGACAATTTTAAATTATTTAAAATTGTTGTTGATTATTTTCTTTTCCTCCCGTGGTTTATGACTAACGCGGAGGGTGCGGGTCTAACGAACAAGACCCGGCAACCCTCCGCCGATCTCTTTTGTTGTGCGGATATGGCGGACGACGATGAACCGCGCGACAGGGGCGATCTGTTGAACCCGCAGTGAAGATCGACCCCCGGGAGGAGCAACGGCGCAGACGGGAGGTGAAACGGGCCACCGGAGCAACTCCGGCGGCCCGCGGAAGGCGGCGGCGGCGCGGGTCGCCGGCGACCGGAGGCGGCGGCGCCCGGCGCGCCGCCGTGGAGGAGTTCCGCCGCGGTGGCGGTGGCCGGTTCCGCGGCCGCGCGGAACCGGGGAGGGACGCGGCGGCCCGGCCGCGTCCGCGTGGCAGGCGGCCCCCCGCGGGGCCGCGTTTCCTTCAAGCCGCGGGTCAAACCCGCGGCGGCGGCTCCTTCGGCCGCTCGGCCGAAGCCGAGCCGGCCGGTCCGGTCGGCCGGGCCGCGCCCAGGCCGGACCGGACCCGGCCTAGCCGGTTCGGTCCGGGTCGGGCCGACCCGGTTCGGCCGACCCAGGGGGGGGGTTCGGGCCGGGTCGCCCCGGGCCCAGAACCCCGTTTTCGGGCCTTCTTCGGTCTTTCGCCCATATCTTGGGCCTGGGACCCCCGATTGACGAACCGTCAGCGGCTACGCGATCCTTGGATCGAGACGGTCGTTTCGGTATATTATACTCAAGGTTTAGGGAGACTTTGGGTTCGGCCGGGTTGGTTCGTACACGAAACCAACCGGGCCCTCGGAGCGGAAATGCTCATAACTTGAGCTACGGACGTCCGAACGACGTACCGCCAGCTGTGGTAGTTTCCTCTAAGTGAAACGGAACTTTTGGCATACTCCGCCCGAGGATCGGATACAGGCGGAGTACGGTCGGGCTGGTTTTTCTCTAAAAACCAACCGGACCCCTGGGACGAAAATGTCAATAACTCTCAGACCGGGCGTCCGATTGACGCGCCGTCTGTTGCGTTGAGATCCTGTTGTCGATACGGAACTTTTGGATACATCAACTTCGGACTATGTGTCAGTTGATGTATCAGCCTCTCGGCTCGTGGAGCGGACCCTCCTAAACGAGCTCGCTATGTGCGGGAACCCTAGCGCTGGCTGTGACTTCGACGACAGAGCAGAGATCCTACGTGGACTGCGATGACGGCAGAGCAGAGATACTCAGTGGACTGCGACAACGGCAGAGCAGAGATCCTCAGTGGACTGCGACGACGGCAGAGCAGAGATCCTCAGTGGACTGCGACGACGGCAGAGCAGAGATCCTCAGTGGACTGCGACGACGGCAGAGCAGAGATCCTCAGTGGACTGCGACGACGGCAGAGCAGAGATCCTCACTGGACTGCGACGACGGCAGAGCAGAGATCCTTCGTGGACTGCGACGACGACTGTGCAGAGATCCTCAGTGGACTGCGTCGACTACTGCACTCAGCGATCCTACGTGGATCAGTGCTACAGGTTCTGTGTGAGCCCGATCCTATGTGGGTCCTTACTACCGGTTCTGTGTGAGCCACTGCCTACAGGTTCTGTGTGAGCCTGATCCTACGTGGGTCTTTTGCGGGGGTTAGTACCTATCGATCCTTCGTGGGTCCGACGACTTAGATGGATCAGTGATCATCTTTGACGTCATCTGAAAAAGTATACCTGGTTGAGCTGAATCTTATGTTACTCTCCTTTGTGGATTGTGTTGAACTATCCTATGTGGATTTACTGTTTACTCTCCTTTGTGGATTTGAGTCTTGCTTTCCTATGTGGATTGAGTTGTTCTTGAGCTCGTGAGCCGAGCTAGAATTGGGGACTTAGGTATATGTATGGGCATATACCTAAGTCCAGTCAGATGTTACTTCGTGATTGCATCTTTCTTTTGTGCTATATCCTTTGTGGATTTCGGGAGACCTTCGGGGGTCTCGGGGTCCTTACTGAGTAGCTTATACTCACCCCTGCACGGGCTATGCCCGCACCTTGTTGTGTTGGATGCAGACGACGGACAGCGCTGATCTCGGTTGGGGCGTGGAGCAGGACGGTACCTGGAGGTGGACCACTGGGCGGAACGTGCTCGGAGCGGACGTGGGACCCGAGGAGCCTGGAGGCTATCTGTACCCACCCTTCAGGTGGGATTGCCAGTGGACGACACGAGGCCGCCGTCTTTTCTTCAGTTGTTGTTCTTTACTTTTTCAGTTGTACTTTACAGTTGGGCTTGTATTTCCGGCCCCCTTTACTTTTCTGCACTTGGTAGTTACTTTCCGCTTGCTGACTCTGTGGTGGTTGTTACTTATAAAGGCAATGCCTTCCCTATTTACTGGGATTTTACGCCTTGGTGCTAGTCGCCAGCCCCTGGCCTATGGAAGGCGGGCTTGGGGTAGTCACGGCACGGGCCCCGAGGACGGGTCGTGACAAATTGGTATCAGAGGCGGTCGGTTCTACCGCAGACTCTGATCGTCTTTCTTTTCTATGTGAAGCAATAGTGTTTAGTGTATTGAGTGTGGTTATCAGTCCAGGGAGCCCAGTGTTGGTGCGGCGGCCGACGTATCCGTACACCAGGACCCTGACTCCTGATTTCCGACTTAATGCATGAAAACATTGATTGCGTGTGTGTTTCAAGTCTTCTTTGTGATTACTTGTGTCAGCTCACCGGGTATACTGATCTGCTTATGAAAGTCTCAAGTTTTCCTTGTGATTACTTGTGCCAGCTCACCAGGTATACTGTTCTGACTGTGGTGCTCTTGTTCTCCTTTTCAGGATGGCCCCGCGACGACAGCCAGCTAGGGTTCCGAGTGTAGGGCGCGACGGCAGCCCACCGAGCGACGAGGCCTCGGTGCAGGGCCCTTTTCCAGCAGTGGCACCAGCGGTAGCCTTACCCGCCGAGCCACCGATGCTTCCAGTACCAGACGCTGACGATGCACGTCGCCTCAGGGAACTGCATGAGTTTCAGAGCCAGCGACCGCCCAGGTTTCGCGGTGAGGCGGACCCCCAGGCCGCCGAGGACTGGCTAGAGGCGGTGGTACGAATCTTTAGGCTAGTGAGGACACCAGCGGATCTCATGGTGATTCTCGCGGCGAGCCTCCTGCAGGCGGCGGCAGGACGATGGTGGAGCTTGATGCTCCAGGTTCACGATGAGGCATCCTTGCTCTGGACGGACTTCGAGAGCCTCTTCCGCTCTGAGTTCGTCCCGGCCACCCTCCGAGCGGTGCGCATCCAGGAGCTTCTCCAGCTGCGCCAGGGCAGCATGACGATCGCTCAGTACGCGGCGAGGTTCCCTGACCTATCTCGCTACTCGACCGACATGGTACGGGACCCCTTCTTCCGGGCCCAGACCTTCGAGCAGGGCTTGCGACAGGAGATTCGGGCGTCGTTGATCTCCCTCAGCATTCCGACCCAGGCGGGAGTGCTGGAGCGAGCCCTCCTGATCGAGAGCTTCCTGGCAGAGCCTTCTTCAGCGGCGAGACCTAGCGTAGGGCGGCAGGTAGCTGAGTCTTCGGCAGCAGGTAGCCGAAGGATGACTCTGGGGTCCAGGCAGACCATACCCCCACGCAGACGGCCTCAGGACACCGGCTCAGCAGTGCGAGGCACACAGCGGAGTGCCAGCCTTCCGAGAGGCAGGCTGTGCTACTCTTGCGGCAGGCAGGGTCACATGGCTCGTGATTGCCCGACTCGCCGACCAGAGGAGCAGCAGACGGTGGAGGGGCCACTCAGGCAGAGGCAGAGGGTCGACCGTGGCGGTCCGCAGGGAGGAGGCGGACGAGGCAGAGGAGCTGGCCGAGCAGAGAGTGGTGGGCGACGCTTCCAGGCTCTACCCCCACCACCACCAGGAGGGCCACCTCGACCACATGGAGCTGGCGGGCAGGGACAGGCCCAGCTCCAGGCAGCGGAGGCCTACGACCCCGACTTGCCAGAGATGATTCGAGGTATGATCTGTGTCTATTCCACCCTTGCTGCAGTACTTATAGACACAGGAGCGAGTCACTCTTTCATAGCCTCTGCCCTTGTTCGGAGCTCGGAGATTCCGACTGAGCCGTTGGCTCGATCCTTACGGCTAGAGACCCCTACGGGAGCAGACTTGATGATTACGCACTGGTGCCGGCAGTGTGAGCTTACTCTAGGAGGCGAGAGCTTCGGCTGGGATCTATTTGTAGCAGCGTCGAGGCCTTACGACGTCATCTTGGGCATGGATTGGTTATCCATGGTTCATGCCCAGATCGACTGTTTTAGGCGCAAGGTGCGATGTGTTCGCACCGACGGGAGCAGGTTTACCTTCACCGGCGAGAAGGGAACCTTTGCAGCACAGGATGGACTTCCGCGGAGGAGAGTGCAGCCCATCTCTCATCAGTTGGCTAGCCTCATCCTAGGAGCAGTGGACGTGCGGAGTCCAGCTTTTCCTGAAGTGGTGGACCAGTACGTGGACGTCTTTCCCGACGACGTTCCAGGGCTACCTCCTCGTAGAGAGGTAGACTTTTACATCGACTTGTACCCCGGGACAGCCCCGATATCTAATCCAGCATATCGGATGGCCCCCGCCGAGCTTCGGGAGCTGCGGGTACAGTTGGAGGACTTGCAGAGCAAGGGGTTTATCCGACCCAGTGTTTCACCCTGGGCTTCCCCGATTTTGTTCGCCAAGAAGGCGGACGGGAGCTTGCGACTGTGTGTCGACTATCGTCGCCTGAACCAGGTGACAGTGAGGAACAAGTATCCGCTGCCACGGATTGATGACCTCTTTGATCAGCTCAAGGGAGCGCGGTGGTTCTCGAAGATAGACCTCCGGTCAGGCTATCATCAGCTCAGAGTTCGAGACGAGGGCGTGCAGAAGACGGCCTTCAGGTGTCGGTATGGCCATTATGAGTTCTTGGTTATGCCGTTCGGCATAACCAATGCTCCAGCAGTGTTCATGAGCCTCATGAACAGGATCTTCCAGCCATACCTCGACCGATTTGTCGTGGTCTTCATTGACGACATTTTGGTATACTCGACGACTGAGGAGGAGCATGCCTACCACCTGTGAGTTGTGCTAGACACGCTCCGAGAGCACCAGCTTTATGGCAAGCTCTCAAAGTGCCAGTTCTGGTTACGTGAGGTCCACTTCTTGGGGCACGTCATCTCTGAGGCGGGAGTTGCAGTGGATCCCGCGAAGATCGAGGCAGTACTAGCTTGGGAGCCACCCAGGAGCGTGACAGAGGTGCGGAGCTTCTTGGGCCTAGCCGGATACTATCGGAGATTTGTGCCAGACTTCTCCAGAGTTGAGGAACCACTCTCAGCCTTGACGGAGAAGGGGAAACCCTTTGTGTGGTCAGACAGATGTCAGCAGAGCTTCCAGGAGCTGAGACAGAGATTGACCAGCGCACCTATCTTGAGGTTGCCTGAGGAGGGAGTTGGATACGTAGTTTACTGCGATGCATCAGGGAATGGACTCGGGTGCGTTCTGATGCAGGAGCGGGCCGTGATCGCCTACGGATCACGTCAGTTGAGGCCGCATGAGCAGAACTACGCCACTCATGACCTGGAGTTAGCAGCAGTGGTCTTCGCTCTGAAGACTTGGCGGCACTATCTGATGGGCGAGCGCTTCACAGTCTTTTCTGACCACCAGAGTCTCAGGTATATCTTCTCTCAGAAGGACCTGAACCTGAGACAGCGGAGATGGCTTGAGTTCCTCCAGGACTATGACTTTGAGATAGTCTATACTCCTGGGAAGGGGAACGTGGTAGCCGATGCCCTCAGCAGGAGGACGGGCATTCAGCTACTTGAGGAGGCGACGGAGCAGCTAGCCTCCTTACAGATATCCTTCGTGGATAGAGACGGAGCAGCCTTTCTTCAGTCTCTCACAGTCTCTCCTCCACTTCTACAGCGGGTCAGAGAGGCTCAGCGTGAGGACGCTGACTGTGAGACCCGGCGTGCACTGATATCCTCAGGTCAGGCGCCTGATGGCTTCACCCTTGGAGCAGAGCACGACATCCTTTTCAGAGGACGTACCTTCGTACCAGTCGCTTTACGAGAGGAGGTGCTGAGAGAGTTTCACACTTCTCCCTTGGCGGTGCATCCCGGAGTGGCGAAGATGTACCAGGATCTCAGACGACAGCACTGGTGGCCGGGCATGAAGAAAGCTGTGGCAGAGTTCGTTTCACGATGCCTCACCTGCCAGCAGGTGAAGGCAGAGCATCAGGTACCAGCAGGCTTGGTACAACCCTTGGAGGTCCCGGAGTGGAAGTGGGACGGCATATCTATGGACTTCGTGACTGGACTTCCACGCACTTCCAGAGGTCACGACTCCATTTGGGTGATTGTCGACTGACTCACCAAGTCGGCACACTTCTTACCCATCAGAGAGCAGGGCTCAGTGGAGAGCTTGGGACGTCTTTACGTCCAGGAGATCGTACGGCTTCACGGTGTGCCATCGTCTATCGTCTCCGATCGAGATGCTCGTTTCACTTCCCGGCTTTGGAAGGGGTTGCAGGAGGCGTTCGGGACGCGGCTCCATCTGAGCACAGCCTTCCACCCTCAAACGGATGGTCAGACGGAGAGGACCATACAGACACTCGAGGACATGCTCCGTGCATGTGTTCTCGACTTTGGTCGCAGCTGGGAGGACCACCTACCCTTGGTGGAGTTCGCGTACAACAACAGCTACCACTCCACCATCGGGATGGCACCATACGAGGCATTGTACGGCAGACCCTGCAGATCACCGTTGTGCTGGACAGACCCTGGGGAGTCAGCACTCGTGGGACCAGAGATGGTCCGATCCACGATAGAGAAGGTCCAGATCATCCAGGAGAGGATGAGGACAGCTCAGAGCCGGTAGAAGTCATATGCTGACAGGAGGCGGAGGCCACTAGAGTTCGAGGATGGAGACCACGTCTTTTTGCGTGTCTCACCTCGACGTGGTTTACGGAGATTTGGCCAAGGCGGCAAGTTGTCTCCACGCTTCATCGGGCCTTTCCAGGTCCTCAGCAGGATAGGAGAGGTGGCTTATCGCCTGGCTCTACCACCTCAGTTGCACCGGGTGCACGACGTCTTCCACGTGTCTCAGCTGAGGAGATACGTGCACGACCCGACGCACATCATCGACTTTGGGGAGCTGGACGTGGACGATGGGGCGACTTTTGCGGAGGTCCCAGTGGAGATCGAGGATCGACAGGAGCGGGTCCTACATGGGCGGTCGATTCCTCTTGTGCGCGTCAGATGGCAGCACGGGAACCTCCAGGAGAGCACTTGGGAGCGGGAGGCTCAGATGCGTGCTCAGTACCCCCATTTGTTCCCCTAGTTTTTGATGTATCTTTACGGGGACGTAAAGCCCTGAGGTGGGAGTAATGTAAAGACCCGCAAATTTCAAGGAAATTTTTTTCTTAATTTTCTTTGGAATTTTACAAGAGCGCAGCTTCAGACGGCACCTGATTCCGAGGCCCGGTGTTCCCGGAATCAATTTCCGAAGTTTGGCTCGGGTACGTTCAGTGAACGGACGAGCGGGTTTTTCTATCTTTTGAACCGGTGCCCGGAATCGAATTCTGAGGGCACCGATGAAATCGCAGCACCGGTATTTGCTTAGAAACGCCTCTTCCGGAGTTGCGTTTGCTCAGACGTGGTTTTTAAATTTTGGGGCTTAAAGTCAGAAATAAAATAAAATTTGTGCGACAACTTTATTTTATTTCACTTAAGCTGCTTGGAAGCCACTTGAAGCCACTTAAAGGCGGCTTGATCTGAGTTGAACTGGATAGGATGCTATCCAGAAATATCCTACCCCCTTGGTAGGATATTTGTGAGGTGGGGCCCGCACGAGCCCCGCCGTTTCTTTCGCTAAGTAACGCACCCGCGAAAACCCGTCAAAGTAACTGAAAAGTCAACCGACGCGTTTTCTTTAATTCTTAACAGACCATTTAATTGAGCGGTTTATTTCGTGAATTAAATGGGCTGTTTCGCTCGTTGAATTAATTCAACGAACTGATGGGTCGTTATTTACGCTTTTGCGTTTGTTGGCATGTTTATAAAATAAGACCAACCTAAAAAATCCTTTGAAAGGATTTGAGAGGATCCCTGATTCTCCACCCTCCCCGCGAAGAACGCGAAGAACGCGAAGAACGCGAAGAACGTCGGCGACCGGAATTCGACGACACACACCGTGATCTGCGACGTCGACGAGCTCTACCCGCGACGTTCTTCGGCGACGCCTCTTCTTCCGCGGCCGATCCTCGTTCGGCAATTAAGGTGAGAAACGAATCGTTTATTTCTCCCCTTTTTATAATTCAATATCAACGGATTTAAATTAATCCGTTTGATCTTGATCCGGAGATTGGCGACGCGACGCCGGATACCGCGACGACGCGACGATCTCCTTCATCCGCGACGAGCGATTCTGCGACGACCTCTCGTCCGACGACGACGATAAGGTAAGGGTTGATTTGAAATATTTTGTTTTCCCCGTGTTTATTCTTTTAAAGTAAAGAACATGATCTCTGAGAATTTTAAATTATTTAAAATTGTTGTTGATTATTTTCTTTTCCTCCCGTGGTTTATGACTAACGCGGAGGGTGCGGGTCTAACGAACAAGACCCGGCAACCCTCCGCCGATCTCTTTTGTTGTGCGGATATGGCGGACGATGATGAACCGCGCGACAGGGGCGATCTGTTGAACCCGCAGTGAAGATCGACCCCCGGGAGGAGCAACGGCGCAGACGGGAGGTGAAACGGGCCACCGGAGCAACTCCGGCGGCCCGCGGAAGGCGGCGGCGGCGCGGGTCGCCGACGACCGGAGGCGGCGGCGGCCGGTTCCGCGGCCGCGCGGAACCGGGGAGGGACGCGGCGGCCCGGCCGCGTCCACGTGGCAGGCGGCCCCCCGCGGGGCCGCGTTTCCTTCAAGCCGCGGGTCAAACCCGTGGCGGCGGCTCCTTCGGCCGCTCGGCCGAAGCCGAGCCGGCCGGTCCGGTCGGCCGGGCCGCGCCCAGGCCGGACCGGACCCGACCTAGCCGGTTCGGGCCGGGTCGGGCCGACCCGGTTCGGCCGACCCAGGGGGGGGTTCGGGCCGGGTCGCCCCGGGCCCAGAACCCCGTTTTCGGGCCTTCTTCGGTCTTTCGCCCATATATTGGGCCTGGGACCCCCGATTGACGAACCGTCAGCGGCTACGCGATCCTTGGATCGAGACGGTCGTTTCGGTATATTATACTCAAGGTTTCGGGAGACTTTGGGTTCGGCCGGGTTGGTTCGTACACGAAACCAACCAGGCCCTCGGAGCGGAAACGCTCATAACTTGAGCTACGGACGTCCGAACGACGTACCGCCAGCTGTGGTAGTTTCCTCTAAGTGAGACGGAACTTTTGGCATACTCCGCCTGAGGATCGGATACAGGCGGAGTATGGTCGGGTTGGTTTTGCTCTAAAAACCAACCGGGCCCCTGGGACGAAAATGCCAATAACTCTCAGACCGGGCGTCCGATTGACGCGCCGTCTGTTGCGTTGAGATCCTGTTGTTGATACGGAACTTTTGGATACATCAACTTCGGACTATGTGTCAGTTGATGTATCAGCCTCTCGGCTCGTGGAGCGGACCCTCCTAAACGAGCTCGCTATGTGCGGGAACCCTAGCGCTGGCTGTGACTTCGACGACAGAGCAGAGATCCTCCGTGGACTGCGACGACGGCAGAGCAGAGATCCTCAGTGGACTGCGACGACGGCAGAGCAGAGATCCTCAGTGGACTGCGACGACGGCAGAGCAGAGATCCTCAGTGGACTGCGACGACGGCAGAGCAGAGATCCTCAGTGGACTGCGACGACGGCAGAGCAGAGATCCTTCGTGGACTGCGGCGACGACTGTGCAGAGATCCTCAGTGGACTGCGTCGACTACTGCACTCAGCGATCCTACGTGGATCAGTGCTACAGGTTCTGTGTGAGCCCGATCCTATGTGGGTCCTTACTACCGGTTCTGTGTGAGCCACTGCCTACAGGTTCTGTGTGAGCCCGATCCTACGTGGGTCTTTTGCGGGGGTTAGTACCTATCGATCCTTCGTGGGTCCAACGACTTAGATGGATCAGTGATCATCTTTGACGTCATCTGAAAAAGTATACCTGGTTGAGCTGAATCTTATGTTACTCTCCTTTTTGGATTGTGTTGAACTATCCTATGTGGATTTACTGTTTACTCTCCTTTGTGGATTTGAGTCTTGCTTTCCTATGTGGATTGAGTTGTTCTTGAGCTCGTGAGCCGAGCTAGAATTGGGGACTTAGGTATATGTATGGGCATATACCTAAGTCCAGTCCGATGTTACTTCGTGATTGCATCTTTCTTTTGTGCTATATCCTTTGTGGATTTCGGGAGACCTTCGGGGGTCTCGGGGTCCTTACTGAGTAGCTTATACTCACCCCTGCACGGGCTATGCCCGCACCTTGTTGTGTTGGATGCAGACGACGGACAGCGCTGATCTCGGTTGGGGCGTGGAGCAGGACGGTACCTGGAGGTGGACCACTGGGCGGGACGTGCTCGGAGTGGACGTGGGACCCGAGGAGCCTGGAGGCTATCTGTACCCACCCTTCAGGTGGGATTGCCAGTGGACGACACGAGGCCGCCGTCTTTTCTTCAGTTGCTGTTCTTTACTTTTTCAGTTGTACTTTACAGTTGGGCTTGTATTTCCGGCCCCCTTTACTTTTCTGCACTTGGTAGTTACTTTCCACTTGCTGACTCTGTGGTGGTTGTTACTTATAAAGGCAATGCCTTCCCTGTTTACTGGGATTTTACGCCTTGGTGCTAGTCGCCAGCCCCTGGCCTATGGAAGGCGGGCTTGGGGTAGTCACGGCACGGGCCCCGAGGACGGGTCGTGACAGTGGGCCAAATTTTCGGCCCCCTTCAGCGACCGCCATTGGCGGTCGTCATAGACCTCCAGTGTCGAGCCTAAAGCAAAGGCCATTGGCGGTCTCTGAGTGGTCTCTAAAGACTATTAGCGATCTCCAATGGCAGTCACTAATGCCTGAATTCTTAGTAGTGTGTGATTATATATAATTCTTATAGGATATTAACATTATAAATATAATTATAATATAATTTTTAATTTTTTAAAAAATATTTAGATTAGAAAATAAAAGGGGTATAGACAATTAGAAAAGGAAAATTAAATAAAAAGAAAAAAAAGACATTACCTCTTTCTTAATGTTATTTCTTTTCTATGGCCCTTAACTTCTTGAAATCCTGGATTTTGATTACTCCAAAATGTAACAAAGAATTATAAGAGGGTTATGAGATTGTAATTGTGCATATGTTTTTTTTGGTAAGTGTAATTGAATTGGTTTTCCAAGGGGAGGGAGAGAAGGTATTTATACTTGAGGAGAGGTGTGTTTTTAGGATAAAATATTGAATAAAATATAATTTACAAGTTAAACCTTATAATAGTGAAATTTTTTAAATTATGAAATATTTTTTTATAAAATATCATGATTTTAGTACTTTCAAACACTTTATGATTTTAATTTATTAGTTAAATCAAAAGAGAAGGAGAAAAATGAAAAAAAAAGTTTATTTAAAGGGACACTTTAGACTTTTAGACTTTGGAAAATACTTTTTATGTTTTGAAATTGAATTGAATTTATTATTTAACTTATTAAACTTTTTTTGGTCGATCCTGGAATTATAGAATTGATTAAGTCATTATTACATCACGAATGATTCCATTTAAAACATTCCAGTTATGAAAAAACTATATTTTTTCTATTCACCTAAAAATTGAAGTATTTAAGAAATCTATCAAAAAATAAACTTTAGAAAATTTTGAAATTATGATTCTAAAAATGACATTAATTTTATCAAAATAATTCTATAAAATATTTAATTTTAATTTTTTATATAAAAATTATGATTTTTATGAAATACATTAAAATAAAATATATTACAATATATTATAATTTCAATTTTTTAAACTTGGTATTTATTTTATGGCATTAAAATATTTATATTTTATTAAATTAATCATGATAAATATTATTTATATTAAATTTTATTATTTTGAGGTCAACTTATTATTTCAGTGGTCAGGTTACTATACTTAATAATCAGGTTACTATTACTAACAATCACATTACTATTCCAATGGTCACATTACTATTCCAAAGGTCATATTAACTCCTATAAATATATATTCATTACTTAATACATAATTAAATATACTTACTCCTATGGTTCTATATTATTATTTTCTAAAATTTATATTGGTTTAATAATATTTTGTTTCTTTTCCATAGTTCTGTTTGTGGGAGCGGTAATTATAGAAGATAAGGATGATCAAAATTTCCCCATTCTACTTTTATTATATTTTTTTTGTCTCATTGTAATACTAGGAATTTTAATGGGTTTAGTTATTGATTAATGTGATGATATCCATTAATGAAATAAATTATTGATGGTTTCTCTATGCGTTGTATGTGTATAATATTATATAATATAATATAACATGCATATATTCAGGAAAAAATATCATTTATAATTTTTAGGTTATTATATTATTCCTCGATTTAGAAATTACATCCCCAGAATTTTAACTCATATTCTCGATTGAAAATAGATAAGGGTACTTTTTTTCATTGTTTCCTCTGGTTCCCACATTGCCTCTTCATATTTATGGATCCTCAATAACACTTTCACAAGGTGAGTTGTCTTATTTCATAGAAACTTGTCTATATGGTCTAATATATTTACCAATTTTCCCTCATAAGAGATCCCATTCTCCAGTTATACCACCTCCAGATTTAGTACATGTTAGGGATTGGGTACATACTTTTTTAAGAGAGATATGTGGAAAACATCATGAACTTGAACCATGTTTGGTAGAATTTCTAGATGATATGACACTACTCCTATGTGATAAAGGATCTAAAAGGGTCTAATGTACCTAGGATGGAGATTTACCTTCTTTACCAACCTTATGAATCACTTCTAGGATGATATTCAAAGGAAAACTTTGCTTTAAACTACAAACATCAAGTCCCTTTGATGGTTGTCAGAAGAGTTCTTCTGCAAACTCTGGGCATATGTTTTATTCTTTTGGATGGCTTTAAAATTTTTTGTCATATAGTAAAAAATGTATGGTCAGGTAACTTTCATTTTCCAACTTCATCCCAACATTAATGAGTTCTACATCTCTTCCTATATAGAGCTTCATATAAGTCTATTTGAATACTTAAATGAAAGTTGTTGTTGTATGAGAACTCAACCAATGAGAGATGTTGATACTGTCCTCCTTTAAATTACATTGAGGAAGATATTAGCATTTTCTTAAGTTTATGAATGGTCCTTTTAGATTTTACATTATTTTAGGGGTGATAGGCCATACTAAAATTAAATTCAATTTTTAGGTCATGTTGAATAATTCTATAGAATTTGGAGTTAAAAGTTGGATTATGACCAGAAATGATTAAAAGTGGCACCTCATGTATCCTCATCACTTACTTTACATATATCTTGTTATGTTGGTCAAGAGATAAATATTTTCAAACGGAAATTAAGTGGGAAGTCTATGTGAGTTGATCCACCACAATACATATTGCATTACTTCATTTGGATATCAATGAGATACCAATGAAAAAGTACATTGTTATGTTCTCCCATTTTCATATGGGTATGGGAAATGGTTTCCTTATCATGTTGTACTTCTATCTATCTAATTTAACTTTATTATATACCTATCACTTTGAATCATACTCAATAATGTTCTTATTCATGTTTTCCCATCATAAGTACTCTTAATGATCACGGTATATCTTGGTATTTCTATGATGGATGGAGAAAGATTATTTATATTCATTATATAATAGTTATTTCTTTATCTCAAGTGATTAAGGGATACAAATTCTTGTTCTAAATAGAATTAATATATCTTTATTGATGTGTAATTCATGAAGCTTCCATTTCTTTACCATTTTCACCTTCTTTTGAAGCTCCAAATCATTCATTTATGTCGCATAGATCTTCTATTGGATAGATGATTGAGAAATAATTTGGGTAAGGTAGGATGTATTCCCTATCATTATGATTTCTAGATCCATCATTTGAATATCCATAAAGATATGGTCTTTCTCAATCCACATCATGGATAGAGTAGGAGGTCATTTTCTAATAAGATAATTTATTGTCTTGTTCGTCTTTATATGATGACAGTGAATAGAGAAATAATAGTCCTTGATTATCTCTAACTATATTCATTAGTGCATATTAAAATCTATTTGTTTAAATATATAATTTAGACTCTTGTGATCTATATATATTTAACACTTATCAACATGGAGATGATGTCACCAAATCTTCAAAGAAAATATCATAGCTACTAATTCCAGATCATTCTTTGGGTATTTATACTCGTAGATCTTTAACTATTGTGTAAAATAAGCTATAAATTTATAATTATTCATGAGTATACATCCCAAGCCTTTCTTGTAAGAATCTCTATATATCATAAAACCTTCTTTACTTGAGGATAGTCCGAGTGCGGTAATAATTATTAGCCTCTTTTTGAGATTCTTAAATCTTTACTTACATACTTTTTTATAAACATATTTTACCACTTTCCATGTTCAATTAGTTAGTGTTAAAAATAATCATGATAAATTCCTCACAAATAATCGGTAGTACCTAGCTAATTTAAGAAAACTATGGATTTCCATGGAACTTAAGGTTCTATTCCATTCCTAAATTTCCTTTGTTTTTAAGGGTCCATAGAAATTCCCTCACTTGTGATAATGTGCCCTAATAATATGAATTTGTGTATCCAAAAGTAATTCTTTATAAACTTAGCATACATTTTCTTCTTTCTTAATGTCACCAACACAATCCTCAAATAATCTTCATGTTACTCCTTTCAGTTGGAGTAATTGAGAACATCATCAATAAATAATATCACAAACTTGTCAAGGTAATCTATAAAGACTCTATTCATAAAATCCATGAATATTACATGAGAATTAGTAATATTTGTCATGAACCATCCCTTGGGGTCAGTGTTGTGACTACCCCAAGCCCGCCTCCCATAGGCCAAGGGCTGGCGACTAGTGCCGAGTAGGAATATACTAAACAAATGGGATGAATTTTTCTAAGTACCTGTACACACGCACACAACTCCAAGACATATATATTTTATGGTAAAAACACTAAGTAAACAAACACAAGGTACTACAGTAGAAAAATAAAGGTAAATGAGGCTTGAATACAAGACCAACTCAAATAGAAAAGTACAAGTACAAGTCTATGGAACTCCTCCACAGAAAACCCTAAATGAAGGGTAGGTACAGAAACAGTTGTCTGAAGTCGTAGAAGCACGTCTCATTTGTCAGGTCACTCTAAACACCACTTGGACCCGGTCCACCAAGGACTCCGTCAAAGCGTCGATCATCTTCACAAGACACAACACGTTCGGGTGAAACCCGTGCAAGGGTTAGTAAAACAATACTCATTAGGGACCCTAAACAACAAAGGTATACCAAAAATAAATACACAAAGAAGACTACCAAAGAGGTACATGAAGTGTACCCTCTAAGAAGTAAAGCTAAGAGAGTCACTAGAGTCAACTCACATAAGTATAGTCTAAAGTATTAAAAGTAAGACTATCAATTGTAAACACTGAACACCTTATAATGTTGAGGAACTCATCCCTGATGAGTCACTTAGGCCTGCTGGGTCACCTAGAACAACTCATCACTTAGGCCTGCTAGGTCACTTAGACCTGCTCATCATTTTGGCTCATTGGGTCACCTAAACCCACTCATCATTTAGGTCTGTTGGGTCACCCAAACCAGATCGTCACTTAGGCCTATTGGGTCACCTAAACCTACTCGCCACTTAGGTATTTTGGGTCACCTAAACCCACTCCTCACTTAGTATTGATGGGTCACCTAAACTCGCTTCTCATAGTCTTATCATCATAGCTAGTCGTAGGATTCCTGCTTGTAGTGTGCTTAATTCTAGGATAATCTACTCCTCAAGCCATCAGTCATATCTCAACTTCCAATAAAACCCACTTAGAGTATATCAAAATGAAAAACTCTTTGATAGGGTCCCAACTCCACAAATATATCATCAATCGGATGTAGGGTTTGGAAGTTGTGAGCCTTTTAGTGAAAAGGGGTCGGTGGGGTCTGGGTCCGGTCCGACCCCAGTCAGACCGACCAACCCGACCCGGGTCTGCTGACACACCCACTGGCTTCGACCCAACCCACCAGATCTGACCCAACCCACTAGGTCGACCCGGCCTGCTGGGCCTGGCCCAGTCTGCTGCTCCGCCTAAGATGCGGTGGATGTCGCGTCTCTGAACCACCCCACGGGTCGCCGCGGAGTCTGTCGTTGCCATCTCGATGGACCATGGCCCTTCATCCATGTGATGTAGTGCAGTGGCTGCATCTGTATCTGCCCACATTGCCACCAGCCTCTACTCACCGCCCTCGGTGGATGTCATGGGCCTCCTTTGCTATCACGGCGTGCCGCCGCCGGTGCCGGCGAGTTATTTCATGGGACTCTAGACTCACTCTGGTGGTCCTTTTTTTGATCTGGAAGTTCTGTTGTGATCCTCGGGTCACCGTATCCACTTCTATGTGCTCCAAACCATCTCATTGTTGATCTAGGTGTCTGACCATGTGTGTAACCTCCTGATAAAGCCTGATGCGACCATGGGGGTCCGTCGGCGAAGAATGCAAGAACGAGGGGTAGGAGAGAATTCAATGAACACCCAAAGAATGATATAAGCCTTTGTTTGTGTCAGCCTTAGATCGTTCTTATTAGCAGGATTACAAAGAATGTAAATAAATATAGTAATCAAAAAGATCTATTTCCCATTAAATTCCTGCAAAACAATTCCCAAACCCACAAGAATGATCGACCCACGGATCAACTTTTTAGTGAGTTTATCCACATTCTTCATTTATAAGGGAAGAATGGGGAAAGGTAATCATTTAGAAATAAACCCCCACCTAGGTTTAGATCAATCACTAATGAAGGGTGAATCTTTCATTCATCGTTCGTCAATCCGCCGACGTCTGATCTGAATCCGTTCGTTGACTTGTCTCCATTCGTCATTCGTCACCGCTCGTCGTTCACCAATGAATTTCCTCCAAGGATTTTGAGAAAACTCTAGGATCTTTCCTCGATCTTGTGTCTCTATTAATCAACTTAATGGATTAAATGTGTTTCATCATTTCTATTAAACTGATTCACCAAATTGTTACGCTATTTCATTTATGAAATGAAATATCTGGCTCAACATTGTGTTGTAGTGAAACCTTTTTGAATAAAATAAACTTTATTAAGTTTATTTTATTTTTCTTTAAATTGCCCAAAAATTAACTTTTACCCTCGACCCACGTCAGTCGGGGTTAGGCCCCGCCTAAGGAAAGCACACCCTCATGAGCTCAAAGGTACTCTTGTATTTCCAATCCGAGTTACTATTTATGAGTTATAGGATTTGAAAATAAAATAATCTTTATTTTATTATTTTATTTACAGTCACGTCCCAAAAACTACTTTCCACAGTTGACCCATTCCAGCCAATGCTAGGATCTGAAAAAGGAAAAAACCATTACAAACTCAATGATGGTATCAGATATTCAATCTGAGTCACCGTTCATGATTTATAAAGATTTGAAAAATAAAATAATTTTATTTAATTGTTTTATTTACAGTTATGCCATTTTCAAGTTTTTTAGTTGGAGGCTCACGCCAACTAAAGCTAAGTCACACCTAGGATAAACCCACCATCTTGAACATAATGGTGCCCTCATAATTCTGATTTAGGAAACCATTTAAGAGTTATTACACTTTATTATTAAAATCACTCAAGTGTGTTATTTAAAAAACTTAACATTTTTTGACAGACCATTCCAAGCACACTAGGCATCAGAATCACACATCGTCTTAGCGCATGGTCTCAGAATTTTTCCAAAAAAAATCTAAAAATAAAACCAGAAAAATAAGATTCATTACATTCACCATGACTTACAAATTAATGTCCCCAAAAACCAATCCAAGGGATTCCCAAACAGATGAGGGTACAAGCACGAACCTGATCCTCCCACTCCCATGTTCTCTTTTGGAGATTCATGTGCTTCCAACAAACACACACTAAAGTAATCGATTTCCCATGGAGGGACCTCTCCTGTCGATCCTCAATCTCCACTGAAAACTCCGAAAAATTCGCCCCATCATCAAAATCCAGCTCGCCCTAGTCAATGACGTGTGATGAGTCATGTGTGTATCTCTTTAGCTGGGATACGTGGAAGTCATCGTGCACCCGCTATAACTACAGAGGTAGATCCAAGAAGTACACCACCTTTACCACTCTATGCATTATCATAAGAGGTCCGATGAATCTCAGAGATTACTTGTTGTCCCAACCAAATTTATGTATCCCACATCGAGGAGAGACCTGAAGAAACACATGGTCTCCCTCCTCAAACTCTAAGGGTATTCATCGCCTATCAGTATAGTAATTTTGATAGCTCTATGAAATCTTCATCTACTCTTGGATGAAAAGTACCTTCTTTGTAGTATCTTGCACCTACTCTGGGACCATGAGCACTGACTCTCCGGGGTTAGTCTAGAAAAGTGGAGACCTATAAGGTCGCCCATACAATGCCTCGAATGGTGCCATACAGATGGTGGAATGCTATTTGTTTTTGTACGAAAACTCCATCATAGGTAGGTGGTCCTCCTAACTATGGCCAAAATCGAGGATGTAAGTATGTAGAGTTTCCTCTAGGACCTGAATGGTTCACTCTGTTTGGTCGTTTGTCTGTGGATGTAAAGTTGTGCTCAAGCGCAACTGAGTCCCAAATGCCTCCAAAAATCCCTTCCATAACCAATATTCAAAGTCTTCACCTCAATCTGAGACTATCGTTGATGGGACTCTATGGAGTCGAACTATCTCTTACATTTAGTGGTTTCCCAAGCTCTTTATAGGACTCTGTTCCTGAAAAGATAAGAAGTGACTGACATGGTGAGTTGGTCAATGATCACCCATATGGTACCATGTCCTCGGGACGTACATGATAAATCCATCATGAAGTCTGTCAATATCATTTATCAGTCACTTCTTGGAACCCCAAGGAAGAAAAGAGAAACCCCTTCTAAGCACAGTGGCTTGACATGGTTTGTTGACAAACCACGAAACTGATTAAACAAGTACTCAGCTTTTATATCAATATATAAGCCCAGGTTCAACCTATTTTGTCATCCTTGGTGCCTGACTTGACACTAAAATTTATATCTCTATGCATCTCAGTGCTATAGGCATCCATTGCTATTACTATGTTTCCTATTAAAGGAATGACTTTCTCCCCACCTTTAGAATATACATCAGGTGTATTCCCGTATGGAGAACTCTACACTTAATGACTCACAGTCAGTGACATCAAGTTGTGCCTTGCTGACTCACTTTAAGAGTTGAGGGGTAACAACCACCGATTGGAAGTAAGATGCATCATATCTATCCACAAAGGATAACTGTAATGAATCCAACTTCTATGTTTCCTAATTGAGCAAATATTAACTAGATCTTTTGTTGAGATCATCTACTACCATGTTTCCCTTATCAGGAGTATAGAGTACTTTGAAGTAATATTCATGGAGGAACTTCAGCCATCGTCTTTGTCTAAAGTTCAAATCCTTCTAAGAGAAGATATACTTGATATTATTGTGGTTATAGTAGACAATAAATTGTTCTCCCATAAGGTAGTGTCTCCACATATTCAATGTGAAGACTACCACTACCAACTCAAGTTCGTGGATCACATAGTTCTACTCATGTGGTCTCAACTATTGAGAACCATCTTGCTCCCTTCAGCTGATCGAAGAGATCATCAATATTTGGTAGTGGATACTTATTATTCAAATTCACCTGATTCAGACACTGTAAGTCCACACATGACCTCAAGATCCCATCTACCTTCTTGGAAAATAATACTGGGGCTACCCATGGTAAAACACTAGGTCTCACGAAGCCCTTCCTCTGAAAGTCCTCCAACCATACCCTTAATTCATGAAGCTCTGCGGGATCCATTCGATATAATGGTGTAGATATCTGTGTCATCCCAGGGTATAGGTCAATGAAAAATTCTACCTCCCTACAAGGAGTTAGTCTTGGAACATCTTCCAAAAATATTTCCTTGTACACATCCACCACTGTAGGAAACTAAGGACTCATCTCATCCAATACACTGAGGTTCATGCTATCCAATTGAAGAGTGATTGGTTTTACCCTCCTATTCATGATTCTATCCTGTGCTGCCTAGGTTTCCTTTTTTTTACCAAGGAAAACCCAATTCCATCATTGCGGACATACCGCATCCTTTTTCATAAAATAGTCAATTTCGTCATGGACTATCGATAACCAATCCATACCAAGAATGATGCTGTAAGGTATCAACACTACCACCAAGAGGTTCCAACTAAAACTATCGCCTTAAGGGTCAAATCACAATATCGGCATAAGTGTGATTATCGATTCTCCTCCCATAGGTATCTCCAGACATAAGGGTTAATTCAATGGTTTAACTGGAAACTCTATGTCTTGAACAAGATTCATGACAAGAATGAATGATTAGAACCTGTTTCTATTAATATGGTAGCTAATATTATACACATATTGTACCTTGAATCATTCATGGATCCCTTGGGTCATATGTCTTGACCGTATGAAGCTAACCCATTCCCCTGTCCTCCAGCTCCTTGAGCCTAGTGTGGACCGCGTGGGGGTGGTGATGGTAACATGGTGAAATGTATACCACATCCTACTACTCCCCTACATTATCTTCTATGTCTACCTCCCTACAGATTCATCTATTCCTATCACTTTCTCTACCTCGGTGGCCCATCCACCATTTTACTATCAGTATGAAGGGCTAGAAAATCTCTAGCGATATGTCCCCTGTCGTCTTTTAAAAATAATTATCTCTTTCTAGGCTGATCAAACTCGTCCTAGGAGCCTTGATTAGTAGATATTATACCTTGGTACATCCTCTTAGAATGTCTCACATGTCCAAGTCTCTGAGACTTATGTTGGATTCCTCCTTTTGAGGTCTATGCTTCTGCCTTCCCACTGCTAACATCCACCAGTTGTATCCTCTTAGCCAAGGGACTTTCAACCAAAAAGGTTTTCTCTAGCACCCTAGTATAAGTAAGAGTGAAAAACTAATAGGTCTAGCTCATATGTCCCTAAACACACTTCACTCAGAGATCTGATCCCTGAAGCACTAGTCAAATCATATTCATCGAGTACCTAGAAAGGTTGGTATGCCTCGATAAATACTCAGCTACTGATATTTCATCCTTCCAAAACTTTAGTAACTCTTGGTCACACATATCCCGTAGATTTTATAGAAAGATCCCCTTATCTGAGAAAGGTTCTCAAGATTTATCCATGGAAGAGTTGCCTCATCGTAAGATCGAATAATCTAAACCACACCATCTCCCTACTGATCCACGTAGAAGGATCAATTTCAGGACTGATATATGATCTAATGGTGTCCTGACTAGACAAAAAACTCAGTCACCACCTCAAGCCAGTACTTAGAGACCTATGATTCTGGTTTTCCTCAGTACCTGAGGGGTCTATGTCTCTGAAACTCATGAAGTGTTCTTAGATTGTGCATCTCTTCTACTAGTACTACGATTACCATGTGGTACTCCATAGGTTGTAGTATAGCTGGTACACCACCCGGAGGTTTTATCTCTAGTACGAACCCCTGTACCCATCTCTTCACCCCACAGATCCTCCTCATGATCACACAGTGGAATCCTGGTTAGATGTCTATGTGGAAGCATCTTTAAACAAAACAAGATGTATCACGATCAATGGAGTATACCTGGTGAGATGACTCAAAAAGTACATGGAAAACTCAACCCATTCCTATACGATTTATGTACCATCATTTTTACTTGCAACTAGTGTTTTCATTTACCAATTAAAAAAGAAGAGTTTAGGGTCTTGGTGTATAGATACATCAGTCATCGCACCAACATTGGATTCCCTGACCTAAAATCTGAACTCGAAACACTTAACACTATTTCCCCAAACCAAACTCATAGACTCTGGGTTATTAAGGTAGAACTGGCCTCCTTTGATACCAATCTATGACGAACCATCCCCCAGGGCCCATGTCATGACTACCCCAAGCCCACCTCCCATAGGCCAGGGGATGGTGACTAGTGCTGATTAGGAATAACCCAAAAAAATGGGAATCATTTTCCTAAGTATCTATACACATTCACACAACTCCAAGACACGGATGTTGGATGGTGAAAAAACTAAGTAAAAAAACACAAGGTACAATAGTAGAAAACAAAATGTAAATGGGGCCAGAATACAAGCCCAACTGAAATAGGAAATTAAAAGTACAAGTCTCTGGAACTCCTCCATAGAAAACCCTACCTAAAGGGTAGGTGAAAAAACATCTGTCTAAAGTCGCAGAAGCACATCTCCTCTGTCAGGTCACTCTAAGAACCACATGTCCCTGGTCTACCAAGGACTCCATCAAAGCGTCGATCATCTACACAAGACACGACACATGTGGGTGATCTTGTACGGCTGTGATCTTCCTCTGAGCCCCCGACTGATCATCCGAACTCCGATTAGACCACCGTCAATTGCGTTTGGATTGCCTCGGTAAGCTCTCTCTTCTCCTTGATCTTTGTTTCATATTTCCTCCTCTTTATCAATTTATCGTGGGTTGATTATTTTATTCGTTTTCTCAGATCTACGACGTTCTAAGGAGATTCAAGCCTCGTGGTTAAAGTATATTGATCTCCTAACTCCAAGGCAGGTGTTTTGTGCCTTTCCGTTCAAATTCTTTGAGTATTATGTGAAAATTTCACCAATACCCTTGAACAGGGTATTGCGTGTTTACCGTTTTACCCCTGTTGTTTTCCTTCTATGCTTGTATGCCTGTGTAGAGGTAATTTGGATATGAATTGGGTTGATTGCTATGCTTTGGATGTGTTTTTCCCATGAATTGTTCTGTTTATGACCATTTTGTCCTATTTAGCCTTTGGATACCTTGCCTATTTCCCATGCATGTTGTTGTAGGGTGGAGAGTTATATTCTGACATGCTTGTTATGATGTAGACTGTTTAGCCAAGTAGTTATATAGGTTTACTTTTTCTATGTTATACTGCTATGCTCGTTAACCTACACAGGTCCATGAGAACCTTGTGTAGAAGGTTTTAAGGGAGGATTGACCGAGTGAGCATCCTCAGAGAGCCTAGAACCACCTGGGGCTATAAAGGGAATTGACCGAGTGAGCTTCCTCAGAGAGTCCTTGATTACTTTAGACTATAAGGTGATTTACTGCATGAGATTCCTCAGAGAGTCTTTATTTGAATTGAATGACCTGGTCTATAAGGGGAATTGACCAAGTGAGCTTCTTTAGAGAGTCCTAGACCTTGGGGCTATAAGGTGAATTGACATGTGAGATTCCTTAGAGAGTCCTTGACCACCTTAGACTATGCGGGGAATGGACTGTGTGAGCTTCCTCAAAGAGTCTTTCTTTACCTAGACTATACGAGGGATGGACTATGTGAGCTTCCTTAGAGAGTATTGCATTACCTTTTACTATGAGGGGATAGACTGTGAGCGCTTCCTCCGAGAGTCTTATTAAATTCCTATGACAGAACCATAGGGTTTGGGCTATGTGTACTACCCATAGGGTTGTCTGTACTTATTATATATGACCAGAGGGGATGGAAGTGAGTACTTCCCAGAGGGTTACTTGTTTGAGTTTTATCCATTGTTTTAATACTACTTGATATTGAACTCTGGATTCTTTACTGTTGAGAACTTTCCTATTTACTTCTTTCTGTACTTTTACCTTCCATATATTCACTGACAGTTAGGCACAGATCTTCAGTTGGTTTCCTACTGGGATTTATTCTCACACCCTATTTGTTTCATGATTTTGGGCCCAAACAGATTATATTGTTGTAGGTATAGATAAGGTCAAGCGCCCTTCTACTTCAAGTACTTGACTTTCTATGGAGCTGGAGAGTATGGGACCAAGCATATGCTTGTGATGCTGAGGAACTGTTTATATTTTATTTTGTACTTTGGTTTAGTACAATTTGTATTCCATCATTGTGACTTGTTTGGATGCTTTCCTAGACATATGTATCATGCATCATTTATTATGAATTGCTCCAGTTGTTTATTACTCCAGTCTTCCACTACTTACTGTTGATGGATATTTCCTGCTTCCGCTATTATATGTATTTGTTTACTTCTGTTGTGTACTCTATCAATGAGGGCATAGTTTCCCCACTATCACACCCAAGTCCCTCGCTACTAGTCAACAGCCTCTGATGTTCGGGGAAATGCTCTTGAGGCCATGTGACTAACCGGGTATGGGGTGCCTCTAGGTGGCTTCTGGAACAGGGACGTTACAAAGTGGTATCAGAGGGAATGTTTCTCTTGATTTACTATTTGGAGCCTTTAGCTAAGGATAGGATGGAATAGGTACTTGGTAATGATTTGTGCCCGGGAGTAGCTAACCCGTGTACAAGGAAAAGCCAATACACCTCATTAATTGCAAGTTTTTTGGTTTTGCAATTATTACAGTTGACTTGATTTCACCTTGAGTGGTTTACATGATTTGTGTTGTTACCATTGTTGATATTGAGGTTCTATTTTTATCGTAACCCAATGAGAAGAGGGTATTCCATCACATGCATCATATAGACACTTTCTATAAATCACATGTCATGCATTCTTTCCATTCCATCTAGGATGCATTATTGATTTCATGTTGTTGTGATAGATGTTGTATATAATATGCATGTTCTTGTGATAGATGCTTTGATAAATATACCTACTATTTGATAGGGAATTTTTGTGTGGTTCCTTGTTTAGATGAATGTCAAACTCTGGTTCTTGAGGTTTTATGGGCCCTCATGGACCAGAATTTGGTGGATCATCACTTTGTTGCCTTGTTATAACTTGTATAAGATGCCAAACATTGACTCGCAGGGAGTATGGGCCCTCACAGATCATAATTTGGCACCTTCAATGTTCATTTTAGTGTTTTTCTAGGCTCTGGAGTAGTTTCTGAGGCTTACTATTCAGAAAAAGCCAGAATACATGCCATGTAGTTTTGACTACATGCCATGTGTTCTTCTATTCGGGAAGAAACATCTTTTCAAAAGTATACGCCGTGTAGTCTCTAACCGTGTCTTAGGCCGTGTGGGCAGAGACATGGGTAAATCCTTGTGGGAACACGTCATGTACCAGTTTAGCACGTCGTGTATCCTGAACTAGGTACCCGTCCGTGTAGGTAACAACACGGGTTGGTGGATTCTCTTCTTATACACGCCGTGTCCATATTGAATACGTCGTGTAGTCTCACTCAGGTACCCGTCTGTGTCACAAACAAATATAGGTCAGTGTTATCTTTTCATATACACGTCATGTCAGGATTATACACTCTGTGTGGAATGACCTCAGTACCCAGACGTGTCACGAACAACATGGGTCGGTGTTATCCTTTCTTAGTACATGCCGTGTTTGTTTGGAACATGCCATGTAGTGTAACCTGGGTATACATGCCATGTCACTAACAACACGGGACGGTGAAGCTTGTCCAGTACACACCGTGTCTACCTTGAACATGCCATGTAGTCTTTTCTTGGGAGAGTCGTGTGGCTTAACTGTGTAGAAGGACCCAGTCAGGGGAAGAGGATTCAAGTACACGCCGTGTTCTTGGAGAACACGTTGTGTGTTTGGGGTGTTACACGACCAGTTAGGGAAGAATTACACACCCATGTGAATGACTTTAGGGAACACACCGTGTAGGAAATGTACATGCCATGTAGTCATGATTTGTAAAACTTGAGTGCTTTCTTCCTCCTGTTCCCTTCTTACACTCCTTGTTTTCAGTCCTTGATATATTGATATAAGGTGTTTGATTGACCTTGTAGATTCATGCCACTGAGACGTCCTCCGGTTGTCTTCTAGTTGTAGGAAAATGATCATATTCTTGATATGGATAATCAGGGACTTCCTGTATATTCTCCTATTGTGCCAACCTTGTCACCAGCAGTTATACCAATTGTATGCACTGATGCACAGTTTAGGGAGGGTTTTATGAGGATGATGCAGACCTTCTAGGGAGCATTGCCTCCTGCCTCGTCGATGGTAGATTTGACACGGGTTTTCCAGTAGCAGCATCCTCCCACCTTCTTAGGGGAAGGACCATAGGCTGAAGAGTCATGGATCGAAGCCACACTGAAGATCTTTGAGCATCTTGAGGTATCACCAGAGAGGAGGGTGAATCTCGTGACCTACATGCTCTGAGACTCCTCCAAGAGGTGGTGGGATGTCATATCTCAGGCGGGGTGCCACCAGAATATGGCTTGGGAGGAGTTCCAAAGTATCATTTACGATTACTTCTACCCTGATACCTTGAGGGCCGATCGAGCCCTAGAGTTCATGAGCCTAGAGTAGGGTACTCTTTCTGTGATGGAGTATTCCTCCCGCTTCATGGAGTTGCAGTGTTTTATGCCTATTCCAGCAGGTGATGATTTTTTTCTGGCTAGGAAGTTTGAGTATGGTCTCATGCAGGAGATCCTTTACTAGGTGAACCTATTTAGGTTGAATTCGATGTCCTCTATCGTAAACCAGGTGCTGATTACAGAGTGCAATCTGAGGGATTCTAGAGCTGTGAGCTAGGGAGGTTTGGAATCCAGGGTTAGTATTCCTCCAACTGATGGCCGGAAGCGCTGCAGGGAGACTGCATGGGGAGATCATAGTAGTCAGGATGCATCTTCTGGTAGCTGGGTGGTGTGCTACCAGTGTGGGAGAAGCGGGAATATGAGTGTATGTTGCCCAAGAGACCCAGTGGAGTGTCGATCTTGCGGCAAGATGGGTCACCTTCAGCGCTTTTTTCAGTTCTTCTCACCAGCACCTGGTGACAAGGGTTCCTCTATGACTCCTTGTTCAGGAGCAGCGCCACCAGTTTCTCATCAGTCAAGGAACTAGAGTTCTTCCAACCGTTCAGGCCGAGGTGGAGGTCATGGTCAGGGTAGTCAGTCACTGTTCCTTTAGCGACAGTAGGGTAGATCATCTCAGAGCGGTCAGGCAGGGTCACAGGGCCGTGGAGCAGGCCAGATCTTTGCAGTGGATCAGACCCAATAGAATCAAGATCCCGAACCTTCTACAGTTCTAGGTACGATCTTAGTAGCCTCAATTTTTTCTTCTTCTCTTTTTGATACAAGGGCTTCCCATAGATTTATCTCTATTTCTGTTGTAGAGAGCCTTGGGCTCTGCATCTTTTCCTCTGCTGATATCTTGACGTTAGACCCACCATTGGGGACTAGGACAGATAGTGTACGTCAGTTCAAGGAGTTCCCTCTAGAGTTTGTTGGGTGTCACTTCTTATGGGACCTCTATGTCCTAGAGATGACAGGCTATGATGTCATTCTCAGAATGGACTGGTTGGTTCCCTTCCAGGAAATCGTCGACTGTTATCACCGCAAGGTGAGCTTCATATCACCATAGGGTGGGTATTTTATTCATATAGGCAAGTGGGATGTTTAGGAAATTAGAGCAGGACCCGAGAATCATGGGATAGAAGGAGTTACAGCCCGGATTGCTAGTCTTTATCTGGATGACCAGAGGAATTCATAGATGGACTTTCCCCTAGTGGTGGATCATTTCAGGGACATCTTTCCAGAGGACTTTTTAGGTTTTCCTATGGAGCGTGAGGTAGACTTTTTTATTGAGCTTTTTCCAGGGGTGGCACTGGTGTCCATTCCTCCTTATAGGATGGCTACACCAGAGTTGTAGGAGCTTAAGAAATAGTTGGAAGAGTTGCAGGCCAAGGGTTTTATCTGAACCAGTACTTATCCTTGGGGTTTGCCTATCCTTTTTTTGAAGAAGTAAGATGGTACCCTTATACTTTGTGTGGATTATTGGAAGCTAAACTAGTTGACGGTCAAGAACCGATATTACTTACCTAGGATTTATGATCTCTTTGATCAGCTTCAAGGAGCCCGGGTGTTCTCGAAGATTGACTTGAGGTCCGGTTATCATCAGTTGCACGTTAGACCATCTGATATGCCTCTCACAACCTTTCGGAGAAGGTATAGTCTATAAAATTATATGGTTATGCTATTCGGTCTCACGAACATGCCTGCAGTATTCATGACACTGATGAACCGAGTGTTCCATCCATAATTGGATTCCTTCGTGGTTGTATTTGTGGATGATATCTTGGTTTACTCTCACACTCGACACGACCATGCTACCCATCTTGAGATTATTTTGAGTACACTGAGGGAGCATATGTTATATGTTAAGCTCTCAAAGTGAAACTTTTGTATAGATCAGATTCACTTATTGGGTCATGTTATCTCAGAGACAAGAGTATTAGTAGACCCATAGAAAGTGAGGGAAGTAGTTTTTCGGGACATTCTGAAGAACGTCTTTGAGGTACAAAGTTTTCTAGGACTGGATAGATACTACAGATGCTTTATTCAGGAATTTTCAGGCTTACTAACACCACTGACGAGTCTGACTAAGAAGGGTGAGAAGTTCTTGTAGTCAGATTCTTGTGAGTCAGCCTTTCAGGAGCTGAAAGGGAGGTTGACTTCAGCACCGATAATAGTCTTGCCAGATCCGGGCAAGAGCTATAACATTTACTGTGATGCTTTAGGTATCGGGCTGGGATTTGTGCTTATGCAGGGAAATGGAGTCATTGTGTATGGGTCTCGGCAGTTGAGGCCACACGAGAGGAATTACCCGATGCATGATCTGGAGTTAGAAGTTGTTGTTCATACCTTACGCTATTGGAGAAACTATCTTCTGGGAGATTATTTTGTTGTTTTCACTGACCACAAAAGTATCAAGTACATTTTTACTTAGAATGATCTAAATTTGAGACAGCGAAGGTGGGTTGAGTACCTTCAGTCTTTTGAATTTGATCTTGCCTACACACTGGGGAAAGGCAATGTAGTGGATGATGCGTTGAGCAGAAGCACTCATATACAGGCAGTTCAGGAGGCCATTAGTGAGTAGAAACTTATGAATTTGTTCTCTGAGATGCATTTGGAGGTGCACAATAGGCAGGAGCAGACTTTTCTATCTCTTCTAGTTGTTACCTCTACACTTCTTGATTGGTTATGAATGAGGCAGCTATCAGATTCTGAAGGCCTAGTCCTAAGGGAGAGTGTGTCAGAAGAGGACTCTATTCCT
The DNA here is from genome assembly GCA_963277665.1 of Viscum album. Classification (NCBI taxonomy): domain Eukaryota; kingdom Viridiplantae; phylum Streptophyta; class Magnoliopsida; order Santalales; family Viscaceae; genus Viscum; species Viscum album. The sequence continues at coordinate 2,127,057,753 of OY728130.1, read as the reverse complement.
GGATGGACCATAGGTGAGGATGAGATCTTGCATTACCAGAGGCGCATATGGGTGCTAGCAGATATATGCAAGGAGCTGATTCGGGGCTTTCATTCCTCAGTTTGGGCAGTTCATCCTAGCATCACCAAGATGTATCTTGATCTACACCATCAGTATTGGTGGCCAGGTATGAAGAGGGATGTTGCTGGTTTCGTCATGAAGTGTTCCACTTGTCAGAAGGTGAAGGTGGAGCATCAGCGACCATCAGGTCTTTTCCAACAGTTACCCATTCCCGAGTGGAAGTGGAATGACGTCACGATGGACTTCGTGACCAGGTTGTCGAGGTCTCCTTGAGGGAATGATGCATTTTGGATTGTCATTGATAGGCTCATGAATGTTTCTTAATTCTTGCTGATCAAGGAGACCTTTAGTGTTGATGAGCTGGGCGGTTGTACATCTGAGAGATTGTACGTCTGCATGGAGTTCCACACTCCATTATTTCAGATAGAGATTCATGTTTTACTTCTCAGTTCTAGTAGGTGCTACATAAATCTTTGGGTACATAGGTGCTTTTTAGTACATCTTACCACCCATAGACAGATGTCCAGTCCAAGCGTATGATTCAGGTGCTTGAGGACATGCTCCGAGCATGCATTCTGGATTTTGGAGGTTCTTAGGAGAAGCATATATCTCTTGTAGAGTTTTCCTACAACAATAGTTTTCAAGAAACTATCCAGATGGAACCTTATGAGTCTTTGTATGGTAGGTCATGTCGATCACCTTTATGTTGGCTGGAGGCAGGAGAGGCAACTTTGTTGGGACCTCGTCTTGTTTAGGAGACCACAGAGTAGATAGAGTTGATTCAGAAGAGGATGGCTATTGCACAGTCTCATCAGAAGTATTATGCTGATCAGTGGAGATGACCTCTGGAGTTCGAGGTCGGGGATCATTTTTTCCTACATGTCACACTAAGGTTAGGACACAAGAGGATTAGGAGACAGGGTAAGATTTCACCAAGGTACGTCGGGCCGTTTGAGGTGTTGGAGAGAGTTGTGTCGGTTGCCTATCGGTTGCAGTTACCTCATAGGTACCAGGCTATGCATGACATTTTTCATGTTTCTCAACTCTGACGTTACTTTTCAGACCTGTCTCATACTTTCCAACCCGAGGAAGTCGAGTTAGAGGTGGATGCATCTTTTGAGGAGAATCTTATCCGAATTGTTGATCACAGTACAAAGGTTCTCTATGGTCGGTCCATTCCTCTGGTATGGGTGCTATGGTAGCATGGGAGGGTACAGGATGAGACTTGAGAGAGGGAGGCCGATGTACGAGCATAGTGGTCGAAGATGTTTGGGGTTTCTTTTTCTATGTCGTGCTAGGGGAAATTCATGGATGAATTTCTTTAAGGGGGGAAGTTTGTAAGAACCCGGACCTTCTTTTCAGATATGTTTTTCCTTTTTCTAGAGTTTTTGAGAAAAAATAGGAGTTTCTGGAAATTTTTCAAGTACACACAGTGTACTTTATGAGTACACACTGTGTACTTTGTTTCTACAGGAGGCTGTGTGCTGGCTGTGTCATGGCCACACACACGGTCGTGTGGTTGATGTGGAGGCCACCTAAAGAGGAGTACAGAAACAGATTGTACACTCTGTGTACTCCAAAATTACACACCGTGTATTTTCTTTTTTTCACTAAACACGCAGGGGTCACGTCTAATCACCAAAATCGTCTTCTTCTAGGTTTCATTCGGACGAGAGCACCTGTGCGGACGCGATCTTCCTCCGAGCCCCCGACCGAGCATCTGAACTCGGATTCGACTACCGTCGATTGTGTTGGGATCATGTCGGTAAGCTCTATCTTCTACTTGAGCTTCATTTCATATTTACTCCTATTTCTCAAGTTATTTTGGGTTGATCATTTTGTGAGTTTTCTCATATCTACGGTGTTCTAAGGAGATTCAAGCCTTGTGGTTCAAGTATATTGATCTCCTAACCCCGAGGTAGGTGGTCTTTGCCTTTCTGTTCAAATTATTCAAGTATTATGTGAAAATTCCACCAATACCCTTGAATGGGGTATTGCATGTTTACCGTTTTACCCCTGTTGTTTTCCTTCCATGCTTGTATGCCATTGTAAAGGTAATATGGATATGAATTTGGTTAATTGCTATGCTTTGGATGTGTTTTGCCTGTGCATTATTCTGTTTATGACCGTTTGGTCCTGTTTATCCTTTGGCTGCCTTTCCTATTTCCCATTCCTGTTGTTGTAGGGTGAAGAGTTGTATTCTAACATGCTTGTTATGATGTAGACTATTTATCCAAGTAGTTTTGTAGGTTTACTTTGGCTATGTTACACTGTTATGCTTGTTGACCTGTACAGGGCTGTGAGAACCTGGTGTAGTAGGCTGTAAGGGAGAATTGACCGAGTGAGCATCCTCAGAGAGCCTAGAACCACCTGAGGCTATAAGGGTAATTGACTGAGTGAGCTTCCTCATAGATTCCTTGATTACTTTAAACTATAAGGGGATTGACTGTGTGATATTCCTTAGAGAGTCTTTGTTTTAATTGAACAACCTGGTCTATAAGGGTAATTGACCGAGTGAGCTTCCTCAAAGAGTCCTAGACCTCAGGGCTATAAGGGGAATTGACATGTGAGCTTCCTTAGAGAGTCCTTGACTACCTTAGACTATGTGGGTAATGAACTGTGTGAGCTTCCTCAGAGAGTCTTTCTTTACCTAGACTATACGGGGGATGGACTGTGCGAGCTTCCTCAGAGAGTCTTACTTTACCTTTGACTATGAGGGGATAGACTTTGAGCGCTTCATCCAAGAGTCTTATTAAATTATTATGATAGAAACAGAGGGGTTGGGATGTGTGTACTACCCATGGGGTTGTCTGTACTTCTTAGATATGACCATAGGGGATGGCTGTGAGTACTTCCTAGAGGGTTACGTGTTTGAGTTTTAGCTGTTGTTTCACTGCTTCTTGATATTGAACTGTGGATTCTTTACTGCTGAGCACTTTCCTATTTACTGCTCTCTGTACTTTTACCTGCCATATATTCACTAACTGTTAGGAACATATCTTCGGGTGGTTGCCTACTGGGATTTAGTCTCACACCCTTTTTGGGTCATGCTTTTGGGCCCAAACAGATTATATTATTGCAGGTATAGATTAGGGCAAGCACCCTTCTACTTCAGGTAATTGACTTTCTATGGAGCTGGAGAGTATGGGACCAAGAATATTCTTGTGACACTAAGGAGCTGTTTATATTTTATTTTTTACTTTGGTTTAGTACTATTTGTATTCCTGCATTGTGACTTTTTTGACTGATTTCCTAGACATATGTCTCATGCATCATTTATTATGCATTGCTCCAGTTGTTTATTACTCTAGTATTCTATTGTTTACTGTTGATGCATATTTTATAAAACACTATTTTTTTGAATATTTTATTGATAATAAATGAAATAATTTCCTCAAATTGTGTTAAATATGTTTATTTATAAAATATTTGGGATTTGATCATTCATTTGAAAATTTGGTGAAAATTTCAGTTTTACCCTTAATAGTGCACTGTAGTATTTTGAAGATACATATTTTTATATTTATTATTTGAATTTGAAATTTTTTAAGTGTGTTCCTAACTTAAGTTTCTACAACTTTCATTCAGTACACTAGAGCTAAAGAGTGCATTTGGATGTATTAAATGTGCCATTAATAAAATGGTGGGCTGGACTCGGCAGAATGGACATGGGTTCTGTATTTGGGCCATATGATCTTAATCAAAGCTTTGATTGAGCCCAAATTTTGAATTAATCTCGGGTATAAGATTTGGAACAAATAATCCTTCTGGAAGGCCGGTCAATTCACGAGTTTTGGAAGTCAAATGGGCGGTTCAAGTTGGAATCAAATATTTGGCCGAATTTCCACATTCACACTTGAAACCACTTGTAACCTCTCATACCCTCCCCTCTATAAATTAGAGTTTTTCTCATTTGGAGGTGTTGGGACGTGCATTAGGATATTGGAGGTAGGGTATAATTTGTTTCACCCAAATTCTCCAACCATTTTAAGAGGGGTAGCTCTTGAAGTAAGGATCCCCTCATCGAAGCCTCCTTCTCTTCTTCATTTTGTAATGTTTTCATTTGTGTAATAAACTTCTTTGTTCTTCTTTTATTTCTTCTCTTTTATTCTGTTTTGTTTAAATTTATTCTTCTCTTAATCTTCCTCTTTGGTCTGGAATTCTTGAGTAGAAGCGTTATTGGGTTATACCCATTATAAACCTTTGCACATGAAAAACGCATCTACGATGATTACACCACCCATGGAAGAGTAGTCTTTTAGTAATCGATCTATCTTCTACCCTCTTCATTTAATTATTTTGAATCAATGAGCTACTTTAATTCACATAATATGATCCATGAATTATGTTTTTAAATTACAAAAAACTAAGCAAGCAATTGAACAATTAACACAAAAACACGTGAGGTCGGGATTTTGTGTAAATTGTGAGAGCGTAATCTTAATCGGTAATACAAGACCACACGGGATAAATTTGTAGAGTTCAAATATAATCCCTAAACACAATTCATCCTCATTTCTAGAATGGATATGTGCTCTAATTAACCACTGACCATAAGCTATCCTTAGAACAACAATCAAAGCAGTGTGCTGCGATTGCGTGTTCCGAAGCTAGCCTAGGGTTTAAGTAATTTCATCTTTGTGGTTAAGTTAACTCTCGTAGGGTTAGAGGGATAACAAATTACAGGATCATAATTAAGTGGATATTGATTTAAATGATAATGATTAATAATTTAATGAAAAGGTAGAGTTAGATCAATTAATCCTTTTAAAATAGATTTCTAAAAAAACATCTTCTTGTTGTGTCATTTTAATCGAAATTCATTTCAAAACTAAAAACAAAAAAAATATACAATCTTCTTCCAGCAAACTTCTTCTAGATTCATAAACTATAAAAAAAACCCAATCCTTTAAAGTAGTGTTTTTATTTTATTCTCTTTTATTTTATTTTTAGAATACCTTTAATAAGTTATTAAATTCACTTCCCCCTTTGAGAGACGACCTTGGTCAGCCACTCTGCTGCACCTAAATACCCCAAAATCACACTAATCATTTGAGGGAACCCACGACAGCGCTCTATCAAATTGGCGTCATTTCCGGGGAGGCGAGTAATTATTTCAACCAATTAGAGGTATTTATTTTATTTTACATTTTATTCTCTTCATCTCTTCTTTCTTCCTTCTTTACCCAATCTGATTTTTCTTCTTCTTCTACTTCTTTTTGGACCATCAACTCAAACTTCTCATTTTTATTTTACTATGGTCCACTTTATTTCTTTTCATTTTTATTTGATCTATGACATGAACTAATCCCGATGATCTATTAGATATTGACCCTGATATTGAACGTATCCTTAGGGCTCGAATCAGAAATTCTCAGTCTACGAGAAGTTTCAATATTCAACCAGTTGGTGAATTCCTCTCTTTTGGAAACATTGAAATTGGAAGCAATTCAAATTCAAACATAAAATAGGAACCAATGGCTGGAAACAATGGAAATGAACTTAATATAACCATTCTATAATTGGGTGCACCTGATGTTAACTATCAACAAAATTGTATTGCATACCCAAATCTCGAATCGGACTTTGAACTGAAATCTGGGTTAATTCACTTACTTCCAAAGTTTCATGGCCTCTCTAGTGAGGATCCCAATAAAAATTTGAAATAATTTAATGTGGTTTGCTCAACCATTAAACCAAGAAATGTTTCTGAAGATCAAATCAAATTAAGAGCATTCCCATTCTCACTTGATGGAGCTGCAAAAGACTGGATGTATTATTTACAACCCGAAGATGTAACTTGTTGGAACGATTTGAAATGTATTTTCTTGCAGAGATTTTTTCCAGCATCAAGGACCACTTCTATTCGAAAGGATATGTCGGGGATCAATCAAGCACAAGGGGAGTCAATTTATGAGTACTGGGAGCGATTCAAGAAGTTGTGCGCAAGCTATCCGCATCACCAAATCAGTGAGAAACTCCTCATCCAATACTTCTATGAAGGACTCACACCCATTGAGAGGAGCATGGTAGATGCTGTAGCTGAAGGATCATTTGTGGACAAGACACCAGTATCTGCACAAGCATTGATCGACAAAATGGCCCAAAACTCCCAAAAATTTGGCGATAGAGGTACACCACATGTCATGGGAGTACATCAGGTAAGTCCTTCTTCTCTTGAGAGTCATTTGATTGATACCAAGTTAGAAGAATTGAAAAATATAGTGAGGCAAATTGATTTGGCACAAAAGACATCTCTACCCCCTCCTTCAAGGCCTTGTGGCATTTTCACTGAGACAAGCCACCCAACTGACTGTTTCCCACAACTATAAGAGACAGAGGATTGTGTAGTAGTATTCCCAGGGAGACCATTTCAGCAGCAACAACAACCATATCCCTAAAAGAAGTTTGATTCATTTTCTCCAACATACAACCAAGGGTGGAAAGATCAACCGGACATGAGGTATGACTTTGGACAACAACAAAGGCCCCCTTTTCAGCCAAACTTCCAGCAGCCTCCACCTTACCAACAGAGTTTCCAACAACCCCAAAAGAGATTTGAAGCTCAACCATCAAAAAGTCAGCAACAAGGGAATCCTCCACCAAAGGTAGATTCTAATACTGATGATCTTTTGAAGCAAATTGTTCTTAATCAACAGAATGAGCTGAAGAGTCAAAGTTCGAAGCTGAGGGAGTTGAAGACTCAAATGAGCCAGATTGCCACCGCCCTCCATGAACTTGTAAGTAAGAATTCTAGAAATCTACCTTCCCAAACCACTCCAAATCCAAAGGAGAATGTTAGTTCCATCACATTGAGAAGTGGGAAGAAAATTAACAATACATATGTACCTACCATTCCACCGGGATTCACCTCAACTCTGGAGAAGCCGCATTCCAAACCAACTGATGAGCAATCCAAGGAGAAAGATAAAGGTAAGAAAAATATTGATGATGTTACTCCTAAACCCCTTCCTTTTCCAAACAGGGTTGTTCAAACCAAGAATATGGCTGAAGAAGCAATGCAAAAGGAGGTTTTGGACACATTCAAGCATGTGGAGATCAACATTCCTCTACTTTAATCCATTAAGAAAATCCCAAGGTATGACAAATTCTTAAAAGAACTCTGCACCAATCGAAGAGGGATCAAGGGAAATGAGAGGATCAACCTTGGAAGGAATGTCTCGGCACTCATTAAAACAACTCTAGCAATGCCAACAAAGTGCAAGGATCCCGAGACATTCACCATCCCATGTACCATAGGGGATTTGAACTTCTCTGATGCTCTTTGTTATTTAGGAGATTCAATAAATGTGATGCCTCACTCTGTATTCTCTTCCTTGCAGGTTGGTGAGTTGAAGCCAACAAGAGTAGTGGTGCAATTGGCGAATAGAGCTATGTCATATCCAGCGGGAGTCCTTGAGGATGTACTTTTCCGGGTAAGAGACATGATCTTTCCAGTGGATTTCTATGTTCTTAACATGGAGGATGATCAGGTAAGTTCTCATGCCCCCATTATCTTAGGTAGGCCCTTCCTCAAAACTGCAAAAACTATCATAAATATCAATGAGGGTACACTTTCCATGGAATTTGGGGATGAAGTTGTGATATTTAATGTTATGGATTCCATGAAGTACCCCTCTGAGGACCATTCTGCTTTTGTTATATCCCATTTTGAACCACCAAGTAAAAAATCCATGGATTTTGATTGTCCTATGATTAGGGAGATTATGAGTATTGGTTCTGGTTTAATGTCTAAGAGAACTTCCACACCTATTTCTAATGAACAAGACTCTCTAAGATTTGATTTTGAAATGGATTCATATTCTGATCTTGTTCATGTGAACTCTGATTATTACATGTCTATAGAGTATGCTGATGGATTTGATGCTTTATTATCTGATTTTGATGATGTATATTCTGATACCGATGCTCTTTGTGCACATATTTCGGTTCCTTTAATGTCTCCATCCATACTACACCCTCCTTCATTAGAACTCAAGCCATTGCCACCAAATCTGAAATACTCATACTTGTTGAGTGGTGAGAGATTACCTGTTATCATTGCTAACAATCTCCCTTTTGGACATGAAGAAAAGCTTTTGAATATTTTGAGGGAGAACATCAGGGCGATTGGGTGGACCTTGGCTGACATATCAGGTATTAGACCCTCCATTTGCATGCATAGGATTCTCTTGGAGGATGGGGATAAACCGGTGAGACAGCCACAAAGGAGAATCAATCCCACCCTCCTGTTAAAAAAGATGTTGAGAAATTGCTCGAGGAAGGTATAATCTTTCCCATATCAGATTCTCAGTGGGTAAGTCCAATTCAGGTTGTGCCTAAGAAAACTGGTTTTACTGTTGTTAAAAATGAGAAAGATGATTTAGTTCCAATGAGGGTGCAAAACAGTTGGCGTGTGTGTATTGATTATAGGAAACTAAATCAGACCACTCACAAGGACCATTTCCCCCTCCCATTTATTGATCAAATGCTTGAGAGACTAGCTGGGAAAACACACTATTATTTCTTGGATGGATTTTCTGGATATTTTCAGGTTCCTATAGCTCCATAGGATTAGGAGAAGACTGCATTCACCTGTCCCTTTGGCACATTTGCCTACCGGAGGATGCCATTTGGACTTTTCAACGCCCCAGGTACCTTCCAGAGATGTATGGTGAGTATTTTTTCTGATTTTATTAAGACCTGCATAGAGGTATTTATAGATGATTTTACAGTGTATGGGTCTTCATTTGATGAATGTATAAGTATTTTGGGAAAGGTGTTGAATCTTTCTATTGAGAAGAATCTGGTCCTGAACTTTGAAAAGTGTCATTTTATGGTAGAGCATGGCATTGTCTTAGGGCATGTAGTGTCAAAACATGGGATAGAGGTTGATAGATCTAAGGTAGACATTATTTTATCCTTACCCTATCCTTCATGTGTGTGTGATGTTAGATCTTTCCAAGGGAATGCAGGATTTTATCAGCGCTTCATCAAAGATTTTAGTAAGATCGCTCTTCCTATGTCACGATTACTTCAAAAAGATTCTGATTTTGTGTTTAATGATTCTTGTAGGACTTCCTTTGATGAGCTAAAGAAGTGTCTTACCACTCCACCTATCATACAGCCCCCACGGTGGGACCTTCCATTTGAGCTTATGTGTGACGCCTCCAACTTCGCGGTTGGAGCTGTCTTATCTCAGAGGGTGGAAGGACATTCACATGTGATTGCCTATGCATCAAGGACATTGGATTCAGCCCAATCAAACTACACAACCACGGAAAATGAGTTTATTGCTGTCATATTTGCTTTAGATAAATTCCGTTCATATTTATTGGGTTCTAAAGTAGTTGTTTTTTCTGACCATGCAGCTTTGAGGTACCTCCTGAAGAAGCCAGATGCAAAGCCACGACTTATCCATTGGATGCTCCTTCTTCAAGAGTTTGACCTTGAGATAAAGGACAAGAAGGGGTCATAGAATTTGGTGGTGGACCACATGAGTAGTATTACTCACACACTAGAGGATGACACCTTAGACCAGGTACCACTTCGGGACACTTTTCCCGATGAGCATCTTTATTCCATCTCAGGTACGGATCCTTGGTATACTGATTTAGTAAACTACATTATTGACTCTGAAATCCCTACAAATTTAAAGAAACATCAAGTCCACAAATTAAAAAGTGAGTCTAGGTTTTATGTGTGGGATGATCCTTACCTCTGGCACATGTGTAGTGACCAAGTCATTAGGAGGTGTGTTTCCGATCATGAGTTTGAGTCTGTTTTTCATTTCTGTCATACACTTGCTTGTGGTGGACACTTTGGACCCCAACAGAAAGCTAGGAAGTTTTTGGACACTGGATTATATTGGCCTATATTATTCCATAATGCCCATGTGTTTTGTAAGTCATGCTCTCGTTGCCAACACACTGGGAACATTTCTAAGATACGTGAGATGCCCCAACAACCCATACTATTCTGTGAAATTTTTTATGTATGGGGCATTGATTTTATGGGTCCTTTTCCTAGTTCATTTGTATTTTTGTATATTTTGTTTGCTGTTGATTATGTTAGTAAATGGGTGGAGGCCAAGGCCACCAGGACTGACGATTCTCATGTTGTAGTGGATTTTGTCAAGCCTAAATTTTTTTGCAGGTTTGGAGTACCAAAGGTCATCATCAGTGACCAAGGGACACACTTTTGCAATAGGAATTTTTCTTCCCTCCTTCGAAAGTATGGGTTGACACACAAAACATCAACACCATACCACCCCCAAGCAAATGGCCAGGCTGAGGTTTCAAATCTTGAGTTGAAACAAATCTTGGAGAAAACTGTGCAGCCAAATAGGAAGGATTGTAGCAAGGGCTTGGATGATGCATTGTGGGCTTATAGGACAGCATACAAGACCCCCATTGGTATGCCCCCATTTTGTATTGTTTTTGGGAAAGCGTGTCATCTCCCCGTGGAAGTTGAGCATTGGGATTATTGGGTTATAAAGAAATGAAACATGGATTTGGCCCAAGATGGAATCCAAAGGAAGCTGCAAATTCAAGAGCTTGAGGAGATTAGATTATCATCATATGAGAACTCAAGGCTCTACAAGGAAAGATCAAAAGCATCTCATGACAAAATGATCTAATAAAGGGAGTTTCATGTTGGAGAGAAAGTCCTTCTCTATAGTTCATGATTGAATCTGATGCCTGGTAAGTTGCATTCCAGATGGTTAGGTCCTTATGTTGTGACTAATGTTTTTCCTTATGGTGTAGTGGAGATCACACAAGAGGACACTGGAAGGAGATTTACAGTCAATGGGAAACATTTCACTACTGGAAAACTGACTTTTCCCAACGCTTCTATACCAACGGTTTGTAAAAACTGTTGGTATAGGTCCTTTTTCCCAAGGGTTTAGCCAAACTGTTGGGAAATCCCGCTTTTTGGCCACTTTTCCCAACGGTTTGCCAAAACCGTTGGGAAAGGGTATACCTATCCCAACGGTTTGGCCAAACCGTTGGGAAAAGTCCACTTTGTGGCCACCTTTTCCAACGGTTTGGCCAAAACCATTGGGAAAGGTCCCCTGGAAACCAACCTTCACCCCAAAATAAATTCCAGGATCAAGAACTATACCAACGGTTGTCAGAACCATTGGTATAGGTCTATACCAACAGTTTTGACAACCGTTGGTATAGGTCCTGAGAATATTAATCATATCTTCTTACCGAGAACATTATATAAATCAAAATTTAAAATAATTATCAAAATACATATATATATTTATGTAATTATGTTCACAAAAGTCATGTTAGGTTGGTGGTTAAGTCGTTCAATGATAAACTAGGGGTCCTGGGATCAAATCCCAGTGAATGTTTTTTTTGAAATACATATACCAACGGTTCCATAACCGTTGGTATATATTTTCATATTACTTATACCAACGGTTTCCAAAACCATTGGTATAGGTCTATACCAACAGTTTTCGAAAAACCGTTGGTATAGACCTATCCCAACGGCTTACTTGGCTACGGTTCTCTAAACCATTGGTATAGGCTATACCAACAGTTTGGAGGCCTATACCAACGGTTCCAAACCATTGGTATATGTTAGTTTTCCAGTAGTGTTTGAAGAGATACATTGAGGGACTTCCTACTGATGCAGTGGATTTTATCACACTGCATGACCCCATCATCACTTGAGCACATCAGGCTGTTCCTAACCCTTTCACTTTTATATTATTTGTCCTATTTAAAAAATCAGCATTTCATGTGCATATATCATCTCATAGGTTCACATTGAGGAAAATGCAATATTTTAAGTGTGGGGGAGGGAACCTTTTAGTTTAGTAATTTCAATTGCTTTCCTATTCAAAAAAAACCAAAAAAAATTGTGTGTTTTTCAAATTTTGTGTGTTTATTTTACAATTTTCTGTGTGTTTTTGAAACTTTTGAGCTGAAATGATTCTCATCACCATTTTTAAATCCATATCAATAAGTGAAAAAATTTACCCCTTGAAACTAATCTTAAATGAATGCTGAAATGACTTTTTTTTCAAGTTCAAATATTTAGTAATTTCATGGAAAGTGCACCGAATTTTGAATCACATGCCACATCTCACTGTCTTTATATTTGAAATCACTTTCCTGTGAGGCTTCTGAACCATTATTTTCATATTCTTTACATTCACCTCACTTCTTGAGAGAACCAAACCATGCTTGATTTAACCAGAATTTGATCTATTCCTGTCAAAACTTGAGGGTTTGAGGTACTTATGTTTAAATGATTGAGGCATTTGTTTGGTATTAAAGCCCCTATTTCAAAGAATACTTTTTTATAATGGCCTACCTTGAATATTCAATCCTTTTATCCCTTAGAATCCATGCACATCCTGTTAGGTTAGCCACATTACAAGCCAATTTTCCCTATCCAACCAACTCTTGAAGTGAAATTTCATAATCTAGTTGAGCTTAAGTGTGGGGGAAGTTGTCTTGTGTTTTTCCACCACATTCTGTAATACTTTGGGTGGAAAATTAAATTCTGAAGAGATGTGTTTGTTATTGAAGAAAGTCATTATATTGAAAGCCATGACTTTTCTGGAGCTTTCATGACAAGTGAAGCTGTGCCTTTTCTGGAGCTTCTAATTAAGGTGGAAAGTCGTGCCCATCTGGAGCTTTCAAGAAAATCATGTTTGAGAAGATTGAAATTTTTTATGCTGAAATGATGAATGGTGTAAAACTTTAATGACTTTTCATGATGATGGAGCTGAATTGATACTATGGGGATTGAGGAGAAGACCATATTTAAGTGAAAATTAGATTAATGTAATTTTTCTTCAAAAGAGTCAAGCCCTCCTCATTCAGCCTTAGAGTTTTTCACATCTTAATCCTACCAACCGAAAGCCACAGAACAACCCTGAAAAGTACTCATGATAAACATATGTCCTTGAATCACATCGGGTAGCGATGTAGGAATATATCAAGCCTATGGTGACCCTTGTATGAGTTTGGATGAGAAAGACATTGCAAAAAAATTGATATTTGAGTGATGAGAGAAAATTCAAGCGAGGTAAGTGTTTTGTGCATGGGAGGATAAATGAAGTGGAAATATATTGAATGATATAAATGGAGAACTTGAAATAATTTTTTTTATGAGGCATGATATCTTTTGATTCTTGGTGGGAAATTGATTGATCTCAAGGATATGTGTTTTAAAATTGGTTTTGATTTGATATTGATGTTTACTTGACATGAGGTTTTGCCCAGGAGTGAAAAAGGGTAAGTGTGGAGGAGTTAATAAAACACTATTTTGTTGAATATTTTATTGATAATAAATGAAATAATTTCCTCACATTTTTTTAAATATGTTTATTTATAAAATATTTGGGATTTGATCATTCATTTGAAAATTTGGTGAAAATTTCAGTTTTACCCTTAATAGTGCACTGTAGTATTTCGAAGATAAATATTTTTATATTTATTATTTGAATTTGAAATTTTGTAAGAGTGTTCCTAACTTAATTTTATACAACTTTCATTCATTAAACTAGATCTAAAGAGTTCATTTGGATAGAGTAAATGTTCCATTAATCCAATGGTGGGCTGGACTCAGCAGAATGGACATGGGTTCTGTATTTGGGTCATATTGTCTTTATGAGGGCTTTTATTGAGCCCAAATTTTGAGGAAGACTTGGGGACATGATTTGGAACAAATCATACTTCTGGAATTCCGGTCAATTCACGCGTTTTGGAGGTCAAATGGGCGGTTCAAGGTGGAATAAAATATTTGTCCGAATTTCAACATTCACACTTGAAACCACTTGTAACCTCTCCTCCCTTCCCCTATATAAATTGGATTTTTTCTCATTTGGAGGGGTTGGGACATGAATTAGGATATTGGAGGCAGAGGAGAATTTGTTTCACCCAAATTCTCCAACCATTGTAAGAGGGGTAGCTCTTGAAGTAAGGATCCCCTCATCGAAGCCGCCTTCTCTTCTTCATTTTGTAATGTTTTCATTTGTGTAATAAACTTCTTTGTTATTCTTTTATTTCTTATCTTTTCTTATTTTTTTGTTTAAATTTATTCTTCTATTAATATTCCTCTTTGGGCTGGAATTCTTGAGTAGAAGTGTTATTGGGTTATACCCATTATAAACCTTTGCACATGCAAAATGCTTCTACGATGATTACGCCGCCCATGGAAGAGTAGTCTTTTAGTAATCGATCTATCTTCTACCCTCTTAATTTAATTATTTTGAATCAATGAGATACTGTAATTAATATAATATGATCCATGAATTGTGTTTTTAAATTACAAGAAACTAATCAAGCAATTGAACAATTAACACAAAAACATGCGAGGTCGGGATTTTGTGTAAATTGTGAGAGTGTAATCTTAATCGGTAATACAAGACCACACGGGATAAATTTGTAGAGTTCAAATATAATCCCTAAACACAATTAATCCTAATTTATAGAATGGATATGTGCTCTAATTAACCACTGACCATAAGCTATCCTTAGAACAACAATCAAATCAGGGTGCTGCGATTGCGTGTTCCGAAGCTAGCCTAGGGTTTAAGTAATTTCATCTTTGTGGTTAAGTTAACTCTCGTAGGGTTCGAGGGATAACAAATTAGGGGATCATAATTAAGTGGATATTTATTTAAATGATAATTATTAATAAGTGAATGAAGAGGTATAGTTATATCGATTACGCCTTTTAAAATAGATTTCTAAAAAACATCTTCTTGATGTGTCATTTTAATTGAAATTCATTTCAAAACTAAAAACAAAAAAAATATACAATCTTCTTCCAGCAAACTTCTTCTAGATTAATAAACTATATAAAAACCACAATCCTTTAAAGTAGTGCTTTTATTTTATTCTTTTTTATTTTATTTTTAGAATACCTTTAATAAGTTGTTAAATTCACTTCCCCCTTTGAGAGACGACCTTGGTCAGCCACTCTACTGCACCTAAGTTCCCCAAAATCACACTAATCATTTGAGGGTTCCCACGACAGCACTCTATAAATATTTATTTCTTCTGTTATTGTACATATTTTTTTACTTCCACTGTTTACTCTGCTAATGAGGGCATAGTTTCCCCACTATCACACCCAAGGCCCTCATTGCTAGTCAAAAGCCTTTGGCGTTCGGGGAAATGCGCTTGAGGCCATGTGACCAACCGAGTATGGGGTGCCTCTGGGTGGATTCCAAAACCGAGACATTACACCTAGACTCTCTCATCACTTAGGCTGGCTAGGTCACCTAGACCCGCTCATCACTTAGGTCTTATGGGTCACCTAAACCCGCTCATCACTTAGGCCTGAAAGGTAACCTAAACCTGCTCATCACTTAGGCTTATTGGGTCACCTAAACCTGCTTTTCACTTAGGCCTGCTAGGTCACATAAACATGCTAGTCACTTAGGTCTGTTGGGTTACCTAAACCCGCTCATCATAGTCTTCTCCTCACAGCTAGCCGTAGGTTTTCTTCTCGTAGCACGCTTGATTCCAGGAGAATATGCTCCTCAATTCATAAGTCATATCTCCAATTAAACTAAAACCCACTAAGATTATATCAAAAGGACCACCTCATCGTGAGGATCCCAACACCGCATATGGCTCATAAATCAGGCATACAGTTTGGAAGTTATAAGCCTTTTAGTGAAAAGGGGCCAGTGGGGTCCGGGTCCAGTCCGACCCAACCTGACCCAGGGTCCACCGACTTAACCCACCATGTGTGACCCGACCCACAGGGTCTGACCCGACCCGCCGGTTCTGACCTGGTCCACTACGTCATCCCAGCCCACTGTGGCAGGCCGGTCTGCTCCACCTGAGACACGGTAGGTGTTGCATCTCTGAACCACCCCACAAGTCATCATGGAGTCTTCCAACGTGGTCCATATAGACCACAACCCTCCATCTGTGTGACACGACATGGATATCTTGTCCACTCGCACCACCTGCGGCGGATTCCATGGGCCTCCTTTTTCATTGCCACACTCTAGTGGTCCGTTTTCTAATCTGGAAGTTCTGATGCGATCCTTGGGTTTCCGCCTCCACTACCTTGTGCTCTGAGCCATATCTTCATTGATTTGGGGGTCCAACCACGTTTGGAACCTCTTGGAAAATTCCAACGCGACCACGAGGGTCCATTGGCGATGAACACAAGAACGGGGGTAGGAGAGAATACCAAGAACACCCAAAGAATGATCCAAGCCTTTGTTCATGCCAGCCTTAGATCATTCTTGTTAGCAGGATTATAAAGAATGTAAATAAAGGTAGTAATCACAAAGATATACTTTCCATTAAATTCCCATAAAAAAATCCCAAACCCGCAATAACGATCGACCCGCGGATCAACTTGTTAGTGATTTGATTTTCATTTTTCATTTAGAAGGGAAGAACGAGGAAAGGTAGTCATTTACAAATAAAACCCTACCTGGGTTTGGATATATCAACAATGAAGGGTAAATCTTTTGTTCGTAGTTCGTCAATCCACTGACGTCTGATCTGAATCTGTTTGTTGATCCCTTGTCATTTTCCATTCATCACTGCTCATCGTTCGCCAACAAATTTCCTCCAAGGCTTTAGAGAAAACTCCAGGATCCTCCCTCGATCTCATATCTTTGTTAATCAACTTAATGGAGGAAACACATTTCAGTGTTTCTGTTAGGTTGAGTTGCCACGTCATTATGTTTTTTCATTTATGAAATGAAATAGTTGTCTTGACGTTTCATTACAGTGAAACAATTTTTAATAAAATAAACTTTCTTAAGTTTATTTTATTTTTCTTTAAAATACCCAAAAATTAACTTTTACCCTTGACTCGCGCTGGTCGAGGTTAGGCCCCACCTAAGGAAAGAACACCCTCATGAGCTCAACGATACTCTCAGATTTCCAATCTGAGTTACTATTTATGGGTTATAGGATTTGAAAATAAAATAATATGTATTTAGTTGTATTATTTATGATCACGTCTCAAAAACTGCTTTCCACAGTTGAACTGCACCAGCCAATGTTAGGCTCTGCCTAAGGAAAACACCCCATTATGAACTCAATGTTGATCTCAGATTTTCAATCAGAGTAACTATTCATGAGTTATAAGGATTTGAAAAAAAAAATATTTTATTTTATTATTTTATTATTTTATTTACAGTTATTCCATTTTTAGGTTTTCTCACTGGAGGCTTGCACCGACTAAAGTTAAGTCACGCCTAGGGTAAATGCACCATCCTGAACGCAACGATGCCCTTGGATTTTTTATTCGAGCACCCATTTAAGATTTATTCCACTTTTTTAAGAAAACTGCTCATGCACACTATTTAAAAAAATTAACATTTTTCGACGGACCATTCCGGGCATACTGGGCCTCAGAATCGCATGTCGTCTCAGTGCCTGGTCTCAAAATTTTCTTAGAAATTTTCTAAAAATTAAACCATGAAAATATGAGTCATTACAATATTGAAGGGAATCACTATGAACTCATAGTATACATATCATATACAGAAGGTTGTCTTCTGAATATCTTCCATCTTCACCTCTAGTTGATGATATCCAGAATTAATATCCACATTTTATAAATAATGAGATCCCTAAAGTTGATCGAAAAAATTCATCAATACTTAGAAAGGTATATTTATTCTTTATGGAGATCTTATTGAGATCTTGGTAATCGATGCACAACTGCATTAATCTAGCCTTTTTTCTAGACAAAGAGCACTAGTTCTCCCTAAGGTGATGCAATAGGTCATATAAACACTTTGTCTAAATTTTATCACAACTTCTTCTTTAACTCTTATTGTTTGATCAGGTATATCCTATATGGTCATTTGGATATATGATTGGCTTTGGGTATAAGCTCTATTTAGAACTCTACCTCATGATATAGGGGAGACCGGGAAACTCTAAAGAAAATACATCATTATATTCCCTCTCAATAGAAATTTCATCAATGTCAGTGATTTCCTTTAACTCAACCATTTAGGAATGACATGCTTATTCACTGGGAATCAAAACTCACACCATTATTGGATTTTATAAAGGATATTCTTGATCTTCCTTTCTTTTTTATAGGATAATGGAATGGTTTGAAATATAGAAAAATATTTACTTTTCATTAAATTTTATATGGTCTCTATATAACAAGAGATAATCCATGCCCAATATAATATCAAATTACACCAAGGGAAGGATTACAAGATTAACTGTAATAATCAACTCATGCATGATAATAAGAGAAGAGTCCAACACTTGGGTTGAAATGATCTCACCACTATATTTTTTATGGGTATCTCTACTTCACGTTATTGATGATGTGATTCAATAGTTTTAGCAAAGTTGAAGGATATAAAGGAATGCATAAAACTAGAATCAAATAAAAAACCCATTCTTCAGTGAATAGGAATTATACCTTGTATGAATTCATTTTCATGTTCCACCTCAGTAGTGGTAGTGGCATAGGCTTTTCCTTACTCTTTTGGATTTAGTGGTTGTTGATGTTGTTACCCTCAAAGGATCATGGTTGAGTGAGATGGAATGTATAGTTCCCTTCCTCCTTATAGTTGAAGCATTGAACCATGGGTGGTGTATTGGGAGGTTCCATCTTTTACTCCATCATGTTTTCAGGCTTCTCCATGTCTCTTCGAAATTTATGATCTTGGTGGCATTCCCTCTCACACTTGAATAATTTACTTGACCCTTTGAGGAAGTTCCTATGATAATTCTTCCAACATCTTTGACATATGGGTGATTAGATATTCTTTCATCCTTTTTCATTTTATCTATAAACTTGAAATTCCATTCTTCTCTTCTTATATCCATGTCCATGGGACTATTCTCAAAAATACATATCTACTTTGAGATCAAGTTGAATTAGTTATTCATAACTCCCAAAAACCTCAGATATCTAGAGCCTTTTTGAGGTGCAGTTTTAAATCACTAAATAATCTATCTATTTTTCTATCATTATTGACAACAAAACACAAGGTGTGTCTTTCAAGACTTCTTAAATTTTCCTCATAATTTGTGGTAGGTTCACTATCCTTTTTTAAGATCTAGGAATTTTATCACCATATTTTTTTAAAGGGTTTGAGGTAAATACTTTTTAATAAATATCTTCTTAAAGTATTCCCACTCCATTTATTATATTTCATCTTTTAGATTAATATTCTTTATAAACTCCCACCATTGATCAAAATATCCATCTAGATGATAAAATAATAGATTAACCTTATCCTTCTAAGAATAGTAGAGAATAGGAAAGATCATTTCCATTGAGTTCACCCACTATTCTGTAGAAAGTGGATCAGAAGACCCGCTTAACTTAGGTGGTTTTTGATGTATAAATAAATCAATGGCTAGTTTCTACTTCTTAAATGAAGGCATATGTTCAAAATAGTTTGGTTTATTTTTCATATCCTAAGATAGATGGGTATGAATCATCATGAAGTTTTGAACTCTGCCTCTCGTTTTATTGAGAATTTCATTTAGACAATCATTGCATTGTCCCTCACATGGGTTGTTGGTTTGGTTTCTCTCTATTACCACCATTTTCTCAAATAGAAAATGTTTGAATAAAACATAAGTCAATAAGGCATAAATATTTTTTTTTTGTGAAAATAAATTCTAAATTCATATCTTATGGTATCCCTATATTTAGTCTTTTTATCAAATAATTCTTATAAGGTCATGTAATTTAATCATTTTCTAAATTTAATAGGTTTAATTACTTTAGTTATATATCCTTCATAATGCTTTGTATAGAGTCTATGATTAACCAAATAATATCCCCTGAGAGATCCTCTTTTTCATGCACTAGGTGATGATCAAGTTAGTACCTAATCTTCTCATTTAGAGGTTATTACCCCTAGCTACATTTATACCAGAGTCACATCCACTTTTAGTATCCAAATAGATATTTTATTTCTCATAAACCACACACTCTTATACTTTAATAAAACATAAGTATGTTTCCCTTAAAACTAAAAATCAACCCTTTAATTTTCACATAATTTTTCTAATCATAATTTCTAAATTAACTAAATTTTGATCTGATGCAAACTATAGTGACCCAAATTTTCTTACATGACTATTACATCATTTTAAAGATAAATAACATAATATTAATAAATTCTATGATAAATTTTTAATCCTCCTAAAATATATCACATTCTACTTAGTACATGTAATCAACTAAAGACATACATCAAATA
Organism: Viscum album; assembly: GCA_963277665.1. NCBI lineage: Eukaryota > Viridiplantae > Streptophyta > Magnoliopsida > Santalales > Viscaceae > Viscum > Viscum album. Next base: position 2,127,037,487 of record OY728130.1, on the reverse strand, counting down.
AAGGGATGATCTAAAAGCCTAGTAAGTGGAGGAATAACATAAAAGGAATAAGAGACGTGAATCAATGGTACATAGGTGAGCATAATCATCATAATCATTAAATAAGCATGGGATAACAATCATAAGAAAGAGGGAAATTTTTGAAAAAATCATGGAATAAACCATATGAATAATAATGAAACATAATAACATAGTGGTCAAATACCACACATATTTGTGAACAAAGATATCATCATGTTCATGCATAAAATATGCACATAAATCATAGCATCATAATTATAAACAAAGCTAGAATCATTTTCATGCAAAATACACATAATATCATTATATATATCACATTATCTAATTCATTATAGAGATATATAATTTTGGTACCACTAGTCACATCATAAAATGCTCATAATCACACATGCAACATGGAAAGGAAACATATAACAATCGTATTCATAAAATAAATCCATGAAAAGGAATGGTTTTCATAAAGGATTTGTAAATAATACTTTCATGAATAACCATTGGGGTTCCCAAATTTATAATTAAAATCATATTTTTGAATAAAAAATAATCATTCTTTAGTGGATAATAAACTTCTCAAGTGGATTCAATGCGAATTTTTGGAAAGTAAAGTTTATTTGAAAAATATTTTTATCTGGATTAAAAATCATTTAGAAAAAGTAAAAACATGTATATCCCAAAAAAATATAAGGGAGAGAGTAATGAAAGTAAAATTTAAGGAAAATATATGAATATCAATAATAAAAAAAATTTGAAATGGGAGATAACCCAAAATAAGGAATTGGGTTCGACAATCCTCTTTCTTTAAATCTCAATTTATTTCGTCATTTTTCTATCTTCTGTATAATAAAATTTTGTTTATTAAAACAAAAAACCATAAATTAATTATAATAATTTATTTTAATCTTAATAAATTATAAAAATTGGATTATATTTCTTAATTCCCATCATTAAGGTTGAAACATTTTGATATCATATTTTCCTTAAAATATCTCATCTTACTTCGATTTAATGATCTTGATTTATTACTATTTATAAATTATTAATATTAACTTCAAAAGATTATAAATACATATATTTATATTTTTATATATTATAAATAAATTATTATAATCATACATAATTTTTTTTATAAGTAGATAGTTAACAACGTCCTCATGGGTGATTAACCTACCGCTAATAGGACATTGTCAAAGAGGATGTGTGAGATATATAATATGTTCTTGTATAAAATTTTTATAGGATATTAACATTATAAATATAATTTTAACATAATTTTTAATTTTTTTAATAAGGTTTGGATTATAAAATAAAAGGGTATAGATAATTAGAAAAGAAAAACTAAATAAAAAGGTGAAAGGACATTACCTCTTTCTTAATGTTTTTTCTTTTCTACGACCCTTAACTACTTGAAATCTTGGAGTTTTATTAATAAAAAATTTTCCTAATGATTTTAAGGGTATTATGAGATTTTAATTGGGTATATATTTTTCTTTTGTAAGTGTAATTGAAGTGGTTTTCCAAGGGGAGGGAGAGGGGGTATTTATATTTGAGGAGATCGGTGTTTTTAGGATAAAATATTGAATAAAATATAATTTTCAAGGTAAAACTTGTAATATTAAAAAAAATTACATTATTAAATATATTTGAATAGGATAACATGATTTTAGTACTTTAAAACACTTTATAATTCTAATTTATTAGTTAAATAAATTGGTAAGAAGAAAAATGAAAAAAATGGTTTATTTAAAGGGACACTTTAGACTTTTAGACTTTGAAAAATACTTTTTAGGTTTGGAAATTGAATTTCATTGACTATTTAAATTATTAAAAAAAATTATAGTCAAGACTCAAATTATATAATTTATTAAGTCATTATTACATCATGAATGATGTCATCTAAAACATATCAGTTGCGAAAAAATGTATTTTTTCTATTCATCGAAAAATTAAAGTATTTAAGAAAATTAACAAAAATATACCCTTAGAAAATCATGATGTGATGATTCTAAAAAATGACATTAATTTTATCAAAAAAATTATAAATAGTTAATTTTAATTTTTTAATATAAAAATTATGATTTTTGTAAAATACATTAAAATACAATTTATTTAAAAAATGATTATAATTTATTTGACTTTTTAAACATTGTATTTATATTATAGAATTAAAATATTTATATTTTATTAAATACTCATGATAAATATTTTTGTATTAAATTCTATTATTTTGAGGTAAAATTATTATCCCAACAGTCGGTTTACTATTCCCAGCGATCATGTTACTATTCTTAACACTCAAATTACTATTCTAATGGTCACATTACTATTCCAAAAGTCATATTACCTCCTATAAATATATATTTATTCCTTCATACATCATTCTATATATTTCTTCCTATGGTTATATATTTTTATTTTCTAAAATATCGATTGGTTTACTAATATTTTGTTTCTTTTTCATAGTTTTTCTCATGGGAGTGGTAATTCTAACTGATAGGGATGATCAAAATTTTCCCATTCTACTTTTTTTGTCACATTTTAATATTGGGAATTTTCATGGGATTGTTTTTTGACTAATGTAATGATCTACATTAATTAAATAAAGTGTTATTGGTTTCTCTATGTGTTGTATCTGTATAATTCTATATAATTTACTATAACATGCATATATTTAGAAAAAAAATATCATTAATAAAGTTTGGGTCATTATAATAAAAATAAAGTCGACATGCAGGTCAATATTAAAAAGATTTCAAATAAATAAAATTAATATCAATCATCAAGGTTATTCTTCTATGATGCTCTAATTCTTCAATTACATAGCTTCAAGGATATGAAAAGAAGTTTTTTTTATTTTAAACATTGAATCCAATACACTTCCATATTGATCACACTCATCTGGTTTTTTATCTTCAAGAAGGTTCTATAATCATTTATATATGATTACATCTTTCTTACACAGTATAATTCTTCTTATCTAGAATATTTTGAATTTCAAATTTGAAATTCAAACTACAATAACTACAAAACTTATTCTATTTTAATCTCTAATTTTAGATCATCTCCTAAAAAAATTTCCTCCATAAAAAAACTAATTTGGTAGTTTATGAAGTTTAAGAAATTGGTGAACCTTTATAAAAAGGCTACATCATCAAAAAAAATTGAATTATCAAGAAACCATATTTTACGGCACAATATTCCCTTTATAGCATGACCAGGTAGTTTTGACTTAACTATTTTCAACTACCATGTGAGATATTGCGTAAAATAAAAATTCATGATGAAAATTAATCAACTCACTAGAATATCCATGGAAAAATCAAGTTCTATAGTGTGGAAAAAACAAAAAAAAAACAAAACGGATCTGGAATTTCATTCAATCTATTAAATCCATACCTTCCACGGTGTATCCTAATTCTAAGGTGTGGCCACTTATAAAAATTAAAAATCAAACATATTCAAGAGTTTTCTTCATCTTGTTAAAATCAAACCCTCCACATAATAACCTTATTCTATGGAATAGATAAAATCAATACATTCTTACTATAGTGTAGTTTAGGACTGTGGAGTTGGTGTCACAAAATCTCTAACACAACTGAGATTCTCTTGGATAGAATTTATGGTGTAGACTCATCCTCTATAGTGAAAATAAAACCTTACATATAAACACTCTTCACATTACAAGGATTGAACTGTAGCATGGTACTCAATTCTGTAGTGTGAGACATGGACTTATGTCGTAGAATCACTCTTTTTCTCTATAATTATTGATTCAAACCACCTTTACCATATTCTATAAATTTCTTTACAAGACTTGAAACACTTATAAATATTGACTATAAATTCAATTAAAATATAAATACATTCGGGTTCCAATATTCTCCCCCTTTAGATTTTGTTGGAAATTCAAATAATAAAACCTCTTTAAACCAAGCACCCATTGATTCAATCCCCCTTTGACAATAAAATGAAAAATCTTGTTAAATTTTCCAATACTTTATAAGCTAATAAAAGAGTCTTTAATTATTTTTTCTAAGATTATGCGAGTCAAATATCTGTGTAGGAAAAAAGAGAAGGTATCAAGTACTACAATGTGATTAATTAAATTGTATACAAGTCTTTATCTTTGAAAACTCCCATAGAATAGTATATCCCCATGACTTTAACACATATAAACTTGAAATAATACAAAAAATGCTAGATAAATAATTATATATAATGGGTAGAGGAGTAACATTGAACCTTCTTAGTTTGTAAAAATTTTTGAACTCTAAGGTTTAACATATGCCTTTAAAATACATGATTTGTCAATGGCTTTGTGAATATATCAACCACTTAATCTTGAATTATAATGAATTACAACCTCACTGTGTTATTTTACACTTTATCCTTTATGAAAAGTACTATATTTCAATGTGCTTCATGTGAGACTGTTAAAATGTATTTTTAGATAACTCTATAGCACTTTTTTGTCACATTTAATCACCATAGGTTGTTACACATCTTTTCCAATGTATTATAATTGTTTCTATATCTATATAAGTTGTTTGTAATATTTTGTGACTAAAACATATTTTTCTTTCGTTATGATTAAATAAACACAATCTTATTTCTTATTTATCCAACTACTACAATTATTACAAATATAAAAAACACCACCACTTGTAGAATTTTGATCCACAATTTCACCATCTGAATCGGCATCATAGTATGCTAATAAATCCATGCTCTTGCCAGATTTAAACAAAAAACCACAATGCAAAGTTACTTGAACATACCTCATTATTATTTTCACTAACATTATATGTTCCTTATTAAGAAAAATATAAAATATTTCTACTGAAAATGTAGCATAGAAAATATCTAACCTAGTTGAAGTAAGGTAGAGTAAACTACCAATGATTCTTTTGTATAGGGTTGTATCCACCACCTCTTCATCATCACGTGTACCCAGTTTTGTTCCAACTGTAATTGGAGTTGAAACAAGCTTTCACTCATACATTAAAATTTCTTCCAGACTTTATTTACATACTTCATATATTAAATGAATGTTTTTCCTTCACTCTAATAAACTTTTATCCCCATATAAAATATGTCAAATCATTAATCATTGGCAATTAAAACTCCAAACTCATCAATTTTGAAAATGTATCAATGGAATTATGATTTCTTCTACAAAATATAATACCATCAACATACACTAAAACCATGAACTGGTCCTTTTTGAAAAATTTCACATAGTGGTTGTGATCAACCCCTCCTCTCTTGAACTTTATCTGCTATAGAAAAGTATCCAGTCTTACATACTAAGCATGAGGTGTTTTATTTAGTCCATAAAAATATTTTATCAATATATACACTTTAGAATCATCATTTCCAAGAAAAAATCCAACTAAATGAGTGATATATACCTCTTCATTTAAAACTACATTCTAAAATTCAGTATTTACATCCATATAAAACTCTAACTAGATGTTTCATATATGCCTCTTCATTTAATGCTTTTTTATTGAATCCTATTTTGATTTGTATTAATAATTTTTTTACTTCTATTATTTAATTTTATTTTATAGGAATAATTAAATAAAAATAAAAATAAAAAGGATTATATTAAGTATGTCCACACTTTGGAGAAAACTATTAGGTTGAATCATGAGAAACAGCATTTATTTTTTATGTACAACTATGTTTAATTATGTACCAATACAAATGAACCAAACCAACTCAAACCTACCACACCTAAACATATATATAACTAATGGAATGAAATATAATTAAACTTAAATGAAATAAATGGATATAAACTAACATGAACTTACTTGAACTAAATAGAACTAAATAGAGTCAAAATAAACCATAAAAGGATTAAATTTTGTGTGTAAACTTAAATAGCTTAGAGTTTGTAAACTGTTTAATGTTTTACCAATAAATTACTTGTGTAACTCACTATTTACCAAGATAAATAAATATAGAAAATTATGAGTTTTAATGATAAAAACTCAAAATGAATGATACTTTAAAAAATTAGCACCCAAAAATATCAACATCCCTTAGAATTCCAATCAAACTCGGAAATCGCAATACCCAAAACCACAATTCTCATCTCAAGACTATTGGATAATATCCCAATCATATATTAAAGATAAAATAAACATGGTTAAATATTAAATTTCCAAAATTTAATACATATGGCCATAAAACTAGTCATACATCAAATAAGTTACTTCCCCTTTCCATTTATAGCCCTAACATCCCCCAAAAAGGGATAAATCAAAAATAAACACCCAAACTAAAACAGGGCTACTTATTTACATTAAAGGAAACCATATATAATACTTTCATTATAAATAAACCATTCTCAACTGCATCTTACACATAAGACCTAAAATTAATACTACCATTCCACTTGACATAAAATTACCAAGTTTCATCTTCAAACCAAACACAACCTAACAACTCAATCACTCATCAAATCAATAAAAAACAATACAATCACAATTAAAATAAACCATAAAAACAAGAAATAAATTGATTCAAAACATTTTAATATAGAACCATATAAACCATTATTACAACCACAAAAGCATCAGCATCTCCCATAATCCATATTAATTGAACCAAATAAGTCATAACCAACAAGTTAAAAGATGTTTTAAAATAAAAATAATGTGACCACCTTTCTTTTAAATTGAAAACATGGTTTTTAAGTCACAAAATCATTTGAAATTTTAAATTTTATAAATTCATCACTTTTAAATTGAAAATTAAATATTCCAAAGATTAGATAAATAAATATTTCAATAATTTTTATTCATCACCCAATACCCAAAAGATTAAACTCTTTAAAAGAAGTTTTTCACAAGTAAATTAAATCATAAATAATATATTATTCAATTATGTTTTCTTATATTCAATGTAATTTTTAGTAGGTGATATTTAATATAGAAGGGTGTTTGCCTCAGGAAAAAAAATTCAAGTGAAATGAATAAATATGGGAGTGTTGTAAATGAACAGGCACAAGAAATGATTTTAAGTTTTATTTTTCTACCTTCAAATTTTAAAATATATTTTATACTAGATATCTCATTTATATTTTTAATGGTGTGCTTCACAGTACCTTGATAAGAAAGATGATGGAAACTTCAGGCTAGATAATCATTTGAAATATATATTAGGTAACAAGCACTATGGAAGAGTCCCCTATTAACCAGAAAAAGAATCATCCCAACTAGATATTGGCTCACTATAGATGCCTATAATAGCTCTAATTGAACTGATTTATAGGAGGCCCCTACAAAGGAAGAAGATGCCCGTACATAGGCTAAAAATTATCCATGCAAGAGCACGACAGAAGTAAAATCACTAGCGATCAATTTTTGAAAGCTATGGAAAATTTATGTCCATGTCTACCATTATATACCACTATAATTTTTGATACATGCATGTTGACTATATGCTTCATATATGATGCTCCCAATGATGGTGATGATGGTCCTAGTGGTGGGTAGGGAAATGAATTTACGGATGGTGATGGCATTGAATATGTAGGAGTAAATTATTCTACTGAGGAAATTCGTGATAATAGTAATGAAAATTATGGACATAATGTTAGTGATGGTCATGAGGTTGATATTGACCCCCCTACATTTCTAGATTGATATTTATAAAAAAAATGTGTGAATAGTGTTTTATGATGGAAATTGATTTTAAATGTGTAAAACTATGTGAATGGTGTTTGATGATGGAAATTTATTGTAAATGTGTTTCTATCTGTTTTTTAAATTATCAATTGATTAAATTTGAAATGTTACTGGTTGAAGACATAAATGTTTTTGTTTAAAATATATTAATTGAATGGCGATTAAGGATTCCAAACTGACTTATATCTAGATTTTCAACCAATAACAATGGTTTTAAAACTGTTGGTATAGCCTCTGTACCAACGGTTCTAAAAAACTGTTGGTATAGGGGTATCCCTACATCCTACAAACCATTGGTTATGGGAACTATTGGTATAGACTGTACCAACAGTTTCTAGAGCTAAACCAATGGTTTAAAACTATTGGTATAGAGTTATTTTAAAACAATGAACAATGCCTTCAACTTGAGCATAACCATTCCAAACCAATATTACTTTTTTTAGATAACCTTTCCATTTTCAACCAAATTATTCTTGAAAACCCATTTTTCACCAATTACATTATGATTTCCAGTTCTGTCCACAAGTTTTCAATCTTGATTTTATCGATTTTATCAATTTTATCCAATTATTTGTTCATTTATTTCATCCATGATTTCTCTTTTATCACTTCATCAAACAATATAGGTTTAATCTCAGATAATACAGCAGTATTATCTACTCTTTTCATCCTTAGTGTTTGAGTTATAGTAAATCTGTCTCCAATGATATTGCTTAGATCCACTTCAACCCTTTTATTTCCTGAATGAGTCAAAGGTTGACTCACTCTTCACTTTTCTCTTATATATATTCAATCTTAGAATATTCACCAGCCTAAAAATCTTTATTTTATCCCAAATCTATATTCTTTTATTAGATTTCTTCAAATAATTCTTCAAAAATGGACTTTCTATAATTTTCTTTGGTTTCATTATCAACAACATTTACATCACTACTCTCAAAAAAATTATCCTTTTATTGAAAAAATTGTAGGACTTTTTATTTATTGAGTAGCCTAATAAAATACCTCCATCTACTACATCATCACACTTTACTTTATTTCCTTATTTATTTCAGATGAAACATTTGAATCCAAATGCTCTAAGATGCTTCAATTAAGGTTTCTTTTCATGTCTCATTTCAAATGGAATCTTATCTATTCCTAAATTAATTAATACTCTATTTTGAATATAGATAGTCACTTGAAAAGCTTCTTTTCAGTAGTGACATGGGATGCCACTATCTATTAATGATGTTTTTTTCATGTTGTTGACCATGTAATTTATTCTTTCCACAAAAGAATATAGAAAAAAATCAGTATTTAAAATGGGTTATTTGTGAAGGAATCCTATCTCATCTCAAATAATTGAAAATGTTAGGTTATTTGTAATAAGATAGAATTCTTATAACAAATAACAATAAATCTTATGGAATTTACAATGGGATACGGTTCCTATCACAAATTATTTTGGTGTGACTGGGCACCATTTCATGGGAAAGGTTTATTTACAATGAAATATAGAATTCCACCATAAATAACCTTTTTGCGGTGGGAACCTTTCCCATCGCAAAAAGTTATAGATTTTAAATTTATAAAATCTTATCATAAAATAATAGTATTTGCAATGGAAATCACATTTCATCACAAATAACCTGTCTATAGATTAAACAATAAGTTTTATAGTGGGTAGCATTTGTGATGGGAAACCAAATATTTCACAAATATTATTTGAATTGTCACCATAAGTACTTATGATGGGAACTTTTTGAAAAAGGTTCCGTCAGAAATACTATTTGAAATAGAAATCTCATCGCAAATAGTATGTCACAAATAATCTACCCTACATAAGGCCTCCTTCCACCATTATTCCATCACAAGTTCTAAACTCCTATTTTTATTTGTATTTTTTCTATATTCATATAAGGTTAAATTTTTACAAAGAATTTCCATAAAGATGTTTTCAGGATTGTATCAGTTTTTTCATTCTAGTAAAGTATCGTTTTTAAGGTATGTATTTTAAACTATTTTAATTGTCATTTTATTTACTTTATTTTGTTTTAGTAATATTTAGGAATAATTAGTAGCAATTAGTAGTGATTGATATTAAATATAAATAATTTGTACCAATTAGTAATAATTATCAATAATTATAAATAATATGTAGTAATTATTTAATAATTAGTAAATAATTAGTAATAAATAACAATAATTAGTAATAATTAATAATAATAAATAATAATTAGTAATAGTTAACAAAAAAATAGTAATAATTACAAATAATTACCAATAATCAGTAATACTTATTAATGATTAACAAAAATCAGTTTTAAATAAAAATAATTTAAAATTTTTAATAATAATTTATGAAAATAAGTAATAATTAATAATAATTACTAATAATTTTTAATAATTATTAATAATTATAATTATCAATAATTAGTAATGATTGGTAATAATTTCTGATAATTAGTAATAATTATTGATAACTAGTAATAATTATCAATAATTAGTAATTTTCAAATTTGTGATTTTATTTTGAAGTATTCCTTTGTTTTTTTTTGTCCTATATTTATCCCTTGGATTTTCTGAGCATTTTTTGTGAAAATGAAGTTTTTGTACCTGACAGTAGGTGGCGCACTGGTGGTGCACGATTAGGGGAAATTGTGCGCCATCCTAGAAGAGATCGTGTGCCCTGGACAATGGTACTATTCAGGCCACATGGGCATTCTCCCTCCCCTAGAAAACCATGCAGCTGGTTTCTTCTTAGATAGAATAGGTTGCGCATTTGCTGTACAGTTTGGAAAAATGTGCTTCCAAACCATCCAACCTATCTAGTTCATTAAAAATATGGAATTTATCTTTTTTCTCTCTTCGAATTTAACCTCAAATCAGCCCTTTATTTTCTTCATTAATGTTGCACTACCCTAGGTGCCTCTCCCTCTCCCTCTTAGCTCCATTAGACCTCATTCCTTTGGTGGATTTGGTGTGGGATATTCAAAGAATCATCAAGTAAACCCCTTATTCCTTGGTTTCTTCCTTCTTGTTAGTTCCTTTTACCCCCACTTTGGGTTCTTCTTTCTCCAATGGATGGGTTGACCAAATAAGGGTTCAATCTTGATTTTTTGGGTTGAATATTGATATTTTTGGTATAGTAATGTCTTTATAGAGTCTCCTTGTGGTTAAGCTGTGGTTTTCCACTAGATTTCATAAGTTTCCAAGATTGAGGTAGGTGATTCCATACTTTAGCATTATTGGATGATTTTGGTATGTTTTCTTTAATTTCTAAATGTGTTCTATGGATTATGTGTGTGGTGTGAATCATGTTTTTAAAGGTTTTTATTGTGTGTATGGATTAAAATATGATTTTTCAAAATAAAATGGTTGGTTTTCATGGTTGTTTTCCAACGTTGGACATGTGTATGTGTGAAAGGGGTTTTGAAAATGGTTTTCCTATTAAAATGGTTTTTTAGAATGGGTGTTTCAATATTGGAAGTGTTTTTGTGAAATTGGTGGCTTTTGTTTGTGTGCTCTCTGTTATATTTTTTTGAACATGTAAGTAGTGGTTTTTATGACATGAGAAGTGAGATTGAGCACAAAGAGAATCCTAGGTGACTAGATGGGTGCACTAGAAATAGTACACTAATCAGATTGGTGGGTCTAAGGTCTGGTTCCCTCTAGCAAGACTTAAGCTACAAAACTAATTAAACATACGATAATTGGAGACTAATTGAACTTCGGATGCATTCCCCTCTAGTGGATCATGCATGAAAATACTTTGGTTTATAGTCTTTATACCATGTTCACTGAGGTACAAGGTTCCTAGGGTCCCACTAACACTAGTTATTAGGGATTATATTTGGTGCTCATGTGATTCTATGCTTACCATCGGCATATGGTGAACTTTTCTTTCATTTTAATATCAAATATTTATTTACATAAAAAAATCTTTGAATTTTTTTTTTATTAATTTTTTTTTCTATTTTTATTAAAACTAGAATAGTGATTTTTCTTATAATGTTTTGTAATGGAATTATTATATTTGGTTGATATTCTACGAGTAATTGGATTACACCCTACATACACCTTTTGGTGTATGTATACCTTTCCATGTTTGATCTAGGTAAATGCAAGATGTTTTGTGGTGGTTTTGGTGGTTTCGGTTGCTAGTGGTCCCTCTTCTTATAATTGTCGGTGGAGGTGGAATGATGGGTTGGACCTCTAGTTGTATGGAGGTTTAGTTGTGTAGTTGGTTCCCTTCCCTATTTGATGCTTTTTTAAGTTTTAAAATATTTAACTTATGGTAGTTTTACCTCTTTTGTTTATTGATATTGTTCTTGGTGTGAGGTATTATTCTTGTGAATTGTTTATGGTAATTTTTCATGGGTGAAACCATAACCAAAAGTGTAATGTTGATACCCAATCCCTAGTTTCCAACCTATAAGGATCGAGAATGCCATTTGGTCTATTTCATGGGCCATGTAGGGTGTTGGATCAGATGTAACCCTGGTCTGATTCATGAAAAAATTGTATCATAGCAGGTTTTGCGATTTCTTTGGGTTATAATATTTGAGAGAGTATGGATAGGTCAGAGCTAGTGTTTTCAGGTCTTTAGGTTTTGGTTTCAATTGGGGTTTCTTTCCAACACACCTCATGACAAGCCTTAGGTCTCTATGGGATGTTGGTATTTTTTTTGAATTCTCCTCTGGGTGAGACGTACAAGCTACAGACTGTGCATGGACACCAGGCAGGGGTAAAGTGTTTTAGTTTGTTATTGTGTGGGATATGGTTTGATTTGATTTATGGAAGTGTTTGGAATATTTTTTTGATACTGAAATTTTTTATAATGGTGTATTGATGGTTTTATTGATGGTTTCCTTGTGTTTATCAGTTGGTGTAGCATCATTCCTATGTGGAGACTTCCTGTGAAACCATAGGAAGTGGATGAAGATAGTTCTCCCTCACTAGTTGATCAGAGACTAGTGGAATAAATGGTTCGGTATGTCTAATATTTAGGTCAGGGAGAGACCTATGGTCCTGCTCATGTTGGGGAAGCCAAAGTAGGTATTATAAAGGAAAGGGATTAGGAGTTCCTTAAGAAAAATCCCCCATCCTTTCAGTGTAGTAGGGATCCCTGGGAAGATGAGGATTAGATTGATAAAATTGAAATGATGCTTAGGTTTTTTGACACTCCTAAGGTAGTCAAAGTGAATTATTCTTTGTTTTTGTTGGAAGGTCCCAGTCAGAGGTGATGGTACTTAGTGGTTTAGGCTGGGAAGCATGGGCAGATAGGGTGGAAGGAATTCAAGATCATTTTCAATGAGCAATACTGCCCTAATAACTTGGACTTTTCCAAGACCTAAGAGTTTTTGGATCACCATAAGGGGGATTGTATTTTGTTAGAATATGCAAAAGGTTTCACTAAGTTAGTTTGTTTTTCACACAAATTGGTTTCCAATGATAAATTTAAGGCTCAAATATTTTAAATGTGGTTGTTTTTGGACATCCAATCCTAGGTATTCTTGTTTAAGTTGAAGACGTATGTTGAGGTGGTTTAACATGATTTAATAGTGGTGATTAACCGCTCTGAAAAGTCCGGTTTTTCTGGGGTGGCTTCAATACTGGTCTAGGGAAGTGGTAGTTCATTTGAGAATAAGAGGAAGAAAGATGAGTAGAAAAAGAGGGGAGGTGGTAGTTTAGTCCATCCTTCCTGATTGTCTTCATATGTGTCTTCATATTCTATTTTAGTCTTGTTCTACCAATGTGGGAATTTAGATCATGTGTGGTCAGTGTGTCCAGCTCCACCCAAATCTTTATGTCGATATGTAAATATGTGGAACTTGTAGCATTTTTGTAGATACACGCATCTATATCAGGGTGTAGTAGGTCTATGGCCCATGGGGGGATTTTAGCCTAGTTAGAGCTATCCAGGATAGTGAGATCTCAGTTTGGTGGTCATGGTGGCAGGGATGGATCCACTTCTGGGTAGATTTAGATTAAGGAAGATCCAAGGGTCCATGGTCATTCTCAAACTTAGGAAGAGACCAAGAACATTCATGCTTTGGATCAGGCCCCAATGGAATTGGATGGAGGACCTACAATAGTTCGAGATACGATTTTTAATTGAATTATCTATAGTTGTTACTCTATTTGATACATGTGCCTATATTTATTTTATTTCTTCTCATCTTGTATATTTTTTGAAATTTATGACTGGGATTGTGTCATATACGATGGATTTGGTGACTCCACTTGGTAAGAAGAGAGATTAAGGTTTCAAGTGTCTGTATTATGCACTCTCTATGTCAAGGGTCGAGCTGAAATGGGATTTCCTAGTTTTGTAAATAAACCTCTTTGATGTGATCCTTGGTATGGCTTGGATGGTTCATTTCTAGGAACACATCAATTTTTATCAATGGTGAGTGAGTTTTGGGTCACCATATGGGATTACCCAGGGTTTTCAAGGTGATAGGATCCTCATTGAGGATGTGTTGAACCTATACTTCAGGAGTTGGGTAGTATTTATTTCTAGATCTCATATATAATGTTTGAGGATAATGATAGAGGATTTGAGAATGGATTACCTCATGTGGTGGTTGAGTAACCAAAGGTTCTTCTAGATGATTTATCAGGTTTGCCTCTAGAATGGGATGTGGAGTTTACTATCGATTTGGAATTGAAAACATAGCTGATATCTCTTCTCTCGTTCCATATGGACCCCATTAAGTTGAGGGAACTAAATATATAGGTGAACGATTTGGAATCCAAAGGATTCATTCGCCTGTGTATCTCACCTTGATCTTCCCCAGTTCTATTTGTGAAAATGGTCGATGGATCTCTCTAGTTGTGTATTAATTAATGGAAGATGAATAAGGTGATGATAAAAAAATACCCTTTACCCCACATTGATGAACTTTTTGATTAGCTTAAGGGGGAAAGGTGGTTATCTAAGATCAAATTTCATTCTGGGTATCACTATGTTAGATTCAGAGAGGTGGATGTTCTGAAAATAGTGCTCTGAAGTAGGTATAGCCATTTTGAGTATCTGGTCATGCCTTTTAGGTTAAAAAATGCTCTGGTGGTCTTCATGGCACTTATTAATAGAGTGTTCCATTGGTATCTTGATTCCTTCATTGTGGTATTTGTGGATGAAATCCTAATCAACTATAGGACTGAGGAGGATCATGAGTGGCACTTAAGGATTGTGTTAGGAACACTTTAAGATAACCGCCTCTATGCTAAGATTTCCAAGTTCACTTTCTAGATCAGATAGATAAAGTTTCTGAGTCATGTGATTTTAGAATGTGGGGTTTTGGTGAACCCTGAGAAGATTAGTATTGTGATGTCATGGGAACAGCCAAATAAAATTTTTGAGATCATGATATTTTTGGGCTAAGCAAGGCATTACAAGAGGTTGGTTAGATAATTCTCTCATCTTGATTTTCCCATGACTATGATTACTTGGAAAGGGGTAAAGTTTTAATGGAGCCCAAAATTTCAGATATACTTTGAGGAACTTAATTTTTATTTTTCCACAACCCTCGTTTTGGTCTTATAGAAATCTAGATAGGGATATGTGGTTTATTGTGATACATCAGGTATGGGTATTGGGTGTGTAATGATGTAGGATGGCCATGTGGTGGAATATGGGTCACACCAACTCTGACCACATGAAAAAAATTATCCAACCCATGACTTGGAGTTAGAAGAAGTGATACATGCCCTGAAGACATGACATCATTTCCTCTTTAGGGAGAAGTTTGTAGTCTACTCAGACTATAAGAGCTTGTCCTATATATTCTCCCAAAAAGTGTTGGATCATAATGTATATGAATATGAAAAACTATAAGAGGGGGTTAATTTTAAGTTTAAAAAGTTTCATTTTTAACCTTAAAAGAAACTTTGTTTAACAAGGTTAAACAAAACATATTTACAAAACCTCTTAAGAATTCAAAAGATAATCGGACTTGGCCCTTGGGTCCAATAATAAAAATATCATAATCAAGTGGATTCTGATAAGTAATTCCATAGGTCATAATGAGATTATATCTTTACAGTATATATAATTATAATCAGTAAGAAATGGTAATGTATTTTTATTTTAATCATATTCCCAGTAGAAAACAATTTAATTAGAGTAAATAAAAAAATAATCATAATCACAATGATTACAATAAATCAAAGTAGTACAAAATTATTTAGTCAATCTTAAATCATATATAATCGTAATCATAGTAAAACAGTTGTATCATAATCAAATAAATTACGATAAATAGAATAAAAATAGAAAGATAAATATAAAAGTATCACTTTATATTATATGTAGTGGAAATAAAATACTTGTAATAAAAAAGTAATAAAAATGAATACAATTATTTTAACCCAAATATTAGGGTATCCAATAACCTAGGATAAAGTTCCCTTGTTTTATACTTACAATAAATTCTATATTTCCCTTACTATAGAAATACCTTAATGTGATGATTAGTCAATCTCATTATCCTCGTGATCCCTTGATACGATGATTAGATTCTCTATCTCTCTATCCCCATGAGCCCTCAATATGATTATCATCTTCTCTATCTTGATATCCCCATGATCCCTCAATCATATTCACATGATCGGTTATTATGATTATAAAAATGAACTCAAAAGGGTTACAAGTACAAGGAACAAGTAGTTCACTCTTGTAAGCTTCAGATCTCTCGTACATTGAGATTTTTTCAAATGAAAATGATTAGAACTTCACTTAAAACCCTTTGAATGTTCGGGTATTTATAGGCATGCTTCCAATATTCATATTGATCCTCCAATGGTCATATTTCTCCAAGTTTTTATCAATGAATTGGACACTTGGCACTTCAACAGTTATATTATAAAAAAAAATTTGACATCATATTGATGTACACAATTTGAAGTGTAAAAAATATTTCTTACATTATAAATAATATTTTATGATTATGTTAGTAAAATTAATATAGTTCAATAGAAAACTAAATAAAAATTCATTATGATAAATTCTTTGAGTCTGAGTACGATTTTAATTGAAATCTTTATCGGTCTGAATATTAATATTTTGTCATTATGAAAGAAAAAAAGATATTATATTTTTTCTAATAAAGTTGAGTATGATAATTATCATATCTAGTCTCATTAAGATAATTATAATGAAAGATAATATTTTTGAAACTCTTTAAATCTTGTTCTAAGTAATATAAAAAGATTATGTTTTCTTATAAAATAATTATAAAACATATTGAATAAGTAAGTAAGTAAAGTAATAGGATGTTTTTCATTTACAAAAAAAAAGTATGAAAATGGCCATAAGATAAATTTTTGACTCAAAATTCTCCCCCTTTTTGGAAATCATAAACCCCAAAACTTAAATGAATTGAAAATTTTAAATCTTATTCAGAAATAACAATTATACTTATATCACCATGAGTTTATAACTCATCTAAATATAATGATGAATATGAATAACTCCCCCTTAGGATAAATACTCCCCCTAAGGATAATATTCTCTCCTAAAAATAAATATCCCCCTTAATTAAAACACCTCCCCCATTGTGATTTTCAAAAAGGAATGGGAAATAGAATTTCAGATTCCTGGAAAAAAAATTATAGAAATGAAACACAATACAATATGAATAAAAGAGTATTCCATTAGTTAGAGAAAAATATGTAAAAGATATAACAAGAGTTCAGAAATAAAAAAAATTATTCTTTCTTGACCATCATTTATTTGATGATGGTCCTCATATTTTTTAACTCATTTTTGTGTTATAAAAGATTTGTAATCTTTTCATCTTGAGAGTAGATCTTTTCTTCTTGAGATTAAATATTTTCTTATTGAGACTGAATATTTTCTTTTAGAAGCTTATTATTATCTTCCTAAGCTTTAAAATTTTCTATGAAGACATCATCTTGATTCTTCAAATAAATATTTTCATATTTATATACCTTAAGTATTGATATCTCATTTTGTAGATACTTTAACTTTCTTTATAAATCTATGACATCTTGATTCTGTTTTTTGGTTGAAATACTCATGAAATTTTACTCTACTTCCCATGTCTTTGGAAAGAATATTGAAGACACTATTGGTTTGATTCAAATAATTCTTAAAATATTAAAAATTATCATCATGAAGGTTTATAACTTTATCAACACCATGATACCATTTGACCATCTTATTACAAATTTTCCTGTGAGCCTCGAAACTTTCTTGAATGATTTTGAAATATTCTTATAAATGAATCAATTTTTCTGTTAAAGCTTTTACTGAGTCCTATTTTTCATATTGGTTTTCAAAAATAAAATCAACCTTTGTTTCAAGTCTAGGAAAGTACAGAATTTTCTTCTCCAATCGATTCAAGGTATGAAATATATAGTTGACTCCATGAGCTGAGATCGTATTGGGAGATTCTAACTCAGATTGATTGTTTCTAAAAGGTTAAGAACTACTAATATAAACTGTTATTCCTTTCTCTTGATGAGTATCTTTATTGTATAAACTATCATATCTATTTTTACCATATGACATATAAAATTTATCAGTGTTGGAGTTTTCATCTTTGTCAACTTTTTCTTTCTGAGAATATGATTGATATTCTAATGCTAAATGTGATTCTTTCTTTTTAAACTTTATGAATTATCTTTTTCAACTTTTTGAGATTGTATCTTTGAATAGGTTGATTCTAAGGATCTTAGATAAAATTTATTGGAATGATATTTATCAACTGAATCTCCTTTAGCATTTAAAACTTCTTGAACTTCATCATGTACATATTTTTCTTAAATAGCTTATTTTACCTTTTTCTTAACTTGAACTGAGGGAACAATCATACTGACAATGGAAATTTATTTAACAATAATTTTGGTACTTGGTTTTTGTTGACCAGTCTAGACAGGAGGTAAAGTAAGTTTAGATGATTCATTTTCAATATGTTTCGTAAAAATATCAATAACTTGAGCTTCAGACAATATTTTCTTCATATTCTTTTCTTCTTTTCTTCTTCTTTTAGAACATCAGCACCATGAAATTTTATTGCAAGAGTTTTAACTGGGTCAAGGCCAAAATATGGATCTATTGTCTTCCTTTATTTCTTTTTATTCATCCAATATTCAAAAACATCATTATTAACTTTCTTCTGCTTCTTGGTTCTTTTAGGTTAATTGGGCTCATCTCTTATCTTCTTTTCTCAAACATTGGATTAAACTAGTTTTAAAGTTTTTTCATTACCTTGATCATCTTCATTAGATGTCTCAACTTTTGAATATTTTTCAAATTTGTTTCATTCCTTATAAAAATGATATTTAAACCTTTTGATAATATCATCACTGATAAAAGGAATCTTTACTTTCTTTGGGTTTATTTAATCATAATCTTGAGGGAATCTATATACTTCATCAAAAATTTACTCAAGATCATTGTATAAATAATAATCTTGGATTTTATGGAACTGGTCTTGATTTTGTTAAGAGTGAGAAATATTTAATACATCATATGGATTTTTCTCATGTTCACCAAAAAATCCAAAAATGAAAACATTTGTGACCTTAAGGATTTCCCTATCACCCTTTCATGGTATTAAAAATCCTTGCATCCATAAATATGTTAGATGGTTATCCAGATATATGTGAAAAAAATAATTTTTCTTTTATAAGATTTGAATAATGAATCCTTATCTCTTTTTCTATTAAAATATATGCAGCTATCAGGGATTTTATGAGAGGGAAAATATGCCCCTCCTTCTAAAGGAACAAGGGATAAAAGATTCCATAATCGGTATATAATATTCCTTTCTATAAATTGTAAAATACAATTTATTTTCCTCATTTTGAAAGAAGAATTCAACAGAAGTATAAAATTATCAAATCTCATCATCCAATACTAGATTATTATTACTATCAGGTTTCTCAACAAATACAGATTTCCAACCTTGAAATTTTATAATATTTTTCAGGGAAGAATCATATTTATCATAAAAGGTTTAATTTACTAACCTTTTAAGAAAAATGTACATCTTACTAAAATCCTTTGAATGCATTGAATTCAGAAAAGATACTGAGATTATGACATGAATATTTTTCATATTGGGAGAAAATTGTACTTGGGACTTTAAAGGGTTGCAGAACCTCAAGGAAAAAAATGTAGAATATCAATGTGGGATACACATGGGGGTCCCCTTTATATAGGAAGTAGGTGGTGTTGATTAAACTTATATGGTTGTGATAAAAAGTCTTATGATTTGATAGTTTTAAATCCTTTAAAGAATAAAATTTAAAAAAAATAAACTCTTACGGTTTTAAGGAAATATTTTTATCATATTAATTGAATTTAATAAAAAATTTAATAAGGTTTTGAAAAGAAAAAAAATCTAAAGAATGAATAAAAAAGAAAAAAATAATACAGATGTAATGAAAATAGTGTAAAACGTAGAAATTAAGAAATTGTACCTTTCAAAGTTTGAAGTTTTTATTATTGTTGGTAAATAGTTCTTCTTATTTTTTTAAAAAAATCTGAGTACAAAAAAATTATAAGTATGAGAAATTTGAGTATGAAAAAAATTCTGAGTATGAGAAATTGGAGTATGAGAAATTGGAGTATGAAAAATTTGAGTATGAATAAAAATTTCTCAGAAAATGAAAACAATCATATGTACTCCCCATTTAAAAAGTAGTATCTTAATGTAAGGATATGGTTTAAAAAAAATTATATTTGAATGAATAAATTAATTTTATCATTCATATATTCTTTTTAATGTTTTAAAATCTATTTTATGGTAATTATTTTTTTAAAATGCCAGCAATTTTTTCTTACATTCTGATAAATTGTAAAATGATATCTCCTTTTAAGTTTGTGATCCCTAAGAGAGTGATGTCTAATATCTGTGTATTTTTCATGAAATTGAGGTGAAGGGTTTTTTATTAAATCTATGTAACTAGGGTTACAACATAGTATTTTATTTTTAGTAAAACTCATGCCATAATCAATGAGTGTGTGTTGCATCCATAACACTTGAGTACAACAATTTCCAGCTACCACATATTCAAATTTAGTAGTACAAAGTGCTTCTAAGTGTTATTTCTTACAAGACCAAGAAACTAATGAATATAATAAGAAATGAAATGCTCCAAATGTAATTTTACTATCCATTCTACAACCACCAAAATTAGCATCCAAAAAACTTTTTAATTCAAGATTATTTCTAGAAGAATAGAAAAGTCTTAAATCCATAGTTCCCTATAGATAACAAAAAAATAATTTTAATAATTTTAAATGGGATTATTTTAGATTATATTTATACCATGCACATAATCATACATAAAACATTAATTCTAGTCGGTTAGTATTTAATTATAGTAAACTTCCTATTATACCTCTAAAAATTGTTTGATCAATTGGTTTCCCAGCTTTATCAAGATCAAGTATATTTAAGGTACTGATGGGAGTAAAAATAATTTTAGTATTATCATATCCAAAAAAATTAAGAATATATTTTATATACTTATGTTAATATATACAAGTACCTTATGGTTTTTTAGAAATTTGAAAACCAAGAAAAATTTTAACCCACCCATCATACTCATTTCAAACTCAAATTTCATAAGACCGCAAGGAATCTATTAAATATTTTTTAGTTGATATGAATATGATGTCATTAATATATGTTTGTACAATAATAATATTTTTGTTAAATTTATTTATAAAAAATATTTGGATGTGTGGTTCTCTTAACATAATTGTTTTGTAGCAAAAAACCTTTTAATCTAACATATCGGGCTCTAGGGGTTTTTTTAAGTCTATATAAAGCATTGGTAAGTTTATAAATGTATTCAGAATGTTTTTTATCTTCAAAATCAGGGGATTTTTAAACATAAACTTCCTCATGTACATATCCATTAATTAAATCACACATCACATCCAAATAAAAAAAATTTAAATTAAATAATGCTGCAAAGGCTAATAGAATACGAATAGATTCAAGTCTTTCTACTGTAGCATAGGTTTCTTCATAATATATTCCCTCTTGATGATTATAACCTTTAACAACAAGTATTTATTTATTTCTAATGATTATTCCATTTTCATCACATTTATTTCTAAAGATCCATTTTACTCCAATTATAGAAGATTCTTTAGTTCTTTCGACCAAGGTACATACTTTATTCCTCTAGAATTAATTTATCTCGTCTTGCATAGATTTAATTCAATCCTCATAACCTAAATCCTCATCATGATTTTTAGGTTCAAATTGAGAAAGAAAAAAAATATGTTCAACTTCATTTCTTAAGGAACTTCTAGTCATGGATGGTTGATTTACATCACCAATGATACTATCACTAGTATGATTCTTAAGAAACAACTAACTTGGGTTTTGTAAAACTTGTTCATCAACATAGGGTATAAAATATTCTTGAGAAAATAATTCAGAAAAAACTTATTGAGTATTTTTTTATTAAAATAATCTTCCATCAAAGGTTGATAATCAATTTTAGAAAACACATTTTAGGATATTGGTTGGGTTTGTTTAAAAACAAAAGGGTTGATTTCATCAAATTTAACATGTATTTTTTCCTCAATAGTATAAAAATTTTTATTAAAAACTCTATATTCCATAGAAGTAGTGGAATAACCTAAAAATATACCTTCACTGGATTTGGGTACAAATTTTTGTAAGTTTTCTTTCATATTCAGAATGAATAATTTTCATCCAAATACTCTAAAGTGCGAAAATTTTGATTTTCGGCCAGTCCAAAATTTATAAGAAGTTTTATTAATAAAAGGATGAATTAAAACTCGATTTATAGTATAACAAGCAGTTCTAACTACTTTATACCAAAAAAAATTAGTAATTGAGTATTCACTCAACATGGTTCTTTTTATTTCTTGAATAATATGATTTCTTCTTTCAATAACACCATTTTTTTGTGGAGTTTTAGGAGTTGAAAAGTTATCTATAATTCCTTTTTTACTACAAAAAGTTTCAAAATCAGAATTTACAAATTCTCCACCATGATCACTATGAATAGTTATCAAGGGAAGTTTTTTCTCATTTTTAACTTTGGCTACAAAAGTTTTAAAATAACAAAATGATTCATATTTCTTTGCTAAAAAATAGGCCCATGTTTATCTAGTGTAATCATAAACTAAAAAAATACATATTAATTTCCCCCAATACTCCTAGTTTGTGTAAGACTGAATAAATCCATGTGAACTAACTATAAATCATCAGTAGTTGAGACTTCACTTATAGATTTAAATCTTGACTTATGTTGCCTATTGTATTGATGGGGGTCACAAACTTTTGAACAATCAAATATAATCTCTGGTAAATCCTTAAAAAGATTCTTCTTAATCAATTTACATAAGTTCCTAAGGTTACAGTGTCCTAATATTCTATGGAATAACCAATATTTATCTTTTATTGCACTATGGAAAGGTAATTCTTGGATCTTAAGGTCTTCTAAGTTTAGTGTGTAAACATTCTCATACTGATTGGCATAAATAATATATTCATCCTTAGAATTGTGTGATACAAATTTATCATTTATAAAATTCACAAGTTAACCTTCATCACATAATTGAATTATAATTATAATTTTATGCTTAAGATCTTTAACAAAAAAATATTTGAAATTAAAGATTTACCAAGAAGAACAATATTACCTATACCAATTATCTCTCCTTGATCATTATCTCTAAAGTTAATTTTTTCACCTTTCATCTTGATATTTTTTCAAATAAATCTTTGTTACTATTCATATGTCGAGAAAAACCACTATCTATGTACCAAGTATTCTTATTGTTGGTACTTCCTTTGTTTTCCTGAAAAAAAACAATTAGACTTTCTGAACCCAAACCTTCTTGGGTCCAGAAATGTTAGAAAATAAAATTTTTGGAATACAATTTTGTATTGAAAAATGGGATTTTTGGAACCTTAAGGATTTAATTTTATTAATGGAATAATTTTTATTCCAATGACCACCACTTTAGAATTTTGTAAAAAAGGGTTCGCTTTTTGGAACAAAATAATTATTACTAAAAATTGGTTTTCTATGAGTATACCCTATTCAAGAACTGGTACCTTGAGGATGGATTTTTTTATAAATTTTATCAAATATTTCTTTACCAGAAGTGAAGTTTGAAAAAAAAACTCTTAGAGAAGAAATTTTAGACTTTATTTTGATAACTAAATTCTTATCCTCTTGAGTTGTAGTTTTGGAATTGAGTTTTTCAAAACTAGTTTGTAAAGAATTATTTTCAGATACATGTTTTTCTAAATTTTCAAAAATGGTGTATTTTTTAAAAATATATTTATCAATATATTTATAAAGATATGATACTTCTTTTGTTAAAATATTTATCCTTTAATTTTCTTTATCAATTTTTTTATAAACTTTACAATTTTTATTTTCATAAAGTTTTGCAGAAAGAGAAACCTCTTCATATGAAGGAAGATTATTTTCCTCTATTGAAGTAGATTATTCATCCAAATATTTAGAATTTTTCTTATCAAGATAATTGGAATTTAAATAAATATTGGTTAAGGATTCAGAAGTACGTACCTTGTCCATTAAGCATTTATTTTCAGAAGGTATTCTAGAAAAAAGACCTATATTCCTTTATTTGGAACACTCATTATCAAAATAATTGTCTGAGGAGCCTCCTCCACTATCACTCTAGGAATCATTATCTTTTAGGACTTTATTTCATTTTGGATCGTAATAATTTCTATAATTCCTATCAAAATTCCCTTCCTTTCTATCTTTCTTTTTCAGTTTTGGAAAATCATGTCTGATATGTATAGCTCTCTTACATTCAAAACAATTAAATTTATAATCTTTCTTTTCATTCATATCCTTGTTACTTTTCTTACAATGATACTAAAAATCCTTCTTTCTAACTATCTTGTTCATCCTATAACCAAGATTATCTAATTCATTTTCAGATTGCTCAAAATCACTAGAATCAGATTGAATAAAAACATTTTTCTTTCTAGAAGACTTCACAACCTTTTATGGTGTTTGAGCTTTAGTAGAAACTGTATTAGTATTAAAATAAACTCCACCATTTTTATTTTAAGATTTCTCAGAATATCTTTCTAACCTACCCTCGTATTGAAATAGAGTTCCAAATAATTTATCTAGAGTAAGATTTGTTATCTTCCTTGATTCATCAATAGTTGTTATCTTATATTCTTATTCATTGGTAATGATGTTGATAATCTTTTATGTAATAATTTCTGCATCTAATACTTTCTCTCCCATAGATAGTATACTGTTTAAAATTTTCATAAATATTTTATGCATCTTTGCAATAGATTCAATAGGTCGAAATTCAAATGCTTGATAGTCGGCAATAAGCATTTCTCTTCTAGTTTCAAAAACCTTTGAAGTTACAAAATGAGTAACTTCTAGTTTCTTCCAAATATTATTAGATACTTCACAAGAATAAATCTAGATGTATATTTTTCTAGTCATATAACATAATAAAATATTCCTTACCATGTAATTCAACTGATCTTACAACTTTTCTTGATTAGTAAAAGTTTTTACTTACTTGTCAGAACTTTTATAATCTCTAGTAAGCATCACATAAATGTCAACTCTAGTGTTTATCACAAAAGTATTCATTCTATTCCTCCATTATTCATAATCAGTGCCATTAAAAATTGGTGGTCTTATAGTATTGATATTATCAATGTATCTGATATTTAGTCTTTCCATCTTTTAGATACAAAAAAAAATATTTTCCACAAAACAAGTGAGTAATATAAAAGTTTATAAACAAAAATTTTATAACTAAATTTGAATTACTTGTAATGGTAGATAAATTAAAAAGGTACAGTAAGGATAATTTAAATAAATTAGAGAGTATTACTATTAGATGTATTATTACCTGCTCTGATGCTAATTGTTGGATCAAAATGTTTACGAAGATGAAAAACTATAAGAGGGGGTGGATTTTAAGTTTAAAAACTTCCATTTTTAACCTTAAAAGAAACTTTGTTTAACAAGGTTAAACAAAACGTATTACCAAAACCTCTTAAGTATTCAAAATATAATCAGACTTGTCCCTTGGTTCTAATAATAAAAATATCATAATCAAGTGGATTATAATAATTCAACAGGTCATAATGAGATTCTATCTTGATATCATATAGAATCATAATCAGTAAGTAGTGGTAACATATTTGTAGTTTAATTATATTTATAGTAGAAAAATAATTAATCATATTAAAAACAAAATGAATCGTAATCACAACGGTTTCGATAAATCAAAATATTACAAAAGTAGTGATTCTATCTTAAAGCGTATAGAATCATAATCATAGTAAAAATGTTGTATCATAATCAAAGCAATTACGATAAACATGATACAAATAGAAAGATGGATATAAAATTATCACTTTCTATCATATGCATTGGAAATAAAATACTTTTAATAAAACAAATAATACAAATGGATACAATTCTTTTAACCCAAATAGTAGGGTATCTAATAACCTAGGATAAAGGTATCTTTTTATACTTACAAGAAAGTATGTCTTTCCCTTACCATGGAAATCCCTTGATATAATAATCATTTTGTCTCACTACCCTCATGAGCCCTCAATATGATGATCGGTTTCTCTATCTTGTTATCCCCATGAGCCTTTGATACAATTATCAGCTTCTATGTCTCTCTATCCCCATGATCCCTCGATCGTATTCATGCACTCGATCATTACGGTTACAAAAACAAAATCAAAAAGTTATAAGTATAAGTAAAATGAGGTTCGCTCTTATAATATTCAGAGCTCTCACACACTAAGATTTTTTAAAATGAAAATGACTAGCACTTCACTTCAAACTCTTCAAATGGCTGGGTATTTATAGGCATGCTTCGAACAGTCATCTTGATCCTACAATGTTCATATTTCTTCAAG
Organism: Viscum album; assembly: GCA_963277665.1. NCBI lineage: Eukaryota > Viridiplantae > Streptophyta > Magnoliopsida > Santalales > Viscaceae > Viscum > Viscum album. The sequence goes on along the minus strand of OY728130.1, from coordinate 2,127,010,855 downwards.
TTTTTCAAGATTACATGGACACCAGGAACTTTGACGGTTATATTATAACAGAATTTCCAACATCATTTTTATATACACCATTTATAGTGTAAAACATATTTCTTACATTAGAAATAATATTTTCCAAGTATATTAGTAAACTTAAGATAGTTCAATAGACAACTAAAGAAAATTTCATTATGATAAATTCTTTGAGTCTGAGTATGATTTTAATAAAAATATTTATCAGTCTGAATATTAATATTTTTTAGTATGAAAGACAAAAAAAAAGATCTTATATTTTTTCTAATAAAACTGAGTATGATAATTATCATATCCAATCTCATTATTTTAATTATAATAAAAAATAATATTTTTAAAACTCTTTAAATCTTGTTCTAATTAAGATAAAAAAAGATTATGTTTTCTTATAAAAACAATATAAAATGTATTGAATTAGTAAATAAAGTAATAGGATGTTTGTGATTTCCAAAACAAAATTATGAAAAATTTCATAAGATAAAAAATTTACTCAATAAAAATATATGAATATAAGGAAACGCTATTGGGATTAATATCATTAGGAGTTTGATTTTGATATCATGTATAAACCAGGAAAAGTTAATGTGGTAGAAGATTCCTTGAGTAGTAAAGTTCCAGTGCAGGTTTTGAAAGATTCCAGTGATGAGTGGACCTTAATGGGGTTCTTTTCAAATGAATCTAGAAACCAAGGAGCATAGTGAAGGTTCATTCTTGGCCAGTGTTCAGTTGACACATTCCCTTATGGAGTTGATTCATTATAAGAATCCTAGTGATGAGTTGTTCCATTATTATATGCAATTCTGAAATGGTGGGGAGGTACCTAGTGGGTGGTAATTGTCTCCTGATGGAGTTATTTGTTTTAAGGGTCGTATCATGGTTCTATTGTTGTTGCGGAAGTTGGTTATGCAGGATATCCATCGATCCCAATGGGTCATTCATCCTAGTGCCACCAAGATGTTTTATGATGTGACACAATAGTTTCGGTGGCCAAGAATGAGGTGGTACATAGATAATTTTGTATCCAGGTGTTATACTTATCATCATTTTAAAGAAGAAAACCAGAGTCCCTCCAGTTTACTTCAACCATTACCCACTCCTACCTAGAAGTGGGACAATATTTCCATGTATTTTATTATTGACTTACCTCGTACACCCTAGGTAAGGAATTCCATATAGGGGGTGATTGAAAATTTGACCAAATCATCCCATTTCATTCAAATCAAGGATATATCCAAAGTGGATGAATTGAGACGGTTCTAAATTTAGTAGATAGTGAGGCTTTATGGTGTTCTGTTAGCTATTGTTTCGGACTAGGACCCCCATTTTACCTTAAGGTTATGGGATGGCCTTAATAAGGTAATGGGGTTGCAGGTCATGTTGAATATGGCATACCATCCTCAAATATATGCTCAAATGGAGCAAAAAAATAAAATCTTGGAATACATACTCTGAGCATGTGTGTTGGATTCCTTAGGCTCATGGGATAGCCATTTCGGGTTGGTGTAATTTTACTATAACAATATTTACTAATCCTCATTTTGAATTTCTCCCTTTATGGTGCTTTATAGTTGGTCATGTCAGTCACCAATTTGTTAGAATGAGGTGGTTGAGACCTCATTATTGGGACCAAGCCTTATGCAAGAGGTATTTGAAAAATTCAAGTTGATCAAGTAGCATTCGTTGACAGGACAGAGCTTCCATAAGTCTTATGTTGATCAGAGTCATTAAGACTTGGAATTCTCAAATGGTGATTGGGCGTTTTTGAAGGTGGGTCCTCATTTGGGTCACCATCATCTTGGTAAGGGAAGCTAACATTGAGGTATGTCAGTACTTTTGAGATTATCAAGAGAATTATTCAGGTGAAATAATTGTAATCATTTTCTTCTCAGTTAACATCGATTCATGATGTGTTCTATTTCTCTCAGTTAAAGAAGTATAATCTAGATCCAAATCATGTGCTGAACTGGGAATATTTAGAGTTGGAAACAGATTTTTCTGTGTTTGAGTGTCTAGTACAGATTTTGTATTTCCAAGAGAAAGTACTTCAGGGGAAGTCCAAACTATTGGTCTGAGTTTTTTGGAAACATGGGAATGATGAGCATGAGACATGGGAGTGGAAATCTTGGGTTGAGGAGTAGTACCCATTTTTTGTTCTCTGATCAGACTCTAGGATGACTTTCCAAGGGTGGAAATTTTTCATGGTTATAAGAATGTTCACATCCATGATTTTATTTTGAGGTATTCCTTTATTTATTTTTGGTCTTATATTTATCCCTTGGCTTTCTCAATCATTTTTGGTGAAAAATGGAGTTTTTGGACCCGACAGCAAGTGGCGCATAGTTGGTGTATGGTTGTGGGAAACTATGAACCAGCTCAAAAGAGACTATGCACTTGGGATAGTGGCACTCTCCAATCCACACAGCTTATCGCACGAGCGTGCACCCTCCCCAGGAAAACTATGAGGTCAATTTCTTCTTGGATAGAGGAGGTTGCACGGTTGTCACATGGTTTGGAAGATCATGTTTCCAAACTGTGTGTCGTGTCTATGTCATTAAAAATGTGGAATTTATCCATTTTCCCTCTTATAATTTAATCCCAAATCCACCCTTTCTCGCCCCATTTGATCTTTACAACCCTAGGCGCCTCTCCCTCTATATAATGTCCCAGTTTCGGAAGCCACCCAGAGGTGCCCCGTGCCCGATTCGCCACATGACCTCAAGCGCATTTTCTTAAACTCCAGAGGCTGCCGACTAGCAGTGAAGGCCTTGGTAAGTTATTAGGGAAACTATGCCCTCATTTGGTAAGGTATAAAAAGAAAAGAAATTAATAATAAATAGCAGAAGCAGTAAACAATATGCAACAACTGAAACCAAACAGCGGAAGCAATGAATATATAGTAATGGTGATAATGATGCAGCAGGTACAAGTATCCAAGGAATGCAGCAAACACAACAACGTGCTGAAATACAAGTAAAAACAAAGTACTAAAATAACACCAACTCCTGCAGCATTGCAAGCCTAATCTTGGTCTCTTGCTCTCCAGCTCCAAGCAATCAAGTACCGGAAGTCGAAGGGCACTTGCCCTTATCTATACCTGCAAAAATAAAGTCTGTTTGGGCCCAAAAGCATGGCCCAAACAAAGTGTGAGATACAATCCCAGTAGGCAATCACCCAAAGATCTGTGCCTAACAGTCAATGAATACAAGGAAAGTAAAAGTGCAGGAATCAGTAAACATAGAAGCACACAGCAGCTACAATCCACAGTTCTAGCATATAAAGTACATAAGTAAACAACCAAAAACAAGTAGAAAAATAGGTAATCCTATGGGTAACTCTCACAACCTAACCCCTATGGTTCAACCTACAAGTAATAGCAACCCTCTAGGAGGCACACACAGTCTCACCCCTCTAGTTCAGCTAAGAGTAGACTTTCTAAGGAATCACTCACCATCAATTCCCCCTATAGTCTCGTGTCGTACTAAAGGCTCTCTGGGGAAGCACTCAACGTCTCATTCCCCCTGTGGCCCACGTCGAGGAACTACAGACTCTCTGAGGAATCACTCATCATCAATTCCCCATGTGGTCTTTAATCGTATTAAAAGACACTCTAGAGAATCCCTTACGTCCATTCTCCCTATGGTCTGATACACTAGTTTCTCACAGTCCAGTGTGAAATAAACATGCATAGCGTGCATATCGGCCCAAGTAAACCTCAAGAACTACTTGGCTATCAATCTAAGGCACAACAGCATAATAGTACAATAGTTACACTATCCTACAACTAGGCATGGCAACTGGAAAAAATCCTAATAGGAAAAACATGCAAGGCGAAGCACAAGAATACAGTATAGATTATCCAATTTTTCAAGCAATGATCTCTGCTCAAGAAATCAAGCAAAGCAGACAAACAACAGGGGAAAAACAGGAAACCCACAATTCCCCGTTCAAGGGAATTGGTGGAATTTGCACAAAATATTCACAGACTTCCTATGAAAAGCCACAAACCACCTACCTTAGTGCTAGGAGATCGATATACATGAACCACGATGATTGATTCCCCTTAGAACGTCGAAGATCTGAGAAAACGCCAAAAATTCTCAACCCACGATAACTTGGAAACGAGGAGGAAACATGGAACAAGGCTAAAGCAGAAGAGAGAACTCACCAATGCGATTCCAATGCAATCAACAGTGATCGATTCGGAGAACGGATGGAGGAACGGAAGCTCATCGAAGATCCGTGGATTCCCGGCACTCTCGGACGAAGAAGCTGGAGAAGAAGAGATTTTCGTCAATTAGGCACGACCTCGGTCCATTTAATAAAAAAAGAAAGTACACAGTGTGTACTTTTAGAGTACATGGCATGTAATAGGTTTTTTCGTACTCCGCTTCAAGCGGCCTCCACATCACCCCTACACCCCGTGTATGTGGCCCGGGCATGGCCAGCACACGGCTTCGAGCCGGAAAAGAGTACATGGCGTGTACTATAAAAATTTCCAGAAACTCCATTTTTCTCAAAAACTCTCGAAAAGGAAATACATACCTGAAACAAATATCCGAGTTCTTACACTCTACCTCTTGGATCCCTTGTACCCCCTTACTTTGGTGGATTTGGTGTGGGATATTCAAAGAATCATCATGTAAACCCCTTCTTCCTTGGTTTCTTCCTTCTTGTTGGTTCTTTTGTCTCTCCCCCCCCCCCTCTTTGGGTCCTTCTTTCTCTAGTTGACAGGTTGACCGAATAAGGGTTAAATATTGATTTGTTGGGTTGAATATTCTTGTTTGTGGTATGGAATTGAATTTATAGGGTCTCCTTGTAGTGCGGTTGTGGGTTTCCATCAGATTTCAGAAGTTTCCAAGCTTGAGGTTGGTGGTTCCATGCTTTATCATTATTGGATTATTTTGGTATGCTTTTTTTTTCTTCCTAAATGTGTTTTATAGATTATGTGTGTGGTTTGAATCATGTTTTTAAAGGTTTTTTTGTGCATATGGATTGAAATATTATTTTCCAAAAGAAAATGGTTGGCTTTCATGGTTGTTTTCCAACATTAGACATGTGTATGTGTGAAAGGGGTTTTGAAAATGGTTTGCCTATTGAAAATGGTAGTTTGTCTCAGGTTTTTTAAATGTTGGAAGTGTGTTTGTGAAAGTGGTGGATTTTATGTGTGTGTTCTCTATTATAGTTTATGTGAATGGTTCTTATGACATGGGAAGTGGAATTTGAGAACAAAGGGAGTCCTAGGTGACTAGATGGGCGGACTAGGACTAGTATACTAGTTGGATCAGTGGGGTTGAGGCTTGGTTCTCTCTAGAAGTATTGACGCTTCAGCACTAACTAATCATATGATGATTGGAGACCACTATACCTTGGGATGTGTTCTCCTCTAGTGGATCGTGCATGAGGATGTTGTGGTTTATAGTTTTTACAGCATGTTCACTAAGGTGCGAGGTTCCTAGGGTCCCACTAACACTAGTGCTTAGGGATTAGCTATGATGCTCATGTGATGCTATGATTACTGTCAGCATATGGTGAAGTTTTATTTAATTTTAATTTCAAATCTTGATTTCCATAAAAAAAAATCTTTGAAAAAAAATTCCTAAAATATTTTCTCTTTTTATTAAAACTATTTTGGTAATTTGTCTTATAATGTTTTGGCATTGAGTGGTCCTTTTATTTGGGTGATATCCTACTGGGAATTCGGGCGGCTTCAGCCATGGATCCCATTTTCTATGTGGCATCTTCATCCTTCACGTCTAGGGATTTTGGGCTTCAGCAACCGGCGGTGAGCACAGATCTGGGCGATGGAGCTCAAATGGATGTGTTCTCTACACGACATTGTCATATTTGGTTCAAATATGTTCGGATGGGTGTGCAACGGTGGTTGTGGTGGTGGTATCCTAGATATCTGGCCACGACAAGCAAGGCTTTGATGGGTGCGGTTGTAGGCAGGTGATGCTTCACGGGCTTGGTGATGGATTCAGACGACGGTGGGCCTCCTGCTCTAGCGGTGGTGATGCGTCGGTTTTTCATTCAAGGTGAGTTGCAGACAGAGAGGGTTCTGATTGGGGTTCGCTCAGGGAGATGGCCTCTGGTTCGTGTGAACTAGGGTGGAACCCTGATACGAACTTGGCTTGAACAGGGCAACATCCTCGGGGATGACATGGTGTGTCATTAGTTGATGGTGGATGTCCATTGCGCGCGACGATGGACTAATGGTGCACTTGGGTTGTCCACTGTTTTTGCATTGACTTTGAGTTTGTAATGGGCTTTGTCCCTCTAAGCTTTCGGACCATTTTAATGGGTTTTGTACTCAGTTTTGTAATGGTATTGATCCCTCTAGGCCTACAGGCTTGTAATGGGTTTTCCCTTATCCAGTTCAAAAGGGGTTCTTGTTGTCTTTTTCTATTTTTAATAAAGGGGTTTTCCCCCAACCCTTCTAGTACTGGGCAATGGGTCACACCCTACATACACCATCAGGTGTATGTAGACCTTGTCATGTTTGATTTAGGTAATGGAAAGATTTCTCGTGCTGGTGATGGTGGTTCTGATTTCTGGTGGTCCCTATTCTTGTAGGTGTTGGTGGAGGTGGCATGAGGGGTTGACCCTCTTGTTGCTTGGAGGTTTAGTTGTGTAGTTGGTTCCCCTCCCTGTTTAATGTCTTTGTTTTTCGTTTAAAGTTGTAAAATGTTTAACTTGTAATAGGTGTACTTCATTTGGTTATTGATATTGTTCTTGGTGCGATGTCTTATTCTTGTGAATTGTTTATGGTAATTTATCATGGGTGAAACTGTTCCCAAAAGTGTAATGTTAATACCTAGGCACTAGTTGTCAGCTCGTGGGGATCGAAAACGCCCTTCGGGCCATCTCAAGGGCCAAGTCGGGTGTCGGGTCGGATGGCACCTCGGGTCAATTCGTGACAGTAATAATTAGTAATAATTATTAATAATTGGTAATAATTACCAATAATTAGTAATAATTATTTATAATTATCATTAATCAAAAATAATTAGTCATAATTACTGATAATTACAAATAATTTTTAATAATTGGTAATAATTAGTAATAATTACCGATAATTGGTAATAATTGATAATAATTAGTAATAATTAATAATAACTACCAATAATTAGTAATAATTAATAATAAATACCAATAATTATTGATAATTAGTATTAATTAGTAATAATTGCAAATAATTATAAATAATTAACAATACTAAGTAATAATTTGAAATAATTAACAAAAATTAGTAATAATTATACAAATAATTAACAATAATTAGTAATAATTACCAATAATTAGTAACGATTAGTAATAATTAGTAATAATTAATAATAATTGTCAATAATTACCAATAAATACCAATAATTAGTAATAATTGGTAATATTTACCAATAATTTTTAATAATTAGTAATAATTCCTAATAATTCATAATAATTAATAATAATTACTAATAAATACCAATAATTAGTAATAATTACCAGTAATTGGTAATAATTTCCCATAATTACCAATAATTTGTAATAATTAGTAATAACTACCAATAATTAGCATTAATTAATTATAATTAGAAATAATTAATAATATTTATCAATAATTAGTAATAATTAACAATAATTAGTAATAGTTACCAAAAATTAGTAATAATTAACAATAATTAGTAATAATTAACAAAAAATAGTAATAATTAATGATGATTATCAAAAATTAGTAATAATTACAAATAATTACCAATAATTAGAAATAATTAGTAATAATTAGTAATAATTACAAATTATGACCAATAATTACTAATAATTAGCAATAATTGGTAATAATTAGTAATAATTACTGATAATTAGTAATAAGTAATCTTAATTAATGTAACACCTCGAGCTTCCATGATACGCTTCTCATTCAATAATGCAATAGCTTGTATTGTACGCAACTTCGAGTTCTAACACACCGCAACTAGTCAAAGTAGCCGTTATGAATAGTAATAACCACTTTTTCAATTTATAGAAATTTTATATTTCAAAATGGACTTCATTTTTATATTCCTAATATTGAAATTAGCCTATGTTTAATTTTTTGTAATTTTCTGAGAACTTCCAAATTTTTATGAATAGTGAAAAATACTTAAAACAACTTTTTTAATCAAAATAATTTATAGTGATAAGTTATACTATTGAGTGGTTTTAAAGTATAATTAGAATATATTTTTACCATTTTATCCAATGGTGTTCATTAGAATTAATTTCACTTTGAAATTGGACATAAACAATTGTCAATCTTTTGATATAAATTGTTTCTTAAAAACACGTTATTTGTTGTGACAGCGGGAATTAATTATAAAATTAATTAATGCAACTTATATGTTTGGAATTTCATAAAATAGACTTCATTTTTGAATTTGGAATATCAATCATAGCTTAGGGTGAAATTTTGGCATTGTTCTGAAAAACTTCAATTTTTGATGAATAGTGAAACCACTAAGTGGTAGTTAAATAACTGATTTTTCATTTAACTGAAATATTGCCACTTCTGTGTTTTGATTTTCAAAAATCCTACATACATGGTTTTCATTAAGAAGTAAAATTTGGTTCAATGAGATTAAAATAATTTCTGGTGAATAGTAACTTTTAAGTTCTTAATCGCGATTAGAGGTAATTAGTGTAGTTTAAGGTAAAAATAATGTTTTAATAATATGAGATGAGCTTGAAACATGTCCTACCCTCATTGGATGTTCCATGGCCGACCAAGACAATCCATGGGTCAACTTGGGGACCCCATGGAGCCACTTTAGTTGGAAAATGACATAAATACCTTTTATTTAATGTTAAAGTAAAAAAATGACACAAACATGAAATGTTTTACTAAAATAATTTTTACATGGGGTTATACAAGTCATATTTTTTACTATAAATAGTCATTGGAAAGATAAAAATATTTCCTACATCATAGTATTTTTTTTATAATTTTTAGACATTAAATAAATTAAATTATTTATGAAATCATGATGACGCAGCGATGACCTCATTATTTAACGATTTTAATAAAATGAAAAGATAATGTACAATCCAAGGCTTACACTTGTCCAAAGACTATTGTATGGGTAGATTTCGAACCCTTATCACCTTATACACGAATTATACAAGTGTGGGACCTTTATAATCTGAAAATAATTGTATAATAGAATAACATTTCATTACTTTCCAAAAGTTCCCCTCCTCTCCACTTATAAAAGGCCCCCACCACTCTCACCTTATTCACACCATCAAGCCATTTGGCTTGGACAACCTCTGACCAAATACTCTCCCAACATCCCTAACTTACTCCTAGAAGCCTCACTTTGTGAAGAATTCTTCCCAAGGAAGCCTTTGTCTCAAATCAAAAAGAGTTACCCGATTTTTAGGTAATGTCTTCTCTAATGTTGTTTTGTTTTATTTAGCTTCTCCAACCCCTTAAACTCTTTTTATTCCTTTCTTTTGTAACAACACCAGTATCTAAAATATACTAGGATGTTGTTATGATAAGTATTTGGTTTACACTCACACACACCTACATCTAATGGTTAAAGAACATACTGTTTCTGTGGATGGCGAATTTTTGCCTCACAAAACGATGATTGTTCAACACTCATATAACACCTCTAATGGTGGCCATTATGATGACACTATTTTTATATATTATATATGTTATGTTTTTGTTTTACTTATGATTTTGTATTTTTCATTTATGTCATGACTTTATGGTTTCCATTATGGGTAAACGTGATATTTTCATTTTAGGAAGTGCGGACTACCGCCCCCTCAAAGTGATTTGATTCATTAATAACATATGTGGGATGTATAAAGGATGGAGTAAATGGTATTATACACTATATTATACTGGAATTATATTATACCTTTATATAATTATGATTTCATTCCATTAAATACGAAATAGAAATGAAAGTAGTGTTCATGTGTACGTACGGCTTACCGTCTCCATGAACGGTGCATTTCATTTCTTACCCCTAAATGTTACGTAATATTAGGAATGAATGTATATACTGGATATATATGATATATATGATATCTAAATCATGAATATAATCCTAGATATAATGTATATTTCACCACATGAACAACCTGTAATTATAAGAAGTTTATTGTTGACTCAAGTACCAAAGATCGACAAAATGACCGTTATTAACTTAAATAATTACATAACGGTCATAACATTGTAATAAGTGATATAAAAAGGATAATGAAATTGAAAATGGTTCTTAATAAGTTAGATATTAACTCTAGTTTATTATTCAGGAGGTTAAAGAACGGTTGAGTCAAGTCGGACACAAGGTAAGGGAATTTCTTAACCCAATTTCCATTCTTTGGGTTAATCTCCTATTATCAAATTATGTCATGATATTATTATGTTATATATTGTATTTGTACTTTATTTATGTGTAATTATAGTAAATACACATAATAGATCTATTTTATTTAAAAAAATGATCTTTTTAAGGGAACTTCTTAACCCAACTTCCATTCTTTGGGTTAATCTCCTACTTTCAAATTATGTCATGATATTATTATGTCTTATTTTGTATTTTTACTTTATTTATGTGTACCTATAGCGAACATGCATAATAGATCTATTTTATTTTAAAAATGATCTTTTTAAGGACTTCGCCTCAATCTCCTTTCATTGAGGCATATTTGGTTTTATACACAATTTTCTTTTATACGGTGTATAAACCCCTTTGACTTTTACATTTATTCAAAAGGAATCTTTTTTATACGAAGTGTTTTACTAAACGAAAAAAAAGGGAACATTTTTATTTCCGTACATATGCGGCGACAACGACTTCTCCGCCGCCGTGACCATTATTTGAGTTTTGGCTGCCTCTACAAGCCATCATTTTTTTTAATGAAAAATAAATACAAAGTTTTAACTTTCTTTTATTTTGGTATTGAAAATGGTTTTGAAAGAGTTTTTATTATATCAATGTGTTGTATTGATATCTTGTGATTGAAATGTGGAAATTTTATGTTTCCTTTATGCATGTTTTATGTGATACGATTATGTTATGGTTTATGATATGTTTAAACCTATTCATATGAGGAATGCATTGGACTTAATAAGTGACAGGTGGAGCCCGCTATAGCTTCTCGATGCATCGGCAGGTCTCATGAGACATACTAGTGTCTTGGCACGAGGCCTTGACAAAATCTTATTGTAGACTTAGCACGAGGCCTTGGCTACGTGGTTATGATAGTCTGGCATTATGCATTCCATCATTATGAAAGTGGTTATTGATATTGCATGTGATTATTCGACCAGTAGAATATCCATGTGAGTAAGTAAATGGCATTATTTAATTTTATTTTTGCCATATTATGCTGAAGTTCAATTTTAAAAAGGATTTTGTTTTAGTTATACATTTCCTTAAATGTTAATGTTTATTTATGAAAGCTTCCGCAATATTGTTATCCTTACTGAGCATCTGAGCTCACCCCTTTCAATGTTTTAATATTTTCCAGGATGTGAAGAAGTATTTTAGAAATGACCTGCAGGGATAGTCAGAAGAGTATATGAGTGTGGACTATAAAGACTTTGTTATTAGTTTTTCACTTTATGATGTAATGTAACATTTATGAATGTATCTAGTGTTTCCAAGGCTACTAAACTAATCGGTCTTTCGAGACTTGATCTTTTGTGATCATGTCAATGTTATGAAGTAATGCACCGACTCTGGGTAGCTGGGGTCAGGGCATTACAGTTGGTATCAGTGGCAGTTTAGTACTAACCTTGGAAGCTAGATTTAGATAAACTCTGATTAGAGCACATAGCCCGAGGATAGACTTTGAGGATTAGTATAGAAAAACTTCCTAGAATTTTGGTATTATAGAGATTTTGTGAGTTTTCCAAGCAATACATCCCTGTCTAGATACGAGCAGGTAGAGACGGATCTGGCACAGATGTACCTAGGTGTAAAACCCGAAAACACCGCTTTGAGCTAGACTCGAACGGGAACTGGTGCACGACAACGGGCCTTGCTACACTCTTGGTTACGACACTCCTGGGGGATATTCTTAGGATAATTCACATTTTCTTTACAAACCACTATGAAGGGTTATGAGTATATACTTCCTAAAAGAAAACATTTTTTATGATTATGGATTATATCCATAAATAGTTCAATTTATTATAAGTGTTTTCAAGTTTTTTATTATGTATTTCAATTCATAAACTAACCTAGTTTATGGCATTGTATAGAAATGGCGCCCAGTAGAAGGAATGTGAACTCCATCAATACGTATGATCCAAAGAGTAAGAAGGATCATATGTTTCATGGTATTAAGCCAAAATTTAGAATGGAAATAGTCTCCCATGTGTTATCAACATATGAAGAAATAGTATCATGTGTTAATAAGATAAGTAGAGAATTCTCTGAGTCGTATGGATTTGAAGGGATGAAAGAGAAGAAAAGGATGGAAGAGAGAATGATGGATAAAGGGATGAGGGAAAATAAGAATTTTCCAATATGGTAAGAAACACCTTGGAATTTGCCTGAAGGGAATGTGAGTTTGTTATAAGTATGGAGAAAAAGGACACCAAGTGTGTGACTGCAAGGGTAAGAAAAAGGTTTCAAATGTACAATGTTTCATCTGTAAGGAGTGGGGACACTACGCAAACCAATGTTCAAATCATCCGAGTATGCCCCAAATGATGTTATTTGATAATAATCAAGTTATGATACTACCAAAGATGAGGAGGAATGATTAGAGTTCTTATGTTGTTATTAAATAATTTTGTCATTTGAGTGTTGTATCAATGATGCACTGGTTATAATAATTATGGAGTATATAAGGATTGTACTGCAGTATTATTTCATCAAGGACTTGAGATTGTGTGGAACCAAGAAAAGTGACTCCACAGTAGGTTAAATTTTTGGAAAATATATGGTTGAGAGAAAGATAAACCATAATATGGTTCTGATATCGAGATAGTGATTTTGGAATAAGACATGATTGATTCGGATAAATTATGTTGGATATTCTTAACATCCTTGAAACTGATTAATGATTTGTATACATTTTTTGATAGGAGTATATCTAGTTTTCTATAAGGAATAAGGGATCATGAATGTAATAAATAAGGATTTATGGTAATACATTATGTTACAGTGTTTTACAAGAATACATGATGAAGGTGTTCACATGTTGTTACGCAGAAAAAAAAAAGGAGCTTCATTATGTTTACCTTCCTCATAAAATCTGTACTGTGAGTTGGATAGAAGTATTTTGGATAACTATAAAGGTTGGAATGGATTATATTTTACATTGGATACTATTGTTAAGGTTATTTTTGGATATTTATAAAAAGGACAACACACAGACCGAGTGACAACCCATCGCGTCGGACAAAGCTGTGGGAATCGAACCCACAACCATAGTGCGATTGGGATTAATCGCCTACCACTGGACTACGTGAAGTCCCTGGTTTTTAAAAAATAGTTTTTCTAATCTAAATGGTATGTGTTAAAATTTGGAACCTTATACAATTAGGATAAGTATAATATTTTTGAGTTCTATTATCTTTTTGATTGAAAGATGAGTTGAAGGTTGAAACTCTAATTGTCAAGCATAAATATATATATACCTATCTCTTATTCAATGAATAAATTAATTCTTAAACTTTAGTAAAGGGATATTAAAACAAAAAAAATGTGTTATCCTAATACCTTATGTCTTATTAAACTGATGATATTTTAAATCAACATAGATTGAAGGCTTTGAGGCCCTCAATTTGACAGTTGATTGTGATTGATGACCTCAATCACTCCCTACAAATATTTACATTTTTCCTCCAATTATATGTCTCTAATTTCCACCAATGTTCTCCTTATCGAGATCATAATTTGGTGGTGAATTTTTTATTTCCATTTCCCTCTTATTAAGACTAAATTTTATTAGCCTTATTTCCGATGTGGGTTTTCCACAAAGGTATTTTCTATTTTCAACCTTTTATTTTCTAAGAAAATTTTCAAATTCCAAGGACGCAATTTATTGAAGGAGGGGAGAATGTAACACCCCGATCTTCCATGATACGCTTCTCATTCAATAATGCAATAGCTTGCATTGTACGCAACTTCGAGTTCTAACACACCGCAACTAATCAAAGTAGCCGTTATGAATAGTAATAACCACTTTTTAAATTTATAGAAATTTTATATTTCAAAATGGACTTCATTTTTGTATTCCTAATATTTAAATTAGCCTATGTTGAATTTTTTGTAATTTTCTGAGAACTTCCAAATTTTTATGAATAGTGAAAAATACTTAAAACAACTTTTTTAATAAAAATAATTTATAGTGATAAGTTATACTATTGAGTGGTTTTAAAGTATAATTATAATATATTTTTACCATTTTATCCAATGGTGTTCATTATAATTAATTTCACTTTGAAATTGGACATAAACAATTGTCAATCTTTTGATATAAATTGTTTCTTAAAAACACGCTATTTGTTGTGACAGCGGGAATTAATTATAAAATTAATTAATTCAACTTATATTTTTGGAATTTCATAAAATAGACTTCATTTTTGAATTCGGAATATCAATTATAGCTTAGGGTGAAATTTTGGCATTGTTCTGAAAAACTTCAATTTTTGATGAATAGTGAAACCACTAAGTGGTAGTTAAATAACTGATTTTTCGTTTAAATGAAATATTACCACTTCTGTGTTTTGATTTTCAAAAATCCGACATACATGGTTGTCATTAATAAGTAAAATTTGGTTCAATGAGATTAAAATAATTTTTGTTGAATAGTAACTTTTAAGTTCTTAATCGCGATTAGAGGTAATTAGTGTAGTTTAAGGTAAAAATAATGTTTTAATAATATGAGATGAGCTTGACACATGTCCTACCCTCATTGGATGTTCCATGGCCGACCAAGACAATCTATGGGTCAACTTGGGGACCCCATGGAGCCACTTTAGTTGGAAAATGACATAAATACCTTTTATTTAATGTTAAAGTAAAAAAATGACACAAACATGAAATGTTTTACTAAAACAATTTTTACATGGGGTTATACAAGTCATATTTTTTACTATAAATAGTAATTGGAAAGATAAAAATATTTCCTACATCATAGTATTTTTTTTATAACTTTTAGACATTAAATAAATTAAATTATTTATGAAATCATGATGAAGCAGCGATGACCTCATTATTTAACGATTTTAATAAAATGAAAAGATAATGTACAATCCAAGGCTTACACTTGTCCAAAGACTATTGGATGGGTATATTTCAAACCATTATCACCTTAGACACGAATTATACAAGTTTGGGACCTTTAGAATCCGAAAAGCATTGTATAATAGAATAACATTTCATTACTTTCCAAAAGTTCCCCTCCTCTCCACTTATAAAAGGCCCCCACCACTCCCACCTTATTCACACCTTCAAGACATTTGGCTCGGCCAAACTCTGCCCAAATACTCTCCCAACATCCCTCACTTACTCCTAGAAGCCTCACTTTGGGAATAATTCTTCCCAACGAAGCCTTTGTCTCAAATCAAAAAGAGTTACCCAATTTTTAGGTAATGTCTTCTCTAATGTTGTTTTGTTTTATTTAGCTTCTCCAACCCCTTAAACTCTTTTTATTCCTTTATTTTGTAACAAAACCAGTATCTACAATATACTAGGATGTTGTTATGATAAGTATTTGGTTTACACTCACACACACCTATATCTAATGGTTAAAGAACATACTGTTTCTGTGGATGGCGAATTTTTGCCTCACGAAATGATGATTGTTCAACACTCATATAACACCTCTAATGGTGGCCATTATGATGACACTATTTTTATATATGATATATGTTATGTTTTTTTTTTCCTTATGATTTTTTATTTTTCATTTATGGAATACCTTTATGGTTTCCATTATGGGTAAACGCGATATTTTCATTTTAGGAAGTGCGGACTACCACCCCTCAAAGTGATTTGATTCGTTAATACCATATGTGGGATGTATAAAGGATGGGGTAAATGGAATTATATTATACCTTTATATAATTATGATTTAATTCCATTAAATACGAAATATAAATGAAAGTAGCGTTCATGCATACGTACGGCTTACCGTCTCCATGAACGGTGCATTTCATTTCTTACCCCTAAATGTTACGTAATATTATGAATGAATGTATATACTGGATATATATGATATATATGATATCTACATCATGAATATAATCCTATATATAATGGATATTTCACCACATGAACAACTTGTAATTATAAGAAGTTTATTGTTGACTCAAGTACCAAAGATCGACAAAACGACCGTTATTAACTTAAATAATTACATAACGGTCATAACATTGTAATAAGTGATATAAAAAGGATAATGAAATTTAAAATGGTTCTTAATAAGGTATATATTAACTCTAGTTTATTATTCAGGAGGTTAAAGAACGGTTGAGTCAAGTCGGACACGAGGTAAGGGAATTTCTTAACCCAATTTCCATTCTTTGGGTTAATCTCCTATTATCAAATTATGTCATGATATTATTATGTGCTATCTTGTATTTGTACTTTATTTATGTGTACTTATAGTAAATACACATAATAGATATATTTTATTTAAAAAATGATCTTTGTAAGGGAACTTCTTAACCCAACTTCCATTATTTGGGTTAATATCCTACTTTCAAATTATGTCATGATATTATTATGTCTTATTTTGTATTTTTACTTTCTGTATGTGTACCTATAGTGAATACACATAATAGATCTATTTTATTTTAAAAATGATCTTTTTAAGGACTTCATCTCAATCTCCTTTCATTGAGGAATATTTGGTTTTATACATAATTTTCTTTTATACGGTGTATAAACCCCTTTGACTTTTACATTTATTCAAAAGGAATCTTTTTATACGAAGAGTTTTACTAAATGACAAAAAGGGAACGTTTTTCTTTCCGTACATATGCGGTGACAACGACTTCTCCGCCGTCGTGACCATTATTTGAGTTTCGGCTGCCTCTACAAGCGATCATTTTTTAATGAAAAATAAATACAAAGTTTTAACTTTCTTTTATTTTGGTATTGAAAATGGTTTTGAAAACGTTTTTATTATATCAATGTGTTGTATTGATATCTTGTGATTGAAATGTGGAAATTTTATGTTTCCTTTATGCATGTTTTATGTGATATGATTATGTTATGGTTTATGATATGTTTAAACCTATTCATATGAGGAATGCATTGGACTTAATAAGTGACGGGTGGAGCCCGCTATAGCTCCTCGATGCATCGGCAGGTCTCATGAGACATACTAGTGTCTTGGCACGAGGCCTTGACAAAATCTTATTGTAGACTTGGCATGAGGCCTTGGCTACGTGGTTATGATAGTCTGGCATTATGCATTCCATCATTATGAAAGTGGTTATTGATATTGCATGTGATTATTCGACCAGTAGAATATCCATGTAAGTAAATGGCATTATTTAATTTTATTTTTGACATATTATGCTGAAGTTCAAGTTTAAAAAGGCTTTTGTTTTAGTTATACATTGCCTTAAATGTTAATGTTTATTTATGAAAGCTTCCGCAATATTTTTATCCTTACTGAGCATCTAAGCTCACCCCTTTCAATGTTTTAATATTTTCCAGGATGTGAAGAAGTATTTTAGGAATGACCTGCAGGGATAGTCAGAAGAGGATATGAGTGTGGAATATGAAGAATTTGTTATTAGTTTTTCACTTTATGATGTAATGTAACATTTATGAATGTATCTAGTGTTTCCAAGGCTACTAAACTAATCGTTCTTTCGAGACTTGATCTTTTGTGATCATGCCAATGTTACGAAGTAATGCACCGACTCTGGGTAGCTGGGGTCAGGGCGTTACAATTAACAATAATTAGTAATAAATAACAATAATTACTAATAATTACTAATAATTAGTAATAATTATCAATAACTAGTAATGATTAGTAATAATCAATGAAAATTAGTAATAATTAAAAAAATAACTAATGGTTAGTAATAATTTACAAAAAAATTGTAATGATTAACAGAAATTAGTACTAATTAGTAATAATTATCAATAACTACCAATAATTGTTAATAACTACCAATAATTAGTAATGATTAGAAATAATTAGAAATAATTAGTAATAATTATAATTAATTAATAATAATTAGTAATAATTAATAATAATTATCAATAATTACCAATAATTAGTAATAATTAACTATAATTACCAATAATTATCAATAATTACCTATAATTATCAACAGTTACCAATAATTACCAATAATTAGTAATAATTGCTAATAATTAGTTATAATTACCATTGATTACTGATAATTATAGATAATTTCTGATAATTTTTTATAAATGGTAATAATTTTTTATAGATGGTAATAATTACCAATATTTGGTAATAATTAGAAATAGTTGTTAATAAATAGTAGTAATTATCGATAAATAGTGATAATTAGTGATAATTAGTAATAGTTTTGATAGTTGGTAGTAATTTGTAATCATTTGTATTAATTTGTAATAATTAGAATGCAATCTTTTTTCACTATTATTTTTTTGGTTAGTAATAATTTATGATATTTAGTTGTAATTACCAAAAATTATAAATTTTTGGTAATGGTTACAAGTAATTTGAAATTTTATGATTTTATGTTTTTTTTCTTAGATCATCCCCTCCTATTAGATTAATCATAAACAATATTTTTATTTTTTATTTTTTAGAAAAATATAGAACAATTATAAAACATTTTTTATTAAAATATCGTGATTAGATAAATAATCATAGAAATTCAACGGTCTTGGTATAAATTATGTATATATTGAGGGTGTTAAAAATTTTGTATCATTTTCATCATCAAAACAAGAATTTGTTTCAGAAGGGATAATTAAGTATCCATGTAAGAAATGTGATCTGGGGAGATTTCAAACATTTGAAAGCATTGAGGTTCATCGATTTCACTTTAATTTTCGGAAAGATTATATTTTTTAGTATCAATATGGTGAACGTGATTCAAGAAAAGATACAAATAATTTTATTTGAGATCCATCACGGTTTCAAACTTTAGTACACAAGGTTTTTGGTCCTTCTTTTCAAAAAATAGAAACTTAGAATGATGATTCAACTCCTGAGTTAGAACCATCTCAATTTTTTGAGTTACTAAAATATGTTGAGGATGCCTTATATTTTAGTTGAATGCTAATCAAATTTGAATCATTTACTAAATTTATGGATATTAGATCAAATAATGGAATGTCAAATAGTTATTTTAATCAGATATTCTCTTTGTTTAAATCACTATTATTGGGTCTTGGTTATCAGAAGATCCATTCATGTTCAAATGATTTCATCCTATATTATGGTGAAAATGAGTCGTTAGTTAATTTTATTAAATGGTACAATCGAGGTACAAATATGTGTGATAAGGTAAGTCTATATTTTTTTCCCTTTAAACATTTTTGGTGTTTCCTAACACATTATCATTGATGACATGGTGTAGATCCAATATTTCCACCATTAAAAGATTAAATCATCCTTGTGATGGTGATTCATGGAAATATTTTGATTAGGTGCATCTAAATTTTTCTTCATAAGCTCATAACATGCGATTGGGTCTTTTTACTGATGGTTTATATCCATTTTGTTCCTAAAATAGTCACTATTCTTGTTGGGCCATCTTTATTTCTTCATATACTGTACCTCCTTTTATTTTGATGAATGAACCATATATCTTTTTGAATTTAATAATTCTAGGACATCCAAAAAAATAATATTGATATTTATTTAAATCCATTGATTGATGATTTAAATTTATTTTAGAGTAATGGTTTCAGTACATTTGATGTTGTTTCAAAATATAATTTCATAATAAAAGTTGGATTAATGTGGAAAATTAGTGACTTCCCAGTGTATGGAATATTATCTGGATGAAGTAAACATGGTCTAAAATCATGTCCATATTGTATAAGTGATAGAAAATAATTTATGCTTATCAATGGAATAAAATATTATTTTTTGATTGTCATCATAGATTTATTCCTATAAACCATCCTTTCTAAAGGAATAGAAATAATTTCAAAAAAGGTACAATTGAAAGAGATGGACCACCAGTAATGATCTCAGGTATTTATTTAAAATCTATTGTCACTTCATTGCCTCCTATTACCTTTGGACCAACTATAAACCAAAAAAATAGATGGCTTTGGTAAATACCAAAATTGGATAAAACATATTATTTTTTTGTATCTACCATATTGGTTGAATTTTTTGGTTTTTCACAAGTTATATGTCATGCATATTGAGAAGAACTATTTTGAAAACATATTTTATATAGTTTTGGACACACCTGGTAAGACTAAATATAGTATAAAGGAATGATTAGATCTTGTTAAAATTTGTATTCATATAGAACTTGAGTTATTTAAAAATGACAGATCATGGAAGTTAATGAATCCAAAAGTAGCTTATATAGTTTAAAAAGAAAATTCTTTATTATTTTTTTAGTGGATTTTGGATTTGAGATTACATGGTTATGTTTCCAATTTGGCTCAATGTGTCAAAATGGTAATATTACCATATTAAAAAGTCATAATTTTCATGTTATAATGTGAATACTATTACTGATTATTCTTATAGGTTTGTTAAATTCTTATACTTAGGATACACTGGAAGAAATATCATATATTTTCTAATACATTTTTGAAACAATATCAAAATATGATGCACTAAGTAGTTTATAGCAAGGTATTGTTTTAATTTTATGTAAATTGGAAAAAAAATCATCAACTTTATTTGATTCAATGGAAGATTTAATATTTCATTTGTTGTATAAAGAAAAATGTGGAGGAATAATTTGATGGATTTACCTATATTAATGGTGCATGAAAAAATTGAAAAAAAAAGGTATGTGACAAAGCATCAGTTGAAGGGTCAATTGTAGGAGTGTATTATCAAGAGGAAATTTTGTTTTTCCGCTCTAATTATTTTCAACCTATATATCCTTCAAAAGATAATATAATTGGTTGAAATGAGAGAAATATTGATTATGAAATGAACCATAAATTATTAGTTTTTAATTATCCTAAACTTTTCTTTGGTGGAGTTTATGAATGATGGATTTCAGATAATTAACACCACAAAGTACATACATATGCTCTGCTCAATTATAAAGAAATGACATGATTTGTATAGTGAGTTCTACTTTCACCTATTTTTTTAAAGTAAATTAATATTATTTCATTTTTATATTATATAATGATCATATCAAGAAATAGTTACCAGAAATAACTTCAACTTCTCTTAAATAATTTCGGGAATGTAATTTTCCCTACTGGTTTTGAAGATTGGTAAAGTAAATTGTTTATGGTTGAATATATGAAATCAATTTATTATATCTTATATTATTATTTTTTCAATTTTTTAGGTATTATAACATGTAGATAAAATTGATAATCAATTATGTGTATTGATTAACACACTATCCAAATTGGTTAAATCTTATAATGCATATATAGTTAATGGTTTTTTATTTCATAAATGCGCATATGGTGAATCAAAAAATAATGAATAGTGGTGTTTTCTTAAAAATATCTCATCATAGAGAAAGTGAATTTAAATTTTATGTCATGGTAGATGAAATAATTGAGTTATGTTATCTGAGACAAAATTATGTAACAATGTTTAAATGTTATTGGTTTGATATTGATAGAGGCTTGTGTGTTCATCCATGCCATGGAATCAATGATATTAAATATAAAAGTCTTCTTATAATAAATTAACCATTTATGTTGGCTCATCAATATTATAAAATTTATTATGAAAATTATTGTGCTTATTTAAGAGATTTAATTAACTAGTGGAGCATTATAAAAATAAAATATCATGAAAATCAGTTTATGAAAAGTGAATGTGGTTCTGGTGAAGTGCAAGGAATTGAAATTTTTAAATAGAAACTCCAAATACATATTTTATATGAATAAATACAAATATTTATGATGAAACCCCATAGTTATAGGCTGATTGTGTTGATAATTTTTATGATGCAATAAATGAATTTGAAATAGAAAGAAATGATGAAGTTGAGTATCCTATAGAAATTGATGATGTTGATGAGGAATATGAAGATATTGAGACCATTGGATATGAATATGAGGATTAAAATGAATAATGATGCAATTACATTCTCGTTATATTCATAATTAATATATAATACCCATTTTCAATTATTTGTACACAATATTATTTTTATGTTTTAAATGGATTTCAATGATTTCGATGATATTTTATGTACCCTCAAAAAAATTTTGCTTCCTGGTGATAAGTCTTATACCTCATCATATGACCTAAAAGTATATTCCAATTTATTGTCGACTCAAAGGGGTCGTGGTCTAGCAATATTGACAATTCTCTGCCCTATTCCTAAGAGATTTCCACATCTTGATTTCTATCCACACATACATAAGTATGTCCAGTTGTGTATTTTTGTTAATTTTTATTAATTATCATTAATTTTTATTAATTTATTTATGTACTAATTTTTTGATTATTTTTTATTTTTCTCAATAATTTTTTACATATAGTTGTTGGACAAGGGGTGCGACTCTACAAAATTATTTTTCCAGGCCATGGGTGATTTGGGATCATATTTCCATTAATGTTCATCATCGCATGTTTAATCATCAGATGGTATGTAAATAAATAATATTTATTTTAAAATTTATTTAATTATTAACTTTATATTATTAATTATTTGTAGGTTTTATAGTGTCATATCAAAGATAGAATGAGAGTCACTATCTGAGAGTCCTGAGAGATCTATATGTGTGAGAATTGGCACCCATTTTTTGCACAATCTAAAAAATAAATCCATGAAGAAATATGGAACCATGATGTTTTATCAATCCTGCTACAACCATCAAGATGATTACATCTCATATCATGTTTAGGATATATTGTGATTCTATTGGATGGGATACAGTTTTCAAAGGAGATCATCATTTGGATGGCATAATAAGGGGAGACCGGAGATTATTCATAGAGTTGGTAGTCGTACATTTACTATTTATAAATGACATATGGTGGGTAATTTTATTTAATAATTTATATATAATTTAAATGTAAAATGTTTATTTTATATTCATATAGTAATTTGGTTATCCTGATGTTATGGAGTTCGGTGTTTTTAAGAAGATGTACACTGATCCTACCACTGGAGAGATTTCTAGTGGATGACAGCATTATATTGTGGTCAGTATAATTTTCTTATTTTTAAAATTAATTGAAATTAATATTTTAACTATTTTAATTTCAAATCACATATTAAGAAGGCATATGAGGCTAAAACTTCTCACACACATGATGAGAGTCGGGTTGAGACTGAGGGTCAATATAATAATGTTCTAGGATTTGATGAAGTAGCTTGGATATAGGTGACTTAGTATGGTATCAAGAAAGGCTGATTTGTTGGTATCAGTTCTCGATTGATGTCTACCAATTATTATGGCACTACTACATAGTATTCATCCAACTCAATAGGATTATTTTCCAAGTCGTTATTGTTTGTATGTAGAGTATGAAGAGAATTTGTGAGATTATAATAAGGTTATAGAGATCCTGTGTAAAGAGCATGAGAAGCTTCATTGACTCTAGCTGTAGTAGAAGTAGTGACATCGATGGCAGGATCAGCAGCATGAGAAGATGGTGGAGTAAATGTGATTAATTACACGGGGTATAGGGATGGAGTTCCATCCAATTGGTCCTCCAGATGATCCACCACCTCCATAGTTATTGATCATATATTTTTTGAAAAACATGTTATGATGAGTTTTGGATGAGCATATTATGTGTAATATAAAAATTAATTCATATTTACTCAGTTTTATATATATGTTTTTTTTAATTTGTTTTATGTTTTTTAATGTTTTTTTTAATTTTCTTTGTTTTTTTATTTTTTTTAGTTTTCTTGAGATGGGATAGTATTTTCATCACAATAGATTATTTTCAATGGAATAGGAATCAAAACTCATACAATTAATGTAATTTTCATTGGAAGTTCATATTTATCCTTGCACCGATAGATAATAATAGGTTGGTTTGGAATATCAAATGTGACTTCCCTTACTCAAAAATTGATATGGGGTTTATATAATTAAAGTCAATTTAGGACTAAAAAAATATCAAACTCTACTAGAGGAAGAATTACAATATTTTAAATAAGTATATTCCCAAAAACTTCAATCTGATAAGAATCATATAATTGAAATTAAATCATCATAATATTATAATATTTCACTGCTAATTCAATATCTAATCATTAAGGATATGAATTAAAATTTCTAGAGACTTTTCATGATATAAGGGAATTCATATAACTTACCTAAAATATGATACTTCAAATTTGAGCATACTTGTCACCACCTCAAATTCACTATTCTATCTTCAATCCCTTAGTAAAACCAAAATTTTTATCATGACCATAAATCATCATTAATCATAGTGATCAATCATATAATCATGAAAATATTTTATAGGATTTTTAAACCATGACATATTATTTTCAATCTATGACACCTTAGGTTTAACCTCGGTTATCCATGGTCAATATCTATTCAAATCCTTTATAACGGATCATAAATAAAATTTGAATTAACCTACACATATCCCCTATGAGTGTGTATAAAAGTGTACAGTATTAGGCCCATTCATCATATACTAGTGATGGTCGAGTTAATACCTAATCTTCCTCATTCATATTTGTTACCCTTAGGTGCATATATACAACAACCAAATCCACTTACTATTATCTAGATAGGGGTGTATTTTATATAAAAAACGCACTCCTTTATTTACCATAAATTAGAAAATTATCTTATATATAGGTTTATCCTAAGGGTTTTCACTAAAATTTTCTTATCCTATAGTTTCCAAAAGTAACTAGACCTTTTTCTGAAACTAACTATATTGACCCATACTTTTCATACATAAATTTTACATCTTGTTGAATTAATGTTCATTACATAACATTATAATCAATTCCAAAACTGTAAAGGTTTAGTGTCTTTAGAAACTTGGATACCTAAAAAACTAGTACATAAGTGATCTACATCATCTCCCACTTAGTACATCATAGTTAGAACCCTGATTAGACACCCCTTAATAAAAACCTTTCTTCATATCCTGGGGAAAAGAAAACATAGTAAAGGTTGATATCAGATTCTCAGTAAGGGTAAACAAGGGAGTTATCAATAATCATTTAGACATAAAATGACCATAAGGGTGTGATAAATGAGATTAACCTTTGAAAACCATACCTATAAATTATTAGATCATAAACATGAGCCATTGAATAAATCTTGGTAATTCATAAGACATGAATCATAAAGTAATCAAATAACATGATCCATGAGAACATAAAATTAGCATAATATTATATCATAAAGGAGTGGAATAGTGTGCAGAATAGTCATAATCATAGAAATATTATTTCAAGGATACCCACTAAGACATTTATAACATGTTATTATTAAGATAAATTCTTTTGTACCTACTTAGGGACTGAGATAACCACTTGTGTTCTCTCTTTTAGGCTTGGGATAACCTCTCATGTACCCTCTTTCAGGCTTGGGATAACCTCTCGTGTACCCTATTTCAAGATTGGGATAACCTCACATGTTCCTTTTGAGATCATAGAACATTAATTGTTACCCAATTCATTATAGGGATATATAATTTCTGTCCCAACCAACAGATAATCATAATCTATTCATATATATGTCACAAGATCATAAAACATTTACATATCATTATATATTCACCTGTGGAAAATAAATGGTTTTCATAAACATCTCATAATCATAATCATAAACCATATAGAGAAATAATAAGGATGTTATCATTGGATTATATCCCCAATAAATCATAAGTAATATCAAAGGATGTTATGATAGATTAAAAATGTCTTTAAATATCAATTGAACATTTCTTGAGGAAAATAACATTTTTATCTTGAAATCACTTATTTATAATCCAAAAATTTTAAAAATATTAAAGAAAACATTTTATTTGAAAGTAAAAATGGAAAATTAAAAAGTAATCTTCAAATAATTGAGCACTCGTAGCATTGGTAAATCCCATTCATTCTAGGTATGTTAAAACAAAAATTCCTTTTGAATTTTCAGCAAAGAGTTAAAAGTACCTCATTCAGAAAACTACAAGAAGATTCATTTGAAAAGATTTTATAGAAAGTAAAACATGGGTAAAAATGACTTTAAAAAATCATATGATAATATCAAAAAAATTATTCAAACAATTTTAAATAAAATATGAATGTAAAAGAAAAATATTTTTTACCAAAGAAGAAATAAATTATGTTTTTCTTAAAAATATTTTCATTGTTATTTCAAGTACCAAAGAGGGGAAAATGGTACTATTAGTTGAAAAAATCATGTATAACCAAATTATAATAAAATTAAATGGGTTTATTATAAAATGATCATATAATTTCCTTCAATGTAAATTCAAGCATAAACAATCCCAATTAAAGTGATATTAAAACATAAATCCCTTACTGCTTTAGTAATCTATGAATTAAACCCACATGAAAGATATAAACTTATATGGATTTTTAAATAACCATAATTTTTATGATAATCATCATAAAATACATCCATGGGAATTATATTCACTACACAAAATAAACAAGTGGTGAATATGGCATGTCTCCTAAAAATAAAAGTGAGGCAAGAAATCCCATGACTTCAAGTTCATCTTGCCTCAAAAATAATCTAAAAACGTGTATAATGAATTTAAATATAATTATATATAATAATAATGTATTAACTTATAATATCATATATTATCCACTTATAATAATTCAACACCCATTTATTGATAATTCCTTATTAAAATCGTCATTTTGAGGGGTTAAGTGTTTTGTTTTTCATGGGAGTTTCAATTTAGAAATTCATGTCTTTGTACTTTGATTATAGTTACATAATCTACATAATTTTATTTATGATATAAATATAATATATATTCATTATATAAATATTTTTAATCATCCGTGTTTTGAGCATATATTGATTCAACAATTTTGGTAATATCTTTTTGGTTTTTGATATTCACAAACACCCGCATTTAGGTTTCTAATGAGTTTAATTTAAGTGACCTTTCAGGAAATTATTATTCATTGGAATACTAATTTTATAATTATATTCAAGTCATTTTTCCATGAGGAATATTCATCAAGGTATTCGGAATGCGTTTTTAGCATATTCTGGAAACATTGTTCATACACTACGTTGGTAAGTGTAGCGCAAGGAATGTACCCTATGTTAAGAACAATGTGTATTGTTCAAGAACCCTACATTGTTAGGAAAGTATGGATTAACAACCCTATGTTTGTATAGAACCCTATGTTTTAGGAAATGAATTTATGGAATATCAACCCTACATTATCAACCCTACATTTCCAGCCCTATGTTTGATATTTTATCATCA
Source organism: Viscum album (assembly GCA_963277665.1). Taxonomy (NCBI): domain Eukaryota; kingdom Viridiplantae; phylum Streptophyta; class Magnoliopsida; order Santalales; family Viscaceae; genus Viscum; species Viscum album. Next base: position 2,126,983,300 of record OY728130.1, on the reverse strand, counting down.
CATGGAGGAACTCTATGTTTGAGTATTAAATAATGGGGTTTTAAATCCATGATATTGTCTATGATTTTTTCAATGGTCCAAACTAAATAATATATCCTTTCAAATGTTTTTTATGACCGATTCAAAGGCTCATTATAATTTTTTAAAGGCTCGTTTTCAATGGATTAAATCGTTTCTATTATTATGGGAATTTATGACACTCTTGAAAGAATTTGAATTCAAATATTAACAATTTATTATGTGATATTTCTAGAGCTAGTTTGACCTAGATTTAGTTGACCTACTATATAAATATCAAGGTTCTCTTCATTGAGAAAATAATGATAGATTTATATATAGACAGAAATATTGACAAATATATAGAGGAGTTATACATAAGAAAAATTTGTGTGTCATTGCCTTCAGAGCTACACTTTGGAGACATACATTTTTTGATCTATCAGATCAAGTAGCTATTGTTGGTTTCATTGCTACTACACGTTATTGTTATATATTTTTCTACAAAAATGATGATTTATTTTTTGAAGATAAACTTTGGATACATACATGTTTAAACATCTATATGGTGTTTTATTTGTTTCTATTTGTATAAATTCTATGAAAAGTTGAAGATGTATTTGTATTTGTGATATTCTAAAGATCTTATTTCATTTTTCAGTTGATACTGAAATCTGTGAAGTTCAAACTGTACCATTCAAAAACTAAAACTCTTTTAATTTATTGGAGTTTCAACAGCTCGTTCTCAATTATGATTAAGTGTTACCCTATTACACTAATTTTTGGATTTACGGTTCCCCATAAAATAACCAAAAGGATTTTTTAAGTCTTATTATAAGGTGTAAACTACTTATACTTAGTTGTGGATTTAAAGGTCTTAGGATAATAGGATCTGATATTATAATAACCAATCTCATTTAGGTGAGTGTTGGTGGAGTGTATTGAGGAATCTTTGTGCCCCAATCCACTATACATCATTATGTTAATTTCATTTATTTATTTTCCACTGATTTTTCATTTTGAGAGAAGTAAAGGTTCACTTAATAACAAGAAAAGTGTGAAAAAATCATCAAAGTTTTTGAAGTGCACAATTTAATCCCTCTATTGTGTCTTTTTCTTCATTATAAACATCCTGACCTAACAATTGGTATCAAAGGAAGTGCTCTTATATTATATTTTATTTTTTGAAAAAAAAAATCCTATCCTATATCAACATGGTATATCATAAAATTTTGATGGATTTAACAATCCTGAGTTAAAAATTCAGGTGAAGACATCTTGAAATGGGTGATTCTAGAGAAGGTAAGTCAATGATCCATGATCTTTATTTTAATAGTGACAATTATGGATGTTGGAAAGCCCGTATGATCATCTATTTGAAAAATCTTATAATAAGGGTTTATTTTAAGGCTGTTAAGTCTTACGAGATTCCTAAAGATGAATTGGAAGATTGGAATAATGATCAAGAAAGAGAATATGATCTCAATTCCAAAGCTATGAATGAAATTTTGTTTGGTTTAGGATATTATGAATTCAATCAAGTATCATAATTTCATACTTTATATGAGATGTGGCAGACTATTTTTGTTGCCTATAAAGGAACAAAAAATATCATATAATTAAGGTATGATACTGTGAAACTAAAGTTTGATACATTCAAAATGTTTGAGGATAAAACTATCACTAAAATGATTGGAATATTGATATAGATTGTCAAAAATATTACCGCTTTAGGATATTCAATTGCACAGTCAAATCAAGCATTTAAAGTACTTAGAGTACTACCTGTAAAGTGGAATGGAATATTAGTAGTTATACCTCAATCCACACCTGTGGAGAATTTATATATAAAGTAATTGATTTGAACTTTAATAATGTACGAAAGTGAGATGTAGGTTGAAGCTAGGAAACATACTTTACATAAATAAGGTTCTCTTAAAATCACTATGGATGAATCGTCTGATTCATGTCATCCATATTTGAATAAAGATTTATCAGATCTAGCTGGTAAATTTTAAAAGTTGTACATAAAGAAAAAAGAAATGGATTAGAGAAAATTGATGTTGTGATTGCAAGAAAAAGGTCATATAAAGGATAATTTTCCTTTACTCAAAGCACAAAGAAAATATAATGACAAGATACAAGTCAATAAAAACGAAAAATCTACTTAGAGTAATACTTCTAGTTCACATGATGAATCGTCTACAGATTCTGAGGCTGATCATAAATGACAAATGGTATGTCTTATGTCTCACGCTAATAATGAGTTACAGTCATCTTGTTCTCAAAATAATAGTTGTGAAAAACTATCTTATGATGAGTTAAATAGATATTTCTTTATATTATAAGATAAATATGAGTCTTTAAATAAAGAATATAGAAAAAATAGAAAAATATATGATATTATTATATTGGATACCGTAATTCCCTGACCCTAAAATCCTAGAGTTGGTGCATTATTTTAATTCATTGGCATGATTACAAGGAATCAAATCCCAAAGTACCAATCAGTTTAACAGTCTTGGAAAATAGATTACATACATGAAATTTATATTAAAATTCAAAACATAAAATACAACATTTATAATACTTTGAGAATGCCATTATTCTCCTAGATTAACCCTGTATATAAATCATAAAACACTTCTTGGAATCCTGGGAAAATAAAACATAATAAAGGGGTGATCTCATATGCTCAGTAAAGTTAAACAATATAGCAGAAGCTTTCATAAATAATCATAAAATTTTAAGGCAAGTATAAAACTAAAACACAAGCCCTATAAACATAATATTCAGCATAATATGGAAAGAATAAATCAAATAATTTCATTTAAACATTAACATGGATATTCTACTAGTCGAATAATCACATGTAATATCAATATCTAATCTCATAATAAGGTAATGTATAATTTTGGACATACCATCAAGGCATCATTTCAAGACTATATTGGTAAAAACCCAAAATATTGTATCTCATGAGAACTATTGATGCATCAATAGGCTTTCATTAACCAATACCCAACCCATAGGAATTTCATTAACTGGTCCCCAACCCATAGGGATTTCATTAATCGGTCCCTAACCCATATAGATTTCATTAACTAGTCCCTAACCCATAGGTATTTTATTAATTGGTCCCCAAACCATCACTTACTAAGTCTAATACATTCCTCGTATGAAAAGAGTGAAAGGTTTCCAACATAAACACTAGTATTAAAACTGGCATATGAAATGTTAATACTTTAACTATAAACCATGAATGGTATCATAATAGAATATCTACAATCAAACATATCATTGACCCTTTAATAAAATGTGGAAGATTATATCATAATAAATCAACCTCAATTAAGCACAAAATCTAACAAGGATGTTGACATAGATGAAAATAATAATCATTAAAACTCTTTGAGAGAGATATCCCTTTTTACTTTGAAAACATTTAAAAGCCATGTAATAAAATAAAATATTTATTTTAAAAATAACCTTGTAATATTTTAATGGAATCTTCAAAATTTTAAAGCACCATAACGACAGAAAATATCTGCTCACACTGTATAAGTTAAAAAAAGTTCTTTCCTTAATTTTTCAAAAAAGTCATAAAGTACCACATTTAGAAAATGATAGAAAGATTCATTTCAAAACATTTTATAAAAATTAAATCAAGTTTAAAAATTAATTTAAACAATTTTCAATAATATTTTGAACTACATTTTTAAGAAACATGGACATTGATGATAAATGTGTCCCAGTAGATACTTATGTATAAACAACCTCAGATAATAATGATATTTCAAAATTAACCCTTACATAAAACCTTTAAAATATTCCTTTTTTAAAACATTTTAATAAAAATAAAAATATACATAAAATTTCCTTTATAATTCTTTTATATCCATATAAATAATTATGTAAAATAATATCAAGAATATTGAAATAGAGAAAAGATTAATTCTTTAAACATTCAAAGTGTCTCATACCACTTTGAACATTTAAATCATAAGCCTGATATATTTAATTGAATAGTTAAATGTCATGAAGAAAATTAATTAATGAAATTAAATATAATAGGGTTAGTACATACACTACACACAAGAATTAGGTGGTGAACATGGATTATATCTCATGAAAATTAAAAGTGAGACGGAATTCCCTTACCTTAAGTCTGATACTTTCCGTATGTGTCCAAAACTCCTATATAATGGTTTCAAACATATTAATAACTTATACAAGAATCATAATAATATTTATTATATCATATATTATTATTTTATATCATTATATTACTTGTTTATTAATAATTTCCAAGTTAAAGCAATATTTCGGGTAATAATTGCTTTGTTTATCATACGTGTTTTGACTTGTTATTCTTGATCATATTACTTAGATCATGATTTACTTAATTAAAAAATGTATAAAATTATTTATATATCATATATATTTAGAATATAAATATACATAATATATATATATGAAATGGAATACCCCAATCATGGAGACGGTAGGTCGTACGAATGCATGAATGTTGTTTCTGTTTTATTATCGTATTGAATGGAAGTAAGTGAATGACATATATGTACATACATATATATATATATATATTATTCCAATATAAATATTATTTAATATATTTCATATTTATTAATAATATATATTTTTATAATCATCCTTTAATGGTGAATGTGGAAGATGAATCTCATCGCGTCGTGGAGACGTTAAGTCGTACGTAAGCATGAGCGATGGTATCATTTCCTTAATGGTTAAATGGTATAGAATTTGGTGGTATATTAATTACAAAGAATCATTATCATGTTATATTCATTATTTATATCCATTATACTCATCATCATACCCATTACAATAAATTATTTTTGAATAAAAAATTACACCACGACATGGAGACGGTAATCTGTATGTACGCATGCATGGTGATATTGTTATTCATAGGATGGATAAAATGAGGAATATGGTTGTACCATGATTATAATAACATCACAGTATATGGATGATACTATATTTATTACTTTGGTATGGAAACAATATAGAAATAGGACGTATAATAAGAAAAGAATTTTGAAAGAGGTGATAAAACAATTAGCTCTTTTTTGGGTGTCTCCTTTTGATTTGCACAAAAGGAAGCTTAGAATGCCTTTATTCCCAAAGTATGGACTCTAGGATGAATTTATAGAATTTGATAGAGTAAATGGGTAGTTTTTGGACAATTCAAAGGAATTTTTTAGGTGTGAATTAAATATAATTAGAATCACCCTTTTATAAGAGAGGTGAGGGGCACTTTTGGAAGATCTTAAAATATTAATTTATTATAAATTGATATTCAGTTTCAAAAATCTCCAAAGTAATTTATTTCTAGTATAAAATGAGGATGGTCCGAAATCACCTCAACTAATTAATTTTATAAATGTTTAGGTCATAAAATTAACCTTATCTTTTGGATTTAACCCTTTGTTGAACAGTTTAACTTTTATCGTGTCTTCTTGTATTTTTACACTATAGGGTTAATATAGTTGATATAAAATGACAAAAGAACCCCAATTGGATACTTTATGAAATCTTTAACATTATAGAAGTTATTTTTTAAAACCTTATATTTGTATGACTTTTATATCATTTAATAAAATAGTATTTATTTTAAAATATCATTTGTGTCAATTTTAATACTATTTAGTATTGGCATTTTTAAAAATATCAAACAAAAATTATAAGTTCAAACCAATATTTCCAATATGTCACTAACATGTCTAAGTTATTTATAAAATTAGTTTATGTTGTTAATTAAGTCAAATTATATTTATTTTAATATTATTAATATCATTTATTTGAATCTTCCTTTAATAAATCAATTACTAAATCATCATTATGTCACAATTAAATTTAATTATTTAATGTATAAAATTATAAATTTTTTATCATGATTTAGATAAATTTATTATATTTAAAATGAATATTTATAGTAGAACTTATATTATGTATAACCCTATATTAAAAATTATTTAGTTATTAAAATTTGAATATGACACTTTTAACTCTTCTTTAAATAAAATATAATAAATGTCTTAATCTAACACAAGTGGCTTAAAAAGGATAATGTTTTTTACCTAAGATTTATTTTGGTTGAAAAACACTTATCCAGTGAAATTCAGGCAAGTGTTAGGGTAATTTTATGTTATTGTAATATTATTTTTACCTTTAATTACCACATTTACCTTTAATTGTGGTAAATAAAATTCAAAAGTTACTATTCAAAGAAAAATATTTTGATCCTATTGAACCACAATTTTCATACTGATTACAACCATGTATGTCTGTTTTTTGAAATTCAATTCACAGAAGCGGTAAATTTACGTTTAATGTTAATCTGCAAATGTGGCTAGAAGGTGGGTAAAAAGATGTTAAAAAAGGTTCAATGAATTTTTATATCTAATTATATTATAAAAATGATTACAATAACCTACATTGGGTTAATATATGTATTATTTATCTATTGTGACTTTAAAATCAATTTAAATTAAAATAATTATTTAAATGAAAAAGTTGGTTTTTTTACAATAATGTAGTTTTTTCACTATTCCTCAAAAATTGAAAGTTTTTAGATAAATACCAAAAATTCAACCTAAGCTAATTTTGATATTCTGAATTCAAAAATGAAGTACGTTTTACCAAATTCAATTTCTAAGAGTTTCAAAAATTAATTTATTATTGTTTACAAAAGGACATAAAAAGTGGTTCCTTTAAGAAAATATTATTTCTAAACATATAAGTATTTTACCAAAACTTATACATTTCATTATAAATATGTTTTATTTATATGAAAACATTATAAATAAAATATAAAAAAAATATTTATTAATATTTATGTTACTATATTTAATGTATAAGTTATAAATATATCATTTAAATAATTTTAACACTAAAGTGTTGTTTCAGAGAAACTCAATCTTGTATTTTACGCAAGACAAGTCAGTGTTATGTGCAATAAAAGCTATTAAAGATAAAGTATCATGAAATATTGGGGTGTTAAATTCTACTCTCCTTCAATAAATTTCATCCTCACAATTTAAACTCAGAATCAAAAACTATGGGTTGGACTTTTCAAAATATCTTTATTGAAATCCCACATCGAAAAGGGATTAATGAGACCACCATTTTAAAATAAAGAAAGGTAAGTGTTAAGGTATCCATAGATAAAACATAATAGGGTTACATGTAATAAAACATGTAAATGAAAAAAAATAACCATAAAGTTCTAATGGATGGTGATAAAGAACATTATTAGGAGAAAGTTAGCAATCAGAAAGCTATAAATTTGTGATGATCCAAGGGACCATTTGATTCATCACAAAAGAAAGTAATAGGAATTTTTTTTGGTTTTATGATCTTTCCCCTAGAGTTGAAGAATTAATTTAATTCATAGAAAATAAGAAAAGGAATCATACTTACCTAACAATTAGATTTACATCCTTTAACTAATTTCTACTCTAAACTCATCTTTCTCTCCAAAAGATAATAAAATTCAAAACATATTCTATTTATATTAATCGTATAGGGTTAAAAAATGAATTTATATTTCATATTTCATACCATTTAAATAAAAAAAACTAATTTATACAACCTAGACATCATGTAGGTCATTGTTAGGTGATAAATCTTTGTCGCACTTTGGTTGTCGGTTTGATTCTCACGGTCTTCTCCAACGCGACGGGTTGTCACCCGACCTGCGGGTTATCCTTTTCTTAAAAATATAATTTTATAACATTTCAAAAATAATATTATTAAATGTTTTAACCTTAAACAATACTATCCAATTTTCAACTTAATCCATTCCAACCATTAGACTTATCAAAAATACTTCTATCTAAACTCACTATCCAAAAATTTATAAGGAAGGTCACATAAAATAATGCAGATCTTTTTGTCACATAACAAGAATGTGAATAACTTCATAATGCATTCTCAAAAAACCTGGAAATACAATGAATTACCATAAAACCTTATTTGAATATGTTTTTTCTTCCTTATTCCTTATGTAAAACATAAAATACTAGATATACTCCTTAAATCCAAAAATGTTGTAAACTCCAACAATGATGGAATAAATAGACCATTAATCAGTTCCAAGGTAGTCAATAATATATAATATACTTTATCCAATTCAAACATCTATTTATTCAAACATCATTATCTTAGACATATTAAGGGTTATCATTCCCTCAACCATATATTTTCCAAAAAAAATAACTTACAACTGTGTTAATTTACTTGGTACCATACAATCTCAAATCCTTAATGAAATAATATTGTAGTACAATCCTTATTTATTTTCATAATTCATATAACTAGTACATCATTGATACAATACTCAAATGACATAATATTCGATAACAATATAATCACATTAATCATTCATCTCCATATATGGTATTATCATAACTTGATTATTATCCAATAGCATCATCTAGGGTATACTCTGACAATTGGTACATTGATTCACATAGTGTATCATATCCTTGAAGATGAAGAATTACCCTTGCAATCATGAACTTGGTGTCCTTTTCTCTCCAAACTTATAACAAACTCTCATTCCCTTCAAATATTTTCCCGAGTGATTCTTTTTACAGTTATCACATGTGGGAAAATTTTTATTTCCTCTATTTCCTTTATCCATCTTTTTCTCTTACAGCCTCTTCTTCTCTTGATTCCCTTCAAATCCATAAGACTCATAGAATTATTAACTTATCTTATTAACACATTATATTATTTCTTTATATGATGAGGATATATGGGATACTATTTCCCTTAAAAATGTTGGCTTAAGACCGTGAAAGATATGATCCTTATTACTCTTTGGATCATGTGTATTGGTGGAGTTCTCATTCCTTCTACTGGGTTCCATTTCTAAATGAAGATATATACTATGTTAGATTATATCATAATTTATAATCCAAAAACTAGAAAAATTATAATCATTAATTAAATATTTACACGTATCTAGTCTCATAATCATAAAAATGGTTTCTTTGGAGACATATTTACTCATAAATCCTTCATAACGATTTGTAAAGAAAATATGGATTATCCTAAGAATATCCCCTAGGAGTTTCAAACCAGGTGCACAGTAAGGCCCATTGTCGTGTTCCAAGTTACCCCAAGTCAAGCCCTGAACACCTTATTGGAGTTATTACTCCTAGGTACATCTGCTTCAAAACCATGTCCACTTGTAGTATCCAGACATAAATGTATTTTCTAGGAATACCCACATAATCTCTGCTTTACCAAAATTTTAGGATGTTTCTCTATACTTATCCTCAAAGTCTATCTTAGGGTCACGATCCCTAATCTAAGTTTTCTAAATCTTGTTTCCAAGGTTGTTTCTAAACTTCCTCTGATACCAATTGTAACACCCCGACCCCATAAGCCTGGAGAGAGTGTATTATTTTAATACATTGGAATGATTACAAGGAATCAAATCCCAAAGGATTGGTCAGTTTAGCAGTCTTGAAAAAAATATTACATACATGAAATTTACATTACAATTCAAAACATAAAATACAGCATTGATAATCCTTTGATAATGTAATTATTATCCTATCTTAACCCTGTATATAAATCATAAAACACTTCTTAGAATCCTGGGAAAATAAAATATAAGAAATTGGTGAGCTCGGATGCTCAGTAAGGTTAAATAAAATAGAAGAAACTTTCATAAATAATCATAAACTTTTAAGGCAAGTATAAAACTGAAACACAATCCTTATAAACATAATCTTCAGCATAATATGGAAATAATAAATCAAATAATGTCCTTTAAACATTAACATGGATATTCTAGTAGTGGAATAATCACATGTAATATCAATAACTAACTCATAATGAGGTAATACATAATTCCATACATGTCGTCAAGGCCTCGTTCTAGGACTGTATGGGTAAACACCCAAATTATTTTGTCTCATGAGAATTATCGATGCATCGAGGGGCTTTTATTAATCAGTCCCCAACCCATAGGGATTTTATTAAATGTTCCCCAACCTGTAGGGAATTCATTAATGGTTCCCCAACCATTAGGGATTTCATTAAGTTGTCCTCAACCCATCACTTACTAAGTCCAATGCATTCCTCATATAAAAGGGGTGAAATATTTCCAACATAAACACTCGTATTAAAACAAGAATATGAAATTTTAATAACTTAACCATAAACCATGAATGGTATTAGAATAGCACATCCACATTCAAACATATCATTGATCCTTCAATATAATATAGAATATTGTATCTTAATAAATCAACCTCAATTAAGTACAAAATCCAACATGGATGTTGACATAGATGAAAATAATAATCATTAAAACTCTTTGAGAGAGAGATCACTTTTTAATTTGAAATCATTTAAAAGTCACGTAATAAAAGAAAAAAAGTCTTTTAAAAATAAAATTTTAATATTGTAAAATAATCTTCAAAATGTTAAGGCGTCATAATACTATAAAATATATGATTGCATCATATAAGTTAAAAAACATTTTTTTCTTAATTTTTCAAAAAGGTCATAAATTACCTCATTTGGAAAATGATAAAAATATTACTTTAAAAAAAATTATAAAAAGTAAATCATGGGTGAAAATGACTTTAAACAATTGACAAAAATATTTTGAAATACATTTTTAAGAAACATGGACATTGATGATTAATGTGTCTCAGTATATACTTATGTATAAACAACCTCGGATAATAATTAGATTACGAAATTAACCCTTATATAAAACCATTAAAATATTACTTTTTAAAAACATTTGAATGAACATAAAAATAGAGATAAAATTTCCTTTATGATCCTTTTATATCCATTTAAATAATAATTTAAAATAATATCAAGAATATTGAAATGGAAAAAGGATTAATTTTTTAAACATTCAAAGCGTCTCATACCACTTTGAACATTTAAATCATAAGACTGATATCTTAAAATTAATCTTTAAATATCATGAATAAAATTTATTCATGATATGAAATATAATAGGGGTAGTACATACACCACACATAAGAATTAGGTGGTGAACATGGCTTATATCTCATGAAAATTAAAAGTGAGATGGAATTCCCTTACCTTAAGTCTGATACTCTCTGTATATGTCCAAAAATAATGTATAAGGGTTTTAAATATATTATTAACTTATACCAGAATCATAATAATATTTATTATATCATATATAATTCTTTTATGGCATTATATTATCTGTTTATTAATAATTTTCAAGTTAAAGCAACATTTCGGGTAATAATCGCTTTGTGTATCGTATGTGTTTTGACTTGTTATTCTTGATCGTATTACTTACATCATGATTTACTTACTTAAAGAATGTATAAAATGATTTATATATCATATATATACAGAAAAAATATACATAATAAATATATATGTGAAATGTAATACACCATTCATGGAGACGGTAGGTCGTACGGATGCATGAATTTTGTTTCTGTTTTCTTATCGTAGTAATTGAATGACATATATGTAGATACATATATATATATATATATATATTATAGTATCATTATTATGTCATATATTTAATATTTATTAATGATATATACTTTTATAATCATTCTTGAATGGTGAATTTGGAAGATTAATCTCATCACGTCGGGGAGACGGTAAGTCGTACATACATATGAGCGACAATATCATTTCCTTAATGGTTAAATGGTATGAAATTTGGTAGTATATTAATTCTAAAAAATAATTATCATGTTATATTAATTATTTATATCCATTATACTCATCATCATACCCATTACAATAAATTATTTTTGAATAACAAATTAGACCATAGCGTGGAGACGGTAAGTCATACGTATGCACACATGGTGATATTGTTATTCATAGGATGGATAAAATGAGAAATATGGTTTTACCATGATTATAATAACATCACAATATATGTATGATACTATATTTATTAATTTGTTATGGAAACAGCATAGAAAGATGAAGTATAATAAGAACAGAACATTGAAAGAGGTGATATAACAATTACCACTTTTTTGGATGTCTCCTTTTTATTTGTGAAAAAAGGACTGCTTAAGATGGATTTATTCCCAAAGTATGAACTCTAGGATGAAGTGAGGTAAGTTGCTAGAGTAAGGTTTTGGCTTATCCAAAGGAATTTTTAGGTGTGAATTAAAGAGAATGAGAACTGCCCTTTTATAAGAGATGTGAGAGGCGCTTTTGGAAGATCTTAAAGTGATAATTTATTATAAATTGATTTTTGGTTTCAAAAAGCTCAAAAATAATTTATTTCGAGGATAATATGAGTATGGGTCAAAATCCCATCAACCAATGAATTTTATACATATTAGGTCATAAAATTAACCTTATATTTTGGATTTAACTCTTTGTTGAACAGTTTAACTATTATTGTGTCTTCTTGTATTTTTATACTATAGGGTTAATATAGTTACTATAAAATGCCAAAATAAACCCAATTGGATAATTTATGAAATATTTTACATTATCCAAAAAAAATTGAAACTTTATATTTTTATTAATTTTATATCATTTAATAAAATATTATTTATTTTAAAATATCATTTATGTCAATTTTCATATTATTTAGTATTTTTATTTTTAAAAATATTAAACCAACATGATAACTTCAAACCAATACATCCAGTATATCACTAATATTTCTAAATTTTCTATAAAATTAGTGTATGTCATTAATTAAGTCAAATTATATTTATTATAGTATTATTAATATCATTTATTTGATTCTTTCTTTAATAAATCAATTACTACATCATCATTGTGTCATAATTAAATTTAATTATTTAATGTATAAAAATTATAAATTAATTATCATTATGTAGATAAATTTATGATATTTATAATGAATATTTATAGTAGAATTTATCTTATGTATAACCCTATATTAAAAATGATTTAGTTATTCAAATTTGAATATGACACTTTTAACTCTTTAAATAAAATATAATAAATGTCTTAATCTAACACAAGTGGCTTAAAAATGATCATATTTTTTACCTAATATTTATTTTGGTCTAAACACACTTAATAAATGAAATTAGGACAAGTGTTAGGGTAATTTTATGTTATTATAATATTATTTTTACCTTAATTAAACTACTTACCTTTAACAATGGTAAACAAAATTCAGAAGTTACTATTCACAAAAAATTATTTTAATCTTATCAAACCAAATTTTTCATACTAATTATAATAATGTATGTTTTTTTTGAAATTCAATTCACAGAAGTGGTAAAATTATGTTTAATGCTAATCTGCAAATGTGGCTAGAAGACGGGTAAAAATACATTAAAAGAATTTCAATGAATTTTTATATCTAATTCTATTATAAAAATTATTACAATAAACTTAATTGGTTTAATATATGTATTATTTATCTATTATGACTTTAAAATCAACTTAAAGTAAAATAATTATTTAAATGAAAAAGACAGTTTTTTGACAATAATGTAGTGTTTTTCACTATTCATCAAAAAAGTGAAAGTTTTCAGAAAAATATCAAAAATTAACCCTAATATAGTTTTGATATTCCAAATTAAAAAAATTAATTATATTTTACCAAATTCAATTTCTAATATTGTTTAAAATTAATTTTATTATTGTTCACAAAAGGACATAAAAAGTAGTTCCTTTAAGAAAATAGTATTTCTAAACATATAACTATTTTACCAAAAATTAAACATATCATTATAAATATGTTTTATTTATGTGAAAATATTATAAATGACATATAAAAATTATTTATTACTTTTTATGTTACTATATAAAATGGATAAGTTATAAATATATCATTTAAATAATTGTAACACTAATGTGTTGTTTCACAGAAACTCAATCTTGCGTGTTACGCAAGCCAAGTCAGTGTTGTGTGAAACACAAGATATTAAAGATAACATATAATGAAATATTGGGTTGTTACATTCTCCTCTCCTTTAATAAATTTTATCCTCACAATTTAAACTTGAAATAAAAAACTATGGGTTGGACTTTTCAAAATATCTTTATTGAAGTCCCACATGAGAAAAAGATTAATGAGAAAACCATTTTAAAATAAAGAAATAGAAGTATGAAGGTAACCAGAGATAACACATATTAGGGTTACATATAGTAAAACATTGAAATTAAAAAAAAGTTTACCATCAAGTTCTGTTGGATAGTGATAGAGAACATTATTAGTAGAAAGTTAACAATCAGAAATTTGTGATGATCTGAGGGACCATTTGATTCATCACAAAAAAAAGTACTAGGATTTTTTTTGGGTTTTATGTTCTTTACCCTAGATATGAAGAATTAATTTAATTCATATAATAAGAAGAAAATAAGTATACTTACTTGACAAGTGGAGTTCCATCCTTTAACTAATTTCTACTACAAAATCATCTTTCTCTCTAGAAGATAATAAAATTCAAAACATATTCTATTTATCTTAATCGTATAGGGTTAAAAAAATGAATTTATACTTCATATTTCATACCATTTAAATAAAAAAACTATATTATACAAACCAAGACATCACTTAGGCCATTGGTAGGTGATAAAGCCTTGTCGCACTTCGGTAGTGGGTTCGATTCCCGCAGCCTTGTCCGATGCGACAGGTTGTCACCCGACCTGTGGGTTGTCCTTTTCTTAAAAATATATTTTTATAAAATTTAAAAAATAATATTATGAAATGTTTTAACCTTAAAAAAATTTATCCTATGTCCAACTTAATCTATTCCAACCATTATACTTATTCAAAATACTTCTATCCAAACTCACCATCCAAATATTTATAAGGAAGGTCACATAACATAATACAGATATTTTTGTCACATAACAAGAATGTGAATACCTTCATCATGTATTCTCAAAAAAACATGGTAATACCATGAATTACTATAAAACCCTATTTGAATATGTACGTTCTTACTTATTTTTTATGTAAAACATAGAATACTAGATATACTCCTTAAATCCAAAAATGTTGTAAACTCCAACAATGATGGAATAAATAGAACATTATTCAGTTCCAAAGTAGTCAATAATATCCAATATACTTTATCCAAATCAATCATATCTTTATTCTAACATAATTATCTCATACATATTAAGGGTTATCATTCCCTAAACCATATATTTTATAAAAAGTTTAACTTACAACTATGTCACTTTACTTGGTACCATACAATCTCAAATCCTTAATGAAATAGTATTGTAGTTCAATCCTTATTTATTTTCATAATTCATATAACTATTACATCATTGATACAATAATTAAATGACATAATTCTTCAATAACAATATAAGAAGATTAATCATTCATCTTCATTTCTGGTGGTATCATTACTTGATTATTATCCCATAGTATCATCTGAGGTATACTCTGAAGATTGGGAAATTGATTTGCATAGTGTCTCATCTCCTTGAAGATGAAGAATTGTAATTTGGAAACCTTTTTCTTACCCTTTCAATCAAGAACTTGGTGTCATTTTTTCTTCAAACTTATAACAAACTCTCATTCCCTTTAAACATTTACCTGGGTGATTCTTTTTATAGTTATTACATGTGGGAAAATCCTTCTTTTCCTTCTTCCCTTTAACTATATTTTTCTCTACCATCCTCTTATTCTCTTGCTTCCCTTCAAATCTATAAGACTCATAGAATTATTCACTTATCTTATTAACATATGATATTATTTCTTCATATGATGAGAATATGTGGAAGACTATTTCCCTTTGAAATGGTGGCTTAAGACCATGAAAGATATGATCCTTATTACTCTTTGGATCATGTGTATTTTTGGATTTCTCATTCCTTATACTGGGCTTCATTTCTAAATGGTGACATAAACTAGGTTAGATCATATCGTAATGTATAATCCAAAAACTAGAAAAATGATAAGCATTAATTAAATATTTACATGTATCTAGTCTCATAATCATAAAAATGGTTTCTTTGGGGACATATTTACTCATAAATCCTTTATAACGGTTTTTAAAGAAAATGTGAATTATCCTAAACATATTCCCCAGGAGTGTCAAACCAGGTGCACAGTAAGGCCCGTTGTTGTGTACCAGGTTACCTCTAGTCAAGCACGAAACTCTTTGTTGGAGTTATTACTCCTAGGTATATCTGCTCCAGAACTACATCCACTTGTAGTATCCAAACATGAATTTATTTGGTAAGAATACCCATATAATATCTACATTACCAAAATTTTAGGATATTATTCTATACGTATCCTCAAAGTCTATCTTAGGGTTATGATCCCTAATCTAAGTTTCCTAAATATAGTTTCTAAGTTTATTCATAAACTTAATTTGATACCTATTGTAACACCCCAAACCTATATGCTCGAAGCCAGTGCATTATTTTAATACATTTTCATGATTATAAGGAATCAAATATCAAAGTAATGGTCAGCTTATCAGTCTTAGAAAATAGATCAAATACATTAAATATATATTACAATTCAAAACATAAAATACAACATTAATAATTCTTTGAGAATACCATTATTCTACTAACTTAACCCTACATATAAATCATAAAACACTTCTTTGAATCCTAGGAAAATAAAACATAAGAAATGGGTGAGCTCAGATGCTTAGTAAGGTTAAACAATATAGCAGAAGCTTTCATAAATAATCATAAACTTTTAAGGAAAGTATAAAACTAAAACACAATCCTTATAAACATAATCTTTAGCACAATATGGAAAAAATAAATCAAATAATTTCATTTAAACATTCACATGGATATTCTACTAGTCGAATAATCACATGTAATATCAGTAACCAATCTCATGAAGAGGGAATGCATAATTCCAGACATGTTTTCAAGGCCTCATGCCAAGACCATACGGGTTTAAACTCAAATTAGTTTGTCTCATGAGAATTATTAATGCATCGAGGGGATTTCATTAACCGGTATCCAACCCGTAGGGATTTGATTAACCAGTCCCTAACCCGTATGAATTTCATTAACCATTCCCTAACCCGTAGGGATTTAATTAAGTGGTCCACAATCCGTCACTTACTAAGTCCAATGAATTCCTCATATGAAAAGGGTGAAATATTTCCAACATAAACACTTATATTAAAACTATCCTATGAAATATTAATACTTTAACCATAAACCATGAATGGTATCATAATAGTATATCCATAGTCAAGCATATCATTGACCCTTCAATACAATATGGAAGATTGTATCATAATAAATCAACCTCAATTAAGCACAAAATCCAACAAAGATGTTGACATAGATGAAATATTAATCATTAAAAATATTTGATAGAGATATACTTTTTTACTTTGAAATAATTTAAGATTCATGCAATAAAAGAAAAAAATACTTTTAAAAATAACCTTGTAATATTTTAAGCTTCAAAATGTTAAGGCACCATAACGGTATAAAATATCTGCTTGCGTCGTATAAGTTAAAAAACATTCTTTTCTTAATTTGTCAAAAAGGACATAAAGTACCTTATTTGAAAAACAACATAAATATTTATTTAAAATTTTATAAAAATAAATCATGGGTAAAAATAAATTTAAACAATTTTCGATAATATTTTGAAATACATTTTTAAGAAAGATGTACATTGAAGATAAATGTGTCATAGTAGATACTTATGTGTAAACAACCTCAGATAATAATTAGATTATAATATTAACCCTTACATAAAACCTTTAAAAGATTCCTTTTTGAAAACATTTGAATGAACATAAAAATAGACATAAAATTTCCTTTATAATCCTTTTATATCCATATAAATAATTATGTAAAACAATATCAATAATATTAAAATGGAGAAAGAATTAATTCTTTAAACATTCAAAGTGTCTCATACCACTTTGAATATTTAAATCATAATCCTGATATATTCAAATGAATAATTAAATACCATGAATTAAATGTATTAATGATATTAAATATAATAGGGTAAATACATACACCACACATAATAATTAGGTGGTGAACATGGATTATATCTCATGAAAATTAAAAGTGATACGGAATTCCCTTACCTTAAGTCGGATACTCTCTGTATGTGTCCAAAACTCTTATATAATGGTTTTAAACATATTATTAACTTATAAAAGAATAATAATAATATTTATGATATCATATATGATTATTTTATGGCATTATATTATTCATTTATTAATAATTTCCAAGTTAAATAAAAAAATTGGGTAATAATCTCTTTTTTATCGTACGTGTTTTAACTTGTTATTATTGATTGTATTGCTTAGATCATGATTTAATTTCTTAAAAAATGTATAAAATTATTTATATATCTTATATATTCAGAATATAAATATACATAATAGATAGATATATGAAATAGAATACACCGTTCATGGAGACAGTAGGTCGTACGTACGCATGAATGTTGTTTATGTTTTCTTATCGTATTAAATGGAAGTAAGTGAATGACATATATATACATAAATATATATATATATATTATTTAAGTATAATTATTATGTCATATATTTCATATTTATTAATAATATATATTTTTATAATCATTCTTGAATGGTGAATGTGGAAGATGAATCTCATCGTGTCGTGGAGACGGTAAGTCGTACATACGCACGAGCGATGGTATCATTTTCTTAATGGTTAAATGGTATGGAATTGGGTGTTATATTAATTATAAAGAATAATTATAATGTTATATTCATTATTTATATTCATTATACTCATCATCATACCCATTATAATAAATTAGTTTTGAGTAACAAATTACACCATGTCGTGGTGACAGTAAGTCGTACGTACGCACACATGGTGATATTGTTATTCATAGGATGGATAAAATGAGGAATATGGTTATACCATGATTATAATAAAATCTAAATATATTTATTATACTATATTTTTTACTTTTCTATAGAAACAACATAGAAAAGTGAAGTAGCAGAAGAAAAGAAATTTGAAATAGGTGATAAAACAATTACCTCTTTTTCGGGTGTCTCCTTTTGATTTGCACAAAAGGACTCCTTAGAATGGATTTTTTCCCAAAGTATGGACTCTAGGATGAAGTGAGGTAAGTTGGGAGAGTAAATGTTTAGGTTTTTTCTAAAAAAAATTCCTTTGGAGGTGTGAGTTAAAGATAATAAGAAGTGACCTTTTATAAGAGAGGTGTGGGGCACTTTTGGAAGATCTTAAGATATTGATTTATTATAAATTGATTTTTAGTTTAAAAAAGATAAAAAGTGATTTATTTCTAGGATAAGATGATAATGGGTCTAAATCCTCTCAACTAATGAATTTTATACATGTTTAGTTCATAAAATTAACCTTATCTTTTGAATTTAACCCTTAGTTGAACAGTTTAACTCTTAATGTGTCTTCTTGTATTTTTACATTATAGGGTTAATATAGTTACTATAAAATGCCAAAAAGAATAAATTTGATTTATGACATATTTGAAATTATAAAAGTTATTTTTTGTAACCTAATATTTTTATGACTTTTATATCATTTAATAAAATAGTATTTATTTTAAAATATCATTTATGTCAATTTTAGTACTATTTAGTATTTTTATTTTTAACAATATCAAACCAATGTTATAACTTTGAACCGATACATCCAATATGTCACTAACATGTCTAAGTTATCTATAAAATTAGTGTATGTAATTAATTAATTTAAATTATATTTATTTTAATATTATTAATATCATTTATTTGATTCTTCCTTTAATAAATCAATTATTGCATCATCATTCTGTCACAGTTAAATTTAATTTTTAATGTCTAAAAATTATAAATTAATTATCATGATTTAGATAAATTTATTATATTTCTAATTAATATTTATAGTATAATTAACTTATGTATAACCCTATATCAAAAAATATTTAGTTATTAAAATTTGAATTTAACACTTTTAACTCTTCTTTAAATAAAATATAATAAATGTATTAATCTAACAAAACTGAATTAAAAAGGATCATATTTTTTACCTAAGATTTATTTTGGTCAAAAAACACTTATAAAATAAATTTAGGACAATTTTTTAGGTAATTTTATGTTATTATAATATTATTTTTAGCTTTAATTATCGTATTTTCCTTTAACCGTGGTAAATAAAATTCAAAAGTTAATATTCACCAAAAATTATTTTGATCCTATTGAACCACATTTTTCATAATAATTACAACCATTTATATCTATATTTTTAAATTCAATTCACATAATTGGAAAAATTACATTTAATGATATTCTGCAAATGTGGCTAGAAGGTGGGTAAAAAGACGTTAAAAAAAATTCAATGAATTTTTATGTCTAATTCTTTTATAAAAATGATTACAATGAACTACATTGGGTTAATATATGTTGTATTTATATATTGTAAATTTAAAATCAATTTAAAGTAAAATAAGTATTTAAATAAAAAATCAGTTTTTTAACAATAATGTAGTGTTTTCACTATTCATTAAAAATTGAATGTTTTCAGAAAAATACCAAAAATTCACCTTAAGATAATTTTGATATTCTGAATTAAAAATGAAGTCTATTTTAACAAATTAAATTTCTAAGTGTGTCTAAAATTAATTTTATTATTTTTCGCAAAAGGACATAAAAAGTAGTTCTTTTAAGAAAATAGTATTTCTAAACATATAACTATTTTACCAAAACTTATACATTTAATTATAAATATTTTTTATTTATGTGAAAAAATTATAAATAACATATAGAAATTATTTATTACTATTTATGTTACTATATTTAATGGATAAGTTATAAATATATCATTTAAATAATTTTAACACTAAAGTTTTGTTTCGCATAAACTCAATCTTGCGTGTTACACAAGCCAAATCAGTATTCTATATAACACAAGCTATTAAAGATAATGTGTTGTGAAATATTGGGGTGTTACATATAAAGAAAATTTATAAAAAAAATAGATTTAGAATCTAATAATTCTAAGGTTTCATGTGATTTACATGATATTAATATTAAATAATTATTGATTGATTTTGGTAAATTAAAACAAGCTTCAAGAATGTTGATCAAAGAAAAAAAATATTTAAATCAAATCCTTGGAATAAATAAATTTTGAAAAGGAAAACTTGGAATTAGAAGTAATGGTGAAATACCAAAAATTTATAAGAATTATTTTGTTCTTGGTGTAAATAGTAAGAACATGTCTTCTGTTAGATTCTTTTATTGTGGTATTAATGATCATTATAAAAATTATTATTGTTTCATAAAACCTAAAATTTAAAGTTTTAAATATTCTTATCGTTCAAAAAAATTGTTCCACTTTTATGGTATAATTTCTACTCAAAATAATCAAATTTGTTTACTGAGAAAATTAATTGTTAAAATTTTTGGACCCAAAAGTATATGGGTACTAAAAGTCACTTTCATTTTATGTTTTTCAATATTACACCATCAAGATATATTCTTAAAATCTATGATTAGCTGATCGAATGAAAGTAGTGAAAAATTATGAAGTAGTTTATTATCAAAAAAATATCAGTATTAGAAACACTGATCCAGGAAGTATTTTATTATAATATTTATATACTTCTGGAACATTAACTACTTTTATACAAGTAGAAATTTATCTTTCAAATTTTTATAAAAACTCTTCTTTAATGTTATAATTTAGTTTTTAAAACTTTAAATTTTTATCAAATTTTTTTGGAAAATACTGAATTTATTTATTAAGAGAAGTTTTTGTTTTTGTTTTTAAAATAATTTTTGAAATCTTCTTAGTTTTTTGTTTATGAAACCTGAATATCTTTCTTACATAATATGTCTCTTCATACATAAAATTTGTAATGATTATTCTGTGTTTTTCGGATAAGAAATGTGAAACTTCATCTACAGTATGTCAGAATAGAACATATCATATTCTTCTTAGAATTTTATTTATCTATCTTCTTCTTCAGAATATTTTGTTTGAAATATTCTGGAAAACCAAAACATAAAAATATGATACAATCAATATATATAGGTTCATATGAAAATCATTCTCGCAAAAGAAAAAATTTAATCCTTCTGATTTTTTAGAAGAACAGTCTGTTTCATTTGTTAAATATTTGTTTGAAGAATCTTTTGAAAGAAATAATAAAGTTCATTGTGATGAAGAACTATAAGTTTTTTCATCTCAAATGACTTATGAAAACATTATATGCAAAGTCAACATTTTGAATGAAGAAAAAGTGAAGTTGCAAGCTACTTTGGATTAATCTAGAAAGTCATATAATGGTCTATAGAAATAATCTATACCAAATATGGTTTTGGATTCATTAGAGAATGAATATCAGAGTATGAAGGATAGTTCAATCTAAAAATTAGACTTTGAATAATTTAGAATATAAATTCTAAATCAAATAGAAATGCTTAGAAAATAAGTTATTACTATGTAAGATCTTGACAAGATAAATTTTTTCTACTTGAACAAATATTTCTTCTTCAAATCAAAGAACAACATATGTTCAAAACATATTAGAATAACTCTCAAGAGTTTTGACTGATCTAAGAGGAAAATTTTGAAGTTTGGAAATTTTAGACGAACAATCTACTTCTTAAACTTTTTATTTTATTTATGTTAAAATGGTATATTAACAGTTTAGTAAAAATAGTGTTATGTGTTAATTCATAATTTTTTTTTCAATACATATGCATGATCCTAACATTTATTTATTTCTTAAATTATCTTATTATTATAAGTAATACTTTTGGTTTTTATTTATGAAAAAATATTATTTTAAATATTTTAGATAATCTTGTATGATATAATTGAGGGGTAATTTTTAAGAAAATAATTGGTTTATGTTTCTTGTTTAAATATTTTCATTCTTATAAAATCATAATTTTATGGGGAGTTAAGTTTACTACTCTTATCTTTTTTATGTCACAAAAAGGGGGAGAAGTTTACGTGTTTTAAATTTCCTTGGGTATATGATAGAAGTTTATAATACTGAATATGTTTATATGTTTTAAAGTAGATAAATTTTATTATTATTTATGTTGTCATTAGGTGAGAGGTTTACTCTTACATGTCTACATATGGGAGAAAATGTTTCTATAATCATTTTATATTAAAGAAAATATTTTAATCCCTCTTTATGGGGGAGAAGTTTCTTTTATGAAATAAATATTATAAAGAAAAATTTATTTTTAAATTATATTTATATATTTATATATTATGGTTTTTATTTTATCATGGGTTTTATTATCATAAAAAGGGGGAGATTATTGAGCATATATTTATTCAAAAAAATTATTAATTTCTTTTTTATTTTGATGTTCAAAAACATCCACAATTATATTTCTAATGGGTTTACTTTAAGTGACTTTTTAGGAAGTTATTATTCATTAGAATAGTTCTTTCAAAATTATATTCAAGTCATTAATCTGTGAGGAATATTCATAAAAGTATTCAAAACTTTTTTTTAGTGTATTATGGAAAAATTTTCTATACCCTATGTTGGTAAGCTAGCGTAAGGAATAAACCTTATGTTCAGAATAGCGCGTATTGATCAAGAACCCTATGCTGTTAGGAAAGTATGGATCAACAACCCTATATTTGGATGGAACCCTACATTTGATGAAATAAATGTATAGAATATCAACCCTAAGTTATCAGCCCTATATTTTCAACCCTACATTTTATATTTTTTTCATCACATGGAGGAACCCTATGTTTGACTATTCAACAATGGAGTTTTAAATCTGTGATATTATCCATGATTTGTGCAAAGGTCCTGATGAAAAAAGATACCATTTCAAATATTTTTTAAGAACAATTAAAAGGCTCGTTATGATTGTTTTAAAGAATCATATTCAATGGAGTAAATCATTTATATTCTTATGGTAATTTATGACGCTCTTGAAAGAATTTGAATTCAAATATTCATGATTTATTATGTGATATTTATGGAGCTGGTTTTACCTAGATTTGTTCAGCCTGCTGTATAAATATAAAGATGATCTTCATCAAGAAAATTATGATGGATGTATATAGAGATAGAAATATTGACAAATATACAAGGGAGTTATACATAAGAAAAATTTGTGTTTTTTTGCCTTTAGATCTACACTTTGGAGACATATATGTTTTAATCTATCCGATCAACTTGTTGTTGGTGGTGTCATTTCTACTACACTTTATTGTTACATATTTTTCTATAAGAATAAAAAATAATTTG
Source organism: Viscum album (assembly GCA_963277665.1). Taxonomy (NCBI): domain Eukaryota; kingdom Viridiplantae; phylum Streptophyta; class Magnoliopsida; order Santalales; family Viscaceae; genus Viscum; species Viscum album. Next base: position 2,126,959,068 of record OY728130.1, on the reverse strand, counting down.
GTGAAGATAAAATTTAGATACATATATGTTTAAACATTTTTTTAGTGTTTTCTTTGCTGGTATTTGAATAAATCCTATACAATGTTGAAGATCTATTTACTATTGTTCTATTCTGAAGATCTTATTTCATTTTTCAGTTGTTACTAAAATCTGTGAAGTTCAACATGTACCATTCAACAAATAAAACTCTTTTAATTTATTGGAGTTTCAACTAATCATACTCATTTGTGGTTAAGTGACAGCTTCTTGTACTAAGCTATGAATTTACAGTTCCCTATAAAATAACCAGAAGGATTTGTGAAGTCTTATTGTAAGGTGTCAAGTGCTTATACTCTGTTTTGGATTTAAAGGTCCTAGGATAAGAGTATCTGATTGTAGAATCTACAAGATTGTGGAGTTGAGTTTTTTGTGGAGTGGACTAAGGTATCTTTGTGCCCTGAACAACCATACATCATTATGTTCATTTCCTTTATTTATTTTCCACTTCTTGGACATTTTTAGAGAAGGAAAGGTTCACTGCATAGCAAGAGAAGTGTGAAGAATTCATCAAAGTTCTTGAAGTGAAAAATTCACCCCCCCCCCCCCTCTTATGTCTTTTTATTCTTTATAAACATCATGACCTAGCACCATGAAATTTAGAGATAGGAAAATTATTTACACCATTCATGGAGATGGTGGGTCATACGTACACATGAATGCTATTTTCATTTTCTAACGAAAAGATGGAAAGAAAGATTAATATTATTTTATCATTTTAGAATAATAATTATATCATAAATAACATATATAGACCTTAAATATATCCTTATTACTATCTAAGTAAAATATAAATGAAAAACAAATAACATCGCTTCGTGGAGGTGGTAGTCTATATGTACACACAAGTGACATTATCATCTTCCAGCAATTGAGAAGGTAAGAAGGTAGATATGATATTATAATTATAAAAGAATATTTATTTCATAAATATAATATATAAAATTTAAACCCTTCATAATAATCATCCATGAAATATGGTGATATAAGATGAATTATATCGTTGTATGGAGGCGGTAGTCCACACATACGCATGAGCGATGCTTTTACTTCCCATTTGATAGAATATAGGGTGAATAATGGTGGTTAAATAATCATAATAACATTTAAGTATATTTAAAACATTGAAGTTATTGTTTTATGATGAATACCATAGATTTATAAGAGTTAGAAGAATAAATAATCTGAAATAGGTCGGGTAGGATGATTACCTTTCCTTCAATTATCCTCATTTAGATCCTTTATTAAGGACCCTTGAAATGGTATTTTAAGAATACAAGAACATATAAATAGTGTTTATGGAGTTTTATAAGATAATTTGGTAGGTTTTGGTCAATATAGATGTCTCAAATTAGTGTAAATAAGATAAATATGGGGTGTTTTTTATAAGTAGGGGAAAGGACACACTTAGAATTTCTTAAAAGGTTTAAATATAATAATTTCATACTCAATATAAATGCTACCAAATGGAAAGAGATTAAAATTTGGGATATTATGAGAACTAAATATGTCCAACCAATTGTATTTAGTCATGTTTAATTGGAAAAAATATTGTTATCTCTTAGTTTAACCCCCCCCCCCCCCCCGATAAACTCATTTTAACCTTAACCCCGATGAAATTTTTTTACTGTTTTTATAATTCATTGTGTAAATGATGAAAGTTTCCTAATTACCAAATTTTTAAATTATGATTCCAAATTTTTAATCCATTTTATCAAATTCATTTCACATAAGTGGTGGAATTTATTTTAAAATTAATGTAAGAACTCGGATTTCTTCTCAGGTATGTTTTTCCTTTTTTCTGGAGTTTTTGAGAAAAATGAATTTTCTGGAAATTTCAGAAGTACACGTCGTGTACTTTCTGAGTACATGTCGTGTACTCTTTCCCCAGCTCGAAGCCATGTGTTGGCCGTGTCTGGGCCACACACACGGTGTGTAAGGCTGAGGTGGAGGCCGGTTAATTCGGAGTACGGAAAATTCGAAGTACACGTCGTGTACTCCAAAAGTACACACCGTGTACTTTATTTTTTTTCATTAAATGGACCAGGGTTGCGTATAACCCCCATATTCATCTTCTTATTCAGTTTTCGACCATCTAGAAGCAACCGTATGGCCAGATCTTAGATGGACGACCGCCTCGTCGTCCGTTCTCCGATTTGAGCACGGTCAGTTGTGTTGGAATCGCAGCGGTGAGTTCTTCCTTCTACTTTAGCCTTGTTTCTTGATTCCTCCTGGTTTCCAAGCTATCATGGGATGAAATTTTTGTGCATTTTCTCAGATCTACTTCATTCTAAGGGGAATCTATCGTCGAGGTTCACGTATATCGATCTCCTCGGATCGAGGTAGTTGGTTTGTGCCTTTCTGTAGAAAGTCGTTGAGTATTTTGTGCAAATTCCACCAATACCCTTGAACGGGGTATTGCGTGTTTCTTGTTCTTCCCTTGTTTCTTTCCTTATTTGCTTGATTGCTTTAGTAGAGGTTATTTCTTGTGATTAGAGTATTTGTTTATGCTCAGTTTCTTTGCCATGCCTAGTTGTAGGATTGTGGATTGTTGTTTTAGTATTGTTGTTGAACCTTAGTTGTTATCCAAGTAGTTATTGAGGTTTACTTGGATGATATACACACGTTGAGTATGTTTAGTGATACTCAGGACTGTGAGAACCTAGAGTAATAGACCAAAGGTAGAATTGACGGAAGGTCTTCTCCAGAGTGTCTTTTAATTACGATGAGAAACTATAGGGGGAATTGACGTTGAGTGCTTCCCCAGAGATTCTGTAGTTTGACGACGCGGGCCATAGGGGGAATTGACGTTGAGTGCTTCCCCAGAGATCCTTTAGCACAATACGAGACTATAGGGGGAATTGACGGTGAGTGCTTCCCCAGAGATTCTTCTTGATTACGTAGCTGAACCAGAGGGGTGAGACTGCGTGTGCCTCCCAGAGGGTTGCTAGTGCTGATAGATTGAACCATAGGGGTTAGACTGTGAGGGATACCCAGAGGGTTACCTGTTTTCTTCTTGTTGTTGACTGCTTACTTGTGTGCTTACTTTTTAGAACTGTGGATTGTAGCTGCTTGTGCTTTTCTGTTTACTGCTTCTTATTTTATTACTACCATGTATTCATTGACTGTTAGGCACAGATCTTTGGGTAATTGCCTACTGGGATTGTATCTCACACCCTGTTTGGGCCATGATTTTGGTCCCAAGTAGACTATGTTGCTGCAGGTATAGATAAGGGCAAGCACCCTTCTACTTCAGGATCTTGATTGCACCAGGAGCTGGGGAGCATGGGACCGAGCCGTGGCTCGCGATGCTGAGGAGCTTATTTTGTTTTTCTTTTGCAGTTTGTTTCAGTTGTATTTCAGCACATTGTTGTGTTTGTTGTTTTCTTTAAATACTTGTACCTGCTGCATCATTATTATCATAGTTATACCTCTACTTTTCTTCCGCTATTTGGTTTCTGCTGTTGTGCATGTTGTTTACTGCTTCCGTTGTTTATTGTTGTTTCTCACCTTGTATACCTTACCGAATGAGGGCATAGTTTCCCCACCGACTCACCAAGGCCCTCGCTGCTAGTCGGCAGCCTCTGGAATTCGGGGAAACGCGCTTGAGGTCATGTGGCGAACCGGGTACGGGCACTAGGGGAGGGGCTCTGGACTCGGGACGTTACAAAGTGGTATCAGAGGAGTTCTTTTATCTTGCTTTACTGTTTGGAGACTTTATCTAGGGATAGGATGGATTTGGTACTTGGCATTAAGTTGTTCTCGGGAGTAGCTAACCCGTGTATAGGGAAAGGCCATACTACCTCGTTAATTGCAGTTTGCTGGTTTTGAGTTTTATGGTTGATATGTTTTCACCTAGAGTGATTTGTATGACTTGTGCGGTTATCATTTGGATATTTCGGTTCTATTTCTGTCACAACCCGATGAGATGAGGGTATTCTATCTCATGCATCATATAGGAACTTGTAGAAATCACATGTCATGCATTCTTGCCATGCTATCTAGGGTGCATTAGCAATTGCATACTGTTGTGATAGGCTCTGTGTAGATTATGCATGCTGTTGTGATAGATGCTTGATATATTCTCTACTGTTATGTTAGAAAACTATTTGTTTTGTTCCATGCTTAAAAATGAATGCCAAATTTTTGGTTCTTGAGGTGTTATGGGCCCTCATGGATCAGAATTTGGCATCTTTACCCTTGTTTAGTGTTTCTGGAATTCTTCGTAGTTTCTGAGTTACTGCCCAGAAAAACCCAAAATACACAGTGTGTACTTTTTATATACACGCTGTGTAGTTTTCTGGACGTGTCACTGACAGTGTGAGCAAAACACGTTGTCGTGGGAGTAACTTCGGGAACACGCCGTGTTCCATTGGTACACACCGTGTGAGTTTGGAGTCGTGTACCCGGCTGTGTCACTAACAACACGGGCCGGGGAAGCTCGGGTAGAACATGTCGTGTCTGTTTGGAACATGCCATGTAGTCTTGTCCAGGTACTCGTCTGTGTCACAAACAACACGGGCCGGTGTTACCTTTCCTTTCCACATGCCATGTTTGTTCGGAACACGCCGTGTTGTCTGGTTCTAGTATCCGACCGTGTCACGAACGACACGGGACGGTGTCACCTTCGCCTATACACACTGTGTTTGTTCGGAGCACGCCGTGTAAGGTCCAGCCATGTAGACGGCCATGTACTCAACAACACAGACCGCCTAAACCTTGTCTAGTGCACGCCATGTCTGTTTCGAACACACTGTGTAGTCTTGGGTTAAGTCGGACCGTGTGGGTTAGCCGTGTAAGGAGACTCGGCCAGGGGAATAGTTTCAATTGCATTCTGTGTGGGGTGGTCAACACACCATGTAGTTTGTAGTGTACACGACTTGTAGGGTAGGGGTACACGCCCATGTCAGTGGTTTCAAAAGACACGTCGTGTAGTTTTATACACGACATGTAGTCGTGTTTTGCAATCTTGTGTGTTTTTATTCTCCTATTCCCATTTTGTGCTCTTGTGTTCTATGTCCTTGCTTTCATGATCTAAGGTGTGCTTTTGATCTTTCAGATCTATGCCTCTAAGATGTCCTCCGGTCGTTCGTCTGTCATCGGACAGTGATCAGACACCAGATATGGCTGATCAGGGACTTCCTGTCGATCCCCCAGCCGAGCCAGTCTTGGCACCGGTTGTTGTACCAGTTGCAGGCGCTGATGTGCAGTTCAGGTAAGGTTTCATGAGGATGATACAGGCCTTCCAAGGAGCACCGCCTCCTTCCTTGTCTATGGCAGACTTGACGCGGGTCTTTCAGCAGCAGCATCCTCCCACGTTCTCGGGGGAGGGAGGACCTCAGGCTGCAGAGTCATGGTTGGAAGCCATGCTGACTATCTTCGAGCATCTGGAGACGCCTCCAGAGAGGCGGGTCAAGCTCGCCACCTACATGCTCCGAGACTCTGCCAAGAGGTGGTGGGACATGATCTCACAGGCGGGTCAGCAGCAAGCTATGACTTGGGAGGAGTTCCAGCGTGTGCTCTACGAATACTTCTACCCGGAGACCCTGAGGGCCGATCGAGCCCGGGAGTTCATGATCTTAGAGTAGGGTACTCAATCTGTCATGGATTATTCCTCTCGTTTCACTGATCTGTAGTGTTTTACACCCCTTCGGGATGGGAGTGGGGTGTTCTTGGAGAGGAAGTTTGAGGATGGGCTCATGCGGGAGATCCGCTCACAGGTGAACATCTTCCAGATGACTTCCATTACTTCCATCGTCAATCAGGAACTGATTGCGGAGCGCAATCTGAGAGACTCTGGAGTTGCGAGCCAGGGCGGTTCTGCTCCCAGAGCTAGCTTTCCTTCATATGACAGCAAGAAGTGTCGTAGGGAGCCTACGCTTAGTGATGCGAGGAAGCGAGACGCATCATCAGGCAGCCAGGTGACATGCTATCAGTGTGGTCAGGCAGGGTACACGAGGCCGCAGTGCCAGAGGGACCCAGTGGAGTGCTGATCTTGCGGAAAGATGGGTCACCTTCAGTGTTTCTTCTAGGTTTTCTCACCAGCAGCAGGTGATCGGGGTTCTTCCATGACTCCTCGTTCAGGAGCATCCCCACCAGCCTCTTACCAGTCAGGGAACTGGAGTTCTTCCTGCCGTTTAGGCTGAGGTGTAGGTCGAGGTCGTGGCGGTCAGCCACCAGTCCCTCAGCACCAGCGGGGAGGTTCAGCTCAGAGTGGTCATCCAGGGGCGCAGGGCCGCGGTACAGGCCAGACTTTCGCCGTGGAGTAGAATTATCATGAGCAGGATCCCGGCCCTTCTACTGTTTGAGGTACGATTTTAGTAGCCTCAGTTTTATCTTCATCCCTTTTCGATACTGGTGCTACACATAGCTTTATCTCTGTTACTGTTGTGGAGATCCTTGGACTCTACATCTTTTCTTCTGCTGACTCATTGACACTAGACACACCCTTGGGGATGAGGACATCTAGTGTACGCCAGTGTAGAGAGTGCCCTCTCGAGGTTGCAGGGTATCGCTTCTTATGGGATCTCTATGTCCTGGAGATGACAAGCTATGATGTCATTCTCAGCATGGATTGGTTGATTCCCTTCCAGGCAGTCCTTGACTGTTATCGCCGCAGAGTCAGTTTCATTTCACCAGAAGGTGAATCCTTCCTCCATAGAGGTGAATGGGATGTTCGGGCGAGTCGGGCGGGACTCGAGCATCTTGGGCTAGGAGGGGTGACAGCCCAGATTGCTAGACTTTATCTGGATGATCAGGGGACACCACATTTGGAATTTCCTCTAGTGTTGGATCGCTTCAGGGACATCTTCCCAGAAGACTTTTCAGGTTTTCCTCTGGAGTGTGAGGTATATTTCTCTATTGACCTCGTGCCAGGAGCGGCACCGGTGTCCATTCCTCCATATAGGATGGCCACACCTGAGTTGCAGGAGCTCAAGAAGCAGTTGGAGGAGCTACAAGCTAAGGGTTTCATCTGACCCAGTACTTCTCCTTGGGGTTCTCCTATTCTATTTGCAAAGAAGGCAGACGGTACCCTCCGGCTTTGTGTGGATTATCGAAAGCTGAACCAGTTGACGGTTAAGAACCAATATCCCTTTCTGTGGATCTATGACCTTTTCGATCAGCTTCGAGGAGCCCGGGTGTTCTCGAAGATCGACTTGAGGTCCGGTTATCATCAGTTGCGCGTTAGACCATCAGATATACCTCTGATATCCTTCAGGAGAAGGTATGGTCTATACGAGTATACGGTCATGTCGTTCAGTCTCACGAACGCGCCTGCAGTTTTCATGGCACTGATGAACCGAGTGTTCCATCCTTACTTGGACTCCTTCGTTGTGGTCTTCATGGACGATATCTTGGTTTACTCTCACACTCGACACGACCATGCCACACATCTTGAGATCGTTCCGAGTACACTGAGAGAGCATCGGCTTTATGCTAAACTCTCAAAGTGACACTTCTGGATGGATCAGATTCACTTCTTGGGTCACGTCATCTCAGAGGTAGGAGTATCAGTGGACCCAGAGAAAGTGAGAGTTGTAGTTTTTTTGGAGTAGCCGAAGAAATTTTTTGAGGTACGGAGCTTCCTAGGGCTGGCTGGATACTACAGACGCTTCATTCAGGACTTTTCTCATCTAGCAGCACCTTTGACAGGTCTGACCAAGAAGGGGGAGAAGTTCTTATGGTCAGATTCTTGTGAGTTAGCCTTTCAAGAGCTGAAAGGGAGGTTAACATCAGCACCAATACTAGTCTTTCCAGAGCCAGGAAAGAGGTACACTGTTTACTGTGATGCTTCAGGTATCGGGCTGGGAGTTGTGCTTATGAAGGGAGATAGAGTCGTTGCGTACGGGTCTTGGCAGTTGAGGCCACATGAGAGGAACTACCCTACGCACGATTTGGATTTAGTTGTTGTTGTTCATGCCTTGCGCTGTTGGAGACACTATCTTATGGGAGAGCACTTTTTGGTCTTCACTGACCACAAGAGTCTTAAGTATATCTTCACTCAGCGTGATCTGAATCTGAGGCAGTGCAGGTGGGTAGAGTATCTTCAGTCTTTGGATTTCAAGCTCTACTATACACCGGGAAAGGGCAACGCCGTGGCTGATGTGTTGAGTAGGAGAACTCAAATTCAGGCAGTTCAGGAGGCCAGTAGTGAGTGGAAGCTGATGTCTCTGTTCTCTGAGATGCATCTGGAGGTTCACGACAGACGAGGACAGACTTTTCTATCTTCTGTAGTTGTTACCTCCATGCTACTTGATCGGGTACGGATGAGGCAGCTATCAGACTCAGAAGGCTTAGTCCTGCGGGAGAGTGTGTCAAGAGGGGACCCTCTTCCTGGATGGACAGTGGGCGAGGATGAGATCTTCCTTTTCCAGGGATACGTATGGGTTCCAACAGACATACGTGACGAGCTGGTGCGGGATTTCCATTCCTCTGTTTGGGCAGTTCATCCTGGCATCACCAAGATGTATCGGGACCTTCATCGCCAATACTGGTGTCCAGGTATGAAGAAGGATGTTGCTGGTTTTGTCTTGAGATGTTCTACTTGTCAATAGGTGAAAGCAGAGCATCAGGGACCAGCAGGCCTTTTACAGTAGTTACCCATTCCGGAGTGGAAGTGGAACGATGTTGTGATGGACTTCGTGACCGAGTTGCCAAGATCACCTTGGGGGAATGATGTTGTTTGGGTTGTCATCGACAGGATTACTAAGGTTTCTCACTTCTTGCCGATCAAGGAGACCTTCAGTGTCGATGATCTGGGACGACTTTACATCAGAGAGATTGTTCGTCTACACGGAGTTCCGCGCTCTATTGTTTCAGACAGAGATGTGTGCTTTACCTCTCGGTTCTGGCAGGGAATTTAGAAGGTCTTGGGTACACAGGTACTTTTGAGTACAGCATACCATCCCCAGACTGATGGCCAGTCTGAGCGCACAATCCAGGTGCTTGAGGATATGCTCCGAGCTTGCATCCTTGACTTTGGCGGTTCTTGGGAGAAGCATATTCCTCTGGTGGAGTTCGCCTACAATAACAGTTTCCAGGCGACCATTCAGATGGCGCCATATGAGGCTTTGTACGGTAGGCCATTTCGATCACCCTTATGCTAGCTGGAGGCAGGAGAGGCAGCTTTTCTAGGACCTCATCTTGTTCAGGAGACTTTAGAGCAGATAGAGCTGATTCGGAAGAGGATGGCTACAGCGCAGTCTCAACAGAAGTCTTATGCTGATCAGCGGAGACGACCTCTGGAGTTTGAGGTCGGTGATCAGGTTTTCCTACGTGTCGCACTGAGGCTGGGACACAAAAGGATTCGGAGACAGGGTAAGCTTTCACCGCGGTACGTTGGGCCGTTTGAGGTCTTGGAGAGAGTGGGGCCGGTCGCCTATCGGTTGCAGCTACCTTAGAGGTATCGGGCCATGCACGACGTCTTCCACGTCTCTCAGCTCTGACGCTACTTTCCATACCCTTCTCACATCTTTCAGCCCGAGGAAGTTGAGCTTGAAGAGGATGCGTCGTTCGAGGATCATCCTATCCGGATTGTCGATCGTAGTACGAAGGTTCTTCGCGGGTGGTATGTTCCTCTGTTACGGGTGCTATGGCAGCACGGGCGAGTACAGGATGAGACCTGGGAGAGGGAGGTTAATGTACGATCGTAGTGGCCGAATCTGTTCGGGGTTTCTCCTTCTCTGCCTCGTTAGGGAAATTTGGGGATGAATTTCTTTAAGGGGGAAGTTTGTAAGAACTTGTATTTCTTCTTAGGTATGTTTTTCCTTTTTTCTAGAGTTTTTGAGAAAAATGAATTTTCTGGAAATTTCAGAAGTACATGCCGTGTACTTTCTGAGTACACACCGTGTACTCTTTCCCCATCTCGAAGTCATGTGCTGGCTGTGTCTGGGCCACACACACGGTGTGTAAGGCTGAGGTGGAGGCCGGTTAATTTGGAGTACGGAAAATTTGAAGTACACGTCGTGTACTCCAAAAGTACACACCGTGTACTTTATTTTTTTTCATTAAATAGATCGGGGTCGCGTCTAACCCCCATATTCATCTTCTTCTTCAGTTTTCGACCGTCTGGAAGTGATCGTACAGCTGGATCTTCGGCGTACGACCGCCTCACCATCCATTCTCCGATTCGAGCACGGTTAGTTGCGTTGGAATTGCAGCGGTGAGTTCTTATTTCTGCTTTATCCTTGTTTCTTTATTCCTCCTGGTTTCCAAGTTATCATGGGATGAACGTTTTGTGCGTTTTCTCAGATCTACGTCATTCTAAGGGGAATCTTTCGTCTAGGTTCACGTATATCGATCTCCTCAGATAGAGGTAGGTGGTTTGTGCCTTTCTGTAGAAAGTCGTTGAGTATTTTGTGCAAATTCCACCAATACCCTTGAATGGGGTGTTGCGTGTTTCCTGTTTTGCCCTTGTTTCTTTTTTGCTTTGCTTGATTACTTTAGTAGAGGTTATTTCTTGTGATTAGAGTATTTTTTTGTGCTCAGTTGCTTTACCATGCCTAGTTGTAGGATTTTGGACTGTTGTTTTAGTATTGCTTTTGAACCTTAGTTGTTGGCCAAGTAGTTCTTGAGGTTTAATTAGATGATATACATGCGTTGAGCATGTTTAGTGATACTCAGGACTGTGAGAACCTAGAGTAGTAGACCAAAGGGATAATTGACAGAAGGGATTCTCCAGAGTGTCTTTTAATTACGATGAGAGACTATAGGGGGAATTGACGTTGAGTGCTTCCCCAGAGAGTCTGTAGTTCGACGACGTGGGCCACAAGGGGAATTGATGTTGAGTGCTTCCCTAGAGAGTCTGCTTGATTACGTAGCTGAACCAGAGGGGTGAGACTGTGTGTGCCTCCCAGAGGGTTGCTAGTGCTGATAGGTTGAACCATAGGGGTTAGACTGTGAGAGCTACCCAAAGGGTTACCTATTTTCTTATTGTTACTGACTGCTTACTTGTGTGCTTACTTGTTAGAATTGTGGATTGTAGCTGCTTGTGCTTTTCTGTTTACTGCTTCTTTTTTTATTACTGCCATGTATTCATTGACTGTTAGGCACAGATCTTTGGGTGATTGCCTACTGGGATTGTATCTCACACCCTTTTTGGGCCATGCTTTTGGTCCCAAGTAGACTATGTTCCTGCAGGTATAGATAAGGGCAAGCGCCCTTCTACTTCAGGATCTTGATTGCACCAGGAGCTGGGGAGCATGGGACCGAGCCGTGGCTCACGATGCTGAGGAGCTTATTTTGTTTTTCTTTTGCAGTTGGTTTCAGTTGTATTTCAGCACGTTTTTGTGTTTTCTGTTTTCTTTAGATACTTGTACCCACTGCATCATTGTTATCATAGTTATACCTCTACTTTTCTTTCGCTGTTTGGTTTCTGCTGTTGTGCATGTTGTTTACTGCTTCCGTTGTTTATTGTTGTTTCTCACCTTGTATACCTTACCAAATGAGGGCATAGTTTCCCCACCGACTCACCAAGGCCCTCGTTGCTAGTCGGAAGCCTCTGGAGTTCGGGGAAACGCGCTTGAGGTCATGTGGAAAACCGGGTACGGGCACTAGGGGAGGGTCTCCGGACTCGGGACGTTACAATTAAACCCACAAAATGCGAAGAAAATCAAATTTTTAGAAAAAATGTTTTCTTAAATATAAACATTTTTACACAAAAATATAAAATAAAATTAATTATAATGACCTAAATTAGATTATTAATAATATAAATTAACTAATTTTACTTTTAAAACTATTTTAAAATAGAGTAGAGTTATTTAAATGTTTTAAACGAAAAGACAGTTTTCAATAAAAATCCTTATTTTTTACTATTCATCGAAAAATTAATATTTTTAGAAAAAAATGAAAAATTAACTCTAATATAATTTTTACATGATGGTTTCAAAAATGAAGATAAACTTTTCAAAAAAAATTCTAAAATTTACAGAAATTAGTTATATTATTCGCTTACAAAAAGCAATAAAAACAATTTTTGATGAAAAAATATATTTTTAAAGCATGTAATGACTTTACTAAAAATTGATTACTTATTTATAAATATTTTTTCTTTATATAAAAACTTTATACATATTTTTTTAAAAAAAAATTATTCTTATTCACTCTTCTAATTTAATGGCTAGGTTATAATGGTATATTATATTATGATCCATTTAGACTTGGGGTTGTATGTATTACAAGCTATTAAAGAAATAAAATTTATTTATAAATAAAAATGTCATAAAATCTTAGGTTTTTACATTTAATAAACCTATATTTATTATATAGGAATTTTTAATGCATATGAAGCTAGACGGCACTTGAGGTAAGGGTTTTTGTTACAATCTCATTTCTTTTAAGAATTATATGTGCTAAATTTCTATTAAGGAAAATTATATAGATATTATCCTTTAAAATAAATCTATTTTATTCTCCTATAGTTCTTCCAAGAGTTTTCAAGTAATAGTACCATTTTCCTCCCTTTATTGTTTAAAATGATCGAGAAAAACTTTTAAAGAAAAACCAACCTTATCTCCTCTTTGGTCGAAAAACTTTTTATTCCATGTCTATGGTCTTTAAAATGTTTTCAAAAATTTTATTTCCTATGATAAAATAATTATTTAAAGTCATTTTCAACCATTTTTTAATTTATTTTTAAATTATTAAAAAATAATATTTACAATTTTTTCTGAACTAGTTATTTATGCCTTTTTACAAAAAGTGTGAAAATTAACTTTGTTTTAATGTTTACTGCATGAATAATTTTTCTCACCGTCATGACTATTCTTTACATAAAAACTTCTTTTAAAATATTCCATGGTTATTTTCAAAGAAAATATTTTTATCAATATTATAGGAATTTATAGTTTTTGATGATATTGAATTAAAAGGGCATTCTTCCTATTTTCAAAGAAATGTTCAAATGCTTGTATATAGTTATTTTTCATCTATGAAAACATAATTTAAGGATTGTCATACTTAACTATGGATATGATCTTATGATACCATCCACTTTCATTCTCTTGATGGATTATGATGATGATGGTTTAATGATGATTCTATAAAACCCATTTCTTTCTCATGGGTTAATAATGTTATGATGAAATCTTTATGAAACCTGTTTATTTTCCATGGGTTATTCTATGATGAAATGAATGATTATTTTATGAAACTAATTTATTTTACATGAGTTATTCTATAATTAAATTATAGTATATTTATGAAACATGTTTCCTTTCCATAGGTTATGATATTATGAATTGATGAATGTTTTATGATCCTATGGCGCACATATGTATGGTTTTCATTATGTGATGGGTGGGTCTGGAATTATATATTCCTCTAATGCATTGTGTAAAGAATGATATATCATGAGATAATATGGATTGAAATGGAGAGTGAACGCAGTTTATTAAGAGACTATGTCCATTATGATAGTCTTGGGAGTGAACCTTGACTAAGGAAATAATGGAATGGGGAGTGAACTCAATCCACTATGATAGTCTTGGTAGTAAACCATGACTAAGGAAATGATTTTCTATGTTTATGTGTATTCCAAAAACTTATTTCATATTCTTATGATATGTTTGCATGGATTATGATTGATTATTGATGATTCTACACTCTTATGATTTATTCCTTTTGTTATGAAAAAGACTTATGTCGTGATTTATGATTAATGATTTTTGACTAATTGGGTATGAATTTTATAATTTATGATCATGTTCCCACACCCTTAATCTTATCATATGCTCACTTTTGATCATTGATTAGTATCTCTTATATTTACCCTTATTGAGAATCTGAACTCACTATTTCTTATGTTTCCTTCCCCCATGTTATAAATAAAGGTTTTAAGTAGGTTATGTATAATAAGTGTACTATGTGAGAATAACTATATGGGATATTTTTAATATATTTCAATAAATAATATTATTATGTATCTACTCTCTAAATATACTAAAGCATTATGGTTTTGGGGTGTGTATTGTTATGAGATGTATTAAATATTCATTTCAAATGTTGTAATAATTATGTATGTTTTTTGAAACTAAAAAATACGTCAAATAATGGACCAAATGTTGAATAACTTGATCTAGAAGTGTAGTTTTTTTTCAAGATTTTATTTGACTAGTCATGGATCCCAAACGAACTTACATATCATGATTTATGGTCTTACGAAGTTAAACTTTTTAAAAAAACTAGTAAGGGTGATTCTAGAATGAAAGTGACCAATTGAGATGATTGTATCACTGAGAGGGGGAGGGGATGAATCAGTGATAGTTTTTATTTTATGTTTCCTTGAAACAACCTTCACCTCCAATTAAATATTAAATTCCCTACTGAAAGAAATTCAACCACATATACAAAGAAACACAAGTATTTACAAGGTTTACTATACAATAAGAATAGTTATTTCCTTGGTATTGTTTGGAAATTATCCAATACCATACAATCCACTAGAAAAAAATACTTGGATTACAATTACTAGGATATACCCTTACACTCGTATAGAACTATGTAAACAATTCCAATAGTGTGTGTGCACCCTCCTAGCACAAATAGGGTAATACAATTTTTTTTTAACAACTCATGTTACCTATTCTTATTTTCAATTCAATAAATGTATTTAATTGAAATACAATTGTTCACATTATTACCCAGAAGATGGTAAGAACTTCATGGACTTTGTTATGAAAAACTCAATCTGATTTTCTTGGGTGCGATTTTCCCAGTCTGATTCCTCTGAGTATGATTCTTCTTAATACGATTCTCCCAATCTGATTTTCTTTTTAGAAAATAATATAAATTAATTTGAACCACTTAAATTCCTCATCTTAATAAACTTAGTACAATTCTTCCTTATTCTGAGAACTCGAATACAGAAATCTCGAAACCGATTAATCCATCCCAATATGATGATTATCCGAATATAATTAATAATCCAAATATGGTAATCAACTAAATACAATAAACACTAAGTATGATTATCATCTGAATACAACGTTACGATCTTGTCTCTTCTCCTATGTCTTGTTCCTATCAGAATATCTTCAATAAAGATCAATACAGTATCTTCTTTCTCTCACTAAACACTTG
Organism: Viscum album; assembly: GCA_963277665.1. Taxonomy (NCBI): domain Eukaryota; kingdom Viridiplantae; phylum Streptophyta; class Magnoliopsida; order Santalales; family Viscaceae; genus Viscum; species Viscum album. The sequence continues at coordinate 2,126,943,951 of OY728130.1, read as the reverse complement.
GATCTTCTCTCCCCACTTTAGTGAATAGTACCAACTATCATAATGTACAAAGAACTTCTCCTTTTATAAGTGACCCTTGAGAGGCTTGGATGGGAATCCCAAAAATCTTTCCTGCTCATACAAATTCACCTAAATTTTAATTTCCCCTAAAATATCAGGATGCATTTTGACTTTGTCAACTCTTATCGACGCTTCTTGATTCTTCTTCAAACTTCACTTCTTCTTCAAACTTTCATTTCAATTTTCAATAAAATTTCAATACATGAGTTCAATTTTTTGAAACCAATTTCTTTAATAAAAATATCTGTATCAATTGAAAATAAATGTATGAAGAAATGGATTACACTTCTAAATAATGAATGCAGTCATTCTTTTGAATGTTGAGATCCACCTTAATAGGATATTCAATAAACTCCTTCTTCTTTTCTCTTGAACCCCTTGAGATACAAAACTTCATCTTCTCCTCTTCTCTTGAGCCACTTGAAAAATTCAGTCTTCCTTTAGTAATTAGATCAACCATTCAACTCAACCTGAGTACAATTGTGCTCAATGCAATATTTCTGAGTATGATTGGCTTGGGTATGATCATTTCTAAATATTATCATTTCTGATTATGATATTTTTCTTTCTAAACCTGAGTACGATCATCTTGGGTACGAAAAAAAATTATGATTTAGATGGATGATCGGACACTACAGTGAATCAACACCATCTCATTTTTCACTTCCACCCGGATACGATTAATTTGGGTATGATTAATCTGATAACGATCCTCAATACCTTCTTTATCTTTTCTTCTTCGACCGAATCTGATTTCCATGATTATGATCAGCCTGGATATGATTATCCTAAGTATGATCATCCTGATTATGATTCCCAGTAACCTTTTCTTCTTAGAAAACAATCAATTTGAATCATTTTCACTCCCCCTTTCTTTCACCAAGATTACATTATAAGTTCTCAATTCAACTTATGATTTATGTAAAATAAAAATCAGAAAATCATCATCACATTTATTTTATGATAGTCATAGAGACTCTAATTATACATCAAAATAATCTCTTCTTTCATATCAAATCCAGAGTGAATCTGATGATAAGAAATTCCTCATTATGATCTTCTCCTATACCAGACCCAAGGCGAGTCCGATCAGAACCACTTCTTCAAAATAGCTTCTTCTCATTACAATGGACAAAGTGAGTCCTATTATTTTGAAAGCGCAAGTTTGATTGTTTTGAAAACAAAGGTCAATATGATTTCCACCCATCATATTTCTCAACATACATTCTCTATTAAAAATATTGATCAATTGAAAACACATACAACCAAAACACAGCTTAGGCCTAACAATCTTTCCCTTTGTATTTGTCGTCAATGCCCACTTAAACCTATTTAATTGCTTGTAAACAATAAGAGGTATTGTTTTTCTTTTCTTACTTTTTATTCTATCTATTTATTTCTTTCTCCTCCTATTTCTTTTAACTCTCCCCTTACTCTTATCTCTCCCACTTATTGAAAATCAAATTCAAAGGGCCATCAAGACAAGTTTCTCACCAATGATCTTATTTCCAGGGGTTGTAACTTTTCATCTTTGAATCTTGAAAATTTTCTTCAACATGGGTATTGCATGATTTTATTAACAAATAACCTTTAACTAAACAACTCTAAGTCTACATGGGTGAACCCGGTGTGGAAAACAAGAGTGTATAGTCAAGGTGATCAATGTTGTCCATAACACAAATTTCATGTAATATATTTTCTTGTTACTTCCAATATTCTCATGATTGGGGAAATCCTTGAAATAATTTGTTTAAGATAAAAATAACCTGCACCCATATCAATAAACATATCAAAAATTTCAGGTGTATAAAAACACAACTCTTCAAAGCCGCATGTTTTTCATAATCTCGTTACTTTATTTTGAAATAATAGTAAAAGACTCAATAATTTCAGCTTCCTTATTTATACTCCTTCAATTACCCTCAAGTTAGCATGAGTATACAAAGGTTTTTGGAATAAGGAGGAACCTAGATTGTTCCTTAGAAATAATAGTCAGACTGAGATTCCTCTATCAGTCTTGACTTCTTCTTCTTTTTCTTGGATTTTCCATTGGATGTGATTTCTTCCTTTTTTCATCCTTCTCAACTTTCTTCTTATCTATAGAATAATATGATGAGGATTTCAACTTTTTATCATCTTTAGAAACATCTTTATTACAATTAGTTTATAATATTTTTCCCATGTTTTTCTTTTCTTCTAGCATGATATTTGAACCATTTTTAATATCATGACTCACTTTCTCATATCCACAACCTACTGATACCTTTTTTCAACATTTCTTATATCTTTATAAGTATGTTTCCTCCTCTATTATTTTACTGAGTTTTTTTCTTCCTATAATTTTTTAGCCAAGTCAATGCGTTCTATCTAGATAATTAAGCACTCTTTCTTTCTGGGATCAATAGTTCTGTTTCTCTTTACTTCCAAAACATCCAACTTCTGATAATTTTTATGAAAGTTTTATTGTTCCTTTAATAAAACAAGACATCCTTTTTCAATATTTCTAGGTTGTTCACATATTTCACAAATAGTTTTGAGGGTTTAGAACCTATTTTCAATCTTTACTTCATTCTTCTCAGGTTTCTTAAGAACAACCTTCTCAGACTTATTCTTTTTAGATAATTGACTCCCCCTCAAACTTTGTCTTCCATAATTTGTGGAATAATGGTAATGTTGTTGGTTTAACCAACACATATTTTCTGTATGTATGAATCCACCACAATACCATCAATAGTAGTAAAATGAGTATTTTCCTATGAAATTTCCATACTATCTGAAATTGTGAACATGTTTTTCATCCACCTTCATCTATTTATTTTCTAAGCCACCAACCTTTCTATTATCAATTTGGTTCTTCCTTTTATTCTATACTTTATAAAAACTGGAAGTATTTGAAACTTTTTTGGATTTATATTTTTTTTCAAAACTTTTATGGATTTAGGGTTTTTTTAGACTTATAGATTCCCAAATTTGTTATTCTTGTCTATATACATAACTTTCCTAGTATTCTTATTTTTAGGAATAGTTACATCTTTATTATCACCCTTTGAAGGTAAATTTAGTTGAACCTTCTCTAGTTTCTCATTTTGAGAGCTTTAACTAACTTCAGTGATAGATTTTTGGAAACTTGTATTTCTCAATTCAGCTTTAGAGAGTTTTTGTTAGAAAAGTCCCAAATCTTCTTATTTTGCTTTTAGCCTCATCTCTAAATAATCATTATGATTTTTATTTTTCTCAAGATATTTCTTTAAATCGTCAATCTCTACCAGCATCTTGTTCTTCTCTTCTGAAAATCTTTCTTGAATTGTTAAGAAAAATTCATCTTCCAACTTCTTGTTTTTCTTTTCAAGTCTTCTAATCTTTCTCAAGCATTCTTTCAACTCTTTTTTCAAATGCATTTCATGTTGAGTTTTTTCTTCATCGGAACTACTGCTTTTGAATTCTTCATCATTAATTGTTGTAATAAAATTATTTTCCCCAGCATGATTGATATATTTTTTGAATTCACATTCACTTTTTTCTTCCTCTTCAGAATAGATACTTTCACTACTAGAAGAACTTTCCTCATTAACTATAGCAATAAACATGTTCTCTTCGATATAATTTGTAACTTAATCACTATTATATTCCTTAGACAAAAATATTCTCCTTTTAGATTAGGAAAGATTCTTATCTTCCCTCTTTGAATAGAATTTTTCTTTATCACTATTTTTCTTCCATGATCTTCTTGGAATTCTTTCTTCTTCCTCGCTTTCTTCTTTATTACTTTCTTTTTCATTACCTCTTCAAGGAAAATGGAAAAAAAATTCCAATGGATCCACATCCAAAACATTTTAAGGGAAGTTTCTATTTATACCTTACTACACCTCTTTTCACATTTTTAGAAAATAAGGATAAAATATCATCTAGATTTTTACATACCGTGTTTTTAGAATTAGAATCTCTAACTTCTTCTACTTCAAGAATATTATTTTCTTTCTTGGAATCCTTGAAATACATTTCTCTATTAACTTTAGTTTTTTATTTCATATCATTCTTCCTTCTCATTTCATAAGTAATGAGAGTACTATACAAATCATCTAGAGATAATGTTTCTGGATCTCTATCTTCCAACAAATAAACCTTAGAATCAAACATTTCAAGAAGAATTATCAAGATCTTTTCAACAATAGTAAAATCTTATAACTTTTCACCAAGACATATGATAGTGCTCATAATGTAATTTACCCTGGTAAAGAAGTCATCAACAGATTCATTCTCACCCATCTTGAGGTCTTCATACTTTAATCGCCATATTTGTAACTTTTCCTTATTAACTTTTGTATTTCCTTCATAAATGTTATTCAAATTATCCCAGATTCCTTTGGTAGTGGAAACTCCTTTTACTCTCAGAAAATCAATTTTAGAAAGTGATGATAGTAAATCATTCTTATCTCTTCCATTATTCTTAAGTTTTTACTTATCATTATTAGTGAGCTGGGCATTCTCAATATTAGAAGGTAAACCATCTATAACATATCTTGAAACATCATACACAAGAGACATAAGGTATGGAAACATTCTTCCTTTCTGGATATGATAATTCCTATCATTTAAAATTGGAATCCCCTTATTATTCACATAACTCAGATAATCCATCGCAACTTCTTCTTAAAATACTTCAGCAAAGAATGAGAAGATGGAACCTACACTCTGATACCACTTGAAAGTGACCAATTAGGATGATTATATCACTAAGAGGTGGATGAGTTGAATCAGTGATACTTTTTTCTTTTATGTTTCCTTGAAACAACCTTCACCTCCTGTTAAATATTCAATTCCCTACTGAAAAAAATTCAACCACGCATCTAAAGAAACACAAGTATTTTTAAGGTTAACTATTAAATAAGAATAGTTATGTCCTTGGTATGGTTTGTAAATGATTTAATATCATACAATACACTAGAAAACAATCCTTGGATTACAATGAGTAGGATATACCTTACACTCATGTAGAACTATGTAAACAATTCCAATAGTGCATGTGCACCCTCTTAGCACAAATAGGGTAATACAATTTTTGTGTAACAACTCATGTTACCTATACTTATTTTCAATTTAACAAATTTATTAAATTGAAATGAAATTATTACATTTCATACCCAGAAGATAGTAAGAAATTCCTAGACTTTGTTATGAAAAACTATGTCTAATTTTCTTGGGTGTGATTTTCCCAGTCCAATTCCTCTGAGTAAAATTCTTCCCAATAAAAGTCTCCCAGTCTAATTTTCTTTTCATAAAATGATATAAATGAATTGGCACCACTTCAACTCTTGATCTCGATAAGCTTAGTACGATTCTTCCTCAGTCCAAGAACCCAAATACAGAAATCCCAAAACCAATTAATCGAACCTGATACGATGATCAACTGAATACGATTGACAAGATGAATATGGTAATCAACTGAATATGATAAACACTTAGTATGATTATCATTTGAATAAAATGTTATGATCTTGTCTCTTATTCTATGTATTCTTCCCATTAGAACATCTTCAACAAAGATCAATATGGTATCTTCTTTCTCTCACTGAAAAATTAGAGCTTATCTCTCTACTACAATTAACAATACCAACAGTCAGAAAGTACAAAGTACTTCTCCTTTTATAGGTGACCCTCAAGAGGTTTGGGTGGGAATCCCAAAAATCTTTCCCGCTCACACAAATTCACCAAAATTTAAATTTCCCATGAAATCTAGGGATGTATTTTGACTTCGTCAACTCTTCTCAAAGATTCTTGATTCTTATTCAATCTTCACTTCTTCTTCAGACTTTCATTTCAATTGTCGATACGATTTCAATACATGAGTCTAATTTTCTGAAATTGATTTTTTCAATAAAAATCTCTATATAAATTGAAAAAAAAATATGAATAAATGGATACCAATTATAAATGTTGAATGTGATCATTATTTTTATTGTTGATCTCCCCCTTGATAGGACATCCAGCAAACTCCTTCTTTTCTCTTGACCCCCTTGAGATACAAAACTCCATCTTCTCCTCTTCTCTCAACCCACTTGAAAATTCCACTCTTCCTTCAGCAATTCCATGAACCATTCAACTCAGCCTAAGTAATATTGTGTAGAGTACGATAATCCTGAGTATTATTGGCCTGGGTACAATCATTTCTGAATACTATTTTTTTCTAAACCTGAGTTTGATCATCCTGGGTATGAAAATTTTTTATGCTTTAGATGGATGATTGAACTCAGTAGTGAATCAGCACCATCTCATTCTTCACTTACAACCATATATGATTAATCTGGGTACAATTAATCTGATTATGATCCTTATCACCTCATTTCCCTTTTCTTCTTAGCATGAATCCTATTTCCATGAGTATGATCATCTTGGATATGATTATCCTGAGTAAGATCATCCTGAGTATGATTCTTGGAAACCTTTTCATCTTAGAAAACAATCAAATTGAATCATTTTCACTCCACCTTTCTTTCACCAAGCTTGCATCATAAGTTCTCAATTCAACTTATGATTTATATGAAATAAAAAACAGTAAAGCATTGTCATATTTATTTTATCATAGTCATATCGACTCTGATTATCCATCAAAATAACCTCTTCTTTCATATCAAATCCAGAGATAATCTGATGACAAGCAATTCCTCATTAAAATATTCTCCCATACCTGACCCATGGTGAGTTCGATTAAAACTGCTTCTTCAAAATATGTTCTTATCCTTACGATGGACAAATTGAGTCTGATTATTTTGAAAGCGTGAGTTTGATTGTTTTGGAAATAAAGGTCAATATGATTTCCACCCATCATATTTCTCAATATACTTTTTTTCTTCAAAATAGTGATCAATTAACAAAAAATACAACCAAAACACAACTTGGTCCTAACATAGAACAAAGTATAGAATTTTATAAAACGCAATATTTCATGAAAATCAATCTTTCATGAAACTCAAAATTTCAAAAAAACCAATATTTCATGAAAGGAATCTGGAGAGATTTGAAACTCATTCTTTCACAAAGATAGTAATCCTCTATGCAATGTATCATCATAAAACCCATTCTTTTGTTAATCTCAATATTTTATGAATGGAGGTCAGTGTTCCGTGAAGTTTGATCTTATGTGAAGACGATAAATTTTTTAAAACATATCTTCTGACATCCTGGGTGCCTATAAATCCCCCCTCAAGTCATCATTTTGAGGAGGACATGCTGATATGAGACATCACACTCTCAATTCATTAAACTCAAAAGAGTTTTGAAAATTCCTATAACTCATTGCCCCATGGGATAATCTTTCATTAATTACCTCATGTAAACCCTTCCATGTAAGGGTAAGTGTTTGAGGATGTTTCATGAAACTTCCATCCATGAAGAAGACTATTCATGTAATATGTACATGCCTCATGAAAGATAAATTTTTGTGAAACTCTAAAGTTTCATGAAAAAGTGTTATCCATATCTATTTGGAGCCCTCCTTTCATGAAGCATGCTTTCACAAAATTTGAGCACCTTTGCAAAACCCATATCTTTCACAAAACAGCTAGCTATATGTGGCCAAAAACTATTTATGACAAGGCATGATTTCATCTCAAAAACAAATTTTCGATGGTTTTCCACAAATAAAAAATATTTGTTATAGTATTTTTGGCCATGAGTCAATTGTGATGGGATCCCATCACAAAAGGTCAATTGCATCAGGATCCTATTGCAAATATCTCCATTTCTGGTTGTGAACCTCATTTTGTTGAGAGGTTATCACTGAAGATACTTTATACTTCATACCATGTTTTCTTATAAAATTTTCAACCTCATAAAATATGTATTTTTTCCATTATCTAATCTTATAATTTTTATAGTTCTTTCGATTTTATTTTTTACTATTCTTTGAAACCACTTTATGAGGTCCAACACTTATGTTTTTGAATGTATGAATATAGCATGACACATACTACTATAATCATCTATAGACAAGATGAAATGCCTCCCACCATAGGTTAATTACTAATCAATCGAACCACAACCATCAGTGTGAATCAAATTCAAAAAATGCGATGTTCACTTCTTCTTTTGAGAATATGGATTGAAAACCATATTTCCTCACATGCATGAGTTGAAAATATTTTCTTGATCTCTCTTCAAAGTAGGAATATACACTTCTTCTTTGAATCTTGACAAGTTATCCATACTTCATTGATTGACTTGGAGTATCCTCCATTGACATAATCTATTTTCTTCTTTCACTGTTAATAGAAAACTATTTTCCTTTATATCAACTTGATATAAATTTCCATTTGTTCTCTAACCTTTCATCAATGAGTTTCCATATTTTTCTTTGATGTAGCATCCCTTCTTAAAAAATGTGACCTCCAAACCTAGGACATAAAGTTGACTAAAACTTAAAAAATTATGTCATAAAACAACGACATAAATCATATCGGTGTTTCTCAATTAATCGCTAACCAAACGAGTCTTTCCACTTTAATTTTTAATACTCCGTCATTTTCAAACCACACCATTCCATCAACTCTAACTTTAACATTCTCCAACAAGTTCATATTTCCTAACATATGAGATGAACGCCAACTATCCAAAATCTAGGTGCTACTATTATTTTTTATTTTAAAAGTAATTTTTACCAATTTTTCCTTTTCAATATTTCTTCTTTCCTTCCATGAAATTCATGAATAGGTTGAGTCCTTCTTTGGTCTCTTCCTATCATTTTTAGCACATTCCATGAAGGCAAATTATTCTTCTTCAAGAGGATAAAATTTATTCTTAAAGGTAACTTTATTATATTGTATTACATCCATTTTTCTTTGTCTTTTATATGAATATATTCCTATTTTATGCCTGAAATCAACCACTTTATGTCCAAATTTTGAACAATTATTATAGTAACCATATAAATAATTTCTTCCATGATGTGAAGAGTATGTCCTAAATCACCTTTGTTGGATTAAAATTTCTTCTCCTCTTATCTAGATTTCAACTTCATCACAATAGGATATTTTGTGGCCAAGAAAATCATATAATTGAAACTATGTCAATGGAAAAAAATCCATCTCCTCTCTACATATCCCCAGCTTTTGAATAATCCCTTGATTGTTGATAAGTTCTTGTTGGTTAAGAACTTTTTTTCTTAAATTTTTTACCTTTTTTATTCATACTTATAGACTTTGTATTTGATGTTTCACCATAAAAACCAATACTTTATTTTTTTCATAAAATTTGGCCTTTGATCACTCAACATTTCTTCAAACCTTCTTATACATCATTTATCCCTTTATTTTAAAACTTTATCTAAAACTCTCCAAACTAAAGCTTCTTATTTGAACTATCTATTTTAATTTATGGTTCAATATTCTTTGTCAAAGAGAAAATTTATTCTTCATGACTTTCAATATTTTTAAAATTATTATGTAAATAAAGGTTAAGATCGCCAATGATATTAGATTGTTCTTCAAACATCAATCTATAATTCATGACATCTTCAGATTTTACATGATTATTTCCACAATATTTCAAAAATTTCTCAAGAAGATCAAGTTTATCTTCAAGATCATCAACATAGATTCAATACTTCTTCAAAAAACCGCTAATTCCCTTATTCTTATTTATTTGTAAATCAAGCTCCCTAAGGGATCCTTCCAACTCCACTTGGAGATCAACAACTCCCTCTTTTCTTTCATCTTCTTCAACATAATTTTTTTATTTTTCCATAAATTTAATCATAGAATCTTGAACATTTGAGATAAATTTTGTTTTAATTTTTTATAACAATTCTTCCTTAGCATACTCTTCTTCCTTGATTACAAGCACTTTCCTCTAAAACTTCTTTCCATTAGAATTTATAAAATTAAAGTTCCTTCTAGATAGAAAAATTTTCTTATTTTTTGGTGAGAACTCATACTCATCACCCTATTCTTAAAGATTATTTATACATATAGAAGTAATTTTTTCAGAATTTCTTCAATGGAAACAAGCTAGAGGTATTTTTCCTTTAAATTTTATCTTACCTATTTTAAACTTCCTTATAAAGAGTGATAGTAAATCATCAATTACATCACCTTAATTTTCAACAACCTGAGATTCCTGATTCTCAATAGATTTGAATGATATTTATTTAGATGAACATTATAAAGAGTTTTTTGGATTATCCTACTTTGATATGAAATTCATTAATAGATAACTCTACAATATTTATTTCCTCAAGAGCTAATACTTTTGGGTTGTGCATAAGAGGTAATATTTTAATAATATTCTTCACTATGTCAGAATCTTTTATTTCCTAACCAAACCCTCAAATGGCACTAATAACTTTAGTAAGACAGTTAAAGAATCCATTTATGTTTTCATTTAAACTCATCTTCAAATCATAAAACATATTCAGTAAGACTTATATCTTTGCCTCCTTTACTTTGGTGTCTCCTTCAAGGATATTAGCAAGTTTTTTCCAAATAACTTTGGTTATCGTGTGATCCACCACCTTCAAATATATCTAATCATAAAGTTCTAACAAATCATGATGATACTTAGCATCATAATTTATCCATTTTTTATCTACTTTCATCATTGACCTTCATGTATGGTCACTTACTTCTTTCCCAATAACTACAGTAGAATATACATCCAACCCAAGAGATCTGAGATGAGATCTCATCTTATTTTTTCATATTTTGTAATTACAACCATAGAATAGTGGTATTCCTCTAGAATTAATAATATCTTACATAATATTAGCTTTCTATCAATAGATTCAAGAATCAACATGTGGATTTGACACCACTTGTTGTACCCCAATCCCACTATACACCCTAAGCGGGAGTGAATTATGGTGAAAAACTTCTTTCTTTCTTCAAATTAAATCAAAAGTCGTATTCATGTTGGCAAAGACAACTTGATTTTTATTATTAATCCTAATTGAATTCATATATGAAAAGATCATGAGAACACTAATTTTGCATATTTCACCTATAAAAGGCTACTTTAAGGAGAACATATCAACAATGTGTTGATATGCCAATTAATTACTACCTCACTTGTATGTGATTACAACTTTGGAAAAATTTCAGTGTTAGTCCAAGGTAAACTTCCTCTTCCTATCTTTCACACACTACTTTTCAAAATATATAAAAATATATTTGACATTTAGGTCAATCGTGCAAAGATTTCAAATAAATAAAAGTAACACCAATCAGCAAGGGTGTTCTTCCATGATGCTCCAATTATTCAATTCTAGATCTTCAAGGATATCCACAGTAGTTTCTTCTTTTAAACCTTGACTTAAATACACTTAAATCTTGATCACACTCCTCTAATTCCTTATCTTTAATAAGACTTCATACTTTTTTCTATGTGATTACATCTTTCTCACATAGCAGAATTATTCTTATCCAAAATAGTTTGAATTTCAGATTTGAAATTCAAACTACAATAACTACCCAACTTCTTCAATTTTAATCTCTGCCTTAAAATCATCTCCCAAATATATTCCCTCTATAAAATTCAGTTTTGGTATTTTATGAAGTTTAAGAAACTGTTGAAACTTTAAGAAAAGGCCACATCAGTAAGGCAAAAAAAATGATCAAGTGGTTTTCAATAACCATGTGAGTTGCAGCATAAAATGATCTTTCAAAGTATAACTTCATCGACTTATAAGACTCTCTATGAAATAATCAAGTTCTGTAGTGTGGACACACACAAAAATCAACAGTCTCCAGAATTTCCTTCGATCTGTTAAATTCAAACCCTCCATGATATAACCTGATTTTGCAGCATGGCCACCTATAGACATTCAAAATCAAACATCTTTGAAAGTTTCCTTCATTCTATTAAAAATAGACCATCCACGATGTAACCTTAGTCTGAGCGTGGAGAAAATAAATACATTCATATCACTTAATAGTCTAAGGATACGGCATGGGAATTACCAAATGTCCAACGCAAATGAGATTCCACTAGCCAACACCTACAGTGAAGTCTCATCCTCCACAGTGAAGAAAAAAAACCCCAGATAAACACTCTTCACATTGAAAGCATCGAACTACAACATGGTTACACTATTCTACAGCGCGAGACATGGCCTTGTGCTATAGAATCACCCTTTTTCTCTAGAATTACAAATTAAAACAACCTTTTTCAAATTCTCCAAAGTCCTTTACAATACTTTCAACACTTAAAAATATTGTAAATAAATCCAATTAATAAATGTATGCCTTTGGGTTCCAACACAAATGAAAGATAAATCAATCATGTGGAGTGATAACACAAGTATGCATCCTACTTGATGAGATATTGAGATAAATGGATTATATTACATAGTAGCATTCTTAGTATTATTGTAGTCGTTACTACATTAGCTTATTTCTCTATGGGTGTTTTGATGTGTTTCTAGATGCTAATTTTGGACTTTCATCTAATGTTATTGAGAAAGAGACCAAGAGGGTCATATACTAAGTGCATTAAAAATCTCATTATGTTCTATTGAATTTAATACTTTAGAATAAATATTATTCCCAGCCTATAGGATAATAATTATTCAAGTTAAGTTAATCACATAGATTCAATCACTGGATATTCGAGTTTACAATATGTGATTTGAATTTTATCTCTAATTTATTATTCACAAGGTAAAAAATATATATGTGCACCAATTTAGTGAATAGTTTAATATAAGTAATCAGAATTAAACATTACATAATCTTGAGTTTTAGTTAAGAAATTTATTTTCTTTCACATTGGGGATATTTTCAATTTAAAGTTTTAGAGAATTAAGACAAATTCTTACAAATTAAACCTATACATTATAAGTGGACACATATACTCAGTATCCATTTTCTCATAATATAAAAATATATAAAAATAATACATGGTTTCTATTTATGAAAAACCATCATAATTTTCCTATTGATATAATCCTTATATCTATTCCCTCTTAAACCCTATGAAATACATTTTAAAACTTGGGGTGAGCATAAAATCTTAGTAAGGGATATAAAAATAAAGGAAATTGTTATTCTAGTAAAAAAATTATAACTTATATAAGGTTTACCTATAGCTTCAAGTTATTTGAGAATAAGAAATAAAACATTTTAACATGAAAATCAAACACACATTTTTCAAAGAAAATCATTAAAATCCATAATAAATAATTTAAACTTATTTAGGTGACTTAGAGCATCATATACATAAAACCCTTTCAAAACCATTTCAATTAGAATAACCATAAGGATGACTTCTAATTAAGATATTATGGGCTTAATCAGTTCTATATGGGTCACCCCATGTTAAGTTATAATGGTATTTCCCAGTGATATTTGGTCTACCCCATGTTAATCTATAATGGGCTTTCCTGATGCTATTTGGGTCACCCCATGTTAAGCTATAACAGGCTTTCCCGATGCTATATAGGCCACCCCATGTATAAGTTGTATCAGGATCACCCGTTTTATATAATTCTCAAGTACCATATCATTAATAAAACACTTTCATTATAAAACCATTTTAAAAACTCTTTTAATCCAATATGAAAACACTTTTAGATAAAAATACCCTTTTCTTTCAAGAATCCATTTTCAATACCAAAACACCCTTTTCATTGAAAAAACATTTCCAATACCAAAATAACCAAAAAAATAAAAAAAAATCATTTAATGAAACATGAAACCTTTCAAAAATAAAAACATAAATAAAATAACAATGGCGGTGAAAAGGTCATTGTCTTTGTATAAGTTAAGAATAGAACATTCTTTTTGTTGTTTGTCAAAAATGTTTTGTATAAAAACATATAAAAAATTTCTTGCTCAAAAACTTTGAATGAAATTAAAAATATACATAAAAATTACTTTATTATACTTTTATATCTATATAAATAAATATGTGAAATAATACTAGGAATATTGACATGGAGAAAAATATTTTATATTTAAATCTTTAAACATTCAAAGTGTCTCATACCACTTGGAGCTTTTAAAACATAATCTCCATGAAATAATATATTTACCAAAACATTAAATAACATGAGTATATATAGAATATGAATATGAAATTTCATAGTATCTATATATACACCTTATAAAATAATAAAGGTGCATATTATCAAGGAATGTCTCAATGAAAGGAGATCGAGATAGAATCTCTTACCTTGAGTCCAACTTGTCACTTGTATCTTTATATTCCTAAATAATAAACTTATATTAATTATTTAAATTCTTAAGAACCTTTTTCATGTTTATCATTAATTTTATTTCACTTATTAAAATTTTTTAAACAATTACTTAAACAATTAATTTTATGTCGGGTGTTTTGACCAAATTCAGTTCATGTGTTAAAAAAACTTCGGTAGGTTGACTATGGTCAAAGGGATAATTATATAAACATATACAAAATAATTATCATGAAATAATTATCATATTTATACATAAATTATACTTTTAAAATCAATTATGAAAGATGGTTATGAAAAATGATCCAACGTTACAATCATGGAGACGGTATGTCGTACGTACGCATAAGTAACGTTTCCATTTTTCAATGATCATTATGGAAAGAAGGTAAGTAGTATTTTATCTTTTTAGAATGGTCATGATATAATTAATATAATATTAATTATATATAATTATATATATCATCCATGTGATGTGGTGATGAAAAACAAATCACATCACTTTGTGGAGGTGATAGTTCACACGTATGCACGAATGGCGTTATCATTTTTCCATGTATAGAAAGGTAAGAATGTAAAATATATATTATCTTTTCATAATGATAAATATTTCATGAATATCATATAGAAAAGGATATGGATATAAGTGATAATATTAGCATAATAACATCTCAGTATATTAAGGATACTTGAGTTATTATTTCATTATGATTGAAGAATATTTGAAGGAAGAGAAAGAAGAAATAAAATAGAAACACTTAATTAAAAATGATGTCTCTTCTTCAGATGACCTCCTTTGATTAACACCTTAACACCTCTAAGGAAGGTTTTATGCCTAAATTAAGGACTCTAGAATGTGGGGATGGATTCTAGTAAGGTATTTGGGTAGGTATTTTCTAAACCAAATAGGTTTTGAAGTATGTAATGAGAAGAATGGGTGCCCTTTTATAAGATAAGGGGAGAACTCTTGGAATTCTTCAAAATATTAAATTAATATAAATTAATTTTTTTCTTCTAAATGGATAAAAATTGAGTTATTTTGAAGATAAGATGAGTATAGGTCTAAATTCATTCATTAAATAAAAATTAGACATGTTTTGATTATTTTTTAATCCTTATATTTTTGTTTTAAACCTTATTTTACCCTTTTAATTCTTACTATGATATCATGTAATTTACTCTGTGGGTTAATATAATTAATATAAAATGACAAATGGATAATAAATGAGTCATTTATGACATTTTGAGACTTATCTCAATCTTTTTCCTGAAATTTGGATTTTTAGAAATTTTATATCATTTAATAAAATATTTTATATTTTAAAATATCATTAGCATCAATTTTGACACTATTCATTATTTGAATTTTTAAAAATATCATAACATCATGATATCTTCGAACCATCTTCTTTAAATCGTCACTAAAATGTCAAATTTATCCATAAAAATCATGTATAGAATTAATTATCTGAAATTATATTTATTTTAATATTTTTAATATCATTTATTTGATTCTTCTATTAATTAAAAAATTATTGAATCATCATTGTGTCGCCATTTAAGGAAATTATCTTATCGCTAAAAATTATAAATAAATTAACATGATGTAGATAAATATTTTTTTTTCAAATTACTATTTATAGTTGAACATATCACCTATATAACGTCGTATTAAAAATATTTACTTGTTAAAAAAAGTGTAATAAAATTGACTTTTCATTGAATATATTATTATAAAAGAGTTAAAGTCCTCCAAGTGGCTCCAAGTGGACATAAAATCATCCCAAGGATTTTTTTTGTCGAAAATAACTCATCTGATACAATTGGGACAAATTTTAGGGTAGTTTTATAATATATATAATATTATTATTGCCGTTAATTACCTGATTTGCCTTTAAACATGGTAATAAAAATAATTACTAAAGTTACTATTCATATTGTCCAAAAATAAAAGGGGCCTATTTACATAATTTATAAATTATGATTCCAAATATTTAATCTATTTTTCCAAATTCAAAACATATAATTGGCAGAAATTAATTAAAAAGTAATCTCTTTAACGGAATGAGGAAACAGGTTTTTAAAATAAAAACATTCAAAAGTTAAGTTTTTATATCTAATTTCAGTGTGAAATTAATTACAATTGCCTAAATTGGATTAAATGATAAAAAAAATTATCTAATTATACATTAAAACCATTCAAATATATAATTTGACACTATAAATAAATTTGATGAAAAAGCACTTTTCAAAAAAATTAATATTTTTTCACTATTCGTAAAAAAATGAATCTTATCATAAAAATATAAAAAATAAACAAAAGTAAATTTTGATACTTTGGTTTCAAAAAAAATATATTTTTTTAAATATAATATATAAAAGTATCAAAAACTAGATTTAAAATAAGTGTCATCAAAAGGCAGCAAAACTGCTTTTTTTGAAAAATACTTCTTTTATTCGTAAAATTGTATTTGTTCTTGTATTATGACTATAAAACTCATAAGATGAATATTAAAAATTAAATTAAATATTATATATATATATATATATTCCATTAATAAAATCCAAAAAGAGTGATTTTTTTATTTATTGGTATAAAACACACTTGTGCACATTTAAATAGTTTTTTCAGAAAAACATTTTCTTTTATTGTACAAAGAGTTTTAAATTCATTTATAATTAATTGGTCACCAAATAATTAATTATATATAAATTTTTAAACCATATTTTTATAATTCAATTAATATTATCTATTCCCACCATTCTAACAATTATGTTATAACGGTAACATTTAAATAATAATATTTAATTGTTCATTTAAACTTGATGTGGCGTATCATGTATGCTATTGAACATAGTATTTTATTTTTTTAAACTCAAAATTTTATATTCTCCCCCACCCCTAATAAATTACATCCTCACAATTTGACTCGTGATCAAAAACTAGGGTTTTTTACTTTTCAAAATACCTTTATTGAGATCCCACATTGGAAAAAAAGGATTAATAAAACTTCCACTTTAAAAGAAGGAAAGGAAAGTACAAAGGTCACCTGAGATAACACATTTTATGGTTCCATGTAGTAAAACATTTGTATTAAAGAGAAAACTAACCATCAAGTTCTAATAGAGAGTGATATAAAACATGGTTAGGAGAAAGTTAACAATCACAAAACCATAAGTCTTTGATGGGTTAAAAGGTCATTGATTTCTTAGTAAGAAAAGTAAACAGATAGAGTTTTTGTTTTAAGATATTTTTCATATAGTTGAGGAAGTATTTTTCTTCCTAGACAAAAAACATAAGAAAATATACTTACATGATAAGTAGAGTTTTATCTTTTAATCAATTCCCATCACAAACTTATCTTTTTCTCCAAATAATGGGTATTAAATATGAAATTTTCATGTTGCAATCACTAGACTCAACTTAAAAACAATCACGTAATCATCAAATGATTAAATGTATATTTCTACTATCTTAAAACATTTACCAAAACCAAAATGGATAGGATAAGATAAAATAATTGCCTAAAAAGAATAAACCTTTATAGGAGAACAAACTACTTAAATCTCCAAAATTCAATCATAATTTCTAAATTTCAACATAGACTATTTGATAAATAATTTTCCTTAATATTCATCAAAATAATCCAATCTAATATTGAAACCCAAAATCTATAAGGATTTGATCACATAGTCTTCTAAGATAAATTTTTAGGATTATCTCTAAATGACATCAATTATTCATGAAGTCTTATACCAAAAAGTAATTGCCCTAATAATATTTAAGATATGCTAACCATTTCCATAAATAACCTGAATCACCATAAATACACAAAAAAATCATATATGCTTCCAAAATATAATTTATCCTTTATTCCTTAAATAAAATCCCATAGTATTATATTTACCATAATCTTATAGGATTCCCAGAATAGAAAATGTCTTCCAAAAAAATATTAATCACTAAATCATTTTCTAATATCTTGGTTATCTATTTGATAAAAGATAAGTACCCAAAATAAACATATCATTCTTCCATCAAAAGTTTAACTAAAATAAAAAATACATACTAATTGGTACTTCATGTAGACCGGTGGTAGGTGATGCACCCTTGTCTCCCTTCGGTTGTGGGTTTGATTTTTTTGGCCTTGCCGGACATGATGAGTTGTCACTCATCCTAGTGGTTTTCCTTTTTCTAAAACAATGTAATTTATATAACATTCCCAAAATATGATAAGGACCTCAAAAATAACCATAACATTTTTTAACCTTAAAGTTGATCACATACTTTCATTTTACATCCCAAAAAGTAATAACCCATAATTACCTCAAAATATATGTCTCTAAAAACACCATTAACCACCTTAAAATTTTCATAACTTAAAGCCTAAAAAGGGTTTCTAAGACAATAAACTTATAATAAAAGAGAAAAATATAAACCCATGATGATATCCCTAACTATTAATAAAAAATCATAATCCTCAAAGTTATCTAAACTATCCTTTGATACCAACTGTAAGGCCTCAGCCTTAAACATTACATAATCTTGAGTTTTAGTCGAGAAAATTACTTTCTTTCACATTGGGTATCTTTTAAGTTTGGAGTTTTAGAGAATTAGGAAAAACTCTTACAAAGTAAATGTGACGCCTTAAAACCATAATGTATTTTGGAATGAATGACTTTTTGTTTTAATGTGAATTATTATTTTGGTGAAAATAATGAAACTCAAATAAAAATAATTAAAGACAAAAGGGATGAAAAGAGAAACTTTTATTTATTAAAACACTAAAACGTTACTTTGTAATAAGGTTTTCAGGTGACCGTTGTACTTAATATGACCATTGGTTTTGGTATTAGTCATAAAATTGTATAATCATTAAGTATTTTGACTATTTTAAGTATTCTAAGTATTTAAGTATATTAATAATTTCAAATGTTTTAAAATGTTTTAATAAAATTAAATTGTTATCTTTAGTTAAATAAAAACATAGTTTTAATTAAAGATATATTTCATTATTGGATTTTAAAAATATAATACTAATAACCAGGGTGTTTCTTTTAAAATGAATATAAATTATGACATGTTTTAATTGAAGTTGAAATTTTTATTTTTAAATTTAATGTTTTGAAACTAAAAATGAATACAAATATATGAAATAATGGAATTTAGAATAATAAATAATATATATATATATATTCATTAATATATATGTTCTGTTTTTAAAACATTTTTTTGAGTTTCATAATTTTTTTTGATAAACAATTTGGTGAGTACCTACCCAACTGATGGTGGCCTTGAAGGCCAAGCCCTCGAGGTCTAGTGGGTGTCTCATAGTGGTAACTGAAGCCAAGTAGAGAACCCGCATATCGCACTCTGAGTTGCGCTCGATCCCGTGTGTAGGGCCTAGTTAGGCACGCATAGGGGGTGAGGCATGCTGCGCCCCAGTGTGGGTAAGGGTAGGCCAAGGCCCATCATCGAAGTGAAGGTAGAGGCGTCGAGGTATATAAGGCAGTCCTGAAACCACTTCCATTTTGATGTGGAATAGATATTTTTATAGGAGATATAATCTGAGTCGTTCGATCTCACCACGTGAGATCTCAACCGTCCGATCAGTACACGATTTATCTTCGCCTCTCATCCATTTTTAAAACTCGTGGTTTCCCCACAACCATCCGATCAAAGCCACTTTTAATCTTAACCGTCCATATGTTTTTAAAATCACAGAAGCCACTATAGCCATCTGATCAGGCTCAGTTTATCGTGGTTGTCCATCTTTTTCCACTTCATCCTTTATTCTTCTTCTTCATCGCGTCGCACCAGTATCCATCTCCCTCCTTATCCACTATATCTCCCTCAGCCCGTGGGCCTTTCCATCACCCTCCTTGAACCCAGCCTTTTCTTTTTTTTCACAAGACCACCTAGGGTGAATTAGTTTAATGCAAACCCCATTTGGTGTATCATGAAAGTTTTACATAAAATATATATATATATATATATATATATTATTAGACAATTTATCTATTTAATATTTGTGTTTATCACGGTTTTTATTTCTATCTAAATAGTTAGATTTGGTTTTCTTTAGGTTTCTTTGTTTATAATTTTATGCTTAACTATAGTATATAAAATTATATATATACAACTTATATAAATTGTTTATATAAACCTCCATTTTCACTTTAACCCTATGGGTTTTCCTCCCAACTCTTCTTCGACTTCTTCTCTTTTCAACCTCACCATTAAGTTGGGTAAGGGTTTATTTAGTTTTTGTTTAATTAACCCATATATACTTATATGTGTATATATGTTTATATATATATAAACCTATTCTATTTTATATTTTTCAAATGATGAATATTTGTGTTTTAAATGATGTTATTTATTCATGTAATTCATGAAAGGGTTAATATAGCATCATTTTTTATGTGAAAAAACCCATATATGCACTTTTTGTATATGCGGTTATATGTATATACACATATAAATATTTTAATCTGAATTATGTTTTCATATAATTGATATTAAGTGATTAAATAAAAATTTTTGAAGTGTATGATACTTATAAGGATTTATCAAACCTTGTTTTGGTTATGAAAATACTATGTATACACTTTTTATATATATACAGTTATATATAATATTCAAAACCTAATCTACTTTGGGTTTTTAAAGTTATAATTATCAGTAATCAACTGATGTTTTTATGCATGTGCTACTTATAAAAGGGATTACTAAGAGTGGTTTTGAGTTGCTAAACTAATACATATATGTATAAGTATATATATATATATATATATATCTTTGTGTATGATTTTTTTTTAATCCTAATCTGATTAATCTTCTTATCTTCTTAAGATAAGAAATTATTTTTAATGGTGATCCTTATCCTTATACATATTGTTTTAATTTTGATTTCAAAACCCACATGTATATATAAGTACCACAATTACATATATGCTTGTTTTAATGATCACAAATGAAAATTGATATTGGAAAATAATAACAAAACTTTTTTTTGTTATTGTGTGCCTAAAAATTTTAAAAGAATTCATCATCCTATTATTGCATTTGACATTACATGCATCTTAATTTATAATTTTAGGATAAATATTTGGAAGAATCTTTTGTTTAATACATATACATATACATGTATAAACACATTTAGTGAAGTGTGTTTAATTATTTATGCATCAATATATCACAAGAAATGAATTTTATACATTTACAAATATTATGTTTTAACTCATGATGAATATTCCATAAAGAATACTATTAAATATTAAAGTTTTGATTTAATTACCACTCTTATTTATCAGTGTATGGTAAATATTAATGATAACTATATTCAATTAAAAAACATGTATTTTAGTATATAAAATGTTCATTTCCATGAAACAAAGGTTTTGAATTTAAGAGTTATTATCTTATGTGACAAACCAAGCAATCTATTATTTTATGTGCACCAGTTATCATCACATGTACAAATGTATGTCTATTTGTCCGTGCATGTCAATGATAAATTTGATATATCCATAACTGAAAAAATCATACAGTATTTAGATTAATGTTTACAGTTAATACATGATTCATTTTATTTATAAATATGGACATAATTTCAAAATTAAATTTATCTCTTATGATAACTTATGGATTAAGAATTTAATTATTCAAAGTGGTATGAGACACTTTGAATAAAAAACATAATTTAATAAATCAAATTGGTATGGGAAACTTTGATTTAAATACTTACTATAAATATGAGGAATTCATTGGACTTATTATGTGATGGGTGAGGCACGTTATATCCTCTCAATGCATGGATAGGTCTCATGAGACAAACTATGGTCTTGGTATGAGGCCTTGACAGAATGATTATGTATGGTCTTAGCATGAGGCCTTGATAGAATGTTTATGATTGTATAGCATTATGCATTTTCTAAATATATGATTAATATTTAACCAAAAATTTTATTATTAGACTAGTAGAATATCCTTGGTTAAGAATATTTTACTTATGATAATGGCAATAACTGCACATGGCATAATGATGCTTATACTTGGAAAGTCATTTGTAAAGAAAGTGTAGCATCTGTTTTCAGAACATTGATACAAAATTTAGTAATACATATTTTATTTCATGAATTTAAATTTATTTTTTAAGTGAATTATGATATTATTAATTGTTCAATTCTAATAAAGTATTATTTCTTGTTCCAATTTGTACCTGCACCCTTTCATGTCACCCCTAATTTAGTTTGAGCAACTCCTGGATTATATACAACATTCCCTACATTTTTTTTACTAATATGCATATTCTGAAAAAGTGTTTTATTTGTAGCTTTTAAATATATATATATATATATATATATATTCTTGTGTAAGATATTTCTAGTAACCTTTGAAAAATGATGATGACATGATAAAAGAAATGTTGCTTTATTTTGAGAAAATTTTTTATGGATGTATAATTATTTTAAAAGGATGTTTTTAAATAGGAATTTCATTAATTAGTTTTAAAACCCCTTAATTGGAATTCTTGTGCTCACCCTTCGTCTTTAATCTATTTTTACAGGATTATTAGATTGGTCAGATTTGAGTTATTCTATTTGGTGGTTGCATTATGAAGCTTATCTCATTTCAGTTTTGAAGAAAAGTATCAGTTGTATCTGGCTTTCCAGAACCTAGACCGAGAAGATTCTCTGTGATGGAATGTGATGTGTAATTTTATCATTATCTTTTTATAAAAACAAATTATACACCTTGTTTTAGGAACTTACTTCGTGCTTCTAGGGTTGGTTCCCCACAATTGGTATCAATGGAATGATCTAGATAATCATTGAAAATTAGAA
Source organism: Viscum album (assembly GCA_963277665.1). Classification (NCBI taxonomy): domain Eukaryota; kingdom Viridiplantae; phylum Streptophyta; class Magnoliopsida; order Santalales; family Viscaceae; genus Viscum; species Viscum album. Next base: position 2,126,920,859 of record OY728130.1, on the reverse strand, counting down.
CAGAACAAAAAAAATAGCTATGCTTAGCTGAGTAGAACTTTTCTTAAAATTTTCAGATGGAAGGCCACAGTTCACCAACAAATCTTTTGTCTCTCCCTACTGAGGCACTAGAAACCATAATTTTCAAGTCATGTATGGATGACTTTGATCCCTTTGGAAACCTTCGTTTGACCTAAAAACATCTTTACCACATATCTATCACTTCTAGTATACTTCACCTCCATCGAGGATCAGGCATTGTTTATTTCCTCATAGTGTATGCTCAACTCCCATTCTATGCACATCAAGGAAAGTACTTTGAGGGCCTCTTTAAATGTTTCACCCTATCCAAGTCATGTATGGATGACTTTGATCCCTTTGTAAACCTTCGTTTGACCTAAAAACATCTTTACCACATGTCTATCACTTCTAGTATACTTCACCTCCATCGAGGATCAGGTATTGTTTATTTCCTCATAGTGTATGCTCAACTCCCATTCTATGCACGTCGAGGAAAGTACTTTGAGGGCCTATTTGAATGTTTCACCCTAGATAATGGTTTTCTTCCCCTAAGGTATTTCCAAGAAGTTGCAAGTGAGGGTGACCTTCGCATATCATATCTTTGTCAAATCTTATCCTACGGTCTATATGGTCGAGTTAGAGACTTTGAAATTCTAGAGGTCAAGCATTTTCGTTCATTTTATAGGCATCAAGTCCATACCTATGTCTCCAAACTTTACATTTCTCATTCCACTCTCTCGAGATACTATAGTTGCATACATGAGTTTGACCCGAGTTGCACATGCTGCATCTGGACCAAAGAAATCGAGAAGTTTGAAACTATTCTGCAGATTTGTTTAACCGGAAGGAACTGGGAAAATTGCCGACACTGGTGGAATTGGTGAAGGTATAAATTAATTGTTTTCCATTATTTTTGTTAATTAGTAATACTTAAGGTTGTTATGTAGGGACATCAAGGTGGATTTCAGAAGGTCAATGCCCATAAATCTGTGAGAGTACGATGGAATTGCGAGGACGTGATTCTTTTGAAGGGGAAATAATGTGACACCTCGAACCCATAATGTATTTTGGAAGGAATTACTTTTTGTTTTAATGTGAATTATTATTTTGGTGAAAATAATGAAACTCAAATCAAACAAATTAAATACAAAAAGGATGAAAAGAAAAACTTTTATTTATTAAAACACTGAAACATTACTTTTTAATAAGGTTTTCAGGTGATCATTGTATTTAATATGACTGTTGGTTTTGGCAACGGTCATAAAATTTTATAACCATTAAGTATTTTCACTATTTTAAGTATTCTAAGTATTTAGGTATATTAAGAATTTCAAATGTTTTAAAATTCATTAAAGTGTTATATTTAGTTAATAAAAATGTAGTTTTATTTAAAGATATATTTCATATTTGGATTTTAAAAATATAATACTAATAACTATGGTGTTTCTTTTAAAATGAATATAAATTTATGATATGATTTAATTGAATTTGAAATTTAGATTTTTAAATTTAATGTTTTGAAACTAAAAATGAATACAAATGTATGAAATAATTCCATTTAAAATAAGAAATAATATATATATATATTCATTAATATATATGTTCTGTTTTTAATTTTTAATTTTTTGAGTTTAATAATTTTTTTGATAAAAAAATTAGTGAGTACCCACCCAACTGAGAAAAGCCTTGAAGGAAAAGCCCTTTAGGTTTAGTGGGCATCTCACAGTGGTAACCAAAGCCAGGCAGAGAACCTACATTGAACACACTGAGTCAAACTCGGGCCCGTGTGTAGGGCCTGGTTTAGGAACGTGCAGGGGGTGAGGCATGTCGTGCACCAGTGGGGGTAAGGGTGATCCAAGGCCCGCTGGTGGGGTCCTGTGTGTAAGGACCCCGATGTGTCTGTTTTTTGTGTCATCAGAGTGAAGTTAGAGGCGTTGAGGTATATAAGACGGTTCCAAATGCATTCAGAATCTGTTGATAATTTATCACAACGATCCATGGGTCATATGTGACATGTACGAGCCAACCTGGGCTCAATCCGATTCGCGATGTGGCCGAGATCAGTCTAAGTGGCTCTCTTTTGTTTAAAATGGACAACATTTTAAATGAAAAACATCAACTGGAATACAGAAAACCAACCAAACGCATTCATAATGTGTCGATACTTTAGAAAAGAGATACATGGGTCATATGTGATGTGTAAGAGTCAACCCCACCTCAATACGAGGCGCGGTGTGGCCGACACCACTCTAACTGTGTCTCTTTTGTTTAAAATGGACAGGATTATAAGTGAAAAGAACAAATGGCATACGGAAAACCAACCAAATGCATTCGTAATCTGTTGATAATTTATCACAACGATCCATGGGTCATATGTGATGTTTACGAGCCAACCTAGGCTCAATTTGAGTTGCGGTGTGGCTGGGATCAGTCTAAGTGTCTCTCTTTTGTTTAAAATGGACAACATTTTAAGTACATATAGAAACTTGACCAAACGCATTAGGTTTCCATTAAAACTTTAGGAGAATGATACATGGGTCATATGTGACATGTACGAATCAACCCCTCCTCAATCTGAGATGTGGTGTAGCCGACACCACTCAAAGTGTCTGTCTTTTGTTTCAAAAGGACATCATTTTAAGTGAAAAACATCAACTAGCATACGGAAAACTGACCAAACGCATTCATATTGTGTCGATACTTTAGCACAACGATCCATGGGTCATATGTGACATGTAAAAGTCAACCCCTCCTCAATAAGAGGCGCAGTGTGGCCGGAACCACTCTAACTGTGTCTCTTTTGTTTAAAATGGACAGGATTATAAGTGAAAAGAACAACTGGCATATGGAAAACTGACCAAACGCATTAGTAATCTATTGATAATTTATCACAACGATCCATGGGTCATATGTTACATGTACGAGCCAACTCGAGCTCAATCCGAGTCGCGGTGTGGCCAGGATCAGTCTAAATGTCTCTCTTTTGTTTAAAATGGACAACATTTTAAGTACATACGGAAAATCGACCAAACGTATTCAGTTTACACTGAAACTTTAGGAGAACGATCCATGGGTCATATGTGATGTGTAAGAATAAACCCCGCCTCAATCTGAGACGCAGTGTGGACGGAACCACTCAAAGTGTCTGTCTTTTATTTCAAAAGGACATCATTTTAAGTGAAAAACATCAACTGGCATATGTAAAACCGACCAAACACATTCGGATTGTGTCGATACTTTAGAAAAATGATCCATGGGTCATATTTAATGTGTACGAGTCAAACCCATCTCAATACGAGGTGTGGTGTGGCCGACACCACTCTAATTGTGTCTCTTTTGTTTAAAATGGATAGGATTATAAGTTAAAAGAACAACTGGCATACGGAAAACCAACCAAATGCATTCAAAATCTATTGATAATTTATCACAATGATACATGGGTCATATGTGATGTGTACGAGCCAACCCGGGATCAATCTGAGTCACAGTGTGGCCGTGATCAGTCTAAGTGTCTCTCTTTTGTTTAAAATGGGCAACATTTTAAGTACATACAGAAAAACAACCAAACACATTCGGTTTCCATTGATAATTTAGGATAACGATCCATGGGTCATATGTGACGTGTATGAATCAACCCCGGCTCAATCTAAGATGCGGTGTGGCTGTCACCACTCAAAGTGTTTGTCTTTTGTTTCAAATGGACATCATTTTAAGTGAAAAACATCAATTGGCATATGGAAAACTGACCAAACGCATTCGGATTGTGTTGATACTTTAGTAAAATGATCCATGGGTCATTTGAGACGTGTACGAGTAAACCCTGTCTAAATCAGAGACGCGGTGTGGCCGGCACCACTCTAATTGTGTCTCTTTTGTTTAAAATGGACAGGATTATAAGTGAAAAGAACAACTGGCATACGGAAAATCGACCAAACGCATTCAGAATCTATTGATAATTTATCACAATAATCCATGGGTCATATGTGACATGTACAAGTCAACACCGCCTCAATATGAGGCACGGTGTGGCCGGGATCACTCTAAGTGGATCTCTTTTGTTTAAAATGAACAATATTTTAAGTACATACGGAAAACTGACCGAATGGATTCTGATTGTGTTGATACTTTATCACAATGATCCATGGATCATATGTGACGTTTACGAATCAACCCCGACTCAATCTGAGATGCGGTGTGGCCAGAACCACTCAAATTGTCTATCTTTTGTTTCAAAAGGACATCATTTTAAGTGAAAAACATCAACTGGCATACGGAAAACCGACCAAACGCATTCGGATTTTGTCGATACTTTAGAACAATGATCCATGGGTCATATGTGATGTGTACGATTCAACCCTGCCTCAATATGAGGTTATGTGTGGCCGACACCACTCTAATTGTGTCTCTTTTGTTTAAAATGGACAGGATTATAAGTGAAAAGAACAACTGACATACGGAAAACTGACCAAACGCATTCGGAATCTGTTGATAATTTATCACAACGATCCATGGGTCATATGTGATGTGTACGAGCCAACCCGGGATCAATCTGAGTCACGGTGTGGCCGGGATCAGTCTAAGTGTCTCTCTTTTGTTTAAAATGGATAACATTTTAAGTACATACAGAAAACTGATCAAACGCATTCGATTTCTGTTGAAACTTTATGATAACGATCCATGGGTCATATTTGACATGTAAAAATAAACCCCGCCTCAATTTGAGATGCGGTGTGGCCAGAACCACTCAAAGTGTTTGTATTTTGTTTCAAAAGGACATCATTTTAAGTGAAAAACATCAACTGGCATACGGAAAACCGACCAAACACATTCGGATTATGTTGATACTTTAGGAAAATGATACATGGTTCATTTGAGACATGTAAAAGTTAACCCCATCTAAATCTGAGATGTGGTGTGGCCGGTACCACTCTAACTGTGTCTCTTTTGTTTAAAATGGACACGATTATAAGTGAAAAAAACAAATGGCATACGGAAAACCGACCAAACGCATTCGGAATCTATTGAAATTTTAGGACAATGATACATGGGTCATATGTTATGTTTAAGAGTCAACCTCACTTCAATACAAGTCGCATTGTGGTAGGGACCACCCAAAATGTCTCTCTTATGTTTAAAATGGACAACATTTTAAGTACATACGGAAAACCAACCAAACGTATTCTGATTGTGTTGATATTTTAGCACAATAATCCATGGGTAATTTTTGATGTGTACGAGTCAACCCCGACTCAATCCGAGGCGTGGTGTGGCTGGTATGATTCAAAGTGTCTCTCTTTTATTTAAAAAGAACTTCATTTTAAGTGAAAACAACAACTGACATACGGAAAACCGACCAAACGCTTTCGGAATATGTTGATACTTTAGGACAACAATAGATGGGTCATTTGTGACGTGTAAGAGTTAACCTCGCCTCAATCTAAGGCACGGTGTGACCAGTATCACTCCAGGTGTATGTATTTTGTTTAAAATGGACATCATTTCAGGTAAAAATATATGGTATACGAAAAACCGATCAAATTATGAATTGAATTCTGGATTCCACATATAATTGTCATCTAAATTTTAAATTTAATTCTAAATGAATTATGTATGTTTATAATTACGTTATGAATTCTAAATTAATTATGGATGTGTATAGTTCCAGGATGCATTATATGTTAAATGTGTATGAATTTTTTCTCTATATGTATGTGTTAGTTGGTTATTGCAGGTACAATAATTGTATATGTATGTGTTAGTTTATTGTAGGTACAATAATTGGATTGAAAATGAGAGGGAATGCACAAAATGAGACCTGCTATGCAAATTGCACAAAATGAGAGCTGCTGTGCAAATTTCAGGCTGCTATGCAATTTGCACAGCATAGGCTATGCCAACGGTTTCAAACCATTGGCATAGCCTCTCTAAGTTTTTTTTTTACCAACAGTTCATAGAACCGTTGGGAAAGATGATAGTGCTTGGTTTTTCCAACAGTTTGGCACAACTGTTGGGATAGGTTAATTTTTCCCCAACCTATCCCAACGGTTCACTGTAAACCGTTGGGAAAAGCTTTCCCAATGGCTTACTTCCCTATGGTTTGCAGAACCATTGGTATAATATATACCAACGGTTCTACAGCCTTTCCCAACGGTTCAGAACTGTTGGGAAAACTTTTATTTCTAGTAGTGAGATCTAATCTGAGTTGTTCGATCTCGCCGTGTGAGATATCAAGCATCTGATCGGGACGCGATTGATCTCAGATGCTTATCCCTTTTTAAAACTCAGGGATTCCCCACAACCGTCTGATCAAATACACATTTAATCTCAACCGTCTATGTGTTTTTAAAATCATAGAATCCACGTTAGTCATCCAATCAGGATCAGTTGATCGTGGTCATCCATATTTCTCTACTTCTTCCTTTATTCTTCTTCTTCCTTGCGTCGCACCATTAGTCGTTTCCCTCCTTCTCCACTATTTCTCCCTCATCCCATGAGCCTTTCCATTGCTCTCCTTGGACCCTGCCTTTTATTTTTTTTTTTAAAGACCACCAAGGGTGCATTAGTTTAATGCAAACTTCCTTTGTGTATTATACAACTTTTATATAAAATATATATATATATATTATTAGACAACCGATCCATTTAATATTTTCATTGATCACAGTTTTTGTTTCTATCTAGATGGTTAGATTCGGTTTTCTTTAGGTTTATTTATTTATATTTTTATGCTTAACCATAGTATATAAAATTATATATATACAGTTTATATAAACCATTTATATAAACCTCCATTTGAACCTTAACCCTATGGGTTTTCCTCCCAACTCTTCTTTAATTTCTTCTATTTTCAACCTCACCTTTGAGTCGGGTAAGGGTTTATTTAGTTTTTGTTTGATTAACCCATATATACTTATATGTGTATATACGTTTATATATATATAAACCTATTCTATTTTATATTTTTTGAATGATGAAGATTTGTGTTTTAAATGATGTTCCTTATTCATGTAATTCATGAAAGGGTTAATCTAGCATCATTTTTTATATGAAAAACCCCATATATACACTTTTTGTATATATAGTTATATGTATATACACATATAAAGATTTTAATCTGAATTGGGTTTTCATATAATTGATATTAAGTGATGAAATAGTGTTTTTTGAAGTGTATGATCCTTATAAGGATTTATCAAACCTTGTTTTGGTTTTGAAAATCGCATGTATACACTTTTTATATATATATGGTTATATATAATCTTCAAAACCTAATCTATTTTGGGTTTTTCAAGTGATAATTATCAGTAATCAACTGATGTTTTTATGCATATTCTAGTTGTAAAAGGGGTTACTAAGAGTGGTTTTGAGTTGCTAAACTAATACATATATGTATAAGTATATATATATATATATATATATAATTTTTTTTTAATCCTAATCTGATTAAGCTTCTTATCTTCTTAAGATAAGACTTTATTCTTAAAGTTGATCCTTATCCTTACACATATTCTTTTAATTCTAATTTCAAAACCCACATGTATATATAAGTACCAAAATTACATATATGAATGTTTTAATGATCACAAATGCAAATTTATATTGGCAAACAATAAAAAAAACTTAGTTTTTTTATTGTGTGCCTAAAAATTTTAAAAGAAGTCATTACCCTATTATTGTAGTTGATATTACATACATCTTAATTTATAATTTTAGGATAAATAGTTGGAAGTATCTTTTGTTTAATACATATACATATACATTCATAAACACATTTAGTGAAGTGCATTTAATTATTTATGCATCAATATCTCACATGAAATGAATGTTATACATTTACAAGTATTATGTTTTAAATCATGCTGAATCTACCACAAATAATACTATTAAATATTAAATTTCTGATTTAATTTCCACTCTTATTTATCAGTGTATGGTAAATATGAATGATAACCATCTTAAATTCAAAAAAAATGTATTTTAGTATATAAAATATTCATTTCCATAAAACAAGGGTTTTGAATTTAAGAGTTCTTATCTTATGTGAAAAACCAAGCAATCTATTATTTTATGTGCACCAGTTATCATCACATGTACAAATGTATGTCTATTTTTCCATGCATGTCAATGATAAATTTGATATATCCATAACTGAAAAACTATACATTATTTAGATTAATGTTTATAGTTAATACATGATTCATTTTATTTATGAATATGGACATAATTTCAAAATGAAATTTATCTCCTATGATAACTTATGGATTAAGAATTTAATTATTCAAAGTGGTATGAGGAAATTTGAATAAAATACATAATTTAATAAATCAAATTGGTATAGGACACTTTGATTTAAATACTTAATAGACATATGAGGAATGCATTGGACTTATTATGTGATGGGTGAGGCATGTTATAGCCTCTCAATGCATGGATTGGTCTCATGAGACAAACTATGGTCTTGGTATGAGGCCTTGACAGAATGATTATGTACGGTCTTAGCATGAGGCCTTGATAGAATGTTTATGATTGTACAGCATTATTCATTTCCTCAATATATGATTAATATTTTACCAACCATGTGATTATTAGACTAGTAGAATATCCTTGGTTAAGAATCTTTTACTTATGATAATGGCAATAACTGCACATGGCATAATGATGCTTATACTTAGAAAGTCATTTGTAAATAAAGTGTAGCATTTGTTTTCATAACTTTGATATAGAATTTAGTAATACATATTTTATTTCATGAATTTAAATTTATTTTTTAAGTGAATTATGATATTATTAATTGTTCAATTCTAAGCAGGTATTATTTCTTGTTCCAATTTGTACCTGCACCCTTTCATGTCACCCCTAATTTAGTTTGAGCAACTCCTGGATTATATACAGCATTACCTACATTTTTGTACTAATATGTATATTCTGAAAAGTGTTTTATTTGTAGCATTTAAATATAAATATATATATAAATTATTGTGTAAGATATTTCTAGTAACCTTTGAAAAATGATGATGACGTGATACAAGAAATGTTTCTTTCTTTTAAGAAAATGTTTTATGGATGTATAATTATTTTAAAAGGATGTTTTTAAATAGAAATTTCGTTAATTAGTTTTAAAACCCCTTAATGGGCATTCTTGTGCTCACCCTTCATCTTTAATCTATTTTTACAGGATTATTAGATTGGTCATCTTTGAGTTATTCTATGTGTTGGTTGCATTATGAAGCTTATCTCATTTCAGATTTGAAGAAAATTATTAGTTGTATCTGGTTTTCCAGAACCTAGACTGAGAAGATTCTCTGTGATGGAATGTGATGTGTAATTTTATCATCATCTTTTTATAAAAAAAATTATACACCTTGTTTTAGGAACTGACTGTGGGCTTCTAGGGATAGGTCCTCACAATTGGTATCAAAGTAACAGTCTAGATAATTATTAAAAATTAAAACATAACAAAAAAATAGCTATGCTTTGCTGAGTAAAATTTTTCTTAAAATTTTTAGATGGAAGGCCAGGGTTCACCAACAAATATTTTGTCTCTCCCTGCTGAGGAACTAGAAACCATAATTTTCAAGTCATTTATGGATGAATTTGATCCCTTTGGAAACCTTCATTTTACCTGAAAACATCTTTACCACATATCTATCACTCCTAGTATACTTTACCTCCATCGAGGATCAGGCATTGTTTATTTCCTCATAGTGCATGCTCAACTCCCATTCTATGCACGTCGAGGAAAGTACTTTGAGGGCCTCTTTAAATTTTTCACCCTATCCAAGTCATGTATGGATGACTTTGATCCCTTTGGAAACCTTTGTTTGACAACATATTTACCACATATCTATCACTTCTAGTATACTTTACCTCCATCGAGGATCAGGCATTGTTTATTTCCTCACAGTGTATGCTCAACTCCCATTCTATTCACGTTGAGGAAAGTACTTTGAGGGCCTCTTTGAATGTTTCACCCTAGATAATAGTTTTTTGTCCCTAAGTTATTTCCAAGAAGTTGCAAGTGATGGTGACCTCCGCACAGCATATCTTTGTCAAATCTTGTCCTACGGTCTATATGGTCGAGTTAGAGACATTGAAATTCTAGAGGTCGAGCCTTTTCGTTCATTTTACAGGAATCAAGTCCATACCTATGTCTCCAAAATTTACACTTCTCATGCCACTCTCTCGAGATACTATATCTGTGTACATGAGTTTGACCCGAGTTGCACATGCTGCATCTGGACCAAAGAAATCGAGAAGTTTGAAACTATTCTGCCGATTTGTACAACCGGAAGGAACTGGGAAAATTGTAGACACTGGTGGAATTGGTGAAGGTATAAATTAATTGTTTTCCATTATTTTTGTTAATTAGTAATACTTAAGGTTGTTATGTAGGGACATCAAGGTGTATTTCAGAAGGTTAATGCCCATAAATCTATGAGAGTATGATCGAATTGTGAGGACGTGATTCCTTTGAGGGGGAAATAATGTGACGCCCCGAACCCATAATGTATTTTGGAAGGAATGACTTTTTGTTTTAATTTGAATTATTATTTTGGTTCAAATATTGAAACTCAAATCAAACAAATTAAATACAAAAGGGATGAAAAGAAAAACTTTTATTTATTAAAACACTGAAACATTACTTTTTAATAAGGTTTTCAGGTGATCATTGTATTTAATATGACTGATGGTTTTGGTAACGGTCATAAAATTTTATAACCATTAAGTATTTTCACTATTTTAAGTATTCTAAGTATTTAAGTATATTAATAATTTCAAATGTTTTAAAATGTTTTAAAATGTTTTAAAAATTCTTTAAATGTTTTAAAATTCATTAAATTATTATCTTTATTTAATAAAAATGTAGTTTTAATTAAAGATATATTTCATATTTGGATTTTAAAAATATAATACTAATAACTATGGTGTTTCTTTTAAAATGAATATAAATTTATGATATGATTTAATTGAATTTGAAATTTAGATTTTTAAATTTAATGTTTTGAAACTAAAAATGAATAAAAATGTATGAAATAATGCCATTTAAAATAAGAAATAATATATATATATATATATATATTCATTAATATAAATGTTCTGTTTTTAATTTTTAATTTTTTGAGTTTAATAATTTTTTTGATAAAAAATTTAGTGAGTACCCACACAACTGAGGGAAGCCTTGAAGGCAAAGACCTTGAGGTTTGGTGGGCATCTCACAGTGGTAACCAAAGCTAGGAAGAGAACCTACATAGCATACGTTGAGTCACACTCGGGCCCGTGTGTAGGGCCTGGTTAGGCATGTATAGAGGGTGAGGCATGTCATGCACCTGCATGGGTAAGGGTAGTCCAAGGCCTGCTGGTGGGGTCCTATGTGTAAGGACCCCACTGTGTGTGTTTTTGTGTCATCAGAGTGAAGTTAGAGGCGTCGAGGTATATAAGATGGTCCCAAAACTGCTTCCGTTTCGATGTGGGATGACTATTTTTACAGGAGACACTACTGGAAATCATGGTTTTCCCAATAGTTGTATACCAACGGTTCTTTTGAACCGTTGGTATAGGTGATCTTTACCAACAGTTTGCATTAACCATTGGTAATGATCTATAAAAATTGATTTTTCCCAATAGTTTGATGAAACCATTAGGAAAGATTGGAAGAAAATTAGTTTCCCCAACGGTTTCATCAAACCGTTGGGAAAGATGGTAAAAAATCAATTTTCCCAATAGTTTAATGAAACCGTTGGGAAAACTCTATCTTTCCCAATGGTTTTTAAAAACTGTTGGGAAAGATTTCCCCCAAATACAGACCACTCGAACCCCCACTTAGCCCAATTGCAGACAGAACCTAATCGAGCTCCTGAATTCTTCTCAGTCGCGACACTCCTTCTAGCCAAGATCCATCTTCAATCAAACAAAATCTTATTTCACACTTCAAATTAGTAAGTGTTACCTTAGTTTTAGTGTTATTCCTCTATTTTTTTGGTGTTTGATGTTTTGATTTAGGCTAAATTAGGGTTGGTGTCTACGGAACCCTTGGATTTGTTTTTTGTTTTTTGTTCTACACTTCAAACATGGTAAAGGGTTTGTTTAGTGGGGTGATATGGTACTTTTGGTGGAATTTATTTTAGTTGAAAATTGGATTTTTATTTGGATGAATTTATGTTTCAATTTGTGGTGGGGGAGGGTGTGTAGATGGGGTGGGGGAGGATGTTGAGGGCTATCCAAGTGGGGTGGGGGAGGGGATGTCTAGGTAGGGTGGGGAGGGAGCTGGGTAGTCCAAATGGGGTGGGGGTAGGGCTGTTTGGGGTGGGGGAGGGGTTTTCTAGGTAGGGTGGGGGAGGGGGTTGGGTTGTCCAAATGGGGTGGGGGTAGGGCTGTCTAGGTAGGGTGGGGAGGGAGCTGGGTAGTCCAAATGGGGTGGGGGTAGGGCTGTTTGGGGTGGGGAGGGGCTGTCTAGGTAGGGTGGGGGAGGGGGCTGTCTAGGTAGGGTGGGGGAATGGGGTGGGTTGTCCAAATGGGGTGGGGTGGGGGAGGGTGTCCAGGTAGGGTTGTCCAAGTGGGGTGGGGAGGGTGTGCAGGGGGGTGGGGGAGGGGCTGTCTAGGTAGGGTGGGGGGATGGTTTGTCCAAGTGGGGTGATGGTAGGGTTGTCCAGGTGGGGTGGGGGGTGGCTGGGTTTTCCAAGTGGGTTGTGGGGGGTAGGGGTGTCCAGGTATGGTGGGGGGCTGGGTTTTCCAAGTGGGGTGGGGGTAGGGTTGTCCATGTGGGGTGGGGGGTGTTGGGTTGTCCAAGTGGGGTGGGGGTAGGGATGTACAAGTGGGGTAGTTGGGGTGGGGGTAGGGCTGTCCAAGTGGGGTGGAAACCCTAAATTCAATGTTTTAATTGGAGATTTGGTTTGTTTTATTAGGGATTAGGTGTATGAGGCATTCTCATTCCTATTATGGGTGGTTTTAATCAAAAGTTATGATGTTGGAACCATTTATGATGTTGTTGTATCTATTTAATCTCATTTCCCCTAACTTAACATTAAATTCTATATCACATTTGGTTTCTGTTTTTTTATTTCCAGTTAAGTTATTTGTGGTCGATGATTATCACATGTTATTGTTTTCAATGGTTTGGCGTGGAAATTGGGCATTTAATGTGACTTTTCCAAATGGGGGTGCCTTGAGAATACTCCAAATATTTGTTAAAAATGATCAAAGGGATTTTATTATTTAAAATGGATTTCAAAAGATATTTCATAAATGATTTAATCTTGAGGAAAATGTTTTATTAAAATGATAATTTTTTTAATAAGGCTTGTGTAATGTATTTTATTATAGTACACTTGTTATGTGACTATGTTTGGTATTAAGTAAGACGTGAGATAACTGGTGTGCAAGAATGTGTTGTGAAAGAGATTCCACGGTTGGTTCAAGATTATATTTACGTTTTGATCCTATTAATGAGTTGTTTTAAAGATATTTTTAGATATTTACCTATTTAATAATTCTGTTTACACAGCGTATGCAACCTCTACCCTCATTTAATAAGTGAACTCAAGTCATTAATTCAAGCCTTCATTCTCACTAGCATATAAGAAATTGAATGATGTAAACCCATCCTCACATGATTTCTTACCTTAGATAGTGTCTAACATATAAAATACGAGATTTTGAATTTATCAGTTAACCAGGATCATATATTCCATTTCCCCCAAGATGATTGTACTAATATAACTTTAGGGTCAATTAAATATAGTTCTCATTGTACGATTTATATTATGTGTCCTTCTTGGCCAATACTCACTTTTATGAGGGTGGGGTGCTTTTCACTACCCATTCTGGCATGTGTAGATATCCGTAAAAATTTTAGATAAGTCACAAGTTTAATTCAGTAATGTTGTTATCATTGACATACTTTATTATTAATCTCAAATTTAAAAATAAATGTGTTTGTCTATACTTAATGAAATTAAATCTTTTTACAAGTCATGAACAACCTATTAGTGTAGAAGCCTAAAATTTATTCACCCATGGGGTGCGCTTGACTTGGGGAAGTAATTGGGTAATGAAAGGTATGGCCATAGAGGTTCCAATAATGAGTTATTGAACATGAGTGAATGATTTGGGATGCCTATAACACATGATGGGACCTAAGGCATGTTCCTCTTATAGACCTAATGAAAATTAATATAAATAAATTTTAATTTAATTTATGAGTACTTGTTCTTTACATTATTTTAATAGTTCACTACATCAACTAGAAACTTCAACCTTAATCGTTTACTTAAATGTATTTTCTATTAAAGTTTAATCCTATTGAATTGTTTATGACAAAATGACTTATATAAATTCTTTTTATAGAATGGACAGAAGTTGTATGTATGAAACCGATTGGATCTCAAGCGATTTTCAAAACAATTTGGATATCTTTATAGATTTTTCATTTCACAATGCTTCAGATAGTGGTCACATACATTGCCAATGTTTTAATTGTGTTGGTAGACCTTGGTTGAGCCGTGAAGAAGTCAACTACCACATAACCAAAAATGGTTTTCAAGAAAACTACTTTGTGTGGTATCACAATGGGGATAAAATTAAATCTCAATTTCGTGATGATCGAAATGAAAGGACTGGAATGGATAATTTGTTAGATGATCAGTTTCTGTTTATTTGTCATCATTAAAAAGAAAGGATTTCTACTCAAGAAGACTTCGATATGAGGACAGATGATGCATCTAGTGAAAATGATGATATTGATAGGGTGAAAAAATTGAATGATGCTGCCACGACTCCAGTATATCAACAATGTGATAAAATGAAAAAGTTGGAATTTTTAATCCGATTGTTTCATGGGAAAACTATGTATGGGATTTCTATTATAGCAATCGATTACATTCTTACCCTCTTGAAGGATTTACTTCCAGATGATGTAGATATTCCCTCAAACCACTATATGGCATGGAAGTTAGTTGAGGAACTTGGATTTTCAAGAAACAAAATTCATGCTTGCCCGAAAGATTTCAGTTTATTCTGGGAGGAAACCGCTGAACGAAATGATTGTATAAAATGTGGCACATCCCACTGGAAGTCAAAATCTGATGGAACACCATCCCGCATTCCATAGAAAGTAATGTGTCACTTTCAATTGATCCCCAGACTCCAGAATCTTTTTATGTATGATAACATATCAATAAAAATGAGATGGCATGATACTAAGAGAAAGAAGACTAATGATGAGTTGGTTCATCCTGCAGATGGATTTTTATGGCAGAGATTTGATGCTCGACATCCTGATTTTGCAGCTGACGTGCGTAATATAAGGTCGGGTCTTTCATGTGACGGTTTTAATCTGTTTGGGCGGATGCTTACTTCATACAGCACATGGCCAGTTTTTATACACATTTATAATCTTCTCCCATGGTTGTGTATGAAAAAACCTTTCACTTTCATGATTATACTCATATCTGGTCCTTCTGATCCCAGCATTGATATTGATGTATACATGTAACATTTAATAAAAGAGTTGAAACTTCTTTGGGATGTGGGTGTACGCACATACGATGCATGTTCTAAAGACATATTTTAGATGTGTGCTGCACTTATGTGGATGATCAATGATTTTCCGGCTTATATAATGATGTCTAGATGGAGCAAAAATGGAAAACTGTCATGTCTAGTTTGTATAAAGAATACACGATCTAGAATACTGAAACATCGTTGTAGTTTTAGTTTTATGAGACATCGACGATTCTTGCCAAAGGATCATCCAAATAGAATGAATCGTCGAAGATTTGATAATACCATAGAGACCGATGATCCACCTCAGCGTATGTCTGGAACTTATGTGCTTAATGAATTGAAAGATTTCAGTTTTTCATTCGGGAAGGGTCAAATGAAATCTGGAAAGAGAAAGAATGTTTCCACTGAAACCTGTTACAATTAGAGGAAGAGGAGTATCATTTTTGATTTTCCTTATTGGTCAACCAATTTGTTACGTCATTTCTTAGACGTAATGCATATTGAAAAGAATATATGTGAAATGTTGATTTCAGTTCTTCTAAATGTCAAGGGGAAGACAAAAGATGATTTATGATCTCGGCGTGACTTGGTGGATTGGGGCATCAGACTAGAATTGCATCTTGTGCGTATCAGTGAAAATAAATGGCAACTTTCATGTGCTTCTTATGTGATGAAACCTACGGAAAAAAAACAATTTCTGAAAGTATTAGAGACTATTAGACTTCCTGATGGCTATTCAAGCAACATATCTAAACAGGTCAATAGAAGAGAGTTGAAGCTAAAATCTTTGAAGACTCATGATTATCATGTTCAACGGCATGTGTTGCTTCCAATAGAAATCTGTCATCTTTTTTCCAATAATGTAAGGGCGGATGTTATTTGGTTGTGCCATTTGTTTAGATATTTTTGTGCTAAGAAGTTATCCAAGTCTTTCTTGCAAAAAATGTTGACAGATGCCCCATTAATTTTGTGTGAGTTGGAGAAAATATTTCCTCCATCATTTTTCACATGCATGCTGCATCTAACTGTCTATATTCCCACTGAAATACTTCTCGGAGGACCTGTTTCTTTTCGATAGATGTATCCAACTGAAAGAAATACGTTCACATTAAAGTCTTATGTCCAAAACAGAAATCATCCCGAAGGTTCTATCATGAACGGTTACTTGGCCCAAGAATGTATGGATTTATGCTTGATGTATTTATCTGATCTTACTACAAGATTGAACAGACCAATGAGAAATGAAGAAGAACAATATGAGAAAATTGAACCCATTTTTTCATCACTTCCTCAAATAGGAGAAATTCCTAGATCATATACATTGAAGACATTAAGCCATGACGAGCGGGAGATGGCATATTGCACAGTTTTGTTCAACTATGATTTGTTCGATGACTATATTAGGTAACTAAATTGATTGTGTATATCTTACATATATATCTGTTAAACTATTCATATTTTTTATCTACAGGGAACATAAAACAATGATAAATAGGAAGCATCGTTCTTTATCTTTGATAAGGAGAGAGACTTTACATAGAAAAGAGTTTTCTTCTTGGTTAAAATTGAAGGTAAAAATATTACTATTTAAAATAATTATACCAATATTTAATTAAGTTTAATAGTCATTTATATTGCAGGTATTGAGTTTTTCTGCTGACTCTGTCTCTGAGGAAATAAGAGCTTTGGATTTTGGTCCTAATACCGTGGTTCGTGACTGTAAATAAATTGTTATCAATGGGTACAAATTTATTGTCACTGAACGAGCAAAGAACATGAGAACACAACATGATGGTGTTATGGTTACTACCACAACATATTGTTATGCCAGTGCATCAGATATTAGTAGATCGTGATTTGAAAATGTGGGTTATTATGGAGTTGTTGAGAAAATAATAATATTGGATTATTACTCTCATGAACGAGTCACAATGATAAAGTGCCATTGGTTTGATTCGATGATGAGACATGGCACATTTATTGATGATTGTGGATTTAGAGTAATTAATATGACTCGCACTCTTACTACTGAAGAACCATATGTGTTGGCATCAATGGCTAAACAAGTTTTTTATGTCAAAGACCAACTTCGACCTAAATTTGGTGTCATAGTTGAAGTAATTCCAAGAAATATTTTTGATGATGGTAATGATGGAATTGACACTGTCCCTAGTGCCATTGGAACCAATCCATTTATTTCTTTTGATGACTCCAATAGCTCAATTGTCAGAGTTGATTGTGAACCTGAAGTTGTGGTTGAAAATATATAGAATCATTCATCCATGTTCTCAATTATTTTGGTTTACCTCAAGTTGTGTTGTTAAGGTTGGTAATATTCAAATTGATTTAGTATTGATCACAAATATGTTTTAGCTGACATGACCATTATGTGAATTTTTAATGCTTATTGGTTGCGGTTTTATTTGAATTGCATTTTCTAATTTGGAATTGAACTGTATTCAAACCTAGTCAAACAATATTTCTAACTTGGTGAACATTACAAATTGTATGATTTATTAAATCCATTCAAGCTCTTCTAAAATAATTGATAGCTAAATTACCAATAAATCCCCTTATTCCCTCATATATTTAGTTTTTTGGGTTACACGTTATTTTCCTTTTTCTAATTAATTACATATTTGTTTTCAAAAGCAGTAAATGAATCCAATTGAAGAGAGATGAAGGAAAAAATGATAGAGAACAATCATCGAATGGCGGAGTTGGGAATTACATCATTAGTGCATGCAGTGAGTAATTTATTTCAAATAGATATATTTAAAGAATATATAATATCATGTGATTAATTTTTTTGTAAACGTTTTTTTAGAATCCACCTATACGTCAACAGTTATTCAACGAGGAGCCTAGTACTTGTCCTAGTACTCAGGACGGTGGTATGAGGAGGGTTCGTACCAGAGGTGGACAAGTAGCTGCGCATACCCGACTAGACCCTGCCCCTCCCACTGACATGTCATACTTCCCACATTCTGATCCCAGTGTGTCGTTAGGGACACACAGGATATTTAGGCCTCCCATGTTTTCGCTACCTTCTGCATCTTCTGGCCCATCATTTTCACATCCCATGATGATTCCCACTCCCCAGTCAGAATCTGGTCAGACAGTTGTCCCATCTTCTTTTACTTCTACTTCTGTCTCTCTGAGCTTCTATATTCCATTGTCTTCGACTCCTGTTCCACCACAAGGTGTTTCATCGGTTTCTGTGGATCCAGCAGTGCTCAGCGATCAGACCGGCACAAATATATTTATAGAACCCTAACAAATTTTTATAGCAATATTTTATTTTCATTATAACATGTTTTGATAAAATATTTGTTTTTATGTCATGAAAGATACATCTACTGATAGGAGGCGTGGGCGGGGGCTTACATGCATGCGTTCGGTGTGGAACCGCCGCACACAGGTTATGGTGGATTATAATGAAGACAACCAAATGGTTGAGAAAACAGGGCAGCAATGTCGGAGTTTTTTGGAGACGCTTTCCAAATACTCCAACATCATTCCCATCAGCCCTCTATCATGGAGACATTTTCCACATGAGGTCAAGGATAGAGATTGGGCAGAGATATGGGTAAAAAAATCTGTTCTATTTAATTTCATGAATTATTTTTGTATTTATATTAATTAATATTTTGATGTCAGCTTCGATTTAATTTTCCCGATGGTGAGGGTGCATGACCGGAACGTCTAAAGGATTTAGGCGAGATTTGGAGATCCTATAAGCATGAGTTGTATATTGGCTGGGTTTCATGAGTTGGCATTGAGTTAGAGGCGGTACCAGTGGTGGATGATTGTCCTATAGAGCAGTATCGTCGATGATTACTCATTGGACGAGTACCCAGTTTAAGATATTAATTACATTTTAGGTATTTAAATAATAACTTTCATGTTTTACATTAATAATATCTATTTCATTTTTTGAATTTTATTTAGGAATCATCTGAAAAAAATAAAAAGAACATTGATGCAAAAAAATACCTCCACACACTGGGATGCACTACAATGCCTGATCATGAGAGGAAGCAGGTATGACAATTATTTATAAGTTTTCTTTACGACTTACACTTTATTTTTTTTCCTTAATTATTTAATAGTTTGCTAAATTTTTCATATAACTTTAGTTTTCAATGTCATTGTAGAGGAAAATACAAAATATTTAAGGATTTGTGCCTCGAGAAAAACTGTTTTGCTCGAGTAGACGGAAAAAGGATGGAAGTGCCATCAACAAAGCGACTCAATAGCAGATTGTAAGTTTTAATCTGTTGATTTTATATTTTAATATCTATTTTGTAACTTAATAATATATTTATATTTATAACAGGCTGCTTTAGAGGCCCTCGATTCCCAAGAACTAGACAATTTTGGGCCAACTGATCACTTATATCAGGTTTTGGGAGAGGAGCATCTTGGCAGAGTACGATGCCGACCTAGGATAGCCCCGAAGAGGTATTGGCCCTCCTCAGGTATGAGTTTTAGTGCCACTGAGCTGCAGAAAGTTAGGGCACAGGCAAAACAGGCTGACAAAAGGACCATAGATATGGCAGAACAGTCTTCTAGGGCAAACAGTGCATTTATGAAATTTATTCTATGTCTGACATTTCCACTAGAGTCCAGCCCATCCTTTGATGAATATATTTTGTCGATGTGTTCTATATATGGAGCACTAGGTGGCAGTTCTAGTGGTGGTCAAGATGATGTTTAGGCTGATGATGATGATGGTGAGGATTCTGATGCGGAAGAGGAGGGAGAGGAGGAGGGTGAGGCGGATGGCGAGGGAGAGGCGGAGGGTGAGGGCAAGGAGGAGGGCGAGGAGGGTGAGGAAGATGATGGGGACAAGGACGAGGGTGATGATGATGGTGATGATGGTGATGGTGGTGTGGGACAAGTTGATCTGTTACATTTTTGACTAATATTACATAGATTTGATGTTTAATCTATTCAAGTTGTTGGTTTTATCCAGACCTGTAGTATAGTATTGCAGTTGAGTTATTTTTATATATTGCCTGTTTTCATGGATGTTGATTTCTTTTAGTGGTTGTGTGTTTGTGAACTCCCTGGACAACCCCCCTCCTTCCTGGACCCTGGACAACCCCCCACCATCCTCCTTGGACCCCGAACAGCCCCCCCACCATCCTCCTTGGTCCCCGGACAGCCCCCCGGACACCCCCCGAACAGCCCCCCCACCCTTCTCTCTAGACCCCAGACCTGTAGTATAGTATTGAAGTTGAGTTATTTTTATTTTTTTTCATCATGATAATCAATGTAAATCACATTTACACATCTAATCAATATCATAGATTCTTGGTATGTTATAAAAGGGATGTATTCATTGGGCATGGTATTGTTAGCTCTGAAATATTTCATAGCATGATAAATTAAAATCTAATCCATACTAATAATGCTATAAAAATATTCTATATGAATTTCCACAAGATTTTAAGTAAATACCATTCCACTAATAGACACATGAGGATTCTCATAAATCATGTTTACCTTAATATTTCCACAAGGATTTGTAGTAAAAGTTTTATCTTCTATTAATTTTTTGATATTCTCATTTTAAATGTAAACTTTTCATAAATAAATTAATTTAAAGACCCATAGTAAAATAGTGTATTTGAATAATGTGAATAAACAACTAACATACCACTCTAACTATGTCTCTTTTGTTTAAAATGGACAGGATTATAAGTGAAAAGAACAATTGACATACGGAAAACTGACCAAATGCATTTGGATTCTATTGATAATTTATCACAATGATCCATGGGTCATATGTGATGTGTACGAGCCAACTCGGGCTCAATTCGAGTCGCGATGTGGTCGGGATCAGTCTAAGTGTCTCTCTTTTGTTTAGAATGGACAACATTTTAAGTACATATGGAAAACCGACCAAACGCATTTGAAATGTGTTGATTCTTTAGTAAAACTATCCATGGGTCATATGTGATGTGTACGAGTCAACCTCGCCTCAATCTGAGGCATGGTGTGGCCGATACCATTCATAGTGTCTCTCTTTTGTTTAAAATGGAAAGGATTATAAGTGAAAAGAAAAACTGGCATACGGAAAACTGACCAAATGCATTCGGAATCTGTTGATAATTTATCACAACAATCCATGGGTCATATGTGACGTGTACGAGCCAACCCGGGCTCAATTCGAGTCACGATGTGGCCGGGATCAGTCTAAGTGGCTCTCTTTTGTTTAAAATGGACAACATTTTAAGTGAAAAATATCAACTAGCATACGGAAAACTGACCAAATGCATTCATAATGTGTCTATACTTTAGAAAAAAGATCCATGGGTCATATGTGATGTTTAAGAGTCAACCCCACCTCAATACGAGGCGCGGTGTGGCCGACACCACTCTAATTGTGTCTCTTTTGTTTAAAATGGACAGGATTATAAGTGAAAAGAACAACTGGCATACGAAAAACCAACCAAACACATTCATAATATGTTGATAATTTATCACAACTATCCATGGGTCATATGTGATGTTTACGAGCCAACCTGGGCTCAATCCGAGTCGCGGTGTGGCTGGGATCAGTCTAAGTGTTTCTCTTTTGTTTAAAATGGACAACATTTTAAGTACATACAGAAAACTGACCAAACGCATTCGGTTTCCATTGAAACTTTAGGATAATGATCCATGGGTCATATGTGACGTGTACTAATCAACCCCGCCTCAATCTGAGATGTGTTGTAGCCGACACCACTCAAAGTGTCTGTCTTTTGTTTCAAAAGGACATCATTTTAAGTGAAAAACATCAACTAGCATACGGAAAACTGACCAAACACATTCATATTGTGTCGATACTTTAGCACAATGATCCATGGGTTATATGTGACATGTACAAGTCAACCCTGCCTCAATAAGAGGTGTAGTGTGGCCGACACCACTCTAACTGTGTCTCTTTTGTTTAAAATGGACAGGATTATAAGTGAAAAGAACAACTGGCATACAGAAAACCGACCAAACGCATTCAGAATCTGTTGATAATTTATCACAACGATCCATGGGTCATATGTGCCGTGTATGAGCCAACTCGAGCTCAATCCGAGTCGCGGTGTGGCCGATATCAGTCTAAATGTCTCTCTTTTGTTTAAAATGGACAACATTTTAAGTACATACGGAAAACTGACCAAACGCATTCGGTTTACATTGAAACTTTAGGAGAACGATCCATGGGTCATATGTGATGTGTAAGAATCAACCCCGCCTCAATCTGAGATGCAGTGTGGCCGGAACCACTCAAAGTGTTTGTCTTTTGTTTCAAAAGGACATCATTTTAAATGAAAAACATCAACTGGCATACCGAAAACCGACCAAACGCATTCGGATTGTGTCGATACTTTAGAAAAATGATCCATGGGTCATATGTAATGTGTATGAGTCAACCCCGTCTCAATACGAGGCACGGAGTGGCCGACACCACTCTAATTGTGTCTCTTTTGTTTAAAATGGACAGGATTATAAGTGAAAAGAACAACTGGCATACGGAAAACCAACCAAACGCATTCTAAATCTATTGATAATTTATCATAATGATACATGGGTCATAATTTATGTGTACGATCCAACCCGGGATCAATCTGAGTCGCGGTGTGGCCGGGATCAGTCTAAGTGTCTCTCTTTTGTTTAAAATGGGAAACATTTTAAGTACATACAGAAAACCGACCAAACGCATTCAGTTTACATTGATAATTTAGGATAACGATCCATGGGTCATATGTAACGTGTACGAATCAACCTCGCCTCAATCTCAGATGCGGTGTGGCTGTCACCACTCAAAGTGTTTTTCTTTTGTTTCAAAAGGACATCATTTTAAGTGAAAAACATCAATTGGCATATGGAAAACCGACCAAACACATTCAGATTGTGTTGATACTTTAAGAAAATGATACATGGGTCATTTGAGACGTGTACGAGCCAAACCCGTATAAATCAAAGACACGGTGTGGCCGGCACCACTCTAATTGTGTCTCTTTTGTTTAAAATGGACAGGATTATAAGTGAAAAGAACAACTGGCATACAGAAAACCAACCAAACACATTCAGAATCTATTGATAATTTATCACAATAATACATGGTTCATATGTGACGTGTACGAGTCAACACTGCCTCAATCTGAGGCGCGGTGTAGCCGGGATCACTCTAAGTGGATCTCTTTTGTTTAAAATGAACAACATTTTAAGTACATACGGAAAACTGACCAAACGGATTCTGATTGTGTTGATACTTTATCAAAATGATCCATGGGTCATATGTGACGTTTACGAATCAACCCCGACTCAATCTGAGATGCGGTGTGGCCAGAACCACTCAAATTGTCTGTCTTTTGTTTCAAAAGGACATCATTTTAAGTGAAAAACATCAACTGGCATACGAAAAACCGACCAAACGCATTCAGATTATGTTGATACTTTAGAACAATGATCCATGGGTCATATGTGATGTGTACGAGTCAACCCCGCCTCAATACGTGGTTATGTGTGGCCGAAACCACTCTAATTGTGTCTCTTTTGTTTAAAATGGATAGGATTATAAGTGAAAAGAACAACTGACATACGAAAAACAGACCAAAGGCATTCGAAATCTGTTGATAATTTATCACAACGATCCATGGATCATATGTGACGTGTACGAGCCAACCCGGGCTCAATCCGAGTCGCGGTGTGGCTGGGATTAGTCTAAGTGTCTCTCTTTTGTTTAAAATGGATAACATTTTAAGTACATACAGAAAACTGACCAAACACATTCGGTTTCCGTTGAAACTTTATGAGAACAATCCATGGGTCATATGTGACGTGTACGAATCAACCCCGCCTCAATTTGAGATGCGGTGTGGCTGGCACCACTCAAATTGTTTGTATTTTGTTTCAAAAGGACATCATTTTAAGTGAAAAACACCAACTGGCATACGGAAAACCGACCAAACACATTCGGATTGTGTTGATACTTTAGGAAAATGATCCATGGTTCATTTGAGATGTTTAAAAGTAAAACCCATCTAAATTCGAGACGTGGTGTGGCCGGTACTACTCTAACTGTGTCTCTTTTGTTTAAAATGGACACGATTATAAGTGAAAAAAACAAATGGCATACGGAAAACCGACCAAACGCATTCGGAATCTATTGAAATTTTAGGAAAACGATCCATGGGTCATATGTTATGTGTACGAGTCAACCGCACCTCAATCCAAGTTGCGGTGTGGTAGGGACCACCCAAAATGTCTCTCTTTTGTTTAAAATGGACAACATTTTAAGTACATATGGAAAACCAACCAAACGGATTCTGATTGTGTTGATATTTTAGAACAATGATCCATGGGTCATTTTTTATGTGTACAAGTCAACCCCGACTCAATCTGAGGTGTGGTGTGGCTGGAATGATTCAAAGTGTCTCTCTTTTATTTAAAAAGAACTTCATTTTAAGTGAAAACAACAACTAACATACAGAAAACCGACCAAACGCTTTCGGAATATGTTGATACTTTAGGAAAACAATCGATGGGTCATTTGTGACGTGTACGAGTTAACCTCGCCTCAATCTAAGGCACGGTGTGACCGGTATCACTCCAGGTGTATGTATTTTGTTTAAAATGGACATCATTTCAGGTAAAAATATATGGTATACGAAAAACCGATCAAATTATGAATTGAATTCTGGATTCCACATATAATTGTCATCTAAATTTTAAATTGAATTCTAAATAAATTGTGTATGTTTATAATTACGTTATGAATTCTAAATTAATTATGGATGTGTATAGTTCTAGGATGCATTATATGTTAAATGTGTATGAATTTTTTCTCTATATGTATGTGTTAGTTAGTTATTGCAGATACAATAATTGTATATGTATGTGTTAGTTTATTGTAGGTACAATAATTGGATTGAAAATGAGAGGGAATGCACAAAATGAGACCTGCTATGCAAATTGCACAAAATGAGAGCTGCTGTGCAAATTGAAGGTTGCTATGCAATTTACACAGCATAGGCTATGCCAATGGTTTTAAACCGTTGGCATAGCCTCTCTGAGTTTTTTTTTTACCAACGGTTCATAGAACCGTTGGGAAAGAAGATAGTGCTTGGTTTTCCCAATAGTTTGGCACAACCGTTGGGATAGGTTAATTTTTCCCCAACCAATCCCAACGGTTCACTGTAAACCGTTGGGAAAAGCTTTCCCAATGGCTTACTTCCCTACGGTTTTCAGAACCGTTGGTATAACATATACCAACGGTTCTGCAGCCTTTCCCAACGGTTCAAAACCATTGGGAAAACTTGTATTTCTAGTAGTGTGATCTAATCTGAGTTGTTCGATCTCGCCGCGTGAGATATCAACCATCTGATCGGGATGCGGTTGATCTCAGATGCTTATCCCTTTTTAAAACTCAGGGTTTCCCCACGACCGTCTGATCAAATCCACATTTAATCTCAACCGTCTATATGTTTTTAAAATCACAGAATCCACGTTAGTCGTCCTATCAGGCTCGGTTGATCATGGTCATCCATCTTTCTCCACTTCTTCCTTTCTTCTTCTTCTTCCTTGCGTCGCACCAGTAGTCGTCGCCCTCCTTCTCCACTATTTCTCCCTCAGCCCATGAGCCTTTCCATCGCTCTCCTTGGACCCTGCCTTTTCCTTTTTTTTCAAAAGACCACCAAGGGAGCATTAGTTTAATGCAAACTTCCTTTGGTGTATTATACAAATTTTATATAAAATATATATATATATATATATATTATTAGACAATCGATCCATTTAATATTTTCATTGATCACGGTTTTTGTTTCTGTCTAGATGGTTAGATTCGGTTTTCTTTAGGTTTCTTTATTTATATTTTTATGCTTAACCATAGTATATAAAATTATATATATACAGTTTATATAAACCATTTATATAAACCTCCATTTGAACCTTAACCCTATGGGTTTTCCTCCCAACTCTTCTTTAACTTCTTCTCTTTTCAACCTCACCTTTGAGTCAGGTAAGGGTTTATTTAGTTTTTGTTTGATTAACCCATATATACTTATATGTGTATATACGTTTATATATATATAAACCTATTCTATTTTATATTTTTCGAATGATGAAGATTTGTGTTTTAAATGATGTTCCTTATTCATGTAATTCATGAAAGGGTTAATCTAGCATCATTTTTTATATGAAAAAACCCATATATACACTTTTTGTATATACAGTTATATGTATATACACATATAAAGATTTTAATCTGAATTGGGTTTTCATATAATTGATATTAAGTGATGAAATAATGTTTTCTGAAGTGTATGATCCTTATAAGGATTTATCAAACCTTGTTTTGGTTATGAAAATCGCATGTATACACTTTTTATATATATATGGTTATATATAATCTTCAAAACCTAATATATTTTGGGTTTTTCAAGTGATAATTATCAGTAATCAACTGATGTTTTTATGCATGTTCTACTTGTAAAAGGGGTTACTAAGAGTGGTTTTGAGTTGCTAAACTAATACATATATGTATAAGTATATGTGTGTGTGTGTGTAATTTTTTTTTAATCCTAATCCGATTAAGCTTCTTATCTTCTTAAGATAATAAATTATTCTTAAATTTGATCCTTATACTTATACATATTCTTTTAATTCTAATTTCAAAACCCACATGTATATATAAGTACCAAAATTAAATATATGAATGTTTTAATGATCACAAATGCAAATTTATATTCGCAAACAATAAAAAAAACTTAGTTTTGTTATTGTGTGCCTAAAAATTTTAAAAGAAGTCATTACCCTATTATTGTAGTTGATATTACATACATCTTAATTTATAATTTTAGGATAAATAGTTGAAAGTATCTTTTGTTTAATACATATACATATACATGCATAAACACATTTAGTGAAGTGCATTTAATTATTTATGCATCAATATCTCACATGAAATGAATGTTATACATTTACAAGTATTATGTTTTAACTCATGATGAATCTACCACAAAGAATACTATTAAATATTAAATTTCTGATTTAATTTCCACTCTTATTTATCAGTGTATGGTAAATATGAATGATAACTATCTTAAATTAAAAAAATGTATTTTAGTATATAAAATATTCATTTACATGAAACAAGGGTTTTGAATTTAAGAGTTATTATCTTATGTGACAATCCAAGCAATCTATTATTTTATGTGCACGAGTTATCATCACATGTACAAATGTATATCTATTTGTCTGTGCATATCAATGATAAATTTGATATAGCCATAACTAACAAACCATCCAGTCTTTAGATTAATGTTTACAGTTAATGCATGATTCATTTTATTTATGAATATAGACATAATTTCAAAATGATATTTATCTCTTATGATAAATTATGGATTAAGAATTTAATTATTCAAAGTGGTATGAGACACTTTGAATAAAAGACATGATTTAATAAATCAAAGTGGTATGGGACACTTTGATTTAAAGACTTACTACACATATGAGTAATGCATTGGACTTATTATGTGATGGGTGA
The DNA here is from genome assembly GCA_963277665.1 of Viscum album. Lineage (NCBI taxonomy): Eukaryota > Viridiplantae > Streptophyta > Magnoliopsida > Santalales > Viscaceae > Viscum > Viscum album. The sequence continues at coordinate 2,126,892,814 of OY728130.1, read as the reverse complement.
GGCCTTCTATATCCTCTCGTTGCATCGGTAGGTCTCATGAGACAAATTATTGTCTTGGCACAAGGCCTTGATTGAATGATTGTGTATGGTCTTGGCACAAGGCCTTGACAGAATGTTTATGATTGTCCATCATTATGCATTTCCGCAATATGTGATTAATATTTAACCAACCATGTGATTATTCGACTAGTAGAATATCCTTGGTTAATAATATTTTACTTATGATAATGGTAATAACTGCACATGGCATAATAATGTTTATTCTTGGCAAGTCATTTGTAAAGAAAGTGTACCATCTATTTTGATAACTTTGATATAGAAGTTAGTAATACATATGTCATTTCATGAATTTCAATTTATGTGTTAAGTGAATTATGATATTGTTACTTGTGAAATTCTAAGAAAGTATTATTTATTATTCCAATTTGCACCTGCACCCTTGCATGTCACCCCTAATTTAGTTTGAGAAACTCCTGACTTATATACAGCATTCCCTACATTTTTGTACTAGTATGCATATTCTAAAAAGTGTTTTATTTGTAGCTTTTAAATATATATATATATAAATTTTTGTGTAATATATTTCTGTTAACCTTTTAAAAATGATGATGATGTGATACAATAAATGTTTCTTTCTTTTAAGAAAATGTTTTGTGGATGTATAATTATTTTAAAAGGATGTTTTTTAAAAGGAATTTCATTAATTAGTTTCAAAACCCCTTATGAGGAATTATTGTGCTCACCCTACATCTTTAATCTATTTTTACAGGATTAGTAGATTAGTCAGCTTTGAGTTATTCTATGTGGTGGATGCATTATGATGCTTATCTCATTTTAGTTTTGAAGAAAAGTATCAGTTGTATCTGGTTTTCTAGAACCTAGACCGAGAATATTCTCTGTGATGAAATGTGATGTGTAATTTTTATCAGCATCTTTTTATAAAAAAAAATTACACACCATGTTTTAGGCACTGACTTCAGGCTTCTGAGGTCGGGTCCTCACAGTAAACCCATACATTACAAGTGGACACATATACTCAGTATCCATTTTTTCACAATGTAAAACTCTATAAAATAAAACATGATTTCTCTTTCTGAAAAAACATCACAATTTTTCTATTGATATCATCCTTGTCTCTATTCCCCCTTAAACCCTATGAAAGACATTTTAAAACTTGGGGTGAACACAAAAGCTCAGTAAAGGATATAAAGAGAAAGGAAAATGTTAGTCCATTAAAAACAATATAACTCATATAAGGTTTACCTACAGCCTCAAGTTCTTTGAGAATAAAAAATAAAACATTTTCGCATGAAAAAAACACACATTTTGCTCAAATAAAATCATTAAAACTCGTAACAAACAACTTAAACTCCTTTAGGTGACTTAGAGCATCATATACATAAAACCCTTTCAATTGGAATAACCATAAGTCTGACTTCCAATTAATCTATTACGGGCTTACTCGGTGTTATCTGGGCCACCCCATGTTAAGCTATAATGGGTGTTTCCAGCACTATCTGGGCCACCCCATGTTAAGTTATAGCGGGCTTTCCTGACACTATCTAGGTCACCCCATGTTAAGTTATAATGGGCTTTCTCAGTGCTATTTGGGCCACCCCATGCATAAGATGTATCAAGCTCACTCGTTTCCTATAATTCTCAAGTAGCATATCATTAATAAAACACTTTCATCATAAAACTCTTTGAAAAACTCTTTTAATCCCATATGAAAACACTTTCTGACAAAAATACCCTTTTCTTTCAAGAACCCATTTTCAATACAAAAATACCATTTTCAATGAAAAACCATTTTCAATACCAAAATAACCAAAAATATAAATATGGTTTTCATTTAAGGAAACATGAAACCTTGAAAATGAAAAATGGTATAAAAAAAATAACGACTATGATGGTGCAAAATTCATTGTCGACGTATATGTTAAGAATAGAGCATTCTTTTTATCATTTGTCAAAACGTTCCGTATAAAATCACGTAAAAAGATTCCTTTTTGAAAAGCTTTGAATGAAATTAAAAATATACATGAAAAGTACTTTATAATCCTTTTATATCCATATAAATAAATATGTAAAATAATGTCAATAATATTGACATGGAGAAAAAATTTGATAATTAAATCTTTAAACATTCAAAGTGTCTCATACCACTTTGAACATTTAAAACATAATCTCCATAAAAGAATGCATTTGCCAAAATATTAAATAAAATTATTATAGATAAAATATTGATATGAAATGTCATAGTAGTTGTATATACACCTTCTAAAATAATAAAGATACATATTGTCAAAGAATGCCTCAATAAAAGGAGATTGAAACGAAATATCTTACCTTGAGTCTGACTTGTCACGTGTGTCTTTATATTCCTGAATAATAAAATTATCTTAATTATTTACTTGCTTCGGAACCTTTTTCATGTTTATCATTAATTTTATTTCACTTATTAAAAAATTTTAAACTACTTAAACAATTAAGTTGACGTCGGGTGTTTTGACCTAATTCGGTTCATATGTCAAAAACGACTTTGGTAGGTTGACTATGATCAAAGGGGTATTTATATAAACATATCCAGAATAATAATCATGACATAATTATCATATTTATACATCAATTATACTTTTAAAACCAATTATAAAAATGATTATGAAAAATGAGCCAACATTACAATCATGGAGACGGTAGGTCATACGTACGCATGAGTAACGTTTCCATTTTTCAATGATTATTATCGAAAAATGGTAAATAGTATTTTATCTTTCTAGAATGATAATGATATCATTAATATCATATTAATTATGTAAATAATCATTCATGTGATGTGGTGATTAAAAACAAATCACACCACTTCGTGGAGGTGATAGTTCACACGTACGCACGAACGACGTTATCATTTTTATGTACATAGAAAGGTAAGAACGTAAATGATATATTATCTTTTTATAATGATAAATATGTCATGAATTTCATATATAAACATTAATTTCATCATTACAACCAGTCTTGATAGACGGTGATGGAAAACAAATTATATCGGTTCGTGAAGGTGATAGTTCACACGTATGCATGAACGATTATATCTTTTCTCATTTAATGGAAAAGGAGATGAATATAGGTGATGATATTAACATAATAACTTCTCGGTGTATTGAGGATACTAGAGTTATTATTTCATCATGGTTGAAGAATATTTGAAGGAAGATGAAGAACAAATAAAATAGAAATACTTAATTAAAAACGATACCTCTTCTTCAGACGATCTCCTTTGATTAGTACCTTAACACCTCTAAGGAGGGTGTTATGCATAAATTAAGGCCTCTGGAATGTGAGGAGGGGTTCTAGTAATGGATTTGGGTAAGATTTGCCGAACCAAATAGGTTTTGAAGTGTGCGGAAATGAGAAGAATGGGTGCCCTTTTATAAGAGAATGGGGTCACTCTTGGAATTCTTCAAAATATTAAATTAATATAAATTAATTTTCTCTTCCAAATGACTCCAAATTGAGTTATTTCGAAGATAGGATGAGGATAGGTCAAAATCCATTCATCCAATAAAAAGTACACATGTTTTGATTATTTTTTAATTCTTATCTTTTTGTTTTAACCCTTATTTTATCATTTTAATTTTTACTGTGATATCATGTAATTTACTTTTTGTGGGTTAATATAATTACTATAAAATGTCAAACAACCAATAAATGAGTCATTGATGACATTTTGAGACTTATCCTAATGAGTTGGCCGAAATTGTGATTTTTAGAAATTTTACATCATTTAAGAAAATATTTTATATTTTAAAATATCATTAGTATCAATTTTAACATTATTCATTATTTGACTTTTTAAAAAAATCGTAACATCATGATATTTTAAAACCAACTTCTTTAACTCATCACTAACATATCAAAATCTTGCAAAAAATTCATGAATGACATTAATTATCTCAAATTATATTTCTTTTAATATTTTTAATATTATTTATTTGATTCTTCTATTAATTAAATAATTATTGCATCATCATTGTGTCACCATTTAAAGTAATTATCTTATCATTAAAAATTATAAATAAATTACCATGATTTCGATAAATCTTTTAGGTTTTAAATGACTGTTTATAGTCGAACATATCCCCTATATAACCTCATATTAAAATTATTTACTTGTTAGAAAAAAGTGTGACAAAATTGACTTTTTATTGAATATAATATAATCAAAGGGTCCTTCAAGTGGCTCCAAGTGGGTATAAAATCATCCCAATGATTGTTTTTGTCGACTATAACTCATCCAATAAAATTATAACAAGTTTTAGGGTAGTTTTATAATATATATAATATTATTTTTACTGTTAATTACCAGATTTACCTTTAACCATGGTAATAAAAATAATTACTAAACTTATAATTCATGTTGTCCAAAAAATAAAAGAGGTTTATTTACATAATTTGGACCTTCTGATTCTAAATATGGAATTTTTTTTTCCAAATTTAACACAAAATTGGCAAAAATTAATTAAAAATTATTCTCATTGACAGAACGAGAAAACGAGTTTTTAAAGTAAAAAAGTTCAAAAGTTCACAAAATTTTTATATCCAATTTCAATGTTAAATTGATTCCGATGACCTATATTGGATTAACTGATAAAAACTTAATCTAATTATACGTTAAAACCATTCAAATGTATAATTTGACACTATAAATAAATTTGATGAAAAATCAGTTTTCAGTTAAAAATGCAATATTTGTTTACTATTCATCAAAAATGAATCTTATCACAAAAATACCAAAAAATCAAAGTAAATTTGAATACTCCGCTTTCAAAGAACTTTATTTTATCAAATATAATATATGTGTCAAAAACTAAATTTAAAACAAATACATTATCAAAAGACGACAAAACTGTCTTTTTTAAAAATATTTCTTTTATTCATAAAATTGAATTTGTTCTTGTATCATGACTATAAAACAAATAAAATGAATGTTAAACATTAAATCAAATATTATATATATATATATATATATATATATATATATATATATTCCATTAAAAAAAATCCAAAAAAGGTGATTTATTTATTTATTAATATAAAATGCACTTATGCGCATTTAAATAGTTATTCAGAAAAACATTTTTTTTATTATACAAAGGGTTTTACATTTATTTATAATTAATTGGTCACCAAACAATTATATATATATGTGTGTGAACCATATTTTCATAATCCAGTCGATACTATTCATTCTCACCATTCTAACGATTATGTTATAACAGTAACATTTAAATAATAATATTTAATTGTTCATTTAAACTTCATGTGATGTACGCTATCGAACATATCTCTTTCTTTTTTTTAACTCGAGATGTTATATTTAATGTAAATATTTATTTAGTTACATAAACATTAAGATAAATATTTATTCATTTGTTTAGTGAATAAAATATTTATTCATGTGTTTAGTGAATATAATATTTATTTAAATATTTTATTTTTCAAGGTTTAATAAAATCCAGATGATGATTAATGAGTGGAGTCGGAAATGATATATTTTATTGGTTTCTCCGTCTTTGATTTGGGTCTTCTATGTGATTTGCTCATGTTTCATGTAACAGATGAATTCTAGCTTTTTTTTTTTTTTTTTTTTTTTTTTTTTTTTTGACAAAACAGATGAATTCTAGCTTGAATGGTGTTAATGTGCTGATATTTGCTATTTTTGGGATAGGGTTATGGATTAGGGATTTGTACGCGCATCACATTGGTAGCGATCGGGAGGAAAGCATGATTAGCCAGAACCTCCCCGCCGCCGGCGGGAAACTGGCCCGGAAGCTGCTCTTCGCGATCCTAGCCGCGGGGCCGATCCCCCGCCACGTCGCCTTCATCATGGACGGCAACCGGCGGTACGGCAAAAAGCAGAACCTCCCCGCCGCCGCCGGCTACAACGCCGGCTTCCTCGCTGTCGTCCGGATGCTGGAGTACTGCTACGAGCTGGGCGTCCGGTACGTCACGGTGTACGCCTTCAGCATCGACAACTACAGACGGCGCCCCGAGGTGGTGCAGCTCCTCATGAACCTGATGCAGATCCGGATGGAGGAGATGGCGGAGGTCGAAGGCCTGGCCCACCAGTTAGGCATTAGGGTGTGCTTCGCCGGAAACCTGGGCCTGCTCAGCGAGCAGCTGAGGGATTCCGTCCACCGCGTCACGGAGGAGACGGCCCGGAACGCCCGGGCGGTGCTCACCGTCTGCCTAGCTTACACCTCCACTGATGAGATCGCCTCTGCCGTCCGGAAATCCTGTGATCAGCGGGCTTGCGGCGTCGATGGCGCCGAGGGGAAGGAGTGGGGCGTCCTCGGGCTGGGGGACATCGAGAGGAACATGTATATGGGAGTGGCGCCGGAGCCGGACTTAGTGGTGCGGACTTCGGGGGAGACGAGGCTCAGCAATTTCCTTCTGTGGCAGAGCGGCGGGAGCCTTCTGTGCTCTCCGTCGGCGTTCTGGCCGGAAATTGGGCTGCGGCACCTGGTGTGGGCGGTGATCATGTTCCAGCGTAGCTACGCCTACCTGGAAAATAAGAGGCAGCAAAGCCACCAACCCCGATCTGCTATTGATCATTATTTGTAATTTTGTTTTTGTTTTTGCTCGCCAAAAAATTAAAATTTTATTCTAATAAGCATGCACTTAATAATCGAGTTTATTTCCTCTTGTGCCTTTTAAAAAACCTATTATTTTAAAACCCAAGAAAAGAATAAGAGTAGCATGTTTTAAAAAAACCATAGCAGCATATCTGGTAAAGTTGAAACCTTACAGCATTTTAACTTCTATGAGGACCGATTCGTTGATCGAAAGAGAAATCGTCAACCAATTTTTCAGGAAAAAAAAAAAAGAAAAAATGAAGAGCTCAAGACAATAAATAGATCAAAAACTTAATACAGGAAGAAGAAAAACACATAGAACATATCTTAAAAATCTTAATGGATTCACTTTTTAAAAAAAAATGCAATAATGATGTTTACATCTCCAATGAACAAGATTCACAAGGAATCCCAGTAGCCCATCTAAATTAATCGAAGCTGCCGCAAACAAGAAATTAGCCTCTGCGAGATCCCTTCGGATTCCTCGCAACATACTCAAATTTACTAAAATCCAGCTTCCCCGTTGGCCTGCAAAAAGAAGTTATCAATTACAATAAGCAGTTTGAAAAAATAAAAAGTATTTGATTTGTTTTTGAAAAAAAACTATAATAATTGAATCACAGAATAAAGTCGCTTAAATAAATGGCAGAAAAACACCTTTTCAATAATGAATCTACAGAACAAAAAACAAGGCGGCAAGTTGGGGCACATTGAGAAAGGGTCTAGCTTACCGATCAACATCAGTAGTGTTCTTGACATCCTTGAGGGGAGCACGGAGACCGCTCGCCCGAGACCCTGAAGAAGAATATCTGAAGGACGATATCATCGAAACAAACCTTTCCATTGATTTCTCCGCGATGTCAGAATAACGGGGCAGATGAGAAATGTTGCATCCAAAATTCTCATCTTCAGCTTTTTCCTCAGAAAATGAATCCTCAGATTTAGGGTTGCAGTGGCCTGAGGTGAAACAATGCAAGTTGATTGCTAAACATCAAATCAGAAGAGAAAAAACCCACTTTTAAACAAATAAATGGGATTAATTGCATGCATATAAAGCAGTCACCTTCAATGATCTAACAATAAATGAATGCGTTTTGATAATTTTGTTGAGCATGCACAGAAAGCAAAGTACACTTCTGTAATTCTTCGTATATATTACAAAATATGTTAGAAAAATGTTCAGGAAAGTGATATAAAAACAAACTATATCGTTTTTTTATTTTTTATTTTCCTAAAAGCATGAAAAATAAAGTTTTTCCCACAAAAAATCTAAGATTGCATTTGGTTTTCGAAAACGTTTTCTGTTTTCCAATTAGAAAAAGTACAGGCATATATAAATGGAAAATGAAAATAAAAATGAAATATTTTCGGGGAAAGGAAACTTGTTTTATATATAAACGGAAAATGAAAATAGAAATGAGATATTTTTGGGGAAAAAAACTTGTTTTCATTTTTCCCAGAAAATGAAAAGGCAAGAAGAGGCAAATCACAAACTTTTTTGTTTTACTCCGCTATCCAAAATATTTTCTACCACATTTTTTAATACGCTTCTAGAAATAGAAAATGACAATTGTTTTCCAAAACCAAACCAAACAAACCATTTCCATTTTATAAAAATAGAAAATATTGTTCATTTAGGTGATCCATGCATTTTTTAAAAATAAAAACAAAAAACTAAACTCGACCTAAATTTTTGACAAGATTTTTTTTAAAAATTTTGGTCATGAGGTTCAAAATTCATGATCAAACTTAAATTGAACTACCAATCCCAAGGAACGGCATTGAATCGGTTCTCCAACATTCAGTCTATGCATACATATAGGTTTAGCTGGAATTATGACAAAATTAGGAGCAAGGTTCTGATGCATATGAGACAAAATTATCATTTATACAGTGACACCAGCAATAGTAACAATAATGATTATAACAATAGAAATGATAACAAAACTAACAATGCTGGTAAAAAAAAAGTGATCATTGATACTGCTACCAAACCATAATGGTCTCTGCTGTTTCAAAACTTATGGGGTTAAAATATTTTTAGGCCCTCTAAATGAATGAATGAATGAAACAGTAGAGTATTTGTTTCCAAAACCAAGCAAGCTCTTAGAATGATATACCGCTGCTGGGATAAGATGCATTTGTCCTTGCACATTTGCCTTTATCAGCTCCCTGGAGCAAGAAAAACGAGAGACAAAAAACAAATCTAAAGGTTGCAAAAAAAAATTACAAATACAGAACTTGAAAGACCTAAAATATGGGGTTCAAGAATCAGATAATCAAATGAATTCAAGTGAGATACTTCTGAGTTTGAAAACGCCAAACTGACCTTAAAATTAATTCAAGTTGAGTTGATGGATAAAAATAAATCATGAATATAATTTCAGTTGTAGATCATTGAAGAGATGGTTGTTGTAGGAGAATAAAATGAGAGGAACCCGAACCCCCAAAGTGTTCTCTCTAAAGGAGCTTTTGGGGTTCTTTTATAACAAATAATTAAGACCACACCGGACCTCAAGTCCGATGTGGGATACAGACTCCAACACTCCCCCTCTCAAGCTAGGTGTACCTAGCTTGGACACATAAAGAAAGAAAAAACAAAGCAAGCAAAAGACCGCAAACACTCCCCCTTAAACTGAACATACCCAACTTGATGACAAAACAAGACGAAATTAAATAAAAGAAAAAGCTGCAAGACTAATGCTCCCCTCACGATCGCAACTTCCCCTCAGAATGATGGATGGATGATGTTGTGGGCGCAGCAGAAGAACCACACAGAGACCGGGTCGGTTGACGGAACGCCAGAAATGCTGCACTAGTGGGGCCGGTCGATGAAACGCCGGGAAATCCAAACTAGCACCGGGAAAAACCGCACTTGCGGGGCCGGCGACGGGAGGCGGGAATTCCGAAGAATTGTTGCGGGGTCTGGCGGCGCCAAATGATCCGAATCCAAAGTGCTCGAGCTACTGCGCCACAGTGGAGGAAGTGCGAAGGCATTTGCCGGCGGACAAGGAGGCGGCTGCTGGGAGTCATTGGGAGATGTCGGCGAGGCGGGGATTCGGCAGGAGGTGCCGAAGATCCAAAACTGGAAGCAGGGCAGCCGCTAGGAGGAGACCGACATGGAAGGAGCAGCAGAAGAGACGGGAGCCGCTGGACGTCGCAGGGCAGAGCGAAGCCGCAGGAGGCGCACAGAGAGGGGAGGTCGTCCGACAGGGGAGGATATCCGCCGGATGGGAGATCAGCAGCGCCGGCCTGGGATGGAAGGCGGAAGAGGGTCTGGAACTGGAGGCGCGACGGGATCAGGAGTCGGGACTCGCGCGGGAGGTCGGGAGGCGATCCGCCGGGAGCCGCACAAGGAGGAGGTGGGCCGAGAGTCGCGCGAGATGATGAGGCCGACGGGCGCAGCGAGGAGGAGACGCCGGGGAAGGAAGTCGCCGCGCGCAGCAGAGGAGGCAGCGCGCAGGGATGGAGTCGCCGGGGGCAGTCGTCAGAGAGGCGGGAAGCCGCAGGAGGGAGTCGCGCAGGGATCCGGGAGCCGAAGGGATGGAACCGCCGGGAGAGGAGCCGTCGCTGCGCCAGGGTCGGGAGAAGAGGAACGCCACGGGAGGGCCGTCGCGCCGGGAGCCGCGTAGGGCAGGCCGTCGGGGAGGAGAAGGACCGTCGCGGGAAGCACGCCGCGGGAGGGAGGGCGTTGGTGGAGCCAGGAGGGGATCCGCCCAGAAGAGGGGCGGCGCTGGAGCAGTCACGGCTGGAAGAGATCCGCCGGAAGCAGGGCCGCCGGGGTGAACCGCTGCGGGAGGCAGGACGCACCGCGATAGGATGCCGCGAAGGGATCCCGTCAGGATCGAGAGGCACGGCCGAGGGTGAGGTCGTCGTGCGCAGCGGGGAGAGATGCCAGGAGGGGGGAAGATCCGCCGGGAGTGAGATGTGGCAGGGGGGCGACGGCAGAGGACCTTCTTCCCTGGCCATGGAGGCCACCGCCCCCCACGGGGAAAATCTAGAAAAATCTAAGGCTGGAAAAAAAAATATAGGGAGGGTTCGGGATTAGGATCGCTCTAATACCATGTAGGAGAATAAAATGAGAGGAACCCGAACCCCCAAGGTGTTCTATCTAAAGGAGCCCTTGGAGTTCTTTTATAACAAATAATTAAGACCACACCATACCTCAAGTTCGATGTGGGATACAGACTCCAACAGTTGTAAATGTAATAATGTACAGTTGCAACTTTTTCAACACATTTTTAAGTAACTTTTAAATCATTTCACAGCTATTTACAAATGAAATTATATTAACAAAAAGAATAGTTTTATTTTTTCCATTTATGAGTAGTTTTAAATCATTTGCAAAAGAAATTATATATACAGGGACAACATTTTTATTTTTGTCCTTTTAACAAATTCAAGGTCCTTTCATGAATAGGTATTTTAATGTCATTTTTCAAATTTAAGATCTTCACCTGAAATTGATTTTAAAATTAGGTATTTTTTAAATATTTCCCAAATTCGGGGCTTTTAACTGGAATTAATTTGATTTTGTGATCCTTCATTGCCATTTTCCATAATAAGCATTGAAGCCTACAGTGAGAAAATTAACGTACCATCCGAAAATTATTGGAAGCATCTGTCTTCCTCTTTGCAGCTACACCACCATACATAAAAGATTCAAAAGGATTATTCTCAACAAAATTATTTTCACAAAAATCAGTCCCAGCTTCATTCTCAACCAATGGCGTCTCTGTTTTATCATCAGCACCGTCTTCTACAAACATATGCTGAAAGTAAGGACTCCTTACAACAACCTTCCTCTTCTCTTTTCTCATTTTTCCATCAACTGCATCTGATACAGTTCGATGTACATTCTTGTTGCACGATTCTAGATAGGGATCTTTTACAGCTTGAATGGATTGCTGCAATAATGCACGTGCTGAATTCTTGTCATCCACTGCATCTGCGACATTATTTCTTTACATTTAATTAAACAACAAAGAGATTCAGGACTAGTTTTTCAGCAAATATGTCATGGACCATCTAACATCCCACAGAAAAAGTTTTCAAGGCTGTGTTTGACAGCATTTATTGAAAACTGCTTACAAGACTTACAGTTGATAAGTAGTTTGAAAAATTAAGTGGTGTTGGTAAGGAACAAAAAAGTTTTTTTCATTAAACGATCTGAAAACACATATACAGAAGACACTTATCAGAAGTTACCAAGTTTTCAATAAGTGGTGTCAAACTCAGCCTAAAAAAATAAGAGATGCAACAACAATAAGAAATTTAAGCTTATTATATTTATAATTTTATTGTATGTACATAATAATTCTTAAAATTACTGCAATTTTAATTTTAATTATTTTTATTAGATTTTAAATTATATTATATTTATAATTTTATAATTATAATTATGTTTCTATTTTCATTTTAAAATATAATGATATTTATATTTATATTCAATATCTCTATTTATAATATTTTTACTTTTAATTGTATTGATAATAATTTTACTTTTATAAAATAATTGAAATTATTTTTGGCATACCAAACATGATTTTAAACCATATTTCTCTTTCACTTCCTTTTCCAATGTCATTTCCTTCAAAACACCTGTAACGTGGCAAGCGGAACATCAAAACACCTGTAACGTGGCAAGCGGAACATAAATCCTACCATGATGTGTATTGCTCCAATTCTCAGGATACTTGGTGTGATCTTCCACCTAAAAAACCAAACAAGTACAATTAAATTAATGAACAATGCCATACTTGAACAAAATGCTATGCAATTGAATTTCATCACCAGGACCCTACATTACATAAAGATTCTTCGGATTGTGGACCGCTGTCCAAGTGTCCACAGTCAAGCAAGGATGCTGGGGAGTCATTTGCTTTACAAGCACCAGCTTTCTCGGTAGTGTGATCCTCTATACTAGGAGAGAATCCATTCATCACTTTTGGATGATCATCTGCAACACGTGGTGCCCTAAATTTCCTCTTTGCTTCAAGTGATGCAAAACCTAACAGTGTCAAGGAATGACTGGGAAAATAACCCTTAAACCCTAAACTGCAAAAAGGAAATCATTAACAGTATGATAAACACAATGAAGATAATGTTAAAATGCAGCAATTTAACTGTCCGTTTGCATTCCCCTCATGCTGTAATGTGGATAAGTCGTACTTCCCCCTTCCCCTAGAAACTAAAAAGCCCAAAAGCATAATCAAGATTGTTCATTAAGAAAAAGAAACAAGAATTAATGGTCGTTTCTTCCAACAAGGATTTTGTATCAATTGAACAGAAGGGTCCGTTTAGCAGCACTCATTGAAAACTGCTTATGGCAGTTATGATGAGTGTTGGAGTCTGCATCCCACATCGGACTTGAGGTCCGATGTGGTCTTTAATATTCATTATAAATTAACCCCAAGGGCTCATTTAGAGAGACAACTTGAAAGTTCGGATCTCTTATTTTCTCAACGTACATGGTATCAAAGGAGGTTTGATCCCTCCCTCACATATTTTTATTTTTCATTTAGGGTCTGCTTTTTTTTTCTCGTGCAAGGGCGGCGGCTCCCATCCAAATAGTCGGCCGCCCCCCCGCCCCTCCGTTGCTCCTGCCGGTCATCCCTCCCGAGCGGCAGCCTCCCGCTCCGGCTCTGTCCGGCGGCTTCCCCCTCGGTGCGCCTTCCCTTCCGGCGCCCGCTCCTCCTGCGCGCAGGCCCTCCCCGCCTCGGCTCCCCCAGCCTGCGGCCCTCCTTCTCGGCGCCCTCCCCGTCGCGCATCCCATCGGCCCCGGTGCGCTTCTGCGTCGCGCCTCGTCCCGGCGACCCTCCCAGCGCGCGCTCGTCCTGCGCGCGATCCTCCCGGCGGCTCCGTCCAGATCCGTCCCGGCGCCTCCTTCCTGGCGCGGCTCCCGGCTCCCCGACGTCCTGCTCGCGCTCGGGTTCCACCCCAGCGCGCTCCCATCGCAGCTCCCTCCTCCCGGCGGCCCTCCTCTCCCGCCCTCTCTCCCGGCGGCCCACTCTCCCGGCACGGCTCCTCAGTCGCGGCCTTTTTTTTTCCTGGCGTTTTTCCCGCACGGGACTCTCCAGCAGCACGCACTCCATTCCTGCCGGCTCCTCCCAGCAGCCGGCCTCAAGCCTCACCGGCCCCTCTCTGCGCGACAGCCGGCCTCCATTCCCAACCGGCTTCCAGCGCCGCCTCCCGCTATCCTGCTCCCTTGCCGGCCTCCTCCAGCGCCCCTCTTCCGGCAGCCAGCCGGCTCCAGTTTCTCCCAGCGGCTGCCCTACTTCAAGTTTCGGCTCTTCGGCACCTCCTGCGGCATCCCCGCCTTGTCGGCGTCTCCCGACGAATCCCGGCAACCGCATCTCTGTCCGCCGGCACGCCCATTCGCCGGCGCAGCAGCTCGACCACCTAGGATTCGGGCCCTTCGGCGCCGCCAGATCCCGCAACAATTCTGCGGAATCCCCGCCTCCCGTCACCGGCCCCGCAAGTGCGGTTTTCCCGGTGCTAGTGTGGATTTCCCGGCGTTTCATCGACCGGCCCCACTAATGCGGCATTCCTGGCACTCCGTCAACCGGCCGGTTTGAGTGGTTTCTTCTGCTGCACCCGCGACATCATCCATCCAGCGATCGTGAGGGGGAGCACCAGCCTTTGCAGCTTTATATTTTATTTCGTCTTGTTTTGTCATCAAGCTGGGTATGTCCAGCTTGAGGGGGAGTGTTTGCAGCTTGTTACTTGCTTTGTTTTTTCTTTATGTATCCAAGCTAGGTACACCTAGCTTGAGGGGGAGTGTTGGAGTCTGCATCCCACATCGGACTTGAGGTCCGATGTGGTCTTTAATATTCATTATAAATTAACCCCAAGGGCTCCTTTAGAGAGACAACTTGGGGGTTCGGATCTCTTATTTTCTCAACGTACAATGAGCAATTTGAAAAAATAAGTGGAGTCTGTTATGTTTTTGAAAAAACACTTAAATTTGATTTTCAAAAGAAAACCAATTAAATAAGCAGCAGAAAAGCACTTTTTCAATAAGCATTTTGGAATGGAAAAAAATTGAGACTTGAAGAGGGTTCGGCAGAGAGGGGCAAGTGGGAAAGAGGGCTTTTGGGTGAAAAATATGAATTTTTATAAGGGAAGTCGTGGTTTTAAAAACCGAGACTTTTCAGTTATTGGGACTATTGCTTAGACAATGTCTCACATCGCCTAGGTGATCAGGCAGAGGATAGATGTCCAATATCTCACATCGCCTAGGCGATGGCCAGTTCTGTTGTGGCGGTTTGATCACATAAGCATTACACATATCATGTACATGATCAGTACAGGAATTCCCAGATTAAAATCCCATTAAACATTTGAAGTTATAATCACACTTATTTAACAAAAACAAATAAACACATTAAAAATAGAGCTCTTCACGTAGTAGAGACACTTGTACTGTCAAAATTTACTGATCACAACTAAAATGCATGATCCTAACAAGATCCACCGTTGTGTGAAATTATTTCTTCAAATAAACAAAAACTTGTTCAAGGTTCCATGAGTAAAAAAAGATAGCGACCATTCTCAACTTAACCCAAAAATCATTTAAAATGTGTAATTTAAAGTGAATATTTGTCACTCATGTTGGATCTTTATGCCATTTTTGAGTTCCATGGGATTGTGGAATTTCATTAAGAAAGCTGAGCCTGATCAGTCAGACAGCTTTCGCATTGACTTGAGGATACAGAAGTAATTAGTCAGGAGATTCTTCTGCACAGGCAAATCTGGAGTTCTCCTTTCCTTTTCAGGCCTAAAACTCTTGAGCAGGTAAGTTTCAGGTAGAACCACCTGCGAATTTACTTCCTGTTTCTGTAATTATAAGGGTTAAATGATTAAAAACTTTGCCTCTAACATTTGCAGTTATATCACTTAAAAAATAAAGCAATAATCCAAGAAAGAAATATCATGTGAACCAAAAAAAGGTACCGTGAACGGTTTTTTAGTGACAGGGTCAAGATCGCCATTTGCTATTCCTTGTGCAACCTGTTGGGCTAGCAATGTATTGCCAGTTAAGGTAAGAATGTGATGCTAACAATTTCAAATAGAGGGAAATGTAGCCTTGCTGGATGATAACAATACAAGGATATGGGCCCAAGAAGTCTAAGTCAGTGCCAATATCATCAGATGGATCTGACAAATGAATTAGATCTTCAGTATTTGGATCATAAATTCTTTGATGCCGAAACGTCCATATCGCTTTCTTAAATAACTCCTCATAATGAGAAGGAACTGAAAGGCCACTGTATCTCAAGTGCTTAATGACCTAAAAATAACTTAGACATATCTTCTTTATCAATATATTAATAGACATTAGCAGGGATAAACAAATAAGAGAGCCAAGAATAAAAATAGGATGAAAAATGAGCAGTGCATGAAAGCCAATTGTGATGGTAGAATGTATTACTGGTTGCGACTGCAAGGCTAGCAACAACTATTTGATAGGCTCTGAATTTTAATAACTAATAACAAAATTAATAAAGGCCTCTCTGCAGTGCAGAAGAGAAGGGAGATGAAAAGGGAGAGGGGGGCCTTAAAAAAATACCCGGTTTCCAAATTCGAATCCCAATAGAGGTGGGTAATGACTTCCGCGGATCAGACTTTGATTTGATCCAACACCGCTCGGGGCCATTTGACAGCACTTATTGAGAAATGTTTGTAACACTTATCAATGATAAGCAGTTTGAAAAAATAAGTGTTTTTTCTGTTTCTGAAAAAACCATTAGATTCAAATTCTAGAGGAAAACCACTTAAATAAGTGGCACAAAAGCACTTTTTCAAGGAGCAATCTAGAAACAATTGTAGAGAATTGCTCATCATAAGGTGTTAAGTGTCATGAGGGTCCATTTGATTAGTAATGTTTGTTCTGTTTCTGAAAAAATACTAAAATTCCAGTAGAAAACTGTTGAAATTGGTTTTCAAATTAAAATTTAGTTTTCTTTTTTATGCCATGCAAAATGTTTGTTTCATTATTATTATGCAATGTTTTTTTTGCGCGGGCTATTTTGTTTGGGCCTTGATGGTTCGTTGGGCTCCTGTGTTGTTTCCATGTGGGCTCTGCTCGTTTGGGCTTTTGCTTGCTGGGTCGTGGTGTGCTGGTGTTGGTTGGTCCGCAGCTTGTGGCCCGATCCTGTTGTTCCTTCGGCATTTGCTTATGGTTGTCGATTACCCTCGATCAGGCAGCTCTGCATCGGTGTTATTTTGTGTTTCTTCACCCTCACATATCGTGGTTGATCCGTGTCCCATGCCGCCTGTCCTATCTACTGCCTCCACATGTCCCCGCGGCCGTTCGACATTGTTATGCCGGCCTTCCATCCACCTACTCTGCGCGCCCGCAGCCATCCGCGTGTCCTCCTCGCCTATCGCACTCATCACCTCGCTGCCTGCTCCACTGCTTCAAGAAATTTTAGCCTATCGCTGCGAGTCTTGTTCGACCGCGACGTCTTCAAGAAATTTTAGCCTCAGCAGCACCGTTGATCCTGTCTGACAACCTCTTTTCAAGTTCTTGATGTAGGCCCAAGCTTGTAAGGTTGTTGTAAAATGAGGAAACCCACTTACTCTCAAGGTAAGGTGGGGGCCTACTTTTATAGAATGATACGGCGAAAGGTACAAAGAAGTATTCCGATGTGGGACTCGGAAATACTCATAATAATAAAAAGAGGGTTTTAACACTCCCCCTCAAGCTGGACATGCCCAGCTTGGACAACGAGTCCCACAAAAAATAAAGAAAAAGATGACACCACACAAGACCAAGACATACTCCCCCTCAAGCTGGGTGTCAGATGTGGTGGATCCCCAGCTTGGAACTGAGCGAGGCAAGGCGAGCACCGGAGAGGCCTTTGATGAAGATGTCAGCAAGCTAATCTGCCGTCAGAATGTGGCTAAAGCTGACATGTTTGTGCTCCAGGTGGTGGCGAAGAAAGTGACAGTCCACTTCAATATGCTTCGTGCGTTCATGGAAGACGGGGTTCGAAGCAATTTTAGTGGCTGCCTGATTGTCACACATATGTGAGCATAAGTCTGCTGAGGAAAGCCAAGCTCCTAGAGGAATTGCCGAAGCCAAAAGATCTTGGTAGTGACGGTGGCCATGGCATGGTACTCAGACTCGGCACTGGAGCGAGAGACGACCGTCTGTTTCTTGCTGCGCCAAGAAATGAGGTTGTCTGCCAAGAATATGGCAAACCCAGAAGTAGATTTCCGAGTGGCAAGACAGCCAGCGTAATCAGCATCGCAAAAGGCATCAATATGCTGATGAGGATGTTGGGAGTAGTGAAGACCACGGGCAGGATCGCGCTTGATGTACTTGACGATGCGGATGACAGCATCCCACTGAGATGTGGTCGAATGCTCCATAAATTGGCTCACTTTGGCTACCGCACAAGAAATGTCGGGTCGAGTCATGGTGAGATAATTGAGTTTGCCCACCAATCGACGGTACCGCTCGGGATGTGGGTATAGTGCCGAGGAGGCATAAAGAGACCGTTCTCCAGGCTCGGGAGGAGTATCGACCGCAGTGGCCTGAGTCAGCCCAGCATCCTGCAATATATCCAATGCATACTTCCGTTGGCAGAGGGAGCCAGTGTCCGAGGAGTAGGAAACCTCGATGCCGAGGAAGTATGTGAGAGGACCAAGATCCTTAGTGTGGAAGTGCTGGTGAAGATGGGCCTTGAGATGGGTGATACCCACAGAATCGCTGCCGGTGATGACAATATCATCCATATAGACGACCAATAAGATGCAGTCACGTGGGGTCGTCCTGTAGAAGACAGTGTGGTCCTTCATACTGCGAGAAAGCCCAAAGTCGCTGACGACCGTGCTAAAGCGGCCGAACCAAGCACGGGGAGACTGCTTGAGGCCGTAAAGAGAGCGGCGTAGATGGCAGACTCGAGATTCAACGCCGGAGGCACAAAATCTGGGGGGCTGCTGTAGATAGATTTCTTCCTCAATGAAGCCATGGAGGAAGGCATTCTTGACATCCAATTGATGAAGAGGCCACTGATGATGGGCGGCGAGAGAGATGAATAACCGGAAAGAGGTCATCTTGGCAACCGGTGAGAAGGTATCAAAGTAGTCAACACCGTATGTCTGAGCAAAACCTTTGGCCACAAGGGGGACTTTGAGGCGATGGAGAGTGTCATCGGGATTCAGCCTGACGGTGTAAATCCATTTGCTGCCCACTGCCTGTTTGCCTGCTGGAAGGGGGACAAGATCTCAAGTATAGTTTTCCTCCAGAGCCTGCAATTCATCATGCATTGCTGCTAGCCACCCGGGGTGAGATTTGGCTTCACCAACCGTGCGAGGTATAGAAACTGTCTCCAGAGCGGATAGACCCCTGTATGAAGATACAAATAGAGGAGTACTCTGGCAGGAGCGAGTACCTTTCCGTAGGGCAATGGGCAAGTCCTCGGGTGGCGGAGCAGGAGCAGCGGACGAAGCGGGAGCATCAGTGTCACTGGCCGGAACAGGGGATACAGTCGAAGGACGGCGGGAGTAGACCTGACCAAAATGGGACTCAACAGGGGTTGACGCCGGTGGAGGATGGATGATGAGAGGAGGACAATCATCGATGGCAGGGTCAGGAGGAGGAGAGGTAGGAGGAGGCAACTCCGGAAGAGGATGGATGATGAGGGGAAGACAGTCATCAATAGCAGAGTCAGGAGGAGGAGAGGGAAAGGAGAATGGAGAACTCTCAACAAAGGAGACATCTGCTGAGATGACATACCGACGAAGGTCCGGGGAGAAGCAGCGGTATCCGCGCTGAGTGCGGGAATAACCAAGGAATATGCAGCGGAGGGATTTGGGAGAGAGTTTGGTGCGGCCAGGGCGAGTGTCACGAACATAACACAAGCAGCCAAACACTCGAAGAGGAAGAGAATGAAGAGGGAGAGTGGGGAAAAGAGCCCGAAAGGGAGTCTCCCCCTTAAGGATAGAAGAAGGAATGCGATTGATGAGATATGTAGAAGTGAGAATGGCATCTCTCCAAAAGAGCAGAGGCACCTGTCGGTGGAAGTTGAGGGCACGAGCAGTCTCCAGAATATATCTGTGTTTCCGCTCGGCCACGTCGTTCTGCTGGGGTGTATCAGGACAGGAGGTCTGATGAAGGATGCCATTCGTCTGGAGAAACTGCCAAAAGGAAGTGGAGAGATACTCACACCCATTATTCGAGCGGAGACATTTGACAAAGATAGAAAAATGGTTCTTAATTTCAGTGAAAAAAGTTTGGAAGGTGGAAAACACTACAGAGCGTTCTCGAAGAAGGTAAAGCCACGTCATTCGCGAATAGTCATCAATGAAAGATATATAGTATTTATATCCCAAGTGACTCGGAATGGTACACGGGCCCCAAACATCTAAATGAACCAGATCAAAGGGGTGGGAGGCTCGTGTATCCGTGCGAGGAATGTAGGAAGAGCGATGATATTTCGCAAAAGAACAGGACTCACAATGAAAAGTAAGAGTCCGACTGAAGTCCGGAAACATCTGATGAATGGTGGATGCAGGCGGGTGTCCTAATCGGGAATGAAGATCTAGTGCCCGAGAAGAGGTAGACGTGCAAGCAATGGGTGCTGGTCCCTCGAACATGTAGACCCCATCTCGAAGCCAGCCTCGACCAAGTTCCCGGTTCGTAGTCTGCTCCTGAAACACAACACCAGAAGAGGTAAATATGGTCGCACAGTTATAATCCTTAGTCAGTTTACTGATGGAAAGCAGATTAAAGGGATTGCGGGGCACATGTGCCACAGAGGGTAGGTGTATCGATGGAGTCAGGGAGCATGCGCCGAAGCCCGCTATGGGGATAGTGGAGCCATCAGCGACGGTGATGGCTGAAGAACCGGCATATGTGCAGTAAGACATCAACATACCAGTATCACCGGTGAGGTGGTCGGAGGCACCTGAGACCAGCAGCCATGCAGGGGAGCAATGGCTAACAAAGGCAGTGGGGCGAACAGTACGGGCCAGAGAAGCCGAGGAGGGACCGGGTCGGACAGAGGTCGGAGGATCGTGAGGCCGCCTGAGGTCGGCCATAGAAAGGGCCAGAGACGGGGAAAGAGAGGCGAGAGTCGAGGACGCGGCCTGGACCGCGGGTTGTCCCTACCGCGGGTGCTGAGATGGTCGTCCATGCAGGACCCAACATCGGGCGATCAGGTGGCCAAACTTGCCACAATGTTGACAGAAGGGACGTGGACGACTTGAAGCACGGGCACGTCCCGAGGAGTCTGCCATGGAAGCGTCGGGTAGCTGATGCAGCGGGCCGGCGAGATGATCGTGCGCAGGACGTGCGCGTGCAGGAAGGGCCGCCGGAACGAGGGCGCGCTGCCGGGACGAGGGCGCGCTGCCGGGACGAGGGCGCGCTACCGGGAGAGGCTGTCGGGACGAGGCCGAGGGCGCCAGGACAAGGGCGCCGCGGGATGAGGACGCCGCTGGGTAAGGGGAGTCGCGCCTAGAGAGAGGGCTGCGGGAGGGAAACCACGCCGGGAGAGAGGGCCACCAGGGAAGGAGGCGCGCTGGGTGAGGGCGACAGGGGCGACTGGAGGCGCGACCCGAGGCGCGACCGTCGAGGGGTGAGGGCGCCTGCTGGGGTGAAGGCGGCGGAAGGGGAGCCGCGGGGCGAGAGCAGCGGGAGCGCGCGGGAGGCGCCGGGCGAGGGAGCTGAGACGGGAGCACGCTGGGGTGGAAGCCTAGCGCGAGCAGGACGTCGGGGAGCCGGGACGCCGGGGAGCCGAGAGCCGCGCCAGGAAGGAGAGCCGTCGGGGAGCCGGGAGCCGCGGGAGGGCGTCGCGCCAGGAAGGAGGGCCACCGAGTGGAACCCTAGCCGGGAAGGAGGGGAGAGGCGGGGCCGGACAGAACCAGGAATCCGCAGGGAGGGAGGGTCGGGACTAATTTCCCTTTGATACCATGTAAAATGAGGAAACCCACTTACTCTCAAGGTAAGGTGGGGGCCTACTTTTATAGAATGATACGGCGAAAGATACAAAGAAGTACTCCGATGTGGGACTCAGAAATACCCATAATAATAAAAAGAGGGTTTAACAGTTGTCTTTTGTTTTGCTGTATCGGTTTTGCGTTGTATCTTTTTCCTTTTTCCAGTCGGTGTTGGGGTTGTGTGCGTGAGTCTGTCCAGTTCGAGGGCATGTATTAACACCTTCGGGCCAAAGTTCACCGTTGGCTCCTGGAGTGAAAAGGTCTCTATGCTCAGATAGCTTTTGTGGTCCGCATGTGTTTTTTTCTCTGTTTTATCTTCTCTATTTGTATGTCAATTATTCTCTTTTACATAATAATAAATTTGATAAGAACCAAGGTGCACATATGCATCGAGGAGTTGAGAGCGATCATGGCACGAATGGTAGAAGGCACATAAATACACAAGACCAATTGCATGAGATTGGTGGTCCAATGACAAGAGCAAGAATGAGGAGGATGAAAGAGGCTTTACGAAACCTTATTTTAAAATTGACGCTCATCATGCATGCATGGGAGGAACAAATGGGCTTATAATCATTTTTATTATAGCCCAAAAGTGACTTAAATGGCCCACCTATTTGATCCCATGAATTTAAATCCACTTGCATGAAAAAAATCTACAGAAGTCAAAAATGGTGAGAATCTTCAAAGTCTTTGGAGTGATGTCAAAAAGTCTTATTGGTGGAAAATCTTGTCCTTTAAAACCATGGACATGTGTAAACATAGTCATGGTGGGAATCTTCGAAGTCTTTGGAGTGATGTCAAAAAGACTTATTGGTGGAAAATCTTGTCCCCTAAAGCCATGGACATGTTTACACATGTCCAAAGACATTTTTTACGGTTTAAACTTTTGTGGGCTAGATGTTTGACATGTATCTCTCCCAATTGAGTGTTTCTGGCATTATTATAGTTGTGTTTCTTGTGTTCTTGGAGGAATGCAAGGAAAACTTATCAAAAGAGTGATCAACCTTTGTAGCACTTTGTAATTAGGGTTTTAAGGGACAAGTCTCTTTGGAATCTTAATTGATCATCCTCATCCCCCTTTGATTTCCATCACACTTCTTTTAATTTCCATTTCTCTCACTTGAATCACTTGCGTTTACGCATTTTTCACCAATGAATATCGTACTCCTATACGATATCATATCAAAATTTGTGGTGGTGGTGTTCTTGTTGTGTACGTAGGATAAACAAGATCTGAAGCACGTAAATCTCTTGTATTCTTTACTTTTCCTCTTTTTTCCTTTTGTTGTATGTTTGTTTCTACTGACTTGCTTGTGTTTCTTGTTTATTTCTGCTCCTCGAACCGTTTTCATTTCTCGATCTCTCTTTCTGCTTTCGCGTTGGTTTTGGTCTACGACGTTCGGTCTGACCCCTCAAACTCTCACAATTGGTATCAGATCCTGTATTTTGAGTTAACGATGCCTTCGGTTAAGCTGAAAGTTGAGAAGTTCAATGGTGAAAACGACTTTAACCTGTGGAGAGTTAAGATACGTGCATTGTTAGTCTACAATGAACTAGAAGACGCTTTGTTTGGCCCCATGAAACCCGTAGTGTTTGTGTCTGTCGATGGCCAACCGACTACCACTTAGGTTGATGTTGACCCAAATATTCTTGAGAAAGCCCCATTGTATGTTGTTTTTAACCTTGTCTTGCATGAGACTACTTTTAACGCTATGTGGCTTAAACTTGAACATTTGTATATGTCTAAATCTCATCTTGGTCGTTTATACAAGAAAATGAGGCTTTATACTTTTAAGATGAACCTCAGTTCCTCGGTTCACGTTCACCATGATGATTTTAATAAAGTGTTGCTTGACTTAGTTAATATAGATGTTAATATAAAGGATGGAGATCAGGTCATTATCTTGTTGACTTCCCTTGATAATTCTTTTAATTCCTTAAAAGATTCCATGATGTATGGTAGAGAATTGATCACCCTGAAAGAGGTTAAATTAGTTGTGTTATCCTGAGAACTTTAAACACATGGTTTTAAGGACTTTAGTGTAGTAAAGAACAAACCTAAATTAATGCATGTTAGTAGTCAAATGAAAAATAATAATAAAGAATAGAAAGATAAGAACCGGTTTAAGAACTTTCGATGTTTTGAGTGGCAAGACCGATCATATTAAAAAATACTATCCCGACTTAAAAACTAAGGATTGTTTGGCCCAGCATAAAATGGTATGCCCTAGGTTCGCCACTACGGACCTTCTTTAGTTGTGTTTAACATCCCTTCAGTTAGAATTGGGCATAAATTCTAGACAGTCACTCTTCTACGATCCTAGGACCGACCCTACTTGAGTTCTTAGGGAAACCCGATTGGAAGAGAGGGTGTGTTTGGGCTGATCTAAGCCGTTCGAACTTAGGTGGAGATCTTTTCTCCTGTTAACTTCCTGGTTTTGGTTGTTTATTATACTACTTTTACTGTTGCATTTGTTTTGAGCTTTGTTGAGTTCTTATGTTTGTTGTTTTTCACCCCTAAGAAAGGTTTTGTGTTTTGCAGGTGTTTGGGCATTGATTGGCATCTCACTGGTTTCGTTGGAACTCAGGTTATATATGGGCAGGCTCTGTATTAATGTTGTTGCTTAGTTATTTAAATTTCTGAACATGTTTAGTAGTTATGTTAGCAGTTAATGGGTGGTACAGGTAGAATATGTGTCGCAAAAGCACACGCGGAGTGTTATTCATGCTGGGTGAATATTTTAGACTTAGGTTTTCTATTTATAGAAATTTACCCGAACTAACCGGTAGGCTAGTTTAGGCCTTGCAGGAACATCGCATAGGTTTTCTAAATTTTGGTTTTCATTTTATTTTGAAAAGGTGGACATTTGTTAAAATTAGTTTTCAAATCAAAATTTAGTTTTCTTTTTTTATGCCATGCAAAATGTTTTTTTATTATTATTATGCAATTTTTTTTTTGGGCGGGCTATTCTGTTTGGGTCTTGATGGTTGGTTGGGCTCTTGTGTGTTGTTTCTATGTGGGCTCTGTTCATTTGGGTTTTTGCTTGTTGGGCTATGGTGCGCCTATGTTGGGCGGCTCGCTGCTCGTGACCCGATCTCATTGCTCCTTCGGCATTTTCTTCTGGCCGTTAATTACCCTCAATCGGTCGGCTCTGCATCGGTGTTTTTTTTGTGTTTTTTCACCCTCACATGCTTGCAGTTGATCTGTGTCCCATGTCTCTCATCCTATCCACTGCCCTTATGTGTCCCCACAGCCATTCAAAGTTATTACACCAGCCTGCCATTTGCCTGCTTCACACACCCTAAATCGTCCGCGTGTCCTCACCTGTCGCATCTGTCACCTCGCCGCTTGCTCCACTGCTCGCCTTTATTGTCGCCTCGTCACTTCATTTGTTGGGGATTATTCGTCTTGAGGGGGGCAAACGGTTTTCTTCAGCATTTCATTTGTTGGACTGGTGTAGCCCAATCCGTTTTGAATGATGATTGAGCTGAATGCTTGCGGCCCATACTACGCACCAGGCCGCAACTTCCACGGATCAAGCTCCAAGATGAGCTCGTTAAGGGTTGCAGGGGGCAACGTGCCTCTACTCCGAGGGTCCGAGGGCCGAAAGTTCCAAACCCAAATTTTGGAGAACAGTAGCAACTCTGACACTGTAGCAGAGCTAACCGACTGACACCAACATGGTACTGTTGCAGGTCGAACTTTGGAGTCAACGGTACTATAGTTCCTTGGACTTTCAATTGCCAGCACTGTAGCACTTTTGACTTGGGTGGCCGCGGCACTGTAGCGACACGGACTTTCAGCCACCTTTCACTGTAACGATGTGAACTTCCTATGCGGTTGGTGAAACAGTGGATCATATTCCTCCTTTTGTAGCCCATTTCAGGTTAGAGTTTCTTGGTGTTAGAAACTCTGATTCTCTCTTTGTAATTGTGCTCCCGACATATAATGAAACTTCTACCTCTCCGTGGACGTAGGGATCATTTCCCGAACCACGTAAATCTCTGTGTCCAAGATCTTCTTCTTTTGTTTTTTCCTTTTTACTCTTCTGTGAATCGTTTCTTTCTGTCGTTGCAACCCCCGACGTTTCCGCATCACCATTCCAGAGAGAAGAGAGGTCGAGAGAGAGAAGACAATCTGAGCTTCTCCCAACAACTCCCGCAGTCCTTATTTCGGTGTCTTACTCTGATGGAGAGCTTGCCTCCCGTGAGCCTTGTTCAACCGCAACGTCTTTAAGAAATTTCAGCCTCAACAACACCATTGATCCTATTCGACGACCTCTTCTCGAGTTCTTAGTGTAGGCGCAACCAGTAAGGTTGTCTTTTGTTTTGTTGTATCGGTTTTGCACTGTATCTTTTTCCTTTTCCAGGTCGATGTTGGGGTTGTGTGCGTAAGTTTGTCCAATTCGAGGGTGTACATTACCATCTTCGGGCTAAAGTTAACCGTTGGCTCCTGGAGTGGCAAGGTCTCAGTGCTCAGATACCTTTTGTGGTTCGCGTGTGTTTTCTTTCTCTATATGCATGCTAGTTATTCCTCTTTGCGTAATAATAAATTTGTGGTGATGGTGTTCTTGTCATGCATGTAGTATCAACAAGATCCAAAGCACGTAAATCCTTTGTGTTCTTTATATTTCCATTTTTTCCCTTTTGTTGTATGTTCGTTTCTATAGGTTTCTTTTGTTTCTTGTTCATCTCTGTTTCTCAAACCGTTTTCATTTCTTGGTCTCTCTTTCTGCTTTCACGTTGGTTTTGGTCAACAACGTTCGATCCAAACCCTCCAACCCTCACAAAAACCAATTAATAAGTGACAAAGAACAACATTCAATAAACAATCTGGAAACACTTACACGTAAGTGCTTATCATAAATGATAAGTGTTATAAATAGTTCAGTAAGTGTTGTCAAATGAACCCTAAGCAGTCTTCATTAAGTGCTGTCAAATGAACCCTTGATCTACAACCAACAGAGAGGTGGATAAAAAACAAAAGAATGTGGGGAATTGAACAAGAAACAAGGGGGGAATGAAGAACCGAACAGAGAAAAGGCAGGGGGCAAAGAATGTGAGATGACCATGAAAAATAACAGCAACTTCAATTCCATTACATAAATTCACATCTGCGTTGTGCAGCCATATGCTTATGTATTCAAAGGCAAGCTTTAAACAACAGCAGAAGGCACCTTATAATCTAATTACTGAAGCAAACAAAAAAACAAATCTAATTAAGTTTCCAAATAGAAAGAGAACACACTGAATTCCAAAAAAAAACACATAATTTCAAACTTCGGTCTTTGACCCACCAATGTGTTTTCCGCATGAAGAAAAGAAAATCCAACTGTTAGATATATGCAATTTAGAGCACAGCAGAAATTTAGTCACCTTGTCATAAGTTTTGAACTTTTTAATCAGAGCATGTGCTCGCTTCAGACCCATTCCTGGCAATGATTGCAAATAGTCACAGCCACTTAAGATGCACATCTCAAGAAGCATCTGCATGGTGAATCCTACAAAACTTATTTCCTTGTTCTGTTGCAGCCTGGAATATTGAAATTCAACACCATGCCCATGCTTATCCATCTTGAAGATAATCTGGGTTATGAAAGACAAAAAACAGTAAACAAAAATAGCAACCAAACAATAATGCTTCCACTCCATTTTTAACACTGAAATTCCAAGTGTGGTGATCAAAAAGATAACTCACTCTGGGGCAACCAAATGGGATGAGATCAGAGTCCTCAGTGATAACTGCATGGACTTGTTTGCTGACTGCCAAAAACGTCATTTGGGCATCTGCCTCATAAGGGGCCACAACATAACAAACATTCTCCCGCTTTAAGAACTTCCATGTGCAAAGATGACAATAATGAGAATAAAGTCGTTATAACAATGCTTGTGGGTTCATTTATAGGTATTCCATGGAGAATTTTAAGATCAGGTATTGTAAAACCTGACTTTAGAGTAAAAGATGATCCATACTTGGATTAGCTCAAAGGCGAGTGCAGGAGAGATGTCAACGGCCTTCTGGTAGCATTCATAGGCGGCAGCAGAATTACCATTGGCATCATGCTCGATAGCACGGGCAAGATTTTCTCTTCTGACTCTGCATTGAATTTAGTTTTTAGTTAAAAGGTTAACCCCAGAAGCCACAGATCAGAAACTCACCCCATACCCTAACAAACCCACAGTAGTGCAGTGAAAGCACCAAAGAATCAAGGTAAAGAATTGCAAATAAAAGAAAACATATCATCTACTTGTAAATAAAATATCCACAGGTTCAATTGAAACATGTCACGATGTAACTTACACAACATTTCAGTAGCCTCGCTCTAATGAATCCAAAACCACTGGGTTCCTCTGCAGTGAAAGTAACAAAACATCCTAGGGCCGACTGTATGACCTTTATCTTGTAGAAAACACAAATATCCTTCAGGCCCCGTTTGCTACGAATTTACCAATGGAACGGAATGGAGTGTGAGAGACTAAGTTTGATACGCATTAACAATATTAATAATTTATAAATTATAATTTATTAAAATAATTGTTTTTTATTATTTTATTATTTATTTTATCATTTATTAGGCTCACAAGTGAGTATTGTGTTGGATTTGTTGTCAACTAATGTAAGTAAAGCAATGTGGATTATAAATCTGATGAGTGGTTAAAGAAGAGTTGGTTTGAGATGAGGTGGCGATCATGAAGAGGAGCTTGAAGATGGTTTAAGGTGAATGGAGGTCCATCATGGATAGATGAAGAACTTAAATGCGTTTACATGTTGTTTGGGATGGATTTAAAATGGTGTGACCCGTTGCAGAGATTACTGAGAAGACTAGTTAAAGATATGTTCGATCGACTAAGTATACACGTTTTTTAACAATTTGTGGGTATTTACCCTTCAAACGCTTCGTTTGGCTTATATAAATGCAGTGATGAAACTCCATAGTGCACCACTATCGATTGTATTTGTTTGTCATTCAAAATTCACATCAAAGTTTTTAAGGACTCTTCATAGGACACTAAATATCGAAGTAAATATTAGCATTGTCAATCATCCTCAAACAGATAGACATCATTAGAGGATTATCCAGACATGAGAGGACAATTTGAAATCATGCTCACTTGATTTGTAATGAGATAGAGAGAGGAGAGATAAAGTAGGTTTTATCGAGACTTTAATAGCATGTAGAAAGAGTAATCTTAGTAACTATTCCTCTTGAATGAGGTTTGAAGACTATTTACAGAGACAGATACAAGATACAAGACTCGAGGTAGGTATGAAATATCAAATTCAAAACAGAGGAAAATAGGATAGGATAGACTTAATCAAGACTCATACCCTAAATACCTAAATGCTCTAACAGAAGCAATATATATGAATGAGAGTAATGGCACGATGAAATTTATAGAGAGGAAAATGAAGGAGATATGTCCTAAAATCCACACATGTGATGTATTATGGATATATCACAGGTGACGATTGGGTATATATCGTAAGAAGCTCGTCATATTGTACGACAAGGCTACATCATAAGGCAGTGTTGTGAGTTGAACCGTATAGTACGAAACAGCCGGAATCTTCCATTTGGGCTGTCATTACTATCAAGCATTTCATATAATGAAACAAGTGGAGGATCAAATGATGCATTCATGTGATTAATGCATGAAACAAGCAAATGCATAACTCATAAGTTTCAAAACGTATGAGTTAACGCAGGCAACGATCGAGGATATCTCGATGGCTATACAAGGAGGTTATCACCATGAGATGATGATCATCCAAGCCGGCCTTGCCTCCCGTCGATCCTCCCAACCTGTGAGCTCTCATCTTCTTCGATCTTTGCATTACAAGATACTAACATATCGTGGAGAGACGGTGATTCCCGCCCGAGTGTCGGGTGATTCACATCAGCCCGTGGATATATCATAAAGGAGGGAGGTTGTTTGGGTTCTACTTTATGATCTTCTTCAAGCACGATAAATGAAGAAGATACCAACAACAACTTCTAACAGTGTAAAGTGCGCACTACGGTTTCTTCATTTTATATACAAAACAAGGTTTCAGGTATTCGCGCATGGTGATCTTGAGAATGGGTCACTTGTTGCTTCCGCTATGATAAACGAGTGTCTTAGTTCCTTTGAAACCTATCAGTGGTATCAAAATTTTACCATGGCTTTAGATTCTCAAAAACATGCTGAAAATGAAGTTACAAATGCTACTGCAAAAACAGAGTTGTGTATCGTATGTACGATACACTGGATATTGTTGTAAGAACCCGGATCTTTTTTTCAGGTATGGATCTTTTTTTTCGAGTTGTTTTTGAGGAAAAAGGAAAAAAGGAAAAAATTTGGAGTACACGCCCTGTACTTTCTTGTACACGCCGTGTACTCAAGCACCGCATCCATACCGTGTTACGGCCGCATACACGACCGTGTGATGACGTGGCAGGGCCTCTTAAGGCAGGACCCGATAAAGGTCGATACACGCCGTGTATTTTTATTTTTATTTGATAAATCGGATCGGGGTCGCGTCTAATCCCCAGAAACGTCTTTTTCTAACCTCGTTTCGGTCAGAAGCGACCGAGAGCGACGATTCTTCTCCAAGCCATCGATCCGTCGTCCGTTCTCCAAATCAAACTCTGACGGGTGCGTTGGAATCACCTCGATGAGTTATTTCTTCTTCTTGAATCTCTCCTCCTGATTTCTCTTCTCTCTTGAGTTATTCAAGGTTGAACGTTTTTTACTTTTTTGTAGATCTACAACGTTCTAAGCCGATTCAAGGGCTGACGTTCAAGAATGATCATCGTACGACGTCGAGGTAGGTGGTTTGTTGCCTTTCGTTGGTTGTCTTTGAGTTTTATATGCCAAAGCGTCGAATACCCATGTTTCGGGTATTTCGGGTTAAGGAAATTGAACCCTATTTTATCTGTCTTGGATTGATTATTGAATTAAGGAATTGTTGATGTGATATTATGTGAAATTGCATGCTTCAGGAACACCCCATAGGTGCTTTTCCTTGTTTGAATGTTTAGGGTCGTTTGGTCCAGGTTGCCTATGAGGCAGACCTTGTTTTCCTTGTCTTGCCTGATAGGATGGAACTATTTGACTTTTGTTGCTAGTTAAATGGTTCTGATATGCATTGAAATTGTTTAACCATGTAGTAGTTGAGATTACTTTGGGCTGCTTGATATCGTTTACGCACGATTGAATTACAAAGGGCTGTGAGAACCTGGTGTAATTAGACCACATGGAGAATTGATGTTAAGTACTTCCCCAAAGAGTTTGTAGTTATCTGGAAAGACCATAGGGGAAATTGACAGTGAGTTCTTCCTCAGAGTGTCTTTACATTTTTATTACATCACTTGGCCAGAGGGGTTAGACTATGTGAGCTGCCCAGAGGGTTAATGTAATTTTTGAATGTTTGTGACGCGTCTGTCAAGCTAAAGCACAAGCTTGGATTCGGTCCTGTTAGGTAGTCGTCTGAGATACCTATTTGCGATACTTGGTTAAATGAAGAACATTAAATGCTAATGAATGTAACTGAGAACTGTAGGATTTGGTTACTTTTGTGTACTCCTAATTTCTTTACTGCATTTCTATTATTACCTATCATATATACTCACTGACAGTTAGGCACAAATCTTGTGGTGGTTGTCTACTGGGATTCGGCTCACACCCTGTTTGGGTCATGCTTTTGGACCCAAACAAATTATATGGTTGCAGGTATAGATAAAGGCAAGCCCCTTCGTCATCAGGTACTTTGCCTGAATGGCCCGAAGGCCTTCATTTTTATTGATTTTTGATAACCCTCCTTTCAAGGGATGAGGGGGAACCCTTACAAGGCTCATAGGCTCAAAGATTACATGGCCCGTAGGCTTAGGAGATTACATGACCCAAAAGTCTTAAGGAATTCAACCAGACTATCTACAAGGAACTGTCCCTCCCCAGCATCTGCATCTTGATAGTAGCTCTCCACCTTTGCATGACCGTCTGGCTAGGCTTCCCGTGCAAGCACAGGCTGGTACCGATGGCATAGTCATACCCTCTCATTCTGACAATTCATTTGGCTCTGCTCTGGTGAGTGCACCTGCTCTGAATCCTCTTTTGGGGCTGCTCCTTTTATGTAGTGTGTCTGGGGCCTGCATTCATGTGGCCTGAAGGCCTTGGGGTGGCCCTAAGGCCTTAAGGTGGCCCGAAAACCTTGAGAATCAACTGGCCCGAAGGCCTTGGGTGGCCCGAAAGCCTTGTAGGACCCAAGGACCAAATCGGTGGCCCGAAGGCCCAGATGGATGAATAGTTCTGGCTGCTACAGTACCGAACAGTGCCTGCTACAGTACTGCTACAGTAACCCGGAAATATGCCTCCACCCGGATTTGATCTCGGGTCTCTTGGATGCACCTAGCGAATCCTCACCAACTGGGTTGAGACTCTTGTGTCATCAGGTACTTGATTGCGGTGGAGTTAGAGAGCATGGAACCAAGCTGAGGCTTGCGATGCTGCTGAAGTTTATTTGTTTCTTTTATACTTTGGTTTAGTACTGTATCTCCAGCATTGTGACTTGTTTGGCTGTTTTCCTAAACATATGTGACGTGCAACATTTATATATGTGCTTCAGTTATTTATTTACTTTCAATCTTCTATTGTTTACTTGTTGTATGGTATTATTGTTTCTGCTACTGTTTATTATTTGTTATTCCGTTGTGCATACTTTGTCAATGAGAGCATAGTTTCCCCATTATCACACCCAAAGCCCTCGTCGCTAGTCAGCAGCATCTGGCGTTCGGGGAATTGACGTTGAGTGCTTGATATCGTTTACGCACGATTGAATTACACAGAGCTGTGAGAACCTGGGGTAGTTAGACCACAGAGGGAATTGACGTTGAGTGCTTCCTCAAAGTGTGTTATATTTCACGCTACGAGACCACAGGGGGGATTGACGGTGAGTGCTCCCTCAGAATGTCTATAGTTTACGTTACGAGACCACAGAGGGAATTGACGTTGAGTGCTTCTCCAGAGAGTCTGTAGTTATCTGGAAAGACCATAGGAGGAATTGACGATTAGTGCTTCCTCAGAGTGTCTTTGCCATTTTATTACATCACTTGGCCAAAGGGGTTAGACTGTGTGAGCTACCCAGAGGGTTAATGTAATTTTTGAATGTTTGTGACGCGTCTGTCAAGCCAAAGCACAAGCTTGGATTCGATCCTGTTAGGTAGTCGTCTGAGATACATGTTTGCAATACTTGGTTAAATGAAGAACATTAAATGCTAATGAATGTAAATGAGAACTATAGGATTTGGTTACTTTTGTGTACTTCTAGTTTATTTACTGCATTTCTATTATTACCTGTCATATATACTCACTGACAGTTAGGCACAAATCTTGTGGTGGTTGCCTACTGGAATTCGTCTCACACCTTGTTTGGGTCATGCTTTTGGACCCAAACAGATTATATGGTTGCAGGTATAGATAAGGGCAAGCCCCTTCATCATCAGGTACTTGATTGCTGTGGAGCTTGAGAGCATGAGACCAAACCAAGGCTTGTGATACTACTGGAGTTTATTTGTTTCTTTTGTACTTTGGTTTGGTACTGTGTTTCCAGCATTGTGACTTGTTTAGCTGTTTTCCTAGACATATGTGACATGCATCATTTATATATGTGCTCCAGTTATTTATTTACATCTAATCTTCCATTGTTTACTTGTTGTATGGTATTATTGCTTCCGGTACTGTTTATTATTTGTTATTCCGCGGTGCATACTCTGCCAATGAGGGCATAGTTTCCCCACTATCACACCCAAGGCCCTCGCTGCTAGTCGGCAGCCTCTGATGTCCGGGGAAATGCGCTTGAGGCCATGTGACCAACCGGGTACGGGGCACCTTTGGGCGGCACCCAGAACCAGGACGTTACAATTGTAAACAACGATTCCTCACGCCAGATTAATACTACGTGCATGCCCATCGAAAGTCGCAATGGTCAGTCGCTAAAGTTAACCACACGCAGGCCACTAGGAAAGGAGTCTAAGATTACGTCGGCATATCATAGTCAGTGCGAGATTATTCATACGTGGGTCAGCTGGATTAATCATACTCAGAGCACTGCATCACTTTATCATTCTTATGCAACCCGCTTCATAGGTTAATCTCACACAAGGTCGGATCACGCCATTTTATTCCTACACAGACCATCGTTGCGCTTAGTTAATCTTACGCATGATAGTGGAATTTCGCTAGGTTTATTTTACGTGAGTCATTATGCGTCGAGGTTATTCCTACGCAGGTCGTTTTGCACAAGTTTTACTGTGACATTGGTCTGTATCAAAAGCCACGCGAGCTATTAATGCGGCTTCTCAATGTTATTTTAATATTAGGCGAGGCTACCACCATGATTTGATCCTACATGGATCCTATTATCAGTCGTAATAAGCGATTGATAGTGCAAGGCCAAGTCTTAAAACACGACTTAGGAGAGATTTTTTTTCTTAAAATTCAATTATGAAAATGGTTATAAATTGTTTATAAATCATAGAAAAATGTATTATGTGATATTTATTAATTTATAATGGTGTTTATAAATTAATTAATTAATAAATGTTTATGAAACATTTATTCAATAAATATCCATAATATTAATTGTTAATATTAAAATACAATTTTCAAATTATGGCATGACTTACAATTTATATATAAAATGTTAATATAGAAATTATAAGGTGATTTATAAAATGTTTATAAATTACATAATAAGACAATATAAGAGTACATTTAAGTTATGAATTGTTCATAATTATTAATTTGAATTGTCCAAATTAAAATGTCCTATTTAAGAAATTGTTTAAACCATATCAAAAGGAGTTTTGATAAATGATTTGATCAAGGTTTAAATAATATTAAAATGTATGATATTTAGATTGTGCTAAATATTTTCATAATATAAATTGGATTATAAAATGTTTATAATTCATTTAATACCATATATTTCCTTGTTCTGTCTCATGATCCTCCTTTGTCCCAGACTCGATGAAACGCGTAAGAAAATCTAATCCCCGACCACGAACTCTAGAGGTCGTCTGCGGCGATCAGGATAAGACTTCTGTCGAGACTGTGCAGTAGTCATCCGCTTCTGAATCAATTGGAGCTCCTCAGAAGTCTTCTGCACGAGACGCGGCCCCAGTAAAGTTGTCTCACCTATCTCTAACCATCACAGGGGTGATCAGCATGACCTACCGTACAAAGCCTCATAAGGTGTCATTTGTATCGTCGCCTGATAGCTATTGTTGTAGCCGAATTCGATCAGGGGAATATGTTTCTCCCAAAAGCCCCCAAAAACTAATATGTATGCTCGCAGCATGTCCTCAAACACCTGTATTGTACGCTCTGACTGAACATCAATCTGAGGGTGGTATGTTGAGACGACCTCCGTAATCCGATCACGAAATTCATCGCGACATCATCTCATTTCTACTCGAGAATAGATAACTGTTGTAAAAGTCAGACTGGTCGCTGATATTCCGCTTTTACCTGCTGACAAGTGGAACACCTCGTAACAAAACCAGCTACCTCACGTTTCATACCCGACCACCAATACTGACGGCACAAGTCACAGTATATCTTGGTGACATCGAGGTGCACTACTCAAACTGAGGCATGAAACTCCCGCATCAACTTCTCGTGAATGTCCACTAGAACCCAAACGCAACCATGAGCACGCAGGATCTCATCCTCGCCTACAGTCCAACCAGGAGGTGGATCCCCGTCTGCCACACTCTCCCGTAAAACTAAGTCTTCGAAATCCGATAGCTGCCTCATCCTCACTCTATCCAGTAGGGTAGAGGTTACAGCTAAGGATGATAAATAAGTCTACCCCTGGCTGTTGTGCACCTCCAAGTGCATCTCAGAGAACAAAGTCATAAGCCGCCACTCGCTATTGACCTGTTGAACCGCCTATATCTGAGTCCTCCTGCTCAGTGTGCATCAACCACTGCATTGTCTTTCTCAGGCGTGTAGGCAAGCTTGAAATCGAAAGGCTGGAGGTACTCCACCCACATTCACTGCCTCAAATTCAGATCACACTGTAAATATATATTTAAGGCTTTTGTGTTCCGTGTACACCACAAAACACTCTCCCAGTAAGTAATGTCTCCAACAACGCAAAACATGAACAACTGCAGCTAACTCGAGATCGTGCGTCGAGTAGTTCCTATCGTGTGGCCTCAACTGTCAAGACCCCTACGCCACGACTCTATCCCCCTGCATGAGCAGGGCTCCAAGTCCGATAGCTGATGCATCATAATACACGGTGTAGCTCCCGCCCTGCTCTGGCAGTACCAGAACCGGTGGTGAAGTCAATCTCCCTTTCAACTTCTGAAAAGTTGTCCCGAAGATATTTAATCATACAAACTTCACACCTTTCTTAGTCAAGCCCGTCAACGGCACTGCTAAGCATGAAAAGTCCTGTATGAAACGTCTGT
Organism: Viscum album; assembly: GCA_963277665.1. Classification (NCBI taxonomy): domain Eukaryota; kingdom Viridiplantae; phylum Streptophyta; class Magnoliopsida; order Santalales; family Viscaceae; genus Viscum; species Viscum album. The sequence continues at coordinate 2,126,856,765 of OY728130.1, read as the reverse complement.
AATATCCAGTTAGCCTCAAAAAACTTCGTATGTCAAAGAAGTTCTTAGGCGGCTCTCAAGAAACTACAGCTCTCACCTACTCTGGGTCTACTGATACTCTTATCTCTAAGATAATGCGACTCAAGAAGTGAATCTAATCCATCTAGAAGTGGCACTGTAATGGCTCGAACCTCCCCAGTCCATTACTTTGTGAAAATCCAATGTTTGAGGTGTTCTGGTAGGTCACGGTGGCTATTTTCAACAGTTTGCCAGTTTTCTAGTTTTCCAACAGTGAGTCAGGACCGGTAAGTTAGGAACGGTAGGTGGCAACGGTGAGTCACAGCGGTGATTCAGGAACAGTAGATAGCGACAGTGACTCGCAACGGTGAGTCGCTGACGATGAGTCGCAACAATGACTCGTGACAGTGGGTCGCTGGCGGTAGGTCGACAGCGGTGACTCGCGACGGTGACCCGTCCAATAATGAGTCGCCCAACAGTGACTCATCCACCGTTTCAAATTGTAACTATCTTCTAAAAACCTAACGCTTCCTTTGACTCCTAAACCACATGGTCTTGGTAAAGATCCGACTTTAATGGCTTTTAAAAACTGTTACTTCCGTTGATATAGGATATAGCCTTTCTAAAGTTGAGATCATTTCTTCCTTGTATGATTTCATTTACCTTTGATATCGGACGTTCCCCAGAACCTTTCTTCCCCGAGGAGTTGTGAGTTTGTGGTGTGGCCTTTGGATCACGTTTTTTCCTGGAGGCGTTTTCCTGCTGCATGCACACCCCCTGTCTTGGCGCAGTAAGGAGGTGTTGATCGTCTGTTCTTCGAGGTAGGGATCTCTTCACCTCTCTTTTAATTGTGTATCATGTGGGGTGGGTGTATGAATGTCACCCTTGTGAAGATGGCAAAATACCAAGTTAATAAACATAATTGAATCAGTTTAAAGATCAATAAACAGGGGAAGGGGAAAATGACGCATGCTTATATTCTGCTTTGTTATTTGCTAATATTATGATTGTATGGGCTTTATGTCTACTGAAAATCATAGTCGTTGGTAGTCTTTGTTTGTGCACCTGTAATGGCGTGTAGATGTTTGTTGTTGATCCTTTGTGAACAATCGTATATATATGAAATTGATTAACCACGTAAATTCGGTTAATTAAATGGATGCCCTAAGATCTTATGACTTATGTGATCACACCCTCAATTTAAGAAGTGAAATTGAATAACAGCCCTTTGTTAAAACTGAATGAATCATGTTTTGGTTGTGGTGCGTAGGATGGTGTGAGTTTTGTGCGTGGGATGGTTCGGGTGGTGTAATGGAATCTCAAGTTGAGAGATTGTTTGAATGTGGAATGGATGAATGTGGTTGCACAGCGGGGCTTTGATCGGGTTGTGTGGTTATGTGTTGATGGGTGTGGTGTGGTTACACAGCGGGGCTGCTGAGGATGGTTGTGATGAGAGATGTTGTTGGGTGTGGTTGTGAGTTGGCGATTGTTTTGGTTTGAAGGATGGATTGGGAAAGATGACTTTGAAGGACGGTGTTACTTCATACTGGTGTTTCGTCGGAGGTTTCTCCATGAGTGGCATGTCGAAAGCTTCACTCCGTGTCTCGGGATCGGTTTTGTTAAGCCATGAATGGGTGTTAAAGGAAATGAATATAAAGTGGGTTAATTTACTATGGTTTTTCTTCCTCTGTTTGACTTTTGTTGTGTGACTTGACACGTGTTGTGCTTGGTAGTTGCCCGGGTAAGGATGGAATGAATAAATGAATTGTTTAACAAAGAATGAGAATCGGTTAAATGAATTGGTTGGGGGTATGGTTTGAGTTGAGGCTTGTTGTGTGGTTTTGCATTTAAAGGTTGCGGCAAAATTGGCAGTGTTGTGGGATTGTTGTTGTTTGGAAACTCATAGGTTGGGCAGAGTGTTTGGTATCTATCTGTATATACTTGTATTTTCACTGTGATTTCTATACGCACCCCACCCTAGTTGAACACTATATGCCGAACACCCCCATTGTCATGGAGGACGGTGTCTTTCTCAAACATCCTGGTGGGAGGATGGATGGTTGGTCACCTGCTCTTCCCTGCTCCCTCTTCCAAGCGGTGATAGCCCAAAATTCTTCGTGCAGGTTGTGGTTTGTGAGGCCCAAGTGTGTGCGGGCAAGTTGTGTCTTCCAGGTGTCTTCGAGATGAGATGTTACGTGCTTCCCAGGTGTCTTCGGAATGAGGTGTGGTTTGTGGCCTAGGTGTCCGCGGGCGGGATGTGATGTGGGTTGTGACTCTGGTGTCTGTGAGCGAGATGTGATCAACTTCGTTTGCCGAGGTTGTAGCACTAACTGTGGGGCCCAGGTGTGTGTGGGCGGGTTGTGACGTGGTTCTTTCGAAAGAGGTGGAAACGCCAGAACATTTGTCGTTAGGGTATAAGAGTGGTTAATCAGTAGGAAAGTGGCGCGGGGTACCCTATTATCGATGTGCATTATATTATATTACTTGACTTGCGTTATTTGGTGAGCATGCCTTGGTGAGGTTGGGGTGGCTAATATACCTTGTTAGTTGCTGTTGGTTTATGTTGTTTTTACAGAGGGGCATTAGTATGCTTCCTCCATTTGTGCACGAGACTTTGGTTTTTCCCTAATGAGTATACTTGTATGCTCACCCTACGTATATAAAATTGTTTTTAGGTTTCCAGGAGGATTACGTGGACCGTGCAGGACCTTACTAGCTCGGGCTTTTGGACAGTTGTTGTGTCGCTGGTTAGCTTACCTTGGTACTTACATTGGAGTTTTTATTGTATTTGTAATAGCTTTATTTTAAACATGCATGTGGGATGGATTTTGGTTTTCTTTTACATATATAGTGCTTGGAGTTGTTTTGGGATGGACCCTCCTGATCTTGTTTCATATAAAAAGGGTAATACCTTCCATTTTTGTGAGATTTTATACCTTTGATGTTGGTCGCCACCCCGGAGCCTACTGAAGGCGGGACTCGGGGGTCATTATCTCCCTTTATTCACCTTGAAGGAAGGTCGTGACACTTTCTTCATCTTGAAAAAGAAGGATCGTGACACTTCATCTTGAAAAATGGGGGTCATGACAGAATGGTATCAGAGCTGATGGTTGAGAGATGAGACGGAGTTTGGAGTTGGGCACAGTGAGGATTGCATGGGTTGGTAGGGCAACAGTGTCAGGTGATCTTGGTACGTGACATAGGTCAGGAAAGACTGGCTAGGACACGAAATTTTAGCCCCCCCCCCCGTGATCCGATGCAAGGACTCTGAGCCTACCGAACGACCAAGTGAGGCTACATTGTTTGCAGGGTAGAGACCCTAGAAAAGGTACATGTATCATAATAACTTGTGTTCTTATTTGAATTGAGCGTTTGGGAAATTTGGAATAAATGATGAGTTAAAATGAATCTTAAATAAAATTCCATACTACTCAGTTTTAGGAATTTCCTGGTTTACCTTTTCAGCAATGGCACCCGATCTCTTTCCGGACGAGGAGTCTCATGCGAGACGTCTAGAGGAGGCACTTCGTCCCTCTATCCAGTACGCGGTTACTCCCTTCACATTACCAACGTACTTGAAGGTCCAGAAGAAAGCGGAGGTGATTGAGAGGATGCACTCGCGAGGAGGTCTACTGCGAGAGGGCAGCCAACAGAGTTCTTCGAAGGGTAAGGTTATCAGCAACAGGTTTCAGGCATCAGGGCCTTCGAGGTTCCAACAGGCGGGGAGTCGACCTCAACAGTTTTTGTTCCGACCTTCGGGTCCTTGTGCCTTTCCCGTGGGCTTGGGGCCAATGTGTTTAATCTGTGGAGTCTGTGGGCATCTTCATAATCAGTGCCCAACGGCCATTCAAGCTCAGTATGGTGGAGGAGGGCAGGTTCAGTGCCCGCCTCAGCAGTAGTTTCCAGTTAGGCCGTTTTAGCAGCAGGGACAACAGGCTCCTGCTCCACCGAGGGGAGACGGAGCAGGTAGGGGCCGACCTTAGGGTGCTCCTCAGGGACCTCGATCCAGGCGTGGTTGAAGAAGCGGTCATCACCAAAGGTACAGAGGAGCTGGGCGTAGTTAGTTGTACGTCGTAGAGGCAGCAATCCCAGGAGGGTCAGAGATCGTTCGAGGTACGATCAGCTTGTTTAGTACTCTTGCTTGCGCTTTGTTTGATTCAGGAGCTTCACACTCCTTCGTTGCACCCGGTCTAGCCCATGCTTTGGGACCAGACATAGAGAGGTTTCCCATGCCCCTGGTGTTAAGTACACTAGTCGGAAGCCAAACTGGCCGGTTTGATGTGTGTTGGGGATGTAGACTGATGGCGGGACCACATTAGTTTCGTGGGGATCTTTTATTGCTACAGATGCAGTCATACGATGTTATTCTCGGTATCAACTGGTTGTATTCTGTGCATGTTGTTATCGACTGCTTTCGGAGAAGAGTCGTGTTTTCAAACGTGGATGGTCAGCTTGTGGCTTTCATCGGCGAGCGGAGTTGTTAGATGGACAGTTGGCGTGTGAAGCCTCTCCTTTCCTTGTTGGTTGAGCTATCAGTGGGATCAACAGATGTTGGGATGGTAGAGGTTCTCAGAGTTGTTAGGGAGTTCTTGAATGTTTTCCCCAAAGAGGTTGTAACTCTACCCCCTCGACGTGACGTTGAGTTCGGGATAAACTTACAACCCGGTGCTTGTCCGATTTCGATAGCTCCTTATCGGATGGCACCTTCTAAGTTGCGGGAGCTGAGGATTCAGATTGATGACCTGATGAAAAAGAACTTTATCTGGCCCAATGTGTCGTCGTGGGGTGCTTCAGTTTTGTTTGCGAAAAGGCGGATGGTGGTCTGAGGTTGTGCATAGACTATCGGAGGTTGAATCAAGTGATGGTCAAGAACCGTTATCCTCTCCCGAGGATAGACGATCTTTTTGACCAGCTGAGAGGAGCAAGTTGGTTTTCTAAGATCGATCTATGGTTTGAATATCACCAACTAAGGGTGAAGGAAGGTGACATCCCGAAGACTGCTTTCAGGTGCAGATATGGACACGTCAAGTTCGTAGTCATGTTGTTCGGTGTTACGAATGTGCCAACCGTGTTCATTGAGCTTATAAACTCCGACTTTCGTGAGTTCCTGGACCGGTCCGTCGTCGTATTCATCGACGACATCTTGATCTACTCAAAGTCAGAGAAAGAGCATACCGAGCATCTTTGAACTGTCTTGCAAGTCCTTCAACGCCACTAGCTCTACGGAAAGTTGTCCAAGTACAAGTTCTGGACACGAGAAGTACATTTCCTTAGACATGTGGTGTCACAGCAAGGTGTAGCAGTGGACTCATCGAAGGTTGAGTCAGTTGTTTCTTGGGCAGCACCCAAGAATGTTGCAGAGCTTCGCAGTTTTCTCGGTATGGCGGGCTATTATCAGAGATTGGTACCCGATTTCTCTCGAGTTGTAGCTCTGTTGAAAGCTCTGACCAGAAAGGACCAGCCATTTGTGTGGAACGAGCAGTGCCAAAAAGCATTCGGTTATCTTAAGGGAAAGTTTGTCAGTGCTCCAGTGCTCTGATTGCCAGAGGAAGAGGTGATGTTCGAGGTGTTTTGTGATGCTTCTTGTCTAACTTGGGATGCGTGTTGATGTAACAGCGGGGAGTGGTCTCTTATGAGTCTAGGCAGTTGCGCCCCCACGAACGTAACTATGTCACCCATGATCTGGAGCTAACAGCGGTTGTTTTTGCACTGAAGTAGTAGCGACAATACCTCATCAGGGAGCGCTTTGTGGTCTTCATAGACCACAAGAGCTTGAAGTATACCTTTTCCCAGCGAGATCTGAACTTGCGACAGCAGAGGTGGATGGAGTTTCTCCATGATTACGACTTCGAGATCTCTTACAACTCAGGAAAGGAGAATGTTGTGGTTGATGCCTTGAGTAGGAAGTCGCAGAAGAAGATAGTTCGAAAATCTACAGATGCTTGAAAGGCGATAGAGGAGTCGGCAGTCCAGCACTTAGATACAGGAATGGATAGTGGCAGAGGTTGTTTGTTTTAGATGACAGTACAGTCTTCTCTGATGCAACAGGTGGAGGAGTCTTAGTGGGGAGACTCAGAGGTGATGCGCGACCGCATTGACCATAGTGATGCTCTGGAGGGATGGTCGGAGGATGGTCAGAATCGGATGTTGTTTGTTCCAATGGCAATGCGCGAGGGAGCCCTCCGTGAGTTTCACAGTTCACCCTTAACGGTGCATCCGGGAGTTTCCAAGATGTACTGTGGCCTGAGGGACCAATTCTGGTGACCCGGTTTGAAGCGGGCAGTAACAGAGTTTGTGGCGGAGTGCTTAGTGTGCCAACAAGTGAAGGCTGAGCACCGTGTCCCCAATGGTTTGTTGAAGCCCTCAGATGTCCCCGAGTGGAAATGGGGTGACATCTCGATAGATTTCGTCACAGGGTTACCCAGGGCTCAAGAAGGCTACGATGTCATCTGGGTAGTAGTAGATCGGCTGACAAAACCGGCTCACTTCTTAGCGATTAAAGAGTCAGGCACAATGGATACCTTGGCCAAGAAGTATGTGGATGAGGTGATGCGACTGCACAGAGTTCCGAGACCCATTGTTTCGGATCGGGATACACGTTTTACCTCAAGAGTCTAGAGAGGATTACAGCATGCTTTTGGCACTTGGTTACGTCTCAACACTGCTTTCTACCCTCAAACAGATGGGTAGACAGTGCAGACTATCCAAACGCTGAAGAACATGTTGCGGGCGTGTGTCTTGGATTTTGGCGGGTCTTGGGTTCGATATTTACCCTTAATAGAGTTTGCGTACAATAATAGTTATCACTCTTTCATTGACATGGCTCCATTCGAACCCTTGTACGGAAGACCGTGTCAATCACCTTTGTGCTGGACAGAGGTTGGAGAGACAGCTGTTCTCGGTCCAGAGGTAGTGCAGAGCACGACAGAGAAGGTTCAGCTTGTTCGTGAAAGGATAAAAGCAACGCAAGATCGGCAGAAGTCGTATGTCGATCGCAAGAAGAGGCCCTTGGAGTTCGAGGTTGAGGACCACATGTTCTTGAAGGTTTCCCCTCGGTGTGGGCAGCAGAGGTTTGGCAGAGGGGGTAAGCGTTCTCCCAGGTTCATCAGACCCTTCGAGGTGTTGGGGTGAGTTGGCGAGGTGGCATACCAGTTAGCGCTGTCACCGCAACTGGAGAGGATCCACGACGTTTTTCACATCTTCCAGCTTCATCGGTATCTTCACGATGACTCTCATGTCATTGACTGAGGAGAGTTGGATATCGAAGACGATGTGACGTTCGTGGAGCGACCAGTAGAGATCCACGATCATTGGAAGAAGGTGTTGTGTGGGCGGATCATTCCTTTGGTTCACGTGTTGTGGAGGCATGGTGGCCTGAAGGAGAGTACTTGAGAGCGGGAAGCACATATGCGAGCCCAGTATCCAAAATTGTTTTTGAGTTTTGTCTTGTTCTGTTTTGCTTTGTAATGTGATGTTTGAACCTGGTTTGCTATGAGATGAGTTGTTTCCATGTTCCATAATGTGTGATAACGTCCCGACATGTGGAAAAAGGAGGACCCGATTCCTAATCGAAACGCATTAATTGAGATGCGATTAAACCCGTGCGGGTGAGTCAGTGCCGCCCAGAGTGGATAGTATCTTGACATGGAAGAAGTGATTCCCTGATTCGCATGTTTGGACAATGTGGTTGTTGTGATTGTGTGGTGTGTCTTCTGATCGGTTGGGTTAGCAGATTTCGAAGGAAGTGTTCTTGGATGTCGAGATTTCACTTCAGCTTTCGAACAACACAAGGTGGTTTATCATTGAGCTTTGGTGTGCTTAGTCGGTAGCGGTGTTTCAAGTGTAGCGGGATCCTTAAGAGGTATCTCACAGGGTGGTTGTTCGGACCCCTCTTTCTCCTGGGCTTGGTTTTGAATTCTCGAGGGCGAGAATAGTTTGAGAGGTATCTGATGTAATGGCTCGAACCTCCCTAGTTCATTACTTTGTGAAAATCCAATGTTTGAAGTATTATGGGAGGTCACGGTGGCTCTTTTCAACAATTTGCCAATTTTCCAGTTTTCTAACGATGAGTCAGGACCGATGAGTCAGGAAGGATAGGTGGCGATGGTAGGTCGCAACGGTGAGTCGCGACGGTGAGTCACGACAGTAGGTCGCAACGATAAGTTAGGAACGGTAGGTAGCGACGGTGAGTCACGGCGGTAAGTCAGGAATGGTAGGTCGCGACGGTGACTCGCAATAGTGAGTCGCTGACGGTGAGTCGCAATGGTGGGCCGCTGACAGTAGGTCGCCAATGGTGACTCGCGACAGTGACTCGTCCTACGGTGAGTCGCCCAACGGTGACTCATCCACTAGTAGACTTACCGAACGGTGACTCACCCAAAGGTCAGTCATTTCCAACAGTTTGTCAAAATTTTAATTTTCTCAATTTCGCCCCTTTGACGTTTCTTTTTACGTTAAATGAGTTAAATACCATATTTAATGGTTTTTTGGCCCGTTTTAAATCGTATCTATCTTCTAAAAACCTGACGATTCTTTTGACTCTTAAACCACGTGATCTTGGTCAAGATCCGACTTTAATGGCTTTTAAAAACCATTCCTCCCGTTGATATAGGATTGGGCCTTTCTAAACCCGAGATCTTTTCTTGTACGCTTTCCTTTACCCTTGATACCGGTCGTTCCCTGGAACCTTTCTTCCCCGAGTCATGAGTTTGTGGTGTAGCCTTTGGATCGCGTTTTTCTCTGGAGGCATTTTCCTGCTGCATGCGCACCCCCTGTCTTAGCACAATAAGAAGGTGTTGATCGTTTGTTCTTCAAGGTAGAGATCCCTTCGTCTCTCTTTTAATTGTGTATCATGCGGGGTGGGTGTATGAATAACTCTCTTGTGAAGATGGCAGAATACCAAGTTAATAAACAGAATTGAATCGGTTTAAAGATCAATAAACAAGGGTTGGGGAAAGTGACGCATGTCTATGTCCTTCTTTGTTATTTGCTAATATTATGATTGTATGGGCTTTATGCCTACTGAAAAACATGGTCGTTAGTGGTCTTTGTTTGCGCACCTATGATGGCTTGTGGATGTTTGTCGTTGATCATTTATGAACGACCGTATATATATGAAATTGGTTAACCACGTAAATTTGGTTAATTAAATGGATGTCCCAGGATCTTATGACTTATGTGATCACACCCTCAATTTAAGAAGTGAAATTGAATAACAGCCCTTTGTTAAAACTGAATGAATCGTGTTTTGGTTGTGGTGTGTGGGATGCTGTGAGTTTTGTACATGGGATGGTTCAGGTGGTGTAATGGAATCTCAGGTTGAGAGATTGTTTGATTGTAGAATGGATGAATGTGGTTGCACAGCGGGGCTATGATCAGGTTGTGCAGTTATGTGTTGATGGGTGTGGTGTGGTTACGCAGCGGGGCTGCTGAGGATGGTTACGATGAGAGGTGTTGCTGGGTGTGGTTGTGAGTTGGCGGTTGTTTTGGTTTGGAGGATGGATTGGGAGGGATGACTTTGAAGAAGGATGGTGTTACTTCATACGGGTGTTTCGCCGAGGGTTTCTCCATGAGTGGCATGTCGAAAGCTTCACTATGTGTCTCAGGATCAGTTTGTTATGCCATAAATGGGTGTTAAAGGAGAGGAATATAAAGTGGGTTAATTTACTATAGTTTTTCTTCCTTTGTGTGACTGTTGTTGTGATTTGACACGTGTTGTGCTTGGTAGTTGTCCGAGTAGGGATGGAATGAATAAATGAATTGTTTTAACAAAGAATGAGAATCGGTTAAATGAATTGGATGGGGATATGGTTTGAGTTGTGCATTTAAAGGTTGAAGCAAAGTTGGCAGTGTTGTGGGATGGTTGTTGTTTGAAAACTCGTAGGTTGGGTTGAGTGTTTGATATCTATATGTATATACTTGTATTTTTACTGTGATTTATATACGCACTTCACCCTAGTTGAGCACTATGTGTCGAACACCCTCATTGTCGTGGAGAAGGGTGTATTTCCCAAACATCCCGGTGAGAGGATGGACGGTTGGTCACCCGCTCTTCCCTGCTCCCTCTTCCAAGCGGTGATAGTCCAAGATTCTTCGGGCAGGTTGTGTTTTGTGAGGCCCACGTGTGTGTGGGCGAGTTGTGCTTCCCAGGTGTCTTCGGGATAAGATGTTACGTGCTTCTCAGGTGTCTCCATGATGAGGTGTGGTTTGTAGCCCGGGTGTCTGCGGGCAGGATGTGATATGGGTTGTGGCTCAGGTGTCTGCGAGCAGGATGTGATCAGCTTCGTTTGCCCAGGTTGCGGGACTAGCTGTGGGGCCTAAGTGTGTTCGGGCGAATTGTGGCGTGGTTCTTTCAGAAGAGGTGGGAGCGCCAAAACGTTTGTCGTTAGGGTGTGAGAGCGGCTAATCAGTGGGAAAGTGGTGCGGGGTACCTTACTATCGATGTGCATTATATTATATTACTTGACTTGCGTTATTTAGTGAGCGTGTCTTGGTGAGGTTGGGGTGGCTAGTATACCATGTTAGGTGATGTTGATTTCTATTGTTTTTACACAGGGGCATTAGTATGCTTCTTCCACTTGTGCACGAGATACGTTGGTTTTTCCCTACTAAGTATACTTGTATGCTCACCCTATGTATATAAAAAAAATTCAGGTTTCCAAGAGGATTACGTGGACTGTGATGAACCTTACTAGCTCAGGCTTTTGGACAGTTGTTGTGTCGCTGCTTAGCTTACCTTGGTACTTACCTTGGAGTTTTTATTGTATTTGAAAGAGCTTTATTTTAAACATGCATGTGGGATGAATTTTGGTTTTCTTTTACATATATAGTACTTGGAGTTGTTCTGGGATAAACCATTTTATCTTCCGATCATGTTTCCTATAAAAAGGGTAATACCTTCCATTTTGTGAGATTTTATACCATTGGTGCTGGCCGCCACCCCTCGGGGCCTACTGAAGGCGGAACTCAGGGGTCATTATCTCTCTTTCTTCACCTTTAGGAAGAAAGGTCGCGACATTTTATTTTGAAGGAAGGTCATGACACGTAGTTCATCTTGAAGAAGGGAGGTCGTGACAGGCACGTGAGCTGAGCATATAACTGATGCTCTCAATGTATCCAAAACGATTTCAAGATGTTTGGCATGGTCTTGTCGATTGTAAGAATACACCAAAATATCGTCCATGAAAACCATTACAAAAGAATCCAGATAAGGATGGAACACTCGATTCATCAGCGCCATGAAAACTGTTGACGCATTCGTGAGACCGAAAGGCATAACTAGACACTAGTATAGACCATACCTGCTACAAAAGGTTGTATGAGGTATGTCTGCAGGTCGAACAAGTACCTGTTGATATTCGAACCTCAAATCATTTTTCGAGAATACCTGAGTTCCTCGAAGCTGATCAAACAGGTCATCTATCTGTAGCAAAGGATACCGATTCTTAACCATCAGTTCGTTCAATTTTCGGTAATCCATACAAAGTCTAAGAGTTTTGTCCGCCTTTTTCACAAAAAGGACCGACAAACCCTACAAAGAAGTACTGGGTCGAATAAACCTCTTTGTCTCGAAGTACTCAAGCTACCTCTTGACCTTTTGTAACTCCGTCGCAGCCATCCTTAAGGAGGAATGGATACCGGTGCAACTCCTGGAACTAGCTCGATGGAGAACTCAACCTCTCACTGGAGGTAATCCTGAAAAGTTGTCCGGGAAAACGTCTCTGAAACAATCAACCACAAGAGGAAAGTTCGTTTGACGCACTCCCTAATCATCTAGATATAAACTCGCAATATGGGTTGTCATCCCGCCTAGCCCACGATACTCTGGTCCAGCTCGGCTCGCCTGGACATCTCATTCACCCTTGTAAGTGTGAATTGCACCATCTGGTGATGTGAAAGTCACCCTCCCATGATAACAGTCAAAGTAAATTCAATAAGCTACTAGTCAGGCCATCCCGAGTATGACGTCAAACTCTGTCATCTCGAGGGCATACAGATTCCAAACGAAGTGACACCCACCAACCTCAAGGGGGAACTCCCTGCACTGGCGTACATCCTCCGTTCTGATTCCCAATGAAATGTCTAGCGTCATAACGCTCTCAGAGGATAGTATAACGAGCCCAAGGCTTTTCACCACAGGTGCAGATATAAAACTATGAGATACACCTGTATCAAAGAGCATAAGCAAAAATAAAAACTACTAAGATCATACCTCTCACCGTAGACGGCTCGACACCCTGCTCCTCAGGGGTAAGTTGTACAGAAAAGATCTGGCCCGAACCACGGCCTTGTGACACAACCTCACGACCCGGTGTAGGCCCACTCTGATGTCTTGATGTAACTGGTGTCTGGCTGCCTCGGTCACAACCACCACTACCTCGACCTGATCGATCGGCACTGCTTCAGCTCCCTGCCTGACGTGAAGTTAAAAAACCTACTCTTGAACCTTGTGTCGAAACTGACCCCCTACCACCCACTGCTGGAGGAAAGATCCTGCAAAAATGTTGTACGCGGCCCATCCTACCGCAAGCTCTGCACTCGACTGGTTCATGATCGCACTGATTCTTCATGTGGCCCCCAGCTTCCCTCGGGTTCTGCTCTGTAATCAACGCCTGATTCACAATTTCAACGATAGAGGTCAATCTGAACACGTTGACCTGAGATCTGATAACATGTCGGAGACCTTCCTCGAAACGTCTTGCCCTCGATAGCTCGTCAGTAAGGTACGTCGACGCAAAACGCTGCAACTCTGTAAAGCACGTCGAGTACTCCATAACCGTCATCGCACCTGCTCCAAACGCATGAATTCACTAGTCCGCTCTGCCCGCATAGTCTCGGGGTAAAAGTAATCATAGAACTTGGTCGGAAAGTCATCCCAAACCATGTCTCGCAACCCGTCGGCCTAGTTCAGAACATCCCACCAGCGTTTTGCCGCCCCACGGAGCATATATGTCGCGAGTTTTACCCTCCTCTCAATAAGTGTCTCTAAATACTCAAAGATCGCAAGCGTAGTCTCAAGCCACAGCTCAGAAGCCTGTGGACTGTCATCCTCCGAAAATGTGGGAGGATGCTTCTATTGGAACACACGCGTCAGCTCAACCATAGACAAGGCAAGTTGCGGTACTCCCCAAAAAGTCTGCATAAAGCGATAAAATCCCTCACGGAACTGTTTCTCAGCACCTGCATCTGAAACAACAGCTGGTGTCGCAACTGGCACTAAAGAAGGATCCACCGGTAACCCATGGCCCACCGCCTCTGAAGCGTGGTCGTCACCTCCCTTTTGACGTACGACTTGAGGTCGTCGTGGTGGCATGCCTCTACAATGTCAAACACGCCTCAGAAAAGAACGATATCAAAGCTTGCAACTCAAAAGTGTAGGATAAATCAAAACCCTCCTATAACCAGGGTCATACTACACAGCCTGCTCCTAAAGCCAGGACCGTAAAAAGAACAGTCACCAAAAACCACTAGAGACACCGCCTCTTACCCACTCAGAAGTCAGGTCTAGGCCAAGCCTTTGTTTCCAAGTTCACCTTTCCATTTCAATTTCATTTAATACTCTTTCATTATATCACAATTTAATTTTAAAGGTTGAACCGAATGGTTCGCCAAATTCCGATCCATGAGGTCTCGTACTCCTCATGAACCAAAGCATGGCGTCCACCTAATTCACACCATAACACATTTCAAAAAATCTATCACAACAGCAGGTATAGCTATCACAACACCTATCACAATAGCATGCAACGGGTAATGCACCCTAGATGGCATGGTATAATGCATGGCATGTGATTCATAACAAATGCCTAGAATGATGCATGAGATGTCATACCCTCATCTCATCGGGTTACAACAAAATAGAACTCTCAATCGTATCAATACTAATATCACAAATCAAGTGCATCACCCAACGGTGGAATCAAATCAAATGTAATAGTCAAAATCCAATAAACAACAATTTAATTCGAGGTAATTTGCGAGTTAACTACGCCCAAGCACACCTCATTACCATAGTTATTTATGGCGCATGGCGCACAACGACGATAAGAGCCCCCGGCGCAAAACCGCACGGCGCGGCGCACGACGCATGGCAATATTAACTTGCGGCGCACAAAAGAGGTGTATACATATATCAACAATAACAAATAATAAATTATACATTTTATATATAATAATTCATATTCCATACATCAAAAAACAAATGAAGTCAACAATGACACCTACAATTAAATATTAAAAACTATATATCTAAAAAAATCATATATATCAATTCCTGAAATATTTTAAAAAACATACATCTCAAAAAACCAAGACGGGAGTAAAAAACCATATATCTCAAAAAAAAAACAGGAGTAGTTTGAAAAAAATAAGGGGCGAGCAACATAAATAAAATTTAATTAAAAACAAAAAAAAAATCATTGATTCGCACAGAAGGTGCACCTGCTCTGGACAACATTGCATATCTAAGTCGCGGTGGTTGAGGGATCTCGGCTAAGCCGTGGTCGACTGGGTCACATCGGTTAAGGGATCTCGGTTTGGTCATGGCAGTCAATTTGGTCCAACACCGGCTGGGTCACTACGCTCACAGGAAGAGTGTTGTGAAGAGTCGAAAGGGGAGGTCATTGTTTGACCTCAAAAGAGGTATTTTCAATCGGGGCGTAAGAGTTGGCAGGTTAAAAAAATACAAAAAAAAATCAAAAAGGCTCAATGGCGCGCGCCATTGGCAGAACATGGCGCGCGCCATTGCGCAATATGGCGCACGCCACAATGAGCCATCTTAAATGAGTCATGGCGAAGCCATGACGCAGCGCATTGCGCCATGGCGCGCGCCATTAATAACTATGCTCATTACCAAACCCCAATACCTTATTATCTCTGTCTATTGTCGCCAAATGGAAGCAAACCAGAAAAGAAGGCTCTGATACCACTTTGTAACGTCCTAGACTCAGATGCCACTAAAGGTGCCCCGAGCCCGATGGGTCACATGGCATCAAGCGCATCTCCCCAAACGCCAGAGGTTGCCGTCTAACAATGAGGGCCAAGGTGTGTCTGTGGGGACACTATGCCCTCATCACCAGAGTGTAACACAACAAAATATCAATAACATACAAGTAGTCGAAGCAGTAATCTATAGATGAATAACAAACAAGACAAGAATATGAAATAAGTCAGAAGTAGTCTCATATATAATGATGATGATACAAGTTATATGTCTCTACAAAATAGCCAAAACATGTATACAAGGCAGGTGTACAATAAATGGAACAAAAGTACAAAAAAGATCAAAAAGTATTATCTCCCGATAGCATCATGAGCCTCAGCCCAATCTCATGCTTCCCTACTCCTAAGCATGGTACAATATCAAGTATCAAACTGAGGGCGCTTGCCCCGGTCCCTACTTGCATCCATAAAGTCTGTCCAAGTACCCAACGGCAGCCCGAACAGGGTGTAAGATACAATCTCAATAGGTAACCACCCAAAAATCTATACAATTCCAGGTTGAGCAATATAACAAGCTAAGCGATGTGCAAGTAAAACAGGTAAGCAGTAAATAAATGTAAAGTGTCCAAGGCATAACCATTACTAAGCAATTGATACTAAATAGCCTCTCAAGGCTCCCTACAAAACAAGTGTCAAGCTCCAAACAAGGCAGCTATAATAAAAACAGAAATAATCAACACGGCCTCGT
Source organism: Viscum album (assembly GCA_963277665.1). Lineage (NCBI taxonomy): Eukaryota > Viridiplantae > Streptophyta > Magnoliopsida > Santalales > Viscaceae > Viscum > Viscum album. Next base: position 2,126,841,080 of record OY728130.1, on the reverse strand, counting down.
CATACATCCATACATATCAAGTCGTCCACAGCCTTACCGTATAGTGAAATGTCAGAGTCACCATAGTCGAGCCGTTCAACCAAGCATACCATATTTCCACGATCATGCCGTAATAATCACAAAGTGTCAGACCACGAAGGGTCGGATCCAAGGTGTAGAAGATCAAGGCGTCATCATCGAGTCCCAGGAGCATCTCGATGGAAACTCGGTTAGGCAATGGTTGGAGTCCTAGGAGCATGTCGACCGAACATGTCCTATGTGAGTCCAAGCAAGCCGGATCCAAGGGGTAACAAGGCCCAAGGCATCCCACAGAATCAAGGCCCAAGGAGCATACTTTATCCAAGGCGTTCACTACCGCGTTCAAGACCCAAGGAGAAACGTCCATGGCGTCTATACAAACATTCGTCAATTCCATTAAAATACCAAATCATACCATTTGAGTTTACCCACTCAAACAACCATCCACATAAGTACAAAGAATGAATATTCTCACTCATTTAAACAATTACATTCAAAGGCAAACAAACAATGAGGATGCCCACTCATTCAAACCAAACCATATTTAACCATTGGATCAATTTAACAATTAAAAAATTTAAGAACTCAACATCATGTTTAACATGGCAAGGAGGCAGAACATCCCCTAAGCAAGCAAACCAATTCCCTTTAATTATAATTAAGCTTCCATTAACTAAGCAAGCATAGGAACACACCCCTTGGGTAGTTCAAGCAAGGGCAATTTCAAGGTGATCACATGGCACACCCCATGGGTGGCCTTTGGTAGGGGCAACAACTGCCAATTCATCACAAAGGAACCTAAGGGCATCCCTAAGGGGTCATATTCCCTTTAATTCAATTAATCATTTCAATTTCGAGGTCGCACCGGAAAGTCCGACGGGCGGCACAACGACACCTAGTCCTATAAAACACCAAATCAAACAAGAAATGTATAGACCACCTACCGCAGCTCGGTAGTAGAGTGCTCGTCCAGTATCAACTCCTGATTCGACTCGGATCGGGAGAAAAATGAAGAACGGACAAAGAACCTGAAATTAGGGCAAATCAGTTTGCACCTAAATAGCGTTGTCGATAGGAAGAAGAACGACGAATGACTAAAAAGGAATCGAGTACTCACTGATGCGAATCCAACGAGATGAGCAGCGCTTGAATCGGAGATCGGACGAAAGATCGGCAGCAATTCCTACTTTAGGCTTCAAAGAGGGCTTCCAAAGGTTGAGTTTGTTGTGTGGGAGGAAGAGTGGAAAATAGGTTAGAAATATATTTTAATTAGGGGCAAAATTGTAATTTTACCGAAAATATCTGAATCGCGCAGTTTCGCCGCACGGTTTGGCCAAACCGCACGCCAATCGTGCACGCTTAGGTGTAATGAAGGGGCACCCACACGGTTTGACTAATCGTGCGCAAATCATTCCAAATCTCACTGTCAAAATTGCAGACATTCTCGCATGTCATGCAGCCCATTTCGCACGGTTTTGTCTAACCGTGTGACCGCCCCCTGCTCTTTGCCCATGCCTCGCACGGTTTATACCCAAAAGCTAGGTTTCGAGCTCCGAACAAGCCCCAAACACCCCCGAAACACCCGTGATCAAATTGGGTATCCATATTAGGCCATATTTAAACATTTAAACCAAAAGAAAAGGGATATATACCTCGCACGAAAACCTGGGTTCTTGTACATATGTCAAACAACCAAAGATTCATAAATGTGAGTCTTACCTCCTTCAAGGCCAAAACTCCTCGAGCAGGCATTCTCCCATTGGAACTAATGGACTCCTGTTAATGAAATATGCGATCATGATCACTGCCTCAGCCCAGAAAGTCTTTGGTAATCCCGAGTGCAGCCTCATACTCCTGACACGTTCATTCAGTGTCATATTCATCCTTTCAGATACACTATTTTGCTATGGTGTACCTGGAAGAGTCTTCTCTTACCGAATTCCATTATTTGCACAGAATTCTCTGAACTCATTACTGTCAAACTCTTCACTGTTGTCAGACCTCAAACATTTCAGCTTTGTTTCTGACTCATTCTTCACCATGGTCTTCCACTTCTGAAACATCTTAAATACAACATATTTTCTTTTCAGAAAGTAAACTCATACCGTCCTAGCTAAGTCGTCGATAAATGTCACATAATATAATGACCCTCCAAAAGAATGTACCGATGCAGGCCTCCATACATCAGTGTGCATCGGGTCCAACTTCCTGACCTTCGATATTCTACCCCCTTTTGCAAAAGATACCTTCTTATGTTTTCCAAAGATACAATCTTCACATAAGTCAACTTCCACCGACTTCAACTCCAGTAGCATTCCTTTCGTTGTCAACACCTTCATCCTCTTCACACTCATGTGGTCTGGCCTATAGTGTCACGGTTGTGAATACCCGACATAATTTATTGATACAAGCATGTACGTGCAAATCTATGCTATGTTGTAGAGAGTACCATTCTTTGCTCATCGAGCTATGACCATAGTTCCTTTGGTGATCTTCCATGCACCACCAGTGAATGTGGTGCTAAAACCTGCATCATCAAGCTGCCTGACAGAGATAAGATTTTTTCTTAGTCCGAGAATATACCTTAAATTCTCCAGAACCAACAAACACTCACTATTGGTTTTAATTCTTGTGCCTCCCTTCCCCACAATCTGCAAGTGTTCATCATCGGCAAGATGTACCTTGCCAAAATTTTTAGGAACATAATTGTTTAGAAAACTCTTCTCCGAAGTGGAATGGAAAGATGCCCCTGAGTCTAAAATTCAAGACTCCATAGAGCTATCAACACTCAGCAACAACACATCATCAGTTCCTTAAGCCGACGTATTTGTTGTATTGGTTTCAAGCACCTTTTGTTGTACACCTTGATGTGTCTCTTCTTCCCACAAATCCAACAGGTAGGACCAGACTCCTTTGCCTTGTCTCGGCTCTTTCCTCTTGATTTTGACTGTCATTTGCAATTATCTCATTGCGCGTATCCTCTTCCTTCTACGTTCAGAGCAGAACCAGAAAATTTGTCTGGTTCTCTTTTTTGAATATCCTCACTGAGGATCAGGTCTCGCACATCCTTCAGAACCATCATTGTATTCCCCGAAGAACTACCCATGACTGTTACAGTCGCTTCTCAACTGTCAATTAATGAAGACATTAAAACCAGTGCACATACCTCGTCATTAAGCGTAATTCCTATTGATATCAACTGACTTGTGATATTGTTGAATTCATTGACGTGGTTTGCAGCAATCCTCTCTTCAATCATTTTCAGATGGAACAGTTGTCACATCAGGTACACTTTGTTCAACGCAGAAGACTTCTCGTACATATTCGCGAGAGCTTTCATCAACTCAGTCATCGCCTTCTCCTCTCTAAAGTTAAACGCCGCGTTTTTGGCCAACGTAAGACAACACCAAAAACCTGTTGATCCAGTAGCTCTCAGTTTGTCTGCTCCATATCCATTGGTTTTACACCAAGAAGCGGCAAGTGCAACTTTTTCTGGTAAAGATAGTCTTCGATATGCATCCTTCGATAACTGGAGTCAGTTCCATCAAAGTGATCAATCTTCAACTTGTCTTATTCCATAGTTATCATTCAATTCAAGAAAATTGAACTAGATCTTCCAAACTCAACCCTTTGATACCAGTTGTTGCGAAAACACCGAGAGCAACAAACGATTCACATAAGAGTAAAAGGGAAAAACAAAATAACGACAAAAAGATCACAGGACACAACGATTTACATGGTTCAGGAAATGATCCCTACGTCCACGGAGGGGCAAAAAATTCACAATGATCAAGAGCAAAATTACACGATACAATCAAAGTTTAAGACACACATAAACTCTAGCTCGAATGAGCTCATAAAGGGATGATGCAATTGTGCCACCAACCGCACAGTAAGTCCATTGTGTTATAGTGTCATAACCATCCAAATTCAAACTGCTACAATAATCGGTGGCGGGAAGACCGCGGAGCTACAGTGACATGTCGAGGTCCAACTTCATCCAAACATATTTGGCTACACCATTCCAACAGAACACGCCTCCCCTTGAGGCAGCATTTTCTCTAGGTGACGCACGAAGTGAGATTCCTCCGAAATTCGGTGTTCTCCTTTGTAAATGAATTTATCGTGGACTCCAGATCAAACACGGTTACTTCAAGGCTTCCCATGCTTTGATCCAAAGCATCAAGATGAGGTCAATGACAGGCCTCCAAGACGAGCACGCCCCTCTGAACACGAGCCAACAAGGCACGTCTCCTTCGAGCGAAGGCCCAACAGTGAGTGCGTCATCGTGGTACGGGTGGTGAAGAAACGGCAACAGGGAGGGAGAAGAAGAACGGTAGAAATGGGAGATGAAAAAGAATGACAAGTCGTGCATCCGAGGGAGATGATGAAGAACGGCATGTTGGACCAATTGATAAAGATCACATTCCCGGAGAAGGCTCATTTGTATATTTAAAGGATGAAACACAAACCAAAATTTCAGGCGGAGAAAGGGGAAGAAACAAAAAAACCCCAAGAGGCCCCTAACACTCTCGCCCAAGCCACAAGGCGGACTCCCTTAACAGTAATAATATTTTCGTGTCCCGCTCACTCTCCCCCACTCCCCTTTATAACAAATTTCCCTCTTGCCTCTCCATCATGTGGCCCAGGTAGCCCCTCCAACCGCTTTTCCACTGTTGTGACATTTTTACCCCTTCTAGAAGGTGCTTCTCAAGCTATGCATTGGGCACATGGTTTCTATCAAGGTGGAGTATACATCAAAAACAATTTAATTTTACTTAAAATAAGTAAAGCCCATCCAAAAGCATGTGGTGCATATCTCAAAAAAAATGAAATCTACCAAAGATCAGTTGAATTAAATGGGGAAATATATGAGTTTCATCATGTGATGGCCTGAAGGTATTGGGCGCAACGGAAGCATCTGTAATGGGCGTTATATTAAAATTTATTATAATATTCAGTTGCCCAAAACCCCGAGCGAGGATCTTTCACGTTGAATTTATAATTAGTTTATTTAAATTTGAAGAAAATAAATGTCTTGTCTTAGGATCCTTTCTTCGATGACGTTGTTAATCTTTCGAAAAACCCTTTTCGGATTGTCATTTGTTGCGATGTGAGGATCCAAGGGTAGAATCCCTCCAGCGATGATTCACACGTGCTACTTTGATCTCCGAGCAAAGTCAATTGACTTTCGGGTGCTAGTGCGGCAAATCAATTGTATTGCGTCGTTCGTGTTGATCGTTCGTCCCTCGATCTTGAAAGAATCTCTCTTGCATTTTTTGTTCTTAAGAGGAAGAGAGAAAAAAGAGGAATTCAAGAGGGAGGGAGAGAGAGAGAAGTATGTTGTACGTAACGATTCTATATTCTCAACTTTTCGATTAACCGTACACAATAGACATAACCATCTATTTATAGAGTTACGATTTAGATTAAAATATTATTTAATTGTGTATCGGCTCTTAAATAATATAATGACCATTATAAAGCATCATGCCATAAAATAATTATAATATTATTATTATTTTATGGCATGCGCAAACTTACGCAGTGATGGATATTATTTACCGGCTTGCAAATAAATATTCATCACCAGACGCGGTTTTTGTCCGTTCGAACTTCTTGGCACTTATTGAATACCCGAATAAAATTATTTTATTCACTTAAATAAATATTTTATTCACAAAGCAGCAAATAAATATTTATTAAATATTCAATAAATAAAATAAATATTTTATTCACAAACCAGCAAATAAATATTTATTATACTCATATTCACGCAATCAAATAAACTATTTATTACCTTGTGAATATTAGCGATTAATAAAACTTGAATAATGTTATTTTTCGGTCTTGAGAATAATATTTATTTGATTTCTCTATATTGTATTTATATTTTCATATGCGTTTTAGTTGAATATTAATTGATTGAATATGAGATTCATGTCTGATATTAATGTTTTATGTATTCTTATGGTAAGACTGACATGTTGTTGGATTGGTGTAGCCCGATCAGGTTAGACCGAATGCTTGTGGCCCGCAACTGTAGCGGAGCTGACCGACCGACACCGACAAGCACTGTAGCAGTGCGGACTTCAGGGTCAACTGGACTATAGCACTTTTGACTTCCAGCCGGCAGCCACTGTAGCGCTTTTGACAAAGCTGGTCGCCGTTCACTATAGCGATGCGGACTTACTTTTCGAACAGTGATCATCTTCTCCATGTTTTATAGCCCATTTTCGAGCTAGGGTTACTACTGAAAAACCTCTGTAATTTGTGCTCCTGATATAGTGAAATTCTGCCTCTCCCGTGGACGTAGGGATTATTCCCGAACCACGTAAATCGTTGTGTTCTTGTTGCTTTCTTTTGTTTTCTCGTTTCTATCATTGTGACTCCCGACGTTTCCGCGACACATGTGGAGCAATATGAAGAAAACATGGCAAATAAGTAACATGCGGCTCGACGCGACAACATAAATATGATGAAGTTGAGATTGAATATTGAAGCCAAACGAATCAAGACTCGCATTGAATGAAGGTTTTTCATGATGTTGAAAGATTACATGATGTTCCAGACTCAAAACTGAAGAACCAGATTAAAACGAGGCTTCTAGCGCTGGAAACTGACATTACACGTCGTGTAATGGCCCGAACCTCTAAGGTCCATTCCTTTACTGAAATCTGGTGTTTGAGGTGTTACGGGAGGTCAAGGTGACATATCCCCAACACTTTTCCAAATTTCTAATTCTGTGAACAGTTCCATCGGTGAACAGTTGCATTGGTGGCCTTATGTGAACGGTGCATCGGTAGCCTTAGGTGAACAGTGCATCGGTAGCCTTAGGTGAACAGTGTCATCGATAGCCTTATGTGAACAGTGTCATCAGTAACCTTATGTGAACAGTGTCATCGGTAACCTTATGTGAACAATGCAACGGTGACCTTATGTGAACAGTGTCATCGGTAGCCTTATGTGAACAGTGTCATCGGTAGCCTTAGGTGAACAGTGCAACGGTAAAGTTCCATCGGTAACCTCTATTTCCTTAGCCAAATTTTGAGTTCGTGAACAGTGTTTCCAGAACGGTGAGGTTCCATTGGTAACCTCTATTTCCTTTGCCAAATTTCGAGTTCGTGAACAGTGTTTCCAGCTTCCTGCAGTTTCGCCCCTTTGACATTTCTTTTGACGTAAAATGCATTTAAAGCCTCATTTTAAGGACTCTAAGGCCGATTCAAAGGTCATAACTCCTATATTAATTTCTCCCAAGGCTCGGGATGTTTTTTTTTTACATGGTCAGACCGCGTGGTTTAATGCGATCCACTTTTAATGAAAAATCCAGCGTATCTTAAACCACTGCTCCATTAAATCTTCTAAAGGGGTGATATATCTTCCTCGTTCCACCTTCTTGTTCCCTGGTGCAAGACGCTCGATCCTTTCCTTCTTCCCTTAGGAGCGGTGTGATCGAACCTTAATCCATGGATCGGTTCCCCTCTGTTTTTGGTGCAACCAAGCAGTATCGATCGATCTTCGATATAAGGTATGTTCTATCGTCATTCTTTTGGGTTCATCTCTTTATGTTCCCCTCGCCCTTTTATGGAATGTTATCTCCTTGTTTCTAACGGACTCTTCATGGGTGTTGACCGGTGTGGTGGTGTCTCTGCATCCTCGGGTGGATACAGTTGTCACGGGGGGAGAAGATCGCAACCCATTGTGTGGCTCGTCAAGAATTGTTTGAGGTAGGGGATCTGTTGCTTCTCTTTTATTTTACGTGCAACTGTATAATTAGCATGTTTTATCCCACTAGATCACAATGGAATTGACATAATAAATATTTGAACCGGATAAATAAATTGATATCGATCGTATGTTATTACCTCTTGTTTTGCTAGATAGTGTGATATATATGCTTGTTTTGTTTAGCCTTTCGTTCTTGATGGAAATTGGTAAAGAACGTAAAGCCAGAATTAATTGATAATTGTTTGGCTAAAAATAAAGAGCCATGTAAATGAATCTGGTTCTTCTTGTTGTAATTTGATGTTAATCAAATTGGTGCAGTAAGCATGTTTAATTATTTGTGATAGCTTACCGGTTAGGTTTTTCGAATTTGGAACCTACGAATAATAAATCGGTTAATCCAAAATGGATTAAAGAACTGGTTGTTCGATAAAAGATAAATCCTTGTAGGGTTCTGAGTTACCCTCTTGATTGTTTAAGGGCCAAGAGCCCAATTGATATGATGTTTGTTTTTCTGCTGCTTGTGTTGTGATGTGAGCCTGGAAGGCTATTGTGATATGTGGGGGCATAGAGGCCTATTGGTTGTGGCAGCAGTTGACGCCTAGAGTGGCGAGATGCATCGGGTTATGCATGTGGGTGTCGGGGAAGACACCAGGGATGATGAAATGGGTTGGATGTGAATGTTTGGATTCTTACTGATTCTTATTGGTTGTTTATATGCTTTACTTTCCCCACTGCTCAAGGCAGCCAGTCTTGCTTACCCTTCTCCCGAAAGAGGCGAAGACGCGTGGGGTATGTCACGTGCTTTCCGTGTTTAGATTATCAAAGGGAGAATGGGTCTACGCTCTTACTATAGGCAGCAAAGACTCGACGGGTAGTTCATCTATTCACCATGTTGAGCCCCCTTGTGTTTAGTAGCTTAGAATGTTTTTCTAAAATGCCTAGGAATATGGGAAAGTAATAATGTTGTTAATAAATGATTTAATAAATGAGGTTAACCCATGGGGTTAGAGCTTGCTGGGACGCAATGCTGAGGTTACAATTTTAAAGGGACAGTGGACTTTGGGTGTGATGCTAATGACATTTAATGTGGAATTGTTAATGGTTAATTACTGTTTAAAGAATTAATTAACGTAAAGTGAAACTGATAAAAATGAAATGAAGTAATGTAATAAAGCTCTTTAAATGGTTGTGTGTTTATAGGATGCCTAGTCTTAGAAGTGGAAGTCGGGAGTCTGAGAGACGTTAGTTGCTGTTGAGTCTAAGACTAGGTTATGCCCATAGTGTGGTTGTAAGCTATAGTATATTCTGTACTTTTTGTGTTTCTATACGCTACTTCACCCCGTCAATAAGGGCAACTGACATCCTGGGGATTCTGAGCTCTGGGGGTGTGTTTTCCCCAACATCCCGGTGGGAGGATGGATGGCTGACTACCCCCTTTAGCCCCGCTCTCTTCTCTTGGTAGTTGTGTTGGTAGGCACAGCGGTTAATTTTCCCCATATATGTGTGTAGAGGGCTGTAATGGCTTGTGGTTATTCGCACACATATATTCTGAATATAGTTTCCTATGGACTACTATAGGTGTAACGTGTATAGGCTGTGATGGTTTGAGGATACTTACTCGATGTATGGGTTGTAATGGCTTGAGGTATAATACCCGACGTATGATACACGTTATGCGAGCTATGGTGGCTCTCAGAAACTACTTGGTTACTTTGTTTACGTGAACGTGGTGGTTTTGTTGCACGAGGTGCATGTTGTGGTGTTTCGCCCATGTCTGCGGGCAAGCCTTTTTGGAGAGAGATGCTTAGGACGTGCGATGTTGAGGCAAAGCGGCAAACCAGTGGGGAAGTAGTAGCGGGGTACCATTGATATTCTTTATTATATTATATACTCTTGTATGCGTTATTTGATGAGAGTAGTCATGGTGAGGCTAGGAACTTAGTATACCTGTTTAGGTGACGAGTTAGTTTCACTTGTTGTTCACTATGCTTTAGCATGCTTTCTTTACTTTTGCACGAGAGGCTTCGGGGAGGATCCTACTGAATATACTGTTATACTCACCCTATGTATATATAAACTGTTTTTCAGGTCACTTAGAGCAGGTTGAAGATCAAGCTAGTTTCTACTAGCTTGGGGTTGCAGGAGCTGTTCGGGCTTGTGGTTGTTGCAGTTTTTACTTTCTTTTAGATATTTGCAGTTTTTCCCCTTTCAGTTGTACTAGGTTGCATGACATTACATATTTGTACTTGGAATTTCTTTTATATTTCAGTCTGAGTTGAAGTTAGTTGGTGTCTGTCTTATCTCTCTCTTCCGCATGTGTTCTCTTAGAGGGTAATGTCTCTCATCTGTGTGTTTACTATACCCTTGGTGCTAGTCGCCAACCCGAGGCCTACTGGAGGCGGGACTCGGGGGTCATTATCTCCCTTCTCATATTGCCAGCCCAGGAGGGGTGCACTTTGTGGGGAGGGGGTCGTAACACGTCGTGTAAACATTACACAACGTGAAAACATTACAAGGCATGTAAGCAGTACAAAACGTGAAGTGAAGAAAACAAGCTGGAGTTCGGCCCCGCACATTACACGTTATGCAAACATTACACGATGTGAAAACCTTAAACAAACCCAAAAGTAGGGATTTTGACGTATTTTTTGACAGGGAAACATATATTTTGACCCGAACGGCCATTAAATGATATCTTTGACCCCTAAAAGCCTGAGGATTATATCTTGGCTTATAAATAAAGAGTTCCAACCAGGAGAAAGGGGATCCATTCGAGGTGTGGGGACTCGACCACTGAGAGGTTGCCACTAAGGTTCCAACCCAAAGTTTGGTGTAGATAGGTTTTTTGTTTTGCTTTTATTTTCCTTTCCCTTTGATATAACGTTGAATGTAATTTAGTTTAATTCAAATCTCTCTCTTTTCATCATTCTCTTTCTCGTTCATTTTTTTCTAATCTCTCTATCATGGGTATTGGTTTATTCATCATCGGCGACCACCCAACGATGATTGGCTAAACCTCATAGGAGAGAGCGAAATCGATTAAAGGGGTTGCATACCAACAAATCCTGATTTCCTTTGCTCGTAAAATTGTTTTATTCAATAGTATCGTATTGCGCATACGCGTTGATTTTCTTCATCATTGATTTATAGAACAAATGGTTTCAATAATGAACGAACACCAACAATGCGATACTATTGAATAAAACAATTTTACGAGCAAAGGAAATCAGGATTTATTGGTATGCAACCCCTTTAATCGATTCCGCTCTCTCCTATGGGGTTTAGCCAATCATCGTCGGGTGGTCGCTGATGATGAATAAACCAATACCCATAATGGAGAGATTAAAAAAAATGAATGAACACCAATAATATGATGATTCATGTTCATCGTCTTCTTCATTTGTTTTCCCATCATCATCATCATATGATTCATGTTCATCATCTTCTTCTTCTTCAATAACCATCCTTGTTTTTCCTTTAAAGCTTGAACTTTAAGCATGGGTAGCTCTGTTGGATTAGTATAGCCCGATCCGGTTGGGCCGAATGCTTGTGGCCCGCAACTGTTGCGGGTCAAGCTTCGTGGTGAGCTCGTTGGGGGTTGCAGGGGGCAATGTGCCCCTGCTTTGAGGGTCTGGGGGCCGAAGGTCCCCAACCCAATTTTTCGGCACTGTAACATCTCTGACACTGTAGCAGAGTTGACCGACCGACACCGACAGGCACTGTAGCAGTGCGGACTTCGGAGTCAACCATACAGTAGCACTTTTGACTTCCACCCAGCAATCATTGTAGCACTTTTGACAAAGGTGGTCGTCTTTCACTGTAGCGACGCGGACTTCCTGTTCGGAACAGTGGATCGTCTTCTCCATATGTAGCTCATTTCGGACTAGGATTTAGTATCTGAAAAACTCTGTAATTTGTGCTCCCGAAATAGTGAAGTTCTGCATCTCCGTGGACGTAGAGATTATTCTCAAACCACGTAAATTTGTGTGTTCTGTATGCTTTCCTTCTGCATTTTTTTCCGTATCTCGTTTCTGTCATTGCATCTCCCGACGCTTCCGCAACAAGCTCCTCCTTTTGTTTTCCTCCATGTATAATGAGAAGGTTCACCGACCCCGCTTCCTCAACTAATCTCTAAGTCATGGTGTTGTCATCCTCAAACACCAATTCATCTCAGCACCATCTTCATCACCATTCATTTGCCCTAAAAACCACTCACTATTATCATCATCAGCATTCTTTAGGACAATGGGATCAGTGACATCTCTAGAATCAAACCGGTCCTTCGAAGTTTGGTTGTATTTGATGAACACCAAGTCTTGCAACCTTTGATGCTCTAGCCGACTTCTCTTTTTAGAATGAACCTGTTTTATAAAAATTAAAAAAACATCGGTATCACTAATGAAGTTTAAGCTTAAATGAATGCGAGTTGAATATTGATACTAAGTTACTTACATGCTCAAAGGCACTCCAATTCCTCTCGCATCCCAATGAGCTACATGTCATGCTCAAAACTTTGATGGCAATTGTCATTAAAAATGGTGTTCCTCCTCCATAATTCTTCCACCATTTAACTGCAATTATTATTTATTAGCATTGTTTTGTAATAATCTAAAACTAAGGATCATGTAATTAAATAATCAAGACAAAAATAAACTCTTATCACGGGCTATTGTACTCCGTTGTCGCATGCAACCTTTCACACCAAAGAGGCCTTGTGCGCTTCTATATGTTGTCAATTCTAAACAAGCCGTGTCTTCTTCCTCAGGGCTAGGAGACAATCTCTCTATACAATCATATAAGCCTTTTATCACCTCTGCATCTCTTTCAATGCGTGGATTTCCATAAAAAAATTGAGGATTCAAATAATAATCAGTCGCATGGAATGGATGATGCAACTGAGAATTTAATCTTTCATCAATTATCTCAAATATATCATTATACTTGGTTTCATCATTCTTGAAAAACTTCTGAATGGTCTCTTTTGCCCTGTCCATAGCCTCATAAATGAAACTCATTGCGGGTTTCTTCTCATTATCAATCAATCTAAGAACTTCTACAAGAGGTCTCATAGCCTTATAGTTATAAACAACATCATTCCAAAATGATGGTATCAACACGGTGTCGGTATGACGCTTTCCCTTTGTTTCTTTTGCATTTTTTGATCTCAACCGCTCTTCAGAAGTAAAAATCTTTCTGAAATTATTTTTTTGCAAATACAACATTTGTAAAGTTAAAAAAGTTGTAGCAAACCGAGTAACTCCATAAATCACTAGCTCAGTTTTGTTGGTGAACCCCTTCATAATGTTTAGTGTCAATGAGTGGTTGTAGATAAAAGTCACAAACTTAATGCCTCTTTCTATAACCCTCTTCACCCTATTAAGCTTGCCAATATTTTCCAAGATTAAATCAAGACAATGTGCACCACATGGAGTCCAAAATAAATGTTGCCTCTTAGCCATCAACAACTTGCCTAAAATCATAGAAAATCAATAACAAACAATTAAAAGTTTAAGTTGTTAACTGAATTGATAATATTAAAATGAAATGGAAGTACTTTTAAAAATTAAAAAAACAAAAGTTTTTCATTATCAGCTAACTTGAAATTGCTTTCGTTGTCAGTAACTACTTGCACAACCTTTGATTCTCCAATCTCTTCCACAAAATCATCCAATAACTTATAAATCGCTTCTTCCGTTTTCACGTAGCTTGATGAATCAACACTTTTTACAAACATTGAACCGGTTGGACAATTTATCAAGAAATTGATCAGGGTTCTTCCTTTCTTGTCCGTCCAACCATCAGACATGATTGAGCAACCATAGTTTTCTCGTTCGATTTCATGGCCCTTCAACAATTCCTTTGTATACTCTAGCTCCTTCTTAAGAAGAGGAACCCTACACTCATGATAGCTTGGAACTTTCAAATGCAGTTCATATTGTCTAATTGTTTGTTTCCACCATTATCTTAAAGATTCTCGATCGAACAACATTAAAAGCAATTCCATTTGTGCAAAGGAATCGCTCTATGTATTGCACCGTTTGATCTCTTAATTGCTTGCTACAAGCATATTTAATGCTTGTTTGTTTTGCATCCTTGACTACTCTTGTCGGATCTTCCATGAATATTGCATCAAGTGGCTCTTTCACATTTTTCACTTAGTTGCCGCTTAAAGGACATGATGAAGCACTTGATGCATAACTTCTTTTTCCTCTCTCAACGGCATGAATCTCTTCAACCTCTTCCTCCATATCCTCATCAATATCATGAATATCATTCATATATGATGATTTGTTAACTTTTTTCTTTGTTTTCGTTGCAAGAAGCTTGTCTTTCACTTCTTGAGGAGTCTTCCTACACTTCTGAACATTTCCCAGTAATCTCATTTGATGTTCTTTGGCTCGAGTAATGCCACCATTGATCATCATCATGCAAAAGTCACATGTGACTTTCTTTTTATTGTTGATGTCTCTTAAAGAATTGCACTGCCAAGCAATATTTAAATTTTTTCCTTAAGGCTTCACCAATGGTGGAAAAGATTGTACGGTCGTAACATCGGTTGGAGATGGCTGAGAAAATGAAGCCATAACTGGGCATAAATAGTAAAAAGTAAGGTTTAAGGGACTTGTTCGACACAAATAACAGATTAAAGACATGTTTGGATCATCGAAGAAAAGAAAAATATCGATGAAAGGCTGTTGGCACTTTGTCGCTTTTTCTGGTGGTTATCAACGTTGTCGGAATAGTGCGGAGCGCCAGAGCAGAGCACAAATGGTGGCAGGCTGGCAGCGCAAGGAAGAAAGGAGGAATAGGAAAAAGAAAAGGGTGTGTGACGCAGCAGCATGAAGAAAGGAGTCGCGCCTGGAGAAAAAAGGGTGTGTGCGGGCAGTAGTGACCAGAGGAAGGAGTTGCACCTGGAAAAAACAGGGGTGTGCACTAAGGGGGAGCGACGTCGCAGCACCAGGAGGGGAAATAAGAAGAGTTTAAAGTAGGGCGAGCTAGGTTGGACCGGAAACGGGAGGAAAAAAACGTGATGTTTCGGCGCCATAACCAGGCGCGGTCGCGCCGGTCGGGATCGCGGCGGAACCGCGACGGCCGCGATAGCAGCTGAAGCGCCGTGATCGCGTTCCGCCCGCGATCAGGCTGCCTGAAGCGGCTGGGTGCTGCTTAGCACCGCGACGGCGCGATCACAGCCGCGACGACGCTTTTTGACAACCCAGATTGAGATGGTTTGGATATGTTAAAAGAAGGCTTAGGGGTGCACCTATTAATAGGGTAAACTTAATGACTAATTCACTTATTAAAAAAGGTGAAGGTAGACCTAAAAGGACCCTTAAGCAAACCATTCAAGATGATCTTGTTCTAAATGGTTTCAGTGAAAATGTAGTTTTTAATAGAGCTAATTGGCGACGTTTGATCTATGTAACCGACTCCATTTAATTTGATTTAATACATGTTTGTTGTGTTGGAAATTACTACAATTGAGGGTGAAATTTGTTGATCAATGCCATAACAATACTACAAATATTCCTATGAGATGACTTCCTTTTAATAGCCATAAATATAGGTATAAGATTAAAAGACCTAGAGTCGGTTAATTGCCAAATTGAACCTACCAGAAACAAACTTGTTTGAGTTCAAAAGAAAACCAACACTATAAAAACACTTCCAATAAAGATGATGATAGAGCTTAAAACTAAAAATTAAAATATTACACTAGCAAAAGAAAATAATAATAACTAAATGCATGAAAAACTAAAGGATAACTTAGGATAACGTCTAGCAAACCTTGCTCGCTTATTCTCTTGCTCGCCTTTCATTGGTAAAAAGTCGCCGTCAAAGACAAGGACGGGTTCAACGCCATAGTGTCGCAATAGATTCACTCTATGCATGCAATAGTCGATATGCCTGTAGGGGAGACAGAAAATGTTCACACATTAAATTGAGGTGTGCCTTTACACCCACAATGGCCAAAGACTAAAAAGAACTAAAAAAATGGACCATTGAAAAGCCCACCTTTATTTCTTCCACAATAGACAGGAAGTACAGTTTGCTTGTATTGATGGGGAAACTTCATGTTTATTTGATACAAAAAAAAGGTAAAACACGTTTATTTGATACAAAAAAAGTTTTTTACCGTTTTTTTAGCATCAATTTCGAAAGATGGGCACCACCCAACTAGGGTAATGGCATAGGGTCAGGGTCAGTTCTCCCAACCTCAGATTTCGTGCATTCATTTTACAAAATAATGAAGAGGGTGGTGACTCTAACTTTGTATCCCATCTCAAATTGTTAATTGGTCCTTTCAAGCATAAAATGTTTTTGTCCTTGGATTTAAGGGATAAATTTTCAATTTTATGATGAACTCCATTTGAAAGTGGGAAATGAGAAGAAAATAGATAAAAAATGTGAAAAAATAAATAAATAAAGCTTTTTCCAAGAGATATGGAAAGCATAGTTTTCTCAAGGCTAAAATATACAAAGTCTATTCAACGAGATTAGCAAAGCTGGGCAGACAATGTAAATTCCGATTTATTAAATAGAATAATGATGGCTACGAATCTAATCTAATAATGTAAATGTATACCCCCTGCCCCCCACACCCCACCCCTACTCAAGCCCCGCGTTTTCTTGGTTAGGAAGCAACCAGTTTTATATATAAAAAAACGGCGTTCAATTTTTTATACACAAAATTCCAAACAAACATCCATCACATGATCAATGTCGGAAATACCCATTTCCCACACAGCCCCACCCTTAAATTTAAGGTTGAAAATTTGTACCAGATAACCAATGCAAGACTCGTCTTGCATATTCACGCCATGCAATCAAGAAAGTGGTACGAAAAAATCAACTATATGAAGCATCTCGTCTGGAGAAACATGGGGTCCAAACCTGGTGGCGGGAAGACCCTTGCAGATCTCAACGCTGCAAGACAAAGCAGCCTTATGAAGCCAGGAGTAGGCGTCGATAGCCACCGAACATCCTTCCAGCTCTTTTATATGGATGGGTACCATTATTGACTTGAGCAGAGGGAGAAGCCCTTGAATCCCCATTCTTTTAAACGGCGTCTCCCACCTCTGGTAGCTCTGTCGGTACTTCAAACGGGATTCTGAAAATGCGGTCTGGATTTCCCCCTCTCTTCTTCTCGCACCAGCATTTGATCACAGGGGCTTCGGAGTTTTATCATGTCCATGGATCAGAGGGTCGAGGAGCTGGCGATTGGGTCTTTGATTTCTGTCTCCGGTGAGGAGTTGATGGATCGTGTTGATGACTTTCAGTGCCTGGAGCTTCCAGACCTCAACCCTCCTGCTGCAGAGCGCTATCCATTACGGAAAGGGGGGGGGGGTGAGGGTTGGCGGGAATAAGATTTTCATTCACCAAACTAAGTTTTTCTTTTTTTATTTTGATTCAGATTTCACGTCGATTTTTTTATATATTGTTGATAATTCTTTTGTTAAAGGATTCTTTAACGACGGTTCAAAAAAAAATGCTGTTTTATAAAAGGAAATAAAAATTGATGTCTTTCATTAGATCTAATTTCACGTAAAAATGTAAAAATGTTATGGAGTTGTTGATAAAAAAAAGTGATTACAAACATTTAAAAATTGATATGGAAATTTGTTGAATCTCATGTGTGGCACCGACCATGCATGTGTGCACGTGTGTAGTCATGTATGCAAGGTATGATATACCTACATGAATTGCAGGACCGGCCCAAAGATTCTTGTTGCCCAAGGCAAATTAGGGAAATGTTGCCCTTTAAGTTGGAGTGATTAACAGGGTGGGTTGTATCCCACTGAATCGAGCCGAAGATTATTGTTGCCCAATACATTTAAACCCACTGAATCGAGGTGACGATTATTGGTGCCCAATATATTTAAACTCACACTATACACCGTCTTCAAAAAACAAGTTTGGTCTACACCAAACCAACCCAACCACGATCAAGTCATAAAATATTATAAAATTTAAAAAAACAATAGAAAATAAATATATTTTAAAAAATGCACCCCTAGCACTTGAAAAACAACTAAAAAAGAAGGTAAAACAATTCTTTAAATCATATAAATACATCATTATTTTATGAATGTAAATTCAACCTAAACAGGGTCAAACAACCCTCTTTATTAAAAGAACAAAATTCTACACTTTTTAACCATTTAAACCACTTCCAAACCAATCAAAAAAGACATTAAAGTTTGTAAAAATTGGTATATTAAGCCTTTGAAAAACATCATTAAAAGAAGTAAAGACATAAAATTAAATCATTTAAAATCAATACATCATTAAGTATACAATGTCATCTAAAAGCAGTGCCAAACAATAATGTAAACAATTAAAAATTTCTATCTTTCATTTGTGAAAAGTGTGTTCTAAACATACTCAAACAATATTTCATATTAAAAATAAAAGCTGCACCCTTTCTACCCATGAAAAACAATATAAAATAAAGGCAAAAAAATCTTAAAACATCTAGAAAAACCTGCTTAAAAACTATTATGTACGATTTCAAAAATTAAACAACTGGACTACGCTAATAAATACATTACCAAACATCAAAGTTTATCTATAACAATAAAACCTTAAACCACATTTAAAACCATCCCAAATGAAACAACCAAGATTAAAAAATTGTTTTCAACACCTTAGTGAATCCATTAACTCGGATAAACCTCACATTTTAAGGCTAATTAATGTCTCTATATATTTATATACCAAATGAAAAATAATATGAATATGGTGCAACAACCACTAAAACTCAATAAAGTCAAAATCAACATCACACATGATTTTTAAAATAACACATGAAAAGGTTAACTAAAATGTATACTAAAATAAATTCAAAACACTCTATAGGTGTTGTCCAAAACTCCAAAATGAGTAAAGGAAGCAAAGTTCAAACAATAAATCATAACATATGAATGAAAAATGATTTTTTTTGCATTTTAATTAAATTATGAATGTTTAAACAAAATTAAAATTTACCCATATAGTGTGGACCAATTGAAATATCATTGGAATCCTTTACCAAATCATCATCTTCATCTTTATCTCCCTATTCTTATTCTCAACCAATAAAAATCTGAACCAAGATATTTAAAAGAACGTACTAGTGGAATTAAAACACACACTTTTAAATAGTTAAATACCTTACCAATCTACCGAACATATTAGTAGAGTTAAAACACACACCTCTAAGACTAAATGCCAACTATACTTTTTTTAATAATTATCTATATTTCAACAAATACATTATTACGTTTAAATTTAATATATAAATAAAATAAAAACTAAAGATTGACATAAAATGAAAATTGCATGGATGATTAGGAAAATATTAAAGTGTGTAAATCAAAATTGATTATTAGTGAAATTGATAAACCAATCAATTGATTTTCAAATTAACTAATTGTAAAATAAATGAAATATAAACATTAAATTAATTGCCTATCGAAAAACCGCAAATCCCAAATCTCAAACCGCAAACAGACTGCAAATCAGACGGACAAGGCATCTCTCAATCAATTAAGATATTTTTTGAAAACTAAACAAAAATATTAATAAAAAACAACAATCACAATTAAAAAAATGATTACAAAAAACTCACATACTGCGGGGCCGTCGGCAGTAGGGGACACGCTTCGACACCAGTACCGGCATAGTCCGGAAGGCAAGAGCGGCAAGGCGCAAGACAGAAGGCCTCCGGCCATAGGGATCAGCAAAGAGAGCTGATGACAGTAAGCGGGGGGCAGAGATGAGTGTAGGGCAGTAGGGGGGAGCAGGGCGGGTGACGCATGTGCAGTGCAACAGGACATTTGTAGGGAAGAGGGAGAATCGTAGGGTTGCAGCAGAAGTGTTCTGCGTAGAGAGGTGAGTGCGATGGAAAAGGGTAAGGTTGAAAGTGGGAGTGGAAATTCTGAAATGGGGGGGAAGCTGTTGCCCCTGTGGATCATGTTGCCCAAGCCCAGGGGCTCGTTGGGCTCGCCCCTGGGCCGGCCCTGATGAATTGCATTGAGGTGTTTAAAATTTTATCATATAGATCAACGTGTTCAATATTAGATTAGTTAAACGACATATGGTACCCCGTGTGTGGATCGAGATCAATATTCAATTGGATTGGGTCAAACTTGGTTCAATATGGGTAGAATCGTCTCAATGGTCTAAAAGGCTCATCCAATCTAAAATGAGTTTGATCTGAGTCATTTATCCTAAACATGTGCAATCTAAGTCATTATATTGGATTGTGTCGGGCTCAGATCAAGCATTCCAGCCTATAACAAAGTGCAATGTGGATTGTACATTTGAAGCGGCAGACCCTTAATCAAGCAATGTAATAAAGACTTGTCACCCCTTAATATTGTCAAGACCCCACCCTAGGTGAATGATGAATCCAAGCATGTGTCTTCCCATGTCCACCTCCAAAGGGTTGTTGACTAACATCAAATGTATATCTACTCAAATGGGAGTCATTGACCATTAAATAAACCATTAACTACAAACCACAAATGCAAACCCAGAGGCATGAAAACCAATGAATAACAATCCACAAATGATCATATCAAATACACCAAGATAGATGTAAAACATTACAATAACAAGTAAAACATTACAACAATACATTGCAGAAAACTACAAGTAACATAACAACCGCAAAACTCAAGGCAAAGGTATCCCCCATGAACAAAAAAGGAAACAACGTAAGAATACCCATGCGTCATTGACGCACCTTTGATTATGACATGTGTATCATGCCAAAAGATCTTTGTAAACATATAAATAAGAGTGCATGAATGTGCATGTAGAAGTTAGTACAAACATACTCAGTATGATCATTCCTAAATAGACTTCAATGTCATTAATGTGAACAAATCATTTTAACGTAATAATAACGTGCAAACATACGAATCAAGAAATTAATTTTTCACCAAATGTAAGATCTTCCACCCTTAAAGTTGCCTTGTATCATGTCACAAGAACACTTACCAAAAATACATGATATATACACATATATATATAGGGCAATACACACTATCATACTTGCAACATCAAAAGGGATCCCACGTACCAACTCCCATCGACCAATAACTCACAACACAAGGTCCAACTTTTTGTCATCAAAACCTAAAACCACATGACAAGAGAGGAAACAATTTCCACTTTGTCGATCATCAAATAGTTTACTCACTAGATGTCAGGTTGCACTCAACCTTATATCTTGGATGGTTTCTGAAAGGGATGTATCATGAATCTTATGCATTATACCGTACGACACGCGGTGGTTGAATTGCATGTCTTACATAAACCATATCACACTACACAATATAATGTTATGCGTTATGATTAGTAATATGAAATGTTGTATCTGATAATCCTCATTGTTCCATGATGTTATAATTTAATTTGGTTATCACATCACTACATGGAGTGTTTAAAGAAGTGCAAAGGCGTTTCATTTGTCATTGAAATATTCAATGGTGAAATAACTCTTGGATTACATCGATAGTACGTTATCAATGTTCTAACATGTATTCTCCGAGCATCTAGGAAGTGCATTATCCTCTAAAGCCTTTTTCATTTAACAAATTAAGGTTATGTAAAGGGGCTCAAGCATCACCGAAACATAAAACCCTATTAAGTATGACACCTCCTGGCCAAAGCACATCTCTATATTCTCATTCACACTTGAAGTGATATATGTAGTAACCCATGTCTTAGTGATTTAATTAAATGTGTCGTTGTGGAATTAATTTTGTGAATTCAAGTAGTGAAACATAGTCTGATTTAAATTTTCAGATTGGGATGAGAGAGAGATCACTCTTAGTGTTTTTACGAAGCTTAAAGTAATCATTTTAGGATAATAAGAAAGTTATTGGAACTTGGGAGAAGAAATTGAAGAGTTTGGAGGTAGAAAAATTCACGGGGGTGAGGCCATCAGACTTCTGATAAAGGATGCCATAAACCCAATTGACCAACTAGTGGCAGTGTCCCCATTGGATTTCCATCGAAATCCTGATGAGCTTCCACCAAACCTTTACCAAGCCATTGAAATTTTTGGCAGTGAGGCGACAAGGATTTTTGTAACGCCCTGACCCCTCTAAACTGAAGTCGGTGCATTACTTGTTATATTGACATGATTAGAAGGAATGAAAATCCCGAAAAAACGATCAATTTAGTAGTCTTGAAGAAACTAGATACATAGATGAAACTCAAATTACATTGGAAAATGTTACAAAAAATGATACATAACAAAAACTAAAGACTGCATCTACAAGAACTTAATAAATGATCTCCTCTTCATCACCTACTGAAAGTAAACAATGAAAGGGGTGAGTTCAAACACTAAGTAAGGGTTACAAATGACAGAAACATGAATCAATAATAACTGAATTGTAAACAATATGACACAATCAATACGAAATGGTGAATAAATGAAAAACTCACGCCATTAATAAACTGAGAATGAAACTGCATCCATAGATTTTGTCACAGTGAAAACCTCATGGATAGTAATAACTAATAATGAATAAAGAGAATTATTATTAATTGGAAATCATGTATCTAGAACATGATACCATAATACCATAAAAATGGTTTAGTTCTATGGGTAGAAACCCGTCTGATTTTTGAAAACAAACTCGAAGGGTTTGTCGTCAACTGATTTGTCTCACGAGACCTACCGATGCATCAAGGGGCTGTAGCGGGCCCCACCCACCTCTGCATCTAAATAATTCTCTATACATAGATTCAACATAAGATCAATATGAATTTAAATTATCCGTATATAATAGAGGATACAAATTCATCAATATTTCCACAGTCAAAACAACATTCAAAATAAATACCGTATGCAAAGTGGTATACGGATTAGACAACAATCATATCCATGATATGAGAATATGGAAATTTAAATGGAATATAATTTCAATTGAAAATTGATCTCAAATGGACAGTAGGTACACCACATAATAAAGAGTAGGTGCACAATACTAAACAAGTCACAATGAAGTAAAAATTGAGACAAAACTCGTTACCACGTTGTAATCAATTGAGTCGTATGACCAAAAGTTAATAACCACCAAATAAATCACAGAATACCATGAATATAAAGTGAATCATGATAATATATATCAAATGGTAGTACACCTATACCACATAAAAGAAATAAGAGGCGAACAATGGAAATCCCACAGAATTGAAAGTGAGATAAGAAAACCCCTTACCATCATTTCAGCATGGTAACGAGTGTTATTGCGAGGGATTAATGAGAGGTAAAGGGGTATCCCATTATTTATATGTCACAAGGTCAATATGAGGGAGGTGAAAAAACATACCCCATCATTATGAATTAAAAATAAAATGGCACAACATAGGGGAGATTCTTAAACAAAAGTGAGAAAGAGGATCCCTTACCTTACGCTCGAAGGTGTTCTTCTTTATTCTTAACGACCTGAATAATCAAATTTAGCTTCATTAATTAATAATTACAGAACCTCATAAACATTTAATTGATATGGTATAACCTTATTAAGTTTATTAATGGCCTTTTTGATGGGTTTAAGAGATTCAATTTTATTGTTTTGGAAGCATTTTCTTACTTGGTTTCATGATTTGTTTACTTGTATTCATGAATTGAAGTTCATTTGAAATGTGGTTAAACATCCAGAATTATTAATATATATTATTAAAGACATTATAGATATATAAACGATCTTATAATGATTCTGGTTATATACCATGAGGATGACTCGTTCGATGAGTTAAAAATAAACGCTTGGATTTGGCTTGACGGTTTTGTGCACAATAAACTTGTTTTGTATTATTATTCTATATTATGAATGTGTAAGGATTCAAGAACATTAATCAAGATAAAATAAATATATTATTACCTGTTTCAACCATTTAAAAGGTTTCATGACCAGTATTGAAGATAGTAATGCAAATTGAAAATTCGTCTTCCTTGAGTGTGATAAATTAACACATCTCGGACGGTGCTTGCATTTATTGTATAAAAGGAGGGGGAAGAGATATTATGATGAAATATTTAATTATCACAATGAAAATATAGTACATGTAAGTTACTATAATTATCATTGAATTTGGATGAGTGGAGGTGAGAAGGGAGAAACAAAATAATGAAACTTTGTAAAAGAAATTGAAAGAAAAGAAAAGAAAGGTTCACCTCTTGAGTGCTCCTCCTTGAGAATATCCTTAAAGCCTTTGTTTTTGGCCATATGGTTAGACCAGAAGGTTTGAACATGGGGGATGAGCTTGAGGAGAGATTTTGGAAGAATATTGGCAAGGCACAAGGCTTGAGAGTAGTGAAGAGAAGAGGGAGTGGGGGGGGGGGGGGGGTTATAGTGGAGGAGAGGAGGGTTTTCATAATTTTTTAATCATTAGTTTATTATTTCTTCGCAAGACAAGGAATAGTAAGTATTACATGACCAAGAACAATTATAAATTCATGTGACTTCGAACCAATTGGGATTACATCAGCAGATCATGATCAACGACTCAATAAATCCCTCATTTAGCATTTATCGCAAATTATCATATTTTACTATTCATAAAAAATTTAAGTATTTCAGAAAAATCCAAAAAAATCACCCTAACCATTTTTTGATGTATAGAATCAAAAAATGAAGTCCATTTTTCAAAAATAATTTTCTAAATATGATTATTTTAATATTTAATTAAAATCATTATTTAATTGAAAAATATAAACACTTAAATTATTCATCTTCATTTTTAAGGTGCCTAAATTTATTTATACATTCATGGGTGTGGATACCATTCATAAGAGTCATATTACTATTCATAAGGATAAGTTACTATTAATAAGGGTAGGTTGCTATTCATAAGGGTATGTTGTTATTCACCAAAAATCAAGTTAATTCTATCAGACTCTAAATATCATCATAAACACAACCATGTTTGTCAAATTTTCAAAATTCAAAACACACAAGTAGAAAATTTAATTTCAATGTCTAGGATATGACTATCTTTTAAATAACCAAGTATTATTTAAAAGAAACTCATTGCTTTATAAAATACAGGCTATGACTTGAATGTATTTAAGAGAAACATACCATAAAATGTTTGGGGTGTTATATTATTCCCTCCTTCAGAAATTTCGTCATCAAATTTTTATGTAAAAAGCCCACCAAAAAGATGTGGGTGGTTCTTCTTCATAACATCCTCAGGTTCCCATGTTGCTTCCTCCATATTTTGGTTTCTCCAAAGAACCTTTACTAGATGATTCATCCTATTTCTCAATACCTACTCCCTTGTGTCAAGGATCCCTATAGACTCTTCACAATATGAAAAATCAGGTTCCAGTTCTATTTCTTTATAGGTGAGTACATGCATTGGGTCTGACATGTATTTCTTCAATAATGAAACATGGAATACATCATGGACTTTGGAGAGACTAGGCGACATTGCTAAATGGTAAGCTACAACTCATATTCTTTCCAAAATTTCAAATGGTCCGATGTACCTGGGGCTCAGTTTCCCTTTCTTACCAAACCTTAAGACACCCTTCCATGAAGATACTTTTAGAAAGACATGATCTCCCACTTGGAATTCCAAATCCTTTCTTTGGTTTCCAATATAACTCTTCTGCCTACTTTAATATGGGCTTGGATTGTCTTCACCTTTGTCGTGGTCTCTTCAATAAGTTCTCAACCTATAAGTTTTCTCTCACCAACTTCGTCAAAACAAGTTGGAGTTCGAAATCTCTTTCCATATAATGTTTTATATGGATCCATTTGAATACTATAATGGAAACTATTTTTGTATGCAAATTTCACTAAAGGAAAGTATTGATCCCACATACCTTGGAAGTCAAGAGAGCATGACCTCAACATGTCTTCTAGAGTTTGAATAGTCTTTTCTGACTGTCTGTCAGTTTGAGGGTGATAAGTAGTACTCATACGAAGCTCAGTATCCAAAGCCTTCTGAATACTTTTCTAGAATTTTGATGGAAAATGAGGATCTCGATCAGACACAATCGATAGAGGTGCACCATGAAGTCTTACAACTTCATTAATATAAAGTATTGTCAGGTGCTCAAGTGGTAAATCCTCTCTTATAGGAAGGAAATGTGTTTATTTTGTGAGATGATCAACAATTACCCATATTGCATCATTATTTCTAGGTGTCCTCGGTAGTCTGATGATAAAATCCATCGTAATGTTATCCCACTTCCACATAGGAATAGGTAGAGGATGCATTACTCATTTGGGACGTTGTCTCTCTGCCTTCACTTGTTGACAAACAATACACCTTGACATGTAGTCAGCAATTTCCCGCTTCATATTATCCCACCAAAAAAATTCCTTCAGATCTCTATACATATTGAAGCTACCTGGGTGCATATAGAAATTTGAGCTACGAGTGTCGTCTAATAGTTCCCTTTTTAGCTAAGGTACTAATGAAATGCATAACCACTTCCCACATTTCAGAACTCCTTCCTCATACACGAAGTCTGCCAATCTCTCATCCTATACAATATTAATTTTCTTGTACAGATTCTCATCATTATATTGAGAGCCTTTTATCTTCTCTAGTAAAGATGGTTTAAAAATCATTTGAAAGAAGAAAGACGTTTCCCCTTCCTTAACAATTCCCATATTCATCTGTAGTAGATCCATGAATATAGAATATCTCTCAATCCTCATTTGAGTCAGAAGTCCATGATCTTTCCTGCTTAATGCATCTTCCACCTTATTTACCTTTCCTGGGTGGTAGTGTATTGATCAATTGTAATCTTTGAGTAATTCGAGCCATATCCTTTGCCTCATGTTGAGTTATTTTTGTGTGAAAATGTATTTCAAAACACTGCTGGAATTTTTACACTTTACCAACAGTTCAAAACCGTTGGTAAAGGCCTGGAAACCATTGGTATATAGTATACCAACGGTTCCCTCAACTGTGTCTAAGTAAGCCGTGACAATAGGCCTATACCAACGGTTTTGTGAAAACCGTTGGTATAGGTGTCAAAATAGAAGGTATACCAATGGTTTGCTACAAACCGTTGGCAAATGCGTGTTAAATATAACATATACCAACAGTTTGTGAAACCATTGGTATATGTGTGTTACACTTATACCAACGGTTACAACCATTGGTATGTAAGGGATATGGAAAGCCATAAGGATATACCAACGATTTTGTTATGACCGTTGGTATAGGTTTATACTAACGGTTATAACAAAACCGTTGGTATAGTTATATTATAGCATCTATACCAATGGTTTTACAAACTGTTGGTATACATTTGCTCAACTCCACAACAGCAGGCCCCTCTCCCCTCTCCAGACCTGCAACAACACAGCTCCATAGCAACACAACAACACACGTCCCCATCTCCAGACCTGCAAAAACACCAATACAAAACCCCCATCCAAAGTATTCAAAATTTAGAATCCATTCCAGAATTTAGAAATTTAGAAATTTAGAAATTCAAATGCAATAACACCCATAAGAGAAAAATCCTATATGTTATAGGAAATGCAATAACACCCATAAGAGTATTCCAAATTTAGAATCCATTCCTCACTCAAACCACAACACCAACACACATAAGAGTATTCAAAATTTAGAATTCATTCCTCACTCAAACCACAACACCAATACACACAAGAGAAAAAACCTACATGTTATAGGAAGCACATAGGATGTTTAGTCATGGTCTTGGGTTCAGTATCTTAAAACCAACAGAAAAACCTGGGTAGAGTGGACAAGGATCATGATACCCATAAGATACACAATGGTAGTGGTCATGTGCTTAAACTTAGGATGAGTTATAGGAAGCACATGGGATGTTTATATTCCTCTAATCATTATGTATCCATGTATAAATGGTTCCTAGTGTGTTAGTGGGAAACATTGGCCAATCTCGACATATGAGATGGGTTACCAGAATAGCCTACATGTTTTTCATAGACTCTTCAATTATAATAAGGGGGTATGTGGCTAATTGTAATTTGCTCTCCTGGGTGTAATGTGAGATGAATCACCATCTTGGGTAGTGGGTATGGATATTCAATTAAGTCTTTGGTATTGGGTTCTGAAAGGGACTTTGGTTTGGTTCTAGAACCCACTGTTTGAGGATGGGATTGAGGTGATCCATGGGGCTATGGTGTCACCATATGTATTCCTCACCATTGGGGTATTTTTACGAGACTTTGAAACTTATTTTTCAAGAATCTATGTGTATCCTTGTTGACCAATTTGTTATATGGTATGCTTGAGTGTTCATAGGTTTCATATGAAATCACTATATGATATTTATTTGTTGTATGTTACTGTATAGAATGAACGACCCATGATTGAGAATTAGAACATGAGTGTTGGTGCATGTTCATGATGGGATGTCGAGACTCATTCCTAATATAATTCATGTTTCTCTATATATATTATAACCCATTGTGTTTCGGGGGGGCTGTCCGGGGGGTGGGGGGCTGTCTGGGGGGTGGGGGGCCGTCCGGGGTGAGGGGGGATGTCCGGGGGGTTGGGGGGCTGTCAGGGGGGTGGGGGCCATCCGGGGTGAGGGGGCTGTCCGGGGGGTTGGGGGGCTGTCAGGGGGTGGGGGGTCGTCCGGCGTGGGGGGGGGGGATGTCCGGTGGGCGGGGGGGGGGGGGGGGGCTGTCCGGTGGGTGGTGGGCTGTTCGGGGTGGGGGGTGGTCTGGGGGGTGCACGGGGCTATCTGGGGGTGAGGGGGGCTGTCCGGGGTGGGGGGGCTGTCTGGAGTGCGTTTTCGGCCACCGTGGTCACATGACACCTCTGATTGATGTGTCTTCTAGCCGTTCATTTCACAGTTAACCCACTCTTTGTTGTCGTCCGATTTCATGCTATTCCGAGGCCATTCAGCCGATTTTGACCACTCCACGCACGCTTTTCAAGCGTGCCAAACACCTAAAAAACACATATTCTACCATGTCGCGCAAATCACGCATCCGAATGACGTGTATTCTTTTCGTACACCTCAAGAATAACAATTATGGTGTTTTCATGTGATTTAAATTCATTCTGATGTCGTTCGATATGTATTTGACCGTAAAACGCATGTTTTGGTCATTTACGACACACATAGTGTGTTTTCGGCCACCGCGGTCACACGAAACCTCCTATTGACGTGATTTCTACTCGACCATTTTACAATTCACCCACCCTTTGCTGTCGTCCGATTTTATGTCATTCTGAGGTCGTTCGGCTGGGTTTAACCACCCCACGCACGCTTTTCAAGCGCACTAAACACCTAAAAAACACATATTCAGCCATCTCGTGCAAACCGCGCGTCCAAATGACGTGTCGTATCCTCATACACCTCACGAATAATAATTAGGGTGTTTTCGTGTGATTTCAAGTCACTCCGATGTCATTCGGTATGCATTTGACCGTTAAACACATGTTTTGGCCATTTACGACACACGAAGTGCGTTTTCGGCCACCGTGGTGACACGACACCTTCGATTGATGTGTCGTATGGCTGAACATTTCACAATTCACCTACCTTTTCTTATCGTCTAATTTTATGTCATTCTGAGGCCGTTCGACCGATTTTGACCACCCCACACACGCTTTTCAAGTACGCCAAACACCTAAAAAACACATATTCAGTCGTGTCGTGAAAACCACGCATATGAATGATGTGTCGTCTTCTATTACACCTCATGAATAAAAGTTAGGGTGTTTTTGTGTGATTTCAAGTCATTCTGATGTCGTTTAGTAAGCATTTGACCATTAAACGCATGTTTTGGCCATTTACGACACACAGAGTGCGTTTTTGGCCACCGCAGTCACACGACACCTCTGATTGACGTGTCATCTGGCCGACCATTTCAAAGTTCACCCACACTTTTTTCATCCGATTTCATGGCATTCCGAGTTCGTTCGGCTGGTTTTGACCACCCCACGCACGCTTTTCAAGCGCGCCAAACACCTAAAAAACACAGATTCAGTCGTGCTGCGCAAACTGCACGTCTGAATGACGTGTCATCTTTTATTACATCTCAAAAATAATAATTAGGGTGTTTTGTGTGATTTCAAGTCATTCCGATGTCGTTGGGTATGTATTTGACCGCAAAACACATGTTTTGGCCATTTACGACACGCAGAGTGCGTTTTCGGCCACCGTGGTCACACGACACCTCCGATTGACGTGTCATCTGGCCGACCATTTTACAATTCACCCACCCTTTTTTGTCGTATGATTTCATGGAATTACGAGGTCGTTCGACCAGTTTTGACCACCCCACGCACGTTTTTCAAGTGCGCCAAACACCTAAAAAACACATATTCAGTCGTTCCGTGCAAACCGCGCATCTGAATGACATGTCGTCTCCTCATAAACCTCAAGAATAATAATTAGGGTGTTTTCATGTGATTTCAAGTCATTTCGATGTTGTTCGGTATGCATTTGATCGTTAAACACATGTTTTGGCCATTTACGACACGCAGAGTGAATTTTCGAACACCGTGGTCACACGACACCTCCGATTGATGTGTCGTATGACCGACCATTTCACAATTCAACTACCCTTTATTTTTGTCTGATTTCATGGAATTCCGAGGTCATTTGACCGGTTTTGACCACCCCACGCATGCTTTTCAAGCGCGTCAAACACCTAAAAAACACATATTCAGTCGTGTCATGCAAACCACGCATCCGAATGACATGTCGTCTCCTTTTACATCTCACAAATAAAAAT
Source organism: Viscum album (assembly GCA_963277665.1). NCBI lineage: Eukaryota > Viridiplantae > Streptophyta > Magnoliopsida > Santalales > Viscaceae > Viscum > Viscum album. The sequence continues at coordinate 2,126,810,619 of OY728130.1, read as the reverse complement.
TAGGGTGTTTCTGTGTGATTTCAAGTCATTCCGATGTCGTTCGGTATGCATTTGACCGTTAAACGCATGTTTTGGCTATTTACGACACGCGGAGTGCGTTTTCGGCCACCTCGGTCACACGACACCTCTGATTGACGTGCCGTCTAACCGACCATTTCAAAGTTCACCCACCCTTTGTTTTCGTCTAATTTCATGGCATTCCGAGGTCGTTTGGCTGGTTTTGACCACCCCACGCACGCTTTTCAAGCACGCCAAACACCTAAAAACACATATTCAGTCGTGCCGCACAAACCGCATGTCCGAATGACGTGTCGTCTTTTTTTACACCTCACGAATAATAATTAGGGTGTTTTCATGTGATTTCAAGTCATTATGATGTCGTTGGGTATGTATTTGACCGTAAAACACATGTTTTGACCATTTACGACATGCAAAGTGTGTTTTCGGCCACCGCGGTCACACGACACCTCAGATTGACGTGTCGTCTGACCGACCATTTCAAAATTTACCCACCCTTTGTTGTTGTCTGATTTCATGGCATTCCGAGGTCGTTCGGCTGGTTTTGACCACCTCACGCACGCTTTTCAAGCACGCCAAACACCTAAAAAACACATATTCAGTCATGTCATGAAAACCGCGCGTCCGAATGATGTGTCGTCTCCTCGTACACCTTATGAATAAAAATTAGGATGTTTTTGTGTGATTTCAAGTCATTCTGATGTCGTTCAGCATGCATTTGACCGTTAAACGCATGTTTTGGCTATTTACGACACGCGGAGTGCGTTTTCGGCCACCGCGGTCACACAACACCTCTAATTGAAATTTTGTATGGACGAACATTTCATAATTCACCTACCCTTTCTTGTCGTCTGATTTCATGGCATTCTGAGGTCGTTCGGCCGATTTTGACCACCCCACGCACACTTTTCAAGCGCGTCAAACACCTAAAAAACACATATTCAGTCGTGCCACGCAAACTGCGAATCCGAATGACGTGTAGTCTCCTTGTACACCTCAAGAATAAAAATTAGGGTGTTTTTGTGTTATTTCAAGTCATTCCAATGTCGTTCGGTATGCATTTGACCGTTAAACGCATGTTTTGGCCATTTACGACACACGAAGTGCGTTTTCGGCCCCCGCGGTCACACGACACCTCTGATTGACGTGTCGTCTAGACGACCATTTCACAATTCACTCACCCTTTGTTTTCGTCTGATTTTATGGCATTATGAGGTCATTAAGATGGTTTTGACCACCCCACGCACGCTTTTCAAGCGCGCCAAACACCTAAAAAACACATATTCAGTCGTGTCGCGCAAACCACACGTCTAAATGATGTGTCGTCTTTTTGTACACCTCATGAATAATAATTGGGGTGTTTTTTTGTGATTTCAAGTCATTCTGATGTCTTTGGGTATGTATTTGACCGTAAAACACATGTTTTGGCCATTTACGACACGCAGAGTGCGTTTTCAGCCACCACGGGCACACAACACCTCCGATTAACGTTTTGTCTGGCCGAACATTTCACAATTCACCCAAACTTTGTTGTCGTCTGATTTAATGGCATTTCGAGGTCGTTCGTCTGGTTTTGACCACCCCACACATGCTTTTCAAACGCGCTAAACACCTAAAAAACACATATCCAGTCGTGCCGCGCAAATCACACGTACGAATGACGTGTTGTATCTTCATACACCTCAGGAATAAAAATTAGGATATTTTTGTGTGATTTAAAGTTATTATGATGTTGTTCAGCATGCATTTGACCGTTAAATGCATGTTTTGTCCATTTACGACACGTAAAGTGCATTTTTGGCCACTACGGTCACATGACACCTCCGATTGATGTGACGTCTATCCGACCATTTCAAAATTCACCCACCCTTTTTTTAGTCTAATTTCATGGAATTCTGAGGTCATTCGTCTAGTTTTAACCACCCCACACACGCTTTTCAAGCGCGCCAAACACCTAAAAAATGCATATTCAGCTATGCCGCACAAACCGTGCATCCGAATGATGTGTCGTATCCTCGTACACCTCATGAATGACCCATGGATCATTGTGTTAAAGTATCAAGACAATCCAAATACGTTTGGTCATTTTTCTGTATTCCAGTTGTTTTTACTTAAAATGGTGTCCATTTTAAACAAAAGAGAGACATTTAGAGTGATATCAGCCACACCGTGCCTTGGATTGAGGCAGGGTTGTCTTGTACACATCTCAAATGACCATTAGATCATTTTTCTAAAGTATCAACATAATCCAAATACGTTTGGTCTGTTTTTCATATGTTAGTTGTTGTTTTTACTTAAAATGTTGTCCATTTCAAATCAAAGTGAGACACTTTGAGTGATACCGGCCACACCGTGTCTCAGATTGAGGTGAAGTTGACTCATACCCATCACAAATGTCTAATTTATCATTGTTCTAAAGTATCAACACAATCCGAATGCGTTTTATCGGTTTTCCGTATGTCAGTTGTTGTTTTCATTGTTTTATCCCACATATAATGGGCTAGCTCAGGTAAAAGGTCTGGATGGCCTTGGTTGGTTTGTTGCAATTTGGTATCATTGGACTTACTCAGCTAGAAGTGTGTCAACAATGCCTATGTTGTTTTTATGTCTTGGTTAGAAAATATTAGGATCATTGGAATTTGGATAGTAGGTGTGGAAGAGGGGACTGAACAACTCACTCCCATTATTGAATCAGAGTTGCAATAGGTGATTGGAAAAATGATTACATATTCCAAGATTGAGTTTTTAGGATATTTTGAATAAATCATATGGGGGGTTTAATTTAATTGACCTATCTAGAATGTCTGAGGACTTGTTTTGTGTAAGGTCAGTTGAATAAACTTAGTGGGGAGTTTATTTAGATGGTCTTATTCCAATTAATGGGTATTTCTCTTTAATTGTATAATTCACGACTACTTTAAATTCTTTTTGTTTTAAATAATTGTTTAGAATTTTTTTTGAGTTTGATTGTTTTGGAATTATCTCTTAGGTGATTGGTTTCTGTCTTGTGTTTCACAAAGGTCTTACCTAGCTTTCATTCAATAAGATATTTAACCATCTTTTTATCATGAAACTTTACATGTGTAAAATACTTTGGAGTTTCTAAAGTTGGAGAAAGTGAAGCATACTCTTCTAGAGTTCTCCAACCACTTTGTTGATTTGGTGAATCTTGCACTAGATCTTTTCAAAAATGATTACATAAAAGCTTGTAGGATTGAGATGGGACTAAGGGACGATGTTTGGTTGATGCTAGTTCTTTTTAGCCTTCCAACCTTCCTGGAGGTATTGGATAATGTTTATTTTGCTAAAGAAGACATATTTGGAAGGATATACTTGGGAGGAGATTTAGTGGATGAAATAATTATTCAAAGTTCTTATTTTGGTTATAAAAGGAAGTAAAAAAGTGTCCAGTGTTCTACGAGACCTATTCCAGGGGCTTCTATAAAGAACCAACATGTTATTTTCTAACCGTGAGGCATAATGTTTTTCTAACCGTGAGGCATAATGTTTTTCTAACCGTGAGGCATAGTGTTTTTCTATGCCGAATAGGGTTCCGCGCTCCGAACAATCCCCAAAATCCCCATAAACCATTATAACATCATTAGGCTTCCATATTTGGTCGAAAATAAAGAGTTATACTGAATTCAAAAATATCTATACTAGAGTGAAAAACCAGGTTAAAAAATAAAAATTTATATAGAATTCAAAAATGTAATGGATCAATATGCCCCTGATCACCATCACCATCACCACTGTCATAATCAGCCTTATCCTAGCCACCATCTATGTCCTCGTCATTGCCCTCGTCATCATCCCCATGCTCATCCTCGGCCCCATCCTCTCCCTCGGCCCATCCTCTCCCTCGTCCTCATCCTAATCCTCACCCTCATCCTATTCAGCATCCTCATCATCATCAGGAACTTCATCATCCCGAACGCCACTAGATTTGCCGCCTGGTGCATTGGATAATGCACCCATCGACGACATATATGTATGACAAGCCACACTGGCCTCTGGTGGAAGTGATGAAGATAAATCTTTGATCAGTTTCATAAATTCTTTCTCCCTCATTTGAACCTGTTCTTCCAACTTTGTGACCCTTTTATCAGACTTTCTTACATGCTGCTTGACCTGTTCCAACTCGGTGGCACTAGAATGGATACCTGGAGAGGACCAATACCTCGTCGGGACTATATTCTTACCAGGTCGACAGCGTACTCAACTAGAGTTCTCATCTCCCAAAACCTGATATAAATGATCGTGTGGCCCTAAATTGTCAGGCTCCTGGGCATCAAGGGCCTCTAAAGCAGCCTATTGAAAATATTAACAGATTATTAAATTTTAAAATAGATATTAAACTTTGAAATAAACAAATTTAAAACTTATAATCTTTTCTTGTGTCGATTCATTAACCGCAGTTCCATCTTTTTTCCTTCTACTCAAGCAAAACAATTTTGCTCAAGGGATACGTCCTTTAATATTCAATTTGTGCTTCTATAATTACATTGAAATAATATAAAGTGAAAGTATAATCATATATCCAATATTCAATAAATCACATAATTTAAGTAGGAAACAATAAAAAGGGAAAGTCCTAAAGAAAAATTATAAACAACTATATCATACCAGCTGCCTCTCATGATCTGACATAGTAGTGCGCCCCAAAGTGTGGAGGTATTGATTTGAATCAATGTTTTTTTTATTTTTTTTCATAAGATTCCTAAATAATTTTTAATAATAAATAAGATAATATTAATGCAAAATATGAAAATTGTCATTTAAATACCTCAAATGGGATTAATACCTTAAATTTGGCAGTCGCCCAATGGGTAATCATTTGGCGATATTTCTCTATCGGGCAGTCATCCACGATAGGTAATATCTCCAACTCTGTGCCCACTCTATCACACCAGCCCACATACAGATCATGCTTATAAGCTCTCTAAATCTCTCCTAGCTCCTTTAAACATGTTGGTTGTGCACCTTCACCATCAGGGAAGTTAAACCAAAGCTGACACCCAATAGATTAATTCATATAAATACAAAAAATACGACATTAAATCCAATATATTTTTTACCCATATTTGTGCCCACGCATTATCCTTGACTTCGTGTGGCAGATGTCTCCAAGAGAGAGGGCTGACCGGAATGATGTCAGAGTATTTGACTAGCGTCGCCAAAAAACCCCGACATTCCTGCCCAGATTTATCAATCATCTGTCCATCATAATTTTATTTAACCATCAACTGTTTCTGGTGGTTACATACTGTACACAAGCGAGTACGCCCCCTCCCCCGCCTCCTATCAGTAGATGAATCTGTTATTAAAGAAAAAAAATATCAGTATAAGTTATAATAAAAATAAATTTTGGTATAAAAATTTGTTAGAGTTATATAAATATACCAGTGGTAGTCAGATCAATGGGCATCACTGGATGTGCAGAAGCTGAAGGAATATCCTTTACAGGTGGAGTGTCCCTCAGTGTACACTACTCATCCACATACTGTGTCGGAGCAGGAGTCGAAGAAGATGGAATATAATAGCTCAGAGATAATTAACTAGAAGTAAAAGATTATGGCACAGACTTCTGGCCAACTGGTAGTGTAAACATCAGAGGCCTAAATATTCCATGTGTCCCTAAAGACACACTAGGATCAAAATGGGGTGTAGAAGATACGTCTGTGGTAGGAGCATAGTCCAATCGGGTACGACCAGTGGATCGTCTAACTCTCGCACCACGAGCCCTCATACCACCGGCCTCAGTACCGAGACCACCAGATGATCATCTAACTCTAACACCACCCCTTCCTACCACCAGCCTCTGTACTAGGAGTAATATCAGGCTCCTCGTCAGATATCTCTCGTCTAGGGGGTGGATCCTGAAAAAAAGTTCAACACAAAATTAAACACATGATATTATAAGTTATTGAAATATATATATTTGAAATAAAATAATCACAACAAGGATGAGTGGAGGAACGCCCATCCGTGTCATGCGACGATTATTTTCTGTCATCTTTTTCCACCGCCTCTCTTCAATGGGTGTCATTTCCTGCAATGAAAACAAATACGGATGTAATTAGAAACATATAACTAATGTGTAACCCAAAAACAAAATATAGGAAAACCATTCTGATAAAAAAAACATAAAGAAACAGAAAATTTATGGTGGTTTTAAGGTAAGTACTAGGATACACACTCTGAATGAAGTAGGTGATCCAGTATATTTATATAACATTTCAATATAATGATATGATAAATTAAAGCGACAAATAAAAAAATCTAAAAGATTTTTCTATGGTTCTGGAGAAAAAATCTAAAAGGGTTTTCTGGGAATTAGTTTCATAAAGAAGGAAGAAGTACTACATGGGAGAAGGAGAGGTCCCACTGAGAGTTCCCTTTGTAGATATTTTATTCATAAAGAACATTGGAATGTACGATTAAGTATTTCTTATTTATTATGTGAAAAATAATTAGGGACCTCATACTATTTTGCAAAGTTTAAGAAGATACTCCATATGTTCTATTGTGCAAAGGATAAGTGAACAATGTGTCATTTTATATGTATAAATATTTTGATAGAAACATGATACATACTTGTTATGTAACACGCATAATGTATAAAAATGAAGATGAATAATATATTCATGTTTGAAATGATCTTAATTAAAGGAGTGATTTTCATGAAATACTATGAATAAATATTACAAAAAATTTCTTATGAGTTCATATACATGAAGCTGTAATATTTGGAGCATTGAGATTAAAAAAAGAACTATAAATCTTTAAAATTAGAACAAAAGAAAGAGACCATGCCCTTATAAATGTATATGTGTAATGAAAACATTAATTGGACAATGTGTACATTGATGAAGTGATTTGAGTACACAATTCGTGAAGGGAGTAGTGAATCATAAAATTTTCCAAAAATCCTAAAAATAGGGTAAAATGACGCGATCTTTCTAAATAGTGAAATAAATGGAGAAATGTTGAGAATAGAAGGATATCCTTAGATAATATGAGAAGAGGTTGAAGGAGTATAACCTGAATGGGGGATTTGTAGTTGATCGGATGGAAGAGGTTCACATGGCGGCTGCTTCTGGGAGTATGGAATGCGGTTCTGGAAATGGGGCGCTTCTGGGAGTCGGGGGGTTCTGTTTGAGTGAATTGGGGGGGGGGGGTTCCCAATGGTTATTAAAAACTGTTGGGAAAAGAATGGATTTCCCAACAGTTATTAAAAACCATTGGGAAAAGCATGGATTTCTCAACAGTTTCTTCAAAATGTTTGGAAATCCTTCCCTAACCACACCTTTACCAACAGTTTATTAAAACTGTTGGTAAAGGACATCTATACCAACGATTATTTTGAACCGTTGGTATAGAAGTGTTGGGAAAGGTAGCCTTTCCAGTAGTGAAATCTTGTGGTCTGTATAAATCTCACATATTTCTTCATAGAGATAATGTCTCCATATTTTCAGAGCAAATATTACGGCTGCTAACTCAAGATCACGAGTTGGACAATTTTGCTCATGAGTATTCAACTGTCTTGATGCATAAGTAATAACTTTATCGTTTTTCATAAGGACGTAACCTAATCCATTCTTTGATGCATCACTGTATATTATGAATCCAGCACTTTTAGATGGAAGAGTCAAAATTGGAGCTTTAACCAATCTTCTTTTCAATTCCTCGAAGTAGTATGTACATTATTTTGTCCACAAAACCTAAATCCTTTACGTGTGAGCTTGGTTAGCGGGTTATACAGTTGGGCAAAATTCCAAAAGAAACACCGATAGTAACCTCCTAAGACAATAAAACTGTGTACCTCAGTTATGTTTGTTGGCGTGGGCCCATAACCCATAGGTCGGAGGATCGAAACCTCCCTTTGATACCTACTGTAACGCCCCGACCCCTCTAAACTAGAGATGGTGCATTACTTGTTATATTGGCATGGTTAAAAGGAATGAAAATACCAAAGGAACGATCAATTTAGTAGTCTTGAAGAAACTAGATACATGAATGTAACTCAAATTACATTGGAAAATGTTACAAAATATGATACATAACAAAAACTAAAGACTGCATCCACAAGAACTCAATAAATGATATCCTCTTTGTCACCTGTTGAAAGTAAAAAATGAAAGGGGTGAGTTCAAATGATATGTAAGGGTTACAAATGGCAGAATCATGAATCAATAATAACTTAATTGTAAACAATTTGACATAATCAATATGGCATGGTGAATAAATGAAAAACTCAGGCCATTAATAAACTGAGAACGAAACTGCATCCATATATTTTTTCATAGTGAAAACCTCATGGATAGTAATAACTAATAATGAATAAAGAGAACTATTATTAATTGAACATAATTTATTTGACATATGATACCATAATACCATAAAAATGGTTTAGTTATATGGATAGAAACCCGTCTGATTTTTGGAAACAAACTCGAAGGGTTTATCGCCAACTAATTTGTCTCATGAAACCTACCAATGCATCGAGGGGATGTAGTGGTCTCCACCCACCTCTGAATCCAAATAATTATTTATAAATAGATTCAACATAAGATCAATACGACTTTACATTATCCATATAGAATAAAGGATACATATTCATCAATATTTCCACAGTCAAAACAACATTCAAAATAAATATCGTATGTAAAGTGGTATACGACTTAGAAAATAATCATATCCATGATATGAGAATATAGAAATTTAAATGGAATATAATTTCAATTGAAAAGTGATCTCAAATGGGTAGTAGGTACACCACATAATAAAGATTATGTGCAAAATACTAAACAAGTCAGAATGAAGTGAAAATCGAGACAAAGCTCGTTACCACGTTGTAATCAATTGAGTCGTATGAAAAAAAGTTAATAACCACCAAATGAATCACATAATACCATTAATATAAAGAGAATAGTGATAATATATATCAAATGGCAATACACCTATACCACATATAAGAAATAATAGGCAAACAATGGAAATCTCACAGAATTGAAAGTGAGATGAGAAAACCCATTACCAACATTTCGGCATGATAACAAGTGTTATTGCGCGGGCTTAATGAGAGGTAAATGGGTATCCCATTATTTATATGTCACAAGTAAAGTATGGGGGAGGTGAGAAAACATACCCCATCATTAGGAATTAAAAATAAAAGGGCACAACATAGGGGAGATTCTTAAATAAAAGTGAGAGAGAGGATCCCTTACCTTACGCTCGAAGGTGTTCTTGTTTGTTCTTAACGACCTGAATACTCAAATTTAGCTTCATTAATTAATAAGTACATAACCTCATAAACATTTAATTGATATGGTATAACCTTATTAAGTTTATTAATGGGATTTTTGATGGGTCTAAGAGATTCAATTTTATTGTTTTGGAAGCATTTTATTACTTGGTTTTATGATTTGTGTACTTGTATTCATGAATGGAAGTTCATTTGAAATGTGGTTAAACATACATAATTATTAATATATCTTATTAAAGAAATTATAGATATATAAATTATCTTATAATTATTCTGGTTATATACCATGAGGATGACTCATTTGATGAGTTAAAAATAAACGCTTGTATTTGGCTTGGCGGTTTTGTGCACAATAAATTTGTTTTGTATTATTATTCCATATTATGAATGTGTAAGGATTCCAGAATATTAATCAAGATAAAATATATATGTTGGTCGGAGTGGACACTCACGAGGGGGGTGAATTGAGTTCCAATTAAAATTTTCTGTTAAAAACAATTTCTAATAAAATCCCCCAATTTCAAAAACAAATTAAACTGTAGTGAATTTATATAGATTATAAAGGTTCAATTAGCTTCTCAAAGATTGATTAGTTCTCAGTTAACTTAATCTTATAATTAAATTAACTTTTGAAACTAATTTACTGATTTATAATAAATATAAACACTTGCGAATTTAATTATCAAAGTAGCTTTGAAGATAGATTATATTTCAAAGTAATAGCAGCGGAATATGAAATAAATATGTATAGTATGGATATAGAGTATAACTACAAACACAGAGAATTAACCAAGAGGTTCAGTCTCAAGCCGAGACTTAGTCCTCTCAAAAGTTTATATAAAATGATCCACACCCTGGATTGGGGTTAACAACAGTGAACACACTGTCCAGGTCACAAGACCTCTACCAAAGTTCTACGTGGGAAAACAAACAACAGCAGCCCGCTGTCCAGGTCACAAGACCTCTACCACTATCCACAGTGGGAAATGAAGTGTAAAAAGGTTTGCTGAGGATTTACAGATCCTCCAGTGAAAGTGCAGGAGTCAGTGTGTGTGTTTAATATGGCAGATAACACACACTGCTCGAAAAGTGGAATAAATAAATCACAGAGCAGAGATGTAGAGTTTAGAAATGGCTCTAGTGATTTCAGTGTAGCACTGGACTCGTTTTGGAATTAATCAGAAGTGATTCTGAGTCCTCTTCTCAATTTTGTTTGAGAAGCAGAGTGTCGTATGCTTCAGGTTCACAGGCAGTGAGATGTAGTCAATGAAGCTCTTCGATATTCTTTTGTATGCACAGAACTCTTCTTGAGTAAGCTTGATTGTATATATGATTCTGTCTTGCTTGGTTCTTCTTGTATGCACAGAACTCTTCCTGAGTAGTCGTATATCTTCAAGATCTCTGTGTGTGTTGTCTCTTTGTTGTCTCTGTTATTGTCCTATTTCTTCAGCAACGTCTTCTTGTATTTATGTCACGTGCTCCGTAGGACAGAAAAGGTTTCCTTTCCGCAGGTACGAGGTACGGTTTCCTGTCATCCGACAACCTTTATTAATTAATTGTCAGTGTATTAAAATATAACTAATATGACCATTGGTTAGAATAAATAAAGATAAAGATAAAGAAATTCAAACAGTTGTTTATGACTGTTCAAGTGATCGGTAGGTCATCAGCATTAGAGTAATGATCGGTGACTCAGATAGATCAGCATCGGTCTGTCATCTGATCAGTGAGTCATTTGCATCGGTGAGTCATTTGCATCGGTGAGTCCTTGGATCGGTGACTCTGATGGATCGGTGAGTCTGATGGATCGGTGAGTCTGATGGATCGGTGAGTCTGATGGATCGGTGACTCTGATGGATCGGTGAGTCTGATGGATCGGTGACTCTGATGGATCGGTGAGTCTGATGGATCAGTGACTCTGATAGATCGGTGAGTCTGATGGATCGGTGAGTCTGATGGATCGGTGAGTCTGATGGATCGGTGACTCTGATGGATCGGTGACTCTGATGGATCGGTGAGTCTGATGGATCGGTGAGTCTGATGGATCGGTGACTCTGATGGATCGGTGACTCTGATGGATCGGTGAGTCTGATGGATCGGTGAGTCTGATGGATCGGTGACTCTGATGGATCGGTGAGTCTGATGGATCGGTGAGTCTGATTGGACAGCATCGGTGAGTCATCTGATTGGTCAGCATCGGTGAGTCATCTGATCAGTGCGACCGTTGTCCTTTGATATTGGATCAGTGCTTCCGATGTCTGTTGAATCCAGAAGACTTCCAACATACTTTGTAAGTCAATAAGCATAGACAAAAACATGATAACAGATTCACTTACAGATTGTAGTTAAGTTTATGAGAAATCAAACCAGATTAAGCATCAATGAGTTGTGATGATTTGTGATTATTAAAACATCAGTTATAAACATGAAATCAGCAATCTTCCAGAGGGCTCAACAATCTCCCCCTTTTTGATAATCACAAATCTTCATATATATATATAAAAAATAATCAATCAATAATAAGAACATAATGAGAATAAAAGTAAAGAGATATAAATCTCCCTCTTAAAATAACATTCCCATATATATAATATTCAGATTTCTCCCCCTGAGATATTGATCTCCCTCTGAGATATTCACATCTCTCATATATATATATAGATCGTTCTCTCCCTTAGATATATATTTCCCCCATTATATATCTTTCTCCCATTATATATATCTTTCTCCCATTATATATATCTTTCTCCCATTATATATATCTTTCTCCCATTATATATATCTTTATCCCCCTATATATCTGTCGCCCATTATATATAGCTTTCTCCCCCTTTGGGATAATCAAAAAGGAGGGAAAACAGATAAGGGACAGGAGAAGCATATTGCAGAGAGTATAGAGATAAAACAAAAAGGAAAAACAAATTAGATAAAGTCACAGAAAAGGATAAGCAATACATAGATCACCCCATCAAAAACAATACATGGCTATTTGTTGGGATGCAAAGGGGCTTTCCCTTTGTCTTTTGGATCAATGGTAGGTAAGGTGAAAGGCTTGGAGGCAGGCTGTGGTTCACGGAGCTGAAGTGGCGGTAGGACAACTCTGGCAGGTGCAGGTGGAGGTGCCATAGAGTGTTGGTGAGAAGGAGCAGGAGCTGATTGAGAAGCTTTCTGAGAGACTGGTCGCAACTGAGATAGAGCTTGGGCAACAGACAGCTGATTTGGAGCTACATCAGAGGCACTGAGAGGTTCAGAAGTAGGGAGTACAATTGCAGTGGCCTGTGCATCTAAGTAAGGCTTCAACAGATGAATGAAGTCCTGAATGACTTCTGCTCCATACTTCATAGCTTTTTCAAAATTGTCCTTGTTCTCCATGAACTGTGCTAAGGTTGGGGTAAACTCTTGTAATTGGCGAACTTGAGTGTTGAAGGCCTGAGTGACTGGAGGTAATTTCAGATTCTCTACCAAGACTTTGAAGTTTGCAGCCATCTCATGTTTTGTATAAATCTTGGAAAAGTAAGTATCAACTTTTTCCTTGATCTCTTGCAGGGCTTTCTTAGCATCTGCTGAATATACTAAGGCCATCTTATGACTATTATCACAGAGCTCTTTCATCCTCCTCAAAGATTCTAAGTCAAGAATTTGTCTTACAGCAGCTAACTCTTCATGCACAACTTCTCTTAGAGCTTCTATCTCACGGGTAGTGATTTTGGTTACCTTGCATGTACTAGCTTGGCTGACTATGTGAGTTAGTTCAGCTTTCAGCTTCCTCAGGTCAGACTTTTTGAGATGTTCAATCAGATTTCTTAAAACTTCCATCATACTAGAGATGGTTGATCTGAACTCATTTGATAGAGAAACTAAGCCAATTTGGAGATCCTTCAAGGTCTGATTTAAAAAGGCTATTTGCCTGCCAATAAGGTCACCAGTATTGGCTAGGTCTGGCTTCACAGCATTTGATACTCTCTGTGAGAAGGATTCCAAAGAATTTTCAGAAACTTGTAGAGACACTTGAGTAAGAGCATTAGAAACTTCTTCTCTAACTATGGTTCTCACAGCAGTTAGCAATTCAAACTTAAACTGATAAAGATCAGCTTGACTGATTCCAGAACCAGGTAAATTAACATTGGTAGGATCAACAGTAGAAGCAGACCTTGCTTCTCGTGGGAGGTTCCTTTTCACAGTTCCAGCAGATTCTGGCATTGCTTCTTCGTCTTCAGAATATTCTAAGCCCAATACAGCATAACCAGGGTAGTCATCCCAAACAGCAGCACACAGGGTATATTTTGGTTTCTCATAGCTTGCTGTTCCACTGATTTTTGGTGAATCATCCTTGCCACTGATATGGATTTCTGGTACTGACTGAGGTTGTTCTACTTGATCTACAGCAAGACCATCCTCCGGTCTGTTAACACTATCAACAGCAGCTTCAACACCATCAGCATCATCATCATCACCATCATGATTGTCATCAGCATCATCTTGCTTATTATTACTCGGTTCAGAGGCTTCACTGTGATATTCTTCAGTATCAGAATCTTCTTCATCACCAAGAATAGGTTCTGACTCTGGTAGGGTTAAGGGTGGACTAGCAGGTCCAAATTCTATTCTTTTCTTGGGGCTAGCAGTGTCTGGATCACTCCTATCATCAAGAGAAGACACACTTCCTTCTGCAGTCGTAGCTTCTTCTTGCTCATCATCATCAGAATAAACTGGTTCCTCATCTGGTTTTAATCCAGGGTCTCTCAAATCCTTTGGCCTCTTGCCATGATCTATTGGATTGTAGGCTTCATACAATTTATCTTCATCTGCAACCCAGCACTTCTTCCATGGATTCCAATTTATTTTCATCCTCTTGCAGATCTCTTTGTTAAGACAGAAGGTGCGCTCTGTTTCAACAACTTCATCATCTTCATCAACACATTCCAGATTCTTGAGCATAGTAGATATCATTTTTGAATAAAACAAGGCAGTGACTTTCTTGGATGGTTTCAACATACCAGCTATGTGGACCATCACATATCTACACAGGTTAATCTTTTCATGGGTTTTGAGTAGAAACAACATGAAAACATCCTGATACTTTACAGCAGCAAAATCTCCTCTTCGAGGGCAAAGTTGATGCTGAATAAACTTGAAAAGAAGTCGGTACTCACCATCTAATTCTGAAGCTGTGATTCTTCGTGACTCTCTGTTTCCTGTCAGAAGCTCCAGAGCTAATTCATAAGAGAAGTAATCAGATGTTGGAGGAATATTCCCAGCATAATCCTCATACCGACCTTCATGAGGTATGTTCAGGCACTCAGCCCACTGCTTAGATGAGAAGGATATTTTCTTTCCTTTTACCACAGACGACATCCTAGCAGCTTCCACACCATCAAGAGTGATTTTCAGGTTCATGTAGAACTCATGTACTAGCTTCGGGTAATCTATTCGGGTGTTGTCCGAAAACCAGTCTATCCATCCTTGCGATTCAAGAACTTGTAGCAACAAAGACTTACTTGACAGAAGCCACGCCGAGTTGACTTCTTTTTCTACAGCAATAATCCGAGTTTCCAGGTTCGGATTTACTGAACTTTGAGTGGTACTGCTCGACTCGCCTCGAGCACGCTTTGAAGGTACAGGGCTATCTGGTCCTTTGCTTGGTCTCTTTTGCTTAGTCATTTGAAGATTTTGGAGAGGCAAGGAGTTCGAAGGTTCGAAGTAGAGGGGAAGAGAGGTTCGGCGGGAAATGAAAGGTCAAAGGTTTAGGGAAGATAAATAGCCGCGTATCATTTATTTTATCATTTAGGGTTCCCATAAAAAGTAATTTACTAATTAATAAAAAGTAATTAAAAAAAAATCGGTTTGACAGAACAGTGTGACAGATTGGTTCCACAGATCGGTTTCACAGATCAGTTTCACAGATCAGTTTCACAGATCAGTTTCACAGATCAGTTTCACAGATCAGTTTCACAGATCAGTTTCACAGATTAATCATACACAACTCTTGTTTAATAAATTTCATTCTTTCAGAGCATAAGGGCTTTGTGAAGATGTCAGCTAATTGATTTTCAGAACTAACAAATTCTATAGAAATATCACCCTTCTGGTAATGATCTCTTAGAAAGTGATGTCTGACATCAATGTGCTTAGTTCTAGAGTGAGACACAGGGTTCTTGGATAGGTTGATTGCACTAGTGTTGTCACAGTTAATTGAAACATGTTTAAAATCAAATCCATAATCCAATAAAGTGTGTTTCATCCACAGAATTTGTGCACAACAACTACCAGCAGCTATGTATTCTGCTTCGGCAGTAGACAATGCAACTGAGTTCTGTTTCTTACTACACCATGATACTAGGGATTTTCCAAGCAAATGACATGTTCCTGATGTGCTCTTCCTATCTAACTTACATCCTGCAAAGTCAGCATCTGAATAGCTAGTTAGATTAAATGATTGTCCTTTTGGATAAAACAAACCTAAATTTACAGTATACTTAAGATACTTAAAAATTCGTTTAACAGCTAGTAAGTGTGATTCTTTAGGATTAGCTTGAAATCTAGCACACATACATACACTAGACATAATATCTGGTCGACTAGTAGTAAGACAAAGTAAGCTTCCAATCATACCTCTGTAATTGGTTTGATCAACTGGTTTCCCAGTCTCATCAACATCCAATTTACAAGTAGTACTCATAGGTGTATTACTTTCCTTAATACTATCCAATCCAAAACGTTTTAAAAGATCCTTTGTATATTTACTTTGATTTAAAATAATGCCATCTTTATTTTGAAAGATTTGAAATCCAAGAAAATACTTAAGCTCTCCCATTAGGCTCATTTCAAATTCATTTTGCATAACCTTTGAAAAATCAGTACATAAGGAATTTTTAGAAGATCCAAAAATAATATCATCAACATATATTTGTACAACTAAAACATCTTTTGAAATCCTTTTTATAAAAAGAGTGGGATCAGCTACTCCTTTTGTAAATCCTTTAGAGATAAGAAAGTTTGAAAGCCTTTCATACCAAGCTCTTGGAGCTTGTTTTAAACCATATAAAGCTTTAGAAAGTTTAAAAACATGATGTGGAAAATGAGGATTTAAAAAACCAGGTGGTTGTTCTACAAAAACATTTTCAATAATAACACCATTTAAAAAAGCACTTTTGACGTCCATTTGATATAACTTGAAATTCAGATGTGATGCATATGCAAGTAAGATTCTAATAGCTTCTAATCTGGCTACAGGTGCAAAGGTTTCCTCATAGTCTATACATTCTTCTTGATTGTAACCTTGTGCAACTAGCCTAGCTTTATTTCTAACTATATTTCCAGATTCATCTACTTTATTTCTAAACACCCATTTTGTGCCTATGGTCAAAGTGTCCTTAGGTCTTTCTACTAATTTCCAGACTTTGTTTCTTTCAAACTGATTTAGTTCTTCTTGCATAGCCATTACCCAAAATTCATCATTGATAGAATCATTGATATCTTTAGGTTCTAACTGTGAAAGAAAAGCTTGATGTTCAACCTGATTTCTTAGAGAAGCTCTAGTTTGTGTTCCTCTATCTAGATTTCCTACAACAACATCTAAAGGATGGTTCTTTAGAGTCCTAGAAGGTCTTGAAAAGATAGGGCTAGAAATTTCAGATTCATCTACAGATTGAGGTTCAACAGAAGCAGGTTCTGGAGAATGTCTAGAACTGGATGCTTTTATAACAGGCTCTTTAGATTTATCATTAAGGTCCAGAATAGACAAATCTTCTTCAAGATTCTCAAGAGAGGTTTTAGGCTCATGTGGATCAGTTTCATCAAACTTGATGTGAACAGATTCTTCCACACATTTAGTTCTTTTATTGAAAACTCTATAGGCTTTACTAGAGATAGAGTAACCTAGGAAAATTCCTTCATCACTCTTGGATGCAAATTTGTCAAGATTGTCTTTAGTATTGAGAATGAAGACTTTGCAGCCAAAAACTTTGAAGTAGTTAACCTTGGGTTTCCTATGGTTCCACAACTCATAAGGAGTTTTCTTAAGAACTGGTCTGATCAAGACTCTATTAATGACATAACAAGCTGTATTTATAGCTTCAGCCCAAAAGTAAATAGGCAGTTCATATTCATTGAGCATGGTTCTAGCTATTTCTTGAAGGGTTCGGTTTCTCCTTTCTACTACACCATTCTGTTGGGCTGTCCTAGGGGCAGAAAAGTTATGAGAATAGCCATTGAGTGAGCAGTAAGATTCAAAATCTTGATTTTCAAACTCACAACCATGATCACTTCTTAGGGTCTTAATCTTGAGTCCACTAAGATTTTCTACAGACTTGGAGTATTTAACAAAGTAAGAACAAGCTTCACTTTTGTGAGCTAGAAAATATACCCAAGTATATCTAGAAAAGTCATCTACAAGAACATAAACATAGTGCTTCCCATTTAAACTAGAAACTCTTGATGGTCCAAACAAATCCATGTGAACCAATTCAAGTGGTTGAGAAGTTGAGACTTCTTTCTTTGATTTAAAAGAAACTTTGTGTTGTTTTCCCTTTTGACAGGGATTACAAACTTTGTCTGCTGGAAATTCAAGTTTGGGTAAGTCTCTAACTAAGTTCTTCCTAGAAAGTTTTCTAAGTGAGTGCACATTGCAGTGTCCTAATCTTCTGTGCCAAAGCCAAGACTCTTTATGAAAAGCATTTAAACAAGGAATGTTCTGTTTAGCTAAAGAATTCAGATTAACAGCATACACATTTTCATTTCTTAAGGCAGAAAATACCAAAACATTCTTAGAATCAAAAACTTTGCAAGAATCATTTTCAAATTTAACATGAAAACCATCATCACAGAACTGAGAAATACTTAATAAATTGTATTTAAGGCCATCAACAAATAAAACTTTAGAAATCAAAATTGAATCAGTGTTACCAATCTGGCCTAGGCCGATGATTTTTCCTTTAGAGTTATCACCAAAGGTGACATGACCTCTATCAACCTTTATTAAGCTCTTGAAGCAAGAATAATCTCCAGTCATGTGTCTTGAGAACCCACTGTCTAAATACCATATCTTCTTGTAACAGCTCTTCAAGCAGGTCTCCTACAAAACAGATTTAGATGGAAGATGATTTTGGTACCCAGATCTTCTTGGGTCCAGACAGGTTAGCCAATAATACTTTAGGTACCCATATTTGTCTAATGGGTCTCATATAACTTGTAGAAATAACATTCTTTGAAAGATAAACCTTATTAGATGAATAACTATGAATATAACTGGTTGAGGCATAAGAAGTTCCAGAATTAACTATCTTCTGTCCAGATTTAGGAATGAATCTAGTTTTGGCAACTTTTCTCTGTCCAGGTTGGTATCCTATACCAGTAGTGTATCTAGGTGCAACTTGCTTTCCTAGCATTTGTGTTAGAGTATTTTTACCATTGGTGAACTTCTCTAAGTCTTTTCTGAGTTGCTCATTTGACAGTTTCAGTTCTGTATTTTCCTTAAGTAGTTGAGCATTCTTTTCCTTTTCTATATCAAGATCAGATTTATGCTTAACACTTAAAGCATACTGTTTCTTTAGACCTTTATATTTATCTTTAAGCTCATTACATGTTTCTTCTAACATGTCACAGTATTCAAACAATTCAGATTTTGACATGTTTTCTGAGTCAGAATCTTCTCCAGAATAGTATGAATTAAAAGCAGGAGTCTCTGATGTTACCTCAGAAGTGTTTGTCATGAAACACATGTTGGCCCGATTCTTTTCAGAGTCTGAAGATTCAGCTTCACTTGTGCTGTCTTCTGAAGCACTCCAAGTAGCCTTCATGGCTTTCTTGTATTTGTTATCCTTGTATTCATATTTCCTTTTATACTTCAGCTTTGGACAGTCGGCTTTAATGCGTCCTTTTCTTTTGCACTCATAACAGACAACTTCATCAGTTCTGTCAGCCTTCTTCCAATCCTTTTTCCATTTGCCTTGTTGGTCATACTTTCCCTTGTAATTTGGTTTCCTAAAGAATTTCTTTTTCCTATAAAACTTTTTGAATCTCCTGGCTATTTGAGCCATCTCATCATCACTGTCTGAATCATTCTCACTTTCCTCACTGCTTGAACTTTCATTGATAGCTTGAAGCTTTTCCTTATCCTTATTCTTTGAGATTGTAGTCTTGAAGGAAATAGACTTCCTTTTAGGTTCATCATCTTCTTCTTTATTTACTTTAAGCTCTTCTTCATACATCATCAGCTTACCAATTAATTCCTTGATAGGCAGTGTTCCAATGTCACAGGATTCTCTAATGGAGACAGAGGTTCCTCTCCATCTTTCAGGTAGACATCTCAAAATTCTCATGATTTGTTCCTTTGCTGGAACATCCTTTCCCAGAGAAGTCATTGTGTTGACAATTTCATTGAACCTGAGATACATATCAGAAATGGGTTCATCAGGCTTCATCTTAAAATTATCATACTTAATAGTATAGGTATTCAATCTCATCTCCTTAACATTAGTTGTTCCTTCATGAGAAACAGCTAGGGTATCCCAAATTTCATATGCAGTTTTACATGCAGAAATTCTATTAAATTCTTCATCTCCTAGAGCACAGTACAGAGCATTCATAGCTTTACAATTGTTATTGTAAGCAGTCTTTGTAGGTTCATCCCAAGTAGATCTAGAAGTAGTGGGAATTTTGTATTCAGCTTCAATAGCAGTCCAAATATCAAAACCTATGCTTTCTAGATGAATTTTCATTTTCAATTTCCACTGAGCATAATTAGTTCCATTGAAGAAAGGTGGCCGGTTAGTAGCAGCACCCTCAAGTCTATTGTCCATGATATTACAAAAAGGAATTTTAAAGAGATACAAATTTAGAAATAACAGAAATTTTAAGAACTTTAAAATACAACTAAAATCACAGTTCAAAAGCATAGTACTTTTAGAAAGTATTTTCTCCCTCTGATACCAAGTGTTGGTCGGAGTGGACACTCAAGAGGGGGGTGAATTGAGTTCCAATTAAAATTTTCTGTTAAAAACAATTTCTAATAAAATCCCCCAATTTCAAAAACAAATTAAACTGTAGTGAATTTATATAGATTATAAAGGTTCAATTAGCTTCTCAAAGATTGATTAGTTCTCAGTTAACTTAATCTTATGATTAAATTAACTTTTGAAACTAATTTACTGATTTATAATAAATATAAACACTTGCGAATTTAATTATCAAAGTAGCTTTGAAGATAGATTATATTTCAAAGTAATAGCAGCGGAATATGAAATAAATATGTATAGTATGGATATAGAGTATAACTACAAACACAGAGAATTAACCAAGAGGTTCAGTCTCAAGCCGAGACTTAGTCCTCTCAAAAGTTTATATAAAATGATCCACACCCTGGATCGGGGTTAACAACAGTGAACACACTGTCAAGGTCACAAGACCTCTACCACAGTTCTACGTGGGAAAACAAACAACAGCAGCCCGCTGTCCAGGTCACAAGACCTCTACCACTATCCACAGTGGGAAATGAAGTGTAAAAAGGTTTGCTGAGGATTTACAGATCCTCCAGTGAAAGTGCAGGAGTCAGTGTGTGTGTTTAATATGGCAGATAACACACACTGCTCAAAAAGTAGAATAAATAAATCACAGAGCAGAGATGTAGAGTTTAGAAATGGCTCTAGTGATTTCAGTGTAGCACTGGACTCGTTTTGGAATTAATCAGAAGTGATTCTGAGTCCTCTTCTCGATTTTGTTTGAGAAGCAGAGTGTCGTATACTTCAGGTTCACAGGCAGTGAGATGTAGTCGATGAAGCTCTTCGATATTCTTTTGTATGCACAGAACTCTTCTTGAGTAAGCTTGATTGTATATATGATTCTGTCTTGCTTGGTTCTTCTTGTATGCACAGAACTCTTCCTGAGTAGTCGTATATCTTCAAGATCTCTGTGTGTGTTGTCTCTTTGTTGTCTCTGTTATTGTCCTATTTCTTCAGCAACGTCTTCTTGTATTTATGTCACGTGCTCCGTAGGACAGAAAAGGTTTCCTTTCCGCAGGTACGAGGTACGGTTTCCTGTCATCCGACAACCTTTATTAATTAATTGTCAGGGTATTAAAATATAACTAATATGACCATTGGTTAGAATAAATAAAGATAAAGATAAAGAAATTCAAACAGTTGTTTATGACTGTTCAAGTGATCGGTAGGTCATCAGCATTAGAGTAATGATCGGTGACTCAGATAGATCAGCATCGGTCTGTCATCTGATCAGTGAGTCATTTGCATCGGTGAGTCATTTGCATCGGTGAGTCCTTGGATCGGTGACTCTGATGGATCGGTGAGTCTGATGGATCGGTGAGTCTGATGGATCGGTGAGTCTGATGGATCGGTGACTCTGATGGATCGGTGAGTCTGATGGATCGGTGACTCTGATGGATCGGTGAGTCTGATGGATCGGTGAGTCTGATGGATCGGTGACTCTGATGGATCGGTGACTCTGATGGATCGGTGAGTCTGATGGATCGGTGACTCTGATGGATCGGTGACTCTGATGGATCGGTGAGTCTGATGGATCGGTGACTCTGATGGATCGGTGAGTCGGATTGGACAGCATCGGTGAGTCATCTGATCAGTGCGACCGTTGTCCTTTGATATTGGATCAGTGTTTCCGATGTCTGTTGAATCCAGAAGACTTCCAACATACTTTGTAAGTCAATAAGCATAGACAAAAACATGATAACAGATTCACTTACAGATTGTAGTTAAGTTTATGAGAAATCAAACCAGATTAAGCATCAATGAGTTGTGATGATTTGTGATTATTAAAACATCAGTTATAAACATGAAATCAGCAATCTTCCAGAGGGCTCAACAATATATATTATGACCTGGTTCAACCATTGAAAAGGTTTCATGACCAGTATTGAAGATAGTAATGCAAACGGAAAACTCATCTTCCTTGAGTGTGATAAATTAACACATCTCGGACGGTGTTTGCAGTTATTGTATAAAAGGAGGGGAAAAAGTAAGGGTGTAATTTTGGCCCGGCGGCCCGAAAGCCCGACAGGCCCGGCCCGAAAGCCCGAGCGGCCCGGCCCGACAAAGCCCGCATCGGGCTAGGTCGGGCTCGAGCCGTAGGTTCAGCGGGTCAGGCCTGAGCCTTTCCAAGAAGGCCCGCAGGCCAGGCCGGGCCGGCCCGAAAAAGCCCGGCCCGCTGGCCCGCGTGAAGCCTGACCCGTGCGAAGCCCGCCTGCAGTAAAAAATTTAACGGGGAACTGTAGGTAGGGGGATTCGATCCCCCTACCTTGAGTTCCCAAGGCTGCGCTTGGACCAACTGGTCCAGGCGCTGCACCTATGAAATATTCACCACCATATATATATATATATATATATATATATATATCTATATACAGATATATATCTCTATCTCTATATCTATATCTAAATATATCTATATATATATATCTGTATATATAAATATATACATACCTATATATATATATCCATATACCACTATACATCCGTATATATATATAAATATACCTATATATATACATACCTATATATATCTATATATATGTGCATATATCATTATATATTAACAAAAAATAATATTATATATATACATATAATTGTTATTATATATAATTATAATGTGTGTATAAATATATATATACAACGATATATAATTATATATATAATAGTGTATATATATAAACAAAGTCATTAATAATATATATATATTTATACACACATTAAAATTATATATAATAACAATTATATGTATATATATAATATTATTTTTTGTTAATATATAAGGATATATGCACATATTTACAGAAATACACACACACTTCGACGCACCCCCCCCACAAAATATTTTTTTTAAATGATCAAAAAATATGTTAACTTAAAAAAATCATATATTTATATATATGCATGTTATATATATTTATATTTGTATATACATATTTATATTTATGAATATATAAATTTATTTATGTGTGTGTGTGTATATAAACAAATATGTTAAAAAAATCACTCTCTTGGAACTTGCACCACAAAATCAATACTCACATATTTCCCCCACCTTGAAACTTGCAGCGTGCATGCCCTCCTCCTTCCCTAACATATTATTTTTTAAAATGGTAAAAAAATGCATGTTAAATTAAAAAAATCATATATTTATATATATGCATGTTATATTTATTTATTTATGTACACACACATATATATATATTTATTTATATATATGCATGTTATATATATTTATATATGTATATATATATATACATATTTATTTATATATATGAATATATATTTATTTATGTGTGTGTATAAAAATATGCTCAAAAAACTCACTCCCTTGGAACTTGCGCCTCAATAAAAAATACTCACATGTTTCCCTCACCTTGAAACTTGCACCACACATCCCCTCCCTAAATTGCATGTCTCCCCTCTTTGCACCACGCATGCCCCCTCCCCCAACATATAATTTTTTTTAATGGTAAAAAAATGCTTGTTAAATTAAAAAAATCATATATTTATATATATGCATGTTATATTTATTTATTTATGTACATATATATATATATATATATATTCATATATGAAGATATATATACTTATTTATTTATTTATATACATATTTATATATATTCATATATATATATATAAATATGTTAAAAAATCTCACTCTCTTGGAACTTGCACCACAAGAAAATAATCACATGTTTCCCTCACCTTGGAACTTTCACCACTCATGTCACTCCCTAAATATATCTCCTCTCTTTGCACACCACGCATGCCCCCCTCCCCCAAAATATTATTTTTTTAAAATGGTAAAAAAATGCATGATAAATTAAAAATATCATATATTTATATATATGCATGTTATATTTATTTATTTATGTACATATACATATACATACACATATATATATACATATTTATATATATTCATATATATATATATACATATTTATATATATTCATATATATATATATAAACAAATATGTTAAAAAACCTCACTCTCTTGGAACTTGCACCCAAAAAAAATACTCACATGTTTCCCTCACCTTGGAACTTTCACCACTCATGCTCCTCCCTAAATACATATATCATCTTTGCACCACGCATGCCCCCATCTCCCCCCACATATTTTTTTAAAAGGTCAAAAAATGCATGTTAAATTAAAAAAAAAAATCACCCCTAAATTTGGACCTCGGACCATGCGTGCCCCTCTCCCTCCATGATAAAAAAAACTCAAACGGTCATATGACCGTCTGAGAAGCTTAATGTATGTAAAATAATAATAACGGTCATATGGCCATATAATAATTAAAAAAATAATGTATTTTGTTCATTATAAATAGCATAAACTCTCTTTTTTTTACCATTATTATTCTAAATTGTCCTGCTCCTCTATTCATCGAACTGTTGTCCGTGTACCACCAGAGCACTACGCAAACGTCATTGCGGTGATTCATCTACATTTGCAAGTCGTGTGTGAACACAATTATCAACATTGTGTTTCCATCATACACTCCCAATACGGTATTTTATTTATTATTTTACGTTTATAATTTATTTTTTGGATGGATCCCCATCAGTCTATTGATCTCGAATCAATTGGTTCACCAAGTCTTAATATTACATCTTCATCCCATCATCCCCAAGTTGCATCGTCATCTATGTCAAAAAATCAATCTAATGTTTGGAATCACTTTGAAAAGATTAATGTCAATGAATATGATGACACAATCACATCAAAAGCAAAATGCAAATATTGTGCTAAGTTACTTAGTGGTTCATCTAATAGTGGAACTAGCCATCTTAAAAGGCATGCCAATGCACATATTAGAAGCAATCAATCAGATATTAGAACACAAATGCAATTAGGATGTAATAAATTAAGTAATTTTTCTTATGATCCTATACGTGCACAAGAGATGATAGTTGATTATATAATTAAAAAAAACATCCTTTTGATACAAGTGAATGTCCAGATTTTACTAATTTAGTTCAAGGAGCATTTACTCCTCAATATAAACCTTTTTCAAGAAACATTACTAGAAAAATAATTTTACAAAAATTTAACAATATTAAATCAGATATTACAAATATTTTTAAAGAATTAAATGGACATGTTTGTTTAACTTCTTATTTATGGACTTCTAATCAACATATGGAATATCAATGCATTACTGCTCATTTTATTGATAATGATTGGAAATTACATAAAAAAATTATTTCATTCAAATTAGTTGAATTTCCATATAGTGGTCATTCACTAGGAGTTGCATTAAGAGATCACATTTCTGAGTGGGGTTTACAGAATAAAGTATTTACAATTACGGTAGATAATGCATCCTATTATAATAACACAATGACATATCTTACATCTGCATTACAATTACCATGTGATGGAAAAATATTTCATGTTTGTTGTTGTACTCATATTTTACATTTGATTGTTAAAGATGGTTTATCAATTTATAAAGATTCTGTAGATATTATTAGAAAATGTATTAGTATTATTAATAGTTATGCTAATCGTGTACAAGTATATAGAAGAATCTATCAACAGGAAAATGTGAAAGAACGAAAACTACAATTAGATATTGAAAATAGATGGAATTCCACATATTATATGTTAAAATTATCTTTAAAACAAAGAAAAGTTATAGATGTATTTTTTCAATCTATAACAGTACGTGATGGGGTTATTATCCCTGACGAAAATTTTTGGGGTCAAGTTAAATTATATAAAGATTTTTTACATGTATTTGAAAAATCGACTCGATTGTTTTCACATATATATATTCCTACATCGCCTTTAGTTTTACATGTTTTAGCAGATATAATATCTGTTTTTATAAAATATACGTCTTATGAATACTATATACCCATTATCAATGCCATGAAAGAAAAATTTGATAAATATTTCAAGCCATTACCTATAATATTTGGAATAACAATTATATTAGATCCAAGATGTAAAGACACTGGGTTGAAAACATTTTTAGAAATTATTTTTGATAATAAATCACAATTTGATGATATATTTTATTTTTTAGAACAATTATATAATGAATATAAAGTTATTATACGTGTTGATATTAGTAGACGACCCACACAACCTACACATTATTCACATGGTAGTGGAAGTATATGGACAACTATAAAAAATAGGCGGCTTTCCGTAGTGCAAGCACATCTGAATTGCAACGGTATTTAGACTCTCCACCAATTGATAATGAAGACGATTTTGACATTTTAAATTGGTGGAAAGATTATGAATCTACATGGCCAGTACTGACACGAATTGCCCATGATGTACTTAGTGTTCCAGTTTCTTCAGTTGCATCTGAGTCTACTTTTAGTGCAGGTGGAAGAGTTATCAATGATTATCGTACACGACTTACACCAGGCATGTATGAAGCTCTTATTGTCACAAGGGATCATTTGTATGCGCAAGACCGACAACAAGAAATTTTCAATGTTGATGATGAGCTCGATATGTTGTCAAGCCCTACTGAAGACACAACATCAGAATCAGATTGATTTTTTTTTGTTTGGTGTAATGAACTTTTGTAATGTAATAAATATATAATGTATTTTTAAAAAATATATTTCACTATTTTATTTTTTTGTCGTTATACAAATAAATAATGTGATTTATTAATGTTTAACTGTTATATAATTTTTTTTATCTCAAATATTATATATGTTTGTTAAATAATGTTTAATATTTTTAGGTATGATAATGTGTGTGTGTGTCTATCTATATATATATATATATATATATATATATCCATATAATTTTTTTTTATGAAAAATGGTCAAACACCATAATATTTTTAAAAAAAATTAATTTTCGTTTAATTATTAATTTGAAAATACCTGAAATTAATTATTTTATGAAAATTTTATGATTTATAATTATTATAAATGTTATTTATTATGATTATTGATATTTATTTAAATAGAAAAGTTGCCGCAAATTCATTTTTTTAAATTGAACGTTTTCAAATAAACGTTTTAAAACATGTAAAAGGATTGACAATTAAATGAAAAACATATCAATTGTAAAATGTTAATAAAAAATATGAATTACTTTATTCTATTTATAAATAAAAAAATAAAAAAATAATATTATTCATATTTTTATTTTACTCTAGAATAAATAGAACATTTAAGGGAAATTTTATCCACTATAAATAATAAAAAGGCTAAAAAAATTATTTTACTCATAAAATTTTAAACAATCATGAAACATTTATTTAGTTAAAAAAATTACATTATAATGAATGCATTTTTTAAAATACATTATTCTATTGAAGAAACAAAGAAAATTAAAAAATAAACATTTTAAAACATGTAAGATGATTGAATCATTAAACATTTATTTAGTTAAAAAATTTACAATCTAATAAATGATTTTTTTTAAAATACACTATTATATCGAAGAAACAAATAAAATTAAAAAATAAACAAATGTTTAAATGTTTATTTTACTTTTAAGTAAATTTAAAAATTGTCAAGAAAAAATTTGTTCTATTGAAAAATAAAAAATTACAATATTTTAACATAACTTTTAAATAATTTTATAAAATAAAAAATTGTTATTCTATGAAAATAAATAATGAAATGAAAAAAGAGCAGACGTAGGAAGACATGTAATTTTGGCCTGTTGGCCCGAAAATAATTCACAATTAAATTAAAAAAAAAATTCAGTTTTTTTTTCAAAAAACATTTTCAAAAAATTTAAAAATACATTTTTAAAAAATGTTTTCAAAAGAAATTTTAAAAAACGTTTTCAAAAATTGTTTTTAAAAAACGTTTAAAAAATAATTTAAAAAAAACATTAGAAAAAATTCAAGAAAAGTTTTCATAAAATGTTTTTAATTTTTTTTAAAAACGCTTTCTAAAAATGTTTAAAAAACATTTAAAAAAACAATTAAAAAAATTAAAAAAATGTCAAAAGAAGCCCACAAGAGCCCGCCCATGGCCCGACCCGACCTGAAGGGTGGGGCCGGCCTGAGGTCGGGCTCGGGCCACCTCAAAGGGTTGTTCGGGCCGGCCCGGCCCGACCCGAATAGTGGTATGTGGCCCGATTTTTTGGAGGGGCGGCCCAGCCCGGTCCGGGCCGGGCCGAAATTACACCCCTAGGAAAAATATATTATGATGAAATATTTCATTAGAAAAATGAAAATCCAGTACATGTAAGGTACTGAAATTATCATGTAATTTGGATGAGGGGAGGTGAGAAGGGAGAACAAAAGAATGAAACTTTGTAAAAGAAATTGAAAGAAAAGAGAAGAAAGGTTCACCTCTTGAGTACTCCTCCTTGAGAATATCTTTAAGGGCTTTATTTTTGGCCTTTTGGTGAGACCATAAGGTCTTGGACGTGGGGGAGGATCTTGGGGAGAGATTTGGGTAGAATATTGGCAAGACACAAGGCTTGAGAGGAGTGAAGAGAAGAAGGAGTGAGGGGGGTTTTATAGTAGAGGAGAGGAGGGTTTTCATAATTTTTTAATCATTAGTTTATTATTTCTTCATAATACAATGAATAGTAAGTATTCCAAGACCAAGAATAGTTATAAATGCACGCATTTTACTATTCATAAAAAAATTAAGTATTTCAGAAAAATCCCAAAAAATAACCCTAACCATTTTTTGATGTTTAGAATCCAAAAATGAATTCCATTTTTCAAAAATAATTTTCTAAATATGATTATTTTAATATTTAATAAAAATCATTATTTAATCGAAAAATATAAACACTTAAATTATTCATCTTCATTTTTAAAGTGCCTAAATTTATTTATACATTCATGGGTGTTGATACCATTCATAAGAGTCATATTAATATTCATAAGGGTAAGTTACTATTTATAAGGGTAGGTTACTATTTATAAGGGCATGTTATTATTCACCAAAAATTAAGTTAATTCTATGAGACTCTAAATATCATCCTAAACACAACCATGTTTGTCAGATTTTCAAAATTCAAAAC
This sequence comes from Viscum album, assembly GCA_963277665.1. Taxonomy (NCBI): domain Eukaryota; kingdom Viridiplantae; phylum Streptophyta; class Magnoliopsida; order Santalales; family Viscaceae; genus Viscum; species Viscum album. The sequence continues at coordinate 2,126,781,352 of OY728130.1, read as the reverse complement.
ACACAAGTGGAAATTTTAATTTCAATGGATAGGATATGATTATCTTTTAAATAACCAAGTGTTGTTTCAAAGAAACTCAATGCTTTATGAAATATAGGCTATGACTTGAATGTATTTAAGAGAAACATACCATAAAATGTTTGGGGTGTTATATTATTCCCTTCGGAAATTTCATCCTCGAATTTTTATGTAAAAAACCCACCAAAAAGATGCTGGTGGTTCTTCTTCATAACATCCTCAAGTTCCCATTTTTCTTCCTCCATATTTTGGTTTCTCCAAAGAACCTTTACTAGATGAGTCGTCCGATTTCTCAATACATGCTCCCTTGTGTCAAGGATCCCGATAGGCTCTTCACAGTATGACAAATCAGGTTCCAGTTCTATTTCTTCATAGGTGAGTAAATGCATTGGTTCTGGAATTTATTTCTTTAATAATGAAACATGGAATACATCATGGACTTTGGAGAGACTTAGCGACATTACTAAAGGGTAAGCTACAGATCTGATTCTTTCCAGAATTTCAAATGGTCCGATGTACCTAGGGCTCAGTTTCCCTTTCTTACCAAACCTTATGACACCCTTCCATGGAGATACTTTTAGAAAGACATGATCTCCCACTTGGAATTCCAAATCCTTTCTCCAGTTGTCAGTATAACTCTTCTGCCTAATTTGGGATGCTTTAATATGGGCATGGATTGTCTTCACCTTTTTCATGGTATCTTCAATAAGTTCTAGGCCTATAAGTTTTCTCTCACCAAATTTGTCCCAAAAAGTTGGAGTTCGACATATCTTTCCATATATTTCTTCATATGGATCCATTTGAATACTATAATGGAAACTATTGTTATATGTAAATTCCACCAAAGGCAAGTATTGATCCCACATACCTTGGAAGTTAAGAGCGCATGAACTCAACATGTCTTCTAGAGTTTGAATAGTCCTTTGTGACTGTCCGTTAGTTTGGGGGTGATAAGAAGTACTCATACTAAGCTCAGTATTCAAAGCCTTCTGGAGACTTTTATAGAATTTTGATGTAAACATGGGATCTCGATCGGAAACAATTGATAGAGGTGCACCATGAAGTCTTACAACTTCATTAATATAAAGCCTTTCCAAGCACTCAAGTGGTAAATCCTCTCTTATAGGAAAGAAAAGTGCTGATTTTGTGAGATGATTAACAATTACCCATATTGCATCATTCTTTCTAGGTGTCCTCGGTAGTCTGGTGACAAAATCCATCGTAATTTTATCCCACTTCCACATATAAATAAGTAGAGTTCGCATCACTCCTTTGGGATGTTGTCTCTATGCCTTCACTTATTGATAAACTAGACACCTTGACACGTAGTCATCAATTTCCCACTTCATATTATCCCACCAAAAATATTCCTTCAGATCTCTATACATCTTGGTGCTACCTGAGTGCATAGAGAAATTTGATCTATGAGAATCATCTACTAGTTTTCTTTTTAGCTCAGGTACTGATGAAACACATAACCTCTTCCCAAATTTCAGAACTCCTTCCTCACACACAAAGTCTTCCAATCTCCCATACTTGACAGTATTGCTTTTTGTGTGTGCAGATTCTCATCATCAGATTGAGAGATTTTTATATTCTCTAGTAAAGATGGTTAATCAATCATTTGAAAGCGGAAATATTTCCCCCCTTCCTTAACAATTCTTATATCCATATTTAGTATATCAATGAATATAGGATCTCTCTCAATCCTCATTTGAGTCATAAGTCCATGATCTTTCTTACTTAATACATCTACCACCTTATTTACCTTTCCTGGGTGGTAGTGTATCGAACAATCGTAATCTTTGAGTAACTCGAGCCATCTCCTTTGACTCATGTTGAGTTCTTTTTTTTGTGAAAATGTATTTAAAACTCTTGCGATCCGTATAAATCTCACATCTTTATATATAGAGATAATTTCTCTATATTTTCAGAGCAAAGATTACGGTTGCTAACTCAAGATCATGAGTTGGATAATTTTTCTCATGAGTCTTCAACTGTCTTGATGCACAAGCAATAACTTTTTTTGTTTTTCATAAGGACATAACCTAGTTCATTCTTTGATGCATCGTTGTATATTACAAATCCATCACCTTTATATGGAAGAGTCAAAATTGGAGCATTGACCAATCTTCTTTTCAATTCCTAGAAGCATTATGTACATTCTTTTGTTCACACAAACTTAACTCATTTACGTGTGATCTTGGTTAGCAGGTTAGACATTCGGGAAAAATTCTGAACGAAATGCTGATAGTAACCTGATAAGCTAATAAAACTTCATACCTTGGTTATGTTTTTTGGCATGGGCCCATAACCCACAGGTCGGAGGATCAAAACCTCCCTTTGATACCAACTGTAATTCCCAGACCCCTCTAAACTGGAGTTGGTGCATTACTTGTTATATTGGCATGGTTAGAAGGAATGAAAATACCAAAGGAACGATCGATTTAGCAGTCTTGAAGAAACTAGATATATAGATGTAACTCAAATTACATTGGAAAATGTTACAAAATATGATACATAACAAAAACTAAAGACTGCATCCACAAGAACTCAATAAATGATATCCTCTTCATCACCTGTTGAAAGTAAACAATGAAAGGGGCGAGTTCAAAAGCTTTGTAAGGGTTAAAAATGGAGGAAGTATGAATCAATAATAACTGAATTGTAAATAATTTGATATAATCAACATGGCATGGTGAATAAATGAAAAACTCATGCCATTAATAAACTGAGAACGAAACTGCATCCATAGATTTTTTCATAGTGTAAACCTCATGGATAGTAATAACTGATAATGAATAAAGAGAATTCTTATTAATTGGACACCATATATCTGAAATATGATACCATAATACCGTAAAAACAGTTTAGTTCTAGGGGTAGAAACCCGTTTGTTTTTTGGAAACAAACTCAAAGGGTTTTTCACCAACTAATTTGTCTCATGAAACCTACTGATGCATCGAGGGGTTGTAGTGGTCCCCACCTGCCTCTACATCCAAATAATTTTTTATACATATATTCAACATAAGATCAATATGACTTTACATTATCCGTATATAATAGAGGATACAAATTGATCAATATTTCCACAGTCAAAACAATATTCAAAATAAATACCGTATGTAAAATGGTATATGAATTAGACAATAATCATATCCATGATATGAGAATATGGACATTTAAATGGAATATAATTTCAATTGAAAAGTGATCTCAAATGGTCACTAGTTACACCACATAAGAAAGAGTAGGTGCACAATACTAAACAAGTCACAATGAAGTGAAAATTGAGACAAAGCTCGTTACCACGTTGTAATCAGGTGAGTCGTATGACCAAAAGTTAATAAAAACCAAATGAATCACAGAATACCAGGAATATAAAGAGAATCATGATAATATATATCAAATTGAATTATACCTATACCACATATAAGAAATAAGAGGCGAACAATTAAAATCCCACAGAATTGAAAGTGAGATGAGAAAACCCCTTACCAACCTTTCAGCATGGTAATGAGTGTTATTGCGAGGTCTTAATGAGAGGTAAAGGGGTAACCCATTATTTATATGTCACAAGTTAAGTATGGGGTAGGTGAAAAAACATACCCCATAATTATGAATTAAAAATAAAAGGGCACAACATAGGGGATATTCTTAAACAAAAGTGAGAGAGAGGATCCCTTACCTTACGCTTGAAGGTGTTCTTGTTTGTTCTTAACAACCTGAATAATCAAATTTATATTCATTAATTAATAATTAAAAAACCTTATAAACATTTAATTTATATGGTATAACCATATTAAGTTTATTAATGGCCTTTTTGATGGGTTTAAGATATTCAATTTTATTGTTTTGGAAGCATTTTCTTACTTGGTTTCATGATTTGTGTACTTGTATTCATGAATGGAAGTTCATTTGAAATGTGGTTAAATATACAGAATTATTAATATATCTTATTAAATACATTATATATATATAAATTATCTTATAATTATTATGTTTATATACCATAAGGATGACTCATTCGATGAGTTAAAAATAAACGCTTGGATTTGGCTTGGCGGTTTTGTGCACAATAAATTTGTTTTGTATTATTATTCCATATTATGAATGTGTAAGGATTCCAAAACATTAATCAAGATAAAATAAATATATTATGACCTGGTTTAACAATATAAATGGTTTCATGACCAGTATTGAAGATAGTAATTCAAATTGAAAAACCATCTTCCTTGAGTGTGATAAATTAACACATCTCGGACGGTGTTTGCATTTATTGTATAAAAGGAGGGGAAAAAGATATTATGATGAAATATTTCATTAGCACAATAAAAATAAAGTACATGTAAGGTAATGGAATTATCATATAATTTCGATGAGGGGAGGTGATAAGGGAGAACAAAAGAATGGAACTTTGTAAAAGAAATTGAAAGAAAAGAGAAGAAAGGTTCACCTCTTGAGTACTTCTCCTTGAGAATATTATTAAGGTATTTGTTTTTGGCATTTTGGTGAGACCAAAAGTTCTTGAATGTGGGGGAGGAGCTTGGGGAGAGATTTCTACAAATATTTTAAAGGCACAAGTCTTGAGAAAAGTGAAGAGAAGAGGGTGTGAGCTGGGGGGGGGGGTTATAGTGGAGGAGAGGAGGGTTTTCATATTTTTTTAATCATTAGTTTATTATTTATTCATAAGACAAGGAATAGTATGTATTACATGACCAAGAAAAATAATAAATGCATGTGACTTCGAACCAATTGGGATTATATCACCAGATCATCATCAATGACTCAATAAATCCCTTATTTAGCATTTATCGTAAATTATCGCATTTTACTATTCATAAAAAATTTAAGTATTTCAGAAAAATCCCAAAAATTTTCCCTAACCATTTTTTGTCGTGTAGAATCCAAAAATTAAGTCCATTTTTTAAAAATAATTTTCTAAATATGATTATTTTAATATTTAATTAAAATCATTATTTAATCGAAAAATATAAACACTTAAATTATTCATCTTCATTTTTAAGGTGACTAAATTTATTTATATATTCATGGGTGTGGATACCATTCATAAGAGTCATATTACTATTCATAAGGGTAAGTTACTATTCATAAGGGTAGTTTACTATTCATAAGGGTATGTTACTATTCACCAAAAATTAAGTTAATTCTATGAAACTCTAAATATCATCCTAAACACAACCATGTATGTCGGATTTTCAAAATTCAAAACACACAAGTGGAAATTTTTATTTCAATGGCTAGGATATGAATATATTTTAAATAACGAAGTTGCATTTCAAAGGAACTCAGTACTTTATGAAATATAGGCTATGACTCGAATGTATTTAAGAGAAACATACCATAAAATGTTTGGGGTGTTATATTATTCCCTCCTTCAAAAATTTCGTCCATGAAATTTTATGTAAAAATCCCACCAAAAAGAAGTGGGTGGTTTTTTTTCATGACATCCTTAGGTTACCATGTTTCTTCCTCCATATTTTGGTTTCTCCAAAGAACCTTTACTAGACAAGTCGTCCGATTTCTCAATAACTTCTCCCTTGTGTCAAGGATCCCAATAGGCCCTTCACACTATGACAAATCAGGTTCCAGTTATATTTTTTCATAGGTGAGTACATGCATTGGGTCTAGCATGTATTTATTCAATAATGAAACATGGAATACATCATGGATTTTGGAGAGACTAGGCGGCATTGCTAAACAGTAAGCTACAGCTCTGATTCTTTCCAGAATTTCAAATGGTTTGATGTACCTGGGGCTCAGTTTCCCTTTCTTACCAAACCTTAAGACACCCTTCCATGGAGATACTTTTAGAAATACATGATCTCCCACTTGGAATTCCAAATCCTTTATTCGGTTGTCAGCATAACTCTTCTACCTACTTTGGGCTTCTTTAATGTAGGCTTGGATTTTCTTCACCTTTGCCATGGTCTCTTCAATAAGTTCTTGGCCTATAAGTTTCCTCTCAGCAACTTTATCCCAACAAGTTGGAGTTAGACATCTCTTTCCATATAATGCTTTATATGGAGCCATTTGAATACTAGAATGGAAATTATTATTGTATGAAAATTCCACCAAAGGAAATTATTGATCCCACATACCTTGGAAGTCAAGAGATCACGACCTCAGCATGTCTTCTAGAGTTTGAATAGTCCTTTTTGACTGTCTGTCGGTTTGGGGGTAATAAGCAGTACTCATAGGAAGCTCAGTATTCAAAGACTTCTGGAGAGTTTTCCAGAATTTTGATGTAAATCGGGGATCTCGATTGGACACAATTGATAGAGGTGCACCATGAAGTCTTACAACATTATTAATATAAAGTCTTTCCATGTGCTCAAGTGGTAAATCCTCTCTTATAGGAAGGAAATGTGATGATTTTGTGAGATGATCAATAATTACCCATATTGCATCATTCTTTCTAGGTGTCCTCGGTAGTCTGGTGACAAAATCCATCATAATTTTATGCCACTTTCACATAGGAATAGGTAGAGGCTGCATCACTCCTTTGGGAGGATGTCTCTCTACCTTCACTTGTTGACAAACTAGAAACCTTGACACGTAGTCAGCAATTTCCCGATTCATATTATCCCACCAAAAATATTCTTTCAGATCTCTATACATCTTGGCGCTACCTGGGTGCATAGAGAAATTTAAGCTATGAGCATCGTCTAGCAGTTCTCTTTTAACCTCAGGTACTGATGGAACGTATAACCTCTTCCCAAATTTTAGAAATCCTTCCTCATACACGAAGTCTGCCAATCTCCCATCCTTGACAACATTAATTTTCTTGTGCAGATTCTCATCATCAGATTTAGAGCTTTTTATCTTCTCTAGTAAATATGGTTTATCAATCATTTGAAAGAGGAAAGATGTTTCCCCTTTATTAACAATTTCCATATCCATCTTTAGTAGATCCATGAATATAGGATCTCTCTCAACCCTCATTTGAGTCAGAAGTCCATGATCTTTTCTACTTAATGTATCTTCCACCTTATTTTCCTTTCTTGGGTGGTATTATATTGAAAAATCGCAATCTTTGAGTAACTCAAGGCATCTCCTTTGCCTCATGTTGAGTTATTTTTGTGTGAAAATGTATTTCAAAATCTTACAGTCCGTATAAATCTCACATCTTTCTCCATAGAGATAATGTCTCCATATTTTCAGAGCAAAGATTACAGCTGCTAACTCAAGATCTAGAGTTGGATAATTTTTCTCATGAGTCTTTAACTATCTTGATGCATAAACGGTAACTTTATCATTTTGGATAAGGACGCAACCCAGTCCATTCTTTGATGCAACACTGTATATTACGAATCCATCACTTCGAGATGGAAGAGTCAAAATTGGAGCATTTACCGATCTTCTTTTCAATTCATCAAAGAATTGTGTACATTCTTTTGTCCATAAAAACTTAACTCCTTTATGTGTGAGCTTGGTTAGTAGGTTATCCAGTCGAGCGAAATTCTGAACGAAATGCCAATAGTAACCTACTAAGCCAATAAAACTGTGTACCTCAATTATTTTTGTTGGTGTGGGCCCATAACCCATAGGTTTGAGGATTGAAACCTCCCTTTGATACCAACTAGAACACCCTGAACCCTCTAAACTGGATCCAGTGCATTACTTATTATATTGTAATGGTTAGAAGGAATGAAAATCCTGAAGGAACGATCAATTTAGTAGTCTTGAAAAAACTAGATACATAGATTTAACTCAAATTACATTGGAAAATGTTACAAAATACGATACATAACAAAAACTAAAGACTGCATCCATAAGAACTCAATAAATGACCTCATCTTCGTCACCTGTTGAAAGTAAACAATGAAAGGGGTGAGCTCAAACAGTCAGTAGGGGTTACAAATTGTGGAAGCATGAGTCAATAATAACTGAATTGTAAAAAATTTGACATAATAAATATGGCATGGTGAATAAATAAAAAAATCACGCCATTAATAAACTAAGAAAAAAATTGCATCTATAGATTTTTTCATAGTGAAAACCTCATGGATAGTAATAACTGACAATGAATAAAGGTAATGCTTATTAATTGGATGTCATGTATCTGGCACATGATACCATAATATTGTAAAAACAATTTAGTTTTATGGGTAGAAACTCATCTGATTTTTGGAACCAAACTCGAAGGGTTTGTCACCAACTAATTTGTCACATGAGACCTACAGATGCATCGAGGGGATGTAGTGGGCCCCACCCGCCTCTATATCCAAATCATTCTTTATACATAGATTCAACATAAATACCGTATGTAAAGTGGTATACGACTTAGACAATAATCATATCCATGATATGAGAATATGGAAATTTAAATGGAATATAATTTCAATTGAAAAGTGATCTCAAATGAGCAATAGGTACACCACATAAGAAAGAGTAGGTGCACAATACTAAACAAGTCACAATGAAGTGAAAATTGAGACAAAGCTCGTTACCACGTTGTAATCAATTGAGTCGTATGACCAAAAGTTAATAACCACCAAATGAATCATAGAATACCATGAATATAAATAGAATAATGATAATATATATCAAATGGCAGTACATCTATACCACATATAATAAATAAGAGGCGAACAATGGAAATCCCACAGAATTGAAAGTGAGATGAGAAAACCCCTTACAAACATTTCGGCATGGTAATGAGTGTTATTGTGAGAGATTAATGAGAGGTAAAGGGGTATCCAATTATTTATATGTAACAAGGAAATTATGAGGGAGGTGAAAAAACATACCCCATCATTAGTAATTAAAAATAAAAGGGCATAATATAGGGGAGATTCTTAAACAAAAGTGAGAGAGAGGATCCCTTACCTTACACTCGAAGGTGTTCTTGTTTGTTCTTAATGACCTAAATAATCAAACTTAGATTCATTAATTAATAATTAAAGAACATCATAAACATGTAATTGATATGGTATAACCTTATTAAGTTTATTAATGGCCTTTTTGATGGGTTTAAGAGATTCAATTTTATTGTTTTGGAAGCATTTTCTTACTTGGTTTCATGATTTGTTTACTTGTATTCATGAATGGAAGTTCATTTGAAATGTGGTTAAATATCCAGAATTATCAATATATCTTATTAAAGACGTTATAGATATATAAATGATCTTATAATGATTCTGGTTATACACCATGAGGATGACTCATTCGATGAGTTAAAAATAAACGCTTGGATTTGGCTTGGCGATTTTGTGCACAATAAACTTATTTTTTATTATTATTCCATATTATGAATGTGTAAGGATTAAAGAAAATTAATCAAGATAAAATAAATATATTATTACATATTTCAACCATTTAAAATATTTCATGACCAGTATTGAAGATAGTAATGTAAATTGAAAACCCGACTTCCTTGAGTGTGATAAATTAATACATCTCAGACGATGTTTGAATTTATTGTATAAAAAGAGGGGAAAAAATATTATGATGAAATATTCCATTATCACAATAAAAATCTAGTACATTTAAATTACTGGAATTATCATAGAATTTGGAAGAGGGTAGGTGAGAAGGGAGAACAAAATAATGGAACTTTGTAAAAGAAATTGAAAGAAAAGAGAAGAAAGGTTCACCTCTTGAGTACCCCTCCTTGAGAATATCCTTAAGGCCTTTGTTTTTGGCCTTTTGGTGAGACCAAAAGGTCTTGGACGTGGAGGAGGAGCTTGGGGAGAGATTTGGGTAGAATATTGGCAAGACACAAGGCTTGAGAGGAGTGAAGAGAAGAGGGAGTGAGGGGGGGGGCTTTATAGTGGAGGAGAGAAGGGTTTTCATAATTTTTTAATCATTAGTTTATTCTTTCTTCACAAGACAAGGAATATTAAGTATTCCATGACCATGAACATTAATAAATACATGAAAATTCAAACCAATTGGGCTTACATCAGTAGATCATCATCAATGAATCAATAAATCCCTTATTTAGCATTTATCGTAAATTATCACATTTTACTATTCATAAAAAATTTAAGTATTTCAGAAAAATCCCAAAAAATCACCCTAACCATTTTTAGAGATGTAGAATCCAAAAATGGAGTCCATTTTTCAAAAATATTTTTTTAAATATGATTATTTAAATATTTAATTAAAATCATTATTTAATCGAAAAATATAAACACTTAAATTATTCATCTTCATTTTAAGGTGCCTAAATTTATTTATACATTCATGGGTGTGGATACCATTCATAAGAGTCATATTTTTATTCATAAGGGTAAGTTACTATTCATAAGGGTAGATTACTATTCATAAGTGTATGTTACTATTCACCAAAAAATTAAGTTAATTCTATGAGACTCTAAATATCACCCTAAACACAACCATGTATGTCATATTTTCAAAATTCAAAGCACACAAGTGGAAAATTTAATTTCAATGGCTAGGATATGACTATCTTTTAAATAACCAAGTGTTGTTTTAAAGAAATTCAGTTCTTTATGAAATATAGGCTATGACTCGAATGTATTTAAGAGAAACATAACATAAAATGTTTGGGGTGTTATAATTTTGATGGACCCATGTCCTATTTTTTTATAGGTGGTATTTTCATACTTCCCCCTCAAATTTATTTAACCCCTAAAGGGGTCCATTGAATCCCATTCATCCCAAGCTAGTCGATTTAGGAGAGACACCTCTCTTTCCCCCTCTTTTTGTCCACACCCCCTCCAATCAAGGCATTAAAGGGGGATTCCATCCATTAATTTATGGCATTACCTCCTCTTATCCCCTTCTCTTCCATTTCCCCCTCTATCCTCTAATTTTTATTGATTTGATTGGGGATGGGAGGTGGGATTTCACTAAGGCACGGTGAAATCTATCTTGAATGTTACAACTTTCATAACTCTTTATTAAAAGAAGCTATGAAATGTTAATCACACTCCATTGAACATAATTTTAATACAAGGTGGATGATGTAATGATCTATGTACCAATTTCATTAATTAAGGTGTTATGAAGATATAAGAAAGGTTTTTGAATGGTTAAATAACAAACTCATTTGAATTTTTTGATCCAATTTTGAGGTCATTTTATTGTTCAAGGATTTGGATCTGATTTTGGATGTTTGAGGATGAAATATTAGGTATTTTTCAATGAGGTTTGAAGTCTGGTAAAAGATTTAGTGTTTGGGGGTACTTATGAAGAGGTGTCTCCTGTAGTTTATAATTGTAAGTGACACTAGGTACATGCTAGACCTAGAAGAGGCCTCAGTGGACTGGGAGTGCCTTCAGGCACCCATTAAACCTAGATTGGGTACCTAGTAGCCTCTGTGATTGTTTTTTTAGTGAGGGATTTTTTATTGTTATTACCTTAACCCTTATACCCCCTTGAACCTCAATTTCTCCGGCCACATGAGAGATCCCTCTATGGCCTCTTTGGGTCTCCTTATTCTCTTTATTACCCCTTGAATCTAGGTGGATTCATGGGTTTATATCATGCCAAATTAAAGGTAAACCTACCCCTCTCCTCTCCCCTTACCCTTCTTTGTTTTTCTTATGATTCATTTTAGTAGATTAGGGATTTAGAGATAAACTCTACTATATGATGATGGAATTCATTTGTAAGGATGGGGATTCCTCTTCTCTTACTTCAAGGAGGCTCCCATGGGTTGTATGTCTCCTGTTCATTATTTTTTTGATGTAAGATGGGTAAGTTAGGATTTTCCCTAAGGTTTCTTAGATTTTAGGATGGAATTTGTGGATGATTTCTTGGTGTTATTTGGGGATTTATGTTGTTCTATTTTTGGATGGATTTTTAGGAGTTTAATGCTTAAGTTTTCTTTGAGTCTCTGTTATTTTAGATTTATAGTGATTTTGTATTAGGTTAATTTAGCTACGCAACTTGTTTTGGTGGTTCTTAGGTGTTTTTATGATCTATACATGGATTGGTAAAGCTCACCAATTGTATTGGTTGGTGGCCTCAACCCTCCAAGTGATTCTCAGGTCATGCCTGTGATATTTCTTCCTCTTATTTTCCTTAAAATTAATAATAAAGCTTATTATATATTTTTGAAATATTAATAGATGGATTTGCAATTGTTATTTAGGTATAACCTATTTTTTTTAATGAAGTCTCATATGATATTGAGCAGAGTCAGTTATTCCATCTTGTTCTCTTATGGACTTTATCATCCCTACTTTCCATGGTGAATTTCCTATAAAAAATATCTTTATTATTTAATTTTACCATAAAATATGTTTGGGGTGGTCCAAATTTGGGTTATACTATGTTAACCCAATGATACAAAGTGTCATACACTTTCATTGATATCAAGTGAGGTTGGAATGGAAACTGTAATTGTGTCCTTATATCCAACTGCTCTAAGGATAACTTGTAAACATAGAGTAGCTTATTGAGGTAAACCTTCTTGGGTTGTTTAAATTTGGATAAAATGAAACCTATTAGGCTTGAACATTATTCTAGAATGTTGGTCAGAGTGGACACTCAAGAGGGGGGTGAATTGAGTTCCAATTAAAATTTCTGTTAAAACATTGTCTAGTTAAAATCCACCAATTTATAAAATAAGTTAAACTGTAGTGAATTTATACATATTGTAAATGTTCACTTAGCTTCTCAAAGATTTATTAGGTCTCAGTTAGTTTAACCACAAGATCAAACTAACTTTTGAAACTAATCTACTGATTTACAATAAGTGTAAACACTTTCTAATTTAACTATCAAAGTAGCTTCAAAATAATTTTGTATTTTAAAGTAATAGCAGCGGAATAAATATAATATATGTCGTATATATTAAACTAATAAAAGGTGAAAAACAGATATAAAAAGAGGTTCAGTCTCAAGCCGAGACTTAGTCCTCTCAAATATATATAAGAATTTGATCCACACCCTGGATCAGGTTTAACAACACTTTTAAAAAAACTATCCAGGTCCAAGACCTCTACCACTATTATTCGTGGGAAACAAAAAAACAGCAAACCATCTGTTCAGGTCACACACGACCTCTACCACTATCCCAGTGGGAAATAAAAGATGTAAGAGTTTGAGTGAGGATTTACAGATCCTCAGTTAAAGTTTAGGAGACAGTGTGTGTGTAAAAATACATCAGATGACACACACTGCTTGAAAAGTAAATAATAAATCACAGAGTAGAGATGTAGAGTTTAGAAATGGCTCTAGTGATTGTCAATGTAGCTCTGGACTTGTTGGATTGAGCAGGAATGCTTCGGAGTCCTTCTCTGGTTTTTCTGTTGAAAAACAGAGTGTCATAGTTTAGCTTGTGTTCTACAATCTCTTGATTTGTCGTGTGTTATTCAGAAATGTAGGATTGCATGTATGGAACTTCTTTTAGGATCGTGCAATGTGTTCTTCACTGTTGTGCTTCAGATTGTTCTTCGGTTCAGTACAGAGCTCGCATGTATTGTAGTATATGTGTCGAGATGTGTCAGGCGCGCATTTTTTTCCTCTAATGCAGCTCAATCTTCTTTATATTCCATGATCTTTGGTAGTAGGAATGATTCCCTTTTCATAGGTACGAGATACGATTTCCTGTCAAGCCAACAAATAACATTAAATAACATTAATTGAATTAAAAACAACAAATATGACCGTTAGAATCATTTAAAATAATATTGACAAAAGCTTAAGAAACGGTGTCACAGTGATCATGGAAACAATGTCTTCTTCATGGTGTCTGATCACGGTGTCTGGTCACGGTATCTGGTCACGGTGTCTGGTCACGGTGTCTGGTCACGGTGTCTGGTCACGGTGTCTGGTCACGGTGTCTGGTCACGGTGTCTGGTCACGGTGTCTGGTCACGGTGTCTGGTCACGGTGTCTGGTCACGGTGAGTCCTTCACTATAGCATCCCGCCATTTATAACATAAACTTTCATTATATTACACAAAACTGAGGATCTTTAAGGTTTAGTGTCTTGGAAACCAGGAACATAATACATGAAAAAAACATAAAACATTCTTCTTAAACACTTTAAAGGCTTCTACTTAAGTTCATCCTAGGTTTATTATTGCATCTCATAACTTGGGGACATACATCAAAAGAAGGGGTGAGCAGAAGGCCCAGTAAGGGAAACAAGAGAAACATTTTACATGTGAACTTGGGATACTTCAATAAGGTCAGGAAAAGAACTTTAAGGCATGAGAAAGGAATCATGATGCATTTCATAATAAAAATAACATTTTTCATAACTTGAAGATGTGGATACATTATTTAACATAGACAATCATGAACATATCACCAAGGTCCATCCCCAAGGTGTCATTTGAAAATTACCAAGGTTATTCACCAAGGTATCGTGAAAATTGTAATCTCTAGTGGTTACATCATTACCCAATGCATTGGAGTGCTATCAGGGAGCACCCTTAAATTTGACTTTATTATCATGTGAGCCACATATATCATCATCAAACATTTCATAAATAACCCATATAGCATAAAATAAATGGGTTTCATTTCATAATCATAACGTTTTAAAAACTGCTTTAAAGACATGATCTTTACGTCACTTTAAACCCACGAAAGGTGAGCGCAGGTTTCATGTATGTAAATCCCAGAATTTAAAATAGAAAATTTTTGTATATATGTGAATAACCCTGTAGAAATAAGAGCTTTGAGTATTCACTTAATAACATGAAGTGATTTTGAGAAAAAGAGAGAGGCATTTTGAGATGAAAATTCTACAGCACAACGGCTACGTTACAGGGTTTTAGAAAACGTTGAAAAGAGAGGGGACATGGGTCAAACAATCATAAATGACCCATAAAACAGTATAGGGACAGAATATAATAGATTTAAGAACATGGTAATGAAATTTGAAAATATACCATATGAAATGAAGAACATGAAAGGAAGACAAAAATAAGATTTCTCTTATGAAAATTCGGCAGCCTAACAACGTTACATAAACTTCAACCAAAAATGAATTGATGATGTCAAATAGGGTCTCTCATCATATGAACATAAAAGATCAGTATGATAGATATAGAGATCATACCCCAAAATAATAAAAAGGAACTTGCAAGACTTGACATGGAATTAGAACTTTGAAAAGGAGAAGGGTGAAAGAATCCCTTAAAAATTCGGCAGCCTAACAACATCACTTAAACTTCAACAAAAAAAGAATTGATGAGATCAAATAGGGTCTCTCATCATATGAACATAAGAGTCCAGTATGATAGATATAGAGATCATACCCCAACATAACAAAAAGGAACTTGAAATAATTGACATGAAAGTAGAACTTCAAAATGAGAAGGGTGAAGAACCACTTAAAAATTCGGCAGCCTAACGGCGCCACTTAAAACTTCAAAATACTGAATTGAAGAGATCAAATGAAGTCTATAATCATATGATCATAAAAGATCAGTATGAAAAATTTATAGATCATACCCCAACATAATAAAAAGGAACTTGAAATACTTTACATGATAATAGATCTTGAAAAATGAGAAGGGATAAAGAATCCGTTACAAAAATTTCGGCAGCCTAACGGCGCCACTTAAAACTTCATAAAACGAAATAATGAGAGTAAGAGGGGATCTATCATTATGTGAAAATGAAAAGGGCAGTAAGAGGAGTATAAAAGAACACCCTTTAACATAAGAACATGGAGCATAAAAGAAATTACATAAAAGAGATTTCTTGAAAAGAAAGAGAGAGATCAGATCCCTTACCTTAAAACGTAACTCTTAAAACTCAAAGGTTGGGACCTTGAGGGCTTGGGGGAACCTTGGGAGGACTCCTTGGGAGGTAATGAGACCATAACTTCATTGGGGGAGAGTGGGGAGTCTAATGGATGAGAGGATGGCTTGGTATTTATAGGGAAAGTGAGGGGACATGGCATTAATGGCCAAGGGACACCTCATTAGTGGTTTTGGAAAAACCATGGGCTTGCCCATGGTATTTTCCCATGGTATTGGCCACTTGAGACACCTCATACCTTATCTTACTATTCATAAGTCGAACATATTGATTACAAACTTAATACATCATTTAATGATGTCATTAAACACCCGTAACTTAAAAACTGTATTTTCACTATTTATCGAAAATTCAACTTTCTCAGAATAATCCCAAAATTTCACCTTAACCAAATATCAACGCTCTGATTACAAATATGAACTCCATTTTATAAAAATAATTTTCTAAATATTTTTAATTTAATTTTTAAATAAAAACACTATTCACCGAAAATTCATTTTTTTTTCAGAAAAAACCCCAAAAATTACCATAACATAATATCGGTGCTCTGAGTTCAAAAATGAAATCCGTTTTATAAAAATAATTTTTTTAAATTTTTTTAATTTAATTTTTAATTAAAAAACACTATTCACTCGAAAAAACTAATACTTGAATAATAATTTATGAAACCGTTATTTAACCATTTTATTGAATCACATTACTTAATCAAGGTGCCTAGATTATATTAATACTTTCTTTAAGTGAGATTACTAATCCATTTGGACACATTACTAATCCTAATCATAAAATCACTATTCATAATTTACTATTCATCAAAAATAAAGTTGATCTTATTAGACTCTAAATTTCATACTGAACATAATTGTAGAAGACCATTTTTCGAAAATCATTACACATTTTTAATTATTTAAGGTTTACATAACCGTTTTTAAAATATCATTTTTCTAAAATTCATCAAAAATATGCATACCATATTTATCTGGTCATTTGAAAATTCATAAACTTCATCATAAGAAGAAATCCCAATTTTTATTTAAAACAAAAGATTACACAAGGCAGTTACGGTCTCCTTACATAGCCCCTTATCACACCAGCATAGGACCTAAGTGTAAGGTGTGCTAAGGTGAGAGAATTTGAGGGAGGCTCGGCTAATATCGCACGAGTAGTAATTTCTATCAGGTTGAACTTCTCACGAAGGCGATTCCGTTCTAGTTTTACACGATGAAGTTCGGCTTGGGTTTGGTCCAGATCAAAGCCCAGTGGTGCTACCTCCTTCCCAAGTTTTGTTAGATGGGCTTCGATCGGTCCAAGACTACTGGGTGAGGCCATAAAATCTTCTTTCTATAATAATTAATCAAGATTACTTATATTTAGAGGCAATAATCAAAATGTTTAGTTTCCAGTGGTCATATTGACCAATGGTCATATAACAGTCAAAGCCCAACGGTCTCATTTTAATTATACTCATGTTATCAAATGAAACATTTTTGTTGAGTATAAAAATAAAATAAAATAACACACAAAATTAGGAAACAATATTTATTCAAAATTTCGGGTTGTTACATTCACGGTGTCTGGGTTACGGTTAATCATTAGATATAATATATGAGAGAATTGTGATTATGCATAAAACTTGTAAAGAGTAATTAACATCCATAAGATTTGTTATTATAAAAACATGATATGCACCTATTGTTGAGTTTGAAGAGCATTATCAAGATGTGCACTGAAGATCAAGATTAATTAACAGTAATGAGATTTGTTATTATTAAAACATGATTAACACATGAGGATTCCAACAATCTCCCCCTTTTTGATGATCACAAATCATATATAGGAAGAATATAAAAGATATGTAATATTAAAGACACTATCATAGAAAAAACATTATAGAACATATACTTGCAGTTTTTCTCCCCCATTTATACTATTATAGAACTGATACCTGTAGGTTTTTCTCCCCCTTTTGGGATTATCAAAAAGTAGAGAAAAGTAAATGAAACTCGGCAATTGTCATTAAACAAAGGATTCATAATACAAAGGACAGGAGAAGTACAAACTGTAAACAAGAAATGACATCCCATCAAAAATAAAAATAGTCGGTAAACTCTTTAGGGATCCATTTTTGTCTTGCCTTTATCAGCAGCAGAAGCTGGTGCTGAAGTAGAAGAAGGAATAGAATAGGTAGACAATGACAGTAAGGGTAGACCTTTAAAAACAGATGGAGCCAAAGTAGGAGCAGTAGAAGATCTAGGCTTAGGTTGGTCAAGAATGACTGACCGGATCTGAGAAAGGGCTTGGCTAACTATCATGGTAGTTGATGCTAAGGAAGGTAGTCCAGGTCGAAGGGGTGCAGCAGCTGGAGCAACTATAGCAGTACTCTGCACATGAAGATACGACTTCAAAAGATTGATGAAATCAGTAATGATTTCACCACCATACTGCATAGCCTTTTCAAAATCATCCTTATTCTCCAGAAATCTGTCCAATAATCTGGTGAACTCTGAAAGTTTCTGAACTTGAGCTTTAAAAGCTTGAGCCACCAGAGGGATTCTCAGATTTTCCACAAGATATTTAAAGTGATCTGTCATGTCACTTTTAGAGAAAATCCGGGAAAAATACAAATCTATTTTCTTGGAGATCTCTTGTTGAGCATCATTGGCTATCTTTGAATGAATCCTAACCAAGTCCAATGCTCTATCACTGTTCTTAATCACTTATGACAAAGAAGATAGATCCAAGATACTAAAGGCAATTTGTAATTCTTCCTTAATTAAGGATCTCAGCAGAGAATCATCCAAAGCAGGTGTGGAGGTCTGACCAGAAGAAGGTGAAGCCTTGACATCTTCGGTTATAACTTTGAGCTGTTTCATAACTTTTTGCAGACATCCAGTGTATTCATCTGTAAGCTTATTCAGAGTTTCCGCAAGCTCTCTCATGCGTTCCAGCATCTTCATGTGCCTTTTTCCAATCTTTTCATCAAAAGATAGTAGGTAAGGATGAACTTGAGACACAATATCCCTAGAAAGGAGGGAATCATAAGACTCAGGTGAAATAGCAATAGGTGCAGGGGCAGAAACAGGAGCAGGCTCTGATCTCACAGATAGCTCATTCTGCATACTTGCTACCATAATTTTTAGATTTGCAACATCAGTACTCAACAGCTTATTATCCACTCGGACTTCTTGAATATCTCAGATCATCCTTGGTTGAATATACAAGATAATATTTTCCAAGAGAATTGATGCATATTATTGACTTAATTGAGTCACTGGGCGAGGTTGAGTGGAGACAATTTTCTCAAAACCAGCTAAAAAATTCTCGCCAAAAACTTTCATATCATCTTTGGTTACAAAGGAATGAAGCTCAGGTAAGGATGCAGGTAAAGGTAGAGGCTCAGATTCTGGTTGAGGGTCAGAGTCATCTTCAGACTCAGATTATGATCTAGATTGAGGTTGGGGATCTGGTTCTGGTTCTGAATGAGCTAAGGACTTCAGTTGAAACAAAGAAAAAAGATCCATTCTAGTTTCAGTCACTTGCAGTGACTCATTCACATCATAAAAGCTTGGGAACTCATACCGAGAGTGTACAGAGAAAGTGACAGAAGGTTGAGAAGCTTCACCAGATCCAGCTTCCACAATATCAAGATTTCGAGTTTCCTCCCCCTCAACTTGTGCTTCCCTTTCAGATTCTTGAGGTTCAGGAACATGGATAAGATCCACAGGATCATCCCTAATCTCTTCAGCAAACTCTTTCCTTTCCATCTGAAAGGAAATTTCCATTCTTTCTTCAATAGATGGAATAATCTCAGGTACTGATTGTTCCATTGGATAAGCTTCCAGACTTACTTCTTTCTCAACAGAAAGAGTCTCTTCAACAAAAACTTCCTCAAAGGTTGCTTTCTGTTCTGAACCAGGAAAAACTAATTTCCTTGAATCATTGGGATGAGCTTCTTCCTCATGAAGAATACCTGAAGGATCCTCAGTCCTTTCCTTTTCATCAAAAACTTCCTATCCTTGAGGTATTTCAGCAGGGATAACAACAGGGATAAAACCCCTTTCCTCTTCAACAAGAACTGTTTCCATTGGAGGTATTACAGATTCTTCTCTAGGTGGAACTTCAGCTGTTACTTCTTCTTGTTATTCTTCTTCTGAGTACTCAGCCACTTCATCTGGTTCCAAACCAGGATCAGCTAGGTTCTTAGGCCTTCTTGGATAGTCAAAAGGATTAAAATTTTTATACAATTGATCACTATCCTCAACCCATTGCTTTTTCCAGGGATTCCAGCTAATCTTCATCCTTCTGATGATAGACATGGATAGGCAGGAATCAAAGTCCTCTAATTTTTCTTCATTCGGTCCAACCATTCCTTTTAAGACTAACATGGCTGAAATCATCCTTGAATAAAATAGGGAGTTGGATTTGGAAGTTACTTTGATCAGCTCACAGATATGGTTGATAACATACTTACACATATTGATTTTTTGGCCATTCTTCAACAGGTGAATCAGGAACACATCCTGATACTTCATCATAGCAAAATCTCCTTTTCTTGGACTAACTAAATTCTGAACAAACTTGAACAAAAGTCTTATCTCCCCATCCAGTTCAGCAGCTATGGCCCTTCGCTTGGTTCCATTTCCAATTAGATTTTCCAAAGCGGTTTCTAGGTCAAAGATGTCAGTTGTTGGAGGAGGGTCTCTCTGGTAATCTTCACACACTCCTTCATGTGGAATTCTTAGGCATGCAACCCACAACATTGAAGAGAAAGAGAAATTCTGACCATCGATTCAGCTGGTCACCAAAAATATTTCTCCAAACTCAAAAGAGAACTTCACATACTGATAGAATTGAGATACAAGCCTCGGGTAAATCGGTCTATTTTGTACAGTGAACCATTCAATCCATCCTTGTTCTTTTAAAACTTTCAAAACTAATGATCTGCTAGACAAAAACCATTCAGGGAAAACCTCTTTTTTAGGTACAACGGTACGGCTTACCAGGTTTGGGTTTAGAGGTCCTTCAGGAGATATCCTCGGTATCCTCCTTTGTTTCTTAGAACGATGCTTCTCAGATGAGGGTGAAGATGGACGCTTCATCCTTGGCATTTACTAAAGGTTCGAGCGAGAGGGAAGAGAAGGTTCAGGAGAGAATTTGGGTAAGGAGTCAAATGAAACCCTTAAGTTTTATCATTTGGGAATGTCAAACGTCATAAAAACACAAACGCGATAAATCAAATAGCGGTGAAATAAAAATTACCGCGATACGGGTAAAAATAAAATAAAAATAAAAATTATCATACTTCTCACGGTGTGACAGAAAACTAGCCATCACGGTGAGACAATTTATAGTCATCACAGTGAAATAGTGAGCAGTTTATATAGTCACGGTGAGACAATGAGTTGTCAGACTGTGAGCATAAAACAGTAACTTAGAAACAGTAAGTATAAAACCATAAAGTAAAGTACAGTAAAGTATTAAACATTAAGATTAGTAAGATATTCATTTATGATTAATCATACCAAGATCATGTATGATGTAGTATAATATTTCAGAATTTAATGGTTTAATGAATATATCAGAAAGTTGATATTCAGTACCAATGAATTCCAAAGTTATATCACCTTTTTGATAATGATACCTCAAAAAGTGATGTCTTACATCAATATGTTTTGTCCTAGAATGAGAAACAGGATTCTTAGAAATATTAATAGCACTTGTGTTGTCACAATTTATTGAGACATGTCTGAATTGATATCCATAGTCTAGTAATGTGTGTTTCATCCACAAAATTTGTGCACAACAACTTCCAGCAGCTATGTATTCAGCTTCTGTAGTTGACAATGCAACAAAATTTTGTTTCTTACTACACCATGATACTAGTGACTTGCCTAAAAGATGACATGTTCTAGAGGTACTTTTTCTATCTAGCTTACATCCAGCAAAGTCAGCACCAGAATAACTAACTAGTTCAAAAGATTGTCCTTTGGGATAGAACAATCCTAAATTGGGAGTATGCTTGAGGTATTTGAAAATTCTCTTTATGACATTTAAATGCGACTCTTTAGGGTTTGCCTGAAAATGAGCACACATACACACACTAAACATAATATCAGGATGACTAGAAGTCAAGTAGAGTAGACTTCCAATCATTCCTCTATAAGTGTTTTGATCAACAAATTTACCATTTTCATCAAGATCCATCTTACAGGTGGTACTCATGGGAGTGTCACTACTTTTTGTGCTATCCAATCCAAAATGTTTTAAAAGATCTCTAGTATATTTACTTTGAGTTAAAATAATTCCATCATCATTTTGAAAAATTTGAAAACCAAGAAAGAATTTAAGTTCACCCATTAAACTCATTTCAAATTCATTTTGCATCATTTTAGAAAAATCAGTACATAAAGAATTTTTAGAAGATCCAAAGATAATATCATCAACATAAATTTGTACTACTAAAACATCTTTATAAATTCATTTTATAAAAAGAGTAGGATCATCTATTCCTTTTATAAAACCTTTAGAAATTAGAAAAGTACTTAATCTATCATACCAAGCTCTTAGAGCTTGATTTAAACCATATAAAGCTTTTGATAGTTTGAAAATATGATTTGGAAAATGAGGGTTTGAAAAACCAGGTGGTTGTTCAACAAAAACATACTCAGCAATATATCCATTTAAGAATTCACTCTTGACATCCATTTGATATAGTTTGAAATTTAGATGTGCAGCATAAGCAAGTAAAATCCTAATAACTTCTAATCTGGATACTGGAGTAAAAGTCTCCTCATAGTCAATACCTTCTTCTTGACTATAGCCTTGTGCAACTAGTCTAGCTTTATTTCTAACTATGTTTCCAGATTCATCTACTTTATTTCTAAACACCCATTTTGTGCCTATTGTGAAAGTGTCTTTAGGTCTTTCAACAAGATTCCAAACTTTATTTCTTTCAAACCGATTGAGTTCTTATTGCATAGAAGCTACCCAAAATTCATCATTAATAGCATCATCAATGTTTTTAGGTTCAAGCTGTGACAAGAAGGCTTGATGTTCAACCTGATTTCTAAGAGAAGCTCTAGTCTGTGTCCCTCTATCAAGATTTCCTACAATAGCATCTTAAGGATGATTCTTCAGAATTCTAGTTGATCTAGTAAAGGTAGGGCTAGAAATTTCAGGTTCATCAACAGTTTGGGAATCAATAGAAGAAGGTTATGGAAAATTTCTAGAACTGGATGTTTTAACTATAGGTCCACTGTCTTTATCATTAAGGTTCAAAATAGAGAGATCATCTTCAAGATTTTCAAGAGAGGTTTTAGGCTCATGTGGATCAGTTTCATCAAACTTGATGTGAACAGATTCTTCCACACACTTGGTTCTCTTATTGAAAACTCTATAGGCTTTACTAGAGATAGAATAACCTAGGAAAATTCCTTCATCACTCTTGGATGCAAACTTGTCAAGATTATCTTTGGTATTAAGAATAAAGACTTTGAAGCCAAAGACTTTGAAGTAGTTAACCTTAGGTTTCCTATGGTTCCACAACTCATAAGGGGTCCTCTTAAGAACAGGTCTGATTAAGACTCTATTGATAATATAACAAGTCGTATTTACAGCTTCAGCCCAAAAATAAACAGGTAGGTCATACTCATTGAGCATAGTTCTAGAAATTTCTTGTAGGGTTCTATTCCTTCTTTTTACTACACCATTCTGCTGGGGTGTCCTAGGGGCAGAGAAATTGTGACTATATCCATTGTGTTAGTAGTAAGATTCAAACTCATGATTTTCATACTCACGACCATGATCACTTCTCAGGTTTTTAATTTTAAGTCCACTAAGGTTTTCTACAGACTTGAAATATTTAACAAAGTAAGAACAAGCTTCACTTTTGCGAGCTAGAAAATATACCCAAGTATATCTAGAAAAGTCATCTACTAAGACATAGACATAGTGCTTCCCATTTAAACTAGAAACTCTAGATGGTCCAAACAAATCCATGTGAACAAACTCGAGAGGTTGAGAAGTTGAGACTTATTTCTTTGGTTTGAAAGAGATTTTGTGTTGCTTTCCCTTTTAACAAGGATTACAAACTTTGTCATTTGGAAACTCAAGTTTGGGTAGGTCTCTAACTAAGTTCTTCCTAGTAAGTTTTCTAAGTGAGTGTATATTGCAGTGTCCTAATCTTCTGTTCCAAAGCCAAGACTCTTTATGAAAAGCATTTAAACAAGTAATATTCTTCTTAGCTAAAGAATTTAAATCAACAGCATAAAAATTTTCATTTCTTAAAGCAGAAAACACTAAATCATTTTTAGAATTAAAAAAATTGCAAGAATCATTTTCAAATTTAACATAAAAACCATCATCACATAACTGAGAAATACTTAACAGATTATATTTAAGTCCATCAACAAATACAACTTTAGAAATTAATACTGAGTCAGTGTTACCAATCTGGCCTAAGCCGATGATTTTCCCTTTAGAATTATCACCAAAGGTGACAAAACCTCCATCAATCCTGACTAAGCTTTTAAAGCATGAGAAGTCTCTAGACACATGTATTGAACATCCAATGTCCAAGTACTAGGTCTTCCTACAGGAGCTCTTTAAGCAGGTTTCCTACAAAACAGATTTAGATAGGAAATGATTTTGGTACCTAGATCTTCTTGGGTCTAGACAGGTTAGCCAATAAAACTTTAGGTACCCATATTTGTCTAATGGGTCTCATAAGATTTCTAGAGTCAACATATTTTGAAAGATAAATCTTATTAGATCCATAACTATTAATATAACTAGTTGAAGCATATGAAGTTTCAGAACTAGCTATATTCTGTCCAGATTTAGGAATGAATTTAGTTTTGGTAATTTTCCTTTTTCCAGGTTGTTATCCTATACCAGTAGTGTATCTAGGTGCTATTTTCTTACCTAGAATCCGAGTAAGAGTATCTTTACTATTTGTGAATTTCTCTAAATCATTTCTGAGTTTCTCATTAGATAATTTCAGTTCAGTGTTTTCTTTAAGAAACTGAGCATTATTTTCCATTTCAATATCAAGATCAGATTTATGTTTAACAGTTAAAGCATACTGTTTCTTTAAACCTTTGTATTTTTCTTTCAGATCATTACATGTTTCTTATAACATATCACAATATTCAAATAGTTCAGATTTTGACATGTTATCAGAGTCAGTATCATCTCCAGAATAATAAGAATTTAAAGCAGGAGTTTCAGCTGTTACCTCAGAAGTGTTTTTCATAAAACACATGTTTGCCTTATTTATGTGTTCAGTTTCAGAAACTTCAGATTCAGTGGATCTATCCTTAGAAGTGCTCCAAGTAGCCTTCATAGCCTTTTTTTACTTACTGTCCTTGTAATCATATTGCTTCTTGAATTTGAGCTTTGGATAGTCTGCTTTAATATGTCCTTTTCTTTTTCACTCATAACAGACAATTTCATTACTTTTATCTGGCTTTTTCCAATCCTTCTTCCAATGTCCCTTATTTTCATACTTTCCTTTGTAATTTTATTTGATGAATAATTTATTTTTCCTATAAAACTTCTTAAACCTTCTGGCAATGTGAGCCATTTCAGCATCACTATCAGAAGCACTTTCACTATCTTCACAGCTTGAACTCTCGTTTATAGCTTGAAGTTTCTCCTTATCCTTGTTCTTTAAAGTTGAATATTTGAAACCAATAGAATTTATTCTAGGTTCATCATCTTCTTCTTTGTTTACCTTAAGTTCTTCTTCATACATCATCAACTTTCCAATTAATTCCTTGACTGGCAGTTCTCCTATATCGCACAATTCTCTAATTGAGACAGAAGTTCCTCTCCATATTTCAGGTGGACATCTCAGAATTCTCATAATTTTTTACTTTGATGGAACATCCTTTCCCAGAGAGATCATTGTGTTGACAATTTCGTTGAACCTGAGATACATGTCAGAAATGGGTTCATCAGGCTTCATCTTAAAATTATCATACTTAATAGTATAAGTGTTAAATCTAATTTCCTTAACATTGGTTGTTCCTTCATGAGAAACAGCTAAGGTATCCCAGATTTCAAAAGTAGTTTTACAAGCAGAAATTCTGTTAAACTCTTCATCTCCTAAAGCACAGTACAGGGAATTCATGGATTTACAATTATTATTGTAAGCATTCTTTTTAGGTTCATCCCAAGTGGATCTAGCAGTAGTGGGAAGTTTATATTCTGATTCTATGGAAGTCCAAATATCAAAACCTATGCTTTCTAAATGAATTTTCATTTTAAGTTTCCACTGAGCATAGTTGGTACCATTTAAGAAAGGTGGCCTGTTAGTAGCAGCACCCTCTAGTCTATTATCCATAACTAGATTTTTTAAAGACAATTTAAAGAGATAAAAAATTTAGAACTAACAGAAATTTAAGATCTTTAAAGATGAAACTAAAATCACAGTTGAAAAACAGAGTATTTCAAAAATCTTTGAACAAAAAAACTAATCCTATGATACCAAATGTTTGTCGGAGTGGACACTCAAGAGGGGGGTGAATTGAGTTCCAATTAAAATTTCTGTTAAAAAATTGTCTAGTTAAAATCCCCTGATTTATAAAATAAGTTAAACTGTAGTGAATTTATACAGATTTTAAATGTTCACTTAGCTTCTCAAAGATTGATTAGGTCTCAGTTAGTTTAACCACAAGATCAAACTAACTTTTGAAACTAATCTACTGATTTACAATAAGTGTAAACACTTGATAATTTAACTATCAAAGTAGCTTCAAAATAATTTTGTATTTTAAAGTACTAGCAGCGGAATAAATATAATATATGTTGTATACATTAAACTTAAATAAAAGGTGTACAACAGATATAACAAGAGGTTCAGTCTCAAGTCGAGACTTAGTCCTCTAAAATATATATAAGAATTTGATCCACACCCTAGATCGGGGTTAACAACAGTTTTACAAAAACTGTCCAGGTCTAAGACCTCTACCACTGTTATTCGTGGGAAACAAAACAACAGAAAACCAGCTGTTCAGGTCACACATGACCTCTACCACTATCCCAGTGGGAAATAAAAGATGTAATATTTTGAGTGAGGATTTACAGATCCTCTAGTTAAAGTTTAGAAGACAGTGTGTGTGTAAAAATACAGCAGATGACACACACTGCTTGAAAAGTAAATAATAAATCACAGAGCAGAGATGTAGAGTTTAGAAATGGCTCTAGTGATTGTCAATGTAGCTCTGGACTCGTTGGATTGAGCAGGAATGCTTCAGAGTCCTTCTCTAGTTTTTCTGTTAAAAAACAGAGTGTCGTAGTTCAGCTTGTGTTTTATAGTCTCTTGATTTGTCGTGTGTTCTTTAGAAATATAGGATTGCATGTATGGAACTTCTTTGAGGATCGTGCAATGTGTTCTTCACATTTGTGCTCCGTATTGTTCTTCGGTTGAATATACAGCTCGCATGTATTGTAGTATATGTGTCGAGACGTGTCAGGCGCACGTTTTTTTTCTCTAATGCATCTCAATCTTCTTTATATTCCATGAGCTTTGGCAGTAGGAATGATTCCCTTTTCATAATTATGAGATACAGTTTCCTGTCAAGCCAACAACTAACATTAAATAACATTAATTGCATTAAAAACAACAAATATGACCGTTAGCATCATTTAAAATAATATTGACAAAAGCTTAAGAAACGGAGTCACAGTGATCATGGAAACGGTGTCTTCTTCACGATTTCTAATCACGGTGTTTGGTCACGGTGTCTGGTCACGGTGTTTGGTCACGATGTCTGGTCACGGTGTCTGGTCACGGTGTCTGGTCACGCTGTCTGGTCACAGTGTCTGGTCACGGTGTCTGGTCACGGTGTCTGGTCACGGTGTCTGGTCACGGTGTCTGGTCACGGTGTCTGGTCACGGTGTCTGGTCACGGTGTCTGTTCACGGTGTCTGGTCAGGGTGTATGGTCACGGTGTCTGGTCACGGTGTCTGGTCACGGTGTCTGGTCACGGTGTCTGGTCACGGTGTCTGGTCACGGTGTCTGGTCACGGTGTCTGGTCACGGTGAGTCCTTCACGGTTTCTGGGTTACGGTTAATCATTAGAGATAATATATGAGATAATTGTGATTATGCATAAAACTTGTAAAGAGTAATTAACATCCATAATATTTGTTATTATAAAAACATGATATGCACCTATTGTTGAGTTTGAAGAGCATTAGCAAGATGTGTACTGAAGATCAAGATTAATTAATAGTAATGAGATTTGTGATTATTAAAACATGATTAACACATGAGGAGTCCAACATAGAAAATATAATCAACACTTCCACTTAAGATCAAATGAACAATAATTCAATGAACCACACTCAACCCTTGGTTAAGAGAGTGCTTCGGTGGAGATGTGGTGGTTGGGTGATTAAGTGTGAGTATGTGATTTGATATAAAAGGAATAATGATTTAATTTAAATTTAAAGATTTGATGTATGATAATTAAAATGGTTTTCATGGCTTTCCATGAGTTAAAAAATGATTTCCTTATGTATTTAATATGGAGTGGGTTTCCCTTGAAAACCAGATTTTAAGTTAAATATGGTAATGGTTTTAAATCCTTAAGTAAGGATTGATAATTAAGAGGGATCTTGGACCAACCCATTTGTCCTAAATAGTATTTTAGGAACTTGTAAATCTGGTTATTGGTTATGCCTTTACCACTCGATTCCAAGTACAACTCCCAATGTGACCTAGTTTGGGCCTTTTTTGGATTTTTCATACCATATCGAGAACTATAGTTTATTCCTAGGCCCTTTCCTCATTTAGAATCTTCCCTAGTTACCCTGAGAGTTGAATATATTACACCCACACTTCATTTGGATTTAAATTAGCCTACATGATTTATTTTGTGTCATGCTTCATCCACATGGTGGCTTTATTTATATTTTTTTTGATTGTTGACATGTAGGTATGTAATAACTTGGTATGAACTACTTGTGCATTATTTCCTTGACATAGATCATATACCCCACATCATTAGAGACCATGTATACTACATCTCTGTATAGTCTGGCTATTGATTTGATGTTAATCATGATTACTACTTTGGTATTGAGCATGTTTATTTCCTGATGCACAATATATAGAGATATAATATATTATTATTATAAAATTATTGAGTAGGTATGTAAACCATTGGCTCACAAGGTTGAATGGTAAGGGTTTTAACCCTGACTTGGTATAATTATTACCCTGTTATTGAAGGGATAGACTGCAATATTTACCTAACTTGGTTTACCCAATTCCCTTTCCCCTGATGGAATGGGTCACTAGGGCCTTGACTTGGTAGCACACATCTACATATATGTGTGGGTGTATATATGTACATGAGTATAGTCTATATAGATGTGAGAGTTCATACTTTTAAGGATGGTACACACATGTTGCCTTAGATTTTGGGCTAGGCCCAAAGTAGTTAGTATATGTATGTACCCTTCTAGTATAAAGGGAGTTATCAGTTATAGTTGGCACTGATTCATAAATAAATTTATTGTTGTTCTAATATTATACTTTGATAGTTAAATACATGAAAATTTGTTTATATATATATACATGTTCATGCATGCACCCATTATTTCACTTTGTTAGTTGAGACACTATTAGTGGTGCCCTGCTAAGTATTTTATGATCATACCCTGCATGGGCACTTTGGTGGATATTCAGTGATGTCCACTACATTTAAGGTACTTATAGGTATGCAAGTATCTAACATAGGTCATCATCTCTTTGGAAGTGTGTTTAATTAGAGTGGGATAAGTTATCACTCAGCATGGGAGTTAGAAACATGTGGGTTGTAGGACTCACTTGGCATATCATCCACTCCCCTTTATTTTCCATGACTTGGGCCCTATTTGGTTTGGACATTTATTTATGGAAAATGTTGTATCATGTGGACTACATGTGGATTGGTCTTGTATTCATTCATTTATAGGGACGTGTTAAGTTTATATCATTGTTTACACATGTATGACCTGTTTGGTATTAGACCTATTTGTGGGATGTTCAACTTATAGACTGGTTATGCTAAAATCCTAATATAATTCATCCATGAATTTTGATTATAATCTAAGTGGGTAAATCATTTCCTAATTTATTATTGAGACTCACAATTCTATTTATAGACCCCTAGGGATCAATGAGTTCTTTTGGGGTTGGTGGAACCTCGACTCGGGTACTATTGGAGAATTTGGGTCAAGGTTGCTACAAAATATTGGGATTTATAGGGATTTCTTTCTCTTTTTATTAAAGAAGATGTGGAAATGTATAAACTTGAGAAGTAACCCATAAAATGAGTCATGAACCTATTTATGGTGGAAGATCAAGTTACAAAGGAGACGTTTTAACATCCAATAGGCACTATAGGTTTGAGAGAGGCTTTTGTTAACTTGTATCAAGTGTGATGGAATGGAACTCGAGAAGTGTGTATAGAGCTTAACCAGTAGGCAGTTCTTATGTAGTTTGGTTGGGCCTTCATGTCATGTTATGGGCATTGTTCCTCTAGGAATTTGGGTCATGTATTGGGACTTGTTTCACTAGGAATATGGGTCATGTAAGGGTTCTCTCTCAAACCAATTAAAAAAGGAATTATCCAAAAATAAATAAAAACTTAAGGCCTTTAGGCCATTCAGGCAGTTCCCTAGACTATGATAGTTCCACTTATCTCTTTTGATAGTTTATCTTGTATTCCATGTACTTACAGTTTAGTGATACCTATTGAGCACGCTGCTTTTTTTTCATTTATATTATATTGTCCAACATTTAACTTTCATTGTATTTGTTAGTATATTATTATTGAGCATGTTGTTAATCCCTTGTTTACCGATATGTTTTTTGAATTATTTTGGAAAAGAAGAACTCTAACATTATTTTCTCCATTGTTTTGGTCAAGTCCAAATGGAGTTTGCATTACCCAGTGTGAGTAATCTTGGGGAGTTTATTAGTGTGTTCAAGTAAGGGGAATTATTTTATAACTTCACATTTTAAGAAGTTAGAAGAATGACTTGATCTAAATGTGTTCCTCTATGTTCTTTAAAAAATGAATTATGATTCTTTAAAATTGGATAATTTTTATATATAATTTGATGTGAAGAAAATTTGAATGTTTTCAAAATGGAATTTTAGTAATATATTTTGAAATGGAATAGGGATTAGTGAAATATGTTTTACCATTTCCCATGTTTTAAATGGGAAATTGAATTTTAAATATAATTAAATTATAATTTTAAAATGAATAGAACCGAATGTGTAACTGTTTTATAATTTATCTTCTAAAATGAGATGATGTGTTAAAAGGTGAAGTGGTAAGAAGTTCTTCTAATTGGAATTTTATAATGGGTTGATCATGTGAACTATGGTATTTTTGGAAATTAAAGGATATGTTAGGTTTAGAATGATAGTTTTTTAAAATCCTTTTTTATAAGTGAATCCTTATGATAAATTGGAGTTCAATGGCATGTAAAGCATAGAAAATGTTGGGTCTCATTGAACCATGGATCTCTGGAAGTAACACCAATAGAACTTATAATGTGAAAACAAAGCTTTAAAACTTCACAGATCGGAATAACACCTCATTCTAATGTATTAGAACTTAGGAAGATAACATGAACCCTAAATTACCACATCAAAATGACACTCACTCCAAACTCACAAAATCTTAAACATAGACACATTAAAGTAAAAAAACATATAAGTAAAGAACAAAAAAGATTTACATGGTTCATATTTTAATTCCTATATCTATAGGAGAACATTATTACACCTTTATTTCAATGGAAGTACAAGAATTATAACTTAGAGTTACTCTTATATGAAGAGCTCAACTCAATTCATACACACTACAACCACACATGTACAATGGTCCCATCACACTTTTATTATAGGGCTCAGTAGTTCAACTAGTTCCACCATATTATGAAATTCATGGGGTACCCACCATTCACCTTGGTGACTTTTGATTTACAATAGATTCCTTTGGCATAACCTCCAACATCCAACAAACTCATAATTTACCCTTAAATTTTAGTAAGTTATTCTTATATATCGTCCGATGAATCTTACATACTATCCTTTACTAAAAAATACTATAAGTAATGAACTTTATGTAATCATAAAAAGGACTTCCATGTAGCCATAACTTTCACTCAATAATCATCCAAAAAACTAACCATACACACACCTAATTCTAGAACATAACATCTAGACCACCTTCCATCATTGGATTTCCCGCTATCACGAGTATAAACATCAAGCCAAATTGTATCTTATATAGCTTCTCCTTTTGGTCAACTAAATTAGAATATGAAATTCGACTTCACCATTCCTAAAAATATCTCTCTTTAAGAATGATTTCAAGGAAATCATGACAACTAAAAACACTTATGTGAATCACTAAAATTTCACAACAAACACAACAGTGTCTCCACCACCTTATGGTTACCCTAGTCCCTATAAGGCACAATGTTGCCTCAGGATTTCTTGGAATAGAACCATGGTGAACACATAAGCTGAATTATGGCTCTCTCTTATCTTATGTAGTCTAGAACTCCATCTTTCAACATCTTTTAGATGAAATTATATTTCATGTTAGTGTATTTTATATATGAATAAGACACCATATTCTTATCCAAATGAATTCCAATCTGACTATCACAATAGATAAATCCACCCTCCTAACACCTTTTTTCCTCCTTTAGAAATACTTCAACCATATCAAATTTTCCCTGCTTTTGTGACTGCCAAATATTCACCTTCCATTGTGGATAGTGCTACCACCAGCTACAACCTTGACATACAACTAATTGTTATTACTACAAAATGTGAACACATATCCTATGTTACCCCTCCAAGTGTCAAAATACTCCTAAAGTATGCATCCATATATACCCACAACGAATAATCCATCCTAAATAATAGAGTTATACCTTCCAATCCTTTAAGACACTGAAAAATCCATTTCATATATTTCTAATTTTCTTTCCTCAGATTCTCTATATATCGATTAATGAATCCCACTATAGATGAAATGTTTAGCCTTGAACATATCATGGAACACATAAAACTTCCTACCACTGATGAAAATAGAACTTCCATCATGTAACCAACCTCATCTTCCATTTTTATTGATTTATCCTTGGATAATTTGAAGTTTACAACCAATGGGGTTGAAACCAGCCTATATCCAATCATTATGAATCTCTCGATGACCTTATGAATATAATCCCTTTGAGGTAGAACCAACGTTCTGACTTTCCTACCTCTCTCAATCCGCATTCCCAAGATTTTCTTAGCCTCTTGAGATCTTTCATCTCAAATATTTGGGATAAATCACACTCCATGCCATGATTTTATTTAATTTACAAACCCACCAAAATCATATCATCCATATACAAGATAAGGATGATAAAGATTACATCCTCAAACACCTTATAGTAATAACAATGATCTTAGTTACTTCACATGAAACCTTTATCATCCATAAATGCATCAAAATTTTGATTCGATTGCCTCAGTGCTTGCTTCAAGCTGTAAAGAATCATCTCTATCCTATGGTTGATTCCCAAAAATTCCCAATGATCAATCAGAATAAGATAGATGGAATAAAAAGTCAATTTTGTCAAAGTAAATCTCAAAAAAAAAATTCTAGAGTACTTCAAGATCACATGATCCCTTCACAATAATGTAGTCCCTTTGTAATTGTGTAATCCCTCCATGAATGGAAGTCATTTGTGGAGGACTGATGCGATTCCTTCACGGTTGTGTACACCCTTCATAGATTGAAATCATTTGTGTTTGACTTGAACTAATACTTTGCAACCACATATCCTTTAGTGATCATGTGATCCCTATACAACTAGATATTTTGGAGGAATATATACCTACAAATACCTAGCATATATTTCAAAAGGGAGGACTTTTAACTATTTGAAGAAACCTTTCCACTTTGAGAAAGAGAATGTCACATCATTCACACAGTGTTCCCTTTGTGCAAATCTATGAATAAACCCCATTGATAATTATGGGTTTAAATCCAAAATAAGGGATAAAGGGGAAGCATACTGCATATGTGTACCACATAGGATCCTTTGTAAAGCTCACTGTGTAGGCCCCTTTGAAAAATACATCCATAAAGCTCCTTCATAAAGAATTCTGATGAACATAATTCGTAAAGGATCACTCATGAAAAACCCTTTGTGAGTGACCTTTAGTCTAAGAACTATATGGTATATGGACCCCATTTATGCAACGTCTTGATCTTATACAAAGTAGGGGTCTCCTAAGATGCTTATAGCCCCCTTAACAATGGCCCATGAATGTGAGGCATTTGACCTAGACCTGATTGCTTTGTGAAGAAACCTAATTATGGGTATTTGGGATTCCCTTTAATCCTTTATTTTTCTTAAGTCATCCAATTAGGCTGAATCATCCAAATTAACTTACTGTATTTCTTCTATCAAGGTCAAAATCTTAAAGATCCAATTACATCAAGGCCTCTTATATAGCCTCTTGAGATATATGATTAGGCTATGCACCTCAGCGTGTACCCCATCAATCATGTATTACCTTGATAATAGGCCTATCATGGGGTTTCTTCCCATATTGATAGAACCCTCAGGGTAATACTGATCATGTATTCCCTTGATAAAAAGGATCCCTATCATGAGTATACAAATGAAACTTCCCCTAGCTCATGTTTCCCAACTTAGCCGGACCATGTTGGATATCCGATCAGACTGAGCACATATTAGGCTCCTTTATTCTAATTAATGAGATAGGGATATACAATATCCTCTTATTAGGTGTAAGCCCCACCCTTCCTGCCTTCACATGAGTCATCAGATAGGTCAAACACCTCTAGTAAACATATACACAAGCCATTAACACATCCTTTATACTCCCCTGATAGGATGTGGTCTTCCCACTAGGTGAAATCCCTAGACATACCTTATCCTATTTAGTTACTAATAGGTATGATGAGCTAAAAAGGTCGTCCCAATACATAAAACCCACTGAATCTCTTAATGTTTCCCCTTTCATGACACTGATTCCCTTACCGCACGATGTTAAACCATATAGAATCAAGCCTCCTACCAGGTGTAATCCCCACTTTATCAACCTTCACCCAAGTCACCAACTAGGTTATGCACATATGGGAAACATATGAATAAGCCCCACATGTATCATTCACGCTCCTTTGGCAGGATGTGGGCCTCATACTAGGTGTAATCCCTAAAACCCACCTTCACTAGACTCATCAACTGGGTTGTACACTTATGGTATTCCCATGAACAATCCCCAAAATATCCTTATTGAGCTATATTCCCTATGAAACCCATATATCCACTAGGTCATATTCCCCTATGAAACCCTTCCTAATCCTTAATGGGTTATATTACCTATGAGTTATCATATATTCAAAGGGTCATATTGTGACCCAATCATATCCTCAAAGGGGAATATTCTTTATGAGACAATCATATCCTGAAGGGGAATTATTCTTTATGAGTGTCATCACCCCTTAATGAGACATATTCCCTGCAAGAAACCCTTCCTAAATGAGCCTTATTCCCTATGAGTCATCATATAATTAAAGGGATATATTCCTTTTGAGCCAATCATATCCTCACAAGTCCATATTCATTGTGAGATAGTCATATCCTTAAAGGGAAATATTCCAGATGAGTGACATCATCCCTCAATGAGTTATATTCACTGCAAACCAATCATATCCTCAAAGAACCATATTCCTTATGAGATGAACTGGACAGGGTCATCCATATGTAATTCCCACACCAAACATTTCTAGGTACCCTTCATCCATTAGAATTAGATGCATGGATTTAAATCTCATTGCATATATTCTTATCACATGATGTTAAACTGCACAGGAAAGTCTTTTCAAACAACCTTAAACTATGAAACCTAAATTATGTAGGATTTGATTCATATTAACCATTATATGTAGGACCCCTCTCTAAGTTTCAATCCTAATATCTCACAATTCATGGATTCATGAACTTAAAAGGAACCACATTGGTCTTTTAACATGACCTTAAAAGGTATGATGTGTCCCATTAATCAGTATCAAACTATATGGGTTCTAATTCCCTTTGTATAAATATGTAGGAATCCCCTCTCACAATCTAGATCCCAATTCCATAACACCCAGCACCTACCTGAATTGAGATAAATCCCAGAGTGCTCAATCATGCGGATTTAAAACATAATATAATTACTAAGTAAAAGAGAGACGAGGGACCTCTGATAGATATAGATGTTCACATCGATGCATGGTTTTGATCAATTACTATCATAGGGGTAACCATCAGTGCTGCCATTACTGGGAAGGATTCATGAACACATCTTAAATCTTTAAGATAATACTAGACTAGTCCATAATACTCCCTAAAAGGGAAAAATGAGCTCAAACTTCCATCCTATTGACCAATGCACAACCCAAAGTGTCATTGGTAAGTCCCAATGACTACCAACCTTTGGAATGAAAGACTATTCTGACTAAAAACATAACAAACATAACGACTCATCAAAAACAGAATGGTGAACCCAACATGAAATTTGTTAACTACAAGTGGTCAAGTCACATTAGGCATAGGGTAATACATCCCCAAATTACATTAATATTTCATGATAAAAACAAAATGGTGAACTTGATATGAATCCTTTACTCATGAGACCAATTGGACAACTATGTTCTTGCTTGTGATACTGCATTGATGGGTTTCTTGTTTGTGGCTGTTGATTTGTTCAGGACTTTTAGAAATACCTTTAGAGTTTTTTATAATCTAAATGGAAACATCATAGTAGGAACAAAAAAATATTTTATGCCCTGTATAGATGTATGATTTAGTCACAATGAAGGTTGTGGTCTCATAATCTAGGAGGATTTTATCGCAAACTTAGAAAATCCAACAATAGGCGGTGAATACCCCAGTGAAGGAGTATGACTTCAATAGCATTATTCCAGCCTTAGAGGAAACACAATAAAGCCTTTAGACAATAAATACTCATAGATAATATCACCATAAGAGGACCAAAACAAAGTCATTGACACTTGTTTCCACATCAAACTACTTTGGGTGCCTATCCCTAGAGTACAATAATACATGCCTCCCTTATCTTAGGTAGATATTGGAGGATGTTGAATACATATTTACAACTATTAAGAAGTCGCATAAGAAAGATCCTACTATCCATTTCTATCATCAACATAGTGAAACCCCATCCCCCTAGGAACATTTTGAGGATACTACCTAAGATTTCTCAACCCTAGCCACTTAGGATAAGTCACCTAAAAGTAGATCTCTCCAAGGATGGTGAACCACAAAAAATAAGGAATAAAACCTTATTATTATTCCCCTTGAAGAAGATCATCAACATATCCCAGTGACAACTGAGAATTAGGACCATGTCCCTGATCACACCTTCATGGTCTACCAATATATCATAGTAGTGACAAAAGACACCCACCGGCATATTTCAACATCCTCTAGGGGCAAGCCCATGTTCCTATTCCTTCCAACATCAAGGGAGTTCATTAGAATATCCCAATGAATATTCAAGAGAGAGACCATATTACATATCCCATTTAGGTGGATTGTCACTCAATACTTACAATGAATAAATACCAGAGTCTGGATTATATCTTTATTTATACTAGAGTTCATCGACATATCCTAAAATTCACTCAGGGATGGACTCATATCCCTATGCCCATCATGGGAGTTTGTCAAAATACCCTGAAATTCATTCAAGGGAAAGTTAATATCATTTCCTCTACTATAAGAGTTCACCAACATATCTAGACAATCACTCAGGGATGGGCTCATATCCCCACCCCCACCAAAGAAGATCAAAAACATATACTAGTGATAACACAGAGTCAAGTTTATATCCCTACCCACGTGTATGAATCTCATCAATATATCCTGATAGAACATGTTGATGAGTAGTCCCATATCCCTATCTGAATATAGGATGCTTGTTTGCATATTATGATATTGACCGAAGACTAAAAGTGGGATCATATCCCTATTCCTGCTAATACTTGTGAAGCACATTGGCATACCCTGACTACTATTCAGGAAGTCATCAATATATTCGGATGGCGGGTAGGTGTTCACCTAGGGTGTGCCTATGCATGTGGGTTATTTACCATGCTACATAAATCCAATCATGATCGAGGTTCGAACCACATTCGTTCAACCATGAAGATCCATAAGGTCTCATAAAGGGCATAATATAACCCACAATCAAGACCCTACCCTATCCAATTTTAATATTCTTAAATCCATTTAATGTTTTTAAAAAGTAGCTCCAGAATCTACCAACTCTTTTCCTATAGGATAAGGAAGATACAACCATGGAGGTCCTCCCCATGGTACTATGATCAATAACTCCAAAATTCTTCCCCAAAGTACCCACCATGAAGTTCCTATCTGTGATGATGTGAAGATCAGTTGTGGAGGTCCTATCCATGACTTGAAGATACACTAGAAATGATATCCTCCCATTTCCAACTTATCAAATATTGGTGACCATAAATGTCCTTCCCATGGAAGCCAGATCGATCACCCTGGAGGTCTTCCCTAGGGCATGTGTTGGAGAAACTCTCTCTGCGATTGAGAATCAATCCAAAATAAAGGTCCTTCCCATGATGGTGAATTATAAGGTGACTATAGAGGTCCCCCATAATTATCATTATAAAGGAATTAAAGTAAAAACATCTATCTCATAGGGAGTACTCTAGCCACCTTGAGATGCTGAGTGAATTATGTTGTTAAGTAGATTTATCTATATTCTCAGTTACCCAAAGCCCTAAATTCAAAAAGTAGTACAACCATATCTAATAGGTTTGCCTCAATATTATAAAGTCATTTTACCAAATGATCATGGATACCTCACCTGAAATGTGCATCAAAGGGTGGGTTGAATATAAAGCACTATACTTTACTTCATTCAATGGATAATAGAATCCACCAAGAAACACAACATGTAATGTTATCACATTAGGCCAAGTCTCGGGCTTGGTTTTTTCATATGACACCACCCCTTGGATCATTGAATCTATAAAGGATCTAAGACATGATTATGGAAGAGCCAATTCAATCCTAAACCATAGGCCTAGAGGCATTATCACCCCTCATCCTCCATGGAATTCAGTGTTCTACAGATTGGTATTGACTTTATAGGAATAACCCTCACAATTTTTCCCACCTCATGATCCATATCATTCATTAAGAGATCATTTGTTAAAAAACACTGAGGACTCTCTTAGGATCACCTTCCATCAAGGAAATAAATCAAAGCCTCGTACGGGTTGTAAGGAAAAACAGTCCACCAAGAAGGTGTATATCAAGGATGATTATGATTTTTCTCTCAATGGGTATTTAGAGGCTGATAAATACCCTCACTACTTTGATTTAGATTAAGGTATGATTCCTGCTATGTACTTAAAATCAATAAAATTCATTAGTGTCAACCCCCGTAGGTAATAAGAAGCATGCCACTAATATGGGAAAACATGATAAAGAACCATCTATTCAAAACATAATTTGCATCAAAGCTCATGAAGAAGGTGTGAACACCTAACATTAGAGGTGATCTCATGATTTTTGAGTTCCTCACAATATCCTATTATCACCCCCTTGGTGAGTTTTAGCTAAAGAGAAATGGAAAAGTGTTGCTGCATCCACTTCCCACACACCACTAAAGGAAATTGGACCTATTTCCATTGAGGAAAGGTTTTCCCAATATGAAGCTGAGATAGAGTATCTAATGTGACTCAATGATGAATTACTCAAAGAAAATATCCCTACTTAAGGAAACTCACTAGACAAGACCAATATTCCTCCTTCGATGAATCCCCTTCAATAAGAAGGATTTGATTAGCTAATAAGAGTAAAGTCCAGTTATCCAACCGACTCAGAGATTATACAACTGATCTACCTAAACATGTTGGTTGAATATATTTATAAATATCCTCCACTGAGTTATAAATTACCACCATTTCAAGAGAGTTACCCTATGATAACTCAAATTGGATATCAACAATAGGTATAGGTGACCCAACTATATCAGGATTAACTTGACGCTTCTACTCGAGTGTCAACACAGAAAAAAGTACCAAAATCACTCCTCAACCCCATATAGTACCTTACCAAGTCCATGAAGGAGTGACAAACATCAGTTTCTAAAATATGCAATCTAATGGTCTAAGGCTAATCCCCAACTGAAACTTTCATCCTAAGGGAAGAAACTTGGAAGTAAGAAGACTACAATCGTCATGCTTATGCTAGTACCAATACCATCTATATATCTTAAGCCCAATCAATATCATGCAATGACTCTACCTAAATGAAAAAATAACACCCTCATCAGGATATAAAGAGGGAGAAAAATGATCATAATTTTGAGGAATAAAAGAATAAATTCTATTGTTTCTAAAGAGAGAAGGTTTTGGGGTATTTCGTCACTGCCATAGAGAACAACCAGCTCAAACTAAAAGAGACCATGAAGCCCCATGAAGTTGGGTTGAATGATCACCTATATTTATTCCCCTTCCATTTGATGTTGAGGAATAATATCTATGATTGCTTTATTTTCAAGGATATACTCAATAAGATAGTTGATTTTGGGTAGGTCAAGTTGGGAAAGCCCCCGAAATAGGTGGAATGCATCTTTTCTACCTTAACTGAAGAAGGAGAGTGGAAAAAATTCTTAGATAGGTGTGTACATAAATTTTATGATTGGGTGATTGGGGAATCAGTCAGTTGGGAACACACCATCCTTAGGTCACAAATAAACCAACTAGTTGTGACCTTAGATATCCTATAGTATATGAAAGAAAATATTCATCATCATATTCTTCTATAAGTTTATATAACTAGAATTGGTAAAATATGATGCAAAAGGAATAAATTTTATTGGTATCAAATATAGTCTATACCCTTTCAAACTTTCCACCCCCATCGTTAAGAGGACAAGAATCATTCCACCAAATGATACAATGGGAACTACCCCATAAAATGGTATTCTAATTATATTAAGAGTCACAATATGGATCGATCAATATCATATACTTAAAAGACACATTTAATGATCAAGAATATTTATATGAACCTGAGTTCTTTATCCATAATCAAGGAATAAGTCATGGTGGTTGAGGAAGGAAAGATCAAAATAGACCCCAAAATTTGGGAACCATTTCTAATGAGCCCATATATTCCACAAAAACCTGAAGACATTCACTTTAATAAGATCAACTAAAGAATTAATCCAATCCTAAATCTTCTAGTACTCATTTGGATCCAGTCATACTAGAAGACCAACTGAAAAAAATATAGTTGTCCAGTCAACATTAAAATTTTGGAATACCAACTTAACCTAACCCATAGATCATAAAATTTCCCCAATTCCAATAAAGTGAAGGACACTTCAACATAAATAGGAAGTGCAGATGCTTAGTCCAAAAATATGATATCATGAATCATCTTGTTATCATTCTGATTAATCTATCTATCTTAGTTACCCTACACCTCTCTACATAACTTAGAGAGGACCTTATTGATTCCCTTTTAATCCCTCATGAGTTTGAGGATAAAGTTATCACAGTCGATACATATCACATATATATTTATTCCATTGAATACCCCACCGTCATTTCCTTTATGGAACAAGATTGGGAAACTGCAATACATGGTCACATCAACCCCTATATATATCTAGCAAGCTTGATCATATCAAAATATGTTGGGATATAATTTATAACGGTCCCAAGTTTAACCTAATACTGATCTGAATCATTTGCTACTTGGGCTACAATAAAGATGACTTGTCTCATTCTAACCTAAAAATTCGAGGGTATAACAAAAGTGAGCAGAAACTGATCAGAAGAATCAACCTTAGGATCTAATTTGAAGATATAATTTATGAATCTATGTTCATGGTGGTTTTACAAGATACCTCCTTCGACACTCTACTAGGAAGGATATGGCTCTATATGAATGTGATAATGCCTTCATCATACCATCAATACCTCAAATAATAGGTTAATGGAAAAGTTATGGTACTGTATGGTGATAATTCCCCCTTCAAGTCATGAAAATATCAATACAATATGAAAGGTTATATAAAAGGGAGTGGAAATAGTTGATGGTAAATAAAACTATTAAACTTACTACCCCAATGGTCTAGAAGTCAATCCCATAAACCCATGAAGTGAACTCAGTGAAGGCTACATGTTTCCCATTAAATGAATTGAGGTGAAAACTCCCAGTCTGGGAAGTCATCAAGTCACGCGGGTTCCCCTAAATGATAAAATTAAGAATCTAATCACTTTTTTCTCATATACCAATTGGGTGGATGTTTCCATTGAACAACTGTCATTTTGAAGGAGAAGGGATTCTAAACAGTCTATTCATATCAATCTGTCCCCCCCGAGTGTATTTAATATCATATATGTTTGAATAATCTTTAGTTGACACAACCAAGGCTATTTTATTAGATTTACATGAATAAAAGATAAAAAATAAGAGTGTGAGGTTTGGGAATGTTCACTCCCATCCTCATTATTGTGTCATATATGAATAATAAGAAGATACAATGGGGGGGGGGTGAATTGTGATCCTTTAAAAACTTTGATGAATTCAAATCATCCCTCTTGACAGATAACAATTCTCTCTCTCTCTCTCTCTCTCAAAGTCAAGTATACATTGAAAACAAATACAGATAAGAATATAATGATGTATAGTGGTTCAGGGCACAAATATCACTTAGTCCACTCTACTAACACTCTTTCAGTGAGTTTGGATATTTCCCTAGTAAGTCCTTTTACCGAGGACTTCCAAAACTGAGTATAAGCATTCAATACCTTTAAAAATAAGTCTTTTACAAGGCCTTATGGTTCTTTTACAAGGAATCAAAATCCACAATTCAGTACAAGAATATAATAATCCTTCACCTCCATGACTGATTCAAAGCAATCGATACTCCAATAAATTAATAGAGATTGATTTGATTGAGAAAATAGTTTTGATCATAGTTATAGCAGCAATTGACATATTCATTTGATCTTCAATAAAGTACAATAACAAAAAAATAATATTAAACATTACACAATATTTCTTCAAATAGTGATAAAGAAAACACCATATAGATGAATAAACATGTATTTCTCCAAAGTTTAACTCTAAAAAATGATTTTTTTGAACTTGAAGAAGAATATGTAACAATAAGATACAATAGTAATGACAACAACAGTAACATGTCGACCATATAGATCTAAACATGTATGTCTCCAAAGTGTAGCTCTAAAGGCGACGATACATGATTATTTACAAGAACACAACTTTTAATATATCTATATATATCTCTTTATTCAGAATATGATCATCTCAATATTTATATTTTAGGTTGAATAACTCCAAGTCAAACCATCTTCAAAAATACCACATATTAAATCATGAATATTTTAATTCAAAATCATTCAATAGAGTCATAACTCCCCTTAAGAGTAGGAAAAATTTACTTTGTTGAATAATAACCTTTGAATCATTCATAAAACATATTTGAAATGATATTTACTTCCATCAAGACCATTGAAAAAATCATAGAAAATATCATTAATTAAAGCTATGTTATTGAATAGTCAAATTCAGGGTTCCTTCACACGATAAAAAAACTCTAAATATAGGGTTGACAATGTATTATTGTTCACAAACATAGGGTTTTTGATCCATATTTTCTCTTTCAAGCATAGGGCTTCCAAACCATACGTTACACCTACAAATGTAGGGTATGAACAATGTTTCAAGAATACTTTTAAAACATGTTCAGAAAACTTGGAAAAATATCCCCCCTTAGATCAACGACTTGTGTATGCTTCCAGAATAAATATTCTAACAAATATTATCTTGCTAAAATTCAATTATGAAAACTTATTAGTAACATAAATGTCGGTGTTTGTGAGCATCAAAACCAAAAATAAATTAATGCAATTATTGAATCAACACATGCTCAACAATATCCCCCTTTTTGATGATCAAAAAACCTATTACCAAAATTATAAAATAAATATTAAAATTATAACAATTTTTAGAAGAAGAAATTTCCACAGATATAAATAAATAAATTATAAGCACATTTACCCCCTTTCATATTTCTTATAGATTCCTCTTATGAAAATTTCTTATACATGTAAACTTTAAATTTTCTCCCATATAAACTTCTCCAACTTCTCCAACTTCTCCCCCAAGATGATAAACATATAAACTTTTCCCCTTTTTGTGACATCAAAAAGATTATAATAAAATATAGCAATATAAACTCCCCCTAAATTCATGCTTCCTTAAAAAAGATATAAAGATGTAATCAAGGAGTATATAAACTATTTTTCAACAAATAAAATGATTTTGTATATTAAATTATGTTATTATTAAAATAACCTCCTAAGATATAGGAATATTTATAAAAGATCTTTGAGGAATTAAAAAATCTTCAAGGGAATAAAAACTTTTAACTAAATTTATGCACATAT
Organism: Viscum album; assembly: GCA_963277665.1. Taxonomy (NCBI): domain Eukaryota; kingdom Viridiplantae; phylum Streptophyta; class Magnoliopsida; order Santalales; family Viscaceae; genus Viscum; species Viscum album. Next base: position 2,126,737,031 of record OY728130.1, on the reverse strand, counting down.
CATATTGGAACAAAAATTATTTATTACTCATAGTAATAGAATAATTCACCACATCTAAAGAGATAATAAAATATTAAACACATGTTTACGCAAGATAACTAATAAAAGTATAAAAAGAAATTATGAAAAAATTTATAACACTTATTTACTAAACATAATATTTAAGAAAAAATAAAAATATTGAAAGTAAACTGCAACAATGATGAAAATTTGGGGTGTTAGGAAGGATTAAATCAATCATATAAACTCTCCAAACTTCAAACCTTTTCACTAAAATCTGCTAAAACTTTTGATAATTGTTCTATTATGATTTGAAAATATATAGTTATTTGATATAGTGTAGAAGATGAAAATTGTTCAACCAAGAACACTTTCAGTTTATCAAGGCCCATCTTAGTAACAACTTCCCTTTTGAGTAACTCTATCTGACTTAACATTTAATTTTTTGAATGCTTCAAAATATTCTTTTGAAATTGAAAATTCTGTCACATTATAATAATCCTTTTGTATTTATTCATATGAATTTATAGGTGAATCTAAATTGATACATAGATTTTCCTTTTCTTTATTCAAATTACTAACTTTAAAACAGAAGATATTCATAAGATATTGCACTTTTAAACATCTGAGATGAAGAAAATTCCAGTTCTTCATAACCATGAACTTCCTTATCTTTTTCAAAAGATTTTTCAAATGAATACCTTATATATGAAACCAAATATTCTTTTGATAGATCAGAATAAGGATTACATTTAATTTTATTTTTAGAAAGACTTTTCGCTAAACTTGAAGTTCTTGATCGCTTCATCTTTGCTCAGACTGATTTTAGAAGTCTTTGAACAAGATATTTTTAAGAAGATAGATAAATAATTTAAAAGGTTTTAAGAATAATATTCTAGGGTTTTAAAGATAAAATGATACATTTTGTTCTGACACATTGTAGATGATGCTTCATATTATTGAGTCGAAAATACAGAATAATCATTACATATTTTAAATTTTAAAAAGACATTTTTACATAAGAAATATTTTATGATTGAAAATGTTACATAAGAAAATAAAATTTTAAGAACACAAAATATAAATATGAAAATAGGTTTAAATGATTAAATAAGAAAATATAAACCTTTTTATAATTAACCAAGTACTTTATTAAAAAAATGTTTATAGATATTTGAAGTTTTAGCAATTCAATTATGTGATTATATAATCTAAAACTTGATTAAAAAGTAAGGAATGATTTATCAATTAAAAAAAAATATTTCTCCCCTTATATAAAATAGTTAATGCACTTGAATCATATAAATATGAAAATAATAATGAAATATTTCCTTAATCAAATATTATAGTTCTAAGTTTTTTTGATAAAGAACTACTTCATAGTTGGTCACTCCTTTGGTAAATAGTTCAGTGGTGTATTCCCATACAAGCATCAAATAAAAGTGCCTTTTGGTACCCATATTCTTTTGGATCAGGTAGTGTTAGTAACTAAATTTTTGGGTAACCAAATCTGTTTATTTTGTTTAGAAATTATACTATTCAGATTAAATAATTATTTTGAACAATAAACATTTTTAACACCAGAAATTTTAGGTTTTTTGAAGCAATAGTCATTTTCATAATTTTAATTAATACCAAAATAAAAATATTTAACAGTAGATATGCTTATTATATTTGAATCAGGTACAAAATAATACCTATAAATTTTTGGTCTTTCACCATTACTACCAATACCAAGTTTTCCTTTATGCATTTTATTTTTACCAAGAATTTGATTTAAATAATTTTCTCCTTTAATTAGCATAATTGAAGATTGTTTTAAAGTATCTAATTCACTTAACAATTATTTAATTTTAACTTCATGTAGATCACATTAAACTTTGGAAGTATTAGATATTAATTTATCAAATTCTCTTTATCTACAAAAATAATATCATATGATTTTTCTAAGCTTTTTATGGTCAAATTTTAAGAATTCATACTTATCTTGAAGCATGAAACTATATCTATTAATTTAATCATAATAAACCTTTTTTGAATAATAATTTTTAGAGAAAGAAGAATGTATCTCATCAGTATGATCCATAAGATGTAGATTTACTATTTGTTTTTTATGCTCAGATTCTGAGTCCATCGTATATTATTCATTCAAACTAAAAGTATCACTCCATCTTGTCTTTATGACTTTATTTAATTTCCTTTCATAATTACATATCTTATGATCTTTGATTGTAGAAAATTTATAATTTGTGTGTCCTTTTTACTTGCATTCATAACATCTATCTTCCTTATCCTTTTTATTTGTCCTTTTGTACAATTTTTCAAATCTTTTAGAGAGATCTAATAAATATTTGTTTGAATATATATAGATTGAATCATATGATTCATCCATAATATTTCTAAGATAAGATTCATAATTTTTGACAGAAACATGATTTTTAGCTTTAGCTTTCATCTTAGCTTTATACATCATTAATGTACTAATTAGTTCTTTCATTTCCATTTGCTTAACTGACGTGGATTTTCGTATAGAAGCAGATATACCATTCCATTTTAAAGGTAAAACTCTAAGTACCTTAAATGATTTACCTGATTGTGAAATTATATCTCCCAAGGCAGAAAAATTATTGACTATCTCAGTTAGTCTCTCATTAATTTGAGTTATGCGTCCACCATCATTCATTCTGAAAGTATTAAATTTCAAATCTACAGTAGTATATCTTAATTATATGACATTATTATTTCCTTCACAGGAAATATAAATAGTTTTCCATATTTCATAGGTAGTATAAATTTGAGATACTCTATTAAACCCATCAGTTCCTAATCCAAAAACAATAACATTTATTTCATTTGAATTAAGATCATATACTTTTTCTTAATCGCTATTCCATTTTTCCAAATATTCCTTAGGATTTTCATAAAGCTTGAAAACATTTAAATAAAATTATATTCTAAGATTTTTTAAATATATAATCATTAAATATTTCCAAAATCCATAATTATCACCATTAAAATAAGGATCATGGATTATTGAAACACCTTCTCTGAGATCAGTCATTCTGAGATTTTACTTCATCGAAATATTTACCTCAAGCTTGTTAGAGCCAAGAGAAATCTTAAAAATTGCACAATATCCACAAAATCACATAACACTTGTTTTTCCTCCTTTTCTGATTCTTTGTTACCTTTGTTTGGTATATGATATAATGATAGAGCCTAGTCATATGATATTACTCATTGAAAATAGAATATTCAAGTAATTAAAAAAGAAAAATATAACAATAGAGTAATTCCTCTAATACTTATTTGTTAGTATTGAGTAAAAACATATTTCCAAAGAAATATATTTAGTAGATTCGAACCTATGACACCATTTTTTGCGTCAGATACAAATAAGATGAAGATACAAGAGGGGGGGAGGGTGAATTGTGATCCTTTAAAAACTTTGATGAATTCAAAGCACCCAAATTGACAGACAACATATCTTTCTTTCTCTATTAAATTTGAGTATAAATTAGAAATAAATAAAGATAAAAACATGATGATGTATAGTGGTTTAGGGTATAAATATCCCTTAGTCTACTCTACCAAAACTCTCTCAGCGAGTTTTACAATTTCACTAGTAATTATTTTTATCAAGGACTTCCACAACTGAGTACATGCAGCTGGTAGCTTTACAAATAAGGCTTTTAAAAGGCCTTATGGTTATTTTATAAGGAACCATAAATCCACAACTTAGTATAAGAAATTGATACCCCTTCACCTCCATGACTTATTCTGAGTATCCAATACTCCAATAAACCAATAAAGATTGATTTGATTGAGAAAAAAGTTTTTCTCATAGTTGTAGCAGTAATTGAAAAATGTATTTGATATTCAATAACATACAATAATAGAAAAATAATCTTTAATGCTATATATAATTTCTTCAAATAGTGATGGAGAAAACACCAGACAGATGAATAAACATGTATGTCTCCAAAGTGTAACTCTGATAAATACTTTATCGAACTTGTAGAAGAAGATGTGATAATAAGATACAGTAGTAGTGACAACAACAATAGAGATTCGATCAGATTGATCTAAATATGTATGTCTCCAAAGTGTAGTTCTAAAGGTGACGATACATAGTTATTTTCAAGAATACAACTTTTCATATATCTATATATATCTATGTATTCAAAAGACAATAATCTTAATATTTATACTGTAGGTCGAACAACTCCAAGTCAAAACAACTCCAAAAAAACTGCATATTAAATCACGAATATTTGAATTCAAAATCATTAAAGAGAGTCATAACTTCACTTAAGAGTAGGACTGATTTACTTTGTTGAATACATGCCTTTAAATCAGTCATAAAATAACTTTGAAATGATATTTAATTCCATCGAGATTATTGTAGAAATTACAGAAAATATATTTAATTAAAACTCTATTGTTGAATAGTTAAACGTAGGGTTCCTTCACATGACGAAAAAACTCCAAATGTAGGGTTGAAAATGTATAGTTGTTCACAAATGTAGGGTTAATGAACATTACATTTATTTTGTAAATGCAGGGTTTCTTCTAAAAGTAGGGTTGTTGATCCATACGTTCTCTTTCAAGTATAGGGTTTCCAAACCATATGTTATTCTTATAAATGTAGGGTATGAATAGTGTTTCCAAAATAATTTTAAAAAACATTCCAAATACGTAGAAAAATATTCTCTCGCAGATCAATAGCTTGTGTATGCTTCTAGAATAAATATTATAATGAACATTATATTTCTAAAATTTACTTAAGAAAACTTATTAGTAACATAAATGTGGGTGTTTTTGAGTATCAAAATCAAAAATAAATTAATGAAATTGTTGAATCAACACATTATCAACACTCATGGTATTAGTGGAATCATATGAGCCCAATCATTTGAATGAATGAGGTTATTCCAATGGGAATAACAAAGATGTCATTTGGAAGAAACCATTCCAGACCACCTATACTTTTGATAAAACCATCGAAAGGAGTATTCTCTATTGATTGAAACTTCACTCATCAGAGGATCTATATAGTGGAAAGGTATCCTTTGGAAGTTCCCTTCACCATGACTATATGTACCAAAATTAGTCAGAATTTACACCCAACTCACCACACAATGTCATTGCTGGTTCACACAAGAAAACTCATAAACATTCAATATAAACATAAATACATCCAATGGAAATATATAAAGTAACAAATAAACATATGATATTATGTGTTTATACATTGTATCCTACATAAATGGGAGAAAAAACATTGTTGCTTTCAATTATAACTTAAAGATATAGGTGATTACAAACATATTACAAAAGACAAGTAATATTCACCAACTTCTCAGTTCTGCAATTAATTATCTATCTCAACACACAAATTTAGCACCAAAATCTTACTACTCATATACTAAGCATTATTTGATCAATCTATAATACCCACTCCCCTAAAATCATAGATTAATAAACTTGACAACTTAAACTTGGATACCAAACCAATGATCCCTTAAATTTATTGAAATTTCGAACCTTCAACATCTCATCATAACATCATCATCATAAGATAATCTTCTAACGATCTTAATAACCCTAGAGAAGAATTGATACCACTATTTACACACCACACCATTTTAACTTCTGGTGACCTGATCCCATTGAATTAACTTCTAATGAATTGAAAAAATCTTGAACTCCCAACAATATCCCACTTGAAGACTTGTTTTAGGTAACCTTTACAACTATCCATACATAAAAAACATCCTTCTTCATAGTGAGTAGCACTTCTCTACCTTATTTTCATTAACCCAAGTCCCACTGAGGCATGATGATACCTCCAAATTTCTTGAGGTATTGTCTTGGTAAACATGTATACTATATTTTGGATTCCCACTATCTTCTATAGATTTAATTCCTTCTCCGCCAAAAAAATACAGATGAAATGGCACTTTAGGTTGATATGTTTAGTCCTTACATGGAATAATAGATTTTTAGCCAAGTGGGTCACACTTTGTCTATAAGATAAAAGAAATCATCATTTCCAAATACTTCTGAGTTCTATTAGAAATATCATCAACCAAATCATTTATTTACCAAATTTCATTATATCTATATACTTATCTTCCATTTTACATAGAGTAACAATCTATTGTAGCCTTGACATCTAAATTACCATTATTCATTTATAGTTAAACGTAATTGCGGTCATGATCTTTTGGGTGCCAGAATCTCCAAAAAAATCTTCATCAACATATCCATGAAAAGGATAATATGTCCCAGAACCTAGGTGTCACGACCCATCCTCGGGGCCCGTGCCGTGACTACCCCAAGCCCGCCTTCCATAGGCCAGGGGCTGGCGACTAGCACCAAGGCGTAAATCCCGGTAAAAAGGGAAGACATTGCCTTTGTAAAGTAAACAAGCACCACAGAGTAAGAAAGCGGAAAAGTAAACACTAAGTGAAAACAGAGTACAACTGTAAGTGCGGAAAAGTAAGTGGGCCAGTATACAAACTCAAACTGAAAGTAAAGTACAACTCGAAAGGGAAAACAACAACTGAAAAGTAAAAGCCGCTACACCGAGCTGTCCACTGGAAATCCCACCTGAAGGGTGGGTACAGATAGCTCCACTGCTCCTCGGGTCCCGCCGTCCACTCCGAGCACGTCCCGCCTAGTGGTCCACCTCCAGGTACCATCCTGCTCTGCAAGCCTTAACCACGATCAATGTTGTTCGTCGTCTGCAACCAACACAACATAGTGCGGGCATAGCCCGTGCAGGGGTGAGTATAAGCTACTCAGTAGGGACCCCGAGACCCCCGAAGGTCTCCTAAAATGCACAAAGGATAAACCACAAAGGAAAGATACAATCACGAAGTAACAACCGACACTGCTTAGGTATATTCCCATACATATATCTAAGTCAGGAATTCCAATACGCTCCAACCTCCAATCCCAAATACAACTCAGTACACACAGGAAAGTATACGTATTCTACACAGGAAAGCAAAACATAATCCACACAGGATAGCACAACACAATCCACACAGGAAAGCAAACAGGATTCAGCTCACACAGGTATACATCTTCGAAAGATGATAGAGATGATCACTGATCCATCTAAGTCGTCGGAACCACAAAGGATCGATAGGTACTAACCCCCTCAAGACCCACACAGGATCGGACCCACACAGGATCTGTAGGCGCTGACTCACACAGAACCGCTGAGCGCTGACCCACACAGGATCGGACCCACACATGATCGGTAGCACTGATCCACATAGGATCACTGAGTGCTGTAGTCGTCGTCGTCGAATCCACTGAGGATCTCTGCACAGTCGTCGTCGCAGTCACAGTAGCAGTCGCAGCCAGCACTAGGGTTCCCGCACACAGCAAGCTCATTCGGGAGGGTCCGCTCCACGAGCCGATAGGCTGATATATCAACTGTCACATAGTCCAGATTTGATGTATCCAAAAGTTCCGTATCGTCAACAGGAACTCAACGCAACAGACGGCGCGTCAATCGGACGCCCGGTCTGAGAGTTATTGGCTTTTTCGTCCCAGGGGCCCGGTTGGTTTTTAAGGCAAAACCAACCCGACCGTACTCCACCTACGTCCAAACCTCGGGCGGAGTATGCCAAAAGATCTGTCTCACTAAGAGGAACTCAACAAAGTCGACGACACGTCAATCAGACGTCCGTAGCTCAAGATATGAGCGTTTCCGCTCCGAGGGCCCGATTGGTTTCGTGTACGAACCAACCCAGCTGAACTCAAAGTATTCCTAAACCTTGAGTGTGATATACCGAAACGACCATCCCGATCCAAGGATCACATCGCCGCTAGCGGAACGTCGTTTGGAGGTCCGTAGCCCGAGTTATGGGCATTTGAACCCAAACAGTCCGATAACGGGGGTTTCGGGCCCGGACCGACCCGGCCCGAGACCCACCCGGTTGGCCTGAACCGGGTCGACCCGCCCCGTACAGGGTCGGCCCGGCCCGGACCGGCGCGGCCCGGCGCGGCCCGGCGCAGCCCGGCGCGGCCCGGCCCGGCTGGGCTCGACCCGGCCTGGCAGACCGGCCAGGCGCCGGTCCGGCTGGGTGCAGCGCGCCCAGCGCGCTGCCAGCTCAGCTTCGGCCGAGCTGTTGGAAAAAAGAGGGGGGCGCTTGCCCCCCTTGTGTAACCGCGGCCCCCCACAATTAAGGGGGGCCGTTTTGGCCAGCCGGACAGCCGGTCGGGGGTTTGAACCCCCGGTTGCACACCGGTCCGTCCGGCCCGCCCTGGCCGGCCGATTCCGGCCTCCACGGGACTGGCGATGGTCGGTACCCTTCCTCACCGACACCGGTGGCCCGGTCCGGCCGCCGGTATCCTTGCTCCACCATGGCCCGGAACCGGTCGCGGCCTTTGTCATCCGACGAGGTGCGACGACACCGCGCCCCTCCGCCGTGGCCCCGCTCCGGCCGCGGCGTCTTCAGTTTTCTTCGACGCGGCGCGACGGCGTCACGTCCTTGAATTTCTTTCCACGACGCGGTGCGACGGCTCCACGCATATCTTCCGCATGAAACCACGTGGTGCGACGGCACCACGCTTCATCGTACCAACCACAAAGAAATCATTCATGAAAAAGGCGGAGGGTCGGCCGTGTTTGTGCGGACCAGCCCCCTCGCGTTATTCGATAACAATTAGTCGAAAACCAAAAAGATCAACAAACTAGAATCATGAATGGAATTAATTAAAATAAAACCCCTACCTCGGTTTAGGAATGGTGTTCGTCAACGAGCCGCGGAAGATGAGCGTCGCGGAGGTCGGGCGTCGCGGGGAAAGAACGTCGACGTCGCGAAGCGAGGATTCGAAGTCGTTGACGGCGATTTCGTCGCGGAAAACCGTCACGGAAGAGACGACGCGGAAGAAGAACGTCGCGTCGCGGATACAGCGTCGCGGAAGAACCGTGTTCTTTGGCGGAGGAGTTCTTCGTTGAAGAACGGTGTTCTTCATGTTCTTCGTCGAGGAAGAAGGTGTTCCTTATCTTTTTCTCCAAAAAGCTCTCAAACAACACAACACCAACCCCTAATAAAATAAGTTCTAAACTTATTTTATTAACACAACAAAGCATTTGAAATTCAATTGTTTGAATTTCCAAAAGCTTACATGTAACTCACCAAATTAATTACAACAAGTTGTCAAATTAATTAGAGTGGAGTTAATGGGGAGTTAGGAATGTGAGGGGTTAAGAGGGGTTAGGGAGTTAGGGAAAATTGAAAAGGTGGGGGGGTTCGTGTGGGCCCCACCCTTTTAATTATCCACACATGGGAAGTTGGGTGGATGTGGGCTCCACCACCGACTTCCCATGGGAGAAACTAACCACTTGAAAAAGAAATAAAATTTATTTAACAATTTTATTTACTTTTTTAATTAAACCCCATTAATTAACTTCTTCTCCCGCACAAACGCAACTACGGTAAAGGTTACCTTAAGCGATTACCGGCGTTGCGAGTTCATCGGTGCCATCGGATTTCAATTCTGAGCACCGGTTCAAAATATAGGAAAACCCGCTCGTTCGTTCACTGAACGTACCCGAGCCAAACTTCGGAAATTGATTCCGGGCACACCGGGCCTCGGAATCAGGTTCCGTCAGAAACCACGCTCTTGTAAAATTCCAAAGAAAATTAAGAAAAAATTTCCCTTGAATTTTACGGGTCTTTACATTACTCCCACCACAGGGATTTACGTCCTCGTAAAGATACATAAAAACTAGGGAAACAAATGAGGGTACTGAGCACGCATCTGAGCCTCCCGCTCCCAAGTGCTCTCCTGGAGGTTCCCGTGCTGCCATCTGATGCGCACTATAGGAATCGAACATCCACGTAGGACCCGCTCCTGTCAATCTTCGATCTCCACCGGGACCTCCATAAAATTCTCCCCATCATCAACGTCAAGCTCCCCATAGTCAATGATGTGCATCGGGTCGTGAATGTATCTCCTCAACTGAGATACGTGGAAGACGTCGTGCACCCGGTGCAACTGAGGTGGTATAGCCAGGCGATAAGCCACCTCGCCAATACTGCTGAGGACCTGGAAGGGTCCGATGAAGTGCGGAGATAATTTGCCGCCTCGGCCAAATCTTCGTATACCACGTCGAGGTGAGACCCGCAAGAAGATGTGGTCGCCATCCTCAAAATCCAGTGGCCTCCGCCTCCTGTCAGCATAAGACTTCTGCCGGCTATGAGCTGTCCTCATCCTCTCCTGGATGACCTGGACCTTCTCTGTTGTGGCCTGGACCATCTATGGTCCCACAAGTGCTGACTCCCCAGGGTCTGTTCAGCACAGCGGTGATCTGCAAGGTCGGTCATACAACGCCTCGTACGGTGCCATCCCGATGATGGAGTGGTAGCTGTTGTTGTACGAAAACTCCACCAAGGGTAAGTGGTCCTGCCAGCTACGACCAAAGTCGAGGACACATGCGCGGAGCATGTCCTCGAGAGTCTAAATGGTCCTCTCCGTCTGACCATCTGTTTGAGGGTGAAAGGCTGTGCTCAGACGTAGCTGCGTCCCGAACGCCTCCTGCAAGTAGCTGAATGCCCGTCCTGCTACTGAGGGCATCGGATACTACGTTCCCCTTCCCAGGAGTATAGACTATCTCAAAGTCATAGTCCTGGAGGAACTCGAGCCATCGCCGCTGTCTCAGGTTCAGGTTCTTCTGCGAGAAGATATACCTGAGACTCTGATGATCAGAAAAGACTGTAAAGCGCTCACCCATCAGGTAGTGTTGCCATGTATTCAGGGCGAAGACCACTGCTGCTAACTCTAGGTCATGGGTAGCGTAGTTCTTCTCATGCGGACTCAACTGACGTGATTCATAGGTGATCACTACCTGCTCCTGCATCAGGACACATCCAAGTACGGTCCCTGACGCATCGCAATAGACTACGTACCCTACTCCCTCCTCAGGAAACCTCAAGATAGGTGCGCTGGTCAATCTCTGTATCAGCTCCTGGAAGTTCTGCTGACATCTGACTGACCACACGAAGGGTTTCCCCTTCCTCCTTAATGTTTTGCAAAGCTACAAAGATTTCTCCTTTGCCGAAAAGTGAAATCCGGTCTCATCCCCTGGATGAACCACGTTCCTTGCCTAATACAGTCAATCCCGTCATGATTAGTTAATTCATGGCATGGATGACGTCGTAAGGTCTCGACGATGCTACCAAGAGATCCAACCGTTACTCTTGCCTCCAAGGGTTTAGTCACACTGTCGGCATCAGTGTGTGGTCACTGGGTCTCCTCCAGTAAGAATCTCGCAAGTGAGGGTCAAGTCAATAGTTTTTAACCGGCACCTCTTAGTAAAAACAAACAAAAGACAAGAAAGCAAAAGTCACCAATACAAGTGTCTTTTATTACTTCAACTCAAAGTACAAGGACACAAGGAAACACAAACTATGAAGCTAGAGGCATTATGGGCAAAGGCCTCTATGCCTGGAGCTAGTCCCGCACTAGTCCACCCGCTTCCGAAGCTCCATGATCGTAAGCTTCAGCTGCCTGAAGCTGTGCTCTCCCCTGAGGTCGGGGTGGACCTCATGGTGGTGGTGGTGGTAGAGCCTCAAAGCGTCGCCCACCACCTGCTTCTCGGCCATCTCCTCTTCCTCGTCTGCCTGCTCCCTGCGGACCGCCACAGTCGAACCTCTGCCTCTACCTAGGTGGTTCCTCAACTGTCTGCTGCTCCTCTGCATGGCGGGTCAGGCAGTCACGAGCCATGTGGCCCTGCCCGCCGCATGCATAGCACTGTCTTCCACTCGTAAGACTGGTTCTGTTGCATGTGCCCTGCACCTCCGAGCCTGTATCCTATGGTCGTCCGCCCGAGGGTCTAGTCTGCCTGGACCCCTGAGTCATTCGTCGACTGCCTGCTGCAGAAGACTCTGCCACGTTCCGCCCTGCGGTGGGTCTCGACGCTGGTGTAGACTCAGCAAGAAAGCTCTCGATCAAAAGGGCCCGCTCCAGTACTCCTGTCTGAGTCGGAATGCTGAGGGAGATCAGCGATGCCCTGATCTCATGTCTCAATCCCTGCTCAAAGGTCCGGGCCCGGAAGAATGGGTCCCGTACCATGTCGGTTGAGTAGCGTGAGAGATCGGTAAATCTCTCCGAGTACTGAGCGACCGTCATGCTGCCCTGCCGCAGCTGAAGAAGCTCCTGTATGCGCACCACACGGAGGGTGGCTGTGACAAACTCTGATCGGAAGAGGCTCTCAAAGTCTGTCCAGAGTAGAGATGCCTCATCGTGCACCTAGAGCATCAAGCTCCACCATCGGCCCGCTGCTGCGTGTAGTAGGCTCGTAGCGAGGATCACCATGAGGTCTGTTGGTGTCCTCACTAGCCTGAAAACTCGTACGACTGCCTCCAGCCAGTCCTCAGCTGCCTGGGGGTCCGTCTCCCCACGAAACCTGGGTGGTCGCTGGCGCTGGAACTCATGCAGTGCGCTGAGGTGACGTGCATCGTCAGCGGCTGATGCTGGAAGCATCGGGGGCTCGGCGGGTAGAGCTACCGCCAGTGCCACTACTGAAAAAGGGCCATGCACCGAGGCCTCGTCGCTCGGTGGGCTGTCGTCACGCTCAACTCTCGGAACCCTAGCTGGCTGCCGTCATGTGGCCATCCTTGAAAGGGAACATGTGCGCCACGGTCAGAACAATATACCTGGTGAGCTGATACAAAGTAATCACAAAGAAAACTTGAAACACTCATGCAATCAATGTTTTCGTGCATTAAGTAGGAAATCAGAAGTCAGGGTCCTGGTGTACGGATACGTCGGCCGCCGCACTAACACTGGACTCCCTGGACTGATAACCACACTCAATACGCTAAACACTATTGCTTCACATAGAAAAGATCAGAGTTCGCGGTAGAACTGAACTCCTCTGATACCAATTTGTCACGACCCATCCTCGGGGCCCGTGCCATGACTACCCCAAGCCCGCCTTCCATAGGACAGGGGCTGGCGACTAGCACCAAGGCGTAAATCCCGGTAAAAAGGGAAGGCATTTCCTTTGTAAAGTAAACAAGCACCACAGAGTAAGCAAGCGGAAAAGTAAACACTAAGTGAAAACAGAGTACAACTGTAAGTGCAGAAAAGTAAGTGGGCCAGTATACAAACCCAAACTGAAAGTAAAGTAAAACTAGAATGGGAAAACAGCAACTGAAAAGTAAAAGCCGCTACACCGAGCTGTCCACTGGAAATCCCACCTGAAGGGTGGGTACAGATAGCTCCACTGCTCCTCGGGTCCCGCCGTCCGCTCCGAGCACGTCCCGCCCAGTGGTCCACCTCTAGGTACTGTCCTGCTCTGCAAGCCTCAACCACGATCAACGCTGTCCATCATCTACAACCAACACAACGTAGTGCAGGCATAGCCCGTGCAGGGGTGAGTATAAGCTACTCAGTAGGGACCCTGAGACCCCCGACGGTCTCCCAAAATCCACAAAGGATAAACCACAAAGGAAAGATACAATCACGAAGTAACAATCGACACTTCTTAGGTATATGCCCATAAATATACCCAAGTCATCAATTCCAATACGCTCCAACCTCCGAGCCCAAGTACAACTCAGTCAACACAGAAAAGTATACGTATTCCACACAGGAAAGAAAAACGTAATCCACACAGGATAGCACAACACAATCCACACAGGAAAGCAAACAGGATTCAGATCACACAGGTATACATCTTCGAAAGACGATAGAGATGATCACTGATCCATCTAAGTCATCGGACCCACAAAGGATCGATAGGTACTAACCCCCGCAAGACCCACACAGGATCTGTAGGCGCTGGCTCACACAGAACCGCTGAGCGCTGACCCGCACAGGATCGGACCCACACAGGATCGGTAGCACTGATCCACATAGGATCGCTGAGTGCTGTAGTCGTCGTCGTCGAATCCACTGAGGATCTCTGCACAGTCGTCGTCGCAGTCACAGTAGCAGTCGCAGCCAGCACTAGGGTTCCCACACACAACAAGCTCGTTCGGGAGGGTCCGCTCCACGAGCCGATAGGCTGATACATCAACTGTCACATAGTCCAGAGTTGATGTATCCAAAAGTTCCGTATCGCCAACAGGAACTCAACGCAACAGACGACGCGTCAATCGGACGCTCGGTCTGAGAGTTATTGGCCTTTTCATCCTAGGGGCCCGGTTGGTTTTTAAGGAAAAACCAACCCGACCATACTCCACCTATGTCCAAACCTCGGGCGGAGTATGCCAAAAGATCCGTCTCACTAAGAGGAACTCAACAAAGTCGACGACATGACAATCAGACGTCCGTAGCTCAAGATATGAGCGTTTCCGCTCCAAGGGCCCGATTGGTTTCGTGTACGAACCAACCCGGCTGAACTCAAAGTATTCCAAAACCTTGAGTGCGTTATACCGAAACGACCGTCCCGATCCAAGGATCGCATCGCCTCTGACGGCACGTCGTTTGGAGGTCCGTAGCCCGAGTTATGGGCATTTGAACCCAAACAGTCCGATAACGGGGGTTTCGGGCCCGGACCGACCCGGCCCGAGACCCCCCCGGTTGGCCCGAACCGGGTCGACCCACCCCAGACAGGGTCGGCCCGGCCCGGTACGGCCCGGCCCGGCTGGGCGCGGCCCGGTACGGCCCAACCCGGCTGGGCGCGGCCCGGCTCGGATGGGCTCGACCCGGCCTGGCAGACCGGCCAGGCGCCGGTCCGGCTGGGCGTAGTTTGCTGCCAGCTTGGCTTCGGCCGAGCTGTTGGAAAAAAGAGGGGGGGCGCTTGCCCCCCTTGTGTAACCGCGGCCCCCCACAATTAAGGGGGGCCGTTTTGGCCAGCCGGCCAGCCGACCGGGGGTTTGAACCCCCGGTTGCACACCGGTCCGGCTGGCCCGCCCTGGCCGGCCGGTTCCGGCCTCCACGGGACTGGCGACGACTGGTCCCCTTCCTCGCCGACACTGGCGGCCCGGTTCGGCCGCCGGTCTCCTTGCTCCGCCGCGGCCCGGAACCGGCCGCGACCTTTGTCGTCCGGCGCGGTGCGACGGCACCGCACCCCTCCGCCGCGACCCCGCTCCGGCCGTGGCGTCTTCAATTTTCTTCGACGCGGCATGACGACGTCGCGTCCTTGAATTTATTTCCACGGCGCGGCACGACGGCGCCGCGCATATCTTCCGCATGAAACCGCGTGGTGCGACGACACCACGCTTCCTCGTACCAACCACAAAGAAATCATTAATGAAAAAGGAGGAGGGTCGGCCGTGTTTGTGCGGACCGGCCCCCTCGCGTTATTCGATAACAATTAGTCAAAAACCACGAAGATTGACAAACTAGAATCATGAACGGAATTAATTAAAATAAAACCCCTACCTCGGTTCAGGAACGATGTTCGTCAACGAGCCGCGGAAGACGAGCGTCGCGGAGGTCGGGCGTCGCGGGGAAAGAACGTCGACGTCGCGAAGCGAGGATTCGAAGTCGTTGACGGCGATTTCGTCGCGGAAAACTGTCACGGAAGAGATGACGTGGAAGAAGAATGTCGCGTCGTGGATACAGCGTCGCGGAAGAACCGTGTTCTTTGGCGGAGGAGTTCTTCGTTGAAGAACGGTGTTCTTCGTGTTCTTCGTCGAGGAAGAAGGTGTTCCTTAGCTTTTTCTCCAAAAAGCTCTCAAACAACCCAACACCAACCCCTAATAAAATAAGTTCTAAACTTATTTTATTAACACAAAAAAGCATTTGAAATTCAATTGTTTGAATTTCCAAAAGCTTACATGTAACTCACCAAATTAATTACAAAAAGTTTTCAAATTAATTAGAGTGGAGTTAATGGGGAGTTAGGAATGTGAGGGGTTAATAGGGGTTAGGGAGTTAGGGAAAATTGAAAAGGTGGGGGGGGGGGTTCATGTGGGCCCCACCCTTTTAATTATCCACACATGGGAAGTTGGGTGGATGTTGGCTCCACCACCAACTTCCCATGGGAGAAACTAACCACTTGAAAGAGAAATAAAATTGATTTAACAATTTTATTTACTTTTTTAATTAAACCCCATTAATTAACTTCTTCTCCTGCACAAAAGCAACTACAGTAAAAGTTCCCTTAAGAGATTACTGGCGTTGCAAGTTCATCGGTGCCATCGGATTTCAATTCTGAGCACCGGTTCAAAAGATAGGAAAACCCGCTCGTTCGTTCACTGAACGTACCCGAGCCAAACTTCGGAAATTGATTCCAGGCACACCGGGCCTCGGAATCAGGTTCCGTCAGAAACCACGCTCTTGTAAAATTCCAAAGAAAATTAAGAAAAAATTTCCCTTGAATTTTACGGGTCTTTACACTAGGGTTGTATATTTCATTTCTTTCAAATACTGAAGGATCCATTTGAAAACTCCTAATGTGAATTTCCCAGATTTGACATGTATCTACTTACTACCCCTATCGAAAAATAAATGTATGATCATGTGAAAATCATTACATAAATTAAACTTTGGACCACCAAATCACAGGGAACTTTCTCTATATATGTTAATTATCCTTCCATTTTGGGTGATTTATCCTTTGTCAATTTGAATTTTCTAGGCAAAGGATTTGAGATGGACTTGCATCTAGACATTATAAATTTCTCAATAACCTTTTAGACATGATAATTATGAGATAGAACCAAATTATTATATCTCCTATATCTTTCAATCTTTACCCCCAAAATCTTATTGGCTTGTCTGAGATATTTCATCTTAAATATTCTAGAAAACTTATGTTTTAAGTTCAGGATTCCACCTTCTCCTGGTCCAGATAACAATAGGTTATCCACATAAAAAGCAATATGATGAATGTCTCATCACCTAATTTCTTTTGGTAAAAATAATGATCTAAATTACACCTCCCAAGCCTTTATTCTAACATAAATGAATTGAATTTATGATTCTATTATCATGGTTCCTACTTCAACCCATAAAGACACTACTTTAATTTATATACCAAATTCCAGTTTTCTTATTATGTGAAACATATTGGATACTTCATATGGATTTTTTCCCTCTAACTCACTATGCAAAAAGGATGTCTTAAAATTGATTCATTCAAGGTATAAATATTCCATTTCAACTATTCTCAACACTATCCAAATAAATATCTATTTAACTATCAGTGAGAATAAGTCTGAGAAATAAGTACCTTCCTTATGTTGAAATCCCCTTTCCACCAATCACACCTTATATCACATTTTTTCCATTAGATTATTATCTTATCTAGAATACCCACTTGTTTTTGAGTTCTATTTTTTCCTTTTAGTAATCTAGTCAATTCCTAAGTTCTATTTAAGTTCAATGAATCTATTCATTCATTCATTCATAACTTCCACTATTTGGCATCACTAAATGTGGCCACCTCGACTGGTCTTTCTAGATCTCTACTATCCATTAGAAGAAGGATGATCATCTTAGATATAAATATATGAATTGTATTTATTACCCTGGTTGATTTTCTTAACTCAAATTGGATGTTTAGTACTGCTCAACTCATCCTTCCATTCTAGTACTGAATTTCCAGTACTTCCACTTTATTTGTTAGTACTTCTTAAAATTTTTAGAACAACTTCCATTGGTTCCACCTCTGGACTTTTATTGCTTCTATCTAAGTCATCCATTACTTGATACCTTCTAGTATTCTTACTAAGATCCACGTGAACTTCAATTTTTGACTTATTACTTTTGACTTATTTCTCTGCCAAAATTTGGTCCTTCCACCAAACCCCTTCATTAAAGTAAATATATTGGCTCCTGATGAATTGTTACTTTTATTAATTCTATATCCAATAGTAAAAGTTCTCATCATCATACCCATAAAAAAATAAACTTTGAACTTAACCTCAATATTTTACTTATCCTTAAAATCAATATTCATGTATGATAAGCTTCGGAAGGCTTTTAGATAGTGAAATTTTGGTCACTTTCTAGGCCATGACTCGTCTGGAAGTTCTTACCTAACTACCAATGTCAGAATTCTATTGACTAGTTATGCCATCATGTTGAGTGCCTCCATCCAAATTACCTTGAACATTTTATAGTGTAATCTCATACTTAAATCCTAATCTATAAATATTAAATTCATTATCTTAGCTGATCTATTCTATTATAAAGTTTCGGGCACTATCTTCTCATGAATTATACACTTCTTCTTACAAAAGTTCTGTAAGCTATATCATGTGTAGTCACCACCATTGCTGGAATATAGATATTTCAAAATCCCACCACAATCCCTTTACACCACGACTTTCCATTGAATGAAAGACTAAGAAACATCATACTCATTCTTTAGAAATTAAATCCAAAATTTCCTTATAGAATCACCAATAAATGTTGAAAAGTAAAGGGAACCTTTGAGGGACTAAATATTGATAGGTTCACAAACATCAATATGAACAATTTCTAATTTTCTGGTCCTATGATTTTATCCATCCAAATTAAAAGTCACCCTTCTTTATTTCCCAATCATACAACTCTCAAAACTTCCAATGTTTATATGACAAGATTTATTATGCCTTTTTTTCATTTATAACTTTATGGTTCTTCTCACTGAGTTGACTGATCCTACAATTCCAAAATTACATACCATCAAAAGTTGAAATTATCTCCATTGTAATTATATCTGAAATTTTGGTCAAGTAAATATTCCCATATTTAACTTCTCATGAAACCACCATGGAGCCTCAACTAACTTTCCAGGATCCATTGGAAAAAGTAGTTCCATACCCTTCCTCATAAATTTTCCCTATAAAAACTATATTCTTATGAAAATTTAGGATATATTTAACTTCTTTTTTCTTCAAGGCTCCCCCATTCTTCATATAGATGTTCACATCTACTTTTCCAATAATCTCTAGAGATTTATCATCTGAAAAATACACTTTGTTAAACCTTATAAATACATAATTTTAAATGTATATATGCTCTCCCATTGAATGTAATGATACACCTAAGTTAACCACCTATGAATCCACCATAATTTTGACACTGAACAATAGTTTAATTACTCTTTCAATTATACCAAAAAAATTTAAGATTCTAGAAATCGATGGTCTTTCAAATATTTTCTTATGACTCTTGCAATCCTTCTTGAAGTGTCTAATTTTTTCACACTTCCAAAAGGTAGGACCAAACCCAGCTGATTTTATTTAGATCTTATCCCATGAATTATCTTCCATTGGTTTCTTCTAGTAGATCTGCTTCCATTAGGGTGACCATCCTTACTCATCTTTATCAAGAGAATTACTAGAAAATGCTTTGAATTCCCTCTGATGAAGTTATTCATTGAGAATCAGATTCTAGAAATCATCTAATAGAAAATCTATATTTCCACTAGAGTTATTGATGGAATCTACCATCACATCCTAATTTCATAAAACCGATGATAGTAGTAGGACTTCCCACACATCATCTTTTAACTCGACATTTACTAATTCAAGCTTCCCTTATATCATAATGAAATCATTCATGTGATCTACTGTTGGTCTTCCTTTCGATAACCTTAGGCTAAATAGTCATCACATAATGAACACTTTTTTCAATACTATAGGTTTCTCATACATATTTGTTAACACCTTCATTACTTATACCATTGTCTTTATTTAAATAATGTTTATAGTAACATTACTCACCAAAATACATCCTCACCATCACCAAAGCTTTCTTGTCCATATACACCCATTCAACATTTTCTATATTCTATGAAAAAACATAAGTGGAGAATCAAGGTCCTTGTGAATCATACGGTCCTACATTTTTATTCTCTAGATTCTAAAATACATTTCATCAACCCATTTACCCACAATCATCCCCAGAGAAAGACTAGAAAGCCCGTGGTCTAGAAAATTGATGGGTAGGGGACAACTGGACATCCCTTTATATCTTATCATCCCACATGATGATGCCCCTTCTTACAACACCTACTCCAGTTGTGCCTCGACAACTCATCTAAAACATCCTATTTTTCTAGGAGATTTCTATTGTTATCTCAGGTAAAATTCTATCTTGAATACTCATCTATGGATCTTGAGGGTCTGCACCGTTAAAAATTTATTTAAAGTTAAGATCATGTTGTTGTGATGCTAGAATCGGGAATGAGAAACCAAACTGCTCGTAGATTTTTCATTGATTGGTCCTGGGTTTATGTTTTACACTATAATATATATTTCTCATGGGTTATTCATGTGTTCTACTACTTAAATTTGGGTACATCACTCCTGGGTTTGTACCAAGATTGTTTGGGAAGATATTGGGTTCCTAAAAGGTCGACGACTGAGTTTGCAGAAGCTGATTCTTGAATCAATAGGTGAATGATTTGAGTGATGCTTATGAGCATGAAGGAGCCTGGATCTAGTCGGTCATCATGTTTTATATTTTTTTAAAATCTTTATATTTTTTTTGTGATGCTTGGAGCCCATATACAATGTATATGAAAGGGGACCTGAAGTTAGTAGAGGCCACTGTTTAATGATCTCCATTGTCACGCTAGGTGGGGATTTGACCATTGTTTGGTTTAGCACCCGGGAAGATCTACCATCTCAACTATTATAGGTTTGCTTCTAATTTTAAGAGTGGGGGTATTAGGGCTACTTCAGTTCATGTCGGGTTCATATGGCTTATCTTCCTGAGATTGTGTTACTCGGTGCTTTTGAAGGAGTTCTCAATGCTAAAAATGTTCTCATTAATTAGTTGTTTATACAGGGGGATAATGTTTCATCATGTGTTGGTTCATTGTTGATTAAGGGTTAGATAGGGGCAAATAGGTTTGTAATTAGATATCTAAAATTAGATATATATCTACATAGATTTGGATATAATAGAAGGATTGGTACGATGTTGGGTGTTGTTAATATAATCATAAAGGTTCAATCCTAATACCTATGGTTTCTAGCTATATCCATTTTAGTTTATAAGCTGCAATTATGACATATTTTACTAAACCAAATCCTTAGTTAATCTAATCAAGGTCATCCCACTAACCCCTACCTCCCCTTATAGGTGTTCTAATCTATCTGATAGGAGTTCTTCATATTTATCATTTTTATCTAATTATAATTTTCTAATTTTTGATAGTTATTTTTTAATAGGGAATAATTTTTATCAGTGGTCACATGAAATCAAATTTTTCTAGGATGAATCTATGTCTACCCAAACCCTACTATCATCTAACACCATATATTCTAATAACAGTGAAATCCCAATAAACTTGAGATATCATCAAGGTGAGAGAGAACTTGAGATGCTAGAAAAATCATCACTTTGATACCACATGTTGGGAATAAACCCACCCAGTACACCTATGCTTCCAAGAAAACCACTAGAAGGAGGATTCATTATTGGCTAGAACTTCACTCATCAGAGGCTCTGTTCAGTAGAAATACAACCTTCAAAGGTTCCCTTCCCCATAAATGAGTGTACCAAAAGTAGGTATACTTTTCACCCTATTCATCGCACAATATCATTCTTGGACCACATAATAAAACTAATAAAAATTCAAGGAAAACAAAATTATATTCAATGAAAATACAAAAAAAAAGAAATTAACACAAGAAATTATATTTTTTGTACATTGCATCCTACTTGGATGGGAGAAACACTGCTTCTTCTTTCCATCATAACAAAAAAATACAAGTGATTGAAAATAGTTTAAAAAAGAAAATAAATCTTCATCAACTTCTCATATCCACAATTAATTCTCTACATCAACACACACATTTAGAATCGAGGTCCCACTGCTTATATACTAGGTATTATATAGTTAACCTATAATACCCGCTCTACTAAAATAATGGATTAATAAACTCGACCAATTCATCCTGGATATCAACCCGGTGAACCCTCATCTTTACCAAAATTTTGTACCTTTAACACCTCATCATAACATCATCAGAAGAAGAAAATATTCTGATGATCCTGTTGACCCTAGAAAAGACTCGCTGCCATTGTTTTCAAACCACACCATTTTAACTTTTGGTGATCATAATTATAGTGACCTAAATCCACTAAATGAACTCACGGTGAACTGAAATAGACTCCACCTTCTAATGTATGCCCTCACATTATCTTCAGGATCTAAATATACCCCTATATTTCTTACTAAAGTGGAAGCTAAAGATGATATTCTCATCAAAGCTAAATTCATTTAGGAAGTACAATACCCAAAGTGTCTCACCAAAATCATTCCCATCAAGAAAATGAATAGGTAAATTAGAGTCTGTATTGATTTCATATATCTCAACCAACATTTTCTAGAGGATGATTTCCTATTCCCGATTACTAAGTTATTAATCGATGTGACTATTAGCTTCGAATACATCTCTTTTATGGATGGATATTCAAAATACAACCAAATCAAAATGACCCATAAAGATAAGGAAGAAACTACCTTCGAGGCCCCCAAGGGGTATATTGATATCAAGCAACACCCTTGGGATTGAAGAACACTAGAGCCACATATCAATGTTTCATTCACTATATCATCAAGGCCCTTTTATGGAAAACCATAGAGTGCTACATGGATGATTTTTTAGTCAAATATAAATAACCTCGTGGTCATATTATCAATATTTAAAAAATATTCAATAAATTGTGACAACATAACATGAAGATGAACCCTTTTAAATGTTCTTTTGGGGTAACATTGGGGAAATTCCTTGGCTTTGTGGTATTCCATCATGAAATTGAAGTCAACCCTAAAAATAATAAGAAAATACTTGATATTTATCCTCTTTAAAACCTTAAATAATAGAGAGTACTTTAAGTATTATTTTCTTATATTATATTTTTCATAGACAACCTCACTGGAAAGTGATTTCCCTTTATAAAGTTGATGAAGAAGTGAGTCACCTATCAGTGGGATGAAGAATACTATAAATCCATCTATGATCTCATGCAATATATTTTATTCCCACCAGTGTTAATGCTACTAGTATAAGGAAAGCCTCTCATACTCTATTTGGAAACTATAGAATAATCACTTACACCCTACTTGATAAAAATAATGATACAAACAAGGAAAACAATCTCTATAACTCAGAAAAACAATTCTGGGTACTGCGACTAGATATTCTGGTATCACAAAGAATATCCTTACATTGATTTTCATAATGAGGAAGTTGATATGTTATATATGGAACCACGTGTTACATTTGATTTCTTATGTTTATTGACTCAAATATATCCACAATCGCCTGATATTAACTAGGTGTTTAGTATATTTGGTGGTCATTCTGAAATAGTTTAACAACTAGTTAATGTCTCGTAAGATAATTAAAGGGTAGGCATTTAAATATTTCCTTGTATTACACCATGACCTAGAAATTTAACAAGTGAATATAGACCTCCCCAACGAAGAGGTTTTCTTTATCCATGACACTCCCCAAATATGGGACATATACTTAGATGGTGCCTCACAAATCTATATAGGAAGAACGATGGAAAACCCAATGAACAACTGAGTTGGTTTGAGGATTGTAATCATCTATCCAGTGAAAGAGATTATATCATAAGCCTTATTAATATCAAAATGATGCACCAACAATGAATTAGAATACTAAGCTCTCATTGTAGTCTTAGAGATATCTCTAGAGATATCAGTAGCCTTATTGAATATTGAGATTGACTCAGAGTTGGTACTTAAGTAGATCAATGGTGAATATTCCATTAAAAAGGAAAAAATTGACCCCCTTGATTTATTATGTATGAGGTTTAATGACTAAATTCCCCTCTGAGATAACACTATATTACATCCTGTGTTCATAGAATGCTCGTATCGATGCATTGGCTAATACAGTCACAACCCTAGTAGATCCAGACTGGGATGAAATACTCATTCACATCTCACATCATAGGGTGGTCTTACCATTCATCAATATTAACATAGAGGAGATCAATGAAATCAAAACTACCTAAAACCATGGTGATCCCATTTCCTTTCTAATGATACAATAATTGGATGGATGTATCCCATAATATACTACCTCCAAATCATAATTCTCTTATTTGATTAATCCAAGAAAGAGAAGATCCTATGTGAAGTAGAAAATTTCATCCTTTATAACAACCCAAATTCTCAGAAAGTTCTCTAAAAATGTTGCTTTGATGGAATCCTCCTCGGATTCATTGAAGGAGTAGAGACCCTCATTATTATGTAGGAATTTTATGCTGTCACATATGATGTCCTATAGTAAAGATCCAAGATCTTCCATAAAATCAAGATACTTTGATACTTCTGGCTATCAATAATGTTATATTTCACGGAGTTCATAAAGAAGTTCCATTCTTGTAAAATACATTCCAACTTCATCCATAAACCCCCATAACCACTACACACTTCCAAATGCTCTTGTTCGTTTTCTATATGAAAAATATATTCCATGGGTCCATACTCCCAGTTATAGATAGACAATTCAAGTATATCATCATTATAATTAACTTCTATTCTAAGTGGTATAAGGATATATCCCTCAAGAAATTCATAGAAAAGGATATCATAAACTTTGTGAATACCAATATCATCACTATATTTAGTTTCCCTCACACAATACTAATGAATAATGACACTAATTTCTGTGGTTCTAAATTGGAAAGGCTATATCAAGAGTATAATATACAGTCTAACCATTCTTCCTACTATCATATAATATTGAACATAAAAATACAATCTTTTAATAAAACCTTATCAAATATCCTTCAAAAGATGGTGGGAAAAGATAATAGGTCTTTCCCTACTAAACTATTTCATGCTCTATAGGCTCATCACACCACATCTAATACTGACACATATGTAATCCCATATTCACTTGTATTCAGAATAGAGGTAGCCTTTCCCATCTAGGTTCATCTACCTTCACTTTTCATCGTCATCTAAAATCAACCATCCAAATATGAAAAATTACAAATATTACCTGATGAGTTGGAACAAATTGATTATAAAAGGTTACACACACTAAAAAACCTTGAGATCCATTAAAATTAATTCACATGGGTGTTCAATAAAAAGTTATTAATCTTTTAATTCCTCAAAAGAGAATTATTTCTAACTATAAGAACTTTGATGATACCTATAAAGAAACCTCTAAAAATAATGCCAAAGTGGGATAGAACTTACACCATACACATGGTCCACTCTAATGGAGCTTACTTCTAATCATTATGGGTGGAGAGCATACCACAACCACCACCAATTAAAGGTTTCTTAATAAGTACTTTCCATAAATTTAAAATGGGTTTATAAAGTCCTTACCGTGTGACTTTTAAATGCATAACATAAAGGTCCTTGTTATATGACCTTAAACTTCACGACATCCAAGTCTTTTTTACATGGATTTTAACTGCACAACATAAAATCCATTAGATTAAAACCTTAAACAACATGACATCCTAGTATTATCTGTAAAACTTTAAATTACATAACAAATATTCCAATCCATATGACTCTAAGATGCTTAGACATAGTCTTCATTGTATGAATTGAAACTGTATGACGTCATCATCCTATCATCATCATGTTAAACTACACGACCAACATCCTCACCACATGATATTAAAATATATGATATAAAGTCTATTATATATGACCTTAAAATACTCTAATCAATTTATCCAATATAACCAAAAGTTTCAAAATCTCCCCTTATGCAATATCTTGATTTATGTAATAAAAAAAATTCCCACATATATAAGAGCTTATCCCATTTGATAACTCTCATTATTTGAAGATGTTGTGGATATGGTTACAGTTTTCTATCATGGTATCATGGTTAACTTAAACCATGACTATAATAATTCCTTTATAAATATTTTAGAACTATGTGTGGATTGATTCATGTTACTTCAAGATATGTAGTGATTCTCATATTCCCCTAGGCCCAACCATAGATTCATTTCCATGCCCAATTTCCCCATAGTAATGAGTTCTTTACCAATTCACATCAAGTTTCACTATACCTTTTCTTATCGGGATGGCCATACATTTCACCCATATTATCTAGTATATGTGAAATATCTATAAAGATGTATTATATGTATAAGAATTACATATGGCTTTATTATTGTTATCATATGATACATAGTGATTCCATGATCACTTATCTTGGGCCCAAACACACATTTAGATCAAATAACCACTTTTTGATAATGTTTGGGACATCTAATTCATTCAAGGTTTCCCTTTATGGGTCTAACACTGAGATAAATCCATATTATTTTGTACATGATCCTGATCTATGAAAACCTCCTAAATAGAATGTGTTGGAGTTGGTGGCCTAGAACCAACTACTTTGTACTTTATTCATTAATAAATACCTTATCACATATTGATTGTTCTTTTTCTTGACAATGCATGTAATAATGTCCTAAGGATAACTATTTCATTAAAGGGTCAGAGAGGATCCTTGCTATGATGTGAACCCAGAAGTTCTATAACACTGTTCTTGAATATATGTTCTATGTCCGGATGATGTTATTTGAGGGACACAAATAATACAGTCCATTAGGGACGAGGACTCATAAAACTTTAAGACACCTTCTCATGGTGTGTTCCTTTGGTAATATCCAGGAGGATATTATGAGAACGAGACCCGATAGTAGAAAATCCACATTTCATAGTGTCATTGGATGTTCCTATCTGTGGACGTGTGTATTGGTCCTTAGAATTTAAGATTATTATTAATGGGTATTAAAAATCACACACTTAGATGTATTGATGAAAACTATAATGACACATTGTTCGCAATGAGGTAGGATATGTTGGGTGCGTCACGAGTAATACTACATTAATAGATAATGCGAGAAAGGATTTTTCTCTTATGTTCCATAATAGAAGTAGATATCTCAGGCCCTTATGAAATTGATATAGCCTAAATAAATCCATGGCCATGGTGAGGAATGATAAAGTTTAATTCCGGAAATTCAAAGAAAGAATAATCGAGCACATGGGTTGATGACACTAGCATACAACCCACTTGATTCGAGATATCGAGACAAAGGGGTTATATTACACGGTAAGCGTTCGTAGGAGGTGACACATCATTATAACATTAACTCCTTTCTCTATGGGTGTCTTGGCGTGTTGTTAGATTCTAACCTTTGACTTTAGGCAGGCTCCTCCTAGTTCCACTGAGAAAGAGGCCTAGAGGGTCACACACTAAGTGTGTCCAAGTATCTCAGTTAAATATTAATTTAACAATTTGAATAAAGATTATTCCCAATTTTGGTTTAATAATTTTTCAAGGATGCCTGATCACATTTATTTCGACACTAGTTATTTAAGAGAATATATTGTGGGTGAAATAATATATTTATTAGCGAGTAATGAAGTGATATTTATTTTAGAAATAAATATCCATTATTCAAGGTCTAATAAATATGGTAGAGTAAATAAAGAAAAATGTAAAAACCAAAGTACACACCATGTATTTTTTTCTGGGAATTTATGAGAAACTATATTATTTATTTAATTAAATAATATTAGGTGTAATTTTCTAGGTGCATGTCAAGTAATAATAATAGCTAACTATTATTATTATACATATGGTATTACTAAGAATTAAATGAAATTAATAAATGATTTCAGGTAATTAATTCATTTTATTATTCTATATAATTAAAATCCCAATTATATAATTCTCATTAGCCTAGACATTTTTTTGTAGTTGTGCACAAGGGATATAGAGAAATCTCTCAAGCCAAGATAGAATTATTTTCTTCCAAGAATTCTCTCAAGATATGAGAGAGTGATCCTCCTCCATCAGATCATGGAAATCGAAGGCGGACATCGCAAGCGAAGGATCTTCCGCGCTAGCACCCGAAGATCCCTTCGGCGACATCTAGAGATATGTGGAGCATGTGTGGATCACCGCTAGAGGAATCCTACACTTGGATTCTATGACGCAATGAATAATCACATCGGATTGTGACCGGAAACATCAACGAAGAAATTATTCCATCAAGGTAATTCTTTTATTTTAATTAAATTAATTATAACCAACATATGATGATCCTCTCTATGGTTTCGGGACTCCCTTTCTTTTATTTCGTTCTTCATTATATTTTAAAGATATGACATTTTATTATCGTGATGGATCTCAAATTGATCATTTTTAACCGAAAATTAAAAGTTGGGTACACCCACCAGCACACTTCCGCTACGCTTGAAACCTACAGAATGTCCACATTATATGACTCTAAAACTGAATGACATTTGAGTCCTTATTACATGACATTAAAGTTCACATCATATGGTCCAACCTAGATGAACTTAAACCACTTAGAGTGGTCTATATTATATGACTAAAATTCTCTATATGATATCCAAATCCATGTAAGGATGCCTAACATATGTATTCTTCCCATTGACCAAGGATAGGATAAAATACCTCATTCTTAAGGTAGCTCAGATCTACTATCCCGTGTTCAAGCCATGAAAATTCTCCTAGTTTTAATACACCAGGATAAAAAAATTCCCCTCTCTTATATATGAGTTATATCTCTATAGAGACCTTATAAAAACTACACATGGATTGATTTCTATTATTTCAGGATATATAGAGATGTTTGGACTATATATTTCAGACCCAACCGTAGATCATTATACATTTAAATTCCTTTCCAAAATTACTATTACAACCCAAACATGGTTATTTTGAGACTAGAACACCCCCATAACTATTTTAATACCCCCTTCCCATAAACCACACATTTCACCTCAAGTGTTTTGAATCATCAAAAATATTTCATGACTACTGGTAACAATAAAATTTAGATATGAGGTACACCTTTACTTGGTAATGATATTCATGCCACCATATTTAAGACTACCAACCAGAAGCATGTTTTCATCCTGAGGAGAAGGTCCTATAACCCCATGTGTCCTTAACACCATCATCATGGAACTTTTCATTCAAATATTTGTTAGTTTACATCCTCAATATGCTTGTTTTATTTAATCACTTCATTATTTGAATACCTATGGTTATGATTGACATAATTCTCATTATTTGCTTAAAACATGTTGTGAACTCTTAGATTTTGAGCCCCATCTATGTTGTCATATCACATATCCCATCAATGGTCTAAGGACTACGACCTTAAACTACATGCACCCATACATGAGATATTTTATATTAGCATTTGGGTCTCATTCATGTCAATTTGTTAACTTTACCTTTCTATATAGGCTATCTCATATTTTGGACAAATATATATGACCTTAAACTTAAAAAAAATTTAGTTAAATCTATATGACTTTAAAAAAAAATCCTAAATGGTCCAAATTGTAAGACCTTTAAACTAAAAATCAAAGAGGCATGAATATTTGTCAAGTAGAAAACCCATAAAGGGAAGAATGAGAAAAATTCATGTATCTACTCTCTAAGTTATCCTCTTTCATAACTTATGAAAAATCTTATAAGTCCCACCACATGGCCTTATAAAAATTCAATATATACTCACTAGACCCACTAGTTCAAGAAAAAGTCAGAGAAGACCTTTTGAATTCTCTCTTTCATGCATTCTTAAGAGATTTCATGTTATATCCCTTTGCCTAGAGAATGTGTTTGATATATTGTGACATAACCTTTAGGATGTTCGAACCCTTCTTGAGTACCTTTTTTACATAAACCTAATTTATTCCTCAAGTGTTTGATTCTTTGAAAACCTTTAATGGTTATCGATAATGAGTGTATTTAGATCCAAGGAACACCTATGATTGGTAATGATATTTGTGCTCTTATATTTGACACTACCAACCAGAGGCATATTTTCACCCTGAGGGGAAGGTCCTATTACTCTGCACACCCTTGAAAACATTACAGTAGGACCCATCATTCAAATTTAGTCAATGATCATTCCACACATACATATTCCATTCCATCATTTTCTGATTCAAATGTCTCAATCTATGATTTATACATTCCATAATCCAACTATTCAAGTAGATTTGAATACCCTCAATGTTACACATTTATGCATCATACACACCTTCAAAGAAAGAATATGAAATCCTATTCTTGATCTTCCTGTGGTCCTCATCATGTAATCCTAAAACACATGTTGTAATGGTCTAAACATCATAACCCTAAACTATATGAACCTATCCATGAGGTTTACTACATTAGTGGAATTATGAAATAATCCACATTAGTTTTACCACACCCATTCTATTAGGTATATTTCCTCATATCTAGTATGATCACTATGACCTTAAAATACATGCACCATTCCTCAAGGTTGTCTATATTAGTGATAGAAGGATTCCATTCATGTTGAGTTTACCTCACCATTATTGCTATACAAAATGCCTCACCTTTTGATCAAATACAAGAGACCTTAAACTATAGCTAAATTGGTTAAACTTATAAGCCTTAAGCTACCCAAGAAAATATACATGGAACTTTATAGGATGAAAACCCACAAAGGGCGACCTTTAAAAAAGTAAAATATCTACCCACTAGGCCTGCAACTGGCATCACCTAGACAAAAAATTGAGTGTTTAAGAAGGAAAGGCATAAATATTCTCAGGTTAATAACCCATAAAGGGTGACCTGAGAAAAAGATACATTTCCACCCATGAATAAATCCTCACATGAGGATTAGAGAAAAGTTAGGAACAAAAGGAAAAGATACAAAACTTGTGGGGGTCTATCACATGACACTAAAAAAATCCGAGCTATGTTCACTAGATCCCTAAACCTAGGAAAAAATAATGGAACCCCCTTCATTCCTAACATATTTGTTTAGAATATTTGTTTAGAATGCATGAAAGTGTAATGTTATGGTACTCTATCCCTCTTTTATAACAGAACCCTCATTCCAAAATTCACCCTTCAAGATTTTCATTATTTTGAGTCATTAAACCATCCCATATATGAGTGGACTTACCTTAGATTATAGTGATGGTACATACACTACTATATCTGGCCTAACTATATCTATCCAAGACCACACATCTAAGAGGAAACCATATTTCATATTTGAGTGATCTAACCTTAGCTTACAATGATAGTGTATATACAGACATATTCAGATCGCTTATATCTTTCTAAGTGTACATGCTCAAGAGGAGACCAAATTATACATTCTTTTATCTCATAGAATCACCTTGAATTGTGGTGGTGGTACATATAATTCCATATATATCCTTCCTATATATGTTTGAGGGAACATGTCAAAGTGATAAGGGGTTTATCTATATTTTATCATTGACTTAATAATTTGAAGATTATAATTTACTTAATCCATACCCATACATTTTTAGATAAATTCAGTTATCATATTATCACTCTTTTTTAGTTACCTAGATTATCATAGGTTGATAGTAAAAATAACAAGGTAATTAGAAAAGTGACAATAGTTTTAAATAAAATGACTTTGTCATTCATTGGTTAAAAAAGGATAGGATCATCCATATTTTGAAGTCTCTTGCTTTCATACAAAAGAAAAACAAGAAAATCTAGATATAACTAGATTTGGTTCACTAAACTAATCAATTCATACAATGTTTTATGTGAATAACTAATTGATAGTTAGATATATTCTCAATTTATATCCTCAACCTCGACTAATGGGTGTTTTTTTGATGCATGTAGTCAATTATCAGTTCCTTTTCTTGAAGGTCTCAAGTCTGGTGATCACTTCTAATATTTGTATTCACATTTTTTCTATATAAACCTCACAATCCTAAATTTTTGTGATCTAAGTGGTCATATAGTAAAAAATATGTAATTCCTCAATGGTCTACTGATTCAACCCTTTAATAGTTTACTACATAGACTCCACTTGATAGTTTTTTCTTTTGAATGAGTAGAACTCTCTATCTTTCTTTCACAAATCATTAATTGTTCTTAAATAAACAGTGATTAATAGATGAGATCATTAAATTTAAAATAGTCAATACCACATACACCCAAACCATAGAAGAGTTGGAGAAGGATCTCAACCTTATCACTAATCTCATCTATCTAGGTTTTAGTGATGATTTCATAGACTTGGTGCCAAACTCACTTCCTCATCACCCAATATTTACCATAAAGTTCAGGATTTGAACTTGGGTAACTTTCCTCTATAGGTATATAGTCAAGGACTAGATCCAATATATAAGGAAAAAATTTAGCTACTGGATTAGGTGGGTAAGAGTCTTCAACCGCACCAACCTGGTTGGTTTTAGGGATTGATTAAGCAGAATTAGTCTCTATCAATGGGTTTCTTGCTGCTGGTATAATTGAATCAAAATTGGTGATATAACCAGAAATTTTAGATACCAGTATTAGGTTCACTTCCCCTTCGGTATAGGGGAGGTATGGAGGTAATAATTCACCATGTATTCTAGGGAGATTGCCTATGAGATCCTATGGTTCCAAGATTTTTTCCAAGACAATCTCATATAACTGACTTTGAGAAGTGAGTGGTGTGTTTAACTGTTAGAAAAAATACCCTAGAATAACATATGGGTAAAATTGTATCCATGATTGGGAATATTCCCATGAAAGGTTAATGATAGCACCAGTTGGAAGTAATGAAACTTCAGTATTGGTTTCCTCATGTATCAGCATTAGCTAGAGCCTAAAAATGATAATTGGATGATGTTCATTGTAAACTAAAGTAAAGGGAAAGGAGATACCCTTTGTAGATATCCAAACTTAAATGAAAATATATATGGTGTGTAAGGATAAAGGATAGTTATATCATTTATTCAAGCTAATAAAATGATATCTCAAAAATAAATGATGATAACTCTTCATCACGAATGAAACTAACTTTGTCAATAACCACCCTAAAAGGTGCATCATAAGGAAAAAAGGTGAAATGAAAATGATTCCTTAGTGTGTCAGTAACATATTTTATTCTTAGATATATTGGATGAATATTGAAAATTTTGAGTATTCTTAGGAAGAACATTTAATAGGGTATGACTGCAGTATTTAGGAACTTGTAGCACCAGTATAAGATGTTTCCTTACTGAACATAGCCTAACATATGATTAATTTAGGCGTGGATAGAAAATTATAGTTTTATTCGTTTTCCTTGTACCAATAGAATCTCCAACACTAAGGTGTCAACCCTAACACATGACTAAGCATCCTCAATAGGGAAGAGCCACCCACTCAAGAAAATAGCTAAGAATCCTAAAAACTAGAGGTTAGATCCATGTTTGTCTTGATTTTATATCTGATAAAGAAAATATTTTCAATAGTTTTAAATTGAATTTAATTGTTTTAAATCCCACAAAAGTGATATAAATTTCCACATTTTATGATTTTGG
The DNA here is from genome assembly GCA_963277665.1 of Viscum album. NCBI lineage: Eukaryota > Viridiplantae > Streptophyta > Magnoliopsida > Santalales > Viscaceae > Viscum > Viscum album. The sequence goes on along the minus strand of OY728130.1, from coordinate 2,126,703,763 downwards.
TGGTATTTTGAGCTTAATCGTCAAAATGACATATTTTGGATTATTAACAGTTTTAAATTATTTCTACATTTTGGAAATAACTTTTTATATATCGATCCAAATCATGAAATTATTTATTTTTAGGTTTATAAACTTCCTAGTCTTAATTTCATCCTTTTGTACTAAAAATATGGATTGACCATATGGAATCTCAAAACAAGCTCACAAGTTGGGTCTTGAAAACTGATTACAGAACTGTCAATTTTTTTGTGTTTGGTCCATATCTCATGAATGGTGGACCCAAATACTCTTAAATTCATTGTGTATATGGAAAAAACGTTTTTAAATAACTTTTATGAAGGTTATCACACACTAATAGGCATTTTCATGGTCATTAATGCATGATAATCTGGATATGTGAAATGTGGAGAGTCTTCCTGGTCAGAATAAATGTTTGGAGTAAAATAGAAATAACTCCCTATACACATGTCCAAATACTCTGAAATTTTATGGTTGGATGTAAAAGGAATTTATGAAAAAATTTATATGAATTAAGAAACGTATGATTCTAGCAATAAATTGTGATTTAACACATTAACTTTAGAAAGAAAATTATGCCTATAAAAGAAGGAGAGCTCCTCCCTCTCAAAGTATCTCATTCCATCCCATTCCTTCTGGGACACTAAGGAAGAGAACTTTTCAGATTTATATCATTTATTTATTTTATTTTCCATAGATTTTTAATTTATTCTTCTTTCTCATTCATCATGATTACCCTTCTCCTGGATGGGTAAATATTTTGAGTGATCGGGGAAGGAAGAGTTTCCCTTTTGTAATGTTAGAGTCTTGTTCTTTAATATAAAACTCTATTTTTTCTATTGAATGATATATATTTTCAGTGGTGTCAAATTATATTAATAAGATTTTATTTTGGGTTTTTTTCATTCATATATTATATCTTTGGTGGAAGAATATTAAACTCCCTTCGCCTAATTCAATTTGTCTCGATCGAGAAGATTGTGTTAGGTGGTGAGTGTCTAGCGATCGTTGGCATGTGTGTGAAATAAGTGAATTGTTTCTAGATTTATAAGGAGAAAAAATCCCAGATTGGCAATTTTATTAATTGTTTGTAAATGTTTTATGAACTTTCTTGCACACAGGAGTGGTTTTCATTTCTTACTTCAACCAGGGGTGACTGATAACTCGATCGAGGAGTTATTCATTTATCATTTAATAGAAAGAGATGAGAAATAATTTTTTATGACCATGAAGACATTGAAAAAGGCTATAATAAACTAAAATCATCACTCTCTCCATCACTTGTGTTCAAAATTTATTGCATTATTTATTTTTAAACTCAATCAATTTCAAAATCAAAATCTACTTCTTTCCCAAATTTAAGTGACAAACTATTTTATGTGCACTCCTCTTCTGGAGACTACCCAGGGTTATCCACTAGACTAAACTTAGGTAATATTAAATATTTTTTTTTCATGCCCCACAAAAGAAATGCATTAAACTTGGAACCATTTCCAGATAGGAAATTCCACAACCTAATTATAAATATTTGACTCTTTTCAAATTATTTTAAAAAAGGAATTTTATATGATGTTTTCAAATGATTGTTTCTTTAATTCATAGAACAATTACCCACTGATTAAAGAACCAATTATTGACTCACCATTTTCATTGGAAGATTGTGTTGCATATATTTTTAGATAGGTGAGGTTATTTTAGAAATCAAATAATAAGGGTAAAGTATTCAAATAATTCATTGTTGGCCTAAGGGAGGACATGAACAAACAAATTTTTGAAGCGATGGCCCGAGAGATAACTGAGTTCTCCAATTTTTTTTATGAAGTTTAAAAGGTCCAAGAAGATCCCCACTTAGTATTACCTGATTTTTAAAAGGATATCCATGAAATGGAGGAGACTGACTATCTACCTCTATTTTCTACTACTCAACTCTGAGAGGTGCTTTCCACTAAAGAAGAGATTGAGGATGAATAAACTCAGGGAGATGATATTTTCATGAACTCATTATCTTTTAATTTTTTTGAAATTGAATTGAGTATCACCTATAATTGTTTTAAATTTTTAGATTCAATCAAAACATCTATTTACTTGGTGGATCAGGAAGAAAAAGAAGATGCACCTGATGAAGAACATCTAGAGATTCCTGAACTTGTTGAACACATATCGAAGGGAGTTCAAGAGGATAAAAAAGTGTATTTTCTTGAGTAAAACTAGATGAATTATTCTCTCATTAAAATGGAAGAATTTTATATTGATTATTTATGCTTTATTTTTTTTTCAAATTGAATTACACTCTGAAATTCCCTTTGATTATTCCATTGATGCAATAAACCTTGATAAATCATAGGAGAATGAAGAAGAATTTGAGGAAGTGGGAACCAAGAAAAAGGAGGACTCATTAATTATCCTACATCCACCATGAAATTATTATCTCATTCCCATGGGGGTGTATTTGGCATACTATATCCATGAAGTCTTCAATAAAAAGGAAGAAGTTCATTTGGAAAGAATAATTTTTGTTGGTTCATGAGTAAGAAATGTCACCCACCATCATATTGGGGATAATAGATTAGAACTGCCCATCTGGAGGTATTCAAAACCTAGGGCCCAATTTGGGGATTAAACTAAGATCTATCCATCTTTTCTCATCCTATTTCTATTTCATTTTCTCCCAATAAATTTTTTATGTTTTCTTTTCTACCTTTTCTTGTAGGTTTGCAGTGTTCATCTCTTACGAGATTAACTCATTGATGCAATACTAATAATTCAGGTTTTACCACTCTATAAAACTTACTTGATTGCTATGATTCAATTAAAAATATGCTTAAATGTTAAAATATACCTGAATACATTAAGGACACTACATAGTTTAAGTGCAGGGGAGGGAACCTTTATAGTTTAGGTCATCATTTGTTTTTTGTTTTTTTCTATTTTTTTTTTAAAAAAATTTCAATTTTTTGTGTGTTTTAAAAAATTTTGAGCTTAAATGATTATCATTTCCATTTTTGAAACCCATGCCAATGAGTGAACGAATCTATTCCATGAAACTGAGCTTAAATGAATGATGAAAATGACTTTCTTTCAAGTTCAAATCCTTGGGAATTTCATGAAAATTAATCTAATTTTTGAATTCATTGACACATATCATTGTCTTTATTTTTGAAATCACTTTCTTGTGAGGATTATAAACCATTATTGTCATATTCTTTACATTCAACTCATTTCTTGAGAGAACCATACCATGATTTCTTTAATTAGAATTTGATTTATTCCTATCAAAACATAAGGGTTTGAGGTACTTGTGTTTTAAATGATTGAGGTATTTATTTGCTTTTAAAACACTATTTTCAATAAAATCATTTTCCTTATGTACTAACTTGTACATTTAATCCTTGTATCCCATAGAATCCATGAATAACCTATTAGGTTAGCCACATTACAATCCAATTTTCCCTATCTAACCTGATCTTGAATTGAAATTGCATGATATAGTTGAATTTAAGTGTGGGGGGAAGCTATATTGTGGTGTGATACCCCATTTGGTGATAATTTGGGTGGAAAATTAAATTTTGAAGAGTTTATGTTGCTACTAAATAATTCATTCTGTTAAAAATTGTGCCTTTCTGGAGCTTCTAAAGGAGAAAGAAATCTGTTCCTATTTGGAGCTTTCAAGAAAAACTATATTTGAGAAGATTGAAATTTTTGGTGGTGAAACGCTGAATTAAATTAACTTCCCTTGTTTTTTCCTGATGATGGATCTGATTTTCTACAAAGGGGAGTTAATAGGATACCATTATTGAGTGAAAATCTAAATCTTGAAATTTTTCTTTAAAAAGAGCCAATCCCTTCTTATTCGGCCTCAGAATTTTTAACATCTGAATCCTACCAACCAAAATACAAATAACAACCCTGAAAATTACTCATGATAAAAAAATTTCCTTGAATCACATCGAGTGCATAATTAGGAATTTATCAATACTATGGTGACTTTTGCTTGGATTTGGATGAGAAAATCTTTGTGAAAATTAACTTTTGTGAGATGATAGAAAATTCATATGAGGTAGGTGTTTTTTATTCATGGGATGTGAAATAAAGTGGAAATATATTAAATAATCTAAATAGAGATCTTGAAATAATGGTTTTTGATGAGGTATGATATATTTTTATTTCTTGGTGTCACTACTGGAAAGGGAGGTTTTCCCAATGCCTATATACCAACGGTTTTCTTAACCATTGCTGTAGAGTACTTTTACCAATGGTTTAAGGAAACCATTGGTAAAAGATGGTTAAAATCATCTTTTCCCAACAGTTTTGGAAAACCATTGGGAAAAGTATACTCTATACAAACAGTTTTCTTAAACCGTTGGTATAGAGTGGTTTAAATCATCATATACCAATGGTTTTTACAAACCGCTGGTAAAGGTTTTCTTTCCCAACGGTTTTTACAAACTGTTGGGAAAGTTTTGCCCCAAATTCACATAATCTCGACCTCTCCCATTCTGCATGACTGTAGCCCTAAACAGAAGGGGGAATTGAGATTTTCTTTCCCCTATGGCCAAAATCCTTCCATCTTTAGGATTTATTAGTTCTTAACTTGTAATCTGTAAGTGATACTGTATCTATTATTTTGGTTTTATGTTTTTATTTTGGTGAAGTGGAGAAGCGAGATTCTATTTACCCTACTGCGGAAATCCTTCGTTCTGATCTATCTTCAAAATTTCTCAGTTCTACACTTCTAATTTGCAAGTTATACTTTCATTTTAATGTTCTGCATCTACTATTTTTGGTTTTCTGTTTTGATTTGGGTGTGTATGACTTTTGTTTTCTATTTGATTTGGGTGTGTGTGTTGGGCTTTGACAGTGAATCAAATTTGATTTAAAATGAATTATGTGTCAATATCATCCACAAATTTTCTTTTCTTATAAGGATTGGTATTGCTGATAATTTTGTGTTAATATCATCCATATTCCACATGATTCACATCATGGTAAGAATGTGTGATGATGTTGTTGAGATCAGAGAGAAAACTCATACACTCCAGTTTGTTTATAGTGGCATGGTTAGTCATGAGTGATAATTAGCTTCCTAATATGACTGTACTAATATAACTTTAGGGTCAATTAAATATGGTTCTCACTATACGTTTTATATTATGTCTCTTTCTTGGCCAATACTCACTTTTATGATGGTGGGGTGCTTTTCACTAGCCATGCTGGCATGTGTATACATCTATAACAATGTTAGATAAGTCACAAGTTTAATTCAGTAATCTTATTATCATTGACATACTTTATTATTAATCTCAAATTTAAAAATAAATGTTTTTTTCTATACTTTATGAAATTAAACCTTTTTACAAGCCATGAACAATCTATTAGTGTAGAAGCCTAAACATTATCCACCCATGGGGTGCGCTTGAATTGGGTAACTAATTGGGTAATGAAAGGTATGGCTATAGAGGTGCCAAGAATGATTTATTGAACATGAGTGAATGATTTGGGATGCCTATAACACATAATGGGACTTGAGTCATGTGCCTTTATTTGGGATGCCTATAAAGGGGCCTTAAAGTCATCTTTTACCAACGGTTGTGTGAAACCATTGGTAAAACTCTTCCCTTTACCAATGGTTTGATTTAATGACAAGGCAAGGCACCTTTATTGATGATTATAGATTTTGAGTTATTGACATGACTCTCACTCTTGCCACCAATGAACCAGATGATTGGGTTGTAGCTCAAGAATATAGGTCAAATTTTAGAATTTATTGAGCCTCTTGTATAGTACTACTTCTTACTAGTTGTAACTATATTTTTCTTCTTGATACATGACATACATTACCATGATTCGGTTTATGATTCTGTTATTAGTTGGTATTACTGATTTGGTTATTTTCATCCATTTCCAATATTTTCCCATTGTTATATTTCTTCCACTTGTATAGTATTACTTCCTACTAGTCGTGTTCTCACCTACATGTTTCACCTACATCATTCAGAGTGTGTATTCTAGTACTTACCTTCAAACCACCATAAATCTTATGTTTCTTTATGTTTTTTTATCAGAATGGTTTTTCTATATTTTGTTTTTTGGGTTACACATTAGTTATCTGTTTCTAATTACTTCCATATTTGTTTTAATTACAAGAAATGACACCCATTGAAGAGATACGACGGAAAAAGATGACAGAAAATAATCATCGCATGACAAAAATGGGCGTTCCTCTACTCATCCCTGTTGTGAGTATTTTATTTCAAATATATATATTTCAATAACTTATAATATCATGTGTTTACTTTTGTGTTAAACTTTTTTTTAGGATCCACCCCCTAAACGAGAGATATCTGATGAGGAGCCTGATATTGCTCCCAGTACAAAGGCTGGTGGTAGGAGGGGGGTGGTTTCAGAGTTAGATGATCATTTGGCGGTCCCAGTACTGAGGTTGGTGGTACGAGGGCTCATGGTGCGAGAGTTAGATGATCCACTGGTCATACCCGATTGGACTATGCCCCTACCACAAACATATCTTCTATGCCCCATTTTGATCCTGGTGTGTCTTTAGGGACACACGAGATATTTAGGCCTCTGATGTTTACACTACCAGTTGGCCAGGTGTCTGTGCCATCATCTTTTGCTTCTGGTTCATTATCTCTGAGCTATTATATTCCACCTTCTTCAACTCCTTCTCCGACACAGTATATGGCTGAGAAGCACACACTGAGGGACACTCCACCTGTACAAGATATTCCTTCAGCTTCTGCGCATCCAGTGACGCCCATTGATCCGACTACCACAGGTATATTTATATAACTCTAACAAATTTTTATACCAAAATTTATTTTTATTATAACTTGTACTGATATTTTTTTCTTTAATAACAGATTCATCTACTGATAGGAGGCGAGGGAGGGGGCGTACTCACTTGCGTGCAGTATGGAACCACCAGACACAATTGATGGTTGAATACAATGATGATGGATAGATGATTGATAAATCTGGGTAGGAATGTTAGGTTTTTTTGGCGATGCTAGCCAAATACTCCGACATCATTCCGGTCAGCCCTCTCTCTTGGAGACATCTTCCACACAAAGTCAAGGATAATCCGTGGGTAAAAATATGGGTAAAAAATCTATTAGATTTAATGTAGTATTTTTTTGTATTTATATGAATTAATCTATTGGGTTTCATCTTCGGTTTAACTTCCCTGATGGCGAAGGTGCATGACCAACACGTTTAAAGGAGATAGGAGAGCTTTGAAGATCTTATAACCATGAGATGTATGTTGGATAGTGTGATAGAGTGGGCACAGAGTTGGAGATAGTACCTATCATGGATGACTGCCCGATAGAGCAATATCGCCAAATGATTACCCATTGGGTGACTGCCAAATTTAAGGTATTAATCCCATTTGAGGTATTTAAATGATAGTTTTCATATTTTTCATTAATATTATCTTATTTATTATTAAAAATTATTTAGTAATCTTCTAAAAAAACAAAAAAACATTGATTCAAAGCAATACCTTCACACTTTGGGGCGCATTACTATGTCAGATCATGAGAGGCAACTGGTACGATATAGTTGTTTATAATTTTTCTTTAGGAATTTCTATTTTTATTATTTCCTACTTAAATTATGTGATTTATTGAATATTGAATATATGATTATACATTCACTTTATATTGTTTCAATGTCATTACAGAAGCACAAATTGAATATTTAAGGATGTCTCCCTCGAGCAAAATTGTTTTGCTCGGGTAGAAGGAAAAAAGATGGAACTGTGGTTAATGAACCGACACAAGAAATGATTGTAAGTTTTAATTTTTTATTTCATAGTTTAATATCTATTTTGAAATTTAATAATCTATTAATATTTTTAACAGGCTACTTTAGAGGCCCTTGATGACCAGGTGCCTGAGAATTTAGGGCCACACGATCATTTATATCAGGTTTTGGGAGATGAGCACTCTGGTTGAGTACGCTGACGACTTGGTAAGAATATAGTCTTGATGAGGTATTGGTCCTCTCTAGGTATCCATTATAGTACCACCGAGTTGGAATAGGTCAAGGAGCATGCAAGACAGTCTGATAAAAGGGTCACAGAGTTGGAAGAACAGGTTCAAACAAGGGATAAAAAATTTATAAAACTGATCAAAGATTTATCTTCATCACTTACACCAGAGGCTAGCATGGCTTGTCAGACACATATGTCATCGATGGGTGCATTATCCAATTCACCAGGTGGAATTTCTAGTGGCAGTTGAGATGATGAAATTCATGGTGATGAAGAGGATGATGAAGAGGACGAGGGCGAGCATGAGGATGAGGATGAGGGCGAAGATGGGGCCAAGGGTGAGGATGGGGCCGAGGATGAGCATGGGGAAGATGATGAGGATGATGAAGATGGAATAGTTGGCAGTGAGGATGAGGAAGATGATGAAAGTGGTGATGGTGATGGTGATTAGGGGCAGATTGATCCATTACATTTTTGAATTCTGTATAACTCTTTATTTTTGAACCTGGTTTTTCACTCTGGTATGGATATTTTTGAATTCAGTATAACTCTTTATTTTTGACCAAATATAAAAGCCTAATGATGTTATAATGGTTTATGGGGATTCTGGGGCTTGTTCGGAGCTCAGAACCCTGGTCGGCATAGAAAAACACTATGCCTCACAGTTAGTAAAAAATTTAAGTCCATACCACAAGGTATCTACCAACCATATAGGTCTATATATTATAAGAAATGTTCATGATTTTTCCTAACCATGCACCAGGGGATGCACATCATGCACAATGTCTATAGTTTTAGTATAAGATATTATCCCTGTTGTTGCATGATTTGCCTAACTAGCATACGAAAAACAGACCAAACACATTTGTATTGTGTTTATACTTTAGGAAAACAATCCATGAGTCATATGTGACGTGTAAGAGTCAACCCTGCCTCAATCCGAGGCATGGTGTGACCGGTATCACTCAAAGTGTCTCTCTTTTGTTTAAAATGGACACCCTTTTAAGTAAAAACAATTGGCATATGAAAAACCAACCAAACGTATTTGGATTGTATTGATACTTTAGGAAAACGATCCATGGGTAATATGTGACGTGTAAGACTCAACCCTGCCTCAATCCGAGGCATGGTGTGGCCGGTACTGTAACACCCTGAGATTTTATGAAAAATATTCATTTAATTTCATTAATGTCTTGTGTTGTATGCTACACCAAGATTACCTTGCGCTATACGCAACACCGTATTAGTTTGCAGTATACGCAACACTATTCTTGGATCGTGTTATACACAATTTTGATAATAGTTATTCTACGCAACATTGAGTATATATATATATTTATATATTCAATGTATAAATGAAATATGGTTGGATTATGATATACAAAACAATGAAGTATTCTTTCACATCACGCAACCCTGACTTGGCTTGCATTACATGCAATCACGACCTTCCTCGATAGCGTGTGTTGTACGCAATACCGGGTTTTACTAAACAATGATATATTATTATAATATTATTATGAACTAGCCATTATTAATAGTATTAACTAAATTTTGAATCTTATAACATTATTATTCGTCTTACACATTTTCTAAAACATGGTATAAGAACAAAATAAATTTTTCGGGTAAAATAAGTATTTTTAAAAAAATACAGTTTTGCCGCCTTTTGATGGCGCACCCACTTTAAATCTAGTTTTTGACATGTTTATAAGTTCAATTTGACAAAATAAAATTCTTCTTTGGAATCATGAAATAAAAATTTATTTTGGATAAAATTTTCATATTATTCTGGTAACTTTCATATTTTGATGAATAGTAAAAACACGCTATATTTTAATTAAAAACAACTTTTTTCATCGCAATAATTTATATGGTTAAATTATAATATTTAATGGTTTTAAAGTATAAATAGAATATATTTTTACCATTTAATATAATTTATGTCATTAGCATTGATTCTACCTTGAATTCGTAGGATAAATCAATTCAATCTTTTGCAATGTTTTAAAGAAAAACCCGTTTTCTTTTGACAACGGGATTAATTTTAATTTAATTTCTGAAAATTTTGTGTATTGAATTTGGAAAAATGGATTCCATATTTGGAATCAGTGGATCCAAATTATGTTAATAAGCTAATTTTTATTTTTGGGAATTATGAATAGTAACTACGATAAATTTTATTTACCATAGTTAAAGGTAAATCGGGTAATTAAGGGTAAATATAATATTATAAAATTATCCTAACACATGTCAAAATCCTATTGGATGACTAAAAGTTGACCCATATCACCTAAGGGTCGGATTAGATTCATTTAATGGACTTTTTTCCATGAAAATAATTTAATTATTATTAAAACCAAAGAATGTGACAACATGTCACTTTCTTAAATCTTATAAGTATAATAATTTTAAGTTAGTGATAAAATTCATGAAACTTCGAACATGAATAGTATCCAGAAATCTAATACAATTATCTACATCATAGGAATTTATTTAGAATTTTTAGGGATTAAATAATTATCATTTATTATGACACAAAGATGATGCAGTAATTGTCTTATTAATGAAATATTGACATAATTGATGTTATAAATACCCAAATAAATGTAATTTAAGACTGTTTATGAATTCCACTAATTTTATAGGTTAATATGACATGTTAGTATTGATTTAATTAACTTTTTTCGAACTAATAATTCTGTTATGATTTTCAAAAAAATCAATTACTAAATAGTGTCAAAATTGACATAAAATAGTTTTTTAAAACAAATATTATATTATTAATTGTTATTTTATTCCTAAAAATATAAGGTTTGGCCACATGACTTAGATAAGGTTATATATATTAATAATAAACAACTTGGGGTTCTTTTGGCTTTATATAGTAAGTTTATTAACCTTATAGTGTAAGAAAACAAGAAGTCACGGTAAAAGTAAAATTATCTAACTTAAAGTTAAATATAAATGATAAGGTTAAAATAGGAACATAAACTTGTCTAAATTCTATTGGATGAAAGGATTTCGACCCATACCCACCTTAGATTCGAAATAAATCAATTTGGAGCTATTTAAAACCAAATTTGGCTTTATAATAAAATAATATTTTTAGTTATTCCAAAGGTGTCCCTCTCCTCCCTTATAAAAGGGCACCCCCTCCCTCTCTTCCTCACACCACTTTGAGCCTTCAATCTCAGCCAAACCCTGAAAAATTATCTTCTCCACTTCCCTAGAAACATCCTAGAGGTTATGGTATTCCTCAAAGACCAATTTTAGTACCCTACGAGGAGGACTCAAAGAGGCGCTTCAAAGAAGAGGTAATGTTTGTTACCGATTATTTCAACTTTATTTCTTCTTCCACTTCTTCTTTTTAGGTTGTTTCATTATGAAGTAATAACATCAGTATCACTTATTTACTGATATGTTATTATAAGTATGAAACAATCCTATTTCACCATCTATCCATCCTGCGGAAAATGAAATCACCGCGCGTGCGTACGTACGGAATACCGTCTCCACGCCGTGGTGTAATCTATTTTCCACCACCACCTTACTTGGATGGGTATAATGGTGTAAATAATAACTATATATGATTATTGTAAAGTGATATTTATTCTTAAATAGTATACATACACTAAAATACAATTCAACGATCATGAGAACGATATCATCGCTCGTGCGTACGTACGGACTACCGCCTCCACGACGCGATGAGATTCATTCTCCACGTTAACCATTCATGAATGATTATAAAGTATATATAATAAGTAGTCATGAAATATATGACATAATAATACTACTGGATTTATGTATATATATATATTTATTTCATCTACTTAATTCCACTCAATTCAATAAGGAAACGAAAACAGCGTTCATGCGTACGTACGGCCTACCGTCTCCATGAACGGTGTATTTATTTCCATTTATCGATCCATTATATATATGTATATTCTGAATATATATTATATATAAATCATGTTTTATACTCTGTAATTAAGTAATAATTATCTAAGTAATCATATGAATAATTACAAGTTAAAACACGAACGACAAATGAGACGATTTTACCCAAAATGCTACTTTAACATGAATTTACAAAATAACGGGTAATATAAAGTCATAAGTGAACCATATATGATATAATAACAATGAATATGATTCTGTAATAAGTAAATGACATTATTTAAATCATTATACAGGAGGTTAGGACACTTACGAAGCAAATCGGACCTAAGGTAAGGGAAATATCACAATCTCATTTTTATCTGGGATTGTTTATACTTTGGCATTTACTAGGGTGTATTTTATCATCAACATCCATGTTTCCTCAATATGTAATATTATTTCCATTCACCTACAATTGTTTAAATCCTATTTTACCCTTTTGTTAGTTTTTAGTAAAAGATATGAAAGGAATCTTTTGTCGTTTTTCGTATGAGGTACCTTTTTGACTTTTCTGACAAAAGTACGAGAAGAATGTTTTTTTTAACTTATACGGAATGAATGGATTTTAAAAAAATATTTCCAAGAATCTTTCTTTAAAATTTTTAAAGTTTATTTTTAATCAACTTCTTTTAGTTTAAAATTGTATGACATGTTAAGAAAGGAAAAATGTTTTTGAAGTAAAAAGGATATTTTCCTCAAGAATGGAGTTCAAGAGTTTTATCAAAATCATTTTCCATATAAGATAATAAAGGGATCTATATCTATCCCTATTATTACATTGATTTGATTATGTTGTGATGGAAATATTTTTATGAATTCCTTTATCTTATATGAATAGTTTTATGATGTCCTGATGTTTAAGATTCCCATTTTTATTACATGGGTTATGCAATGATGTATGATTTATGATTTTGTGGCACACATAAGAATGGTATCATTATGATATGGGTGGGACCTATATCTCCCTCCAATGCATTGGGTAAATATTTTATATCTCATGAGATAGACATGGATAGAACGGTAGGTTATACCGGTTCAGTGAAACAGGACTGAAACGAGGAGTGAACTCGGTTCAGAAATGGACTTTGTACACTAAGATAGTCTTGGCAATGAGTCTTGACTAATAAGATATGATTCTATATGATTATGTGTGTATTCCACAAAGTTTCATGTTTTAGGTTATGATTATTGGGATTTCATTTCACTACTATGATTTATCCCATGTTATGAAATTATGCTCTCTTTTGCAGGTTAAGATTTCCAAAATGTTATTTTCTTATGAATATGATGTGATTGATATTTATTTTGTTTACCCTTAATGAGAATTTGAGCTCACCCTTTTATGTTTTCTTTTCCCCAAGATATAAAGAAATGTTTTTGGTAAAAAAAAGGAAGATCTTTATGGGAGATATTGAAGATCTTTCACCACGATTAGAAGATTATATTCCGAGTTTCCGAAGACACTAAACTATCAAGATCCTTGTGTGTGTGTTTTTGTTATGTAATAAGTATTCCACAAAAGTAATGTAATGTCCATGTACGTCAAGATTCGGGTCTCTACAGTTGGTATCAGGGGAAAGGTTTAGTCAACCTTTGGAAACTAAGATGCGAAAACTTTAGTGAGATCCCTAGATATATTTCTAAGGTATGTCTAGGGATGTCCCTAATGTTAAGTATACGTATTGGTTATAGTACTAGAATTATGCTAATGATCATAGAATTAAACCTAAGATGTTAGATATTGAAGGTAATCCCCCTTTATTATGTTGTTTTCCCTATCATGATTTTTGCCTCTCACACTATTCTTTTTGGGTTTTAGATGATGGCTGGAACCCGAAGGAACCGTGTTGATCAATGCAATGGACAATGCAATGATTGTCCTCCTGAACAAACAAATGTTATGGGATATGGAGTGCAAAATCTTATTTCTATACTTACACAAGCTATGAATCATTATGGACTTCCAAATGAGCATAGAAGGGAAAATATTCAATTGAGTCCTTCATGAGGAAACGTCCACCTTCTTTCAGTGGGTCTTCTAATCCACTTGTTGCTGAACAATGGATTAGTACGACTGAAAATATATTTTCAGTTATTCAATGTTCTGAATATGATAAATTCATCTTAGCAGTGTATCGTTTGGAAGGTGATGCTGATCAATGGTGGAATCTTATCAAAAATACGAGGCTAAGAGATGAAATTGAGTCCATGGAATGGGAAGAGTTAAAGAACTTATTTTTCAATAAGTACTTCCCTCGTATTCTTCGAACAAAGATGGAGAAGGAGTTTCTTGAACTAAAGCAAAAGGATGATGAATCTGTTGGTATATACGAAACAAATTTTACAAGGCTTTCAAGGTATGCATCTGGATTTATCATCCAACATGAAAGTAAAGTTGATCGATTATTCAGTGTCTTAAAACCAAATCTTCGAAGGGAATTAGCTATAAGAGACTTCAGTAGCTATGAAGAAATTGTGCGTTGTGCTATCAAGGTAGAAATAGAAGTTGGTGTTACTTATCCATCTCATAGTTTTGACAAGAAACGAAAGATGGAGTTCAAGGAGAAATCTCAGAATAATGGTGAAAAGAAGATGAATGTTTCTTTATGCTCAAAGTGTGGAAAGAAGCATGGTAGAGATTGTCTTAAAGGGAATAGAAAATGTTTTAAGTGTGGAAAAGAAGGTCCTCGAGCAGCTGAGTGTCGAAGTAATGGAAAAAGGGTTTATAATGATGTGAATAAAGAAAAGACTGCAGAGAACGCACCAACAACACTTCAATGCTTCAAGTGCAAGGAAATGGGGTATTATGCTAATAAATGCCCTAATCCAAGGGTTAGTGATGATCGACATGAGCAACCACTTAAGGCAAAGGAAAAAGGGAAGTCACATGCGATCACTATTGGCGATGTTGAATATGACAACGATGTGGTGGAATGATTAAGTGTTTGTGTAATGGGATTCCAGAATAATGTTGTATATAGTATCGTGGAATATTGGAATATTTATGTTTTGGTCTATTATGGTTTTCAATAATTTTATGGCATCGGTAACCATGAAAAGTGATTGAAATAATTTTGGAAAGCAGATGATATGCACATAATGAAGGTATAAAGAGAATCTAATATGTTTGATAGTATTAATGAGCTCATGATTGATATAAGGACTAAGTGATATCATGGTTTGAGTATATAGAATTTTGAGGATTTTGGTATATGGAAAGTGTTAACTTTTAACTACATTAATGTTTTCACTAAGGTTCAATGGGTATTCATTTTTCAAGAGAATACATGATTAAGGCATTCGAATGTTTGGAATGTGACCAACAAGACATATCTCATGATATATGGGGATTAACAATGGTATTAACATGCTTGTTATATGAACTCTTTGGTAATCGTATTCACTATAATATGAGATTGGACAACAGTATTATGGATAAGCCTAAAGATTAGAATGGACTATATTGGACATAAGTTAGTATTGTTTAAGGATAAAAGTTTTTTTTATATTATTGATGGGATGCTATAGTAATATAGTTTTAGAAAAAGGACAACTTGTAGGAAGGGCGACAACCCATCGCGTCGGACAAGGTCGTAGGAATCGAACCCACAACTGAAGTGCGACTGGCCTTTATCGCCTACCACTGGCCTACAGGAAGTCCCTGGTTAGTAGAAACTAGTTTTATTTTATTAAGAGGTATGATATATGAAGTATAAGTTCATTTTAGGAACCATATTTGATTAATCTCACTATAGATGGACTTATGTATTTTTTGATAACTTTTCTAACCTTTTGTTTGAGACAGATGGAATGACCCATCATTCTATCACATGATCTGCTAACACATCACGAATGAAAAATTCAACTTAATTTCTTTAAGAGATGAAGTGAAAATTGTCCAAAGAATGACAAACGATGAGACTATACCAAAATCACGAAAGTATTTCTTCTAATTCCAATTTCATCAACTTTAGGGAAATGATCTTGAAAACCAAAAATGTTGTCCTAGTGCTCTTATATCTGATGAATCAGATGGTACCTTATATCATCACAAATTTATGGCTTTGTGATTGCTGGCTTTTCCATAGCCATGTTCTCTACCACTCTCCATCAAAACATGATGGTTAGATTTCTCTTTTGTTAGGTCCACTAGGCTGGATACCCTGAGAGGGGGGGTGAATCAGGGTATGACTAATTAAAAATTAACGCCCGTTCTGATCTTGTTTTGTTGTTAAGAAAAACACTCTTCTCTCTTTTTCCTGCTGCACGACATAAACAGAATGTAAAGCAAGCACAGGACACAGCAATTTTACTTGGTTCACCGCTAAGGGCTACGTCCAAGGAGCATACGCCGACAGGTTGCCGGTCGTACCAAATTCCACTAATCTTCACTAGCTGTGGATTACAAGGTTCGGGCTAGATCACTTCTATGCCCAGGCTCACTGCCTTTACAATGTTTAGGGTCAGCTCACTGCTTTCCCAAGGGTCACTCCCTGTTTCTCTCTCTCTGGCTCACTGCCGGTGGAGAGGATCACCTTCTTCCTCTTCCTGAGCTCACTGCTCTTGGATGGAATCCACTCACAGTTTATAGACCTGTAGGTCTCTTCATTTTCCTGAAAGAATGCATCTTCTCTTGTATGTAGATGCTCTGTTGAAGTTTAACTTTCACCCGTTGATGAATATCTCTTTGCACCGAAGGTATCGGGCAAACTTCCAGCTTCCACACAGTCTGAAAATCACTGCGGGAACAAAACCTTACTTGGCGCGCAAGTCAACCTTGGCGCGCAAGTATCGGCGCGCAAGTCACAACGGGCGCGCAAGTCCTCCTCTGACACTTGCGCGACACAAGCTTCCTCAACTCCAAACTTGCGCGACTCTCTTCCCTTTACGACCAAACCACTATTGGCACGCAACTGCAAACCGGCGCGCAACTTCTAACACCGGCGCACAACTTCAACCACTGGCGCGCAAGTCCCACCTGCGCGACCACACACACCACTTGCGCGACCACCACAACTGCGCGACGGGAGCTCTCGCCTTGAAATCCGGTGAGAAATAAGGAGGGGTGGTCCAGTATTTATAGGCAATCTGACCACCCTGCGCGACGGCGCGCAAGTCACCTGCGCGACCCAATCTCAGCGCGCAAGTCTTCTCTCCTTTTAGACACTTGCGCGACCAACTCCCAAACTTGCGCGAACCTATTTCCTTAGCCATATTTTGATCTTCTGATCTTGAAAAACATATGGCGCGCAAGTTTCCTGTACAACATGTTCGCGGCGCGCAAGTCCCTTTGCCAAAAACACTTTTCTTCATTTGCCGATTTTCAGGCCCAAAAATTTGGCAAACACTGGAAAACGGCGCCACCATGTATCTGTTCTTTTGTACCGCCTCCAGATCATCCATTCCTTTTATCGACGTTCTTGAATCAAACATGGATCGTTGACCTCAGCTCTTGAACTCGACATTCAACCATGAAATCCTCTTTGTCAACAATCACAACTTAGATGTCCACTTTGTCAACAAACACAATCACCTCAAAAAGGCTTCAATGATACCTTGAGGGATTTTTGCCCAACATCTTCCATATCCATATTTTCACCTATGTGGAAACCCAATGATTAGTTTATTTGGGTAACCATTATGTTTCATACTTTTGTTTTTAAATATTGGTTTTGATATTCCTTTTTATGATGCGGGTTTCTATTAAAGAAACTTTCAAATAGTAAACCATTTATAACCCCAACGAATTTCGAGGGCGAAATTCATTTTAAGGGGGGTAGAATGTAACACCCCGAGATTTTATGAAAAATATTATTTTAATTTCATTAATGTCTTGTGTTTTATGCTACACCAAGATTACCTTGCGCTATATGCAACACCGTATTAGTTTGCAGTATACGCAACACTATTCTTGGATCGTGTTACACACAATTTTGATAATAGTTATTCTACGCAACATTGAGTATATATATATATATATATATATTCAATGTATAAATGAAATATGGTTAGATTATGATATACAAAACAATGAAGTATTCTTGCACAGCACGTAACCCTGACTTGGCTTGCATTACACGCAATCGCGACCTTCCTCGATAGCGTGTGTTGTACGCAATACCAGGTTTTACTAAACAATGATATATTATTATAATATTATTATGAACTAGGCGTTATGAATAGTATTAAATAAATTTTGAATCTTATAACATTATTATTTGTCTTACACATTTTATAAAACATGGTATAAGAACAAAATAATTTTTTTGGGTAAAATAAGTATTTTTCAAAAAATGCAGTTTTGCCGCCTTTTGATGGCGCACCCATTTTAAATCTAGTTTTTGACATGTTTATAAGTTCAATTTGACAAAATAAAATTCTTATTTGGAATCATAAAATAAAAATTTACTTTGGATAAATTTTTCATATTATTCTGGTAACTTTCATATTTTGATGAATAGTAAAAACACGCTATATTTTAATTAAAAACAACTTTTTTCATCGCAATAATTTATATGGTTAAATTATAATATTGTATGGTTTTAAAGTATAAATAGAATATATTTTTACCATTTAATATAATGTATGTCATTATCATTGATTCTACCTTGAATTCGTAGGATAAATCAATTCAATCTTTTGCAATGTTTTAAAGAAAAACCCGTTTTCTTTCGACAACGGGATTAATTTTAATTTAATTTCTGAAAATTTTGTGTATTGAATTTGAAAAAATGGATTCCATATTTTGAATCAGTGGATACAAATTATGTTAATAAGCTAATTTTTATTTTTGGGAATTATGAATAGTAACTACGGTAAATTTTATTTACCATAGTTAATGGTAAATTGGGTAATTAAGGGTAAATATAATATTATAAAATTACCCTAACACATGTCAAAATCCTATTGTATGACTAAAAGTCGACCCATATCACCTAAGGGTCGGATTAGATTCATTTAATGGACTTTTTTTCATGAAAATAATTTAATTATTATTAAAACCAAAGAATGTGACAACATGTCACTTTCTTAAATCTTATAAGTATAATAATTTTACGTTAGTGATAAAATTCATGAAACTTCGAACATGAATAGTCTCTAGAAATCTAATACAATTATCTACATCATAGGAATTTATTTAGAATTTTTAGGGATTAAATAATTATCATTTATTATGACACAAATATGATGCAGTAATTGTCTTATTAATGAAATATTGACATAATTGATGTTATAAATACCCAAATAAATCTAATTTAAGACTTTTTATGAATTAAACTAATTTTATAGGTTAATAGGAAATGTTATTATTTATTTAATTAACTTTTTTTGAAATAATAATTCTTTTATGATTTTCAAAAAAATCAATTACTAAATAGTGTCAAAATTGACATAAAATAGTTTTTTAAAACAAATATTATATTATTAATTGTTATTTTATTCCTAAAAATCTAAGGTTCGGCCAAATGACTTAGATAATGTTATATATAATAATAATAAAAAACTTGGGGTTCGTTTGGCTTGATATAGTAAGTTTATTAACCTTATAGTGTAAGAAAACAAGAAGACACGGTAAAAGTAAAATTATCTAACTTAAAGTTAAATATAAATGATAAGGTTAAAATAGGAACCTAAACTTGTATAAATTCTATTGGATGAAATAATTTCGACCAATCCCCACCTTAGATTCGAAATAAATCAATTTGGAGCTATTTAAAACCGAATTTGGCTTTATAATAAAATAATATTTTTAGTTATTCCAAAGGTGCCCCTCTCCTCCCTTATAAAAGGGCACCCCCTCCCTCTCTTCCTCACACCACTTTGAGCCTTCAATCTCGGCCAAACCCTGCCAAATTATCTTCTCCACTTACCTAGAAACATCCTAGAGGTTATGGTCTTCCTCAAAGACCAATTTTAGTACCCTAAAAGGAGGACTCAAAGAGGCGCTTCAAAGAAGAGGTAATGTTCGTTACCGATTCTTTCAACTTTATTTATTCTTCCACTTCTTCTTCTTAGGTTGTTTCATTATTAAGTAATAACATCAGTATCACTCATATACTGATATGTTATTATAAGTATGAAATAGCCCTATTTCACCATCTATCCATCCTGCGGAAAATGAAATCACTGCGCGTGCGTACGTACTGAATACCGTCTCCACGCCGTGGTGTAATCTATTTTCCACCACCACCTTACTTGTATGGGTATAATGGTGTAAATAATAACTATATATGATTATTTTAAAGTGATATTGATTCTTAAATAGTATACATACACTACAATACAATTCAACGATCATGAGAATGATATCATCGCTCGTGCGTTCGTACGGACTACCGTCTCCACGACGCGATGAGATTCATTCTCCACGTTAACCATTCATGAATGATTATAAAGTATATATAATAAGTAGTAATGAAATATATGACATAATAATACTACTGGATTTATGTATATATATATTTATGTCATCTACTTAATTCCACTCAATTCAATAAGGAAACGAAAACAACGTTCATGCGTACGTACGACCTACCGTCTCCATGAACGGTGTATTTCTTTCCATTTATCGATCCATTATATATATGTATATTATGAATATATATTATATATAAATCATGTTTTATATTCTGTAATTAAGTAATTATTATCTAAGTAATCATATGAATAATTACAAGTTAAAACACGAACGACAAATGAGACGATTTTACCCAAAACGCTACTTTAACATGAATTTACAAAAGAACGGGTAATATAAAGTTATAAGTGAACCATATATGATATAATAAAAATGAATATGATTCTGTAATAAGTCAATGACATTATTTAAATCATTATACAGGAGGTTCGGACACTTACAAAGCAAATCAGACCTAAGGTAAGGGAAATATCACAATCTCATTTTTATCCGGGATTGTTTATACTTTGTCATTTACTGGGGTGTATTTTATCATCCACATCCATGTTTCCTCAATATGTAATATTATTTCCATTCAGCTACAATTGTTTAAATCCTATTTTACCCTTCGGTGAGTTTTTAGTAAAAGATATGAAAGGAATATTTTGTCGTTTTTCGTACGATGTACTTTTTTGACTTTTCCGACAAAAGTACGAGAAGAATGTTTTTTTAACTTATACGGCATGAATGGATTTTAAAAAAATATTTCCAATAATATTTCTTTACAAGTTTTCAAGTTTATTTTTAATCAACTTCTTTTAGTTTAAAATTGTATGACATGTTAAGAAAGGAAAAATGTTTTTGAAGTAAAAAGGATATTTTCCTCAAGAATGGAGTTCAAGAGTTTTATCAAAATCATTTTACATATAAGATAATAAAGGGCTCTATCTCTATCCCTATTATTACTTGGATTTTATTATGTTGTGATGGAAATATTTTTATGAATTCCTTTATCTTATATGAATAGTTTTATGATGTCCCGATGTTTAAGATTCCCATTTTTATTACATGGGTTATGCAATGATGTATGATTTATGATTTTTTGGCACACATAAGAATGGTATCATTATGAGATGTGTGGGACATGTATCTCCCTCCAATGTAGTGGGTAAATATTTTATATCTCATGAGATAGACATGGCTGGAAGGGTAGGTTATACCGGTTCAGTGAAACAGGACTGAAACGAGGAGTGAACTCGGTTCAGAAATGGACTTTGTCCACTAAGATAGTCTTGGAAATGAGTCTTGAATAATAATACATGATTATATATGATTATGTGTGTATTCCACAAAGTTTCATGTTTTAAGTTATGATTATTGGGATTTCATTTCACTACTATGATTTATCCCATGTTATGAAATTATGCTCTCTTTTGCAGGTTAAGATTTCCAAAATGTTATGTTCTTATGAATATGATGTGATTGATATTTATTTTGTTTACCCTTAATGAGCATTTGAGCTCACCCTTTTATGTTTTCTTTTCCCCAGGATATAAAGAAAGGTTTTAGGTAAAAAAAAGGAAGATCTTTATGGGAGATATTGAAGATCTTTCACCACGATTAGAAGATTATATTCCGAGTTTCCAAAGACACTAAACTATTAAGATCCTTGTGTGTGTGTTTTTGTTATGTACTAAGTATTCCGCAAAAGTAATGTAATGTACATGTATGTCAAGCTTCAGGTCTCTACAGTTGGAATCAGAGGAAAGGTTTAGTCAACCTTTGGAAACTAGGATGCGAAAACGTTAGTGAGATCCCTAGAAATATTTATAAGGTATGTCTAGGGATGTCCCTAAGGTTAAGTATACGTATTGGTTATAGTACTAGAATTACGCTAATGATCATAGAATTAAACCTAAGATGTTAGATATTGAAGGTACTCCCCCTTTATTATGTTGTTTTCCCTATCATGATTTTTGCCTCTCACACTACTCTTTTTGGGTTTTAGACGATGGATGGAACCTGAAGGAACCGTGTTGATCAATGCAATGGACAATGCAATGATTGTCCTCCTGAACAAACAAATGTTATGGGAGATGGAGTGAAAAATCTTATTGCTATACTTACACAAGCTATGAATCATTCTGGACTTCCAAATGAGCAGAGAAGGGAACAATATTCAATTGAGTCCTTCATGAGGCAACGTCCACCTTCTTTCAGTGGGTCTTCTAATCCACTTGTTGCTGAACAATGGATTAGTATGACTGAAAAGATATTTTCAGTTATTCAATGTTCTGAACATGATAAAGTCATCTTAGCAGTGTATCGTTTGAAAGGTGATGCTGATCAATGGTGGAATCTTATCAAGAATATGAGGCCAAGAGATGAAATTGAGTCCATGGAATGGGACGAGTTCAAGAACTTATTTTTCAATAAGTACTTCCCTTGTATTCTTCGGAAAAAGATGGAGAAGGAGTTTCTTGAACTAAAGCAAAAGGATGATGAATCTGTTGGTATATACGAAGCAAATTTTACAAGGCTTGCAAGGTATGCATCTGGATTTATCATCCAACCTGAAAGTAAAGTTGATCGATTATTCAGTGGCTTAAAACAAAATCTTCGAAGGGCATTAGCTATAAAAGACTTCAGTAGCTATGAAGAAATTATGAGTTGTGCAATCAAGGTAGAAATGGAAGTTGGTGTTACTTATCCATCTCATAGTTTTGACAAGAAACGAAAGATGGAGTTCAAGGAGAAATCTCAGAATAATGGTGAAAATAAGATGAATGTTTCTTTATGCTCAAAGTGTGGAAAGAAGAATGGTGGAGATTGTCTTAAAGGGACTAGAAAATGTTTTAAGTGTGGAAAAGAAGGTCATCGAGCAGCTGAGTGTCGAAGTAATGGAAAAAGGGTTTCTAATGATATGAATAAAGAAAAGACTGTAGAGAACGCACCAACAACACTTCAATGCTTCAAGTGCAAGGAAATGGGGCATTATCCTAATAAATTCCCTAATCCAAGGGTTAGTGATGATCGACATGAGCGACCACTTAAGGCAAAGGACAAAGGGAAGTCACATGCGATCACTATTGGCGATGTTGAATATGACAACGATGTGGTGGAATGATTAAGTGTTTGTGTAATGGGATTCTAGAATAATGTTGTATATAGTATCGTGGAATATTGGAATATTTATGTTTTGGTCTATTATGGTTTTCAATAATTTTATGGAATCAGTAACCATGAAAAGTGATTGAAATAATTTTGGAAAGCAGATGATATGCACATAATGAAGGGATAAAGAGAATCTAATATGTTTGATAGTATTCATGAGCTCATGATTTATATAAGGACTAAGTGATATCATGGTTTGAGTATATATAATTTTGAGGATTTTGGTATATGGAAAGTGTTAACTTTTAACTGCATTAATGTTTTCACTAAGGTTCAATGGGTATTCATTTTTCAAGAGAATACATGATTAAGGCCTTCGAATATTTGGAATGTGACCAACAAGACATATCTCATGATATACGGGGATCAACGATGGTATTAACATGCTTGTTATATTAACTCTTTGGTAATCGTTTTCACTATAATATGAGATTGGACAACAGTATTATGGATAAGCCTAAAGATTGGAATGGACTATGTTGGAAATAAGTTAGTATTGTTTAAGGATAATTTTTTTTTGATATTATTGATGGGATGTTATAGTAATATAGTTTTAGAAAAAGGACAACCTGCAGGACGAGCGACATCCCATCGCGTCGGACAAGGTCGTAGGAATCGAACCCACAACCGAAGTGCGACTGGCCTTTATTTCCTACCACTGGCCTACAGGAAGTCCCTGGTTAGTAGAAACTAGTTTTATTTTATTAAGCGGTATGATATATGAAGTATAAGTTCATTTTAGGAACCATATATGATTAATCTCACTATAGATGGACTTATGTATTTTTTGATAACTTTTCTAACCTTTTGTTTGAGACAGATGGAATGACCCATTATTCTATCACATGATCTACTAACACATCACGAATGACAAATTCAACTTCATTTCTTTAAGATATGAAGTGAAAATTGTCCAAAGAATGACAAACGATGAGACTATACCAAAATCACAAAAGTATTTCTTCTATTTCCAATTTCATCAACTTTAGGGAAATGATCTTGAAAAACAAAAATGTTGTCCTAGTGCTCTTATATATGATGAATCAGATGGTACCTTATATCATCACAAATTTATGGCTTTGTGATTGCTGGCTTTTCCATAGCCATGTTCTCTACCACTCTCCATCAGAATATAATGGTTAGATTTCTCTTCCATATCCATATTTTCACCTATGTGGAAACCCAGTGATTAGTTTATTTGGGTAACCGTTACATTTCATACTTTTGTTTTTAAAGATTGGTTTTGGTATTCCTTTTTACGATGTGAGTTTATATTAAAGAAACTTTCGAATAGTAAACCATTTATAACCCCGACGAATTTCGAGGGCGAAATTCATTTTAAGGGGGGTAGAATGTAACACCCCGAGATTTTATGAAAAATATTCTTTTAATTTCATTAATGTCTTGTGTTTTATGATACACCAAGATTACCTTGCGCTATACGCAACACCGTATTAGTTTGCAGTATACGCAACACTATTCTTGGATCGTGTTACATATAATTTTGATAATAGTTATTCTACGCAACATTGAGTATATATATATATATATATTCAATGTATAAATGAAATATGGTTGGATTATGATATACAAAACAATGAAGGATTCTTGCACAACACGCAACCCTGACTTGGCTTGCATTACACGCAATCACGACCTTCCTCGATAGCGTGTGTTGTACGCAATACCGGGTTTTACTAAACAACGATATATTATTATAATATTATTATGAACTAGCCGTTATGAATAGTATTTGTAAAGACCCACAAATTTCAAGGAAATTTTTTTCTTAATTTTCTTTGGAATTTTACAAGAGCGCAGCTTTAGACGGCACCTGATTCCGAGGCCCGGTGTGCCCGGAATCAATTTCCGAAGTTTGGCTCGGATACGTTCAGTGAACGGACGAGCGGGTTTTTCTATCTTTTGAACCGGTGCCCGGAATCGAATTCTGAGGGCACCGATGAAATCGCAGCGCCGGTATTTGCTTAGAAACGCCTCTTCCAGAGTTGCGTTTGCTCAAGACGTGGTTTTTAAATTTTGCGGCTTTAAGTCAGAATAAAATAAAGTTGTGCGACAACTTTATTTTATTTCACTTAAACTGCTTGGAAGCCACTTAAAGTCACTTAAAGGCGGCTTGAACTGAGTTGAACTGGATAGGATGCTATCCAGAAATATCCTACCCCTTGGTAGGATATTTGTGCGGTGGGACCCGCACGAGCCCCGCCGTTTCTTTCGCTAAGTAACGCACCCGCGAAAACCCGTCAAAGTAACTGAAAAGTCAACCGACGCGTTTTCTTTAATTCTTAACAGACCATTTAATTGGGCGGTTTATTTCGTAAATTAAATGGACTGTTTCTTCGTGAATTAAATGGGTCGTTTCTTTCGAATTGATGGATCGTTTCTTAACCGGTTTCGTGTTGGCATGTTTATAAAATAAGACCAACCTAAAAATCCTTGGAAAGGATTTGAGAGAATCTTCGTTCCTCCACCCTCTCCGCGAAGAATGCGAAGAACGCGAAGAACGCGAAGAACGCGAAGAACGCGAAGAACGCCGGAACCGGAATCCGACGACGCACGATCCGCGACGTCAACAGCTTTTCCGCGACCTTCTTCTTCTTCGGTGCCTCTTCTTCCGCGGCGAACCTGCGATCGGCGGTTAAAGGTGAGAATCGAAACTTCTAAATTCTCCCTTCTTAATTTCAATAACAACGGATTTAATTAATTAAATCCGTTTGTTCTTGATCCGGAGATTGGCGACGCGACGCCGGATACCGCGACGACGCGGCGATCTCCTTCTTCCGCGACGAGCGATTCCGCGACGACCTCTCGTCCGACGACGACTTCGAGGTAGGGATTTATTTTGGAAAAGTTACCCCTTTTAAATTTTCTCGTGAACGTTCTTGAAAATTTAAAAAGCCGGTTTCAAGCGAACAATTTTATCTTTAAATAAAATTGTTGGATCATGTGTTGATCATCTTATTCTTTTCTCCTGTTGTTTATGATTAACGCGGAGGGAGCGGGTCTAACGAACAAGACCCGGCAACCCTCCGCCGATCTTCCTTTTTGTACGGATTTGGCGGGCGACGGCAAAAGCACGACGCAAGGGCCATTTGTTGATTCCGCAGTGGAGGACGCGTCCCGGGAGGAACAATGGCGCAGACGGGAGGCAAAACGGGCCACCGGAGCAACTCCGGCGGCCCGCGGAAGGAGGCGGCGGCGCGGGTCGCCGGCGCGGCGGCGCCGGCAACCGGAGGCGGCGGCGCCCGGCGCGCCGCCGTGGAGATCTCCCGCCGCGGCTGAAGCCGCGGCGGCGGCGGCCGGTTCCGCGGCCGCGCGGAACCGGGAACGGACGCGGCGGCCCGGCCGCGTCCGCGTGACAGGCGGCCCCCCGCGGGGGCCGCGTTTCTCCAAATGCCGCGGGTCAAACCCGCGGCGGCGGCCTGCCCGGCCGCTCGGCCGAAGCCGAGCCGGCCGGTCCGGTCGGCCGGGCCGCGCCCAGGCCGGACCGGACCCGGCCGAGCCGGTTCGGGCCGGTTCGGGCCGACCCGGGTCGGGCCGACCCGGTTCGGCCGACCCAAGGGGGGGGTTCGGGCCGGGTCGCCCCGGGCCCAGAACCCCCGTTTCGGGCCTTCTTCGGTCTTTCGCCCATATCTTGGGCCAGGGACCTCCGATTGACGAACCGTCAGCGGCTACGCGATCCTTGGATCGAGGCGGTCGTTTCGGTATATTACACTCAAGGTTTCGGAAGACTTTGGGTTCGGCCGGGTTGGTTCGTACACGAAACCAACCGGGCCCTCGGAGCGGAAACGCTCATAACTTGAGCTACGGACGTCCGATCGACGTACCGTCAGCTGTGGTAGTTTCCTCTAAGTGAGACGGAACTTTTGGCATACCCCGCCCGAGGATCGGACACAGGCGGAGTACGGTCGGGTTGGTTTTGCCCTAAAAACCAACCGGGCCCCTGGGACGAAAATGCCAATAACTCTCAGACCGTGCGTCCGATTGACGCGCCGTCTGTTGCGTTGAGATCCTGTTGTCGATACGGAACTTTTGGATACATCAACTTCAGACTACGTGTCAGTTGATGTATCAGCCTCTCGGCTCGTGGAGCGGACCCTCCTAACGAGCTCGCTATGTGCGGGAACCCTAGTGCTGGCTGTGACTTCGACGGCAGAGCAGAGATCCTCCGTGGACTGCGACGACGGCAGAGCAGAGATCCTCCGTGGACTGCGACGACGGCAGAGCAGAGATCCTTCGTGGACTGCGGCGACGACTGTGCAGAGATCCTCCGTGGACTGCGTCGACTACTGCACTCAGCGATCCTACGTGGAACAGTGCTACCGAACCTGTGTGAGCTGAATCTTCTTTTTACCTTGAGCGGTGGAGCGCTTGGGTGTAGCGGCAAACCCGCGGTACTCGACAGGAGGAGTACCTCAGTAGGCTATCTGGGTGAGCGCCCGGTATTTGGCAGCAGACCCTCAGCGGACGGAGCGCCCGGTAGTTGGCAGCAGACCCGCGGTACTCGACAGGAGGAGTACTTCAGCAGTCTTAGGTTAGTGAGCAGTACCTCGGAGTCGTGACAGGACCACTGTACACTTCAGAGATGGGGCTCTTCAACATTTACGGTTTCGATAATGAAAATCCTGGTTGAGCTGAATCTTATGTTACTCTCCTTTGTGGATTGTGTTGAACTATCCTATGTGGATTTACTGTTACTCTCCTTTGTGGATTGTGTTGAACTATCCTATGTGGATTTACTGTTACTCTCCTTTGTGGATTGTGTTGAACTATCCTATGTGGATTTACTGTTACTCTCCTTGTGGATTTGAGTCTTGCTTCCTTTGTGGATTGAGTTGTTCTTGAGCTCGTGAGCAGAGCTAGAATTGGGGACTTAGGTATGTGTATGGGCATATACCTAAGTCGAGTCAGATGTTACTTCGTGATTGCATCTTTCTTTTGTGCTATATCCTTTGTGGATTTCGGGAGACCTTCGGGGGTCTCGGGGTCCTTACTGAGTAGTTGTACTCACCCCTGCACGGGCTATGCCCGCACCTTGTTGTGTTGGTTGCAGACGACGGACAGCGCTGATCACGGTTGGGGCGTGGAGCAGGACGGTACCTGGAGGTGGACCACTGGGCGGGACGTGCTCGGAGCGGACGTGGGACCCGAGGAGCCTGGAGGCTATCTGTACCCACCCTTCAGGTGGGATTGCCAGTGGACGACACGAGGCCGCCGTCTTTTCTACAGTTACTGTACTTTACTTTTCAGTTGTACTTTACAGTTGGGCTTGTATTTCCGGCCCCCTTTACTTTTCTGCACTTTACTTTCCGCTTGCTGAATCTGTGTGGTTGTTACTTACAAAGGCAATGCCTTCCCTGTTTACTGGGATTTTACGCCTTGGTGCTAGTCGCCAGCCCCTGGCCTATGGAAGGAGGGCTTGGGGTAGTCACGGCACGGGCCCCGAGGACGGGTCGTGACAAATTGGTATCAGAGGTGGTCGGTTCTACCGCGGACTCTGATCGTCCTTTCTTTCTATGTGAAGCAATAGTGTTTAGTGTATTGAGTGTGGTTATCAGTTCAGGGAGCCCAGTGTTGGTGCGGCGGCCGACGTATCCGTACACCAGGACCCTGACTTCTGATTTCCAACTTAATGCACGAAAACACTGATTGCGTGTGTGTTTCCCAAAAGGTTTAAAGTCAGCTCAAACCAGGTCAGCTCACCAGGTATAAATCGTTGACCGTGACACAACTGTTCAGGATGTCACCATGCAGATAGTTAGCTGGAGTTCCGAGAGAGTTCTCGATGATGGCCCACCGAGCAGCGAGACTCCGGTGCAGGGCCCTTTTTCAGTGTTGGCACCTTCGGGTGGTGTACCAGCAGCACCACCACCCGTTAGGCAGAGGATGCCACTAGCTGACAGTGCACGCTAGCAGAGCGCGATGCACGAGTTCCAGCAGTAGAGGCCTCTGAGGATACGAGGCGAGACAGATTTCCCAGGCAGCAGTGGACTGGATGGAGGCGGTTGCTAGAGTTCTACGCCTAGCTTGGATACTAGTAGAGCGGATGATGATCTTAGCTTCTGTTGTTTCCAGTGAGTGACCATGAGGTTGGTTCTTATAGTAATGAGGCTTCGGTACGCGAACCGATACCTGGGATAGTACCTACGGGTAGTGCGCCAGCTATGTCACTACCTGTTGGTCAGTAGACACTACCGGCGGTACCGGTAGCAGAGAATCACAGGCTTAGTGCCTTACATATGTTTTAGCACCAGATATCCCTCAAGTTTCGAGGTGAGCCTGACTCGTAGGCGGCTGAGGACTGGCTTGAGGAGGTGGTTGTGAGTTTTCTGGAGCTAATACAGCTTCAACAGTACGACATGTCGGAAGCAGAGCACTCATCGTGGCTTACCAATCAATCGTAGTACTCGTTGGTTACGTTGTGATCAGTTCCTTAGACTCGAACTTCTGAGCGAAGTGTGTCTAAGGTAAATCCGAACCATTACTTTTCCTCTATGCATTTCTACCTATGCTAGGATGCTAGAGAGAACCTTTGTGGTTGTGAACGTTAGCAGTGAAAGGCAGGAAACTAGCGCCAGTCTCAGAGACTCGGGCGTGTAAAATGTTTCAGGAGGAGGAAGTGCTAAGGACAGATGAATCTGCAGGGTAGCAGACGTGGAAGCGGAGCTTAGAGAGCAGCATGTGGTGGTGTACATTTCGACATGTTACGACCACCCGACTTAGTAGTCCCCGCCAGGCTCAGGGAGCAGGAGGGCTGGGGAGGAGAGTAGCTGCATTGCGGTCAAGGAGTGTGACCCAGGAACTCTAAGAATGATTCGGGGTACGAATTATGTCTACTACGAGCTGCCATATCTATAGACATAGGAACCGATCATTCAACCCTTCCACGAATCATGTCCCAGACCTAGAGGTTCCGGGTAAGCCGTAGACTTGACCCTCACGTCTGGAGATACCTTTGGGAGGAGACTCGATAATCACACTTACGCCGACGGTGTGATTTGACCTCGAGGCGAGAGTTTCGGTTGGAATCTCTTGGTGGCAGCGTAGAGGCCTTACGACGTTGATCTGGGTATGATTCACAAATCATACCCCGGTTGACTGTTTTAGGCAAACGTCGGAATGAGTTTTCCTTGGTCGGCGAAAAGGAAACCCTGGGCAGCACATGTTAAACTCAGGCATAAGA
Organism: Viscum album; assembly: GCA_963277665.1. Lineage (NCBI taxonomy): Eukaryota > Viridiplantae > Streptophyta > Magnoliopsida > Santalales > Viscaceae > Viscum > Viscum album. Next base: position 2,126,673,013 of record OY728130.1, on the reverse strand, counting down.
GGGTGTGGCCGATCACTCTTGAGTTGGTCAACCCTACCCTTGTGGCAGCAGGAGTTTTGAGTTTCAGTTCTAACCTAAAAAGGGAAACCTCTTGAATTCGAGGGGGACGAACACGTTCTTATACGGTCTCAACCCGATGAGGTTTCGGAGATGTGGCCGAGGCGGCAGGTTATCTCCGAAGTTCGATGGGCCTTTCCAGGTCCTCAGCAGGATAGGAGAGGTGGCTTATCGCCTGGCTCTACCACCTCAGTTGCACCGGGTGCACGATGTCGTTCACGTGTCTCAGCTGAGGAGATACGTGCACGACCCGACACACATCATCGACTTTGGGGAGCTGGACGTGGACGATGGGGCGACTTTTGCGGAGGTCCCAGTGGAGATCGAGGATCGACAGGAGCGGGTCCTACGTGGGCGGTCGATTCCTCTTGTGCGCGTCAGATGGCAGCACGGGAACCTCCAGGAGAGCACTTGGGAGCGGGAGGCTCAGATGCGTGCTCAGTACCCCCATTTGTTCCCCTAGTTTTTGATGTATCTTTACGGGGACGTAAAGCCCTGAGGTGGGAGTAATGTAAAGACCCGCAAATTTCAAGGAAATTTTTTTCTTAATTTTCTTTGGAATTATACAAGAGCGCAGCTTTAGACGGCACCTGATTCCGAGGCCCGGTGTGCCCGGAATCAATTTCCGAAGTTTGGCTCGGGTACGTTCAGTGAACGGACGAGCGGGTTTTTCTATCTTTTGAACCGGTGCCCGGAATCGAATTCTGAGGGCACCGATAAAATCGCAGCGCCGGTATTTGCTTAGAAACGCCTCTTCCGGAGTTGCGTTTGCTCAAGACGTGGTTTTTAAATTTTGCGGCTTTAAGTCAGAATAAAATAAAGTTGTGCGACAACTTTATTTTATTTCACTTAAACTGCTTGGAAGCCACTTAAAGTCACTTAAAGGCAGCTTGAACTGAGTTGAACTGGATAGGATGCTATCCAGAAATATCCTACCCCTTGGTAGGATATTTGTGCGGTGGGACCCGCACGAGCCCCGCCGTTTCTTTCGCTAAGTAACGCACCCGCGAAAACCCGTCAAAGTAACTGAAAAGTCAACCGACGCGTTTTCTTTAATTCTTAACAGACCATTTAATTGGGCGGTTTATTTCGTAAATTAAATGGACTGTTTCTTCGTGAATTAAATGGGTCGTTTCTTTCGAATTGATGGATCGTTTCTTAACCGGTTTCGTGTTGGCATGTTTATAAAATAAGACCAACCTAAAAATCCTTGGAAAGGATTTGAGAGAATCTTCGTTCCTCCACCCTCTCCGCGAAGAACGCGAAGAACGCGAAGAACGCGAAGAACGCGAAGAACGCGAAGAACGCCGGAACCGGAATCCGACGACGCACGATCCGCGACGTCAACAGCTTTTCCGCGACCTTCTTCTTCTTCGGTGCCTCTTCTTCCGCGGCGAACCTGCGATCGGCGGTTAAAGGTGAGAATCGAAACTTCTAAATTCTCCCTTCTTAATTTCAATAACAACGGATTTAATTAATTAAATCCGTTTGTTCTTGATCCGGAGATTGGCGACGCGACGCCGGATACCGCGACGACGCGACGATCTCCTTCTTCCGCGACGAGCGATTCCGCGACGACCTCTCGTCCGACGACGACTTCGAGGTAGGGATTTATTTTGGAAAAGTTACCCCTTTTAAATTTTCTCGTGAACGTTCTTGAAAATTTAAAAAGCCGGTTTCAAGCGAACAATTTTATCTTTAAATAAAATTGTTGGATCATGTGTTGATCATCTTATTCTTTTCTCCCGTTGTTTATGATTAACGCGGAGGGAGCGGGTCTAACGAACAAGACCCGGCAACCCTCCGCCGATCTTCCTTTTTGTGCGGATTTGGCGGGCGACGGCAAAAGCACGACGCAATGGCCATTTGTTGATTCCGCAGTGGAGGACGCGTCCCGGGAGGAACAATGGCGCAGACGGGAGGCAAAACGGGCCACCGGAGCAACTCCGGCGGCCCGCGGAAGGAGGCGGCGGCGCGGGTCGCCGGCGCGGCGGCGCCGGCAACCGGAGGCGGCGGCGCCCGGCGCGCCGCCGTGGAGATCTCCCGCCGCGGCTGAAGCCGCGGCGGCGGCGGCCGGTTCTGCGGCCGCGCGGAACCGGGAACGGACGCGGCGGCCCGGCCGCGTCCGCGTGACAGGCGGCCCCCCGCGGGGGCCGCGTTTCTCCAAATGCCGCGGGTCAAACCCGCGGCGGCGGCCTGCTCGGCCGCTCGGCCGAAGCCGAGCCGGCCGGTCCGGTCGGCCGGGCCGCGCCCAGGCCGGACCGGACCCGGCCGAGCCGGTTCGGGCCGGTTCGGGCCGACCCGGGTCGGGCCGACCCGGTTCGGCCGACCCAAGGGGGGGGTTCGGGCCGGGTCGCCTCGGGCCCAGAACCCCCGTTTCGGGCCTTCTTCGGTCTTTCGCCCATATCTTGGGCCAGGGACCTCCGATTGACGAACCGTCAGCGGCTACGCGATCCTTGGATCGAGACGGTCGTTTCGGTATATTACACTCAAGGTTTCAGAAGACTTTGGGTTCGGCCGGGTTGGTTCGTACACGAAACCAACCGGGCCCTCGGAGCGGAAACGCTCATAACTTGAGCTACGGACGTCCGATCGACGTACCGTCAGCTGTGGTAGTTTCCTCTAAGTGAGACGGAACTTTTGGCATACCCCGCCCGAGGATCGGACACAGGCGGAGTACGGTCGGGTTGGTTTTGCCCTAAAAACCAACCGGGCCCCTGGGACGAAAATGCCAATAACTCTCAGACCGTGCGTCCGATTGACGCGCCGTCTGTTGCGTTGAGATCCTGTTGTCGATACGGAACTTTTGGATACATCAACTTCAGACTACGTGTCAGTTGATGTATCAGCCTCTCGGCTCGTGGAGCGGACCCTCCTAACGAGCTCGCTATGTGCGGGAACCCTAGTGCTGGCTGTGACTTCGACGGCAGAGCAGAGATCCTCCGTGGACTGCGACGACGGCAGAGCAGAGATCCTCCGTGGACTGCGACGACGGCAGAGCAGAGATCCTTCGTGGACTGCGGCGACGACTGTGCAGAGATCCTCCGTGGACTGCGTCGACTACTGCACTCAGCGATCCTACGTGGAACAGTGCTACCGAACCTGTGTGAGCTGAATCTTCTTTTTACCTTGAGCGGTGGAGCGCTTGGGTGTAGCGGCAAACCCGCGGTACTCGACAGGAGGAGTACCTCAGTAGGCTATCTGGGTGAGCGCCCGGTATTTGGCAGCAGACCCTCAGCGGACGGAGCGCCCGGTAGTTGGCAGCAGACCCGCGGTACTCGACAGGAGGAGTACTTCAGCAGTCTTAGGTTAGTGAGCAGTACCTCGGAGTCGTGACAGGACCACTGTACACTTCAGAGATGGGGCTCTTCAACATTTACGGTTTCGATAATGAAAATCCTGGTTGAGCTGAATCTTATGTTACTCTCCTTTGTGGATTGTGTTGAACTATCCTATGTGGATTTACTGTTACTCTCCTTTGTGGATTGTGTTGAACTATCCTATGTGGATTTACTGTTACTCTCCTTTGTGGATTGTGTTGAACTATCCTATGTGGATTTACTGTTACTCTCCTTGTGGATTTGAGTCTTGCTTCCTTTGTGGATTGAGTTGTTCTTGAGCTCGTGAGCAGAGCTAGAATTGGGGACTTAGGTATGTGTATGGGCATATACCTAAGTCGAGTCAGATGTTACTTCGTGATTGCATCTTTCTTTTGTGCTATATCCTTTGTGGATTTCGGGAGACCTTCGGGGGTCTCGGGGTCCTTACTGAGTAGTTGTACTCACCCCTGCACGGGCTATGCCCGCACCTTGTTGTGTTGGTTGCAGACGACGGACAGCGCTGATCACGGTTGGGGCGTGGAGCAGGACGGTACCTGGAGGTGGACCACTGGGCGGGACGTGCTCGGAGCGGACGTGGGACCCGAGGAGCCTGGAGGCTATCTGTACCCACCCTTCAGGTGGGATTGCCAGTGGACGACACGAGGCCGCCGTCTTTTCTACAGTTACTGTACTTTACTTTTCAGTTGTACTTTACAGTTGGGCTTGTATTTCCAGCCCCCTTTACTTTTCTGCACTTTACTTTCCGCTTGCTGACTCTGTGTGGTTGTTACTTACAAAGGCAATGCCTTCCCTGTTTACTGGGATTTTACGCCTTGGTGCTAGTCGCCAGCCCCTGGCCTATGGAAGGCGGGCTTGGGGTAGTCACGGCACGGGCCCCGAGGACGGGTCGTGACAGTATTAGCTAAATTTTGAATCTTATAACATTATTATTCATCTTACACATTTTCTAAAACATGGTATAAGAACAAAATAAAATTTTCAGGTAAAATAAGTATTTTTCAAAAAATGCAGTTTTGCCGCCTTTTGATGGCGCACCCATTTTAAATCTAGTTTTTGACATGTTTATAAGTTCAATTTGACAAAATAAAATTCTTCTTTGGAATCATGAAATAAAAATTTACTTTGTATAAATTTTTCATATTATTCTGGTAACTTTCATATTTTGATGAATAGTAAAAACACGCTATATTTTAATTAAAAACAACTTTTTTCATCGCAATAATTTATATGGTTAAATTATAATATTGAATGGTTTTAAAGTATAAATAGAATATATTTTTATCATTTAATATAATTTATGTCATTAGCATTGATTCTACCTTGAATTTGTAGGATAAATCAATTCAATCTTTTGCAATGTTTTAAAGAAAAACCCGTTTTCTTTCGACAACGTGATTAATTTTAATTTAATTTCTGCAAATTTTGTGTATTGAATTTATAAAAATGGATTCCATATTTGGAATCAGTGGATCCAAATTATGTTAATAAGCTAATTTTTATTTTTGGAAATTATGAATAGTAACTACGGTATATTTTATTTACCATAGTTAAAGGTAAATCGGGTAATTAAGGGTAAATATAATATTATAAAATTACCCTAACACATGTCAAAATCCTATTGGATGACTAAAAGTCGACCCATATCACCTAAGGGTCGGATTAGATTCATTTAATGGACTTTTTTCTATGAAAATAATTTAATTATTATTAAAACCAAAGAATGTGACAACATGTCACTTTCTTAAATCTTATAAGTATAATAATTTTTAGTTAGTGATACAATTCATGAAACCTCAAACATGAATAGTCTCCAGAAATATAATACAATTATCTACATCATAGGAATTTATTTATAATTTTTAGGGATTAAATAATTATCATTTATTATGACACAAAGATGATGCAGTAATTGTCTTATTAATGAAATATTGACATAATTGATGTTATAAATACCCAAATAAATGTAATTTAAGACTTTTTATGAATTCCACTAATTTTATAGGTTAATATGACATGTTAGTATTGATTTAATTAACGTTTTTTGAACTAATAATTCTGTTATGATTTTCAAAAAAATCAATTACTAAATAGTGTCAAAATTGACATAAAATAGTTTTTTTAAAACAAATATTATATTATTAATTGTTATTTTATTCCTAAAAATCTAAGGGTCGGCCAAATGACTTAGATAAGGTTATATATATTAATAATAAACAACTTGGGATTCGTTTGGCTTGATATAGTAAGTTTATTAACCTTATAGTGTAAGAAAACAAGAAGACACGGTAAAAGTAAAATTATCTAACTTAAAGTTAAATATAAATGATAAGGTTAAAATAGGAACCTAAACTTGTATAAATTATATTGGATGAAAGGATTTCGACCCATCCCCACATTAGCTTAGAAATAAATCAATTTTGAGGTATTTAAAACCTAATTTTGCTTTATAATAAAATAATAATTTTAGTTATTCCAAAGGTGCCCCTCTCCTCCCTTATAAAAGGGCACCCCCTCCCTCTCTTCCTCACACCACTTTGAGCCTTAAATCTCGGCCAACCCCTGCCAAATTATCTTCTCCACTTCCCTAGCAACATCCTAGAGGTTCTGTTCTTTCTCAAAGACCAATTTTAGTACCCTAAGAGGAGGACTCAAAGAGGCGCTTCAAAGAAGAGGTAATGTCCGTTACCGATTCTTTCAACTTTATTTATTCTTCCACTTATTCTTATTAGGTTGTTTAATTATGAAGTAATAACATAAATATCAATCATATAATGATATGTTATTATAAGTATGAAACAACCCTATTTCACCATCTATCCATCCTGCGGAAAATGAAATCACCGCGCGTGTGTACGTACGGAATACCGTCTCCACGCCGTGGTGTAATCTATTTTCCACCACCACCTTAATTGGATGGGTATAATGGTGTAAATAATAACTATATATGATTATTGTAAATTGATATTGATTCTTAAATAGTATACATACACAACAATACAATTCAAAGATCATGAGAATGATATCATCGCTCGTGCGTACGTACGGACTACCGTCTCCACGACGCGATGAGATTCATTCTCCACGTTAACCATTCATGAATTATTATAAAGTATATATAATAAGTAGTCATGAAATATATGAAATAATAATACTACTGGATTTATGTATATATATATTTATGTCATCTACTTAATTCCACTCAATTCAATAAGGAAACGAAAACAGCGTTCATGCGTACGTACGGCCTACCGTCTCCATGAACGGTGTATTTATTTACATTTATCGATCCATTATATATATGTATATTCTGAATATATATTATATATAAATCATGTTTTATATTCTGAAATTAATTAATCATTATCTAAGTTATCATATGAATAATTACAAGTTAAAACACGAACGACAAATGAGACGATTTTACCCAAAATGCTACTTTAACATGAATTTACAAAAGAACGGGTAATATAAAGTCATAAGTGAACCATATATCATATAATAACAATGAATATGATTCTGTAATAAGTCAATGACATTGTTTAAATCATTATACAGGAGGTTCGGACACTTACGAAGCAAATCGGACCTAAGGTAAGGGAAATATCACAATCTCATTTTTATCCGGGATTGTTTATACTTTGGCATTTACTGGGGTGTATTTTATCTTCCACATCCATGTTTCCTCAATATGTAATATTATTTCCATTCACCTACAATTTTTTAAATCCTATTTTACCCTTCGGTGAGTTTTTAATAAAAGATATGGAAGGAATCTTTTGTCGTTTTTCGTACGAGGTACTTTTTTGACTTTTCTGACAAAAGTACGAGAATAATGTTTTTTTAACTTATATGGAATGAATGGATTTTAAAAAAATATTTCCAAGAATCTTTCTTTACAAGTTTTCAAGTTTATTTTTAATCAACTTCTTTTAGTTTAAAATTGTATGACATGTTAAGAAAGGAAAAATGTTTTTGAAGTAAAAAGGATATTTTCCTCAAGAATGGAGTTCAAGAGTTTTATCAAAATCATTTTCCATCTAAGATAATAAAGAGCTCTATCTCTATCCCTATTATTACATTGATTTGATTATTTTGTGATGGAAATATTTTTATGAATTCCTTTATCTTATATGAATAGTTTTATGATGTCCCGATGTTTAAGATTCCCATTTTTAGTACATGGGTTATGCAATGATGTATGATTTATGATTTTGTGGCACACATAATAATGGTATCATTATGAGATGGGTGGGAAATATATCTACCTCCAATTCATTGGGTAAATATTTTATATCTCATGAGATAGACATGGCTGGAACGGTAGGTTATACCGGTTCAGTGAAACAGGACTGAAACGAGGAGTGAACTCGGTTCAGAAATGGACTTTGTCCACTAAGATAGTCTTGGCAATGAGTCTTGACTAATAAGATATGATTCTATATGATTATGTGTGTATGCCACAAAGTTTCATGTTTTAAGTTATGATTATTGGGATTTCATTTCACTACTATGATTTATCCCATGTTATGAAATTATGCTCTCTTTTGCAGGTTAAGATTTCCAAAATGTTATGTTCTTATGAATATGATGTGATTGATATTTATTTTATTTACCTTTACTGAGCATTTTAGCTCACCCTTTTATGTTTTCTTTTCCCCAGGATATAAAGAAAGGTTTTAGGTAAAAAAAAGGAAGATCTTTATGGGAGATATTGAAGATCTTTCACCACGATTAGAAGATTATATTCCGAGTTTCCAAAGACACTAAACTATTAAGATCCTTGTGTGTGTGTTTTTGTTATGTACTAAGTATTTCGAAAAAGTAATGTAATGTCCATGTATTCCAAGCTTCGGGTATCTACAGGTACCACTCAATGTGTCTCACTTTTATTTGAAATGGACAACATTTTAAGTGAAAACAACGACTGAAATACGGAAAACAAACCAAACGTATTCAGATATTGTTGATACTTTATCACAACAATCCATGGTACATTTTTGATGTGTAGGAGTAAACTATGCATCAATCAGAGGTACGGTGTGGCTGGTACCACTCAAAGTGTATCACTTTTATTTGAAATGGACCAGATTTTAAGTGAAAACAACAACTGACATACGAAAAACCGATCACACGCATTCAGATTGTGTTGATAATTTAGGACAATGATAAATTGGTCATTTTTATGGGTATGAGTCAACTCTGCCTCAATCTGAGACACGATGTGGCTGATATCACTCAAAGTGTCTCTCTTTGATTTGAAATGGACAACATTTTAAGTGAAAACAACAGCTGACATATGAAAAACAGACCAAACGTCTTTGGATTGCATTTATAATTTATGAAAATGATCCAATGGTCATTTGAGACGTGTACAAGACAACCCCACCTTAATACAAGGCACGATGTGTCTGGTATCACTCTAAATGTCTCTCTTTTGTTTAAAATGGACACTATTTTAAGTAAAAACAACTGGCATATGGAAAACTACCCAAACGTATTCGGATTGTCTTGATACTTTAACAAAATGATCCATGGGTCATTTGTGATGTGTTAGAGGAGACGACACATTATTCGAATGTGCGATTTTCATGGAACAACTGAATATGTGTTTTTTAGGTGTTTGGCGCGCTTGAAAAGCATGCGTGGGGTGGTCAAAACTAGCCGAACGACCTTAAAATGCCATGAAATCAGACGATAACGAAGGGTGGGTGAATTGGGAAATGGTCGGCTAGACGTCACGCCAATTGGAGGTGTCGTGTGACCGTGGTGGCCGAAAACGCACTCTACGTGTCGTAAATGGCCAAAACATGCGTTTAACGGTCAAATGCATTCTGAATGACATCATAATGACTTGAAATAAAAAAATACCCTAATTATTATTTTTTAGGAGTACGAGGAGACTACACATCATTCAGATGTGTGGTTTGCGTGACACGACTGAACATGTGTTTTTTAGGTGTTTAGCGCGCTTGAAAAGCGTGCGTAGGGTGGTCAAAACCAGCCAAACGACCTCAGAATGCCATGAAATTAGACAAAAATAAAGGGTGGGTGAATTGTGAAATGGTTGTCCATACGACATGTCAATCAGAGGTGTCGTGTGACCGCGGTGAATGAAAACACACTCCGCGTGTTGTAAATGGCCAAAACATGCGTTTAACGGTCAAATGCATACCAAACAACATCAGAATGACTTGAAATCACATGAAACACCTTAATTATTATCTTCGAGGTGTATGAGGAGACAAAACATCATTCAGACATGTAGTTTTCTCGGAATGAATGAATATTTGTTTTTTAGGTGTTTGGCGCGCTTAAAAAGTGTGCGTGGGGTGGTCAAAACCGGCTGAACAACCTCAGAATGACATGAAATTAGACAACAACAAAGGGTGTGTAAATTGTGAAATGTTCAGCCAGACGACATGTCAATCGGAGGTGTCGTGTGACCGCAGTGGCTGAAAATGCACTCTGCGTGTCGTAAATGGCCAAAACATGTGTTTTACGGTCAAATACATACCCAATGAAATCGGAATGACTTGAAATCACACGAAAACACCCTAATTATTATTCATGAGGTGTATGAAAAGACGACACATCATTCAGATGTGCGGTTTTCACTACACGACTGAATATGTGTTTTTAGGTGTTTAGCGCACTTGAAAAGCGTGCGTGGGGTGGTCAAAACTGGCCGAACGAACTCAAAATGCCATAAAATCGGACAAAAACAAAGGGTGGGTGAACTGTGAAATGGTCAGCTAGATAGCACATCAATTGGAGGTGTCGTGTGACCGCGGTGTCCGAAAACGCACTCTGCGTGTCATAAATGGCCAAAACATGTGTTTAACGGTCAAATGCATACTGAACGACATCACAATGAATTGAAATCACACAAAAACACCATAATTCTTATTCATGAGGTGTATGAGGATACAACACATCGTTCAGACGCGCGGTTTGTGTGACACGACTGAATATGTGTTTTTTAGGTGTTTGGCGCGCTTGAAAAGCGTGCTTGGGGTGGTCAAAACCGGCCGAACAACCTCGGAATGCCATGAAATCAGAAGACTACAAAGGGTGGGTGAATTGTGAAATGGTTGGCTAGAAGGCACGCCAATCAGAGGTGTCGTGTGACTGCGGTGGCCGAAAACACACTCTGCATGTCGTAAATGGCTAAAACATGTGTTTTACGGTCAAATACATACCCAACAACATCAAAATTACTTGAAATCACATGAAAACTCCCTAATTATTATTATTGAGATGTATGAAAATATGAAACATCATTCAGACATGCGGTTTGCGTGGCACGATTGAATATGTGTTATTTAGGTGTTTGGCGCGCTTGAAAAGCGTGCGTGGGGTGGTCAAAATCAACCAAACGACCACAGAATGCCATGAAATTGGAAGAAAACAAAAGGTGGGTGAACTGTGAAATAGTCGGCCAGATGACACGTCAATCATAGGTTTTGTGTGACCACGATGGCCGAAAATACACTCCGCGTGTTGTAAATGGCCAAAACATGATTTTAACGGTCAAATGCATGCTGACCGACAACATAATGACTTGAAATCACACGAAAAAACCCAAAGTATTATTCTTGAGGTGTACAAGGAGACAACACATCATTTGGAGGCACGATTTGCATGACACGACTGAATATGTGTTTTTTAGGTGTTTGGCGCGCTTGAAAAGCGTGCGTGGGGTGGTCAAAACTGGCCGAATGACCTCAGAATTCCATGAAATCAGACGACAATAAAGGGTGAGTGAATTTTGAAATGGTTTGACATACAACACATCAATCAGAGGTGTCATGTGACCGTGGTGGCTGAAAATGCACTCCGTGTGTCGTAAATGGCCAAAACACGCGTTTAACAGTCAAATGCATACCGAACGACATCAGAATGACTTTAAATCACACAAAAACACCCTAATTATTATTCTTGAGGTGTATGAGGAGACAAAACATCATTCAGACGTTCAGTTTGCATGACACGGCTAAATATGTGTTTTTTAAGTGTTTGGTGCGCTTGAAAAGCGTGTGTGGGGTGGTCAAAACCGACCGAACGACCTCAGAATGCCATGAAATTGGACGAAAACAAAGTGTGGTTGAATTGTGAAATGGTCAGCCAGATGACACATCAATCAGAGTTGTTGTGTGACTGTAGTGGCCGAAAATGCACCCTGCGTGTTGTAAATGGACAAAACATGTGTTTTACAGTCAAATACATACTGAACGACATTAGAATGACTTGAAATCACATGAAAACACCCTAATTATTATTTTTGAGGTGTAAAAAAATACAACAAGTCATTTGGATGCACGTTTTTCATGACATGGTAGAATATGTGTTTTTAAGTGTTTGACGCACTTGAAAAGCATGTGTGGGGTGGTCAAAACCGGCCGAACGACCTCGAAATATCATGAAATCGGATGATAATAAAGAGTGGGTTAATTGTGAAATGGTCAGCTAGACTAAATGTCAATCGGAGGTGTCGTGTGACTGCGGTGGCCGAAAACGCACTCCGTCCAACCCTCCCCCCCACCCCGGACAACCCCCTCACCCCCGGATAGCCCCCCGCACCCCCAGACAACCCCCCACCTCAGAAATCCCCCCCACCCGACAACCCCCCCGAAAAGACCCCAGCTCGAATAGGCCCCCTACCCAACAATCCATGGATCATTTGTGATGGGTACGAGTCAACCCCACCTCAATATGAGGCACGGTGTGACTAGTATCACTCAAAGTGACTCACTTTTATTTGAAATGGACAACATTTTAAGTGAAAACAACAACTGGCATACAAAAAATCTTCACAAGACTACACATAGATTCTTGAAATTAAGGGATAAAAAATAAAATATGGTCTATTGGTCATACGTTATTAGAATAAAATATTCACAAGGAATATATTGAAACACAATGGGTCATAGTATATATAGAAAAACATGAATTATATTAGGAATGAGTCTCAACATCCCATCATGAACATGCACCAACACTCATGTTCTAATTCTCAATCACGGGTCATTCATTCTATATAATAATATACAACAAATAAATACCATATAGTGATTTCATATGAAACCTATGAACACTCAAGCATACCATATAAAAAATTGGTCAACAATGCTACACATATATTCTTTAAAAATAAGATTCAAAGTCTGATAAAAATACCCCAATGGTGAGGAATACATATGGTGACACCATAGCCCCATGGATCACCTCAATCCCATCCTCAAACAGTGGGTTCTAGGACCAAACCAAAGTCCCTTTGGGAACCCAATACCAAAGAATTAATTGAATATTCATGCCCACTACCCAATATGGGGATTCATCTCATATCACACCCAGGAGAGAAAATTACAATTAGCCACATACCCCCTTATTCTAATTGAAAAGTCTATGAAAAACATGCAGGCTATTCCGGTAACCCATCTCATATGTTGAGATTGGCCAATGTTTCCCACTAGCACATCAGGAACCATTTATACATGGATACATAATCATTAGAGGAATATAAACATCCCACATGCTTCCTATAACTCATCCTAGGTCTAATCACATGACCACTACCATTTTCTATCTTATGGGTATCATGATCCTTGCCACTCTACCCAAGTTGTTCTGTTGGTTTTAAGATACTCAACCCAAGACCATGACTAAACATCCCATGTGCTTCCTATAACATGTATGTTTTTTTTCTTGTGTGTATTGGTGTTGTGGTTTGAGTGAGGAATGAATTTTAAATTTTGAATACTCTTATGTGCGTTGGTGTTGTGGTTTGAGTGAGGAATGAATTCTAAATTTGGAATACTCTTATGGGTATTATTTCATTTCTTATAACATGTAGGCTTTTTCTCTTATGGGTGTTATTTCATTTCCTATAACATGTAGGCTTTTTCTCTTATGGGTGTTATTGCATTTGAATTTCTAAATTTCTAAATTTCTAAATTCTGGAATGAATTCTAAATTTTGAATACTTTGGATGGGGATTTTGTATTGGTGTTGTTCTAGGTCTGGAGAGGGGGAGGTGTGTTGCTGTGTTGTTGCAGGTCTGGAGAGGGGAGAGGGGCCTGTTGCTGTGTATTTGAGCAAATGTATACCAACGGTTTTTAAAACCGTTGGTATAGATTCTATAATATAACAATACCAATTGTTTTTTTATAACCGTTCATATAGGTTTATACCAATGGTTATAACAAAACCGTTGGTATAGCCTTATGGCTTTCCATATTCCCTCTATACCAATGGTTCACAACCGTTGGTATAAGTGTAACACACATATACCAACAGCTTCACAAACCGTTGGTATATGTTATACTTTAACACACATATGACAATGGTTTGTAGCAAACCATTGGTATACCTTCTATTTTGACACCTATACCAACGGTTTTCACAGAACCATTGGTATAGGCCTATTGTCACGGATTACTTGGCCACGGTTGAGGGAACCTTTGGTATACTGTATACCAATGATTTACAGGCCTTTACCAATGGTTGTGAACCATTGGTAAAGTTTAAAATTCCAATAGTGTGTGGATTTGGTGGATCTCATGGGTATGTGTTTTGAATTTGCTTTGCTTTGATTTTGATGTTTACTTATCCAGGAGTCCAAGTGATTAGTGTGTGAGAATTGATAGAGAAAATATTTTCAATAATTTTACATTGGATTTCATTGTTTTAAATCCAACCAAAGTGTTATTTTAATATAAATTTCCACATTTTATGATTTTGGTGGTATTTTGAACTTAATCGTCAAAATGGTATATTTTGGATTATTAAAATTTTAAATTATTTCTATATTTTGGCCATAAATTTTTATATATTGATTCAAATAATGAAATTATTTATTTTTAGGTTTCTAAACTTCCTGGGATTCATTTAATCCTTCTTAACCAAAAGATTAATTGACCATATAAAATCTCAAAACAAGCTCACAAGTTGGGCCTTGAAAACTGATTACAAAACTGTCGATTTTTGGTGTTGGTCCATATCTCGTGAATGATGGGACCAAATACTCTGGAATTTGGTGGGTGGATGAAAAACACGTTTTGGAACAACTTTTATGATGGAAATATAATGTGAATAGTCCTTTTTCATGGTCATTAATGCATAATAATCTGTATATGTGAAATTTGGAGAGTCTATTTAGGAAGAATAAATTTGCAGAGTAAAACAACCATAACTCCCTAAAAACACATCAAAATACTCTAAATTTTGAGGGTATACGACCGAGTAATTTATGAAAAACTTTCATGAATAAAAAATTCGTGATTTTATCATTAATTGGGTATTAAATGTGTCAACTTTTGAAGGAAAATTATGCCTATAAAAGAAGGAGAGCTCCTCCCTCTCAAAGCATCTCGTTCCATCCCATTCCTTCCAGGACACCAAGGAAGATAATTTTTCAGCTTTATCTATTTTATTTATTTTATTTTCTATATTTTTAATTTATTTTTCTTTTCTATTCATTTTTATTACCCTTCTCATGGAAGGGTAAATATTTTGAGTGATTGGGGAAGGGGGAGTTTCCCTTTTGTAATGTCGGAGTCGTGTTCTTTAATATAAAACTATCTTTTTTCTATTGAATGATATCTATTTTTAGTGGTGTCTAATTATATTAATGTGATTTTATTTTTTGTTTTTTTTCATTCATTGATTATATCTTTGGTGGATTAACATTAAACTCCCTCCTCCTAGTGCAATTTGTCTCGATCGAGAAGATTGTGTTAGGTGGTGAGTGTCTATCGATCATTGGCACGTCTGTGAAACAAGTGAATTGATTCTAGATTTATAAGGAGAAATAATTCCTGATCGGGAATATCCTTAATTATTTGGGAATAGTTTATGAATTTTTCATGCACACATGAGTGGTTTTCATTTCTTTCTTTAACCAAAGGTGACTGAAAACTCGATCGAGGAGTCATTCATTTATCATTCAATAGGAAGAGATGGGAACTAATTTTTATGACCGCGATGACATTGCAAAAGGAGATCCTACCCTAAAACCATAAATCTCTCCACCATTTTTATTCAAAATTTATTGCATTATTTATTTTTAAATTCAATGAATTTCAAAATAAATATACACCTTTTCCCCAAATTTAAGTGACAAACTATTTTGTGTGCACTCATATTCTAGAGAATACATAGGGTTATCAACTAGACTATACTTAGGTAATATTAAATATTTTTTTCCATTCCCCATGACAAGTGTGCATAAATATCCTTATGTTGTGTATTGGATGAAATTTAGGTTATCCCAATATAAGCTTTTAACATACCAAGCTCATTAAGAATGATAACTCCTCGGGTGCCTGACTCCTGGACTTATCCCTTTTGGCTGTATAAAGAGATCCAATCATCACCCAAAAGGGATAATCAAGTAGGGATAAATATATTTTTTCTTTTTTCTTTTTTTTATAGTAAAAAAATACCTCACTAGGGGAGGTGTTTTATCTACATCCCCAAGAAATTATCCATGGGAAAGAACTCATCATACATGCCTATGAGGATTGAGATTCCCCCTATCTATCAAATACCCCACAAATTAATCCATACTTATTAACGTGGTAGGTGAAAGGTGTTGGTGTCTAATAACCAGTGACTAACCAACTCTGGGAGGATCTCAATTGGTTTATACATCATGAACTATGAAATCCATGCCGCTTGATATAACTCAATCACATGTATCCATTTAGTGATTTTTTCATAACTTTGATGAATCTAGATAGCCCAGTCCTATTCATCAGAGAAGATTTCACTAGGGATCATATCCCACATCGAGATCCATCCTCCACTAGGATCAAATAGTGATATGGTGAAGATGGATAACTAATATTGGGTAATGGGTTGGTGAATGATCTCATGGTTGTCACTAGCCATGGTCAAACATAAATTTATTAACCAAGAATATAGTCAAATAGACTAACTGGGGTCATTATCAAGGAGTTTTGGGGACAGTTATTCATAATACATAATCAATTATGTATTTTTTTTAATATTTATATTTTTCAAATCAAGGCAGAAAGGTGTTGTTTAGTTTTTTGATTTTTTGAGTGTGTGTAATAAAATTAAATAATGTGAGAAAATCCTAAAAAAGTGTTAGAAATTGTTGATATTAATAAGTTTTTGAGGTGTTTTAAATAATATAAATATGATAATAAGATTTTTTTTTGGATATAAGAAAGGTTTTATCAAAGTGTTATATTTTTTTGTCTAATATAAATCAATTTAATTTGTTAATCATACCTAAAAAGTTGATCAGACAGAGTCCAATGAATCAATTTCATTGAAAAGATGCTACTAATATGATGTGATTGACTAGAGTTTTAGTATTGGATGTTCATACAAGTTTTCTCTCAAGTATCATTGGACATAATGTTCAATGATGTAAATCAAGCGATGATTTATTATTCCTTAAGTTCTTAACATCATGAGTATTGAAAGATCTCATGATTCAAGCTTGAGTAGAAAGGGGTATAATAATGTTCATGTGTACAAAGATCATGCTATGAAGATCTGTGGATGTCACTATAAAGATGTTATCAGTAAAACGTTCAACTAATCAAAGTTCAAAGTTCAAATGTTTTGAAGATATGATGTTTTGTAAATACTAGGCTTTATCAGGCAAACATTTATAAAGATTAATGATCATAGTAAGTTTGTCGAAGTTTCTAATAGAATTCATCCTAGTATGAAGCAATAAAATTAGAGTGTATGAAGTTAAACTGATCAAAACTATATAAGTTCATCATTCAGGAGGATGTTTATAGGTTTATCAGATGGTAAATCTCAGAGTCATATGATCAAGTTCACCAGACAAAACTTTTGTAAAATCATTAGATAGAGAAATGTTTAATGAATTTAAGGTTGAAAGGAAGTTCTATGGAGCTCTATAAATTCATTTGAAAAATGTTTCTATATAAAGTTCATTAGACAAAGTTTTCCAAGTGAAGTAAACAATCAAAGTTTTCCAAATTAGGTCATCAGATAAAATAAGTTTCTCGTGAAAGTTTTTGATACATTCCTATGAATTTGTGCAGGAACTCCGGTTGAAGTTTCATTGGCAGGAATAATGATATGAAGGTGTACCAATCATAAGGTTCAAAGGTATTTACAAAATCTTTGTAAATATATTAAATGTGATGATGATAATATGGTTGATAAATGTTCTAAAAACCATAGAGGAAGGTTGTTATTCACACCAAGTCTTAAGTAAATCCTAAAGATGTTTTTTGATGATAGGTCTTAAGGAAAGATATTAAAATTCAGGATATTTGAATTTCATTAAATGAGGAAAGTTTCTAAGTGGTACATTCAAAGATTTTAGTGGTAGTTTTAATATTAATTCCACATATCACCCTAAAAACACAGAAAAAATATATCTATATAAAGGGGGTGGGTGTACCAAGATGAGTGCATGTGAATTTTTAGTTACTGGGTGAAGTGATGAAAAATTATAAAGATAATCAAATGAATAGATTGATGAAGAATTTGTGTAAAAGATACCAGTTAGAGTTTCTTATAAGTTAGTATTGAACAAACAGTGTACATAAGAGATAGGTCAATTGGGATGAACAAGTACCAGACATACATTGTATCGAGGTGATTAGATGAACATGACATTAGATTGCTATCAGTATATAGAAGATACCCTAGACATATCATACTAGTTGAACATACTAAAAAAAGAATACTATATGGACATACCAGATAGGGTATATATAATGAACTTACCAGATGAACTACTATTAGAAGGAAGAAGGTTCTTGTTTGTTGTTGTGTAATAAAGTGAAGAGGAATAAGTACTTACAATAAGAAGAAGTTTATATAAAATTTAAGTATCATAATGAAAACATATTAAATCTTGTAGGTGAATTTTATTATGGTTTTTATAAAATCTTTGTTATATCATTTATATGTGTGAGGAGTAAATGCACTGTTTATTGACTATAGTGCTATGCAAGTGAAAGGATATTCCCTACTTACTGTAAGCATAAAAAGGATTATTTTCTATTGGTTTGTGTGGTCTTGTACTACTTCTAAACCATTTTAAGGATTAGTTACTCCTATTTAGTAGTGAACCATATAAATACTCATGTTCCTATGGGTTTTTTCATTTTTTTATTTTTTAGCTGATTCATTTCTCTCTAATCAGAGGTAAAGGTTATTTCTTAAGTAAGAAAACATAAAAAGGGAAGATCACTGATTCACCCCTCCACCTCTTAATGATCACACAAATCCTGATTAATCCTTTAAATTGGTATTAGAGCAAAGGTTTCTTTCTTTGACTCTTTTTTGAAGTTGGGAGATGAATAAGGTCACCATGGATGTGGAAACCTGTAGAGACCCGAAGCTTGACGTACATTGACATTACATTACTTTTGCGGAATACTTAGTACATAACAAAAACACACACACAAGGATCGTAATAGTTTAGTGTCTTTGGAAACTTGGAACATAATCTTCTAATCATGGAGAAAGATCTTCAATATCTCCCATAAAGATCTTCCCTTTTTTTACCTAAAACATTTCTTTATATCCTGGGGAAAAGAAAACATAAAAGGGTGAGCTAAAATGCTCAGTAAGGGTATACAAAAGAAATAAAAATCATATCATATCTTTTTGAAAATCATAACCTGCAAAAGAGATCATAATATCTTAACATGGAACAAATCATAGAAGTGAAAATGAGATCACCGTAATCATAACATGAAACTTGAAACTTTGTGGCATGCACACATAATCATGGAAAATCATTTCTTGTTAGTCATGACTCATTGCCAAGACTATCTTAGTGGACAAAGTCCCTTTCTGAATCGAGTAACCCTCGTTTCAGTCCTGTTTCACTGAACCGGTATAACCTACCATTCCAGCCATGTCTATCTCATGAGATATAAAATCTTTACCCAATGCATTGGAGGGAGATATAGGTCCCACCCATCTTATAATGAATCCTTTCTTATGTGTGCCACATAATCATAAAACATACATCATCGCATAACACATGTAACAAAAATGGGATTCTTGAAACATCACGACATCATAAATCAATTCATATAAGATAAAGGAATTCATAAAAATAATTCCATCACAACATGATAAAATCAATGTAATAATAGGGATAAAAACAGAACCCTTTATTATCTTAGATGGAAAATAACTTTGATAAAACACTTGAACTCCATTCTTGAGGAAAATATCCTTTCTTCTTCAAAAACACTTTTCTTTTCTTAATATGTCATACAATTATAAACTAAAAGAAGTTGATTAAAAATAAACTTTAAAACTTGTAAAGGAATCTTCTTGGAAATAATGTTTTAAAAATCCATTCATGCCGTATAAGTTAAAAAAAAAACATTCTTCGTACTTTTGTCGGAAAAGTCAAAAAGTACCTCGTACGAAAAAAAACGACAAAAGATTCCTTTCGTATCTTTTACTAAAAACTCACCGAAGGGTAAAATTGGATATAAAATATTGTAGAAGGATGGAAATAATATTACATATTGAGTGAACATGGATGTGGATGATAAAATACACCCCAGTAAATACTTACGAATAAACAATCTCAGATAAAAATGAGATTGTGATTTTTCCCTTACCTTAGGTCCAATTTGCTTCGTATGTGTCCGAACCTCCTGTATAATGATTTAAATAATGTTATTGACTTATTAAAGAATCATATTCATTGTTATGGTATCATATATGGTTCACTTATGACATTATATTACCCGTTCTTTTGTAAATTCCATGTTAAAGAAGCGTTTTGGGTAAAATCGTTTCATTTATCGTGGGTGTTTTGACTTGTTGTTCTTGACATCATTATTACTTATATCATGATTTACTTACTTCCAGAATATAAAATATGATTTATATATCATATATATTCAGTATATATATATATATAATAGATAGATAAATAAAATGAAAAACACCGTTCATGGAGACGGTAGTCCGTACGTATGCATGAACGCTGTTTTTCTTTCCTTATTGTCTTGAAATGGAAGTAAGTAGATGACATACATATGTATATATATACATAAATCCAGTAGCTTTATAATGTCATATATTTCATTATTATTTCTTATATATACTTTATAATCATTCTTAAATGGTTAACATGGAGAATGAATCTCATCGCGTCGTGGAGACGGTAGTCCGTACGTACGCACGAGCGATGATATCATTTCCATAAATATTGAACTGAATTGGAGTGGATTATCAGAATCAATATGATGTTGTAATAACTATGTATAGTTATTCTTTACACCATTATACCCATCCATGTAAGGTGGTGGTGGAAAATAGATTACACCACGGCGTGGAGACGGTATTCCGTACGTACACACGCGCGGTGATTTATTTTTCCGTAGGATGGATAGATGGTGAAATAGGGTTGTTTCATACTTATAATAACATATCAGTATATGAGTGATACTGATGTTATTACTTCATAATGAAACAACCTAAGAAGAAGAAGTGGAAGAAGAAATAAAGATGAAAGAATTGGTAACGATAATTACCTCTTCTTTGAAGCGCCTCTTTGAGACCTCCTCTTAGGGCACTAAAATTGGTCTTTGAGGAAGACCAGAACCTCTAGGATGTTTCTAGGGAAGTGGAGAAGAGATTTTGGCAGGGGTTGGCCGAGCTTGAGTGCTCAAATTGGTGTGAGGAGGAGGGGGAGGAGGTGTCCTTTTATAGGGGAGGAGAGGGGCACCTTAGGAATATCTCAAAATATTATTTTATATTAAATCTAAACCCACTTAAAAACCTCCAAAAATGACTCATATTCGAAGCTTAGATGAGATAGGGTTGTAATCTCATCAACCAATCAAATTTAGACATGTTTGGATCTTATTTTAAACCTTATCAATTAGATTTAACTCTAAGTTAAATAATTTAACTTTTACCGTGTCTTTTTGTTTTCTTTCACTATATGGTTAATACACTTACTATAACATGCCAAACGAACCCCAAATTGTTTATTATTAATATATATATCCTTATCTAAGTCATTTGGCAGAACCTTAGATTTTTAGGAATAAAATAACAATTAATAATATAATATTTGATTTAAAAACTATTTTGTGTCAATTTTGACACTATTTGATATATGATTTTGTGAAAGTCATAACAGAATTAAATGTTCGAACCAAGTTGATTAAATCAACATTAATATATCATAGTAACCTAGAAAATTAGTGAAATTCATAAAAAATCTCAAATTACATTTATTTTGGTGTTTATAACATCAATTATGTCAATATTTCATTAATAAGATAATTACTGCATCATCGTTGTGTCATAAATAAATTAAATTATTTTATGTCTAAAAATTACAAATAAAATACCATCATGTAGGAAATCGTTTTAGATTTCTAATGAATATTTAAAATAGAATTTTTCTTATGTATAACCCCATATTAAAAATGATTTTCTTATTAAACTTTGATTTTAACTATTTTAACCTTTCTTTAAATAAATTAATAATAACTGTCCCAATCTAATCCAAGTGGGCCTAAATGGTCATATTTTATTCCTAAGTTTGTTTTTGGTCGAATTACACTTGTCCAATAGAATTAGTACATGTGTTAGGGGAATAGTAATATCATATTTACCCTTAGTTACCCTATTTACTATTAACCGCGGTAAAAAAAGTAAAAAGTTACTATTTACCAAAAAATTATTTTCATCTCATTGAACCACATTTTAGTCCTTGATATTAACCGTGTCTCTCGGATTTTCGAAATTCCATTCACAGAAGCGGAAAAATTAAGTTTTATGAAAAATTCAGTTTTTTTTTAACTACCACTTAGTAGTTTCACTATTCATCAAAAATTGATGTTTTTCAGAACAATGCCAAAATTTCATCCTAAGCTATATTTCATATTCCGAATTCAAAAATGAAATCTATTTTACCAAATTCATAACATAGAAGTTGCATTAATTAATTTTATAATTAAATCCTGCTGTTAAAATAAATAGCGTGTTTTTAGGAAACAATATATATCAAAAGATTGACACTTGATTATGTCTGGTTTAAATGTGAAATTACAACCAATGACCAACATTGTATTAAATATATTATAAATATACTTTAAAACCACTCAAATTAATAATTTATCACTATTAATTATTTCGATTAAAAAAGTTGTTTTTAATTATAATTTAGTAATTTTCACTATTCATCAGAATATGAAAGTTATCCGAAAAGTACCAAAATTTCACCTTAGGCTAAATTTGATACTCTGAATCCAAGAATGAAGTTCATTTTGAAAAATAAGATTTACAGAATTTTAAAAAGTGGTTATTACTATTCATAACGGCTAGTTTTAATAATATTTTAATAGCACATCGTTGTTTAGTGAAACTCGGTATTACGTATTACACACGCTATCGAGGAAGGTCGCGATTGCGTGTAATGCAAGGCAAGACAAGGATGCGTGTTGTGCAAGCTCCTTTTGGTGTAGCGTACAACACAAGACATTAATAAAATTAAAAATAATATTTTTTTATAAAATCTTGGGCTGTTACATTCTACCCCCCTTAAAATGAATTTCGCCCTCGAAATTCGTCGGGGTTATAAATGGTTTACTATTCGAAAGTTTCTTTAATAGAAACCCACATCGTAAAAAGGAATATCAAAACCAATCTTTAAAAACAAAAGTATGAAACGTAACGGTTACCCAAATAAACTAATCATTGGGTTTCCACATAGGTGAAAATATGGATATGGAAGAGAAATCTAACCATCATGTTCTGATGGAGAGTGGTAGAGAACATGGCTATGGAAAAGCCAGTAATCACAAATCCATAGATTTGTGATGATATAAGGTACCATCTGATTCATCAGGTATAAGATCACTAGGACAACATTTTTGGTTTTCAAGATCATTTCCCTAAAGTTGAAAATTTGAATTAGAATAAATACTTACTTTATTTTGGTACAATCTCACTATTGTTCGTGCCTTGAACAATTTCCACTTCATCTCTTAAATAAATGAAGTTGAATTTGTTATTCGTGAAGTGTTAGCAGATCATGTGATAGAATGACGAGTCATTCCATCTGTCTCAAACAAAAGGTTAGTAAAAATTATATGCATAAGTCGATCTATAGTGAGATTAATCATATATGGTTCCTAAAATGGACTTATACTTCATATATCATACTGCTTAATATAATAAAACTAGTTTCTATTAAACAGGGACTTCCTGTAGGCCAGTGGTAGGCGATAAAGGCCAGTCGCACTTCGGTTGTGGGTTCGATTCCCACAGCCTTGTCCGAAGCGATGGGATGTCGCCCGTCCTGCAGGTTGTCCTTTTTCCAAAACTATATTACTATAACATCCCATCAATAATATCGA
Organism: Viscum album; assembly: GCA_963277665.1. Taxonomy (NCBI): domain Eukaryota; kingdom Viridiplantae; phylum Streptophyta; class Magnoliopsida; order Santalales; family Viscaceae; genus Viscum; species Viscum album. The sequence goes on along the minus strand of OY728130.1, from coordinate 2,126,649,243 downwards.
AAAAAAATTTCTATCCTTAAACAATACTAACTTACGTCCAACACAATCCATTCCAATCTTTAGGCTTATCCATAATACTGCAGTCCACTCTCATAACATAGTGAAAATGATTACCAGAGATTTAATATCATCGTTGATCCCCATATATCATAAGATATGTTTTTTTGGTCACATTCCAAACATTCAAAGTCCTTAATCATGTATACTCTTTAATACCCATTGAACCTTAGTGAAAACTTGAATGCAGTTAAAAGTTAACACTTTACACATACCAAAATCCTCAAAATTATTTATACTCAAACCATGATATCACTTAGTCCTTATATCAATCATGAGCTCATGAATACTATTAAAAATTTCATTTTCTCGTCTTCATTATGCGCATATCATCTTATTTCCAAAAAAATATCTCAATCACTTTGAATACCACATCAATAAATATTGCAATACTCAATGATACAACATTATTTTGGAATCCCATTACATAAACGCTTAATCATTCCACCACATCTTTATCATATTCAACATCGCCAATAGTGATCGCATGTGACTTCCCTTTGTCCTTTGCCTTCAGTGGTTGCTCATGTTGATCATCACTAACCCTTGGATTAGGGCAATTATTAGCATAATGCCCCATTTCCTTGCACTTGAAGCATTGAAGTGTTGGTGGTGCGTTCTCTACAGTGTTTGCTTTATTCACATCATTAGAAACCCTTTTTCCATTACTTCGACACTCAGCTGCTCGATGACCTTCTTTTCCACACTTAAAACATTTTCTAGTTCCTTTAAGACAATCTCCACCATGCTTCTTTCCACACTTTGTGCATAAGGAAACATTCATCTTCTTTTCACCATTATTATGAGATTTCTCCTTGAACTCCATCTTTCGTTTCTTGTCAAAACCATGAGATTGATATGTAACACCAACTTCCATTTCTACCTTGATAGCACAACGCACAATTTCTTCATAGCTACTGAAGTCTCTTATAGCTAATGCCCTTCGAAGACTTGGTTTTAAGCCACTGAAAAATCGATCAACTTTACTTTCAGGTTGGATGATAATGCCAGATGCATACCTTGCAAGTCTTGTAAAATTCGCTTCGTATATACCAACAGATTCATCATCCTTCTGCTTCAGCTCAATAAACTCCTTTTCCATCTTTGTTCGATGAATACGAGGGAAGTACTTACTGAAAAACAAGTTCTTGAACTCGTCCCATTCCATGGACTCAATTTCATCCCTTGGCCTCGTATTCTTGATAAGATTCCACCATTGATCAGCTTCACCTTCCAAACGATATACTGCTAAGATGACTTTATCATGTTCAGAACATTGAAGAACTGAAAATATCTTTTCAGTGGTACTGATCCATTGTTCAGCAACAAGTGGATCGGAAGTCCCACTGAAAGAAGGTGGACGTTGCCTCATGAAGGACTCAATAGAATATTGTTCCCTTCTCTGCTCATTTGGAAGTCCAGAATGATTCATAGCTTGTGTAAGTATAGCAATAAGATTTTGCACTCCATCTCCCATAACATTTGTTTGTTCAGGAGGGCAATCATTTCATTGTCCATTGCATTGATCAACACGGTTCCTTCGGGTTCCAGCCATCGTCTAAAACCCAAAAAGAATAGTGTGAGAGGCAAAAATCATGCTAGGGAAAACAATATAATAAAGGGGGAGTACCTTCAATATCCAACATCTTAGGTTTAATTCTATGATCGTTAGCGTAATTCTATTACTATAACCTATACGTATACTTATCCCTAGGGACATCCCTAGACATACCTTAGAAATATCTCTAGGGATCTCACTAACGTTTTCGTATCCTAGTTTCCAAAGGTTGACTAAACCTTTCCTCTGATACCAACTGTAGAGACCCGAAGCTTGACGTACATTGACATTACATTACTTTTGAGGAATACTTAGTACATAACAAAAACACACACACAAGGATCGTAATAGTTTAGTGTCTTTGGAAACTTGGAACATAATCTTCTAATCGTGGAGAAAGATCTTCAATATCTCCCATAAAGATCTTCCTTTTTTTACCTAAAACCTTTCTTTATATCCTGGGGAAAAGAAAACATAAAAGGGTGAGCTAAAATGCTCAGTAAGGGTATACAAAAGAAATAAAAATCATATCATATCTTTTTGAAAATCATAACCTGCAAAAGAGATCATAATATCTTAACATGGAACAAATCATAGAAGTGAAAATGAGATCACCGTAATCATAACATGAAACTTGAAACTTTGTGTCATGCACACATAATCATGGAAAATCATTTCTTGTTAGTCATGACTCATTGCCAAGACTATCTTAGTGGACAAAGTCCCTTTCTGAATCGAGTAACCCTCGTTTCAGTCCTGTTTCACTGAACCGGTATAACCTACCATTCCAGCCATGTCTATCTCATGAGATATAAAATCTTTACCCAATGAATTGGAGGGAGATATAGGTCCCACCCATCTTATAATGAATCCTTTCTTATGTGTGCCACATAATCATAAAACATACATCATCGCATAACACATGTAACAAAAATGGGATTCTTGAAACATCATGACATCATAAATCAATTCATATAAGATAAAGGAATTCATAAAAATAATTACATCACAACATGATAAAATCAATGTAATAATAGGGATAAAAACATAACCCTTTATTATCTTAGATGGAAAATAATTTTGATAAAACACTTGAACTCCATTCTTGAGGAAAATATCCTTTCTTCTTCAAAAACACTTTTCTTTTCTTAATATGTCATACAATTATAAACTAAAAGAAGTTGATTAAAAATAAACTTTAAAACTTGTAAAGGAAGATTCTTGGAAATAATGTTTTAAAAATCCATTCATGCCGTATAAGTTAAAAAAAAACATTCTTCGTACTTTTGTCGGAAAAGTCAAAAAGTACCTCGTACGAAAAAAAACGACAAAAGATTCCTTTCGTATCTTTTACTAAAAACTCACCGAAGGGTAAAATTGGATATAAACTATTGTAGAAGGATGGAAATAATATTACATATTGAGTGAACATGGATGTGGATGATAAAATACACCCCAGTAAATACTTACGAATAAACAATCTCGGATAAAAATGAGATTGTGATTTTTCCCTTACCTTAGGTCCAATTTGCTTCGTATGTGTCCGAACCTCCTGTATAATGATTTAAATAATGTTATTGACTTATTAAAGAATCATATTCATTGTTATGGTATCATATATGGTTCACTTATGACATTATATTACCCGTTCTTTTGTAAATTCCATGTTAAATAAGCGTTTTGGGTAAAATCGTTTCATTTATCGTGGGTGTTTTGACTTGTTGTTCTTGACATCATTATTACTTATATCATGATTTAATTACTTCCAGAATATAAAATATGATTTATATATCATATATATTCAGTATATATATATATATAATAGATAGATAAATAAAATGAAAAACACCGTTCATGGAGACGGTAGTCCGTACGTATGCATGAACGCTGTTTTTCTTTCCTTATTGTCTTGAAATGGAAGTAAGTAGATGACATACATATGTATATATATACATAAATCCAGTAGCTTTATAATGTCATATATTTCATTATTATTTCTTATATATACTTTATAATCATTCTTAAATGGTTAACATGGAGAATGAATCTCATCGCGTCGTGGAGACGGTAGTCCGTACGTACGCACGAGCGATGATATCATTTCCATAAATATTGAACTGAATTGGAGTGGATTATCAGAATCAATATGATGTTGTAATAACTATGTATAGTTATTCTTTACACCATTATACCCATCCATGTAAGGTGGTGGTGGAAAATAGATTACACCACGGCGTGGAGACGGTATTCCGTACGTACACACGCGCGGTGATTTCTTTTTCCGTAGGATGGATAGATGGTGAAATAGGGTTGTTTCATACTTATAATAACATATCAGTATATGAGTGATACTGATGTTATTACTTCATAATGAAACAACCTAAGAAGAAGAAGTGGAATAAGAAATAAAGATGAAAGAATTGGTAACGATAATTACCTCTTCTTTGAAGCGCCTCTTTGAGACCTCCTCTTAGGGCACTAAAATTGGTCTTTGAGGAAGACCAGAACCTCTAGGATGTTTCTAGGGAAGTGGAGAAGAGATTTTGGCAGGGGTTGACCGAGCTTGAGTGCTCAAATTGGTGTGAGGAGGAGGGGGAGGAGGTGTCCTTTTATAGGGGAGGAGAGGGGCACCTTAGGAATATCTCAAAATATTATTTTATATTAAATCTAAACCCACTTAAAAACCTCCAAAAATGACTCATATTCGAAGCTTAGATGAGATAGGGTTGTAATATCATCAACCAATCAAATTTAGACATGTTTGGATCTTATTTTAAACCTTATCAATTAGATTTAACTCTAAGTTAAATAATTTAACTTTTACCGTGTCTTTTTGTTTTCTTTCACTATATGGTTAATACACTTACTATAACATGCCAAACGAACCCCAAATTGTTTATTATTAATATATATATCCTTATCTAAGTCATTTGGCCGAACCTTAGATTTTTAGGAATAAAATAACAATTAATAATATAATATTTTATTTAAAAACTATTTTGTGTCAATTTTGACACTATTTGATATATGATTTTGTGAAAGTCATAACAGAATTAAATGTTCGAACCAAGTTGATTAAATAAACATTAATATATCATAGTAACATAGAAAATTAGTGGAATTCATAAAAAATCTCAAATTACATTTATTTTGGTGTTTATAACATCAATTATGTCAATATTTCATTAATAAGATAATTACTGCATCATCGTTGTGTCATAAATAAATTAAATTATTTTATGTCTAAAAATTACAAATAAAATACCATCATGTAGGAAATCGTTTTATCTTTCTAATGAATATTTAAAATCGAATTTATCTTATGTATAACCCCATATTAAAAATGATTTTCTTATTAAACTTTGATTTTAACTATTTTAACCTTTCTTTAAATAAATTAATAATAACTGTCCCAATCTAATCCAAGTGGGCCTAAATGGTCATATTTTATTCCTAAGTTTGTTTTTGGTCGAATTACACTTGTCCAATAGAATTAGGACATGTGTTAGGGGAATAGTAATATCATATTTACCCTTAGTTACCCTATTTACTATTAACCGCGGTAAAAAAAGTAAAAAGTTACTATTCACCAAAAAATTATTTTCATCTCATTGAACCATATTTTAGTCCTTGATATTAACCGTGTCTCTCGGATTTTCGAAATTCCATTCACAGAAGCGGCAAAATTAAGTTTTATGAAAAATTCAGTTTTTTTTTAACTACCACTTAGTAGTTTCACTATTCATCAAAAATTGATGTTTTTCAGAACAATGCCAAAATTTCATCCTAAGCTATATTTCATATTCCGAATTCAAAAATGAAATCTATTTTACCAAATTCATAACATAGAAGTTGCATTAATTAATTTTATAATTAAATCCTGCTGTTAAAATAAATAGCGTGTTTTTAGGAAACAATATATATCAAAAGATTGACACTTGATTATGTCTGGTTTAAATGTGAAATTACAACCAATGACCAACATTGTATTAAATATATTCTAAATATACTTTAAAACCACTCAAATTAATAATTTATCACTATTAATTATTTCGATTAAAAAAGTTGTTTTTAATTATAATTTAGTAATTTTCACTATTCATCAGAATATCAAAGTTATCCGAAAAGTACCAAAATTTCACCTTAGGCTAAATTTGATACTCCGAATCCAAGAATGAAGTTCATTTTGAAAAATAAGATTTACAGAATTTTAAAAAGTGGTTATTACTATTCATAACGGCTAGTTTTAATAATATTTTAATAGCACATCGTTGTTTAGTGAAACTCGGTATTGCGTATTACACACGCTATCGAGGAAGGTCGCGATTGCGTGTAATACAAGGCAAGACAAGGATGCGTGTTGTGCAATTTCCTTTTGGTGTAGCGTACAACACAAGACATTAATAAAATTAAAAAGAATATTTTTTTATAAAATCTTGGGCTGTTACAAAACCACTGTTAACAATAAGGGTATTACTTTATTTAATGGAAAGAACTATCACATATGGAAGGTTAAAATATTACCATATCTTATATCCATTGGCTATGAAGTTCTTGAAACTACTATATATGGCTTGTATCCTCCCATCGAGGGTATTTCCTTAAAAAACATATGATAATAAGAATTTTAAGAATTATGGAAAAGCTAGGAATTATTTACTTTCCTCGCTATTTGAAAGTGAATTTTCAAGGGTTAAAGGTATTAGAATAGCTAAATTCATCTGGTACAATCTAAAAAACATTTATGAAGGAAATATAAAAGTAAATAAAATGAAGTTACAAATCTTGATATTGAAGTATGAAGATATTAAAATGGGTGAATAAGAATCTGTTTGTGACTTATTTATAAGATCTAATAACATTGTAAGCACCAAAATATGTTTAGTGAGATGTTAGAAGATTCAACTATTGTTAAAAAAATATTAAAATTATTTTGGATAGATTTTATGTTAAGGTATCATCATTAGAAGATATAGATCTTGAAACTCTATCTTTTGATGATCTGCATAGCATTCTTATCACTTATAAAATGAGAATAGAAAATGTTATGAAGAAAAAATAAAAGGATGATCAATAAATTTCTTTAAAAGTTTTTAAGGAAAGAAAATCTAAGAAAGTTATCAAGGAATATATCAGTGACTATGACCCTAAATAAAAGTTATGTAAAAAATTTAATGAATTTATTTCTTCATTTTATAAAATGGTGAAAATAGGAATGAGTAAGTACAAATTAAAGTTACTTATACAGTGTTTTAATTGTGGAGCCATTATAAATTTCATAGAAAATTATCCATGATAAAAGGAATATTAATAAAGTGATGAAGAGTTTGGAAATACATGAATATATCTCAAGAAGAAGGAAGTCTAAGTCTTATTAAAATTTAAAGGATAATAAGTTATCTAAATATAAAAGAAGAAACTTTTTCTCTAAATGTGAGAAAAATGATGATAGTGAGGTGGAAGTTAAAAGCTTTAGCGATGACGCTTCTGAAAATTTATTGATTGAAAAATTGAATGATGAAAAGTTAACTAGTTATAAAATCAATGGTTCTAAATAAGAAGAGGAGGAGGATAATCATATAGAGTTCATGTTTAATAGAGGGTTGATATAATTTCTCTCAAAGATTGTTAAACTTGAGAGATAGATTAAGAAGTTGAAGAAATAATATCTTTAATGAGTTAAAAAAGAATCTTATCTTTAAAAAAAATCCAATTTTATAAATTAAATTGATGGTCTAAAGAAGTTTCTTGATGAATAGAATTACATCAACATCATGCTTTAATAAAAGATGAAGGTGAATCAAAAAAAGTTTTATATTGTTCAACAAAGACTTTCTGAAGTTGAGCGAGGAATAAAAAACTTCAAAAACTATATTTTAGAAGTTGTTGAGAGTTATAAAAATTTTAAACCTTGAATGAATTAAAAAAATGATCCTCATAGGTTAATGAAAATATTAAAGATGTTTAAAAGAAAAAGGAAGTAAAGAAGAGCATGCATGTTTACAAAGCAAGTGGAGTTGGAGATTTTGAAATTTATAAGGTTACAGAGTTTAAAATAAAATATGTTATTAGTATAGATATTGATAAGTATAAGAAAAAATCTAATTAGAAGAATAATATTTAAAGAGGATACAAAAACCTTGGTATACAAAAAAGTGCCAATATAGATGGTAATAAATCTAGTGAAATGATGGTACACAATTTTGAACATCATGTAAGTTACAAATAAAAATATGATTTATATAGGAAATATACTTTATATGGATTCTTTGGGAATATGGTGAAGATTTTATGGTTCAATCATAAAAAATAAAATGAATCTATAAGAAATTAGATGCATAGTTTGAGGGAGAGTGAACCCACTCAAAGAAGAAAAACTGAGAAAGCAAGTTTTAAGATTGAAAATAAATTCAAATCTTTGGAAACTTTTTGTGAAATATGTGATAATCCTAGAAATATTAATAAATTATGTCTTATTATGTTACTAGTACAAATAAATTTATATGAAAAATATCAAAATCCACATCAGAAGGAAGAAAAGGGAAAGGAAAAGGTCTTAGTTGTTGAAATTGCCCTCAAAACTACAAAATATGAAGACCATGGATATTGGATAGTGGGTGTTATTCATATATAAATAGATATTTTAAGTTATTGAATAATTTGAAAGATTATAAAGAAGGTACAGTGATATTTGGAAATGATGAGTCACTCATAATTAAAGACATTAGATCTGCTATCATTGGGGAAGAAAAATTAAAATCCAAAAGCGCCTTATTTGTTGATGTGATGAAACACAATTTGTTGAGTGTTTCACAAAATTGTGATGAAGGTAAAAAAGTTGTTTTTAAAATATATAGTTTTTTTGTTAAACATATTAAATATGGTAAAGTTGTTCTGAAAGGGAAACAAACTAAGTGAAACTTGTTTCAAGTTTTTGATGCATAGAGTTCATGCTATTTGATCATGATTGAAGGAAACCGACTTTGACATAAGAGGTTGTGGCATATGTGTAAAAAGAACATGAGCAAGATGAAAAAGGGAGAAAGTATTTGAGATATTATTGAAATGATAAGATTATGATATTGGTGTTGTTACATATTCTAGGGAGGGAATATTACAAACTTATCACATAAGAATGCTGAGATAAATTAAACTTATCCCTTAAATATGATACATTCTGAGAAGGAAATCAATAAATGAAGATAATAATTTATTTCCTTTGTTGATTATTTTACTCATATTACATGTTTTTTGTTTTCAAAACACAAATCAAAGGCTCTCAAAATGTTTAAGAGTATTAGGATAAGTATAGAAAAGGAATGTGGGTATTAAATTAAGAATATTTTAACTCATAATGGTGTTTAATACACAAATGGTAATTTTAGAGATTATACTAAAAAGAATTACATTTTACATGAGTTTAGTGCATCATACCCAACAAACCAGAATAGTGTTGTTGAAAGAAGAAATATAAGTTTGTTAAAGATGACATGAACTATATTTATCTAACATGATACTTCTCAATTCTTTATGAGGCAAGATATCAGAGTGGTAATTCATTTTCAGAATCGATTTTTTATAGCCCAAACTCTGATATAAATTTTTACAAGATGTATTATAAATAAAATCCAAGTTTTAAATACCTAAAGGTGTTTGGTAGTCCATGTGTTATCAAAATCAAAGGTGAAAATCTTGGGAAGATTTATCAAAGAGGTGTTGATGGAATATTTCTTGGATACCCTACTAATAGTGGAGGATACAAGTGATATAATAAATAAATATTAAATATTATTGACTCTATACACATAAAAGTGCTAGGAAATTATGATAGAAAGTTTTTACAATCAATTTCAGATATAATAGAAAGTTAATATGAATTTTTTATTTTCAAACAAAATAAAAAAGTTTCTAAAAACAATAAATATATAAAAGATATTAAAGATAATGATTCTAGCTCATCTATTTCAAGGAATTAGGGAAAATATCATTCATCTCATCCTAGGCTAAGAAAATAGTTCTAGGTCTAAAACAACATGGAGATTAAGTATAATAGGTTTAAACTAGAAGAACATCAATGTTAGTTTCATATACTTAATTATATTCATAGGTTGATCCAAGAGATATTGAAGAAGCTATGAAGCATTAAGAGTGATTGATGCCATGAATGAATAATTGGATCAGATTTAGAAGAATGAGACGTGATAACTTTCAACCAAACCAAAATATAATAATGTTATCGGTACAAAATGGGTGTTTCAAAACAAGTTGGATAATAAAGGTGAAGTAATAAGAAAAAAATACATTACTGGTTTGTAAAGGCTACTTCCATATTAAAGGCATTGATTTTATGATACCATTTACCCAATAAAAAATCTAAAAACCATCTGAATATTTCTTTCTATTGCTGATCAACAAAAATATAATATATTTTAGATGGATTTCAAGTTATATTTTCTTAATGGAGATCTCAATGAATAAGTTTATACTGAACAATTGTGTGGATTCATGCTTGGTAAAGAAGAAAATAATGTGTGTAGATTAAAGAAGGATTTGTATGGGTTGAATCAAGATATGAGAGATTTGTATTCTAATTTGGATACTTGGTTAAGGAAGTTGAATTTTAGGAAATGAATATTTGATAGTAAACTCTATATAAAATAAAATCAAGAGTTTTTGCTCATTATAATAGTTTATATTGATGAAATTTTATTCATAGCGAATGATGAATAAACATGTGAAAATTTTGTTAAGGAGATGAATAAGTAATTTGAAATGTCTATGATAGGTGAAATGAAATACTTTTTTGGCTTAAAAATATATCAAAATAATAAATAAAATTTACTATCCCAAGAAAAGTATGATAAATAATATCTGAAGAAATTCAGCATAGAATATTCAAAGTTGGTTTCCACACCCATTTCAATGGGAACAAAGTTGTCAAAAGATAGGGAAGGAAAGAAGGTTGATCTTAAAGAGTTTATAAAGTTGGTTGGAAGCTTTTTATATCCAATGGAATTTAGGCTAGATATTGTATATCCTATTATATTGTGTACTAAGTATCAAAGTGCTCTAAAGGAATCTCATATTACAATAGGAAAAATAATTCTCAGATATATTAAAGGAAACACTGATTTTGGGTTGATATATAACAACACAGAAAAGATTGATCTATTTGGTTACACATATAAAAATTGGGTGGGTTTTATTAATGAAAGAAGATACATATATTGTGGAGTTTTATTCTTAGAAGATATATATGTGAGATGGCATAAAAATAAGAAAAAATTTGTAGCTCTTAGCACTACAGAAGATGAGTATATAGTTTCCACTCAATCTACAATACAACTCATGTGGATGAAGACATAGTTGGAAGATTTTTTAGTTTATGTGAGGTTAACCCTTATCTTGGGTTTTCATAATCAAAGTGCTATAAATCTCACTAAAAATCTAGTACAAAATTCTCAATCAAAGTACATTGATATTAAATATCACTTCATCAAAGAGAATTTTGATAGAAATGAACTAAAGTTGGAGTTTATTCCTACAATAGAGAAAATTAATGATATCTTTACTAAACCATTATTAAAGAAAAAACTTCATAAGTTGAGGTTGATTGTGGTAATAAAACCTCACTCTCTTCAAGTCTAGGGTATGTGATTTCCATCCCCTCTCTCATCTTGTCTTTGGTTAATATTTTCAATGGGGTAGAAAATATATAACATAAATCTATCCATTGGTGTGTGCTTTAATTTTTAAGGAAGAGAATATATATAGGGGGAGTTTTTAAATGGGTTAAGATATGATTTCATCATGTGTGAATTGTTTAAATAGTTTGTTGAAGTGGGTTTAGGAAGTTGTTTTTATAGGTTGAATGTTCTGAGTAAAGAGGTGTTTGATATAAGATTCTTATAGATATGCGAGAATGTAAGAAAAGTTTCTTAAATCACTACTTAAGGTCAACATGGTAATTTTATTCAATGATTATTGTTCCCTATATTATTTTTTCTCAAGTAATATTAAAATTATTGGAGGAGATATCCATTTCTTGAGTTTCAAAGTTATAGTGATTTATATTCCTTGGTTTCCAAAAAAAAATCAAAGGGGAAGATTATTAAGGCTAAAAAGTTTTTGTGGTGTTTTTAAGAAGTCAAATATGTTAAGAATAATTTGGTTTGGTTGTAATAAAGGTTTTACCAAATTATTTTCTAGAATAAACCACTTCAATTTGTTGATAATACCTACAAATTTTATTGGATAGAGTCCAATAACTCACATTCATCAGACAGATGCTACTAATCTGACGTGATCAACCTAATTTTTAGCATTGGATTTTTATCTAAGTTTTATCTCAAGTACCCTTATAAAAGAATTTCAATAATGTAAATTAGATAATTATTTTATATTCCTTAAGTTCCTAACATCATGGGCACTAAAATATCTCATGATTAAAGCTTGAATTGAAATGGGGAGAACAAAATTCATGTATACAAAGTTCATGCTATGGAGATCTATGAATGTCACCAGAAAGATGTTATTAGCCAAATGTTCGGCCGGGAAAATTTTAAAGTTTTAAGGTTAGAAATATATAATGTTGTGGAAGTATAAAGCTTTATCATACAAACATTTATAAATATTACTAATTAGAGGAAGTTTATCAAAGTTTCTAACAAAATTCATCATGGTATGAAGAAATGAAGTCAGAGTGTATAAATATAAGCTAATCAAACCTATAAAAATTCATCAGGCATAAGTATGAGTATAGGTTCATTAGATGATAAATATCCGAGTCATTAGATTGAGTTCACTAAACAAACCTTTTAAAAAATCATCATACAGAGGAATGTTTAATGAATCTCAAGTTGAAAGAAAGTTTGATGAAGTTCTATGAAGTCATTAGACAAATGTTTTCATATTAATTTTATCAAAAAAAGGATTTCAATTGAAGGAAATGGTCAAAGTTTTCCAAATTAGGTCATTAGAAAAAATAATCATCTCACAAAAATTTTCAAGACATTCCTATGAAGTTGTGCAGGAACACTGGCCAATGTTTCATTTGTAGAAATAATGTTATAAAGGTGTACCAATTGGAAGGTTCGATGGGATTTCTAAAATATTTATAAGGATATTAAATGTGATGATTCTAAGTTGGTCAATCAATGTTTCCAAAATCATGGAGAAAGGTTTTTATTCTTTCCAAGTCTTAAGAAAATCCTGAAGATGTTTTTTGACTCCAGGTCTTAAGGAAAGTTCCTAACATTTAAGAGATTTTAATTTAGTTAAATGAGGGAAGTTTATAAGAATTTCATTCAAATATTTTTTTGGGAGTTTTAATTTGAAGTTTTCCCATAACCCTAAAAATGTAGAGAAACTGTACCAATCTAAAGGGTCTTGGTGTGTCGAGATGAGTGTGTGTGGATTTTTGGTTGTTGGGAAAAGTGATGTAGAATTATAGAGATAATAAGATGAAAAAATTGAAGAAGAATTGGTCTAAAAAATACTAGGAAGAGTTCCCTATCAGTCAATATCAGATGAATGGTGTGCTGAAGAGATCAGTCAATAATGTTGAAGAAGTACTGGATGAACAATTTACGAAGGAGATCAGATGAATAAGGCATAAGATTAGCATCAGTCTATAAAGGAGACACCAGTTAGAGTATACCAAATGGACATACTAGATAGAGAATACCAAATAGACATACTGAATAGAGTACACTAGATGAATTTATCAGATGAATTGCTATCATAATGAAGAAGGTTCTTGCTTTCTATTGTGTAAGAATGTGAAGATGGAGAAGAAGTCCCTGTAAGAAGGGAAAGTGTGTAGAAAGTTTAAGAAGCCCAATCACAACATACCAAAGCTTGTTGGTTAAGGTTCTTATATTTGTTTAAAAAACTTTGTTATATTATTTATCTGTGTGAGGAGAACATGAACTAGCGATATACTATAGTTTTATGCAAGAAAAAGGATATTATATTCTTATTGTAACCACTAGAAGGATTATTTTCTAGTGGTTTGTGTGTTCTTGGATTACTTTCCAACCATGTCAAGGACTAGGTACTATTATTGAGTAGTTAACCTTGTAAATACTTGGGTTCCTGTGGTTAATCATGTTTAATTATTTTTTAGAAGAGTCATTTCTCACTAACTAGCGGTGAAGGCTATTTCTTAAGTAAGAAAACATAAAAATAAAATACCACTCATTCACCCATTCCCCTCTCAGTGATCACACATATCCAAATTGGTCCTTTTAAAAATGAAAGTTTCCAGTCCAAGATTAGTAACACACAAGTCTTTCACTATCCAAATTATTTGCTTAAGATTTGTTGATAATACACTCGATATCATTCATGGATCACCAACCTTAACTTAATTTGTAACTATTAGTGCACTTTCAAAAATCTCACTGGCACATCAATTCTCACCTCCTCCATAGTTTTAAGTGATGGACATACCACAACCATAGACAATACACTACCCTTTACCCATTACCAATCATAAAATGTTCATACCTTGATCCAAATAACTCCAATCTTATGAAATGTAGACTAAGATATGGGAGGGAAAGGTATTTAGTTAAGATTATAATGAGGCTATGGATATTACCTAGGGAAAGTGAAAATTATCGTCCCAATTATTGGGTAAATTATGACAATCCATATTTACTACACTGTAATTCACGATTTATTAAATAAAGGTACACATAATACAATCCCAAAATATTATTAATCCAAGAATATTTGAAAAATTAGGTATATATAATAATAAATTACAACATTAATACAATGATATTATTGAAAAATTCCTTAACATACTCCTGAAATTCCACCATTCTTCTAAAACTGCACGGGATAACCCGAAGATGTACATAAGAAAGGGGTGAGGTATAAATCCCAGTAAGGGAATAAACAAATAATAGCATAAGGTAAAGTAGTACATATGATTCAATAGGCATATCAAGGTAACATAATAATGGTGATCATCATAATCTTGAACAATGAGGAATGATATAACATGATAGCATAAAGGCAACATAGGAATGTGATAATAAATTAAGGCATCATAAAACTAAGTCAAGGATAACTTCCACGACAACATAACATAGTGTACCTAGGATAACCTCCCATTCACCATACATGTAATCTCACGAGATTAAAACATTACCCAGTGCATTGGAGGGCTATATAATTTTGGGCCCACTCATCACTTTCATATCATGTACATGTATAAGTGGTCCACATAGATCACACAACATAAGGGTGTATTTAATCAATTTTAATCACATGATTAAGTAGTGTGAGATATATACATAGAATTACACAACCAATTAAGGATAATTACATCCAGGTGAATACCTTTGAGTGGAAATGGGAATGGGTATTTACTAAAAAATGTTTGGCATGGAAAATCATAGGATGATTTTAACAGCATAACATGGGTACATAAAGATTCATGGAAGGGTTAAATGAGAGTGAAATGGGTCTATAATCACTTTTAAATCAAAATGAAAATAATAGGGATGTGTGAAAACATATCCCAACATGAATAATTTTAAAACAAAAGGAATTATTTAAAGAAGGTGCTTGATTAAAGAGTAGAAAGAGAGGATCCCTTACCTTGAGAGGGTGATTCTAAAAGATTGTGATGATCTTATTAATCATTTTGAATCACCATGGGAGGACTCTTGAGAGGAAAAGGAAGAGTAATTTTTTTCTCCAGTGGTTTTCAATGAATAGAAATGGGAGTTTGTGTGTATTTATATAGAAAAAGAGAGGTGAATTCTTTATTAATTTTTAAACTTAGGTTTTAGAATATATATGATAAATTAATCAAAACCAATAAACTTACCATGGTTTTTGAAAATGGTTTATAATAAAGTGAAGTGGTTTTTATTATTTTACAAGTTTAATAACTGGGATCATTAAAATAATACCCTTGGTGATGTGGAAGTGAGTCTTGTTTATAAAGAATTTATTTTAAAACCTTAAAATATAATATATGTTTTGGAGGATTCATTATGGGTTTATAAAATTAATCAGATAACCTCAAAAAATCAATATTTTAAAGGGTAACTATTTATTTGGTCATAGATACCTTTTATGACATATATTAAACCAATTTTGGGTAATCTATCTCTGAAAATTATGAAAAAATGACCATTAGATAATTTTGATGTGCTAATTTCAAAAATAATATTCATTTTATCGAAATAAATATCTAAATATTAGAATTTATAATTTTAAATAAAAAACCCCATTTATTGATTTTTTTACAATAACAGTTTTATGACCCTTATAAAAATTATTTTTTACTTCATAAAAGTATATTATAATTTATATTTAATAAATATTATTTAATAATAATATTTTATTAAAATATTTTTTTTAAAAATTCCTAAATTCATCAAAAAGAGTGACTTTATTGAAACTATACATTTACCAAAAACACAATTTGAGTTTTGTTTTATTAAAACCTAATTTTTATCAAACTTGTTATTTAATTATTTAAAAGTAATAATAAAAGGGAATAAATATAATCATTATTTTATTGAATGAAAATATAAAATTTTATACTGTCATGGTTAAGATACATAACACTTTATTACAACAGTGAATTCTCTAAGGTTAAAGTATCCTATTATGAGATTTTCTTAGGATGGTTTGAAAAACATGGTTTGGGTCATGATATCGATGAGCTTGAACTTCTCTTATAAATGGTTTTGATGATACTTCAATTTTTGAATCTCATCTTGGGCCTAGTCAAGGGAAAATTCCATAGATTCCATCTACCTTGGAAGCTTCAATAAATGGGATTCATAAGGTATGATCCTACTGGTCGAGGTCATCACTTCTTCCGTATGTGTCAATTGGACTTCATCATAACCCTTTATAGATAATACTAATACGATTACTATTTAATGGATATATTATTAATGTTTATGATTCTTAATGGTATTTTAAATATGATAGGATATAACATTTATCATCATCATCTTTATATTTTTATTCAAAAAAGAAGGTACATAGAACAAACAAAGAAGATAAAAAACAAGAAAGGGGAGGCAAAGCAGCCCAGGATTAGGGGGGTATGAAGTAATGAATCTCGAGGATGTTTTCTCGAATTAGATTAATCCCCTTTGCCTTGGGGGAGGTCATATTGGGGATAAAAATCACTTTGTTACTGAAACTCCCATGGATGCAAGATAATCCGCAACCTTGTTCCCCTATCTCTACATGTGAGTGATCTAAATCTTGCTGTCAAGGATCTATTTTCACTTTATGATAGTGTATGAAGCTATCTAAGGAGTGGAATCTATACCGAAACTCCCATGGATGCACTAAATTAGTGCATGTTTTTTTCTATAACTTTATTACTTGATAATGAATTTATTCATTCAAAAATTGAATTTAATTTATAAAAGTTCAGTTCGTTACATTATTCCCCAATTTAGAAATTTTACCCTTGAAATTTTCATTTCCTACACTAAAATAGATGAGGGTACTTCCATTTCATTTCCTCTTTTGGTTAACATGTCTCTTCCTCAAATTGGTGGTTCCACCATAACACTTTGACCAGGTGAGTTTCCTTATTTTGTAAAACCTTGTCTATACGATCTAAGTTCTTCAATGGTTTCTCATTGTACAAAATACCATTATCCAATGGTACCAACTTTTGATTCAGTACATGTGAGGAGTCTAGTATGCACTTCCTCAAGAGGGATACATGGAACACATCATGTACTTGAGACAAGTTAGTTGAGAGTACTAGTTGATATGCCAACACTCCAATGCGATCAAGGATATCAAAGGGTCCGATGTATCTAGGGTTAAGATTTATATTATTTCTAAATGTCATGAATTTATTGCATGGAAATATAAAAAGGAATAATTAACCTCTAACCTCAAACTCTAGATCACATTGATGATTGTCTGCATAGATTTTTTATTAATTTTGTGTGGATTTAATATGAGACTGAATGGTCTGAAACTTCTATGTCATCTCTTAGATAAGATCATGTTCTATCAGCTTCTTCTCTCCAACTTATTCCCAGTATGTCAGAGTTTGACACATCTTCCCATAAAAATCCTCATAAGGTGCCATTTGAATGCTAGAATAGAAATTGTTGTTATATGAGAACTCTTTTGGGGGAAGGTGTTGATCCCAATATCCCTGTAAATCTATTGAACATGATCTCAACATGTCCTCTAGATTTTGAATGGTTCTTTCAGACTGACCATCCATATGAGGGTGATAATCAGCATTGAAGCTTAGTTCTATATCCAATTATAGATGAAGGCTTCTCTAAAACCCCAAGGTAAACCTCAGATCTCGATCAGATATAATAGAGAGTATAACTTTATGCAGTCTTACCACTTTCCTTATATATATCTTGGCGAGTTGTTCAAGAGAGAAATATTCCTTCATAGCACTGAAATGTGAGATCTTTTTTAGGCGATCAACTACCTCCTAGATGACATTATTTTCTTTAGGTGTCATGGGGAGTCCTACGAAGAAATCCATGGTTATGTTTTCCCATTTCCATAATGGTATGGAAAATGGTTGCATCATACCCTTAGACTTATGTTATTATGTCCTGACTTATTGGCTTACCAAACATCGAGATACACACTCTGCAATCTCCCTCTTCATGTTATCTAGCCAGATTTTTTTCTACAAATATCTATACACCTTAGTGATTCCTGGATGAATAGAGAAGGATGAGATATGCATATTATCCAGAAGTTACCATTTTAGTTTTGGATTTGATGAGATAGATATTCAGGTTCCAAACCATATAACTCCATATTCGGTAAAGTGGAACTCAAGAATATTCTCTACCTTCTTTTTTAGAAACTCATTATCTTTATGGGGCCCTTGATACTCTCAAGAATAGATGGTTGAGATGTTATTTGATCATGTTAAGATGAAAATCCTTTTATTATTCCAATTTACATCCTTTATATGTCCATAAATATTATATCCCTTACAATCCTCATTACAGATAGGGTTATGATATCCTTTATACTTAGAGAATCTGCCACTTTATTTACATTCTTAGGATGGTAATGGATTGAACAATCATAATCCTTGATAAGCTCTAACCACCTTTATTAGTGTATATTAATATCCTTTTGTGTGAATATATACTTGAGGATTTTATGATTAGTATATATGTTAAAATTTTCTACATAGATTTAATGTTTCTATATATTCAAAGTGAAGATGACTGCAGCTATAAGAACTCATGTTTTTGAACTAGATAAAATTCCAAGGGAATTTGAATTTTTTGGTGATTACTGGACATGTAATTTTTAAAAACTGATATTTGGAACTTAATTCTGAGAGATGTAATGATTCTATGTATTATTTTTGGACTTGGGTGAAGACCCAAGAAGTTTCCCAGGTGTCCTGAGGATTTTCAAGAGCATCAAACTTGTAAAATTAGGTTTTAAAAGGGTCCGCACATGGCACATGGTTTTTCCGAAACTGTGCGGTCCACAACAGGAAACCGTGTGGCCTTATGTAGGTGGACAAAAGCTATTTCATGGGATGCGCATGGTTTTCCAAACCATGCGCTTAGCCCACAAAGTTAGTGGTTTTGGGCTGTACTTAAACACTATTCACCACACAATTGGCATACGATTTCTAAATTGTGTGGGAAAAACCATGTGGGGTGCCTAGGTACCTAGTAAAGGGCACATGGATGACACACAGTTTGATAAACTATTCATCCTAAACTATGTTCCGATACCCTATTTTAAAAATTGAATTGATTAAATTAAATTAAAATAAAAGAAACTAAAACCCTAATTACCCCTTTCCTCCCCCTTCACTCACGTGACACCCCCCTGGGGGTTCCCCTTTGAGCTGCGTGCGGCGCACCACCCGACTCCCTCTTCGATCTCTGGTTCTGCCATATTTTCTCTGTGATTTCTCTTTCATTCTTTGAGGTAAGGTCTTCAGTCCCTCTTCCTTATTTTTTTTCTGATTTTTGGTCTCCCCATTACCTGGTGAGGTGCGGCTGAACCTAGGGTTTGAGGGTAACCTTTTTTTTGGTATTTTTTCCAGTGTTAGGTTGTACGAAAGGCTTCTTGGTACTCCTTGGTTTGTATTCTGATATCTTCCACTAAAGGCGAAGTAGATGGGTTCATTTTAGTTCACTACCAACGGTTTAAGGTAAGGTTTTCTTTTGTTCTTATTTTTATCTCAATTGATATTTTGGGATTTCATAGTTTATGATTTTCTGGTAGTTTCTATTAAGCGTGTTGAACCTTTCCGCAATGTTTTGAGTCCCTGGTAGTTTTTATGGAGAGTTTGATGACTCCAGGTGGGATTTCACTCATATACATAGGTACATATATGTATATATATATATATATATATATCTTCCATGTACATATTACCTCATGATGAGGGGAGTATGTGAATTGGATTAAGATATATATATATATATATATATAGGAATGCATGTACATGCAAGTGTGGAGAAATATTCATAAAAAATGTCAAGAGCCAAAACATTGGCTTGGTCTACTTCTTGAGGTATGATCCCTATCCTTGACCTTTTAAATTTTAAGAATGATTTAAGTGATTCTTTAAATAAGTTGAATTATGTTTTCCCTTGATAAATTGAACTACAAACCATGAATGAAGTGCTTAGTTATGATAAATGAATTGTTTGAGAAACAAAGTAATGTTTTTATAATAAAACCCCTCCAATAGAGGTGTGCTATCTTCCAAGATGAAAATAAATGATTAGTTATTTTAAATCATAATTTTCCATAATTCTTGGATGTTCTCTATGATTTAGTGGAATTATTGATACGAGGCATGATAACATATAACCTCCCTTGTTATGTTTAAAAAGAATTTCTTATAATGAGATTAAGTTCCTAAAATATCTAGGCATGACCTATTTGTTCAAAGAGGATTAATAACGTTGTTATAGGTTAAGAACCATGAGTAAACCACCCCTTTAGGTATGTTGGCTTAAATGGCTATTTTGATGTCTTATGCTTTGGATCCCCCTTGTGGTGTTCCTTTTACCCCATTTCATGGGATGTAAACATGTAATTGATTTGTATATTAAATTGTGGATTAAATGGATTGAATGGTAAGGGATGAGTGACCATGACCCTTGCCCCTTATTATTCCATTGCATGATTAAGCATGGATTTATTTTGTATGGCTATTCCCATGTGAGATAGATAATACTATTCTGTGTAGTAGTTTATTAAAGCTTGAGAAGCTTGTTATAAAGATTTTCCCATGTGAGTAATTGTGAGACAAGCTTAGTTAGATTTCCCCATGACTTTATACACCCTTAGGTGAGGTTTAAAATGAGATGTTATTGGATTGACCATGACATATAAATGATTTTGTTATTTAATGTTTATAATCCATGGGTGATACATGGATTAAAATGAAGAATGCCATGAACGAACTCATTGAGGCTTAACTCTTATGTATGAGTGATACTTGGTTTCCAAGGATAGAATCATAAGATATTTAGACTATTATATGTTGAGTGATACTTGAATCCCATATAAGATTCCATAGAATAACTCAAGGGAATTGATTATTATGCCATGGGTGATACTTGGGCTCTCTTAGTGGACCACCAAGGATTGACTCAGGTGGTTGAGACATTATACCATACCTAGAGTGATACTAAGTTCCTGAGAGGTTATCCAAGGATGGGCCTGTAGGGTGTTGGTTCATATTAAACCTATATCAATACTTTGATTATAACTTAGGAATTCCAAGGATGATCTCAGGTTCTAAATTTATTAATTAATGAAATAAATTAGGTCAAACATCTACCAAGCCAAAGCACAATCTTGGATTCAATCTTGATTATGCTTTATAGATGGTATGGTTAGGCATATTTTATTACATATTTATAGGGGATGTTGGGATACATGACAAGTCTCAAGACTTATTTAATTAATGATTTGAATCATATTTTGAACTTGGTAAGATGAAATAGGTCTAACTGTTAAATCAAAAACTTCTCACTTAAAAGAAATTGATTAAATGTGTTTGGGTATAAGTGGGAATCTGGACTTTATAAGATATTTAATTTTGATTACTTCCTTAATTATCATATATCTTATTACACATTGATAAATTTTATATATCATAGAATGTATTGGGTTTGAAACCATGGGTTCTAGACTACTAAGATTTATATCTCACACCCTGCTCGGGTACCATTAGTACCCAAGTAGACCTTATTATTTTCAGGGATATGGACCTTTTCTTGTCACTGTTTTCTTATACCTGAGGAGTTAGGAGTACATGATTGAGCTGGAGCTCAGGATGCTCATAGACATTTCCTTTGGGATTTTTAGTTCTTTTCTTTACTTGAGTCTTGTATTGTGAAAAATTGCAAAGCATGCTATATGTTTTTTATTTTAGCTTATATACCATCATATATAATGCATGATTTGTATAAACCGACATTGGACCTATTCTATATTCAATTGATATTACCTTTTTATTATGCTACTTTATCATTTCTTTATATTGCATTTTCTGTTTCTTGCTATTTACTATCTGTTTACTACTATGTAACACCGAGTATAAGGGCATAGTTTCCCCACTGAACTACTTGAAACCCTTACTGCTAGTTGAAAGCCTCTAGCGTATGGGGAGATATGCCTGAGTCTATGTCACCCACCACTTTGGCTATCGGTTTAGTGGATAGTTAGGTCGGTATGTTACAAAAACCAATTCAGATCATGGGTTGGGTAGTTCTGGTAATGGATCTTTAATTGGTGGGATTCACAGGCTTTCACTTTGTCATCTTACATGAGTAAATTACCCAATAAATTTTTTGATGAATCATTGTAGATAAAAAATCCTTCCCCACTGGTGGGTAATGTGATCACATGTGAAGTTATTAGCCTCTTCTTTAGGTATTTAAAGCTTTCCCCACATTCATTATTCTATAAAAAATTGACTACCTTCCGATTAATCTTGGTTAGTGGTCTTGACAATCATGATAATTTCCATAAAAATTTATGATAGAACCCAACCAATCTAAGGAAACTATAGATTTCTATCATAGATTTTGGTCTGAGACATCCTTCAATTTCTTATATTTTTAAATTATCTATAGATATCCCCTTTTTGGTGATAACATTCCCTAAGAAAGTTAACTTTTCCAACCAAAACTCACATTTACTGCATCTTCATATAATTTTTTATTCTATAAGGTCGTCAATACAATATTTATATGCTCCTCATGTTCCTCATTTCTTTTAAAGTAGATAAGAATATAATATATAAAGACTATAAATTTTTTTTTGATGTAATCTCTAAAGAATCTATTCATCAATTCCATGAAGATAGTTAGAGCATTATTGAGTCAAAGTGGCATTACTATGAACTCATAGTACCTGTACCATATATGAAAATTAGTCATGGGGATATCCACCTTTTTCACCTTTAATTAAAAATATCTTGATCAAAGATCCACCTTAGAGAAGTATTGGGCTCCACATAGATGATTGAACAAGTAATAAATCCATGATAAATAATACTTATTATTTATTAGGATCTTTTTAAGATCATGATAATCAATGCATAGGCACATTAAACCATCCTTATTCTTGATGAAGAGGATCGATGCACCCCATAACGAAGCACTTGGGCATATAAACCCTTTATCAATATTCTCCGATAATTGTTTCATCAGGTCCTCAAGTTCAATAATGGCTATTCTGTACGGAGTCTTGGATATTAGTAAAGATCCAAGTATGAGCTCAATTGAGAACTAAACATCACATCTAAGAGGAAGACCATGAAATTATTTGGGAAACACATCAGAAAATTTCCTTAAAATGGGCATGTAATCAAGTATGATCTTCTCTTTAGTCTCAATCATTTGAGAAATATATTCTTTCTCACAAGGAAATAATATTTTTTCTTGAGATATTGGTACCAAATAAGATCCATCCTCCTCCCTGAACTTGTATAGAATCAAAGGGTGATTCATGATATAGAGGGTGATTTCCTTCTCTCAACAATTTATGTTGGATCTATATAAGGAAAGATATTCTATACTTATAATTGAATAAAATTACACTAAAGGGATAATCATAAGGTTTTTTGGGAAATTAATACCATAAATATGGGCATGGGATGAGTTATATGCTTAGAATATAACAATTTAACCATTCAAAATCTTCATCGATAAATCAAATTCCATGTTTTGAGGTGGTGTTTGAATAGTTATACTAAACTTGTGTGATATGAAAGAATGAATAGAACTAGAATTAAAATGTAATTTCACTATTCTTGAATGAATAACAAGTGTACCTATCACTGATTTATTATCGGTATCCAACTCAGTAGTTGTGATTGCATAATCTTTCCCTTAATCTTTAGGCCTTGGAGTTTGTTGTTGTCAATTATCATCGAAAAAACTTGGCTTAGGGTATTGATTCACATCGTGTCCTTGTTCTTTGCAGCTGAAACATTAGAAAAAAATTGAGGGTTGACCAAAGCATTCATTTCTTCTATCACATTGGTGAGTTTCTCCTGTTAGTAATCTATAGTTAGGTGACCTTCCTTCCTGCACCTAAAGCATTTCCTTGTCCCCTTTAGGAAATTTCTAGGATGTTTCTTCCCCCACTTTTGACAAGTGGGATGATATAATTTCCTACCCCCATAAGATTTGTACATTGAACCACCATAATTAAAATCAATTCTCATCTTCTTATCTCCAGTCCCAAGAGACACTTAAGATTTTCCGATCTCTATTTTTACTTTGAGGTAACATCACACAATTTCTTCATAGATTTTAAAGTTTTGAATGGCTAAGGATTTTTTTTGAAATTTAGCTTTAGCTCTCCAAAGAAGAAGTCAACTTTACTTTAAGAAGAAAAGAAAAAACCATATATATATCATGCAAGTCTTGTGAATTTTTCCTCATACTCCCTAATGGATTCATCATCTTTTTTCTTGAGGATAAGGAAGTCCCTCTCCATTTTTAGTCAGAGAGTGCATGGAAAATATTTATCAAAAAACATTTTCAGAAATTATTTCCACTCCATCGCTTAGATATCCTCCTCAAGCTTCATATTTCTAACCAATGTCCACCATTTATCACATTCTCTCTCCATATGGTAAACAACTAGCATGAACTTCTCTTTCTCAAAGCATTTAAGGATAGAGAATATCTTTTCAATGGAGTTTATCCATTTCTCCATGATTAAGGGATCAAAAGATCCATTAAATTTTGGAGTCTTCTATTGCATAAAGGTATCAATTAGGACATGATCTTTCTTAGGGGGATTTGGGTGTTTCTCCTGATTTAGGTTTTGATTCAAGACTTGATTTAATTAAGAAAGTATTTTCAGAAAGTTCATGATTCCTACTCCCATGAGTTTGATAATTTTATTTGGGAAGTCATTACATTGTTCTTCACATTGGTTGTTGAATCAGTTCCTCCTATTCCTAGACATTGATTAAAAATAAAGGGAAAATTAAGGATGATAAATTTTAAACTATTAATGAAATAAACAGGAAAACATGAATATTAAAGGTATAACTCATAAATGACATATATCCTTTAACTAATGAATTTATAGGTTTTAATCTATGTTATCCATGATCTATTTACTTATATAAAATATTATGGGCATTTTCCCCTTAATAATGGTTTATAAGGAGCTTGTGAATTTAAAAAATCATATCCCCTAAGATTATAAAACTATAAAGTCCTATTGTCATGCACCAGGTAATGATCAAGTTCAGTTAAATACACCATTTTTGAGGTTATTATCACTATTTACATTTGTTCCAAATCCACATCCACTTGTAGTATTCAGACAGGATGTATTTACTTGTAAACCACTCCCTATGTACTTCACCAAAATTTAGGGATGTTTTCTTATGTTTAGTATTATCCCTAAAGATTTTACTAAAGTTTTTAATCCTAATCCCAAAAATAACTAGACTTTTCTCTGATACCAACTATGACAACCTATATTTTACTATACTTTAATTCATGATTTATTATATAAAGATACACATAATACAATACCAAAATATTGTGAAGCCTAGTGTCTTTGATAAATTAGGTACATAGCATAACAACTTGTAATAGGAATACAATGAAATTATTTAAAACTTCTTTAACATGCTCCTAAAATTCCACCATTCTTCTAAAACAGCACAGGATAACCTTAGGATGTGCATAAGAAATGGGTGATCTACAATGCCCAGTAAGGGAATAAAAAAATTACATCATAAGGTAAAGTAGTACATGTGATCCAAGAGGCATATCAAGGTAACATAAGAGGGGTGGGCATCATAATATTGAACAATGAGACATGATATAACATGATAACATAAAGGCAACATATGAATATAGAAACAACTTAAAACATGACATCATAAACATAAGTCAAGGATAACTGCCATGAAAATATAACATAGTGTGATTAGGATAACTTCTCTCACACCATACATGGAATCTCATAAGATTAAAACATTACCCAATGCATTATAGGACTATATAATTTCAGGCCCACACGTCACTTTCATATCATGTACATGTATAAGTGTGACACATAGATCATACAACATAAGGTTGTATTTAATAAATTTTAATCCCATGATTAAGAAGTGTGAGATAGATACATGGAAGTAACTAATAAATTAAGGATAGGTAAATCTAGGTGAATATGTTTGATTGGAAATGGGAATGGGTATTCACTATAAAAATGATTGGCATAGAAAGTCGCAAGATGATTTCAGCAGCATTATGGGGGTACATAAAGATTCATAGAAGGGTTAAATGATAGTGAAATGGGTCTCTCATTACTTGGAAATCATAATTAAAGTAATATGAATGTGTGAAAACATACCCCAACATGAATAATTTAAAAAAAAGGCATAATTTAATGAATGTTCTTGAATAAAGAGGAGAAAGAGAGGATCCCTAACCTTAAGAGGACACTTCTAAAATATTGGGAGGAGCTTATTAAGAGATTGTGATCACCTTGTGACAACTATATAGAGTAATGGTAAGAGTAATTTCGTGATCCAAGTGTTCTTAGTGAAGATTAATGGGAGTTGTGAATGGGTTTATAAAGAAAAAAGAGGACAATTCTTTATTAATTTTCAAACTTAGGTTTTGGACTATATATGATAAAGTAATCAAAGCCACAAAACTCCCTATGGGGTTTCCCATGGGTTTTTCAAAAGTTAAGTGTTTTTAATTATTTTAAAAGTTTAAAAACCAAGATCATTAAAATAACACACTTAGTGATGTGTAAGTTGTTGAAATAGTGGGTGCCCTAAACCCAACTATGCAGTGCTTTTGATTACCTTATCATGTGTACAGTTATACATACATGATGATAACTTACCATTTTAGTATTGACTTTTTTGAATCCACTATTTAATAGTAATGTCCATAGATCAATTTTTGTATCAAAAGGTTATAGTATATCCCAAGATATAATGATAACCTTGAGATACAATGACATTAATCTTAAATAAAGGTCCTATAGTCTAGATACATCTTACCGACTAGACACAGTAGATGTTTGACTATCAAGTGATGGGGGATCATAAGCATTGATACTCCTTCTCATGAAGTTCACACTTGGTGATCTCTAGTAGTGAGATCATGAGGACATACTCGCCAATAGGAACACCCCATGTTTATGGTGTCATTGGATGTTCGTATCTATGATCATGTGTAATGTTCTCTTAACTTGAGATCATTACTAATGTATTCCATTTGATTGTGTACTTTGATGCAAGATGAAAACCATGATATTGAAATCGCGATGAGGTAGTTTGTGTTGGGTGCGTCATTGGTGACATGACATTGGTTGAATGATCAAGAAAGGATTTGTCGCTTCCATGTTAAGGAAGTTATATATCTCAGGCCTTGTTGATCAGGATGGTAGTATCTTGATAAATCCATGGCCATGGTAGTCCAAGGTAAATCCATCCAGTTAGATCAAAAAATAATAAATCAAGTAAAGGATGATGACACAGGTGTGAAACTTACTTTATGAGATATTAAAGATAAAAATATTATATTACACAATGCGTGTTTATAGATTGGTTGTCGCTACTATGACGATCCTTATCTCTTTAGGGGCCATGATGGGTTGCTAGATCCCGCTCTTGGTCTATGAATACTATTCACGACTATTGAGATAAGGGTCTAGAGGGTCACACACAATATCATATTCAAGAATCTACCCTATTTAGTTAAATATGAGTTTTGGACATGGTGGGCCCCACCACTAGGGTCTGAGATTTATCCAAGGTTAAACAATCACCAATGAAATAAATAAATTCATATTATTCAAGTTAAGAATAATGAGCATTGAATTTATTTATTAAATGCATTTACAAGTTTTATGTAAATACATGAAAAATATTATTTGAATGAATATTAAAATATTCAAGGTTCAATTAATATTTGTGGGAATGACAAGTCGAGTTAATGAATCATTTATTACCACGTAATATATTTAATATATTATAATAAAATGATAATAATATTTATGACTCAAATTAGTAGTCATAACATGTCGTTTATAGTGCGTTAAGTATTCAGGGGTTGGAGAGGCAATACCAGGTATTTTAATTAAACATTATATATATAAGAGGAGAGCTTCCCACTAGGGATGATTCATGGGATTATCTCTCTTCTCCTCTCTCACATGTTCTAGAGAGAGAATCTCTAGATCCAGGAGCACAAATCAAGATATATCTCAAGCATCGAAAAAAAGGTTATGCGGTGATCATCAGAGCATCGAAGGCATCGTTGGAACTCCACACTAGCACTCATATTTCGACGATCGAAGCTCCCACAAATTTTTGAAGTGCGTGTGGATGATTTAGAGTAATTTGGATTCAGATTCTTCAAGTATCATCAGTGATGAGTAGATGTCGTGTGCAGCTTCAGATCTAAACCAGGTATTTTATGGGTTTTATTTTGTGCTTAAAACGCTTCATGTGGGATCCTTGGAATAAACTGGGCAGCGATTCATTAACATTGAAAAGTTCATGTTGAACGTCAGTGAATTTTCTTAAAATCCCATTTTTGAGGCTTCCTCTATGTTCCCAATTCCATCAATTCATATCAAAGGTACGTATATTGATTTTAAGCCGATGAAAAATGAAATTTTCATTAAAATGTGAAGAGGGCGTCGTTACGGTTCCAACACCGCAGAAGAAATCAGAATTGGACATCAGATGGCTAGTTTTCAGCCATTCGAAGTATTGAATTCGGATTCAATTTATTTTTTAGGTTACAATGATGAACATATCTTTATTAATATGATCTAACACCCAAAACCATCTGTAAAACCACATTCTAGTCATCAGAATAGTTTTTTTTCCGGTACCGATGGTTTTATTAAAATAATATTGGTTTTATTATAATATTAATTTTATTATAATAGTAATATTTTTATAATAATAATATTTATTTTAAAAAGCGTAATATATTAGGCTTTTGAATTTTGTTTCAATCATCACCCAAGCGGGTGGATAAATTAAAAAAAGGGGGATGGGATTCCTAGTAAAAACATAAGAAACAAAATAATAATGTGGGAAATGTATTTTGGGAGAAACAGACAAAAAAATCAAGATGTGGGGACCTGCCGGTCCCCCTTCCACCACAACGCAACCATGAAGCAGACCCCCTACCCAGTTGGATAGCCGTCGGTTTCCCCCCGTTCCTGTGGTGCTTCCCAATCCTAATGGCCTTCTCCTTTCCTCGGCGTGAAGCCACCCTACTACCTCCTTGTAGGCAAGCCAAACCATCAGCTAGATCAGCTCCTGAGCCTCCTGCCGCCTGAGTCTCCCCGTTGCGGAACCTCCATCGCTCTACTGTGACACTAGACTCCATCGGCCGCCTCCCAGTTGTAGCGCTTCCTCCTACAAGGGGATTCACAGCCAAACTCACCTCCAGTTGGTGTTTTTGTTCATGCCTCCCCACGCCACCCTTGTGAACGCTGCCAACCCAGATCTGGATGTCAACCACTTCCCACGGTAGAGCCTTCCCTGTCCGACCCTCCTCACCCCAGTCACTAGGTTGGTGTCTCCCTATCTGAGATACCCAGATCTAGAGAGCTCATGCCAGATCTATTCCCAGTGCTGCCCTCTGGCTGACTAGCTTCCTCTGTAGGCTCTCCCTCTGACAGAGTGCCTCCACCACACACTAGCAGCACCGGGTCACAACGCCACTACCACCCTCAGTATTCTAGATCCCAGTTAGGAACTGATATCCTACTACAGTAATTGAGCTTGGCCGCACCACCTCTTTGCTTGGTAGCTGGACCACTACAAGGTACCCATCTGTGGTTTTTGTTTGGTTTGAACAGATTAGAAATGCCCCAAAAGAGGCCCGAGTGGGTCTACCTATCCAGAATGGGCTTGGGCAGACCTATCTGGTTCAAAACTCCCCCACACAGGGGAAACATAGCCTGGAATGGGCCTGTGTAGGTTCAGCCCGACCCACACAGGCCCTACCTAGGGTTTTCAGGGCCCGGGTAATTTTAATTTAATCAAAAATTAATTAAAATAATTAATTTCATTAATTTCATTTGATAATTAAATTAACTAAATATTAATTTTTGGTTTAATAATCATGAAACATAAATAAATTTAATTTGGTGTTTAATTAAATTAATTAATTAATTTAATTTTTAGTTTTAAAATTAAATTAATTAATTGGGACCAAACTGTTAAGTCAATAAGTGTCTTTATGACTCTTCCATTACTTTATGTTTTAAAAATCAAAAATGCATTTTATTAAGGGAAATTATCTTTCTCTAAGAAATGTTTTTTTAAGGAAAATTTACTTTCTCTAATTTTTTTTTACCTTACCTATGGTTTTCTTTACCTCATATAATGATTTCTTAAACCAAGTCTAACCATATTTTTTTTAAACCAAAAATCAAACCCTTATCTAACCTAGAACCTTAGAGATCCTTAGATTATAATTTCACTAGAATTGTGAATCTGATTTCTCCTAAAATCAGACTCCGATTTCTTCTGAAATATGACTCCCATTTATTCTGAAATTAGACTCCAATTTATTTTGAAATCAGACTCTGATTTCTTCTGAAATAAAACTCCGATTTATTCAGAAATCAGACTCTGATTTATCCTGAAATCAGACACCGATTTTTCCTAAAATCAGACTCTGATTTCTCCTAAAATCCAACTCTGATTTCTTTTGAAATCTGACTCTAATTTCTCCTGAAATCAGAATTGTATTTCTCCATAAACCAGATTCTGAATTCATCATAATTTAGACTCTGATTCTCTATTACTTCAGAATCTAATTGTTAATATTTTTAGACTCTGATTATCACTTTCTTAAGAATCCAATTAATTCTTTTTCTTATAGTTACCTTATTTCCCTAAAGTAACGTTTTATTTTATCTAATCTTAAATGTGATAATTTTTCTTAAGATTGATAATTTTTTTCTTACATATTATTATTTATTACACATGATAATTTTTCCCATGTTTTCTCACATGAAACGATGTCATACAATCTGTTTCTAACTAACTATTGGTTGAGTGACACGTGTACAGGTCCCTTCAAGATTTATAAAAAAATATGACTGTTAGAGGTGGGAGCTGACCATTGAAACCTTTGCCTATAAATACCCAATCCATTTAAAGAGTTCAAAACATGTTGAGAGGTTCTGGATGTACTGATACTCTATGATAGATTTTTTCAAACCTACATTGTGCGAATTCGGTGAATAAGTTGTTCAAGATGAAGAACAAATTGTTCAAACTTCTTAGTACAATTCTAATTGTGGTTGTGTACAATTGAGGGCTTCTGGGGACATGAAGATAGAGGTACCAATCACCTTAGAGATCAAGGTCTTGTAGGGATATCAATACATATTACTATATTCTTATCGAGGGATTAACCTTGTGTGGGTAAGACATAATTTCTTGAAAGTATAAATCGAGGGACCTTTATCCAAGGTTTTTGGATACCCTTCTCTTTGGGTTAAAATATTTACTATACTTTTCCTGTTTTGTTACAAGTTTTAATTCCACTGCATTTTGTTAAAGAAATAAAGTATAACTTTCCTATACTTTCTTATACTTGTATACTCTGATAAATAAGATTATATACACTTTAAGGTATAATCTTTCCCTATGTAAACTTTTCTTAAGATTCTTTATTAGATCCATCTTATTGGATCCTAATAAAGTTAGTTTCTTAGTTAATAACTAAAGAGGTTTTGTGAATCCATCTTGTTTAACTTTATTAAACATAGATTTTTGTAAGGACAAAAACGAAAGTTTTTTAAACCTATAATTCACCCCTCTTATAATTGATCAATCTACATCTATATTTTGATCCTACAATTGGTATTAGAGGAGGTATCTGAAATACTTATACTTACATATAAGTTTTCTTGATCAACTTTTCTTGATCAACTTTTCTTTCTCAACTTTTCTTGTTCATATTTTTATTAAGAATTTTCTTATAAATTTTTGTTTATAAACTTTTACTACTAATAAGGTTTTTGTAAAAAAACATTTTGTATTTTCTTATAGAATGGAAGGAATGAATGTTGGTTCTGTAGATAATATAAATCCTACCAAACCTCCAATATTTGGTAGAAATGATTATGAGTACTAGAGAGATAGGATGAAGAATTTATTTGTTAATACCAGTGTGGATAACTTTGTTATGATAACTGGATACTACAAGATTCTTGATAAGAATATCATACAATTCACAAATCAGGAAAAACAAGAATATCAACTAAAGTACAAGGTACACAATACTTAATTATGTTCCATGAATAGAAATATATATAGCTAGATTTCATCTTGTGAAGCTGTTAATAGTATTTAGAAGAAATTAGAAGTTACATATTTTGGAACATCCAAGGTCATTGAAACAAGAAGAGCTATTCTTAGAGCTGAATATCATGGTTTTATGTTGTCTTATGGAGAACCTGTTTGCAAAGTTCAACAAAGGTTTATGACTACTGTCAATGACCTTTAGTCTATGGGAGAGAAAGGACTTTATGATGAGGTTATTTTGGATAAGATAATAGATATTATGCCCAATGAGTGGGAATCTAAAAGAAAAATAATTGATGAGAATAGGAAAGTTTCAAACATCACTCTTGATGAGTTATTTGGGACTCTTCTACAACATGAAACTAGAATGAAGAGAGATGAATATGTCAACAAGAAAAAGAATGTTAATGGTAGTGTTTCTTTCACCACTACATAAAATCATATAAAATCCAAGACTCCTGAAAGAGTTACTAGATAAAAAGCTGAGAAATCTATAGTTATATCTAAATCAAGTGATAGTGATCATTTTGAGAATGAACTTTCCAATCTTGCTTGAAGGATGAACAAGATTTCAGGAAAGAAAGATTTAAAATATAGATACAAGAAGAAAGAAGAAAGTATAAGAAATATTCAAAAGTGAATTTTTATGAATGTAAAAGGGAAATTCATATTAGACCAGACTGTCCTATGATCAAAAGGAAAGAAAGAAAGGATACACATTCAGAAAGAAATAAGAAGTATTACAAGTCTAAGTCCAAGAAATTAATCAAAGCTAATGACACCTAGAGTGCAAGTGATGGTGATTCTTTAGATTAATCTTCAGATATTGAATCTTATGGACAGAAGAATATTGGTCTTATAGCCTGAATTCCTACTAAAAATAAATGTCTCATGGCTAAGGTAAATACTGCTAAATCCTTAAACAATATTTCTTTAAATAAAAATTTTCCTAATGAAGAATATTATAAATATTTGGATGAATAATCTTCCTTATAAGAAGATAATACTTTACCTTCTTTTGAATAAGTATCTCAGTTTTCCAAGTTTCTTGAGAATGAATATATTAAGATAAAAAAGAAAATTGATAAGTAAAATTCTATAATTTCTATTTTAAAAAAATAAGTATTAGATCTTTCAAAATATCTTAATTAGAAAACACTTAATTTTGAAAATGTTTCCAAAAACCTTAAGGAAGTTAATTCTAAGAAGGATAAACTTTATAAGGATCTTGAAAATGTTAATAATTTTTTTAGAGATTAACTTAATTTATAAAAATAATTACTATTAAGATAAGAATTTATTCATTAGACTAAAATATGAAATTTTTTCCTTAAAGAAACTTTTATCAAATTTCACTTTTGGAAGGAAATAATTTGATAAAATGTATTTAAAACTTCATCCTATTGGGAATAATTATATATTTGGTTATTCTCACTCAATGTAACGCCCAAACCCCATAATCCTAGAGTTGGTGCATTATTTTCTACATTGGCATGATTATAAGGAATCAAGTCCCAAAGGATCGATCAATTTAACAGTCTAGGAAAATAGATTACATACATGAAATTTACATTAAAAATTCTAACATAAAATATAGCATAGATAATCCTTTGATAAAAACATTATTCCCCTATCTTAACCATGAATATCAATCATAATACACTTCTTGGTATCCTAGGAAAATAAAACATAAGAAAGGGGTGATTTCATATGCTTAGTAAGGGTAAACAATTCAGTAGAAGCTATAAACTTTTAAGGCATTATGTATAATAAAAACAACAGCCTTTTAAACATAAAATTGAACATAATATGAAAAAAAATCAAACATTATCATATAAACATGCACATGGATATTCTACTAGTCAAATAATCACACGTAATAACTAATTTCATAATGATGGAATGCATAATGTCAGACATAATAACTACTATGTCAAGGCATTGTGCCAAGATAATACACAAATATTCTGTCAAGGCCTTGTACTAAGACATTAGTTTGTCTCATGAGACCTACCAATGGATCAAGGATCTATAAAGGGCCCCAACCATCACTTACTAAGTCCAATGCATTCCTCATATGAAAAGGGTAAAACATAATATAAACATTCATATTAAAACTATCATACAAAATGTCAATACTTTAACCATAAACCATGAATGGTATAAAAATAGAACATCCATAGTCAAATAGATCATAACTCATTCAATACAATATGGAAGATTGTATTATAATAAATCAACCTCAATAAATAATAATATCCAATAAAGGATGTTGACATAGTTGAAAATAATTAGTAAAACCCTTTGAGAGAAATATCCCTTTTTCATGAAATCATTTAAAAGTCACACAATTTATAAAGGAATTCATTTAAAAGAGATTTTTGAATCAAAGTGTACCATACCAAAGTAATTAAAATTTTAAAACAATCATTTCCATATAAATAGATCCTTAAAATCATTTTGAAAGCATGGACATTAATTAAATAGATTTAGAAAAATAAATCTTTAAAACATTTAAAATAATGATCTAGTTAAATATTTCATTATATAAAACCTTAAAATATTCCTTTTGATTTTTTATAAAACCTAGACATGGATGATAAATATTTCCCAGTAAATACTTACACATAAACAATCTTAGATAATAATGAGACCGAGGAACTAACCCTTACCTTAAGTTCAATACTCTCCGTATGAGTCCGAAACTCCTGTATAATGTTTTTAAACATATTATTAACTTATATAAGAATCATAATAGTATTTATGATATCATATATGATTCTTTTATGACTTTATATTACCTTTTTATTAACAATTCCAAGTTAATTCAACATTTCAGGTAATATCACTTTGTTTATCATACATGTTTTGACTTGTTATTCTTGATCATATTACTTAGATCATGATTTACTTACATCCAGAATGTATAATATTATTTATATATCATATATATTCATAATATAAATATATATAATAGATATATATATAAAATATAATACACCATTCATGGAGACGGTATGCCGTACGTATGCATGAACCCTATTTCCGTTTTCTTATCGTATTGAATAGAAGTAAGCGAATGACATGTATGTACACACACACAAACAAATATATATATATATATATATAATTCCTATAGAATTATTATGTCATATATTTCATAATTATGAATAATATATTTTTTATAATCATTCTTGGATGGTTAAAGTGGAGAATGAATCTCATCGCGTCGTGGAGACGGTAGGCCATACGTACGCACGAGCGACAATATCATTTCTTTATTTATTAAATGATATGAAAATGGATGGTATATTAATTATAAATAATAATAATCATGTTATATTCATTATTTATATCTATTATACTAATCATTATACCCATCCAAACAAAGTAGTGTTGAATAAAAAATTACACCATGACGAGGAGACAATAAGTCGTATACACGCACGCATGGTGAAATTGTTATTTGTAAGATAGATAAAATAAATAATATAGTTGTCCTATGATTATAATAACATATAAGTATATGTATTATACTGGATTTATTATTTTAGTATGTAAACAACATATAAATAGGAAGTAGAAGAAGAAAAGAACATTGAAAGGGTTGATAAAACAATTACCTCTTCTTCGGGTGTTTCCTTTTGATTTGAACAAAAAGACTCCTTAGGATGACTCCATTCACAAATTTAGGCCTCTAGAATGAACTGAGGGAGGTTTTTAGGAGAAATAGGTAGGGTTTGGCCGAAACAAAAGTCTTTAGAGGTGTGAGTTAAAGAGAAAGGGAAGTTCCATTTTATAAGAGAGGTGAGGGGCACTTTAGGAAAAATATTGAGATATTAATTTATTATAAATTTATCTTCAGTTTAAAATGGTCCAAAACTCATTTATTTAAAATATAAGATGATTTTGGGTCTAAAAAATCTAAAATAATAGGTTTTATACAAGTTTAGGTTACAAAAATAACCCTATCTTTTAGCTTTAACCCTTAGTTAAAAACTTTAACTGTTTACCATGTCTTCTTACATTTTCATAATATATGGTAACTATATTTACTATAAAATGACAAGAGAATAATAAGTATATCATTAATGAAAATTTTAACATTATATAAGTCATTTGTCCAAATATTATATTTTAGGACTATTATATCATTTAATAAAATACTATTTGTTTTAAAAACTCATTTATGTCAATTTTGGCACTATAAAGTAATTGATTTTTTTTAAAGTCATAAAAACTTGATTCCTTCTAAAAAAGTATTAAATCAAAGATAATATGTCAATATAATCTAAAAAATTTGTCTATGACATCAAAATAATCAAATTACATTTATTTTTATATTTATAATATCATTTATTTGAATCCTTTATTAATAAATCAATCACTGCATCATCATTGTTTCATAATTAAATTTATTTATTTAATGTATAAAAATTATAAATAAAATATCATGATATAGGAAATATTTTTATCTTTATAATTAATATTTATAGTCAAATATATTAGTTATATAACCCCATATACAAATATTTTTAGTAAAATATACATGTTTATTTATATTTCTCTTTACTGCCGCTTCGGCGGTGGCGCAGTAGTGAAGGAGAGGGGCACAACCACGTAGTTCTTTGGGAGGTACAGGGTTCAAATCCTAGGAATCCACTTTCAGGGTGAACCTCTCCCCCATGATTCACTTGCCTTTCTGGGTCACCCAGTTCCTGACTGGGTGGGAAAAATGAGGCACAACCCACCCGTGCTGACATATTGCCGAGTCGAACCATCACTGCTCGGGTCGTCACCCTTCAAGACGCTCTTCCATCTCGGCTGAAAACAACTCCTTCCCAGCTAGGGCTCTTTCCAGAGTGATCCCTTCATGGGGAGGGGGTTTTTCTTGGTGTGGAGGGTTCGAAAAGGCCACACCTAGGAAATTCTCTTTTAGAGAGAAGTTAATGTTTCTCTTTACTTTAAATTAATTCTTATAACATGTCATTATCACACCCAAGTGGATTCATGGGGTCCCAAAATCAACTCAAGGGTGCCCATGGTTGGATATATAACATCAAATAGTATTATGACACATGCTAGGGTAGTTTTATATTATTATATTATTATTTTTTACCCTTATTTACCTGATTTACCCTTTAACCATGGTAAATAAAAATAATTACTGAAGTTACTATTCATAATGTATAAAAATAAAAGGTACCTATTTAAAAAATTTTGACCTTATGATTCCAAATATGGAATTAATTTTTATAAATTCAAAACACATATTTTGAAAAATTTAATTTAAAATTAATTCCCATTGTCAAAACTAGCAAACGAGTTTTTAAGAAGTAAAAACTATCAAAAGATTGACATGTGTTTATGTCTAATTTAAATGTAAAATTAATTTAAATGACCTAAATTATATTAAATGATAAAAATATAATCTAATTATACTTTAAAACCACTCAAATTTATAATTTAATACTATAATTTATTTCGATTAAAATTTTTTTTTTCAATTAAAATTTAGTTTTTTTCATTATTCATCAAAATATGAAACTTATTAGAAAAGTACCAAAAATTTATACAAACTAAAGTTTTATTTACTTATTCTAAATAATAATTTAATTTAATCAAATTTAATATATAAAAGTGTCAAATATTCGCTTTAAAAAGGGTTCGCCATTAAAAGGCGAAAAACTGCATTTTTTTAAAAATAAATCTTTTATCTAAAAAATTGAATTTGTCCTCATATTATGTATAAGAAACACAAAATATTAATGTTAAAATTATATTGGATATAAAAAATAAAAAATGTGGTTAATACTATTCATAACCTCTTTTTAAACTGCTAGTTTGATAGGTCGTGGTGCGTTTGAACTCAGTGTTGCGTACATCACACACTATTAAGTTATTTAAAAAGGAAGCTTACCATGGAAGCTTAGGGTGTTACATTATCCCCTCCTTCAATAAATTTCATCTTTAAAATTTAAACTTAGGGTTGAAAACTATGGGTTTGATATTTGAAAATATCTTATTTGAAATCCCACATCAAAAAATAGATTAATGAGACCTCTATTTTAAAATAAAGAAAGGTAAGTATGAAGGTTATTGGGAATAACACATACTAGGGTTCCATATATGAAAACATGGATATGGAAGTGAAAACTAACCATCAAGTTCTAATGTAGAGTGATAGAGAATATTATTAGGAGAAAGTTAACAATATGAAATCCATAAATCTACGATGATCCAAGGGACCATTGGATTCATCACAAAAGAAAGTACTAGGAAAACATTTTTGGTTTTCAATATCCTTTCTCTAAAGTTGAATAACATGAGAAGAAATACTTACTTGATTTTAGAAAAATATCACCATTGGTCATGCCTTGAACAATTTCCACTTCATCTCTTATTCAAGTAAATGAAGATGATTTTTTCATTTCTAAAGTGTTGGAAGATCATGCGATCCATAAATAGAATGATAGGTCATTCCATCTATCTCAAAAAAAGTGTTATCACAGGTTATCACATATGAATAAGTCCACCTATAGAAAGATAATACATTAATCTTACAAACTTCAACTGGAGTGAAACTTATACTATCCATAAATGGATAACTTTACAATCTTTCCAAAAACTAGAAATCTATAAATTTAGAAGGAGGTAAACCAAACTGGACTAGAATTTATCTCCCATATATCATAGGGCAGTTCTTAGTTGTCACATTCCATACATGTGAACACCTTTATCACGTATTCTCTCGAGTCACAGTAACAACCTAAATTATCAGATATCCTTAATGAAAACATGCATGTTTCCTTGTTCCAAAACATAGTGGATTATTTCTTAAGTCCCAAAAATTTGTATAATTAATCCATGATAGAATAACCCTCTTGTTAATAAATCCATAATTAGTTCTCAAGAAACTATCATCATCCAATTTACTTATTCAAATCCAACATATCTTTATCCAAACATTATTATCTTAACATAAGGAACATATTAAGGGTTATATTTACCTTAATCATATATTCTACAAATAAACTTAACCTTAAATGATTTTTCTTGTCTATTATAAATATCCAACATATTCTTTTATATCCTTAGTAAAAAACGTAAACTTGATACTCATTATATAATTCACTATTCATAATTCTTGGGTCCAAATACATTAATACTTCAATCCTTACAATTTAATGGTTGGCATGAAATAGTTCCTTTATTAGTTTAGAGGTAGATTATTATGTTTGGGCATTGATTTGGGTAATGCTCATGATTCCCACAGATGATACATTGAACTCTATAACAATTGGTCACTCTATGACCCTTTTTCCCACAGAGATAACATCTTACTCTATATTTGAGGTATTCCTCAAGGTTCTTCTTCCCTCCCTCTTGACATGTAGGAAACCAAATATTGTTTCCTATATGATTATTAAAACTTGAACATTTATAAATGTTAATCTTCTTCTTACACAATGTGTTAGTAAAGTCATCAAATATCACATTGTTAATCATATATCGTGATAACTGATTTGGCATAATCACAATATCTTTCTCTCCATTAATTATCCAATTCCTTCTAGTTTCCTCCATTAAATAAGACCAGAAATCAGAGGGTGAGAAACACATCTCTTAGAAGAAAACCACATAATCAAGGGAAGGTAATTTCAATCTATAACATCTTAGGTTTAATCACAGGTTATCCATGATCGTTACCAAAATTCTAGGGTGTTCTTCTATAATTATCCTCAAAGTCTTTCATAGGGTCATGATCCCTAATCTATGTACTCAAAATATATATCTAATGTTGTTTCTAAACTTCCTATTATACTAACTATAATGCCCTGATCCAAAAATCCCAGAGCTGATGCATTATTTTAACACATTGGCATGATTACAAGGAATCATGTCCCGAAGGACTGACCAATTTAGCAGTCTTGGAAAATATATTACATATATGAACTTTACATTACAATTTATAAAATAAAATAAAACATAGATAATACTTTTATAACTCCATTATTTTCCTATCTTAACACTTTATATAAATCATAATATACTTCTTAACATCTCGGGAAAATTAAACAGAATAAATGGGTGAGCTCAGATGTTCAGTAAGGGTAAATAATTCAGAAGAAGCTATAAACTTATAAGGCATGATGTATAATAAAAACAATAGCCTTATAAACATAAACTTGAATATAATATGGAAAAAATAAATCAAACATTACCATATAAATATGCACATGGATATTCTACTATTTGAATAATCACATGTAATAACTAATTTCATAACGAGGGAATGCATAATACCAGACATAATAACTACTACGTCAAGGCCCTGTTCCAAGAAAATACACAAATATTCTATAAAGGCATTGTTACAAGATACTAGTTTGTCTCATGAGACCTACTGATGTATCGAGAGGCTATAGCGGTCCCTACCTATCACTTACTAAGTCCAATGTATTCCTCATATGAAAATGGTGAAACATAACATAAACATTCATATTAAAACTAGCATACGAAATGTCAATACTTTAACCATAAACCATTAATGGTATAAAATAGAACATCCATAGTCAAAAATATCATAACTCATTCAATACAATATGGAATATTGTATTATAATAAATCAACCTCAATCAAGAATAACATTCAATAACGGATATTGATATAGTTGAAAATAATCAATAAAACTCTTTGAGAGAAATATCCCTTTTTCATGAAATCATTTAAAAGTTTCACAATTTATAAAGGAAGTAATTTGAAAGAGATTTTTGAATCAAAGTGTCCCATACCAATTTGAAACTTTTTAAAGGAATTAAAATTTTAAAACAATCACGTCCATATAAATAAATCCTTAAAATCATTTTGAA
The DNA here is from genome assembly GCA_963277665.1 of Viscum album. Classification (NCBI taxonomy): domain Eukaryota; kingdom Viridiplantae; phylum Streptophyta; class Magnoliopsida; order Santalales; family Viscaceae; genus Viscum; species Viscum album. The sequence continues at coordinate 2,126,607,923 of OY728130.1, read as the reverse complement.
AGCATGGACATTAATTAAATAGATTTAGAAAAATAAATATTTAAAACATTTAAAATGATGATTTAGTTAAATATTACCTTCTATAAAACCTTAAAATATTCCATTTGAAAACATTTTTATGAAACATGGACATGTATGATAAATATTTCCCAGAAAATACTTACACATAAACAATCTCGAATAATAATGAGATTGTGGAATTAACCCTTACCTTAGGTCCGATACTCATCGTACGAGTCCAAAACTCCTGTATAATGTTTTTAAACATATTATTAACTTATATAAGAATCATAAAAGTATTTATGACATCATATATGATTCTTTTATGACTTTATATTACCCATTTATTAACAATTCCAAGTTAATGCAACATTTTGGGTAATATTGCTTTGTTTATCGTACATGTTTTGACTTTTTATTCTTGATCATATTACCTAGATCATGATTTAATTACATCAAGAATGTATAATATTATTTATATATCATATATATTCTTAATATAAATATTTATAATAGATAGATATATAAAATGGAATACACTGTTCATAGAGACGGTAGGCCGTACGTACGCATGAACGCTGTTTCCGTTTTCTTATCGTATTGAATGGAAGTAAGTGAATGGAATATATATATATACAGATATATATATATATATAATTAAATTAGAATTATTATTTCATATATTTCATAATTATGAATAATATATTTTTTATAATCATTCTTGGATGGTTAAAGTGAAGAATGAATCTCATCGCGTTGTGGAGACGGTAGACTATATGTACACACAAGCGACGATATCATTAATTTAATGATTAAATGATATGGAACTAGATGTAATATTAATTGTAAAGAATAATAATAATGTTATATTAATTATTTATGTCTATTATACTCATCATTATACCCATATAAACAAATTAGTGTTGAATAACAAATTACACCACGACGTGGAGACGGTAAGCCGTACGCACGCACGTATAGTGATATTGTTATTTGTAAGATGGTTAAAATGAGGAATATGGTTGTAACATGATTATAATAACATATAAATATATTTACTATACTATAGTTATTATTTTATTATTAAAAAAACATAGAAAGAGGTGGTAGAAGAAGAAAAGAACATTGAAAGGGTTGATAAAACAATTACATCATCTTCAGGTGTTTCCTTTTGATTTGAAAAAAAGGGATCCTTAGGATGGATATATTCCAAAATTTATGACTCTAGGAAGAATTGAGGGAGTTTGGGAGGATAAATGGTTAGGGTTTGTACAAAACAAAAGTCTTTAGAGGTGTTATTTAAAGATAAAGGGAAGTTCCCTTTTATAAGTGAGGTGAGGAGCACTTTAGGAAAAATCTTGAAATATTAATTTTTTATAAATTAATTTTCGGTTTCAAATGGTCCCAAACTCATTTATTTCAAATATAAGATTATTTTGGGTTGAAAAAATAACAACAAATAGGTTTTAGACAAGTTTAGGTCACAAAAATAACCTTATCTTTTAGCTTTAACCCTTAGTTAAAAACATCAACTCTTTCCATGTCTTTTTACATTTTCATTATACATGGTAGCTATATTTACTATAAAATTACAAGAGAACCATAAGTGGACCATTAATGAAATTTGTAACATTATATAATTCAGTTTTCGGAATCAAATATTTTTAGGAATATTATATTATTTAATAAAATAGTATTTGTTTTTAAAACTCATTTATGTCAATTTTGATACTATAAAGTAATTAATTTTTTTTAAAGTCATAAAAACTTGGTTACTTAAAAAAAGAGGAATTAAATCAAAGATAATATGTCAATATCATCCATAAAATTAGTGTATGGAATAAAAATAATCAAATTACATTTATTTTAATATTTATAATATCATTTATTTGAATCCTTTATTAATGAAGCAATCACTACATCATCATTGTGTCATAATTTAATTAATTTATTTAAAGTATAAAAATTATAAATAAAATATCATGATGTATGAAATATTTTTATATTTTTTAATGACTTTTTATAGTCAAATATATCAGTTATATAACCCCATATAAAAATCGTTTTATTAAAAGATAAATGTTTATGTTATATTTCTCTTTACTTTAAATTAATTCTTATAACATGTCATTATCACACCCAAGTGGCTCCATGGGGTCCCAAAATCGACCCAAGTAATCCCATGGTTGGAAATATAACATAAAATAGGATTAGTACATGTTTTAGTATAGTTTTATATTATTATAATATTAATTTCTACCCTTATTCACCTGATTTACCCTTTAAACAAGGTAAATAAAAATAATTACTGAAGTTACTATTCATAATGTCCAAAAATAAAAGGTACCTTATTTAAAAAATTTGGAACTTATGATTCCAAATATTAAATCAAATTTTCCAAATTTAAAACACATAGTTAGCAGAAATTAATTTAAAATTAATTCCCGTTGTCAAAACTAGAAAGCGGGTTTTTTAAGAAGTAAAAACTATCAAAAGATTGACATGTGTTTATGTCCAATTTAAATGTGAAATTACTTTCAATGACCTAAATTATATTTAATGATAAAAATATAATATAATTATTCTTTAAAACTACTAAAATATATAATTTAACACTATAATTTATTTCAATTCAAAAAGTTATTTTCAATTTAAATTTAGTATTTTTCACTATTCATAAAAATATGAAAGTTATCAGAAAAGTACCAAAAATTTATCCAAAATAAAATTTTATGTCCTGATTCTAAATAATAATTTAATTTCATGAAATTTAATATATAAAAGTGTTAAATATTGTATTTAAAAAGGGTTCTCCATTAAAAGGTGAAAAAACCGCATTTTTTGAAAAATACTTTTTTTATCTGAAAAATTGAATTTGAACTCATATTATGTCTAAGAAACAAAAATTATGAATGTTAAAATTATATGGGATATAGAAAATTAAAAATTTGGTTAATAATATTCATAACCTATTTTTAAATGACTAGTTTGATAGGTCGTGGCACGTTTGAACTCAGTGTTGCGTACATCATACGCTATTAAATTATTTAAAAAGGAAGATTACTGTGGAAGCTTAGGGTGTTACACTCAAAACCTATTTTTAGCCATACATATTTTTTCCCCAAAGTGTTTATTTTTTCACTAAGTGTCAATGTGGTGGACATTGGGAGAAAAATTGTTCTTTGATTAAAACACAATCCTTAGGCTTTCATAAAGATTACCTTTTTTTAAGAAAACATGGATACCTAAGATTTTACTTCCTAAAAATTCTTGATCCAAACAAGTTTGGATTCCGAAAGGATAACTATTTTATTTTCAAGAAAACAAATGAAGTACCAAAAATAATACATGGTACATAAACAGTGGATGTTCCCGACATATGACTGGCAACAAATTTTTTTTTGAAAAAATTATCAAGATAAAAGGTGGAAAAGTAACTTTTGGAGACAATGATCTAGGAGAAATTGTTGGTATAGTTAATATTGTTATTCTTGGAAAAGATTTAATTCCAAATGTTTTATTTGTTAAAGGTATTAATCACAACCTTATTAGCATAATCTAGTTATGTGACGAAGGTTACCTTTTGAATTTTAAGAATGATAAATTCTTAGTACACAATTCCAAGGAAGAGTTTATTCTCTCCACCTATAGGCACAAGAATATTTATACACTTAACTTATAAGACCTCCGGAGCCAATACCTACCTTTCCTTAGTGCAATGGAAGATCAATATTTGTTATGGCATAGAATACTAAGACACTTTAACCTTAGAAACCTATGAAATCTCTCAAAGAAAAAACATTTGAATGATATATTGGAGCTTAGATTTGATTATTCAAAAGTTTGTAATCCTTGTCAATATGGAAATCAACATAAGTCAGGATTTAAATCAATAAGTGAAGTCTCAACTTTTGATTCATTACAACTAATGCACATGGATATTTTCAGTCCAATACAAACTGGAAGTATTGGAGAAAAATACTATGTATTTTCTTTAGTTGATGATTACACTAGATTTACTTGGGTCTATTTTCTAACAAAGAAATATGAAGCCTTTTATTATTTTAAAATTTTTTCAGCCAAAGTTAAAAATGAGAAAAACTTTCCATTGATAACTATTCATAGTTATTATGGGGGAGAATTTGAAAATTCATATTTTGAAACATTTTGTAGTAAGAAAGGAATTACTCATAAATTCTCAGCTCCAAGAACTCCTCAACAAAATGGTGTTATTGAAAGAAGAAACCAAATTCTTCAAGAGATAACTAAAACCATTTTTAGTGAAAATTATATTGCTAAAAACTTTTGGTCTGAAGCTGTAAGTGCTATTTGTTATACAATAAATCATGTTTTAATTAGACCTTTTCTTAATAAAACACCTTATGAATTGTGGACTAGAAGAAAACCTAAATTTTCTTACTTAAAATTATTTGGATGAAAATTATTCATCTTGAATACTAAAGATAAATTACATAAATTCATACCGAAATCTGATGAATGAATTTTCTTAGGTTACTCCATTACTTCTAAGGCTTATAGATTTTTTAACAAAGAATCTTGTACTATTGAAGAAACAGTACATGTTAAATTTGATGAAACTGATATTTTTGTTTTTAAAAAACCCTAACCTAAATCCTCAGACGTGTTTTCAAAAACTGATTATCAACCTTTGATGGAATATTCTTCTAATAAGGAAAATACTCAAGAAAATATTTCTGAAGTATTTACCCCAGAAGATTTTTTACATTATATTGATGAACATGTTTTACAAAACCCAAATCAGTTGTTTATTAATTAAGAATCATCCTAGTGATAGTATCATTGGTGATGTAAATCAACCTATAAGAACTAAAAGTTATTTAAGAAATGAAGTAGAACATCTAGAATTTATTTCCCAATTAGAACCTAAAAGCACTGATGAAGCTTTAAGTGATGATGATTGGATTAAATCTATGGAAGATGAACTAAATGAATTTGAAAGGAACAAAGTCTGGACCTTGGTTGAAAGACCAAAAGAAACTTTTGTAATTAGTGAAAAGTGGGTCTTCAGAAATAAATGTGATGAAAATGGAATAATTGTAAGAAATAAATAAAGATTAGTTACTAAAGGCTATAATCAATAAGAAGAAATAGACTATGAATAAATCTACACTTAAGTATCTATAATTGAATCTATTCATATTCTACTAGTCTTTGCTGCATTCTTTAATTTCAAACTTTTTTAGATGGATGTGATGTGTTATTTCCTTAACGGACATGTTCAAGAGGAAGTTTATGTTGAAAAAACTCCTGGTTTTGAAGACAAAAAACATCCTGAACATGTTTACAAAATTACCAAATCTTTATATAAACTTAATCAATCCCCTAGAGAATTAAATGATATACTTATAGGGTTTTTGTTAAAAAACAATTATGTTAAGGGAACTATTTATCCAAACATTTTTATAAATAAAGATAATAAAAATGTTTTGATTGTTCAAATTTATGTTGATGAAATTATATTCAGATCAAATAAGCAATCATTAAATGATTAATTTGTGAATCTTATGAAATCTGAGTTTGAAATGATTATGATGGGTGAGTTAACATTTTTTCTTGGTTTTCAAATTTCTCAAAAACCAGAAGGAACTTATATATCTCAACATAAGTATATTAAATATCTTCTTAATAGGAATGGATATTAAATCACTAAAAGTATAAGTACTCTAATTGGTACCTCAAACACTCTTGATCTTGATGAAGTTTGAAAATCAGTAGATTAAACATCTTTTAGAGGCATGATAGTAAGTTTACTATACTTAATAGCTAGTCATCCAGACTTAATGTTTTCAGTATTCTTATGTGAAATATATCAATCTAATCCAAAATAATCCCATTTAAAAGCTGTGAAAATAATCTTTTTCTATTTAAATGAAACTATGGATTTAGGAATTTTCTATTCTTCTAAAAATGACTTTATTTTAAAAAGATTTTTAGATGCTTAGTTTGGTGGATGAAGAATGGATAGAAAAAGTACATCTAGAAATTGTCATTTCTTAAAATATTCATTAGTATCTTGGTCATGTAAGAAGCAACACTTAGTAGCACTTTCTACTGCTGAATCTAAATATATAGCAGCTGGAAGTTTTTGTGCTCAAGTATTGTAGATGCAACACATACTCAAAGACCTTGGCATGAGTTTTACCAAAACAAAAATAATGTGTGATAGTACTAGTGCCATTTCCCTAATAAAAAAACTTTCACATCACTCTTGTGAAAAGCACATAGACATTAGACACCACATTCTTAGGTATTAAACACTTAAAGGATATATCATTCTTTAATTTATTGGAATGCAAGACTAAATTTCAGACATATTTACAAAATCTTTTCCCTCCGATAGATTTGAATACATTAAAAAAAAGTTAGGAATGATAACCGTAAGACAATAATCCATATTAACTTTTTGTTGTAATTTATCTCTTTAAATTAAGTTACTCCTTTTCATAGGGGGAGTACATATGTTTATATATTTTATATTTTATTTCCCAAATTTTTTTCAGAACCTAAAAATTTTTAGAACCTAAAAAACTTTTCAGAACCTAATTTTTTTTTTCTTTCCCTAATAAAACTTTTCAAAACATAAGTTTTATAAGAGTAACCATATCAATACTAACAAATATTTTTGAGAAATCTAGAAGGTACGTTTCCTTACTTATATCATTATAATTTCAATTTTTGTTTGTTTGTATTGTCAATCTTATTTTAAGAAAATATTATCATATTCACTTTCAAAAAATATGATTTTTCCTTAAAATATGATTTTTTCTTAAAATCCGATTTTTTCCTCAAATTATTATTTTTCCTTAAAAACTAAAAAGATTAGAACCCACAAATCCTTCATCATTATTGACCTAAATTGTTAGATCAGATTAATAAAATCTAAACTGTTGGATTGTTTTGTGAATATGAATTTTCACTACGAAGCCTATATAAAGGCCCCCTCTTTTCGCATCCCACATTAGTTATCTCGATATTTTTGCGCCGAAGCTCTGCCACCCTTCAAATCTACTGTTTAGTTTTCTCTGTTTCCTTAAGATCTTAATGTCTCTTGAAGTTTCCTCACAAAATTTGATGGCCTCCAACAAGGAACTCAAGGATTGGGAAATTTACAGAGAAAGGTTGGTGGACCCAAATTTATTTGTGAAGTATGATTCTATGATCTCAAAAATCATAAAGAAAAATAGTTGTGAAAGTTTATGTGTATCCAAAGAAAAGAATTAGGATCTATTATATCCTAAACTTCTTATAGAATTATATGATACAATTTAGTTTTATGAACATGGTGAAAGAGATATGTTTTCATTCAAGAGTTCTGGGAAGACTTATTCCTTATCTTTCAACAAGGAAGCTAGTATCTTGGATATACCTTATAAAGGTGAAGCAATCTTTTGCTCAAAAAAATTACCAGATAAGGAAAGATATTTTGAGAAGGTTAAGGTAATTGAGTGTCTTGGAATTAAAGGAGTAAAGTCACTGAATATTTCTCTTATTTCAACCAATTATAGATTTCTAGCTCTATGGATGAAAGGTTTTTTGATTCCGAGAAAGGGAGACAAGGATTCCATTAAGAAATGTGATATCTTAATGATGGATTTCTTGGTAAAACTAAGGAAGATAAATCTCATCAAGTACATCCTTTTAACTATAAGAAATATCAATAATGGAACCATCAAGTCTCAGATCATAATGTATCCTTCAATCTTGTCGAAGATTATTGTCTTGTTCCAAAAATCATTCAAAATTATCTATATCTCAAAGGCAAAAGTTTTTAAGATTATGTTTTTGAGTGATGATACTATGATAAGTATGAAGATCAGTTTTAGTATTAAGATAGGATATTTATTTGAACTTCCTGATAATGATGATCAAGCTTCTAGTAAGAAAGGTGAAGTAGGAGAAAGTTCCAAAAAAAACCCAAAGAAAAGAAAATAAAAAGAACTTGAACCGAAAGAGAAAGTACCAGTACCTGAGTCAGTATCTAATCCACCCAAGCCAAAAAATCAAAAAACCTTTTTTGATGAAGTTGTTGCTAAATAGAGAGAGAAAAAGAAGAAAAAGAAAGAAGGATATGTAGTTTTTGGGTTAAACCCTGCCGAGTCTAAGGCCTTAGAAATTCAATCAGCTAGAGAGATTGAGAAGTAAGATAAAGAGAAGAAGTTAAAGAAGAATATGTCAGAATATGAGATTGTTCAAGATCTACTTAGAGATACAGATAAGGAATATGAACAAGTTCAAGTACCCGAATCCTTCTTAAAGGAGTTAGTTCAAATTAAAACTCTGAGTTTAGATAAGAGAAAGAAAGTTATTTCGATTATGGAACCCATTGTTAAAGAAGAATAAGTGCAGAAAGAGGAATAAGAAGAAGTGGAAGAGGAAAGTGATTATGTAATCAAAATGGTGGAAGAATACCAAGAGAAGGAAAGTCCTTCTGATAATTTATCCATCAGAACTCCCCAAGATGAATCTACCAAGATAATATCATAAGGTAAATTAGTTCTGAAAAATGATGATTCTTGGGATGAGGTTGATAAAACTTCATATGATGAGAGTAGTAATCATGATTTTATTCATCTTGATGATAATAAGAAAATCGGTGAAAAATTTTCTAATAAAGAATTTGATGATGATGATAGAATAATTAAAATTTCTAATAGTGAGCATGAGACTCAAAAAGTTGAGAAAGTGATCTCTAAAGATGAGAAAGGTAAGGAAGTTTTTGTTGAAACACCAAAGAAATATAAAGTTACAAAATCCAAGAATGAAGTTATTGTTGGAATATCTAATGGAAAAGAAGATGAGAAAGATAATTTTCCCTCACCAATAAAGGAATCTTATTTAGAATCCTAATCTTCCTTAGGACATGATTTTGTTGTTTAGTCCTTGAATAATCTTATAAAAACCATTCAATTATTTCCAAGTATTGATTCTAGGTTCAAACTGCTTCAACAATCAATAAATTAGAATCCAGATTTAATAAGCATTCTCATGGAAAATTTTATCAAACTTGAAGCTGAGTTCAAGACTTTTCAAATTAGTTATGATGCTTATATAAGATCTTGAAAAGAAATAACCAAGTGGTATAAGTCAGTCATTAATGATCTGAAAATTATGGATGATTTAAACAATTCAATCAAGGATGCATTTGAAAAGTCTGATGACATAATAAATAACTTTTCAAAAAGTCTTTCAGAGAAGAAGAACCAAGAGAAAGATGCCTAGATCTAAGAGGATAAAGATCTGAATAGGAAGCTAAATTCTATTGATTTAAATTTGAAAAGATAAAGGGAACTCAGGGAAGATATGACAAAAAATTTCAAAGAACAAGAAGAAGTGTTAAAGTATAAAGGTGATATTTCAAAATCTCAGGAATAAAGGATTAAAGATCTCAAAAAGAAAAATTAAAATTAGGATCAGTCGATCAAGAAGTATTAATATGATCATAAAGATTTGAATAAGCTAAATGAAACCCTAAAAAAGCTAATACATAAGGAAAAGAAGGATAAATGATTTATCAAATCGTATATTTTGTTGTATTTTCTTTGTATCAAAATTTTCCTATCTTAACGAATTTTTTTATTTTTCCATTTTCTTTGTTTTGTATATTCCTAACCTTTTAGGTACAATTTTTTTTCTTACCCTCTATTCCTTTTTGAAAATCACAAAGGGGGAGAAAATAATGATCAAAAGGAATATTAAGAAAGATATTGATTAAGTAAGGGGGATATTATTTCAATAATAAATTATTAAGTAAGGAAGATGTAATTTATCTAAGAAAGAAAAGAATACGATCCTTAGGGATTTTAAAAACTAAGGGGGAGTTAGTCGTATTCATCATGATCCTTAAACAAAGTAAAGGAGAGATAAGTATTTTGTTTAAGTTCAAAAATGATTTTTAGTCCTTAAATTATTTTATAAAAAGTTGTTTGTGCTTTCTAAAAAGAGGGAGATTGTTAAGTCAATAAGATTATTTATGAATTTTCTATTCCTTTTTGTTTTGAGAATCAAAAACATATTTTCTTAAGGAAAATTATCTTTCTCTAAGAAATATATTCTTAAGGAAAATTTACTTTCTCTAAAAATGTTTTTACCTTACCTATGGGTTTCTCTACCCTATCTAATGTTTTCTTAATCCAAGTATAACCATGTTTTTCTTAAACCAAAAATCAGATCCTTATCTAACATAGAACCTTACAGTTCTTTAGAATCTGATTTCCTCAAAATTGTGAATATGATTTCTCCTAAAATCAGACTCTGACTTATTCTGAAATCAGAATCCGATTTCTTATGAAATCAGACTCCGATTTCTTCTGAAATTAGACTCCGATTTCTTCTGAAATCAGACTTTGATTTCTTCTAAAATCAAACTCTGATTTCTTCTGAAATCAGACTTCGATTTCTTTGGAAATCAGACTCCGATTTATTCTGAAATCAGACTCATATTTCTTCTGAAATCCGACTATGATTTCTCCAGAAATCAGATTCCAAATTCATCAGAATTCAGACTCAAATTCTCTATTATTTCAAAATCTGATTATTCATATTTTTAGACTCTGATTCTCACTTTCTTAAGAATCCGATTAAATGTTTTTCTTATAGTTACCTCATTTCCCTAAAGTAACGTTTCATTTTATTGGATCCTAAATTTGATATTGTTTCTTAATATTTATAATTTTTTTCTTACATATTATTGTTTATTACACATGATAATGTTTCCCATGTTTTCTTACATGAAATGATGTCATATAATCTATTTCTAAATAACCATTGGTTGAGTGAAACATGTACAGGTCCCTCTAATATTTAAGGAAAAATATGACTGTTGGAGGAGGGAGCTGACCGTTGGAACCTTTGCTTACAAATATCCCAACCATTTGAAGAGTTCAAAACACATTGAGAAGTGTTGGATTTACTGATACTCTGCGAGAGCTTTTCTCAAACCTTCCTTGTGTGAATTCAGTGAACAACTTATTTAGGATGAAGAACAACTTGTTCAATCTACTTAGTGTGGATATGATTGTTTCTGTGCACAATCAAGATCTTTTTGGGATAGAAAGACAGAGGTACCAATAACTTTAGAGATCAAGGGATTACAGGGATAATAGGACATATTCCGATATTCTCATTGAGGTCTTACCCTGATGTGGGTAATATATACTTTCTTGAAAGTATAAATCAAGATACCTTTATCCAAGGTTGTTGGATACCCTTATCTTTGGGTTAAAAGATTTACTATACTTGTCTTGTTTTGTTACAAGTTTTAATTTCATTGCATTTTGTTAAAGAAATAAAGTATAACTTTCTTATACTTTCTTATAATTGTATACTCTGATAAATAAGATTATATACGCTTTAACGTAGAATTTTTCCCTAATTAATCTTTTATTAAGTTTCTTTATCAGATCCATCTTATTGGATCATAAGCAAGTTAGTTTCTTAGTTAAGAACTAAAGAGGGTTTGTGAATCCAACTTGTTTAACTTTGTTAAACATATATTTTCTTAAGGATAAAAATGAATGTTTTTTAAACCTAAAATTCACCCCTCTTGTAATTGAGCAATCTACATCTATATTTCTATCCTATACAAACGATGTATATTTATTGAATTAAAAATTAGAGTGAAAATTTTAATTCAATTAAATTCCCTCGAGTTTATTTTAATGAAAGTTTAATTTAATTATGTATTCATTTTTAATATATGTGAGTTTAATGCGTATATGACTAGTCTTGAGTTTCGGACCGACCAATTCATGTTTGGTACATGTTTATTTATTTAATTTATTTTATTATTTTATGGTGTTGTAATAATTAGTTTAATTAAAAAATTATAATCTACATATCGTCTCTGAGTAATTATATGTATAAGTTCCTACCTGTCCACTTCTGGGTTGTATAATTACTTCCAAATTACCCTCGCCTACGAGCGATAATTTTGTATAATGATGAGATGACCACTGACACACTTTGTGCCGAGTTATGGAAACACACTAGATAGGACCTTGATGCATTGGGTGGGTAGACACTGCAATGTGAGTTGCAAGCTACGAGACTCAAGGTATTACCCCTAGGGTCTAGGTTGGTATGTTATTCACTCAACAGATCAACTGTTAGTACCAGATCATGATTAGGTAGTCATTTTATTTTTCCATCATTTATTATTTTTTATATGTAGTTAATGCACGAACACATAGAATAATAATAAGAAAGCATGAAAGATAAAATGAATATGTAACACGTTGTATTTTTATATTTCTTGCATTGTTAGTTGTGAGTGAGATCACATAGTATGTGCTTAGAAAATAGAAAATGATTTATTTTGTCACATTAAAAACAATGAAACCCTAAAATAAATATTAATTCAAAACCACCTTCCATCATTCAAATTTGGAAAAAACCGACTGTTTGGGGTGCCGGTCATGCCAAAGCTGAGGGTGCCTCTTACTACCCGGGCGTTTTTATTAGATTGGTGGGTTGAATTAACTAAAATTGCAGCAAATAAATATCCAAATCTAGATTGTTGTAATTTTAGAGGGTAGTGTTGAGTAAATCAAGTAACAATTTAAGAATCTAGGACTTCAATCAACATATAAAGGAACCATGAGTTCATGCTATTGGCTAGCCAAACGCATACCTTGATCCCTCCAAGTAGTGGTGTAGCCAAAGCTTGTAGACAATGAGGAGTGGTTCAGGGATCCTTACCACTAGAATAATCAAGATATAGAGTATTATAATTATAGCATAGAGGGTTCCTAGAATTTGATAAAACAGTGGGAGACATTTAAGGATTTAATTAATTAATCAAAATGTCCAAACTGGTAATCATGATAAAAGTACTTATCTACTAAAATTTATTTTTCTAGAAAAATGGAAAGTAATACAAAAAGTTTAAAAACTGTGATAAATAATGGACAAAGTATATTTCCTCACTAGCATGAGTGTCCAAGAATAGTACGGGCACTTGCGCATGGTACTATGATATAGAAAACTCAAGGTGACAGTGTCCCAAACATTTGTTAAACTACCTCAGGAAGTGAGGGTGAAATTGGTTACATGAGAATAATGTATATAGCATATGATGGTTATGTCATTATTCTTTCATCAACATTTGATTTTAGATACAGTCTCTACATCAGGACATGGATGATATAATATATAGACTCATCTCTGAGAATACTGCAATGTGAAAGTGAAGCAATGATATAAATAGGTAATGGTTATATTGGATCTATGAAAATTAAAAGGTGGGTTATGATCTTTTAATACATCCTATTCTAATATCATATTCACCCCGTTACTCAAGTTTCATTTTAATTTACAAAATGAACAAGTATTGAGTAAATGCTTCATTACCAATTTAGCTAAAGTTCACCAAGTATATGAGAATATAAAAGATAGATTAATATTTAATTCTTATGGAAAACAAATTGAAAGTCAAAGGAAAAAAGGTCATTATTAAGTAATTAAAAAAGAAAATTTACAATGTACTTCAATGAGAGAGGTATTAAGAGGAGGTTATTTTCATTGAAAATTATGAAATAATACCATAGAATTTTAAATGTAATTAACTAAATTAAAGAAGAAAGTTACTGCTTCTTCTTTAGGTTTATTCATCAAATTAAATTGTAATGTTTCGGTTTTACTTATTGGGTATTTAATACGATATGCCTATCACATATGTGTATTGATATACAGTAACCAAGTAAATATAGAAATATTACTACAAGTCAGGTGTATTCTCCAAGTGGTTGCGAAAGGGTGATACTTAGGATAGTGGTGAGAAGTACACAAATTCTATATTACCAAGAGAATGATTCTTATAGAACTATTATCTAGTATAACAAAAACATTCATCTCATGTGTCCTTTTGAATACAAGGAGAAATTATTCCAAGTTCAAGAATTAATGTTGTCTTTGGTATTTAATACTTAACTAATAGTTTATTAATACTTGAATTATAGACAGTACCCGATGAATATAAAAATGTAAGACTGATATCCAGTTATTGAAAGATAATTCTTTGTTAAGTAAAACTAAAATTGGATGTCAAGAATATACCTAGTATGGTATTTAGGATCGGCACAACTAAACACCTTTGATATTATTGACGTCTTTAGTTTGGACAAAGAAACCTTTAGAAATAAAGGTATGTCACAAATCTTTTGAAATTAGTTTAACAAGTAAGTATGAAAAGTTTCAATGAAAATCTAGTGGTATATATTTACTTCATAAGATTAATTTAAGTAATTAAGGAATGGTAAAGTGAAGTAAGTGCATGGTTAAAAGATATGAGTTGCTTCGAGCCGGAATGCTGAAGAATATCTTGACTATGCAATCATTGATCATGATAATGTAGCATGGAGTAATTCCTAAATGAACATTACCTTATCTAAATCACGACATTGATGTTAATAATGAGGATCGATGATGAAGTCTTGCATGTTAACATTGATAAAAAATGTAGCATGGAGTAATTCCTAAATGCACATTTTATACATCAGAGTTATGATGTAAGTAGTATCAATGTTGCAACTTGCAGAAACTTCCATTATTTTTCATGACGTGCTTTGATAATAACAGTGTAATCCCATAATCATATGCCAACTAAAATGAAAAATAGATATCATACGAGTGATAGTATGATGAAAAATTCATTATGTCATATGAACATGTGTTTGGATGAAAAGAGTTTGTTAGGACATAAACAAACTTGCATTAGGAACAAACACAATGTGCATATATTGTAATCATCCTAATAGTTTCTTATGACGTTATTACCTAAATCCCTAAGATAGAAAAGTGGTAGTCAAGTGATAGACTACATTTTTATAAAAGGGTGCACATATCTTAAGATATAGTGAGAGCAATATTGACTTGAGTTTAGTCAATGCTCAAGATGAATATGTAGTTGGCATGGGAACTAGTTCCACAAGTACATGTGTAATAAATAATGTTCCAGATACACATACTATGTAGGAATGTTAAAACCATGGTGATGGTTTTTGTATTCACCACGGTCAGTGATTTATTATTCATTGTGAATAATAATTCTTATAAGTGAGTAGTATATGGAAATTATCTAATATTGACAAGATCAATTAAAATTAAATAATGGATTCTATGTATCAAATTACAAAGGGGATTATAAATTGAATACTATGGTGGGTATTCAAGTGAATTTATACATGGATGGTGAAAGTGTAGTACTAATAAGGCTCGATTGGTTATACCAAATCAATATGCCTAAATCTATTAGAATTTTACTTGTCATAGATAATTTCTATGATTATTTTATTTAACATTGGATGTCATGACCATCATTCATGGAATGTGTCTATACGATGCAATCATAAAGGGATGGTCATGTCAAAAAAATGATCATAAAGGTTTCAAGAAACTGAAATCCAATTTAGGATTGAAGTATGAAATAGGATCATAGAACATTCATTTGGAATGAAAGTTTTCTATGTTTCTACTAGAGGTTAGTCAGAGCACCAACATTTCCCAAGTAAAATATGTTCGGCAACATATAGAAAACAAATATTGGTCTTCAAGTTAGTTAAGACCAGGATGAAAGTTATTCTCCAGTGATTGAATTAAAGTAGCAACCTAAGTTATAGGAAACATGATCTACAGAGGTAGATATAAAGGTTTCTTGGACCTATTCAATTTTACATATAGTGACATAGTATTAAAAAATACAAGTTGGAACAATTCAAGAAATGAATTGTTTCCAGTGTCACATGGAATTATCTCTCCAGGTTGACATGTATGGGACATTGGAAGATATTAATGTGGTGAGTTAAACTTCATACACATTTTCAACGGTTTAATCACATATTCCATGATATGTACAAGAACTTATATTACCAAGATATTCTTTATAGTAGGCAGATATCAGTTATATCTAAGAGCACTGCATGTGAAGTAGCGGGAGATATCTATTTTTACTTCATCAAGTACAAAAGATATGTACATGGTAAGTGAAGAATAAAGATACTAGTTTTGTGGGGACACAACATAGTCTTCCTAAGATCCATTTGAACTAGTATTGTAATTAGGCTAAGGTGATGAATGAGACAAGATCATAAAATCTAGTGGTATCCATACCTACAATTACTAAGTACATTGCAGCTTCTAAGGCAGCTAAGAAGTAGTTACATGCAACGATTTGTTCTAGTTCTTGGAATTGCACATAGTACGTAAAGAATTATCATAATGTAAACTATGATATTCTTACTAGCCAAGATAACATGTTATGTCAGTGGAAAAAAGAGATTTACTCAGGGATAAAATCTCTTGAGAAATTTTACTCAAGGAGAAGAGGTCACTATAGCAGAATTGCCAAGTGGAGGAACTATGGTAGGCCCAACAACTAAAGGCATGACTCAGAAGAAAAATTATTTTTATCATGTGAGAAGCTAACAAGTTCGGTTAGAAAGTTGTCTCTAGTGAAAGTGGGAGTGTTGAAATAGTGGGTTTCCTAAACCCAACTATGCAATGATTTTGATTACCTTATCATGTGTATAATTAGATATACATGATGATAACTTACCATTATATTATTGAATTTTATGAATCCACTATTTAATCGTAATGGCCATAGATTAATTATCGTATCAAAAGGTTATAGTAGATCCTAGGCTATAATGAGAACCTCGAGATACTATGACATTAATCTTAAACAAAGGTCCTATGGTCTAGATACATCTTACCAAATGGACATAGTATATGTTTTACTATCAGGTACTGGGAGATCATAAGTATTTAGACTTATTCTCATGAAGTTCATACTTGGTGATCTCTAGTACTGAGATCATGAGGACAGACCTACCAATAGGAACACCACATATTTATGGTGTCATTGGATGTTTCTATCTACGATCATGTGTAATGGTCTATTGACTTGAGATCATTACCAATTTATGCCATTTGATTGTGTACTTTTATGCAATATAAAAACCATGATATTGAAATCTTGGCGAGGTCGTTTGTGTTGGGTGCATCATTAGTGGCATGACATTGGTTGAATGATCAAGAAAGGATTTTCACTTCAAAGTTAAGAAATTTATATATATCGGGCCATGTTGATCAGGATGGAAGTACCTTGATAAATCCATGACCATGGTAGTCCAAGGTAAATCCATCCAGTTAGATCAACAAATAATAAAGAAATTAAAGGGCGATGACACAGGTGTGTGTTCTTCTTTATGAAATATTAAAAACAAAGAGATTATATTACATAGTGTGTGTTTGTAGGTTGTTTTTCATTATTGTGACAATCCTTATCTCTTTAGGGGCCATTATGGGTTTATAGATCTCAATCTTGGTCTATAAATACTATTCACTACTATTGAGATAAGGGCCTAGAGGGCCACACACAAAAGCGTATTCGAGAATCTTCCCTATTCAGTTAAATGGGAGTTTTGGACAAGGTGGGGACCACCACTAGGGTCCAAGATTTTCCAAGGTTAAATGATCACCAATGAAATAAATAAATTCATATTATTCAATTTAATAATATTGAGCATTGAATTTATTTATTAAATGCATTTACAAGTTTTAAGTAAATACATGAAAAATATTATTTGAATGAATATTAAAATATTCAAGGTTCAATTAATATTTGTGGGAATGATGAGTTGAGTTAAGGTCTCATTTATTATCGCATAATATATTTGATATATTACAAAAAAGTGATAATAATATTTATGACTCAGAGTATTAGTCATAACATATCGTTTATAGTGTGTTAAGTATTTGGGGGCCGGAGAGGCAATACCAGGTATTTTAATTAAACACTATATATAGAAGAGATCCTCCAAATAGGGAAGATTCATGGGATTTATCTCTATTATAATTGCTCCTATATTCTAGAGAGAAGATCTAGATCTAGGATCATGGATCAAGTTCTCTCTCAGGAATCACAAGCAAGGAGACATGGTGATCATCAGAGCATCGAAGGCATCACCAGAACTCTTCATTGGCACCTAGATTTTGATGATCAACACTCCTAAAGATTTTTAAAGAACATGTGGAAAATTTAGAATAATTAATCTTTGGATTCTTTGAGCAGTGATCACCAATAATGAGTAGACGTTGTTCATATCTTCAGATCTAAACTAGGTATTTTATGGTTTTTATTTTGTGTTTAAAACTCTTCATGTGTGATCCTCAGAATAAACTGGGAAGCGATTCATTGATGTCGACAAGTTCATGTTGAATTTCAGTGAAATTTTTTAAAATCCCATTTTTTGGGATTCCACTACATGCTCGGTTACATCATAAGTGAGTCATGTTTATAAAGAATTGATTTTAAATCCATTAAATATAATACATGTTTTGGAGGATTCATTATGGGTTTATAAAATTAATCAAATAACACAAAAACACAATATTTTAAAGAGGAAACATGTATTTGTTCATTTATATATTTTATAGCATATATTACCTAAATTTTGGGTAATTATGATGTCATAATACATACCGTATATTTATACTGTATTTAATTTTTGCCCAAAAATTCAACTATCTCTGAAAATTATGAAAAATTCACTGTTGACTAATTTCAATATGATAATTTAAAAAATGATATTTATTTTTTCAGAATAAATATTTAAATATGATAATTTATATTTTTAAATAAAAAATCCCTATTTATTGAAAAATACTTGTTTTTTTGACAATAAAAACTTTTTGATCCTTTTAAAAATTATTCTTGATTTTGCAAAATTATATTATAATTTATATTTAATAAATATTATTTAATAATATTATTTTATTAAAATATAATTTATTTCAAAAATTCATGAATTAATTAAAAGTAGTGTCTTGATTGAAACTATATATTTCCCAAAAACCCAATTTGAGTTTTATCATATTAAAACCTAATTTTTATCAAACTCATTATATAATCATTTATAAAGTAATAATAAAAATAAATAAACATAATAATTATTTTATTGAATGAAAATATAAAAATTCATATTATTACGGTCTAGATGCATATCCCTTTATTACACCAGCGAATTCCCTAAGAGTAAGGTGTGAGATTGTGTGATTTTCATGGGGTGGTTCAGTGAACATGGTATGGGTCATTATCTAAATGATCTTAAACTTATACTATAAATGGTTTCACTCATGATTTAGTTATAGAATCTCAGCTTGGGCTTGTCCAATAGAAAATATCAGTGATGATATATCCCTTGGAAGCTCTGATAAATGAGATTCATAGAGTACAATCCTACTGGCCAAAGCCATTGCTTCTTCTCTCTGTGTCAATTGGAATTTATCATAAACCTTTATATTTATTACTAATAAAATCACTTTTCAATGTATATATTATCAATTGTTATGATTCTTAATGTATTTTTAAATCCTACAGGATATAACATTCCAAAATAAGAAAATTAGTGCATGTATTTTTTATAAATTAATTACTTGATAATGAATTTATTCTTTCGAAAAGGGAATTTCATTTATAAAATTTTGGGTCGTTACATAAATTCAATGAACTATCATAATATATTCAAAAGCATGGAGAAATAAAAGAGAATAGACATGGGAGCACTGTGAGACCTCCCCCAAGACTGAGCCTCAAGCTAGTACTCTATTACCATGGAGATAAGTGTTCAAATCACAATACGAAGGAAATAATCACAATAACAAGTAGAATAGATAAGACATATATAATTTTACATAACAAAACAAATAAAAAAAATGGTAATTACAATGCTTAAGAAATGAGTTAGTAACTGTTATCCTGTGAAGGGGGTATTCTTTCTCACACACCCCCATCCAATTTTATAAACATAATCCCAACCCATTTCAGAAGAAAATAACACAATTTAATACCAATAATCCCATGATTTATCTCCACACACATTCAAGAAGAATCAATGTTTATACACTTACTTGTGTTATGGCATAAGTGGTAGTCAGGTTCTTCTTGAGGACTTTCCTTTGAGTGTGTTGCGCATGTGAGCCTCATGTGATGATTTGGGAAGAAGTGATGCATGTGCTAATGGTGTGTGATCATTTGTACTAGGAAGGGACTGTATAGATGTTGGGCCCAATTTTTTGGATTTTGGCTTGTTCTTTCTTGGGTTTAGTGGAGTATACCCACTTGAGGGAGCCAATGCACTTGGTATTGGACATCTGGTCTCTCAATACTTGAAGGATAGAGGTTAGTGATACCATGGTAACTATCTAACTAGGGATTAAATCAAGTCAAATAGATGAAAGTGTCCACTAGAGATGAGCTTTGGCATTCTTGTCTTAATGTGAAGCTTGGAGAGATTTAGCGGAGGGATGGTACTACTTGGAGTGGACTTGGAATTGTGTAGCATGAATCTGGGGTGAATAGGAGGATAAAGCCTCGACCATGTGATTGGTTATCTCCCTTATCTCCATATGAAACTACGATTTCAATTTCTCATAGGTAAAAAATCGAACACATGGTGTGCACCGATCTATATACTCATAGTCGTAGTCAAGGGGATATTTGAGGTCCCACTATTTGAAATAATTACACAAGGAACCAACAATTCATAAATGTCTTCAGTCCCATGTTTCATAAAAAATATTAGCATTTTTTTTTCAAACTCAATCTTAGTGGAAAATCTTTATTTGATGATTCTAGTCCCTTTAATTTATATTTTATCAGCTTTGGTATCAGTATTCATCATCTTCCTCTTGTTCAACCATGTTCAATATTTCATATTCATGTGTGATTCTTTGTTTGTTGAAGGATATTCAGCCTCAGGTTGGTGTGATTGGAAATTTGAGAGCTTGGAAGGTGGTCACTTGGTTTTCATTGATGCAGGTTTCACAAGGGTGTTTCTTGTGTCTGTACTAGTTTTGGAATTTGGTTAAAAACCCCATACACTATCAATTATATTTCTTGGAAGTATATTGGTTGATACAAAAACCTAGGATTCTCATACATGGATATTACATATTTTTTATATGAATATTCAATACATTACATAAACACATGCATGAGGATCATAATAGTTTAGTGTATTTAGAGACTAGGTCCAAAACCTTCTAATTTAGTGAAAGATATTCAATGCCTCCCATAAATATCTTCCCATTTAGCACTCTTCATAAATTTACCCTAATTAAAACCTTTCTTTATAAACTGGGGAAATGAAACATAAAAAAGGGTGAGCTCAGATGCTTGGTAAGGTTAAACAAGTGAAATACATAAACCTGACATGAATACAAGGGTATGAGAACACAAGCATAACATTTGAAAACTATACCCTTCATTTCAAATATCATAATAATGAGTCATGTAATAATGATTAATAGTTCATAAAACTTTAATCAAAAGGAAATCAAAGAACATGAGCAATGAGTGCATAACATTGGCACAAGACATAGAATTGTGGAATATACATAATCATAGAAAATATTATGTCAAGGATACCTACTAAGACATTCATAACATATTAGGATTTAACTAACAACCTATGTACCTACTTTAAGCTTGAGATAACCTCCCATGTACTCTCTTTTGGGATGAGGATAACCTCCCATGTACCCTATTTTAGGATTAAGATAACCTCCCATGTAACCTATTTTGGGATTGGGATAAACTCTCATGTATCCTATCTTAGGCTTGGGATAAACTCCCATGTACCCTCTTTTGGGATTAGGATAGAATCCCATGTACCTTATTTTGGGCTCGGGATAACCTCTTATGTACCCTTTGAGGTCATATATCATTAACCATTACCCAATGCATTAGGGGGAGATATAGGTCTCACCCATCACATAATTAAAACCATATATATCTATGACATAAGATCATAAAACATTAATCATATCATAACCCATGAAATGAAATGGGTTTCATAAACATTTCATCATATCATAACCTATGGAAAAGTGATAGGTTTCATAATAATTTCACTATTTCATCATAAGAGTTCTATCATAACCCATGAAAAGAAGTTGATTTCATAAGACTTCTATCATAGTATAAATGTGGAAGGGAAAAAAGTTTCACAAACATCACATCATCATAAAAATAAAAAATTTATAGAAAGAATAAGAATTGTATCATTAGAACATATACCCAGTAAAACATAGGTAACATAAAAGGGTGTCAACTTAGATGGAGAATGATTTTGAAATAACAATCACTAGGAAAATTTCTTGAAAAAAATAACCTTTCTTTGAAAATAAATTTTTGAAACTAAACTTTATAAAATATTTTTGAAATCCTTTTATTTGAAAATAAACTTAAAAACTTATAAAGGAAGCTTTAAAAATCTTTTAAAACATTTCTTGAGGAAAATTTCCTTTTCACTTTGAGTAATAATTTTTAAAACATAAAACATTTTGAAAATCATTTTCCTTGAAGATAACTTTTAAAAATTATAAATGATGCTTTAAAACATTTATTGCTCAAGATGGTGGAAAATGCTGTTCATTCTATACACTTTAAAATAAAGATTCCTTTCACATTTTTGGTAAAATACAAATGGGCCTTATTTTCAAAATGATATGAAGATTCATTTTAATTTTTTTTGTAAAAATTCAAACATGGGTAAAAATGTATTAATTAAATCATTTTAAGAATGTTAAATTTTTTATGTCATAATGGCTGTGATGAATAAAAAAACACAAGAGGGGAGGGGGGGAGGGGGCGGTGAATTATGTTTTTAAAAAAATTTGATAGATTTAAAAAAATATCTTATTATGAAACAAACCTTTAATTCTATCTTAAAGAAGAGTGAATAAAAAAAGTAAATAAGAAAAAGAGAATAATGATGTATAATGGTTCAAGGAAAAAAGATCCCATAGTCCACTCCACTAACTCTATAATTCATGAGCTTGGTGAGTTTCACTAGTAGGTCCTCTTATCCAGATACCACTTAACAACTAAGTGCAGTCAGTTGAAACCTTACAAGGAATTTACAGGGCCTAATGGTTATTTTATAGGGAACCAAAAATATACCACTTAGTAAAATAAGATGATACTTTAAAAAAACAATGACTGAGTTTGAGTAGCCAAAACTCCAATAAATCAATGGAGATTTATTTGATTGAAAAAATAGGTTTTTCTTCATAGTTTTATCAGAAACTGACAGATGTATTCAGATCTTCAATAATGAACAACAAAAAATATATATTCAATGTTTCACATGATTTATTCAAACAATTATAGAGAAAACACCAAACAGATGTGTAAACATGCATGCATCTTGAGTGTATCTCTGAAAAATTATTCTTCGATCTTTTAGAAGAATATGTAACAATAAGATAAAGCAAAAATGACAATAGTGAGTTAATCAGATAGATCAAAACATGTATGCCTCCAAAGTGTATCTTTTAAGGAGATGACACACTTATTGTTTTTCAAACACAACTCTTCCTTTTCTATGTATATATCTATTGTGTATCTCATCTCTCTTTTTCTGATGAAGATTTTCTCGATATTTATAATCCAGTTTAAATAGTTCTAGGTCAAAACAAAACCAGAAATATCACACAATAAATTGTGAATATTTTAATTTAAAATCATTTAAGAGAGTCTTAAATTCCCATAAGAATAGAAACTATTTATTCTGATGAATATGATCCTTTGAATCGATCATAAAATATATTTGAATAGTTATTTCTATTTTATGAAACTGATGAAAAAATCATGGATAATATCTAGAATTTAAAACCCCATAATTGAATATTAAAACATAGGGTTTATTTATGTAATGAAAAAAAATCCAAACACAGGGTTGACAATGTATGGTTTTTCACTAATGCAGGGTTGATAAACAACACTTTCCTTTTCTCAAATGTAGGGTTTCTTCCAAACGTAGGGTATATGATCCATACACTTTCTTCCAAACATAGGGTTTCTAAACCTTATGTTACACTTAAAAATGTATGGTATGAATGGTGTTTTTAGAATACTCAAAAACACATCTAGAATAATTTAACAAATATTTCCCACATATCAATGACTTGAATATATTTTTTGAATAAATAAACTAATGAATATTATCTTCCTGAAATTCACTTAAAATCAACTTCATTAGTAACATAAATGTGGGTGTTTTTGAGCATCAAAACCAACAATAAATTAATGAAATTGTTTAATAAACACATGCTCAATAATCTCCCCCTTTTTAATGATCACAAAACCCAAAAATAAATTCATAAAATTAATAATTAAAACATTTTTTAGAAAAAAAAATTTCCATAACCATAAAAACACATTTCTCCCCCTTTAATATTTATCCATGATTTATCATAAGTTTTATTATAAATTTATCCACATATATCCATATATGAAATTTTCCCCCTTTTGTGACATTAAAAAGAAAATATGAGAGTAAAATATAGCAAAATAAACCCCCCAAATATTCATGCTTAAAGAAAATATGTAATCAAGGAGCGTATAAACTATTTTTCAATGAATAAAATGGGTTTGAAATGAACATATTAAACCTAATTAAATACCTATTAATTTTTTTTAACACTTTCTAATAACTCCCCCTAAGTTATAACATATAGGATATTAAATGAATTAAAATATTAAAAAGATTTCTAATTTTTCCACATGTCATATTTGAACAATTTTTGTATTACTTATACTAATTTACCACATGTAATGGAATAATAAAATATTAAGTACATGATTGCATAAAATAACAAATAAAAGTATACAAATTTAAAAATAAATTATGAAACAACTTATTTCACCTATTTTTGTCATGACTCGACCCAAGTCAGGGCTTGATCTGCAATTACCCCAAGCCCGCCTCTATAGGCCAGGGGTGGAAACCAGTACCAAAGGAATATATAAACTTAGGAAGGACTTTTACTAAGTACCTATACACACATACACAACCATATCTATGTAAAAGTGAAGAGGGAAATACTAAAAGATGTAACACAACTATAAAGTAAACCAAGCATGCATAACCTCTAGGGTGTACAAGAGTACAACAATGTAAAATAAAAAGTAAAGGAAAAAAATACACGCCCAACCAAAAATATGTCCCAACCTGACAAAACTGGAAAAGTAAATTGTTGAGAGATCCCTACTTGACATCTCTAAGCTACAACCATCGTACGTGGTCCAAAGTACCAGGTGTAAGCTCTTATGAAATCATCATCGACCTGTCTGTCATCTGTATAAGACACGACATGTGTAGGAATAGACCATGAAGAGGTGAGTATATACATACTAAGTAGGAAACCTCAAAATATGAATGGGGCGTAGTAAGAGAAACAACAGGAAAAGAAAATAGTAGATGCAAGAGATAGTCAAAGAGAATAGATCAAACCAAACCAAGAGTGAAAGTAACCTCATCCAAACAAAAGGGGATCAACATGGCGAGTATATGAACTACATGTCAATTATTCACCACCTATAGTAGGAGAGAATACTCATCCGACCATGGGAAGATAAACATATTAATCACATGGCATACCCCATGTGTATTCACCTCCCTTGGAAAGAGAGTAACCGAATCTATAGTGTGGATACATAAGAATATATATATATATATATATATATATATATATGATCAGTCAAAAGAAGTCCAAATGAGAGAGTAAGGGGATATCCATCTTACAACTCAACCAAGGAATAAGAGAAAGAGTGACCTTGTCCAATCACAGGGGTATTAACATAGTGAGTAGATGAACTACACATTGAGTCTTTTCTGCCTCTAGTAGGACAGTAAACTTATCCAACCATGATAATCTAAACACATAAAGCATGCGACATACCCCGAACGTCTTCATCTACTCTAGAAAGAGAGTAACCAATAGTTCCAAAAGTCCATCAATGATACCCAAAATCCAAAACGACTTCCCATAAGTAACCGTCCAAGTATAACCACACCTCATCACTTTTTCACACATTTTAGGTGCCATAAAATTGAAGTAGAGGACTCGTTCTCTAGTACATCATGGGGTTCCACTCTGTATCCATCGAAGATGACACTACCCAGCTATGCTGGAGGGTCAACATGGTATTCATCAAGGATTCCACTGCCCAACTATACTATAGGGTCAACTCGGTATCCGTTATGGATGACACTGCCCAACTATGCTATAGGGTCAACTCGGTATTCATAAAGGACACCATTGCACAACTTTGTTGGAGGGTCAACTCAGTATCTGTTGAGGATGAAACTGTCAAGGACATCACTGCCTATCTACACTGGAGGGTCAACTTAGTATCCGTCAAGGACACCACTACCCAACTATGGTGGAGGGTCAACTAAGTATCCCTCGAGGATTCCATTGCCCAGCTATGTTGAAGGGTCAACTCAGTATCCATTGAGGATGCCACTTCCCAACTATACTAGAGGGTAAAATCAGTATCCATCAGGGATGCCATTTCCTAGTTATTCTAGTGGGTCAACTTGGTAAGGTCATTGAAGAAATATACTACCCATCCCTGGTGGAGGGTACCACTCGAAAATGTCTTGGTGATACTGCATGATCACTGCTATCATCATGTGTTTCCTTATTAGGAGCCATTCCTGAAACATTTTAAATCATAACTCTAAAGCCTCAACCAAGGTCACCATCATTTTCTACACAAATAAACACTCAGTATATGCTACTCAAAGGCCAAAATTTGAGTTCAAATGAATGAGATATGGATAATTAAAGTTTTCTCAAAAAGAAACTAGGAGTACACAACATGTAAGGGGCCCACATGGTGTGTGGTCCCACTCTACCATAGAGATGTGTCCTTGAAATCACATGGAACCTTTCTATGTTGTACTACATGAAGTTTAAGGGTACTACACGACATGTATCAACCAAAATTATGAGGAATGCATGAGGCTCATCATCAGTCCTAAGGGAAAAACATAATTTTACTAATATGCCTTAATAAATGGCCCCATATGTCTAAATGGATCACACCATTGTGATCCTCATGAAAAAATTCTTGGGATAGGATCTTCAATTTCCCAGATTATACACCTGATAAAATAGTTACATTTCACCATATAACACATGATTGGTGCTTTATGGTCCCAAGCCACAAATCCAAATTAAATACCTGATATTGCTCTTGAAATGTCCACCTTGATACCAGGGTTTCAATTCCACTGACGGTTCATCAAACCAAAACTATATGAAGAAGATATGTCGAATATAATAATCCACAATAATAATAATTCTATTATTATTGGGCATTTCATTGACTCGAGTCACGAGTTAGAAAAGTGTATCCAACATCAATCTTAAAATTACCGTCTTAATTCTAGGGTCATGCTACCACTGATGGTTCGTCAATCCAAAGTCACATGAAGAATTTCTGGCCGGATGATGGTTTTAACAACCAAAATAAATAATAATAATATTTTATTTATTCATTTTCATTTAAACCTACAATCTCCATGCATCTATCCATGCTTCACATTCCCATACCCTTCTCCTTAGGCACCTCAATACCTCTCCCATATTGTATTCAATTTATTTATTCAAATAAATTATTATCAATTCCTCTCTATTTTCATTAATGGAAAATATGCCTCCCCCCTTGGGTGTACATATATTCATCATTTAAAAAAAAAAATTCTTTTATTTAACATTTATTAATATCAAAATTAACATGTGATAATAAACACTATCATTTATTATTATAATTTAATTCCATTAAATTATTTTCCCATGGTTCTCCTCATATTAAATTAAAACCATTTATTTTAATTAACCACACACACATTTTTTCAAAGTTATTATTATTATTAAAAATAATAGTGACACCCACTATATTGAACAAATTTGACCACCTCATCGAAGTTAAAAGTTTGAACACTATCACATCCATGCTGAGAAGCACCCACCATGAGACTCCACACACGAACTCCACTCAAAACCAATCCCGTCACACTGCGCGTCATTTCCACTTGACAACCGGGAAAATGTGGATCACCGATCTGATCATGAACCACCTCTGATAAAATACCTACACCCGTATTACTGAACTGATTCATTCATAAAACACCATCCCATTAGTTTTTAAATTTTTCCCCAAACCGTCGATCCACATGTTATTCGTGCCACCGAAATGAATATGGGGGTTCGATCACACTCTAACCCACCCAGGAAATGTCGAATCATGACCCCATGGTCCAAAAATGAATAATGAAAATAAAGGTAAGATAAAAGAACCAATAACAAAGGTGATAATCATCATTGACCAATATTTCTTGGATAACGATTTTATAGCGGGAAAAACGGGGTGAGAAACATGGAATGGGAAAGAAATAAATTGAAAGAATAATTTATTTTGATACACAGGATCATATGAAGGTTAATTTAAATGTAGATCAAGGAAATAAATTTGATCATGCTCAATATTTTAATCAAAAGGGGAGGAAACCACAATTTATGGGTCCTACCTCAATTATGGATCGATTGTTGGTGAAGAACACATCTACTAGTGATGAAGATGATCCACTCTGTCCACTGCCTATCAACTCACCTTGATCCCATCACTAGTCTATGTCCAGTCTCAATCTGAAAACAAAGGATTATCTCCTTCCCCTTTTAGATTCAGAAAGGGTTATGTGGCCAACCCTTGTAAAATTTTCATAAGAGGCTATTTATAGAGGATTTAATTAGGTCATTTAAAAATAAATGTAACACCCCGAATTTTTTTGAAAAATATTATTTTTAATTTCATTAATGTCTTGTGTTGTACGGTACACCAAAAGAAGCTTTCAAAACACGCATTCTTGACTTGCCTTCCATTACACGCAATCGCGACCTTCCTCGATAGCATGTGTAGTACGCAATAACGAGTTTCATTAAACAACAATATGCTATTAAAATATTATTAAAACTAGCCGTTATGAATAGTAATAACCAATTTTTGAAATTTTGTATATTTTATTTTTCAAAATGGAATTAATTTCTGGATTCGTAATATCGAAATTAGCTTAGGGTGAAATTTTGGTACTTTTCGGATAACTTTCATATTCTGATGAATAGTGAAAATTACTAAATTATAATTAAAAACAACTTTTTTAATCAAAATAATTAATAGTGATAAATCATTAATTTGAGTAGTTTTAAAGTATATTTAGAATATATTTTTACAATTTAATACAATTTTGGTCATTGGATGTAATTTCACATTTAAACCAGACATAATCAAGTATCAATCTTTTGATAGATATTGTTTCTTAAAAACACGCTATTTGTTTTAACAGCGGGATTTAATTATAAAATTAATTAATGCAATTTCTGTGTTATGAATTTGGTAAAATAGAATTCATTTTTGAATTCGGAATATGAAATATAGCTTAGGATGAAATTTTGGCATTGTTCTGAAAAACATCAATTTTTGATGAATAGTGAAACTACTAAGTGGTAGTTAAAAAACTGAATTTTTCATAAAACTTAATTTTACCGCTTCTGTGAATAGAATTTAAAAAATCCAAGAGACATGGTTGATGTCAGTAAGTAAAATGTGGTTCAATGAGATGAAAATAATTTTTGGTGAATAGTAACTTTTTACTTTTATTTACCACGGTTAAAAGTAAATAGGGTAATTAAGGGTAAGAATGATATTAATATTACCCTAACACATGTCCTAATTCTATTGGACAAGTGTATCTCGACCAAAAACAACCTTAAGTGTAAAATATTATCATTTAGGCCCACTTGGATTAGATTAGGACATTTATTATTATTTAATTCAAAGAAGAGTTAAAAGAGTTAAAATCAAAGTATATTTACTAAAAAATTTTTAATATAGGGTTGTACATAAGATAAATTCGATTGTAAATATTAATTAGAAAGATAAAAAGATTTCATACATGATGGTATTTTATTTGTAATTTTTAGACATCAAATAATTTAATTTATTTATGACACAAAGATGATGCAGTAATTATCTTATTAATGAAATATTGACATAATTGATATTATAAATACCAAAATAAATGTAATTTAATACTTTTTATGAATTCCACTAATTTTCTAGGTTACTATGATATGTTAGTGTTGATTTAATCTACTTGGTTCGAACATATAATTCTTTTATAACTTTCAAAAAAATCATATATCAAATAGTGTTAAAATTGACACAAAATAGTTTTTAAATCAAATATTATATTATTAATTGTTATTTTATTCCTAAAAATCTAAGGTTCGGCCAAATGAATTAGATAAGGATATATGTATTAATAATATACAATTTGGGGTTCGTTTGGCATGTTATAGTAAGTGTATTAACCATATAGTGAAAGAAAATAAAAAGACACGGTAAAAGTTAAATTATTTAACTTAGAGTTAAATCTAATTGATAAGGTTAAAATAATACCCTAAACTTGTCTAAATCCTATGGGATGATAGGATTCGGACCCATCCCCACTTTAGCTTCAAAATAAGACACTTTGGAACCATTATAAACCGATTTTGACTTTAATATAAAATAATAATTTGAGATATTCCTAAGGTGCCCCTCTCCTCCCTTATAAAAGGGCACCTCCTCCCCCTCCTCCTCACACCAATTTGAGCACTCAATCTCATCCAAACCCTGCCAAAATACCTTCTACACTTCCCTAGAATAATCCTAGAGGTCCTTCTCTTCTTCAAAGACCAATCTTAGTTCCCTAAGTGGAGGATTCAAAGAGGTGTTCCAAAGAAGAGGTAATATCCATTACCGATCTTTTCAATTTCTTTCTTCTTCAACTTCTTCTTCTTTAGTTGTTTCATGATAAAGTAATAACATCAGTATTTATTATGTACTGATATGTTATTATAAATATGAAACAACTCTAATTAACCTTCTATCCATCCTACGGAAAAAGGAAATCATCGCGCGTGCGTACGTACGGAATACCGTCTCCACGTCGTGGTGTAATCTATTTTCCGTCACCACCTTAATTGGATGGGTATAATGATGTAATTAGAAACTATACATGATTATTATAAAGTTATATTGATACTGAAATAGTATACATACACTTCAACACAATTCCACGACCATGAGAACGATATCATCGCTCGTGCGTACGTACGGACTACCGTCTCCACGACGCGATGAGATTCATTCTCCATGTTAACCATTTAAGAATGATTACAAAGTATATATAAGAAATAATAATGAAATATATGACATTATAAATCTACTGGATTTATGTATATATGTATATGTATGTCATCTTCTTACTTCCATTCAAGACAATAAGGAAAGGAAAACAGCGTTCATGCATACGTACGGACTACCGTCTCCATGAACGGTGTTTTTTCATTTCATTTATCTATCTATTATATATATATATATACTGAATATATATGATATATAAATCATATTTTATATTCTGGAAGTAAGTAAATCATGATATAAGTAATAATAATGTCAAGAACAACAAGTCAAAACACCTACGATAAATGAAACGATTTTACCCAAAACACTTCATTAACATGGAATTTACAAAAGAACAGGTAATATAAAGTCATAAGTGAACCATATATGATATCATAACAATGAATATGATTATGTAATAAGTCAATGAAATTATTTAAATCATTATACAGGAGGTTCAGACACATACGAAGCAAATCGGACCTAAGGTAAGAGAAATATCACAATCTCATTTTTATCCGAGATTGTTTATTCGTAAGTATTTACTGGGGTGTATTTTATCATCCACATCCATGTTTAATCAATATGTAATATTATTTCCATCCACCAACAATTGTTTAAATCCATTTTTACCCTTCGGTGAGTTTTTAGTAATATCTATGAAAGGAATCTTTTGTCGTACGAGGTACTTTTTGACTTTTCCGACAAAAGTACGAAGAATGTTTTTTTTAACTTATACGACATGAATGGATTTTTTAAAACATTATTTCCAAGAAGCTTACTTTACAAGTTTTCAAGTTTATTTTTAATCAACTTCTTTTATTTTAAAGTCGTATGACATGTTATGAAAGGAAAAATGTTTTTAAAGTAGAAAGGATATTTTCCTCAAGAATGGAGTTCAAATGTTTTATCAAAATTATTTTTCATCTAAGATAATATAGGGTTCTGTTTTTATCCCTATTATTACATTGATTTGATTATTTTGTGAAGGAATTATTTTTATGAAGTCATTTACCTTATATGATTTGTTTTATGATGTCATGATGTTTCAAGAATCCCATTTTGGTTACATGTGTTATGCGATGATGTATGATTTATGATTATGTGGCACACATAAGAAAGGATTCATTATAAGATGGGTGGGACCTATATCTCCCTCCAATGCATTGGGTAAAGATTTTATATCTCATGAGATAGAAAGGGCTGGAACGGTAGGTTATACCGGTTCAGTGAAACAGGACTGGAACGAGGGTGACTCGGTTCAGAAAGGGACTTTGTCCACTAAGATAGTCTTGGAAATGAGTCTTGACTAACAAGAAATGATTCTCTATGATTATGTGTGTATGACACAAAGTTTCATGTTTTAAGTTATGATTATTGTGATTACATTTCACTACTATGATTTATCCCATGTTATGAAATTATTCTCTCTTTTGCAGGTTAAGATTTCCAAAAGTTATGTTCTTATGAATATGATGTGATTGATTTCTCTTTTGTTTACCCTTACTGAGCATTTGAACTCACCCTTTTATGTTTTCTTTTCCCCAGGATATAAAGAAAGTTTTTAGGTAAAAAAAAGGGAAGATCTTTATGGGAGATATTGAAGATCTTTCACCACGATTAGAAGATTACGTTCCGAGTTTCCAAAGACACTAAACTATTACGATTCTTGTGTGTGTGTTTTTGTTATGTACTAAGTATTACACAAAAGTAATGTAATGTCCATGTATGTCAAGATTCAGGTCTCTACATTTGGTATCAGAGGAAAGGTTTAGTCAACCTTTGGAAACTAGGATGCGAGCACTTTAGTGAGATCCCTAGAGATATTTCTAAGGTATGTCTAGGGATGTCCCTAAGGTTAAGTATACGTATAGGTTATAGTACTAGAATTACGCTAACGATCATAGAATTAAACCTAAGATGTTAGATATTGAAGGTAATCCCCCTTTATTTTGTTGTTTTCCCTAGCATGATTTTTGCCTCTCACACTATTCTTTTTGGGTTTTAGACGATGGCTGGAACCTGAAGGAACCGTGTTGATCAATGCAATGGACAATGCAATGATTGCCCTCCTGAACAAACAAATGTTATGGGAGATGGAGTGAAAAATCTTATTGCTACACTTACACAAGCTATGAATCATTCTGGACTTCCAAATGAGCAGAGAAGGGAACAATATTCTATTGAGTCCTTAATGAGGCAACGTCCACCTTCTTTCAGTGAGTCTTCTGATCCACTTGTTGCTGAACAATGGATCAGTACCACTGAAAAGATATTTTCAGTTCTTCAATGTTCTGAGCAAGATAAAGTCATCTTAGTAGTATATCGTTTGGAAGGTGAAGATGATCAATGGTGGAATCTTATCAAGAATACGAGGCAAAGAGATGAAATTGAGTCCATGGAATGGGACGAGTTCAAGAACTTGTTTTTCAGTAAGCACTTCCCTCGTATTCTTCGAACAAAGATGGAAAAGGAGTTTCTTGAGCTGAAGCAGAAGGATGATGAATCTGTTGGTATATACGAAGCAAATTTTACAAGACTTTCAAGGTATGCATCTGGCATTATCATCCAACCTGAAAGTAAAGTTGATCGATTTTTCAGTGGCTTAAAACCAAGTCTTCGAAGGGCATTAGCTATAAGAGACTTCAGTAGCTATGAAGAAATTGTGCGTTGTGCTATCAAGGTAGAAATGAAAGTTAGTGTTACATATCCATCTCATGGTTTTGACAAGAAACGAAAGATGGAGTTCAAGGAGAAATCTCAGAATAATGGTGAAAATAAGATGAATGTTTCCTTATGCACAAAGTGTGGAAAGAAGCATGGTGGAGATTGTCTTAAACGGACTAAAAAATGTTTTATGTGTGGAAAAGAAGGTCATCGAGCAGCTGAGTGTCGAAGTAATGGAAAAAGGGATTCTAATGATGTGAATAAAGCAAACACTGCAGAGAACGCACAAACAACACTTCAATGCTTCAAGTGCAAGGAAATGGGGCATTATGCTAATAAATGCCCTAATCCAAGGGTTAGTGATGATCGACATGAGCAACCGCTTAAGGCAAAGGACAAAGGGAAGTCACATGCGATCACTATTGGCGATGTTGAATATGACAACGATGTGGTGGAATGATTAAGTGTTTATGTAATGGGATTCCAAAATAATGTTGTATCATGGAGTATTAGAATATTTATGTATTGGTCTAATGTGGTATTCAAAGTGATTGAGATATTATGCGCATAATGAAGGGAAAACAAGAAAATGAAATGTTTAACAGTATTCATGAGCTCATGATTGATATAAGGACTTAGTGATATCATGGTTTGAGTATATAGAATTTTGAGGATTTTGATATGTGGAAAGTGTTAACTTTTAACTTCATTCATGTTTTCACTAAGTTTCAATGGGTATTCAAGAGAATACATGATTAAGGACTTTGAATGTTTGGAATGTGACCAACAAAACATATCTTATGTTATATGGGGATCAACGATGGTATTAAATCTCTGGTAATCGTTTTCACTATGTTATGAGAGTGGACTGCAGTATTATGGATAATCCTAAAGATTGGAATGGATTATGTTGGACATAAGTTAGTATTTTTTAAGGATAGAACTTTTTTTTGATATTATTGATGGGATGTTATAGTAATGTAGTTTTAGAAAAAGGACAACCTGCAGGACGGGCGACAGCCCATCGCGTCGGACAAGGCTGTGGGAATCGAACCCACAACCGAAGTGCGACTGGCCTTTATCGCCTACCACTGGCCTACAGGAAGTCCCTATTTAGTATAAACTAGTTTTATTATATTAAGCAGTATGATATATGAAGTATAAGTCCATTTTAGGAACCATATATGATTAATCTCACTATATATCGACTTATGTATATAATTTTTGCTAACGTTTTGTTTGAGACAGATGGAATGACCCATCATTCTATCACATGATCTGCTAACACTTCACGAATAACAAATTCAACTTCATTTATTTAAGAGATGAAGTGGAAATTGTTCAAGGCACGAACAACAGTGAGATTGTACCGAAATAAAGTAATTATTTATTCTAATTCAAATTTTCAACTTTAGGGAAATGATCTTGAAAACCAAAAATGTTGTCCTAGTGACCTTATATCCGATGAATCAGATGGTACCCTAGATCGTCACAAATTTATGGATTTGTGATTGTTGGCTTTTCCATAGCCATGTTCTCTACCACTCTCCATCAGAACATGATGGTTAGATTTCTCTTCCATATCCATATTTTCACCTATGTGGAAACCCAGTGATTAGTTTATTTGGGTAACCGTTACGTTTCATACTTTTGTTTTTAAAGATTGGTTTTGGTATTCCTTTTTACGATGTGGGTTTCTATTAAAGAAACTTTCTAATAGTAAACCATTTATAAGCCCGACGAATTTCGAGGGTGAAATTTATTTTAAGGGGGGTAGAATGTAACACCCCGATTTTTTTTGAAAAATATTCTTTTTAATTTCATTAATGTCTTGTGTTGTACGCTACACCAAAATAAGCTTTCACAACACGCATCCTTGACTTGTCTTCCATTACACGCAATTGCGACCTTCCTCGATAGCGTGTGTAGTACGCAATAACGAGTTTCATTAAACAACAATATGCTATTAAAATATTATTAAAACTAGCCGTTATGAATAGTAATAACCACTTTTTCAAATTTGTATATTTTATTTTTCAAAATGGAATTAATTTCTTGATTCGTAATATCGAAATTAGCTTAGGGTGAAATTTTGGTACTTTTCGGATAACTTTCATATTCTGATGAATAGTGAAAATTACTAAATTATAATTAAAAACAACTTTTTTAATCGAAATAATTAATAGTGATAAATCATTAATTTGAGTGGTTTTAAAGTATATTTAGAATATATTTTTACAATTTAATACAATGTTGGTCATTGGATGTAATTTCACATTTAAACCAGACATAATCAAGTATCAATCTTTTGATAGATATTGTTTCTTAAAAACACGCTATTTGTTTTAACAGCGGGATTTAATTATAAAATTAATTAATGCAATTTCTGTGTTATGAATTTGGTAAAATAGACTTCATTTTTGAATTCGGAATATGAAATATAGCTTAGGATGAAATTTTGGCATTGTTCTGAAAAACATCAATTTTTGATGAATAGTGAAACTACTAAGTGGTAGTTAAAAAACTGAATTTTTCATAAAACTTAACTTTACCGCTTCGGTGAATGGAATTTCAAAAATCCGAGAGACACGGTTGATGTCAGTAAGTAAAATGTGGTTCAATGAGATGAAAATAATTTTTGGTGAATAGTAACTTTTTACTTTTATTTACCACGGTTAAAAGTAAATAGGGTAATTAAGGGTAAGAATGATATTAATATTACCCTAACACATGTCCTAATTCTATTGGACAAGTGTATCTCGACCAAAAACAACCTTAAGTGTAAAATATTATCATTTAGGCCCATTTGGATTAGATTAGGACATTTATTATTATTTAATTCAAAGAAGAGTTAAAAGAGTTAAAATCAAAGTATATTTACTAAAACATTTTTAATATAGGGTTTTACATAAGATAAATTCGATTGTAAATATTCATTAGAAAGCTAAAAATATTTACTACGTGATGGTATTTTATTTGTAATTTTTAGACATCAAATAATTTAAATTATTTATGACACAAAGATGATGTAGTAATTATCTTATTAATGAAATATTGACATAATTGATATTATAAATACCAAAATAAATGTAATTTATGACTTTTTATAAATTACACTAATTTTCTAGGTTACTATGATATGTTAGTGTTGATTTAATCAACTTGGTTCAAACATATAATTCTTTTATGACTTTCCCAAAAATCATATATCAAATAGTGTCAAAATTGACACAAAATAGTTTTTAAATCAAATATTATATTATTAATTTTTATTTTATTCCTAAAAATATAAGGTTCGGCCAAATGACTTAGATAAGGATATATGTATTAATAATATACAATTTGGGGTTCGTTTGGCATGTTATAGTAAGTGTATTAACCATATAGTGAAAGAAAACAAAAAGACACGGTAAAAGTTAAATTATTTAACTTAGAGTTAAATCTAATTGATAAGGTTCAAATAATACCCTAAACTTGTCTAAATCCTATTGGATGATAGGATTCCGACCCATCCCCACTTTATCTTCGAAATAAGACCCTTTAGAACCATTATAAACCGATTTTGACTTTAATATAAAATAATATTTTGAGATATTCCTAAGGTGCCCCTCTCCTCCCTTATAAAAGGGCACCTCCTCCCCCTCCTCCTCACACCAATTTGAGCACTCAATCTCATCCAAACCCTGACAAAATCCCTTCTCCACTTACCTAGAATAATCCTAGAGGTCCTTCTCTTCTTCAAAGACCAATCCTAGTTCCCTAAGTGGAGGATTCAAAGAGGTGTTCCAAAGAAGAGGTAATATCCATTACCGATCTTTTCAATTTCTTTCTTCTTCAACTTCTTCTTCTTTAGTTGTTTCATGATAAAGTAATAACATAAGTATTTCTTATATACTGATATGTTATTATAAATATGAAACAACTCTAATTAACCTTCTATCCATCCTACGGAGAAAGGAAATCACCGCGCGTGCGTACGTACGGAATACCGTCTCCACGCCGTGGTGTAATCTATTTTCCGTCACCACCTTAATTGGATGGGTATAATGATGTAATTAGTAACTATACATGATTATTATAAAGTTATATTGATACTGAAATAGTATACATACACTTCAACACAATTCCACGACCATGGGAACGATATCATCGCTCGTGCGTACGTACGGACTACCGTCTCCACGACACGATGAGATTCATTCTCCATGTTAACCATTTAAGAATGATTACAAAGTATATATAAGAAATAATAATGAAATATATGACATTATAAAGCTACTGGATTTATGTATATATGTATATGTATGTCATCTTCTTACTTCCATTCAAGACAATAAGGAAAGGAAAACCGCGTTCATGCATACGTACGGACTACCGTCTCCATGAACGGTGTTTTTTCATTTCATTTATCTATCTATTATATATATATATATACTGAATATATATGATATATAAATCATATTTTATATTCTGGAATTAAGTAAATCATGATATAATTAATAATAATTTCAAGAACAACAAGTCAAAACACCTACGATAAATGGAACGATTTTACCCAAAACACTTCATTAACATGGAATTTACAAAAGAACGGGTAATATAAAGTCATAAGTGAACCATATATGATATCATAACAATTAATATGATTCTGTAATAAGTCAATGACATTATTTAAATCATTATACAGGAGGTTCGGACACATACGAAGCAAATCGGACCTAAGGTAAGGGAAATATCACAATCTCATTTTTATCCGAGATTGTTTATTCGTAAGTATTTACTGGGGTGTATTTTATCATCCACATCCATGTTTCATCAATATGTAATATTATTTCCATCCAACTACAATTGTTTAAATCCATTTTTACCCTTCGGTGAGTTTTTAGTAATATCTATGAAAGGAATCTTTTGTCGTACGAGGTACTTTTTGAATTTTCCGACAAAAGTACGAAGAATGTTTTTTTTAACTTATATGGCATGAATGGATTTTTTAAAACATTATTTCCAAGAAGATTCCTTTACAAGTTTTCAAGTTTATTTTTAATAAACTTCTTTTATTTTAAAGTCGTATGACATGTTATGAAAGGAAAAATGTTTTTAAAGTAGAAAGGATATTTTCCTCAAGAATGGAGTTCAAATGTTTTATCAAAATTATTTTCCATCTAAGATAATATAGGGTTCTGTTTTTATCCCTATTATTACATTGATTTGATTATGTTGTGAGGGAATTATTTTTATGAAGTCATTTACCTTATATGATTTGTTTTATGATGTCATGATGTTTCAAGAATCCCATTTTGGTTACATGTGTTATGCGATGATGTATGATTTATGATTATGTGGAACACATAAGAAAGGATTCATTATAAGATTGGTGGGACCTATATCTCCCTCCAATGCATTGGGTAAAGATTTTATATCTCATGAGATAGACAGGGCTGGAACGGTAGGTTATACCGGTTCAGTGAAACAGGACTGGAACGAGGGTGACTCGGTTCAGAAAGGGACTTTGTCCACTAAGATAGTCTTGGCAATGAGTCTTGACTAACAAGAAATGATTCTCTATGATTATGTGTATATGCCACAAAGTTTCATGTTTTAAGTTATGATTATTGTGATTACATTTCACTACTATGATTTATCCCATGTTATGAAATTATGCTCTCTTTTGCAGGTTAAGATTTCCAAAAGTTATGTTCTTATGAATATGATGTGATTGATTTCTCTTTTGTTTACCCTTACTGAGCATTTGAGCTCAACCTTTTATGTTTTCTTTTCCCCAGGATATAAAGAAAGGTTTTAGGTAAAAAAAAAGGGAAGATCTTTATGGGAGATATTTAAGATCTTTCACCACGATTAGAAGATTACGTTCCGAGTTTCCAAAGACACTAAACTATTACGATCCTTGTGTGTGTGTTTTTGTTATGTACTAAGTATTCCGCAAAAGTAATGTAATGTCCATGTACGTCAAGCTTCGGGTCTCTACAATACAAATAAATAAATTTTTTATTTATTTTAATTAAACGTACCCACCAATGTCTTCCTCATTTGAATGTCTCACTCTGACCCACTTTAGGTCATTCCTAGGGTAAAAACCACATTCCAAACTCAACTGGGGTATCAGATTTCCCATACAAATCTCTATCTATAAGTTATTTGGGTTAGGGTTATTAAATAAATTAATTTAAATTAATTAATTTATCCAATGAACCCACCAATGACTGCCCCATATGAATAACCCACATTGACCAACATTAGGTCATGACTAGGCTAAACTCAACATTCTAGATTCAACCTTGGTCTCAAATTTCTGATTCGAGACTCTGTTTTTGAGATATTCCACTTTTTTAGAAAAAATATGCACTCGTAATCAAAATAAATTTAATATTTTTATAAAATTAATTTTGATCTCACTGGGCATTGTAATCATACACTATCTCAGCACCTGGCTCCAAAAATATTCATAGGAATATTCCAAAGTATTACACGAAAAAACCAGAGTCTCTACATTATTCCCTTCTTCAAAAATTGTCATCACCAAAAATCACAAACGAAGTAGAAAGGTAGGAGTACTGAGTCCGCATCTCACTTTTCTATACATATTCCCTACCCCAGGATGTAAAACCAAAGAAGCATGAAACTACCTCATCACCTCCTCTTGTAACATGACCAAAATCACCAGTGATCCCTGAAAAAGAATGATGTGATTCCCTTGTTTAGAAAATCCTTCAGGTGAAACTCTTAGGTATATCTATTCATTCAATATATCTCAGTCGATATCCCCAAGTTGTGACTCCCTAACTCACTGAGGAAGCAGAGGGGTAACAAAAACCAACTATGTGTATGTTGTGCCATCCTCACCCACAAGGGTTACCAGCAAAGAGGTCATCTATTCTGTCACCTTGCTTGACAACAGTGGACGGAAAACCTCATTGTGAGCATTTTATGCCACGACCACACCCTGTTTGGCCCTCAATATCATGTTTCTTAAACCATTATAGGGCACATTATCACTCATATGTTTGAGAAGTCATATCCCAAGAAGTGGATATTTTAATATGGATCTGACTCCATGAGAGCTGTCATACAACTAACACTTCTGAAGCATGTCTAGAACCATCCTCTTATGTCTCACATTCTCCAACTCTAATGCCAAGGACATGAGGGTTCCATCATAAAATAATACCACATACCAATCCAAGAAAGGTTAAGGATCTGGTTCATAAGAGTTGTGAACTTTTTTGTGGCATTCAACACACCAGAGGGTATCACCAAAAACTCCAAACAACCGCAACAACTCTAGGAATCCACAATTGGTATATCCTTCTCCCGAACAAGGAGTTGGTGATAACCCATCCTAAGGTCAAACTGAGATTCACTTTACCTATATCCATTGGGTGAAGAGATAATCAATTCTTAAGGGTGAATAC
The DNA here is from genome assembly GCA_963277665.1 of Viscum album. Classification (NCBI taxonomy): domain Eukaryota; kingdom Viridiplantae; phylum Streptophyta; class Magnoliopsida; order Santalales; family Viscaceae; genus Viscum; species Viscum album. The sequence continues at coordinate 2,126,566,703 of OY728130.1, read as the reverse complement.
TCCTTGCAGATAGTCACCTGATTCGGGCGATATCTATCCACACCAGACCTCAATCTCTCATCTTCCTCTCAAGAAAACAACACATGGGTGCCCAGGTGAACACAATGAGTCTTAAAAATCCATAACTCTATAGACCTTCCAACTACACCAATAGCTCGCACATCCCCATGGGGTCATCTGATGTGCTAGCACAAACATCAGGCCATCCCTGGTGCAAGTCTATATAGAGGTCCATCACACGATGTTGAGGTAAACCCGGCACGTCATCATACCCCACCATCATTGGAGGGAGTTGAGAGCTCATAGATTCTAATACTCCAAGGGTAATACCATCCAAATGATAATTTAGTTGTAATATCCTATGAATTATATCACCCTACATTGTTTGGGGATCAACCCTTATCAAAGGAGGAAAACTCCATCCCATAACCTGGAAGCACTACATACTCATTGGTAGCAATCATATGAGGATGGATGGTTGAAAACTAGTCCATTATAAGGAAAATATCATAGGGTATCACTTACACTAGGGAAATATTTCATGTGAGGATCTCTCTCATCATAGAGTAAGGTCACCCCATTGGTTGAAATGTGTGATCACTAATCCTCTCTGTAGGAGCCTCTGATAAAAGAGTCAAGAAAAAAGGGCCTCCACTGATATCAATAGGTGTTGAATAGGGGCCATGTATAGGAAAATTTTTATTTTGACTATATTCTATAACTGTATCTAAAGTAGTGGAGACACATTTCATACCCCGAATCACACTCAAAGACATTAATCTACAAGCTAATACCACCTGAATCTATTTATTCCCTTGACCACCTGCTCAACAAAACTAGGTCTCGCTCCGACACCTTAAAAAACTAGAAATACCTCAAACACACAATACAAATGAACTCATCCACTACACCTCAATATTATATACTTTGGTATGACACTGACTCTCCCACATGGTTTTAGATCATGTCACAAGAACGCGTCTCAGTGGGGGAAGTGTCCATATTTCTTACATGCATAAATCCAAATATAACATCATCAACATAGGTCTATACTGACACCCCACATCACCTTGGAGAAGTCTCACCACAAATACCACCATTGAAAGGGGTCCCATCTGAGCTAAATATCCAAACCATAGGATTGGGCTTGACCTCAACCACCTAAAAAGGGAGTCTGGATCAACACTATACCTGGGATATCTCTATCTCTAGAACTTTCAATGCACACTCTTCACAGGTAAGTCATCTACTGGTACCACCAGAACCAACTTATTCTCTATGAAGATCACTTGTTGTGAGTGAAACCATCTGATTGGTCGAAATCTACACAAGTATGAGAACTTGAATCATCGACTCAAGCCAATCCTTTACTGTATGGGGATTTGTCTCATCATAGAACCACAACAACCTCTAGCACTGGAACTCACAGAGTGAACTAATCCTACTTGTATCGTTAGACTACTATGATGGTACTATATACTACTCGACAAGAGGGGGTGCTGCTACCTACTCGACTAGAGGAAATGACCTCGTGGGATGGAACCTGAACTGAGACCTTATTTCTCTTCTGATCGTCGTCATAATCCAAAAATAGATAACCTGGTTGGATGTATTTGTAAAGGCATCTTGAAAGTTATTGAGACGTATCATAGTCAAATGAGCATATATATATATATATATATATATATATATATATATATATATAAATGGGAAGGTGACTAAAGAAGTAAAGTCAAAGATTCAATCCTATATGATGCATTTACCATTGATCCCCGCAACTAATGTCTCGGTATACTGAGTCTATAAGTAGGTAGTCAAGGTCCTGGTGAATGTAAATGTTAGATGCCCACACTATCACTAGATTCCCTGGCCTGATAACCACACTCGAGACACTGTGACATTGTTTCCATAAGCCCAACCAAATCCTCTTAAGGGGACGAGTCTGAAAAACATCCCAAGGAATTAACTTCCTCTGATACCAATCTGTCACAACTCAACCTAAGCCAGGGTTCGAGCCGAAACTACCCAAAGATTACCTCCATAGGCCAAAGGGTGGAGACCAGTACTATAGGAATATCTAAAATTGGGGAGGCCTTTGCCTAAGTACCTTTATACACACACACAACCATCTCGATGAAAATGTGCAAATGGAAGTAGTAAAAGATGCAACACAACTATAAAGTAAACCAAGCATGCATAAACCCTAAGGTGTACAAGATTATGATAGTGTAAAATGAAAAGTAAAGGGAAAAATTACATTCCCAACCAGAAATATGCACCAACCTAAAAAAACTAGAAAAGTAAACTGATGGGAGAACCCTGTTCTAGATCTCCAAGATATGACCACCATACATGGTCCAAAGTACCAAGTATTCCTAAGATCCTATGAAGTCACTGTCGACCTATCTGTTGTTTTCATAAGACATGAAATGTGTAGGAAAAAACCATATAGGGGTTAGTATATACATACCCAGAAGGACACCCCGAAAGATGAAGGGGTAGAAGTAAGAGAAATAGTAGGAAACTAAAGATAATAGATGCAAGATACAGTCAAAGAGAACAACTAAACAAAAAAAAAAGAGTAAAAGTAACCTCATCCAAACACAAGGGGCTCAACATAGTGAGTAGATGAACTATATATTGAGTCTTCACCACATATAGAAAGATAGTAGACTCATCCCACCATGAGAAGCTAAACACAAAAATCATGTGGCATACCCAATGCATCTTTACCTCCCATGGAAAGAGAGGTACCAAATCCATGGTCTGGATACAGAATAATATACACATGATCAGTCAAAATAAGACCAAATGAGAGAGTAAATGTATCTCTATCTCACAACTCATCCAAGGAATAAGAGAAAGAGTAACCTCATCCAAGCATAGGGGGATCAACACAACGAGTAGATAAACTACACATATAGTATTTTTCACCTATAGTAGGAGAGTAAACTCATCCAACCACGAGAATCTAAACATGAAAATCATGTGGCATACCCCTAATGTATTCACCTCCTAGGGAAAGAGAGTAACTAATAGTACTAAAATTCCATCAATGATGCCCAATATCTCATGTGTAACGACCCAAACTTTCATTAATGGAAATCCATCTTGATCTAATTAAATGTCTATTTATCTAAAATGTTTATATAAAATGTCAACTTCTTTGGTTTTATTTTAAAAATTATTATGTTTCTAATATAGCCATTGAACAGTGATCACATGATTAATATAAATATAGGTCTTTAACAAATCCAATTTACTCAGACAAAGGAAGCGATGGCCTCATCCAATAGATGTGCCCCATACGAATCCAATTTGTCAGAGCTCGGAAAGGAGGTTGCATATTTGGGCTTCACTCTTTACCAAGCCCAAGATGATCTTGAATATGTTAAGCTCGAGCGGGACCACCTACGAGAGAAGTGGAATTTGATAGAGATTACCACCCGAGCAATGTTATCCGAGCCACCCCAAGAGCCAGTCACCATCGCGCACCTTACCCTTAGGTCTTATACGGCTGTTATAAGGGGTTATGTAAAAATAAATTAGCAATATTAATATGTGAATTATTTTTGTATATAATAATGAATATACTTTAATTTTATTATTGTTACCTTGTAAATATTTTTTAAAGAACAAATAGTATTTTTAGTTAATATTCAAATAAGAAATCTATTTTGATGAATTAATGGATTTTTGAATTAAATAATATTTTAATAAAATATTATTATTATTATTATTAAATTAAGTTTTTATTAAATATAAATTATTTTATAATTTTAGTAATGCAATTTTAATTTTTATTAAGGTTTGAAATCCATTTTTGTCAAAACCCATGAATTTTTGATAAATGACAGTTTTTATTTTAAAAGAGAAAATTAATATATTTAGAAAATTATTTAGATAAAATAAATATTATTTTTGGAATCAGGATGTTGAAATTATCCTATGGTGAATTTTTCATAATTTTCTGAGACAGTCAAATTTTTGGGTAAAAATTAAATACCTTTTAAATATATAATGTGTTTTATGACATCATAATGACCCAATAGTTATGTAATAAAATAATATAAGACTTATGTTTGGCTAATATATTTACCATTAAAATAATGTGATTTTTTTTTGTTTGAATTATTTTACAAAGCATTAATGGACCCTTCAAGACTTATTAAACATCTTGTATTTTTAAATTGTTTTCCTTGAGAGTGTGACTCACCTCCACATAAGCAACCCCATTATTTTAAGAAGTTAGAACTTTGGACTTATAAAATATTGTTTTACACTTCCCTTTTCCAAAAACCATGGGCAAAAACCATGGTTTGGTTTGTGGTTTGTATTAGTTTAATGTGAGGGTCCCAAACCTAAATAATTGAGAATTCGCTCACCTTTCCTATATAAACCAACCCAAGATCCCACTTCCTCGTCACTAAAAGCCTTTGAAATTATTCAAACCTCTTCCCTCCCCTCTCTATAATCCTCTCAAGGTTCCCAAAGCTCCCAATAATCCTCTCTCAAGCCTCTCTCAAGCCTTTGGAATCATACTTCCAAGTAAGGGTTTTTCTTCCTTTCTCATTTTTGTCCAATTTTCTTAATGTTGTTATGCCATTTTAATTTCAATTGTAAATGTTAGGGTATGGTTTTTCTCCTCCCCCATACTACCCTCTTTATTTTTGAATGATGGGAGACCCCTTTATCTCTCATTAAATGCCTCCCATGTACAACCGTTACTATGCCGAAATTCCGAAAGGAATTTCTCTCTCCTCATTTACATTCAAGCAATTATTTTGTATCATGAGTATAATTTCCATTAAATTTGTTGGGACATCTATCTATATGACCCCATTACTATCCATGTCATGTAAATATTATGAGACACCCCTTTCTCTCTCATCAACCATTTTTATGAATTCTTACGTCACGCCGTTACACTGCTAAAACTGCACTGATTTTCCAAGCCAATGCCATTGTGTAGTAAATACCATGACCATTTCTCTATCAAGGGTATTCACCATTATGAACATTTACTTATTGATTTTAAGGTTTCATGTATTAATTCCACATTCCTTTATCATGGAATAAATGATGATGTTTTATGAATCCATGTTATATGATCCATGTGGCACACTTATGCATGAAATGAAAGGTTTAAGAAGGGTGTGCCCTTATAGCGCTCCAATGCATTGGGTAAAGTATAGTATCATGATAATTCATGTGAAATGGGTGTTTACTCATGATAATTCAAGTGCAATGAGGTTTTACTTTTGCTTCATGTGCAATGGGGATTTACTCAGGCTCCATGTGCAATGAGCCTTGGCTCATGATAATTCCATGTTAAGTTTTGTTGCCACATTTTCATGTTATGATTATCATGCTTTATCAGGACTTTATGTTTATGCTTCTCTTGTTCTCTATTTATATTCCTATTGTCTAACATGTATTGTATTCCTCATGTTATTCCATGATTATTCCCTTACTGGGCTTTATAGCTCACCCTTTTCTTATGCATGTCCTCAGGTTATCTCATGCAATGCTAAGTACGAGGGAATGTAGTGGTCATGTAAAGGAAGTTTTCAATAAAGATGTTGTTTTTTAATGTTTTAAGTTTTTATGTAATGATCCTAAGACCCAAATACACTATACCTCTCTATATTCTATGTTGTATCAAATGAAGTTTATGTAATAAATCTTGTTTAAGTATGTAATAAAGAGCAGGGTTGTCATAGTTGGTATCAGAGGATATGTTTAGTTATTTTTGGGATTAGGATTAGAAAAACCTAGTAAATACTTAGATAAAAGACTAAATATAATAAAAACATCCCTAAGTTTTGGTGAGTATTGAGTAAGTGGTTTATCAAGAAAAGACATCCATGTCTGGATCCAAGCAAGTAGAGGCAGCTCTGGCACATATGTATCCTAGGGGTACAACCCTAAAACACCGATTTGAGATAGACTCGAATAGGAACTGGTTCACGACAACGGGTCCTACTGCACTCTTGGTTACGACACTCCCAGGGGATATGCTTTGGTAAATTCACAAGTTAGTATGAACCATTATTAAGGGACATAAAAAATTCCCTAAGAATATATGTTAGAAAGTAGATCATGGATAATATAGACTGAAGCCAATAGATTCATATGTTAAGGAAATAAAATTTATTTATAAGTAATTAGTTTTGTCCTTGGATTACCTTTTATGTGTTACCCCTAACTTTCCTTTTATTCCAGTCAATGTTGGGTAATAGGAGGACTCAGGATAATAATCGATTTGAAGATCAATGTGATGATTGTACTAATGAGATGCCCAATCTGATGGGAGCGGGAATCACAAACTTTGTCATGCTTCTCTATCATCCAACTCAAGCTTTGAATAGAAACATGGGTCATGAGGAACGTTCAACCCCCCTAAGAAATAACAAGTCACTATCGAGAGCTTCATGAGACAAATGCCTCCTACTTTTAATGGATCATCTGATCCCTCAATCACTGAATAGTGGATCAACTCCATTGAAAATATCTTCTCCATCCTTCAATGTTCTAAACAAGAGAAGGTTCTCCTGGATGCTTATCGTATGGAGGGTGAAGCTGATCAATGGTGAATTTTTATGAAAAATACAAAACCTGAGGAGGAGATCGAGGCGTTGGAATGGAAGAATTTCTAGAATATGTTTTTCAATAAATATTTTCCATGCACCCTATGGCTTAAGATGGAAAGGGACTTCCTTGATTTCAAGAAAAAATACGACAAATCTGTTAGAGTGTACGAGGAAAACTTCACAAGGATTGCATGATACGCTTCCAACTTTGTCGTTACCCCCGAATGCAAGGATGACCAATTCTTTGGTGGGATGAAACCAAGCCTGTGGAAATCGTTGGCGATCCATGACTTCGACATCTATGAGAAAATTGTCCAATGTGCCCTCAAGGTCAAAATGGAGATAGGATAATCTCAAGGGTATTATGGGGTTAAGAAGCATAAGGTGGAATTCAATTATGGCGGTCTGATGGATAAATCCAACGGTGTTAAGAAGATCCAGCACCCCACTTGACAAAGGTGCGGAAAGAAGCACCCTAAAAATTGACTAAAGGGGATGAGGAAATACTTTAGGTGTGAAAGAGAAGGGAACCAGTCTGTTAAATACCGACAAGAAAAACACGCGGTTGCAACAGAAGAGAGGAATGCTCCGTTTGAACCTCAACGCGTTGTTCATTGCTACAACTGTAAAGAACTAGGGCATCTTTTAAACTAGTGTCCTAAGCCAAGGGTTTTTTGAGGCAACCAACAACCTCCAACGTAGAAAGGGTGAGATTTTTCCATCACTACTACCGAAGTGAACCCTGAAAACGAAGTGGTGATAGGTATTCTAGTTATTCATTCAAGAATAGCGAACTTACTTTTTGATTCAGGTTCTACGCATTCTTTTATATCTCGAAAGTTTAGTAGAACAATCCCAGCACCACCACAAATCATGGAAGTGAAGATGTCAGTGAGTACGAAAAATGGGGCAATCATTACATCCCATGAATATAACTCCTCCCCTATAGCATCCCGCCTCTTTATAACATAAACCTTCATTTCATTACACAAAACTAAGGATCTTTAAGGTTTAGTGTCTTGGAAACCAGGAACAAAAAACATGAAAACATAAAACATTCTTATTAAACACTTGAAAGGCTTCTCCTCATGTTCATCCTAGGTTCATTACTACATCTCATAACCTGGGGACATACATCAAAAGAAAGGGTGAGTAGAAGGCCCAGTAAGGGAAACAAGAGAAACATTTTACATGTGAACTTGAGATACTTCAATAAGGTCATGAAAAGAACTTTGAGGAATGAGAAAGAAATAATGAGGCATTTCATAATAAAAAATAACATTTTTCATAACTTGAATATGTGGCTACATCATTTAACATAGACAATCATGAACATAACACCAAGGTCCATCCCCAAGGTGTCATTTGAAAATTACCAAGGTTATTCACCAAGGTATCGTGAAAATTGTAATCTCTAGTGGTTACCTCATTACCCAATGCATTGGAGCGCTATCAGGGCGCACCCTTAAATTTGACTTTATTATCATGTGAGCCACATATATAATCATCAAAAATTTCATAAATAACCCATATATCATGAAATAAATGGGTTTCATTTCATAATCACAACATTTTAAAAACTGCTTTAAAAACACGATCTTTACGTCACTTTAAAACCCACAGAAAAGGAAGGTGGGTCTCATGTATGTAAATCACAGAATTTAAAATAGAACATTTTGGTATATATGTGAATACCCCTTTAGAAGAAAGATCTTTGAGTATTCACTTAATAATATAAAAGAACTTTAGAAAAAGAGAGATACATTTTGAGATGAAAATTCTGTAGCATAACGGCTATGTTACGAGGTTTTAGAAGACATTAAAAAGAGAGGGAAAATGGGTCAAACATTCATAAATGACACATAAAACAGTAGATGGACAGAATAAGAAGTATACATGATCATGGTAATGAAATGTCAAGGACATAACATTTGAAATGAAAAACATGGAAGGAAGACAAAAATTAGATTTCTCTTATGAAAGTTCGGCAGCCTAACGACGTTACTTAAACTTCAACAAAAATGATTTGAAAAGATCAAATAGGGTCTCTCATCATGTGAAAATAAGAGTTCAGTATGATAGATATAGATATAATTCCCCAACATAATTAAGAAGGAACTTGAAAGACTTGACATGAAAGTAGAAATTTGAAAAGAATGAGAAGGGTGAAAAATCCCCTAAAAAATTCGGCAGCGTAACGACACCACTTAAAACTTCAAAATACTGAATTGAAGAGATCAAATGGGGTCTCTCATCATATGATAATAACAGATCAGTATGATAAATTTAGAGATCATACCCCAACATGATAAAAAGGAACTTGAAATACATTACATGAAAATAGATCTTGAAAAATGAGAAGGGAGAAAGAATCCGTTACAAAAATTTCGGCAGCCTAACGGCGCCACTTAAAACTTCATAAAACGAAATAATGAGAGTAAGAGGGGATCTCTCATTATATGAACATAAAAAGGGCAGTAAGAGAAGTATAAAAGAACATCCTCCAACATAAGAACATGGAGCATAAAAGGAATGACATAAAAGAGATCACTTGAAAAGAAAGAGAGGGGTCAGATCCCTTACCTTAAAACATAACTCTTAAAACTCAAAGGTTGGGACCTTGAGAGCTTGGGGGCACCTTGGGAGGACTCTTTGGGAGGTAATGAGACCAGAACGTAGTTGGGGAAGAGTGGGGAGTCGGATGGATGAGAGGAGGGCTTGGTATTTATAGGGAAAGTGAGGGGACAAGGCATTAATGGCCAAGGGACACCTCACATGTGCTTTTCTCAAACCCATGTGCTCTCCCTTGGCATTTACCATGGAGTTAGGCCACATGGGGCCCCCAAAACAATAATTCATCTCCCTTGGACGTCCAACCCTTAAAATATCTTATGTCATCATCATGACACAATTATGATGTCATTAAACATACCGAAACCCTAAAACTGCATTTTTACTATTCACTGAAAAATTCATCTTTCTCAGAAAAATCCCAAAATTTCACCTTAACTAAATATCAATGATCTAATTACATTTATGAAATCCATTTTATAAAAATAATTTTCTAAATATTTTTAATTTAATTTTTAAATAAATTCACTATTCACCAAAAATTCATTTTTTCAGAAAAAAACCCCAAAAATTACCATAACATAATATCGGTGCTCTGAGTTCAAAAATGAAATCCATTTTATAAAAATAATTTTCTAAATATTTTTAATTAGATTTTTAATTAAAAAACACTATTCACCCGAAAAAACTAATACTTGAATAATAATTTATGAAACCGTTATTTAACCATTTTATTGAATCACATTACTTAATCAAGGTGCATAGATTATTTTAAAACTTTCTTTAAGTGAAATTACTAATCCATTTGGTCACATTACTAATCCTAAGCGTAAAATCACTATTCACAATTTACTATTCATCAAAAATAAAGTTGATCTTATTAGACTCTAAATTTCGCACTAGACATAATTGTAGAAGACCATATTTTAAAAATCATTACACATTTTAAATTATTTAAGGTTTACATAAACATTTTTTTTAAAACATCCTTTTGAAAATTCATAAAAAATATGCATACTATTTTTATCCGGTCATTTAAAAATTCATAAACTTCATCATAAGAAGAAATCCCAATTTTTATTTAAAACAAGGATTACACAAGGTAGTTATGGTCTCGTTACATAGCCCCTTATAATACCAGCATAGGAACTAAGAGTAAGGTGTGCTAGGGTGATAGAATCTTGGGGCGGCTCGGTCAACATTGCCAGAGTAGTAATTTCTATCAGTTTGAACTTATCGCAAAGGCGATTCTGTTCTAGCTTCACATGATGAAGTTCAGCTTGGGTTTGGTCCAGAGAAAAGCCCAATGGTGCTACCTCCTTCCCAAGCTCTGTTATATGGGCTTCGATCGGTCCCAGACTACTAGGTGAGGCCATCAAATCTTCTTTCTATAATAGTTAACCAAGATTACTTATATTTAGAGACAATAATCAAAACATTTTGTTCACAACGGTCATATTGACCGATGGTCATATAACAGCCAAAACCCACTGGTCTCATTTTAATTATAATCGTGTTTATCAAATAAAACATTTTTGTTGAGTATAAAAATAAAATAAAATAACACATGAAATTAGGAAACAAGATTTATTCAAAATTTCGGGCCGTTACATCCCCTATCATAATCTGTGGATTAAACTTCCCGGTGAACCTCATCATACTCCATCTGGTGAAATTTGATGAAATTCTTATCATGGATTGGATTTCCTTATATAGAGACAACATAAATTGCCGTGAGAGGGAAATCACTCTCCATATGGAGAATCGACCCCAGATTCTTTATAATTGAAAGGAGGAAGATGAATATTCTTTAGCTATATCATCTCAAGCATGGATATTACTTCCATATGAGCACATGTATCTACCTCAGATGATTGAGTATAAGGAGGCAACCATCCTAGAAGACATGCCTATTGTGAGGTAATTCATTTAAGTGTTTCCTAAGGAATTGCCTGGTCTTCCACCGAGAAGATATGTTGAATTCTCAATTGATATTATACCTGGGGAGGTTCCAATATCCAATACTCCATATAGAATGGCTGTTGTGGAGCTTGATGAGCTGAAGAAACAACTACTGGAGAATCTCGATAAAGGGCTTATATACCCAAGTGCTTCACCATGGGGTGCACCAGTCCTCTTTGTCAATAAGAAGGATAGATCAATACACCTTTGCATAGATTATCATGAGCTCAACAAAATCATGATAAATAACAAGTATCCTCTCCCATGAATTGATGAATTGTTCGATCACCTGCGTGGAGCACAATACTTCTCCAAGGTGGATTTGCGGTCGGGATATTATCAAGTAAGGGTGAAGAAGGAAGATATCCCCAAGACTGCTTTTCGTACAAGATATGGACACTATGAATTCATAGTAATGCCTTTAGGACTCACCAATGCTCCATCAATCTTCATGTACATGATGAATAGAGTCTTTAGAGATTACCTCGACAAATTTGTGGTAGTATTTATAGATGATATTATGATATACTCCCAAACCAAGGAGGATCATGAGGAGCATCTAAGAACTGTACTAGAGACCTTGCAGAAGGAGAATCTCTATGCAAAGTACAACAAGTGTGAGTTCTGGTTGAAGGAGGTCTCATTCTTGGTCCATATCATCACAAGCAATGGGATATCAGTGGATCCCTCCAAAATAGATGCAATTGAGGGATGGACGAGGCCAACATCAGTAATGGATATCCGTAGCTTCTTGGGGTTAGCTGGATATTATCAACGATTTGTGAGAAATTTCTCATGATTTTCCTATCCTCTTACCAAGCTAACTCGGAAGGGAGTAAAGTTTTCTTGGAGTCATGAATGCGAAGAAAGCTTTAATAAGTTGAAAAGGAGGCTTATCACTGCGCCCGTACTCACTTTACCCACAAGTGGATAAATTTTTGTGGTATTTAGTGATGCTTCGAAGAAGGGCCTGGGATGTGAGTTGATGAAAAATGACAAAGACATTGCCTATGCTTCAAGGAAATTGAAATTTCATGAATAGAACTATCCAAAAAATGACCTTGAGTTGGCTATAGTGACCTTCACTTTGAAAATTTAGTGGCATTATCTATTTGGGGAGAAGTTTGAAATATATACGGACCACAAAAGCCTCAAGTATATATTCACACAAAAAGAGTTGAACATGCACCAACGAAGATGGTTAGAGCTGATCAAATACTATGACTGCTCAATCCATTACCACCCTGGGAAAGGAAACAAGGTGGCGAATGCCCTAAGTAGAAAGGACCCAGCAATTCTATCATTGATGAGAATTGAAAAGGATCCAATATTCTTAGATTTTATGAAGATAGACATGGGAATCATAAATAAGGGAACATCATCGATCCTTTCACAAATTATTGCTCAACCATCACTTTTAGAAAGGTTAAAATATACTCAAAAAGATTATGTGGGAATTTAGGAAAAATTAGAAGCTATCGGAAAAGGGAAATCCTCGGAGTTTAATGTTAATGAAGAAGGAATTGTGAGATTTGGAAAAAATACTATATGTTCCATAAAGTCTGGAGCTGAAGAAGGAACTTTTAGATGATGCACATAGTTAAAATTTCTCTATTCACCCAGGAAACACAAAGATGTATTGAGATATTCAAGAGCATTATTGGTGGGATAATATGAAGAAGGATATCACTGAATATACATCAAAGTTCTTGGTATGTCAACAAGTGAAGGTAGAGAGGAAGAAGTCTAAATAGATGATACAACTATTTCCCATACAAAAATGGAAATGGGAGAACATCACCATGGACTTTGTCACTGTAATTTTGAAGACCTCCAAAGGCAACAATACAATCTGGGTTATTTTGGATTGTCTTACAAAGGCTGCACACTTCATTGCTATTTTGGAGGATTTCTCATTGGATCAACTTGAACAGATATATATCGGGGAAGTGGTAAGGATGCATGGAGTACCACTATCTATTGTGTCCGATCGAGATACAAGATTCACCTCCAAGTTTTGGAAGAGTCTTCAACATGATCTGAATACTGAATTAAACTTTAGTATGGCCTATCATCCTTAAACTAATGGACAATCCAACCAGACTATCCAAACACTTGAGGACATGTTGAGAGCATGCTCAATGGACTTTAAAGGAGGATGGGATCAATATCTTCCTCTGGTTGAGTTCTATTATAATAACAGTTTCCACTCGAGTATCCAAATGGCACCATATGAATCCCTTTATGGGAAAAGGTGCAGAACACCGACATGTTGGGATGAGGTTGGTGACCAGAAACAGATTGGACCAAAAATAGTCGAAGAAATGGTGTAGAAGGTGAAAACCATTCATCAGCATATCAAGGCATCCCAGAGTCAACAAAAGAGTTATGTAGATAACCGTCAAAGAGACCTTGAATTTAAAGTTAGATACATGGTATTTCTACACATATCTCCATAGAATAAGGTCATGAGGTTTGGAAAGAAAGGGAAGTTAAGTCCAAGGTACATCGGTCCCTTTGAGATTCTTGATCGTGTTGGGGTTGTGGCCTATCGACTAGCACTTACACCTACCATGGACAAGATAAATGATGTCTTTCATGTATCCCTCCTACGGAAGTACATAACAGACCCTTCACATGTACCCTCATCAGAGGTGGTACAGTTAGAGGATGATATTTCTCATGAGGAGCAACCAGTGAAGATCTTATATCATAGAGAAAAAGTTCTATGAAATAAGACAATTACCCTCGTCAAGGTGTTGTGGCGAAACCACAAGTTTGAATAATCAATGTGAAAATGATGAAAGAAAAGTTACCCACATCTGTTTTAGTGTGGGAAAAGGAAATTTCTAGGGAAAAATTTCTTAAGGGGGAAGATTGTAATGACCCAAACTTTCATTAATGGAAATCCCCCTTGATCTAATTAAATGTATCTTTATGTAAAATGTTTATATAAAATGTCAAATTATTTGGTTTTATTTTAATAATTGTGACATTACTAATATAGCCGTTGAACAGTGATCATATGATTAGTATAAATATAGGTCTTTAACAAATCCAATTTACTCAGACAAAGGAAGCGATGACCTCATCCAGTAGACGTTCCCCATACAAAGCCCATTTGTTAGAGCTCGGAAAGGAGGTTGCATCTTTGGGATTCCCTCTTGACCAAGCCCAAGACGAGCTTGAATATGTTAAGATCGAGCAGGACCGCCTATGAGAGAAGTGGAAGTTGATAGAGATTACCACCCGAGCAATGTTATCCGAGCCACCCCAAGAGTCTGTCACCATCGCGCACCTTACCCTTAGGTCTTATGTTGCTGTTATAAGGGGTTATATAACAATAAATTAGCACTATTAATATGTGTGTTATTTTTTTATATAATAATGAATATACTTTCATTTTATTATTGTTACCTTGTAAATATTTTTTAAAGCACAAATAGTATTTTTAGTTAATATTCGACTAAGAAATCTATTTTGATGAATTAATGGATTTTTGAATTAAATAATATTTTAATAAAATATTATTATTATTATAATTATTAAATTAATTTTTTATTAAATATAAATGATCGTATAATTTTAAGAATGCAATTGTAATTTTTATTAAGGTTTGAAAGCCATTTTTGTCAAAACCCATGAATTTTCAATAAATGTCAGTTTTTATTTTAAAAGTGAAAATTAACATATTAAGAAAATTATTTAGATAAAATAAATATTATTTTTGGAATCAGGATGTCGAAATTATCCAATAGTGAAATTTTCATAATTTTCTGAGAAAGTCAAATTTTTGGGTAAAAATTAAATACCTTTTAAATATATAATGTGTTTTATGATGACATAATGAACCAATAGTGATTTAATAAAATACTATAAGCCTTATTTTCGGCCAATATATGTTTTTCCATTAAAATAATGTGATTTTGGGTTTGTTTGACTTATTTTACAAAGCATTAATGGACCCTTCAAGACTTATTATACCTCTTGTCTTTTTAAATTATTTTCCTTGGGAGTGTGACTCACCTCCACATAAGAAACCCCATTATTTTAAGAATTTCAGACTTTGGACTTATAAAATATTTTTTTTATAATTTCCTTTGACAAAAACCATGGTATGGTTTGTGGTTTGGATCAGTTTAATGTGAGGGTCCCAAACCTAAATAATAAAGAATTCCCTCACCTTTTCTATATAAACCCACCCAATCTCCCACTTCCTCCTCACTAAAAGCCTTTGGAGTTCGTCCAACCTCTTCCCTCCTATCTCTATAATCCTCCCAAGGTGCCCCAAGCTCCCAAGAATCCTCTCTCAAGCCTCTCTCAAGCCTTTGGAATCATACTTTCAAGTAAGGGTTTTTCTTCCTTTCTCATTTTTTTCTAATTTTCTTAATGCTGTTATGCCCTTTTAATTTTAATTATAAATGTTGGGGTATGGTTTCAAACCTCCCCCATACTTCCCTATTTATGTTTGTATGATGGGATACCTCTTTCTCTCTCATTAAATTCCTCCTATGTACACCCATTACTATGCTGAAATTCCGAAAGGGATTTCTCTCTCCTCATTTACATTCAAGAAATTATTTTGTATCATGAGTATAATTTCCATTACATTTGTTGGGACATGTATCTAAATGACCCCATTACTGTCTATGTCATGTAAATATGACTATACACCCCTTTCTCTCTTATCAACCATTTTTATGAATACTTACGTCATGCCGTTACGCTGCTAAAATTGCACCAATTTTCCAAGCCAATGCCATTGTGTAGTGAATACCATGCTCATTTCTCTATCAAGGGTATTAACCTTTATGAACATTTACTTATTGATTATAAAGTTTCATGTATGAATTACACATTCCTTTATCATGGAATAAATGATGATGTTTTATGAATCCATGTTATATGATCCATGTGGCACACTTCTGCATGAAATGAAAGGTTTAAGAAGGGTGCACCTTTATAGCGCTCCAATGCATTGGGTAAAGTATAGTATCATGATACGTCATGTGCAATGGGTGTTTACTCATTCTAATTCAAGTGCAATGAGGTTTTACTCATGATTCATGTGCAATGAGGATTTACTCATGCTCCATGTGCAATGAGCCTTAGATCATGATAATACCATGTTAAGTGTCGTTGCCACATTTCCATGTTATGATTATCATGCTTTATCATGCCTTTATGTTTATGCTTCTCTTGTGATCTATTGATATTCCTATTGTCTAACATGTATTGTATTCCTCATGTTATTCCATGATTATTCCCTTACTGGGCTTTATAGCTCACTCTTTTCTTATGCATGTCCTCAGGTTATCCCATGCAATGCTAAGTATGAGAGAATGTAGTGGTCATGTAAAGGAAGTTTTCAATAAAGATGTTGTTTTTTCACGTTTTCAGTTGTTATGTAATGATTCTAAGCCCCAAAGACACTATAACTATCGGTATTATATATTATATCAAATGAATTTTATGTAATAAATCTTGTTTAAGTATGTAATAAAGAGCATGGTTGTCATATAATGTGTCTTCCCAGAAGTAACTGTCCAAGTCTAACCATGCCTTATCACTATGCCGCATAGTCGAGGGGCTACAAAATAGAAGTATAGTACCTACACCCTAGTACGTCAGGGGGTTTCACTCTTTATCCATCAAGGACACCACTGACCAGCTATGCTGGAGGGTCAAATCAGTATCTGTCAAGGATGCCACTACCCAACTATACTGGAGGTTCAACTTGGAATTCATCAAGGATACCACTACCTAACTATACTGAAGGGTCAACTCTGTATTTTTTGAGGATGCCATTTCCCAGCTATACTTGAAGGTAAACTCAATATCTATCGAGGATTCAACCATCAAGGATTCCACTGCCCAGCTACGCTGAAGGTCCAACTCAGTATCCATCGAGGATGCCACTTCCCAACTATGATGGAGGGTAAACTCGACATCCCTTGAGGATGCCACTTCCCAACTATGTTTTAGGGTCAACTCGATATATGTTTAGGACACCACTGCACAACTATGATGGAGGGTAAAATCAGTATCGATCAAGGACATCACTACCTAGCTATGATGAAGGTTCAACTCGGTAAGGTCATCGAGGAATTCCACTACCCATCCCTACTAGAGGGTACCACTCAAAAAGGTCCTGGTGATCCTATGTGATTTCTACCATCATCGAGTGTTTCCTTATCAAGAACCATTCCTAGAGTATTTCACATCATAACTCTAAAGCTGCAACAGAGGGTAACGTCGCATTTTATGTGAAAAAACACTCAGGATAGGCTACTCGCAGGTCAAAATCTAAGTTCAAACAAAGGATATACAGATGGTTAAAGTTTAATAAAAAAGTAACTAGGGGTACACGACATGTAAGGGACCCACATGATGTGTGGTCCCACTTTGCTATAGGGCAGTGTCCTTTCCATCACATGGATCATTGACCATGTAGTACTACACTATATGTAAGGGTACTACACGACATGTATCAACCAAAATCTTGATGAACACACAAGGATCATCGTCATTCTGAAAGGGAAAAATGTAATTTAACTAACATGCCTTAAAAAATAGCCTCATATGGCCAAACTAATCACACTTTTGTGATTCTCATGGAAAAATTCTTGGGATAGGCTATTCAATTTCCCAAATCAGACACCTGGTGAAAAAGTCACATTTCACCATATAATGCATGATCATTGCTTCATGGGAACAAGTCACAAACCCAAATTAAATACTCGATTTTGGTCTTGAAACATCTGACTCAATATCAGGGTCTCAATGCTGCTAAAGGTTCATCAAACTAACACTGTATGAAGAAGATACTTCAGATAAAAGATTCCACAATAATAACAATTCTATTATTATTGGGATATTCATTGACTCGAGGCATGAGTCTAAAAAATATATCCAACATCAATCTTAAAATGGATGTCTCAATTCCAGATTCATACTGTCACTGACGGTTCGTCAATCCTAAGTCTCATGAAGATGTTTTGGTTGGATGATGGTTTTAACAACCAAAATAAATAATAATATTATTTTATAATTATTTTATTTATTTATATTCATTTAAACCTACACTCTCCATGCACCTATCCATGCTAAACATGCACTTACCATTCTCCTTAGGTGCCTCAATGACTATCCCATCAAGTATTCAATTTATTTATTTAAATAAATTATTATCAATTCCTATATATTTTCATCCATGGAAAACACATCCCCCCCTTGGCTGTACATATCTTCATCATTTAAAAAAATATTTTTCTTTTATTTCACATTTATAAATATCAAAATTATCATGTGATAATAAACACCCTCATTTATGATTCTAATTTAATTCCATTAAATTAGTTTCCCATGGTTCTCCTCATATTAAATTAAAACCATTTATTTTAATTAACCACACACTTTTTTAAAGTTATTATTATTATTAAAAATAATAATAACACCCACTATGTAGACCATGTTTGACCAACTCATTAGAGTTACAAGTCTGGACATCATCACGTTCATGTCAATCAGGCCCCACCACGAGACTTTTCACATGACCTCCGCTCATAACTGATTCCGTCACACTACACACATCATTGCCATGTGCCAACCAGGAAAACAAGGATCACTAATCTGATCCCTAACCACCTCTGATAACATACCTACACCCATAGTATTGAATAAATCTATTCACAAAATACCATCCTACTGGTTTATCAATCCATCCCAAAACTATCGATTCACATGTCGTTTGTGCCACCGTAATGAATCTAGGGGTTTGATCACACTTGAACCCACCCGATAAATATTGAATCATGACCCCAGGGTCCAGCGATGAATAGCATGAAGAAAAGTGGGGGAAATCACCAATAACAAAGGTGATAAGAATCATTGTCCAAGAATTCTTGGCCTATGATTTCATAGTGGGAAAACCAAGGTGAGAAACATGACATGGACAAGAAATAAATTGAAAAAATAATTTATTTAGATATACGAGCTCATGAAAAGGTTCATTTAAATATATATCAAGGAAAAAAATTTGATCATTCTCAATATTTTAATCAAAATGGGAGTAGACCATAATTGAAGAGTATTACCTCAATTATGGATCGATCGTTGGTGAAGAACGCATCTGTTAGCGATGAAAATGATCTGCTGCATCCGCCGCCTGTTGATTCACCTCTATCAGATCACTGGTCATTGTTTACTATCAATCCACCAATGAAGGAAACTATCCTCCTTCTCTTAAGTCCAACAAGGGTTATTCGGAATAAGATGGTATTTATAGAGGATTTAATTATCTCATTTAATAAAAAAAAATATTATTTATTTATTTTAATTAAACGCACCCACCAATAGCTGCCTCATCCGAACATCCTGCACCGACCAACTTTATCTCACACCTAGGGTAAAAACTACATTTCAAACTCAATGGTGGTCTTATATTTCCATATGAGTCTCCATATATGAGTTATTTGGGTTTTAGTTATTAAATAAATTAATTTAAATTAATTAATTTATCCAACTCATTCACCAATTTCTATCTCATCCAAACAAACCATGCTGAGAAACTTTAGGTCACACCTAGGATAAAATCCACGTTCTGGATTCCATCATGGTCTCATATTTCTAATATGAGACTCTATTTATGATATGTTCTAATTTTTCATGAAAACTGTGTGTGCACAATAAAAATATATTTAATATTTTTATAAAATTAATTGCTGGCTCACCAGGCCTTTGAATCATGCACCATCTCATCACCTGGCTCCAAAAATATTCCTAGGAATATTTCAAAGTCTTACAGGGAAAAACAAGATATATAAAAAAATATATATTAAAAACATGATATATAATATTTACTTTAAATAATAAAAAAAAATAAAATCAATGTGTTAGGAAGGATTAGATAGTTTCTATGAACTTTCCAAACTTTAAAATTTTTCAATTAAATAGCTAAAACTCTTGAAAATTCTTCTATTATACTTTGAACACGTGCTATTTTTTGATATAGCAAAGAAGATGAACACTTTTCAACTAAGAACACTTTTAGCTTATCAAGATCCAAATTAGTAACAAATTATCTTCTAAGTAAATCCATTCGACTTAGAATATCTAATTTAAATGCTTCAAAGTATTCTTTTGAAATCAAACTTTCTTTTAAATTATAATATTCCCTTTGTAGTTCTTCATATGAATTTCTAGACATAATAAAATCATCTTGTAACTTCACTTTTTCTTCATTCAATGTTTTGAATTTGAATAGAAGCTTTTAATAAGACATTTGAGATGAAGAGACTTCTAGTTCTTCATAACTATGAACCTCCTTATTTATTTCAAAATATTTTCCAGACAACTATTTAACATATGAAAATGACTGTTATTTTAAAAAATCAGAAAAATTACCACTTGCTATTTTATAAGAAAGTATTTCTTCTTAACTTGAAGTTTTTGATCACTTCATCTTTCTATGACTGGTTTTGAGAAGTCTTTGAACAATATTTTTCAAAGAAGATAGAAATAAAAAGATTTTAAGAAGAAGATTCTATGGTTTTAAAGATAAAATGATAAATTTTGTTCTGACACATTACATATGATGCTTAACATTCTCGAGTTAACAAATACAGAATAATAATTACACATTTTAATTTTTGAAAAGATGTTTTTATAAAATAAATAAACAAAACATTATTTAATTGAATAAATAAGACTTTAAATAAAGAATGTAGTTTTATGAACTTATTTGAATATTTTAACAACTCGATTAAAATATTAAGAAAAATTATCTCTCCCTACTTAAAATTGTTAATATAAAAACATATATGTGAAATATTAATAAAATAATTCCAGGATTATATATTCTAGATTTAATGATTTTTTTGTGATTAAGAACCACTTCAGAGTTGATCACTCCTTTGTTAAGATAAATATTTCCATATACTAAATAGAAAACCACTTCAAAATTTAACAATATAACTCAATTGTGTATTCCTTTAAAACATAAAATACATGTTCCTTTTGGTACCCATATGATTTTAGGCCCAACAAAGTTAGAAATTAAATTTTTAGTTAACAAAACTTTTTTATTTTGAGTAGATATTTTACTATTCTGGTTAAACAGTCATTTTGAACAATACAAATTTTTAAAACAAAAAATTTGAGGTTTTTTTAAAGAAACAATAATTTTCTTATTTTCCATTAATTCCAAAATAAAAACATTTAACAGTTGACATGCGTTTTCTATTTAAATCAGAAACAAAATAATTACTATATAATTTCAGTCTTTCCTCATTACTTTATATTCAAAGTTTTCCTTTCTAAATTTTATTTTTACTAAGGATTTGATTGAAATAATTTTCTTATTTTATTAGAATACTAGAAGATTGTTTTAATGTATCAAATTAAACCAATAATTATTTAATATTAGTTTCATGAAAATCACAAGAATTTTTAGAAGAATTATATTTTAACTATGTAATATGTTTTGACAAACTTTCTTTATCTAATAACACAACTTCATAATATTTTCTAATTTTTCTATGATATTTCTTTAAGGATTCATATTTATCTCGTAGCATAAAGAAATACCTATTTAATTCATTATAATAAAGTTTTTCACTATTAAAGTTTTGAGAGTAAGAATATTATACCTTATTAGTATGATGCATAAGACATACCATTTGTTTTTTATGCTCAGTCTCAGAATATATAAAAGATTTATCATGAGAAAAAGAAGAATCAATCCAAGTAGACTTCATACTTTTATTTCCTTTTCTATTATAATTGGATTTCCTTTGAGCTTTAAGTAAAGTATAGTTAACTTTTGTATGACCTTTTTCTTTTCATTCACAACATCTATTTTCTTCAGTCCCTTTCTATTTCTTGTTGTATAGTTTTTCAAAAATATTTAACAATATTTGATAAATATTTATCTAAATATGGATGAATTTAATCAAATGATTCATCCATAGCAGATTTGAGAGAACATTCTTCATGTTTGATATGATTTTCAGCTTTATCCTTCATATCATATTCATACATCATTAAAGTTCCAATCAATTATTTCATAGATAAATTTTTTACTAGTGTAGATTGACGTATAACTATAGATATTCCATTCCAACTAGAGGGTATTACTCTGAGTACTTTTAAACCTTGATCAAATTATAAACTTGGATCTCCCAAGGCAGTAACATTATTGAAATTTTTTGTCAACATCTCATTCATTTGAGTGATAGTTTCATCTTTATGAATTCTGAAAGTATCAAACTTTAATTTTATAGTAGTGTAACTTAATTTTATAAATTTTTTAGTTCCTTTATTTGAAAAACAAATCTTCTACCACTTATCATATATAGTATCACATTTAAAAACTTTATTAAACTCATCAGTTCCTAAAACACATACAACAACATTCATTGATTTTGAATTGAGATCATATTCTTTTTCTCAATTATTATATCAATTTTCCAAATCTTCCTTATCAATCTCATAAGGCTTGAAAACCTTTAAATAAAATCTTATCCCAAGATTTTTAAAATAAATAATCATAACAGCTTTCCAACATCCATAATTATCACTATTAAAATAAGGTGCACAAATCATTGACATAAATTCTTCAAGATCAGTAATTTTGAGATTTTTCTTCATCTGAATCTTTAAATCAGCTTATTAGAGATCTTGATATAGCATAAGAGAAAAAGAAAACTTTTTATGCTCAATAAAGCACTTATTCTTCTTATATCACTTATAGGAATCAGGTATAATGATAAAGTCCAACCCTTTGATACTTTGATACCACTTCTTGTTTATCATAATAGAAATAAAAATATTTAAGGATTTTAAATAATAGAATATATCAGTAGATCCCAAATCTTTGATACCACTTGATATGTTGGAATGGATATGATGAAGATAAATACACAAGAGGGGGGTGAATTGTGTTTTTCAAAAACTTTGACAGATTCATAATACCGCTCTTGTTATGAAATAAACCTTTCATTCTCTCTTAAAGATGAGTGATCAATGGAAATAAATAAGGAAAAAAACATAACAATGTATAGTGGTTCAGGAAAAAATGATCCCTTAGTCTACTAAACCAACTATCTACTCTACGAGATTGGTGATTTTCACCAGTAGTTACTCTTATCTAGAGACCTATTAACAACTAAGTTCAGGCAGTTGACACCTTGCAAGGCTTTTATAGAGCATCCTGGTTCTTTTACTAGGAACTGAAAATCCACATCTAAGTACAAGAATCTGAAACTTCATAAAAACCACAACACATTTTGAGCATTTGAAACTCCAATAAATCAATAGATATTGATTTTATTGATAATTTATTTTTTCTTTATAGTTACATTAGTAACTAACAGATGTATTCAGATCTTCAATAATGCATAATAAAAAATAGATCCTCAATGTTGCACATGATTTATTCAAACAAAAATTGATAAAAAACCAAAAAAATGTGTAAACATGTATGTATACAAAGTGTATCTATGAAAAATGATTCTTTGATATTGAAAAAGAAGATGTAATAATAAGAAACAAAAACAATAACAATAATGAGTCAATCAGATAGATCAAAAGATGTATGTATCCAAAGTTTAGCTTTGAAGTAACTGAAAAACTTATTGTTTTTAAACATAGATCTTCTTTTTCTATGTATATATCCATTATGTATCTCATCTCCCTTTTTTACAATGATTATTGTCACAATATTTATACCATAGTTCGAACAACTCCAGGTCAAACCAAATCTAGAAATATTGCATAATAAATAATGAATATTTGAATTTAAAATCATTCAAGAGAGTCGTAACTTCCCAAAATAATAGAAATTATTTGTTCTATTGAATACAAGACTTTGAATTGATCATAAAATATCTTTGAATATATATTTACTTCTGATGAAATTGTTGTAAAATTTACGGATTTTATCTTAAATTTAAAACTATGTCATTGAAAAGTCAAAAATAAGGTTTCTTTATGTAACAACAAAATCTAAATATAGGGTTGACAATGTATGGTTTTTTTTACAAATGTAGGTTGATAAAAAACACTTTCCTTTTCTTAAAAATATGGTTTCTTCCAAACATAGAGTATATGATCCATACACTTTCTTATAAATGTAGGTTTTTCCAACCTTACGTTATGCTTACAAATGTAGGATATGAACAACATTTCCAGAATACTCAAAAACACATCCAAAATACTTTATCAAATATTTTATATGGGTCAATTACTTGAATATATTTACAAAATAAATATTCCAATGAATATTATCTTACTAACATTCACATAAAAGAAAAATCATTATTAACATAAAATTGGGTGTTTTTGAGCATCAAAACCAATAATAAATTAATGAAATTGTTGAATAAACACATTCTCAACAATCTCACCCTTTTTTATGATCACAAAACCCATAAAAAAATTCATAAAATTAAAAATTAATTTTTTTATAATAATAAACTTCTATAACCATAAAAACACATTCCCCCATTTAATATTTATTTAAAATTTATCACAATTTTTTCAATAAATTTCTCCACAAATATCCATATATAAAAATTTAACCCCTTTTTGTGACATTAAAAATAAAATATGAGAGTAAAATTTAGTGAAATAAACTACACCTATATTCATGATTCAAAAAAAATATGTAATTAAGGAGCATATAAAATATATTTCAATGAATAAAATGGGTATGAAATGAACATATTAAACCCACTTTGATACCTCTTGAAAAAATGAATACTTGCTAATAACTCCCCCTAATTCATAGAATATAGGATATTAAAGGAATTAAAATATTAAAAATATTTCTAATTTTTTCACATGTCATATTTGAACAAAAATATTCATTACTTATACTAATTTACCACATGCAATGAAATAATACAATATTAAGTACATGCTTACATATGATAAACCATAAAAGTGTAATACTTTAAAAAGAAATTATGAAACAACTTATAGCACATATTTTTACCAAAAATATATATTAAAAACGTGATATATAACATATAATTTAAATAATATACAAAAAATAAAATTGGGGTGTTAGGAAGGATTATACGGTTCATACGAACTTTCTAAACTTCAAATTTTTTTCACTTAAAATAGATAAAATACTTGATAGTTATTCTATTTTTATTTGAACATATGATGTTTCTTGATATAGAGAAGAAGATGAACACTGTTCAACCAAGAGCACTTTCATATTATCAAGATTCAACTTAGTAATAACTTCTCTTCTAAGTAACTCCATATGAATTAGCATTTCTACTTTAAATTCTTCAAAGTATTCTTTTGAAATCAAAATTTATTTTACGTTCTGATATTTCATTTGTAGTTCTTTATAAGACTTTCTAGACATACTCAGATCAGCTTATAACTTCACTTTTTCTTTATTCAAGGTGTCAAATTTGAAGAGAATATTTTCACAAGTCATTTGAGATAAAGAGACTTCCAGTTCTTCATAACCACGAGCTTCCTCATTTTTTCAGAAGATTTTCCAAATGAATATTAAACACAAAAAACTGACTATTCTTTTAAAAAATAATAAGAATTACCTTTTTTTTATTTTGTGATAAATTTTTTTTACAAACTTGAAGTTCTTGATTGCTTAATCTTTCTATGATTGGTTTTCAAAAGTATTTGAACAAAATTTTTCATAGAAGATAGAAATAAAAATATTTTAAGAAGAAGATTATAGGGTTTTAAATAGAAAATGATACGTTTTGTTCTGACACATTCCAAATGATTCTCAACATTCTCAAATTGAAACATTTAGAATAATCATTACAAATTTTAATTTTTGAAAAGTCATTTTTACAAAAGAAATCCAAAACAAAAATTATGTAATCTAATAAATAAGAATTTAAATAAATAATGTAGTTTTATGAACTTATGTGAATTTTTTAAAAACTTAATTAAAAAAGTAAGAACAATTCTCTATCCCTATTTAAAGTAGTTAATATAAAAAATGTATATATGGAATAGTAATTAAATACTTCATGGATTATAGATTCCATATTTAAGTATTTTTCTTTTGATAATGAACAACTTCAATGTTGATCACTCCTTTGTTAAGATAGTGATTTTAATATACTAAAAATACAACCACTTTATGATTTAACGATGTATCTAAATGGTGTATTCTTGAAAAACATAAAATACAATTTGCTTTTGGTAACCACATGATTTTGGGTCTAATAGTGTTAGAAATTAAATTTTTAAGTAACCTTTTTTTTATTTTGAGTAGAGACTTTATTATTTATGTTAAACAATTATTTTGAACAATAAAAATTTTTAACATAAAAAATTTGAGGTTTTCTAAAGAAACAGTCATTTGGATAATGTCCATTAATACCACAATAAACAAATTTAATAGTTGAAATTCTTTTTTCTCTTTAAACTAGGAAAAAATAATTCCTATATAATTTTTGTCTTTCACCAGTACTTCATATTCTAATTTTTCCTTTATGAATTTTATTTTTACAAAATATTTGATTTAAATAATTTTCTCATTTTATTAGAATACTATAAAATTATTTTAAAGTAAAAAATTCAACCAATAATTCTTTAATCTTAGTTTTATATAGATCATATGAATTTTTAGAAGAATTACATTTTAAATCTGTAATATGTTTTAACAAAATTTCTTTATCTAATAACACAACATCATAAGATTTTATAATTTTTCTATAATATTTATTTAAGGATTCATATTTATCTTGTATTATAAAGAAATACATATTTAATTCATCATAAGAAAGTTTTTCACAATTATAGTTTTGATAGTAAGAATATTATACCTCGCCAGTATGAGCCATAAGTCATACCATTTGTTTTTTATGCTCAATCTCAGAATATATAGAGGATTCATCATGTGAACCAGAAGAATCACTCAAAACATCCTTCATAATTTTCTTTCCTTTTCTATTATAACCAGATTTACTTTGAGGTTTAAGTATATGATAATTAACCTTTGTATAACCTTTTTCTTTGCATTAACACCATATATTTTTCTTCAATCCCTTTATTTTTCTTATTGTATAGTTTTTCAAAACATTTAACAATATTTGATAAATCTTTATCTAAATCTGGATGACTTAAATTAGATGATTCATCCATAGTAGTTTTGAGAGCATCTTTGTAGAGACCCTATTTTCACCTCGTAAGACATTGGAATATTTCTTCATATATTTTCAAATCCAGGCATTGAGACAACATGTGATTCCAAGGCCCGGTGTGCCTGAAATAAATTTTATAAAAATATTAAGTGTTTTTACACTATTCACATGGAGGAAATGAGATATCTCATAAATGATATCTCATATTGGAAATCCAAGGACACAGTTGAGTTCATAGCATACCGTTTACCCTAGGTGGGGTATAACTTTTTCAGGATCATGCTTCCTATGGAAAACACCATCGAGGGAATTTTCATAAATAAATAAATTAAATAAATTTATTTATTTTATAAATTAGATCGAATAAATTATGAATTGAGATTCAGATTTGAAATTCGAGAGAACCATTGAGTTTGTAGCGCAATGTTTTCCCTAGAGGAGACCTCATGTGAGAGGGTGCATGTGGTTTGGATTCTGCGATCACTAACAGTTTTCTATAAATAAGAGCTTAAGGAAATGAGCAGGGGTTTGGATCATTTCCTCTCAAGTGTGGGAGAAGCACCACTCTCCCTTCTGACAATGATTCAACATCCATTCTTCATCGGATCACGATGAAACTTCAAGCGCTGGTAGATCAGAGCTTAACGGACACAATAGTGAAACCAAAAATTGAGGTAGGATTACTATTTTGGATTCTGCAACTACCCAATTGAAATTCCATTGTTTAAAATCATTTATATTTGAATTCATTGATTTTTAATCCTTTATCAATGGCCAAACTAAAAACAACCATCGTCTGATTGAATTTTAGATTTTCCGTTCTTCACGTTCCTCATGTTCTTCATCCTCTAACTTTTTGATCCATCAAATCGTTGAAGAATCATGGAGAAATACATATGTTTGTGAATCCCTAGATTTGAGGAGTTCGAATCTGTGCTTAGTTTTGTGTTTTGGGTGCCAGAGAAGTTATGGTGACAAGAAGTGGAGAAAAGTTTTTGTCGCGTTGGAATAGGGATGATTTTTTGAGCAGAAGTTACCACTATGTAGATCGGGTCCCGAAGATCCTGGATCTGGTCTCAGTTTTATTTTTGGATCACCAGAGGTATCATGGAAGTCCACAAAAGTTTTCCAGTAATTACCAGCAGCAGATGGTGGATCTCTGGAGGTGCGGAGGAGCGGCGAAGGGGGTGCATCTTGAGTGAGGTGGTGGTGCGACTTGAGCGAGGTGGTGGCTTAGGGTCGACCGGGCGATGATGTTGGTGAGCGCATGTGGCGCAGAGATGGGGTTAGTCGGGGCGACCAGAGGTAGTGGGGTGGGGTCAACCCATGGTGGAGGGGGGGGGGGTCCAACCGTAGTAGAGGATGAGGTCGGTTAATGGTGGGCCGACTAGAATGGTCCAATCCATGTGGGGCGGACCGGCCGGACCGGGCCGGTCTTGCCTAATTGGGATTGTTGGGACCTTGCAACTTCAAATTCAAATTTCTTTAATCCCGAAGTTTGTTTCATGTGCCATCTATAGCGACATGACCCTTGATTTGAGGCGAACCTTTTGAGATGGTTTTGGGAATTTTTAATTTCCAAGTTTGAAGCTCAATGACCTGAAACACCATTTTAAATAATAATAATTTAATTATTATTACTAGGTTTTCTTGTTTCTAGTCATATATCTACATAGGATTTTTGATTGATGTGTCGTCAAAGGTGTTGTGACCCTGGAGTT
The DNA here is from genome assembly GCA_963277665.1 of Viscum album. Lineage (NCBI taxonomy): Eukaryota > Viridiplantae > Streptophyta > Magnoliopsida > Santalales > Viscaceae > Viscum > Viscum album. The sequence goes on along the minus strand of OY728130.1, from coordinate 2,126,537,714 downwards.
GAGGAGAAAATTTCAAAACCAAATTTGGGTGCTTAAAGCGAAAGAATGGTGTGAGCCCCATGAGGCCCGTTTGGGGCATTGGCAGTGAATTAGAGCTTCTTCACCAGGTGACCTTTTAAGACACGAGAATAGTCGATCTAATATGATTTTCCAAGAGGATCTCAATGGTGTGATCCATTTGATGTGTTTTGGGATCATGGCATGGGTCCCACGTAGTACCGCTTGTGTGTGGTACGGTGAAATGCAATTTCTTCAACGGGTGTCCATTTGGGATGAATGAGCAGTTGTTTCCATGTGTCTTTATGAGAGGATCAAAATGGTGTGATACATTTGGCTTGTTTCAGGATTGAGGCATGGGCCCCATGAATCACGATTCATGTGTGATGTTGGGAGATGCAACATTTTCACCGAATGTCCGATTCAGGAAAATGAATAGTCAATAATATGCGTTTTTTCACAAGGATCATGACGGTGTGATTTGTTTGGTTACCCAGGGCCATTTGAAGAGTCCTGTTGGTGGAAATGAAATTTTTAAATTTCAGACCAGTGGCAAGCATCGAGCGTTCGACTGCCCTTTTTGGGCCAGAGACGTCATGTACTCCGGGAGTACATGGGCATGCCTAGGGGTACTTGTGCATCATTTTAGTGACTGAGCATGGCTGTGTACATGAACAGGAGTCGATACAGTGTCACATATAGTGTGGTCCCCACATTCACCATGTACCACTCTAGGAATCTTCTACCTCTCATATCTCCTTCTTTTGGACTCAGATTTTGGCATGCGAGTAGCCTATCTTGAGTTTTTTTCTGCATAGAATGTGATGGTGCCCTATGTAGTGAATTTCAAGATATGATGCTTGTTGTTCTGGATGTAATGCCTATTTAGGCGACATTTGATGATGGTAGTGATCAGGTGTTGACATACCAGTTCTTTCCAAGAGGTACCATCTTGTAGGGATGGATAATGTAGTTCCTTAATACCTTCCAAGTGAAATCCCCCTTCTAGGTAGGGCGTGGGCCCTCGATGACCTAGAGTGGAATCCCCCATCGACATGGGTGTGGGTCCTCTATGACTACTATGAGAGTGTAATCCTCCTGATGCACCAGGGCGTGGGTCCTCTACGATAATAAGAGTGGAATCCCCCATCGGCACAGGCATGGGTCCTCTATTAGTTACTTCTGAGTAGAATCCCCCTGATGCACTAGGGAGAGGGCCCTCGATGAACAAGAGTGGAATCCCTCTGATACACTAGGGTGTGGGTCCACTATGACTACTATTATAGTGGAATACCCCTGACACACTATGGTGTGGGTCCTCTACTTTGGGTTCACTCTTTCGGCTATGCAGGATTAATTACGAGACATGTTTGATGTTACTTTAGACTCATGAGTAAGAGAGGTGCTTTCCCCACTGAGATGCGTCCTTGCGACGCAACCTAAAAACGTGCGGGCATGATAGACCCGCCTAAAGAGGATAGTATCAAGGTGTGGTGATTGATCCCATTTGACTCACGTGTTCAAGGTAGACATGAGGGATGCTAGACATCATTGATGGTTACTTATAGAACTATTGGATACTCTTCTTCCTGGGATGAGTTGTGAGATGGAGATCCTCTTACTCCCTTGTTTGAGCTTCTTTGGTTGAACATGTATATATTTATCCTGGTTTTCATACCCACTCCTTAGGTTTTGGATACTCTCCTTCCATGAGAGGAGAAGACATGCGTGGTATGCCACGTGCTTTATGTGTCTACCTTCTCATGGTTAGACAAGTCTACTCTCCTGCTATAGGTAGAAAAGACTAAAAAATAAGTTCATCTTATCACCATTTTGAGCTCCTTGTGTTTGGATGAGTTTTCTTTTACTATATGGTTGGGTTGAGCTATACTCGCTTTCGGTTCCTTATTATATATACTACTCCACTTTTGAGAGTAACCTTTTGCTACTTCCTCGAGCTTTCGAGGCATCCTACTGAGTATTTTTATACTCACCCCTACTTGGGATTTTCCCGCACTTGGTTTTCCCTTGCAGGTAATGTACAGGTTGATCCTGAATTTATAGGATCTTAGGGATACAATATCTTGGACCGCATGAAATGGTCGTAGCTTTTGATTTAGAAGCATTACTCTCCCAACTGTTTTAATTTTTCACCTATTGATGGGTTATGGAATTTTTCTAGTTGGGCATGTATCTTGCCCCTTTTATTTCTATTTAATTTTCTATACTTGTACTGTTTAGAGGTTGATACATGATTGGTTTCCTTTTTATAGTAGTTTTGTGTCTTGTTTTACTTTCCCTCTTCAATTTTTCATTGAGTGGGATATGTGTGTAAAGGTTCTTAGGCAAATGTCTCCTCGATTTTTTTGTGCCTTCGACACTCATCACCACTCTTGGCCTATGGAGGTAGGCTTGGGGTAGTTGCATCTCGAGCCCTAACATGTGTCAGGTCATGAAAAAGTGGTATCAGAGGTGGTTCGAACCTTGGTACATTGTTCCAACGTTTACCTAAAAAGGTATTGGTTGGGTTTAAGGCAACAATGTCAACGTGTCTTAAGTGCGGCTCTCAGGCCAGGGAGTCTAGTGATGGTGCAACAGCTGATGTTTCTATTCACCAGGGCCCTGATTACCTAATTATTGACTTGAAATGTTGAGACATTTTTTATAGGGAAATTTGGTACATGCATCATGTAGGATTGAGTCTTTTACTATCCTTATTGAGTCATATCCCCCTTTTGTTGATATATATATGTTCTTTAACCATAATAATCCTTGATGGATTCGAGATGCCTCCATGATGACATCCATCTAGGATACTAGATATGGTTCATGATGATGATTCTGTGAGTTATGAGGCCTCATGTTAGGATCCATCATATGATACCCATTCCTCCAAATGGGTAGGTAGCAGCACCTCCACCTGTTGAGAAGCAGTTAGTACCACCAGAGCATACTGGGGACATGCGCAGGATGAGATCCCTCTGTGAGTTATAGTGTTATAGACTGATGAGGTTCCGTGGTGAGATAGATATCCTTAGGTTGTAGAGGATTGTATAGGGTTGGTGTTCCGCCTCTTCAAGTTTATTCAGGCACTAAAAAATCAGACTATGGAATTGACAACTAGTCTTTTCCATGGATTAGCTGAGTGTTGGTGGAGTTTTGGTTTCTCAAATGAATGATAAGTTGGAACTCTTGTAGGATGACTCCCACTATCTATCCTGTGAGAATTGCTAACCCTCCTACTTATTCTCATCTTGATTTCAGAAGCTTTTGGATCTTCAGTAGGTAGGGATGCTAGTGGTAGAGTATGCGACTGGTTCGCAGACCTTACTCGGTACTCTTTGGATGCGGTCCATGATGGTTACTTACAAGCATAGAAGTTTGAGAAGAGTCTCTATAGGGAGATCCATACCAATGTAGTGCCCTTGTGCATCTCCACCTTTGACACGGTGTTAGATTGAGAACTAGAGACAAAGATTTTTCTGTTAGTGAGACGTTAGTCGGCTTGTTTTGGCAGTAAGCGCGATAGAGATAAGACATTTGTCGTGGTTAGAAGACACCAGTTAGTAGGGCCTCAATGCAGGATTCTTTCCCATGTATATACTCAGGCACATCTTTAGGAATAATTTATAGTTTCGGGACATCCCAATGAGGTCTGGTACTATACTTGTGATGAGTGAGGTTACATGGCACACGGATGCCCGACCATACATGTTGAGCTTCCCAGGTAGTTGGTTGGTGCACCTCCATGTCGGAGATAGTGTTGTGATTAGGGATATACCATGTGAGGATAGGGTGGTCCCTAGGGAGGTGGTGCCGATAGAAGATCAGGATAAATTGTGGTTTGTGTACAACATTAAGAAGTCCTTCCACCACCATCGAGCAGCCCACGCCAGGCTTGAGGACCTGGAAACTGGGGCCACGACCAACTGTATGTTTTGTATGTCTACAATCCTACAGTGCATGATATGATAAGAGGTACACTCTATGTATTTTATACCTTTTTACAATATAACTTGTTAGAAACTATGTGAGTAACTCTTTTCTCCCTGCTTCAATCTTGGGGTTTTTCTGGGGTGATGTGGGGCATCAGTGTAACTTTTTGTTGGTGTTTTTCATCATAGCTTTGAATGAATGAGGAAGAGGGATCCTTCCCCCACTAAGAAGAGTCTTTGTGACCTGAGAAAAACCATGAGGGAGAGTCACTACCACCCAAAGAAGATAGTATTAAGGTATGGCAGATGAATCCCTCTAACTTGTGCATTCATGGCAGAGTTGTGTAGTGGAGTGTTGGAGCAGGTTCTAGATTTTCTAGTGGAGTTTTTCTACTTGACCTCCTTTTTTCTGGAATTCCACTTGTGGGTGTAGAAGAATGTATGGGTTGGGGCCACTCTCCTTACAAGGTAGGAAAAGACACACGGGGTATGCCACGTGCTTTCCATGTATATACTCTTGTGGTTGGATGAGTTTACTCACCTACCATGTTCGTTGGCACCTTGCGTTCTCAACGTCAAACTTGATACCGTAGTTATCAAGTATAAGTAGAGGTGATGGAGAACCCATAAACAGGACTACATGACTCACTATATGGTGCTAAAAATGGTAGTCTTTTTCCTAAGAATATGGAGATGCTATTTTCTGGGAGAGTGCTTTGTTGTTTGTTCAGACCACTAGAGTCTCAGGTGTGTCTTCCCCCAGAGAGACCTAAACTTGAGGTAGCGATGCTAGTTGAAATTCCTGCAGGACTATGACTTTGAGATATTCTATACTCTAAGAAAGATAAATGTTGTAGTAGATTTCCTTAGCAGGATGTCTCAAGATCTCCTAGTGTGGGAAGTTTTGGAGTAGTTAGCTTCACTACAGCTGACCCTAGTGGAGCAAGAGGGTATGATTTTTCTTCATTCGATGGTGTTGAATCCTTAACTTACTGAGAATTTGAGAGATTACTATATGTGAGAAACTGAATATGAGATCTTACGTGACTCAGATATCCACAAGTGACATACCTGATGGATATTCTGAAGGAGGGAATCCTAAGATCTCGTTTCAGGGGCAACCAATGGTACCAATTGTGGTTTGGGAGGAAGTAATTTGAGAGTTCCACCTTTCCCTTAGCTATACATACCAGTGTGGGGAAAATGTAAAGGGATATTCAGTAATAGTTCTGTTGGACCAGTGTGAGATGAAGCGTAGTTGAGTTCATCTCATGATGCCTCACCTGTCAGTAGGTGAAGGATAAGCACCGAGTTCCGATAGGTTGTTGTAGCCTCTTGAAATCACAGAGTGAAAATGTGATGACTCATCCATGGACTTCATCACAGGGCTCCCAAACATAGAGAAGATCAATGACATCATCTGGGTGATATTAGAACAACTCGCGGAGCCGACGTACTCCCTTGCTTAGGGAGTAGAGCTCGGTAGAGTGTCTGAGACAGTTGTATGTGCATGAGATCGTCCTTCTTCATGAGGTACCCTCAATGTCAGTCTCCGATAATTATGAACAATTTCTATTACAATTGTGGAGAGGAATTAAAGAGGTGTTTGGGACCTAATTTCAGATGATTATAGGCTTTCAGACCCAGACCGATGGGCAGCTCAAGGGCACTATCCAGGTGTCATAGGATATGATAAGGGATTTCATGTTGGTTTTCATCCGAAGAGGCGAGTTATCCCTAAGGTTCTTCGGGACATTAGACATAATGCTGAAGGTTGGAAAGGTCATTTTCCACCATGACCTACCCCAAAAGTTGGAATAGGTGCATGAAATTTTCCACGTGACATAGCTAAGGAGATGCATGCATGTTTTCCTATGCACGTCACCATAAGGAGTGAACTTAAAAGTATGTACCATCCCCATGGTTTGCATGTTTTGGAAGAATGGAAAGGTCTAGGAGAGTTCCTGGGAGCAGGATATCTAGGTGTGAGCTCGGTATCCAGAGTTTTTTCCCCTATTTTTTGTTTTTAGGGAAAAAAATATTGAAGGAGGGAATGATGTAGAGACCCAGTTTTCACCTCGTAAGACTTTGGAATATTTCTACATATATTTCCAGAGCTAGGTGTTAAGAATACTTGCGATTCTGAGGATCAGTGTTCCTAGAATAAATTTTATAAAAATATTAAGTGTTTTCACACTGTTCACACATAGGAAATGGGATATCTCATAAATGGTAGCTCAGATCGGAAATCTGAGGCCACAGTTGAGACCATAGCATGCCATTAACCCTAGGTGGGGTATAAATTTTGTGGTCTCAAGATTCCTATGGAAAACACTATTGAGGGCGTTTTCATAAATAAATTAATTAAAACAATCAATTTATTTTGGACGTCAGATCAAATAACTTCGAAACAGAGATTCAAATTAGAAATATGAGAGCACTGTTGAGTTCACGACATAGTGTTTTCCTTAGGGGTAACATCAGGTGAGAGGGCACAGAAGGTTTGTATTCTATGACCGTTGATGGTTTCCTGTAAATAGGAGCTTAAGGAAATGAGTAGGGGTTTGGATCATTTCCTCTAAAGCATGGAAAAAGAACCCATATACCTTCCAACAGTGATTAGACATTTTTTCTTCATCAGATTGCGAAGAAACTTCATGCATTGGTAGATCAGAGCCCAACGAACACAATGACAGAACGAAAAATCGAGGTAGGATTACTATTTTGGATTATGCAGCTTTGTGATTGAAATTTCATTGTTGAAAATCATTTCTATTTGAATTGATTCTTTGGAATCTTTTACCGATGTATAAACTAACAATTACCATCGTCTGATTTAATTTTCAATTTCCCATTCTTTTCGTTCTTTGTGTTATCCATCCTCAAACTTTTTGATCCGTCAAATCATTGATGAATTGTGGAGAAAGACATATGTTTGTGAAGACCTCAATATGAGGAGTCTAAAACTATGATAACTTCTATGTTTCGAGAGCCATAGGAGCCGTGGTAGTGAGTGGAAGAAGCGATAACTTTTCCCTGTATTGAAATAGAGATGATTCTTCGAGCGGAGGTTAACATTGTGTAGATCAGGTCACAAGGATCCCAGATCTGGTCTTAGTTTTGTTTTTGGATTACCAGAGTGATCATGGTGGTCCGCAGAAGTTTTTCAAAGATTACCGGTAATGGCTGGTGGAGATCTAGCTTTGTGGAGGAGCAGCGGTGACTGTGAGGATTGATCATAGTGGCGGTATGAATTGAGTGAGGTGGTAGCGTGGCTTGAGTGAGTTGGTAGCACAGGGTCAACCAGGCGATGGCGTTGGTGAGCAGAGGCGGGGTCAGCTAGGGAGACCGGATCCAGTGGAGTGGGGTCAACCTGCGGATGTGGCCGGGGTCATGTGATGGAAAAGACGAGAGCTGACGGTGGGCTAGTGGGCCACGGGCCGACCATAATAGGCCGGCCTAGGTGATCACAACACGATTCACTGTTTTATTTTCACCCTTACACCACTATTTTAATCTGAATTTGTATTATAAATTCCAAATATAATAAAAACTTACACTTAATTTTAGATTAAATTATTTTGTGTTTATAACTATTAAAAAGATAAATATTAATTTTTTTGATAATTTAATTAAAGGTTAAGGTGATTTGGAGGGCCCATGATGAAGTTCAAGAAAAATGGGCCAAACTGCGTAGGATCCAAGCACACTAGTGGACTCAACAACACATTTATACTAAAATATGAATCTAAATGGGATGATATTTATTGGAATGAACCTAAATTAAATGGTATACATTTCATATTAAGAAATCAAATCCTAATTCTACCATCTAGTGGCCCATATGAACTGATTCATCTAGCACACCGAATCTGCACAAAGTCAAAAGTGGTGTGTTGTGATCTGTCCATATCTTGAGATGTAGGTATCTAAATGAAGCCAAAAATTAGTTAGAGATATTTATTATGTGGGGATACAAACTTTTAATTTTATACAAAGAGATATAAGGCTTTCTAAATGTCAAAAACCATTTTCTAAGTGGTTTTAAGAAATCCGTGTTCCCAAAACCACCTTCAACTTTGCCTATAAAATGGAACCTTGGGATCCTCATTTGAAAGTTCAGCCAGGAGGGAAATATTTGGTATTTTTTAGACCCAAAGGATTACTCTCATCATATAATAATTTTTAGATCCCCCTATCCTCATAGGGGGATTAAGGATAAAGGAAAAGTTCCACCTGAGCCTCCTTATCCTCTCGATGACGAGCTAAACAGTGGACGATCATTTTGAGGGAGCTACACACACTTGGGTGGGAGTTACAAAACTTGTTCTTATACTAATTTTGTGTAATTTTTGTGTTAAATATTTCACTTATTTCTTATCTTTACATGCTTTTCCCCTGATTTCATTTATTTTGATATAATTAAGTGAAACAATTTTTATTTCAACACCGATTGGGTTGAGATTTCAAGTGGGAATCTTGGGTTGTTCTGATTGGAAAACACAAACATCATTTCTATATCAAAAATATATGATATTAAAGTATGATTTGGTATCCCTTGTTCTATCAATTAGGACCATACCTTGACAACATGATTGTTGTGTCAAGGGTTGCTTCTTGGTGCACCATTTTAAGGGGTAAGAGGAGAATCAGGATCATGACAACCCTCAACAAAATAATTAAACAAAACCCTATGAAATTTTCAGAACAATGAACTATCCAAGATGTGTAGTGAACTTTAAATGATCTCCTTATCTCATAATTCTTAAAACACCACATTTATTTATCAACTATTAAACTCTTTAAGTTAAGTTATTTTCTTAAAACTGTTTTCAAAATCACCCCCCTTTTTAGTAATATTTATTAAAAATTCATACTCTAAACCTATCAAATATCCTTGATAGATGACCTAGGGTCTTCCATATACTATAAATCAACCTTAAAATAATAATAAATTTGACATTTCATGAAAATGTGTTCACCCGGAGGGGCTGACCGGCCGGATTGGGCTGGTCCAGCCTAATTGGGCCCGTTGGGCCCAGGCAACTTCAAATGCCGATTTCTCTGAATCCAGATATTCATTTCACGTGCCATATGTGGAGACAAAACCCTTTCTTTGAGGAGGATATTTTGAGATGGTTTTGTGAATTTTTAATTTTTAAGTTTGAAGCTCAGTGACTCAAAACACAATTTTAAATAATAGTAATTTAATTATTATTACCATGTTTTCTTATTTCAGGTTTTACGTTTGCATACAACGTCCGATTGACATGTTAGAGGTATTGTGACCCTAGAGTTGAGGAAAAAATTTCAAGACCATATTTGGACGCTTAAAGCGAAAGCATGGCTTGGGCCCCATGAGGCCCGTTTGGGGTGTTGGCGTTAAATTGAAGCTTCTTTATCGAGTGTCCGTTTAAGAGAAGAGAATAGTAAATCTTGTATGATTTTATGAGAGGATCATAATGGTTAAATCTGTTTGATGTGTTTCGGGATTGTTTCATGGGTCCCACATAGTACCACTCGTGTGTGGTATTGTGAAATATAGCTTCTCCATCAGGTGTCCATTTGGGATGAATGAGCAGTTGCTTCCATGTGTCTTTCTGAGAGGATCAAAATAATGTGATCTGTTTGTCTTGTTCTGGGATCAAGGCATGGGTCCCACAAAGCACTGTTCATGTGCGATGTTGGGAGATGCATATTTTTCACTGAATGTATGATTCAGGTGAATGAATAGTCGATCTTGTGTGTTTTCCATAAGGATCGTGATGATGTGATCCGTTTGGTTACCCGAGGCAATTCAAGGAGGCCTGTCAGTGTAAATGATGTTTTTTCCCTTCAGACTAGTGGTGAACATCGAGCATTCATTTTCCCTTTTTGGGCTAGAGATGCCATGCACTTCGAAAGTACATGGGCATGCCTAGGGGTACTTGTATAGTAGTTTAGTGCCAGAGAATGGCTTTGTACATGGTCAGGAACTAAGATAGGGCCACACATTGTGTGGGACCCACATATGTTGCATACCACTCTAAGAATATTCTACCTCTCATATATCCTTCTTTTGGACTTGGATTTTGGAATACGAGTAACTTATACTGCGTGTTTTTAAATGTAGAATGCGAAAGTTCCTCTGTAGTGGATTTTGAAATATGATTCTAGATGTTCTGAATGTGATTCCTATTTAGGTGATGTCCGACGATGGTAGTGATGAGGTGCTGAAATACTAGTGCTTTCCGATTGGTAACATCCTGTAGAGATGGACATTGTAGTTCCTCAATAACTTCTGAGTGTAATACCCATACCAGGTAGGGAGTGGGTCCTCGATGAAATAGAGTGGAATCCCCCATTGGTATGGGTGTGGGCCCTCTACGACCACTATGAGAGTGGAATCCCCCTAACGCACCAGAGTGTGGGTCCTCTACGACAATAAGAGTGGAATTTCCTACCGTCATGGGTGTGGGTCCTCTATCAGCTACTTATAAGTGGAATCCCCCTAATGTACTAGGGATAGGGTCCTCTATGGACAAGAGTGGAATCCCCCAGACACACTCGGGTGTGGGTCCTCTATGAAGACTATTAGAGTGTAATCCCCCTGACACACTAGGGTGTGGTTCCTCTACTTTGGGTTTACTCTCTAGGATATGTGGGATTCTTTATGAGACATGTTTGATGTTAATTTGGAGTCATGAGTAAGAGGGGTGATTTCCACAATGAGACGTGTCCTTGTGACATGACCTAAAACCATGTGGGTGAGACAAACTCACCCAAAATGGATAGTATCAAGGTGTGGTGATTGAGCCCCTTCGACTCACATGTTCAGGGAAGACGTGAGGGATTCTGGACATCATTGGTGGCTAATTCTAGAACTGTTGGATACTCTTCTTCCTAGGCTGAGCTGTGATATGGATATCCCCTTACTCCCTTATTTGGGATTCTTTGGTTGAGTATATATATATATTTATCCTGGTTGTTATACCTAATCCTTGGTTTTTGGATACTCTCCTTCGAGGAGAGGTGAAGATGTGTGGGGCATGCCATGTGCTTTACATGTCTAGCTTCTCATGGTTGAATGATTCTACTATTCTACTATAGGTAATGAAGACTCGATGAGAATTTCATCTTCTCACCATTTCGAGCTCCTTGTGTTTGGATGAGTTTGCTTTAACTATTTGGTTGGGTTGAGCTGTACTCTATTTCTGTTCCTTATTCTATCTACTTATCCTCTTTTCAAAGTACCCTTTTGCTACTCCCTTAAGCCTTCGGGGCATCCTATTGAGTATTTTCATACTCACCCCTACTTGGGATTTTCCCGCACTTGGTGTTCCCTTGCAAGTGACATACAGGTTTATCGTGAATTTAGAGGAGCTTAGGGAAATGGGAGCTTGGATCATGTGCGGTGGTCATAGCTTGGGATTCAAGAGTGGGACTATCCAAACTATTTTATTTTTCACCTATTGCCGGGTTGTGGAACTAATCTAGTTGGGCGTGTATATTGACCCTTTTATTTATGTTTAATTTTCTATACTTATACTATTTAGAGGTTGATGCATATTTGGTTTCCTTTTTATATTAGTTATATATCTTGTTTTCCTTTCCCTCCACACTTTTGCATTGAGTGGGATGCGTGTGTGTTTACAAGTTCTTAGGAAAAGGCCTCCCCTAGTTTTGTATGCCTTCGATGCTCTTCTCCACCTCGGCCTATGGAGGCAGGCTTGGGGTAGTTGTGCCTCGAGCCCGGGCATGGGTCAGGTCATGACAAGCTTATTCATGTTTGATATAATTTTCATCATCAACCTACATATCCACTTCATAAATCATTAAAGTTCCAATCAATTCTTTTATATCTAATTTTTTACTGGTTTTAATTGATATATAACTGCTGATATTCCATTCCACTTAGAGGGTAGTACTCTAAGTACTTTTAAATCTTGATCTGATTGTGAAATTTTTTCTCCTAAAGTAGTAACATTATTGAAAATTTCTTTCAATCTCCCATTCATTTGAGTGATAGTTTACTATTTATGCATTATTAAAGTATCAAAATTTAATTTTATTATAGTGTACCTTAATTGTATGAAACTTTCATTTCCTTCATATGCAACAAAAATCATCTAACACTTCTTATATGCAGTAGCACATTTAGAAACTTGATGAAACTCATCAGTTCCTAAACCACATAAAATATCATTCATTACTTATAAATTGAGATTATATTCTTTTTCTCAATCATTATCCTATTTTTCTAAATCTTTCTTAGGAATCTCATAAGCCTAACAACCTTTAAATAAAATATTATCCCGATATTTTTAAAATAAATAATTATGTGAGATTTCTAGCATCCATAATTATCACCATTAAAGTAAAGAGCATGGATCATAAAAATAACTTATTTAAGATAATCCATTTTGATATTTATCTTTATCTAAATCCTTAACTCAATATTATTAAATATCTTGATATATCATATGAGAAAAATAAAACTTTTTATACTCAATAAAATACTTCTTCTTCTTATATCACTTGTAGGTATCGAGTATAATGATAAAGTTAAAACCTTTGGTACTAAAGTTTTGTTTATTAGAATAGAAATAAAAATATTTTCTGATTTGAAATAAGTGAATATTCCAGTAGAGCCCAACCTTTGACACCACTTGTTGTGTTAGAATGGATATGACTAAGATAAAGAAGCAAGAGGGGTGAATCGTATTTTTCAAAAACTTCAACAGATTCAGAACACCTCACTTATTATGCAGTGAAACTTTTATTCTATTTTAAAGATGAGTGTGTAGTGGAAATAAATAAGGAAAATAAAACAATGATTTATATTGGTTTAGGGTACAAAGATCCCCTAGTCCACTCCACCAATGCTCTACTCCACGAGCTTGGTGATTTTCACTAGTAGGTCCTCTTATCTGGAGACCTCTTAACAACTGAGTGTAGGTATTTGAAACCTTAAAATAATATTATAATCCCTTTTGGTCCTTTTATAGGGAACTATAAATCCACATATTAGTACAAGAATCCGACACTTAACAAAAACCATAACTGAGTTTGAGTAGCTGAAACTCCAATGAATCAATATAGATTGATTTGATTGAGAACATAGATTTTTCTTCATTGTTGCAACAACAACTTACATATGTATTCAAATATTCAATATTGAAAAAAATATATCTTCAACATTGTACAATATTTAATCAAACAATGATAGAGAAAATACCAGACATATGTGTAAACAAGTATGACTCCAAAGTGTATCTTTGAAAAATGATTCATCAATCTTATAGAAGAATATGTAACAATAAGATGTAGCAAAAATGAAAACAATGAGTCAATCATATAGATCAAAACATGTATGTCTCCAAATTGTATCTCTAAAGTCAATGACACACTTTTTTTTCAGACACAATTCTTTTTTTCTATGTATATATCTTTTGTGTATCTTATCTCTCTTTTTTCCGATGACAATTGTCTCAATATTTATACTATAGGTCTGACAACTCCAGTTGAAACCAAATCTATAAATATCATACAATAAATCTTGAATATTTGAATTTAAAATTATTCAAGATATCCATAACTTCCTGTAAGAATAGAAACAATTTATTCCATTAAATGCGTGTCTTTGAATTGATTATAAAATATATTTGAATATATATTTAATTCTTAAAAAAATGTTGCAGACATCATAGATAATATCTTGAATGTAAGACTTTGTTTAGTATTAAAATGTTGGGTTCCTTTATGTAACTATAAAATCCAAATGTTGGGTTGGAACCGTATGGTTATTCACAAATGTAGGGTTGACAAAAAACACTTTCCTTTTCTCAAACGTAGGGTTTCTTCCAAATGTAGGGTATATGATCCATATTATTTCTTCAAAATGTAGGGTTTATAAACCTTACTTTATGATTACAAACACATGGTATGAATAATATTTATAGAATACTCAAAAACACATCCAGAATACTTTAAAAAATATTTCCCAAGAATCAATGACTTAGATATATTTCCAGAATAAATATTCTAATGAATATTATATTCCTGAAATTCACTTAAAAGAAACGTCATTATTGACATAAATGTGGGTGTATGTGAGCATAAAAACCAAAAATAAACTAACATTTTTTTTTGAATCAACACATGCTCAACAAAAATATTTTTGAAAACATTTTTAGAAAACATGGTTTTGGAAGAAAAATGGTTTTGGACTGAATAAAGAAATAGAGATGTTTTTTCTTAAAAACATAATTTTTTACTCTTAAGTACATAAAGAGAGTAAAATTAAGGGAAAAAATATATTCTATATAAATAACCATAGTATAATAAAATACATGAGTTTATTAAGATATAGATCATAAGATTTTATAATTAGAAACATAATCATAAACAATCCTGATAAATGTTGAGATTGTATCATAAAACCCTTACCACTTTAGTGAAATTAAATCATAAGCTACATGAAGGAATAAAATTAAATGAAACTTATAATATCATAATAATAAATTAATTCATGATATTATATGTAAAAGGCTCTGTATATACACCTAATAAATAATATATGTGCATAACATAACATAACATATGTCTCAAAGAAGTCAAATTACCGCTTTGGTAACTTTTGAACCGTGAACCCCATAAAAGAGAGATACTAAAATAGATATGTAAATCCTAATAATTTTAAGTATAATCATCATAAAATACATTAATGATTAGTATTTACATCACATAAAATAAATATGTGTTGAATATGTCGTGTGTCTCACAAAAGTATAAAGTGAGATGAAAATCCCTTACTATTTAGTAATCTTTTGAATCGTAAGCCCCAATAAAGAATAAAATAAAATGAAAATTTAAATATAATTAAAATAATTAGATTAATAATATAACATATAAAATGGGTAGTATATACATCATAAAAAATAAACGAGTGGTGAATTTTCATATGTCTCCCAGAAGTAAAAGAGAGACTAGAAATCCCTTACCTTAAGTCTCAAATTCCTTCGTATGCATTTGAACCTATTTAAAATAAATATAATTTTACTATAAATATACTATAGAACTATAATTATATATATTATACCATATATTATTTACTTATGACCATTTATTACTCATTTATTAATAATTCCTTGTTAAAATCAAGTTTTGGGTAATAACCATTTTGTTTTTTGTATAAGTTTTTATTTTTTATTTTTGGTCATCTTTCATTGATCATGGTTTAATCATATAAATAATAACAATAATGAAATAATTATCATATTTATACACCAATTATAATTTTAAGACCAATCATGAAATATGGTTTTGAGAAATTAAGTATGTTATGATCATGGAGACGGTAGGTTGTATGTACGCATGACTAAAGTTTCCATTTTTCAAAAATCATTATGGAAATGAGGTAAGTAATATTTTATATTTATAGAATTATAATAATAACATAAATAACATATTATCTCTTTAAATATGATTATCCATATCATACATGCGGTGTGGTTATGAAAAGAGAGAGTCATATCGCTTTGTGAAGGTGGTAGTTCGCACGTACACGAACACCGTTATCATCTTTCAATGACTGAAAAGGTAATAAATAAAATGATATATTATATTTTAATAATGATAAATATTTCATTAATAAAATAATTATTTCATTTAAATCACATATATTTATTAAATTTATCCTTATTATCTTTCATGTAAATCATTAGTGAAAATGAATCACATCACTTTATGAGGCTGTAGTCCACCATACACAGGTGTGACATTATCATATCCCATATGGAATTGAAATTAAAAATATATTATGATATAAGTAATAAAAAGGTATAATTATGTTATAAATATCATATATATACTTTATATCGATCATCATACCCAATCGTGATAGGTGGTAATGGAAAAAAGAATCACATCTGTTCGAGAGGCGGCAGTCTACCTTACACACGGATAATGATTTTGTAACAATTTTGATAGAAGTGATGATGTATGTTGTTCATGAAAATAATATAAAAAAATATCATTATATTTAAGATACTGAGGTTATAATATCATAATGTTTAAATAATAATTTAAGGAGGTGTAAGAAGAAATAAAATAAAAATACTCATTGAATAACATTACCTCTTCTTCAGGTATCCTCCTTAGATTTGCACCAAAATCCTTCATAGATTGTATTTATTCCAAAAATAAGGCTTTTAGTATTATATTATGGAAGTTGGGAAGTGATTTTTGTAGTTATTGGCTGACCCAAAATGTTTTTAAGGTGTGAATAATAAAGGTTAGCAGGTGGCCTTTTATAAGTGAGGTGAGTGAGACACTTGTATTTTTTTGAAAAGAAAAAAATGTACCCACGTTTTTCTCATGAAAAAAGGATAAAAAATGGAATATTATATATAATTATACATTATAGAGTCTATATATGTCCATAAAATATATTTTAAACAAGTTTTTATGTCATTTTAACCCTTATATTTTTTACTTTAATCCCCCATAAACCCATTTTTATCTTAATTGTGGTAAATAATCTTTTAGTGTTTTTACTATAAATTTTGGTTAAAAATTAAGTTTAACTTATTATATTATATATATTATTATAATTCAAAATATTTAATCCATTTTTCCAAATTAAATACACATAATTTACAAAATCTAATATAAAATTAACCTCATAGACATGAAGAGAAAGCAGGTTTTCAAAGAGAAAATGTTCAAAAGTTTACAAAGTTTTTATTTCCAGTTTTGATATGAAATTTATTCAAATGAACTAAATTGTATTAATATATATATAATAAAAATAATTTTACTTTAAAACCAATTTAAAATATAATTTAACATTATAATTTATTTAAACAAAAAGGCATTTTTAATTAAAATTTAGTATTTTTCACTATTCATCAAAAAATTAACCTTTTCAGAAAATTCTCAAAAAAATAACCCTAATATAATTTTGATATGATTATTTAAAAAATTAGTTATATTTTTCCAAATAAATTTTCTAAAAGTTTTAATAATTATTTTTAAACTAAGTGTGTAAAATGGCGACAAAAATGCTTATAAAAAAAATATTATTTTAAACATAAAATTGGATTTATTCTTATCTCTTATCTAAAAAAACACATAATATTAATGTTAAACATTTTATTGAATATATAATATATAATTTCATTAAATTTATTCAAAAAAAGTGATTTTTTTAATTTATTTATGTAAAACACATTTGTGAGTATAAAAATAGTTTTTCAGAAAAAGATTTCCTTTATTTTCGAAAGGTTTTTATTTTCATTTATAATTAACTGGTCACCAAAAAATTAATTCTATATACATGTTTAAAATAGATATTTTTATAATTTTCTTAATCCTATTCATACCCATCATTCCAATGACTAGGTGATAAATTTTATATTAAATAATATTTTCTTAATAGTAAGTCATGTTTTATTTAAACTTGGCATTGTGTGTAACACAAGTCAAACTAAGTATTGAATGTAACAAAAGATAAACTCAGTGTTTAATATAACATAAGATAAATTTGGAATTGTGTGTAACACAAGATAAATTTGGTGTTGCATGTAATGAAAAATATCAAAAAGATTAATTTTTTGAATTGTTTTTTAACAAAATCTAGGAGTGTTACATTCTACCCCCCTTAAAATGAATTTAACCCTGAAAATTCATCATTTTTGTAGAAAAAAACTAATGATACTTCTTCCTCATTACATCCTTATGTTCCTACATATCTTACTGCAAGCTGATGGTTTAACTACCAAACATTGATTAGGTGAGT
The DNA here is from genome assembly GCA_963277665.1 of Viscum album. NCBI lineage: Eukaryota > Viridiplantae > Streptophyta > Magnoliopsida > Santalales > Viscaceae > Viscum > Viscum album. The sequence continues at coordinate 2,126,520,002 of OY728130.1, read as the reverse complement.
GGTCTTGTTTCATAGCACTTTCTATGTATGATCTAGAATCTCAACTGATTGTTCCTTATAAGTAATATTACGATCCAATGGTATGAACTTTGAGTTCAGTACATGTGATGGATTAATTATGTACATACTCAAAATAGATACATGGAACACATCTTTAACCTGAGATAGGTTCAGTGGAGGTACCAATTGATAGGACACCATCCTGATATAATCAATAACATCAAAGGGACCAGTATACTTAGGGATTAGATTTCCTTTGTATCATAAGCACAATTTCATATTTTTATTGTGATTTGATCAATTTACACTTCATATCTTACTCCAAGAAATAAATATAATTTTTTTAATTCCTGAAGCACTAATAGATCAAAAGATCCATAATAGAATGATAATTTATTCCTTCTATCTCTAGTTAAAAAAAGGTTATCACTAGTTATCCAATATAGATAAATCTTCATATAGTGAAGTACTGAATTTATCTCTAAAACCTCATTGAAAGTTCAATTTAAACCATTTTATAAATAGATATACTTATGATCCTTACAAATGATTAAAGTTCAAAAATTTAGAAAGAAGGTAACTGAACTTCCAAAATGAACTTATCATTAACCCCCCATGAAACAAAAAGTATCTCTTAATTATCATATACCAAACATGTGAATACCTTCATCATGTATTTTTTTTAAACATATTAATAAACTGAATTACCATAAAACCTTATTAAAAACATACATACTTATGAATTCCATACATAAAACACAAATTATTGGATATATTATTTAAATCCAAAAATGTTGTAAACACCATCAATAATAGCATAAACCACTTTGTCAACAGATTATTAATCAGTTCCAATGAAATCAGTACATCAAATTTACATTATCCATGTCAATCATCTCTTTATCTCAACATCATTATATAAACATTAGGAACATATTAAGGGTTATCTTTCCCATAATCATGTGTTTTCTATGAATATCACCTTTCCATTAAATCGCTTCTCTAGGTCATCAACATAATTCATCATATTATTACAAATACTTAATGAAAATATTATACAGAACAATCCTTATATATTTCACGATTCATATATCACAATTCTTTAATTCCAATACTTAATCACTTCAATCATTACACTTCCTTCACAAACCATTAACTAGGCTTCTTAATTTTATTACTTAACACTTCTTTCCTTTTATATTCCATTTGTAGTCTCTTAATCATTATTAATATAACCATTACTCATACAACCTTGATGATTCTCTTTATGAGCTTTCCCCTTAGGGAATAAATTTTCATAATGCCTATACTTTCCATATTTAAAACATTCGATAGTCGATGATACCTTAGAGAGACTATTATTCTCATCCATTATGTTAAAAAAATATTTCATTTTTTTATTTGAAATTTATTGAAATATGTCCTTATTTTCCACACCCAAAACATTTTCTTGTTCCTTTGAGACATTACCTTGAGTTATTCTTCCCACATTATCAACATATACCAAAATGAATCTTATTTCCTCCATGGTATCCACTACCCAAACTCTCAGCGAACTCTATCCTTCTCATATTTGGTGAGTCTTAGAGTTGGTTAAGGTTCACATTGTTAATAATATTCCATTATAACTAATTAGGTATAATCACAACATCCTTTACTCCAGTAATCATCTCATTTGGATGATCATCCTCAAATTTTCCATCATATTCAATGTTAACCCAATTCCTTCTGGTTTCCACCATTGACTAAAACCAAAAATTATAGTGTGAGAAACACCAATCATAGTGGAAAACCTCACAATCATAAAAAAATAACTTATAGGATGTCTAAATCATGACACCTTACTTTTTGATTTATGAAAACTTAAGTTTAACCTAGGACATTCATGATTATTATTCAAATCCTTCATGATGGTTCCTAAAGAGTTTGTGAATTTCCAATGCATATCCTATCGGAGTGTCAAAACAGGTGTGAAACAAGGCCCATTGTCATGCACAAGGTGATGATTGATTCCAAATCAATGAACCCTTTTTGTATTTATCACCCCTTGGTACCTATATTCTAGATCCAAATTCACTTACAGTGTCTGGATAGAGATTTAATTTCTTGGAAACCACTCACTCTATCCTTTATCAAAATTCTAGGACATTTTCCTATAATTTGATTCATCCTTTGACTTATATTTAGTTATATCCCTAGACATATACATATAAATATCCCTAGGTATCTTAATAAAGTTTTCTTATCCAAGTTTCTAAAGGTTAACTAATCTTATCCTTTGATACCAACTATAAAGACTCATGATTCTCATATATGGATATTACATCTTTTTAGATGAATATTAAATACATTACACAAACACATACCAGAGGACTATAATAGTTTAGTGTATTTAGATAATAGGTACACAATATCTTAATTTGGTGAAATATATTTAATGTATTCTATAAAAATATTCAAATCAATTACTCTTAATAGATATACCCTACTTGAAATCTTTCTTCATAACTTGGGGAAATAAAACATAAGGGTGAGATCAGATGCTCAATAAGGGTAAAAAAGGGAAATACGTAAACCTAATGTGGGAATAAGGGTATGAGAACACAAGAATAACATTTTAAAGCCATACCTTTGATTTCAAATATCATAATATTGAGTCATGGCATAATGATCTGTAGTTCATAAGACACAAATCATAAGGAAATCAAATAACATGATCCATGAGAGCATAACATGAAATAAGACATAGAATTGTGGCATATACATAATCATAGAAAATATTATGTCAAAAATACCCACTAATACATTCATAACATGTTAGACTAGGTTTAAGCACCCATGTACCTACTTTGGGCTTGGGATAACCCCTTGTGTACCCTCTTTTAGGCTTGGGATAACCTATCATGTACCCTATTTCGAGCTATGGAAAACCTCCCATGTACCCTATATCAGGATTAGGATAAACTACCATGTACCCTATTTTGGTCTTGGGATAACCTCATATTTAACCTCTTTCATGCTTGGGGTATCCTCCCATGTACACTATTTCGGGCTTGGGATAACCTCCCATACACCCTTTGAGTTAATATAACATTAATAATTACTAAATTCATTAGAGGGAGATATAGGTACCATCCTTCACATAATGAAAATCATACGTATGTGTGTCATGAGTTCATAAAAAATTAATCATATCATAACCCATGAAATGAAATGGGTTTCATAAACATTTCATCATATCAAAACCTATGGAAAAGAGACAGGTTTCATAATCATTTCATTATTTATTCATAGTATAACCACTGAAAATAAGTTGGTTTTATAAGAGTTATATCATGGTATAACTTGTGGAAAATTAATGAGTTTGAGAAATATCACATCATTGTAAACCTAAACCATTAAGAGAAAGAATAAGAATGGTATCCTTGGTTTATATCCCCAGTAAATCATAAGAAACCTAAAAGGATGTCATCCTAGATGGAGAATTATTTTGAAATAAAAATCACTTGGATAATTTTTTGATGAAAATAAACTTTATTTGAAAATCATTTTTTGAAAATAAAATTTATGAAATATTTTTTAAATCCTTTTAATTTAAAATAAACTTGAAAAATTATAAAGGAACCTTTAAAAATCATTAAAAAAATTTCTTGAGGAAAATATCCTTTTCACTTTGAAAAATATTTTTTAATGTATAAAAAATTTTAAAAATAATTTCCTTTGAAAATAAAATTGAAAATTTATAAATTAATATTTAAAACATTGAGTGTTTATGATGGTATAAAATACCATTCATGCTTTACACTTTGAAACAAATATTCTTTTAACATTTTTAGTAAAATTAAAACGATCCTTGTTTGGAAAAAACATGAAGATTACTTTGAAATTTTTTTGTAAAAATTAAAACATGGGTAAAAATTTATTTAATAAATCATTTTAATAATTTTAAAAATATTTTTGAAAATATTTTTATAAAAAATGGTTTTGGAAGAAAAAGGATTTTCGACCGAAGAGAAAAATAAAGATAATTTTTTTTAAAAACATAATTTTGAACTCTTGAGTACATAAAGAGAGGAAAATGAAGGGAAAACATGTATTCTCTAGAAATAAATAGATATTAATAAAAAAATGATCTTATTGAGAGATTGATTATAATATTTCATTATTTAAAACATAATCATAAAAAATCTTGATAAATGATGAGATTGTATCATGAAACCCTTACCACTTTGGAAACATTAAATTATAATCCATATAAAGGAATAAAATTAAATGAAACTTATAATATCATGATAATAAATGAATTCATGATATTACATGTCAAAGTTCTATATATAAACCTAATAAAAGAACATAGATTTATAACATAACATATGCCTTAAAGAAGACAAATTGAGAAAAAACCCCTTACCACTTTGTTAAAATTTGAACCATAAACCACATGAAATAGAGATACTAAAATAGATATGTAAATACAAATAATTTTCAGTAAAATAATCATAAAATAAATTAATGTGTATTATGTACATCACATAAAATAAATAAGTGGTGAATATGACATGTGTCTTATAGGAGTAAAAATTGAGCCAAAAATCCCTTACCGCTTTAGTAATCCTTTTAATTGTAAGAACCAATAAAGAATAAAATTAAATTAAACATTAAATATAATTAAAAGGAGGATATTAAATATATAAAATTTCAAATGGGTAGTATATACACCACACAAAATAAATAAGTGGTGAATTTTCATATGTCTCCTAGATATAAAAGAGAGACTAGAAATCCCTTACCTTAAGTCTCGACTTCTTTTGTACACATTTTAAACTCATGTATAATAAATATAAGTTTATTATAAATCTATTATATAACCATAATTATATATATTATACCATATATTATTTAATTATGACCATTTATTACCCATTTATTAACAATTACTTGTGAAAATTATGTTTTGGGTAATAACCACTTTGTTTTTTGTATGTGTTTTTATTTGTTATTTTTGGTAATCTTATATTGATCATAGTTACATAATATAAAAAATAATAATCATGAAATAATTATAATATTTATAAATAAATTATACTATTAATACCAATCATAAAATATGGTTTTGAGATATGATGTACATTATGATCATGGAGACGGTAGGTCATACATTTGCCTGAGTAATGATTCCATTCTTCAATTATCATTATAGAAATGAGGTAAGTAATATTTTATCATTATATAATGATAATAATATAATAAATAACATATTATTTATTTAAATATAATTATATATATCATCCATGTGGTTTGGTTATGAAAAAATAGAGTCACATCACTTTGTGAAGGCGATACTCCACACATACACGAACGACGTTATCATCTTTCAGTGAGTGAAAAGGTAAGAAATAAAATGACATATTATATTTTAATAATGATAAATATTTCATGAGTATAATAATTATATCATGTATAAAACATATATTAATTAAATATGTCCTTATTATCTTCTTTGAAAAGCACTAGTGAAAATGAATCACATCACTTCGTAAGGCGGTGGTCTGCCGTATACATGAGAGACATTATAGTATCCCCTATGGAATGGAAAGTAAAAATGTTATATATTATATAATAACTATAGAGGTATAATTATGTTATAAATATAATATATAGAATTTATATCCATCATCATACCGAACCGTGATAGGTGGTAATGGAAAAACGAATGACATCGGTTCGCAAAACGGCAGTTCGTTGTACACACAAATGATGATTTAAAAACTGATTTGATAGAAGTGAGGATGATTTTAGGTCATGAATGTAACATAAAAACATATAATTATATTTAATATAATTAGTTTATTATATAATAATTTTTAAATACTAATTAAAGTAGGTATAAGAAGAAATAAAATAAAAACGATCGTTGAAGAACGTTACCTCTTCTTAGGCTATCCTCCTTAGGTTTGTACCAAAATACTTAATAGGTTGGATTTATTCCAAAAATAATGATTCTTGTATAATATTATGGATTTTTTAAGGTATTTGGGTATTTATTGGATAAATAAAATGTGTTTTAAGGTGTCAAGAATAAAGGAGAGGGGGTGACATTTTATAAGTGAGGTGAGTGACACACTTGTAATTTTTTTAAAAGAAAAAGATGTACCCAAATTTTTATTTTTAAAAAAGGATTAAAAATAGAGAATTATTAATGATTATACATTATAGGGTTTAAATATGGTTAAAAATATATATTTTAGACAAGTTTTTATGTCATTTTAACACTTATCTTTTAGATTAACCCTCCAATAAACCCATTTTTACCTTAACCATGCTAAATAATTTTTTAATGTTTTTACTATTAATTTTGATAAAAAATTAAGTTGGAATTATTAGATAAAATAAATTATGATGATTAAAAATATGGAATCAATTATTTCAAATTAAATTCATATAAGTTTTAAAATTTAACTTAAAATTAATCCAATAAATGCGATGAGAAAACAGGTTTTCAAAGAAAAATGTTCAAAAGTTTACAAAGTTTTTATATCCAATTTCAATATGAAATTGATTCCAATTAACTAAATTATATTAATAGATATATAATTTAACTAATTTTACTTTAAAACCAATTTAAAATACAATTTAACTTTATAAATAATTTAAACAAAAAACTGTTTTTAATTAAAATTCATTATTTTTCACTATTCATCAAAAAATTAATCTTATTAGAAAATTATCAAAAATTAACCCTTATATAATTTTCATATTATGATTTATAAAATTAATTTTTTCTGAAATATTTTTTTTAAAGTTTTTAAAAAATAGCTTTAAAATAAGTGTGTTAAAATGTGACAAAACTGCTTTAAAAAAATACAGTTTTAAGCATAAAATTGGTTTTATTCTTCTCACTTGTATTAAAAAACACATAAGATGAATGTTAAAAATTTAATTTAATATATAATATATAAATTTATTTAAATTAACTCACTAAAATTTAATTGGTTAATTTATTTATGTAAAACACATTTGTGTGTAAATAAATAGTTTTTCAGAAAAAAGATTTCCATTATTTTCAAAAGGTTTTTATTTTCATTTATAATTAACTGGTCACTAAATAATTAATTTTATATAAATGTGTAAACCATATATTTTCATAATTTAGTTAATCCTATTCATATCCTTCATTCCAATGGAGAGGTGATAACTATAACATTAAATAATAATTTCTTAATAGTGAGTCTTGTTTTATTTAAACTCAGTATTGCGTGTAATGAAAGTTAAACTCAGTGTTTCATGAAATAAAAGATAAACTTAGTGTTGTGTCTAAATAATACTAAATTTATTGTTATGTATAACACAAGATAAATTTGGGTTTGCGTGTAAAGAAAAATATCAAAATATTAAATTTATTTGAAAAAATTTTCACAAAATCTCAGGGTGTTATTATTAATCCATGGCTTTCAATCACTCGACTTGTGGCCGGAAAAGTTAAAGTAATGTGTTATATTCAAATGGTAGGTAGAGTATCATAATAACATGAATTTTATTTGGTCGGTTGACTAGAAAATTTATGTTCTTCTCGATGCAGTGGAGTCCTATTAGGGCGCTCAGTGTAGGGGTTGAAGCAGAACAATTGAAGGCTGGTGTAGACTCCCACTGTGGATTAGTTGAATGGTATAAATTTTCCATAAAATACACATTATATAACTTGATAGTTCATACATGTATTGAATTCATATAAAAATAATTAAAATAAAATACATGAAATTCTAGATTATGTTCAAAATTTATTTTTATAATTAAAATCAACAAAATAAACCGGGTTTAATTTATTCATTCGAAACACAACAAAGTATGAAAATGTGATTAATAATAAAATTATAGAATGGGTTTATGGAATTTTAAGCGTGAATTACTAATAAAAATTTGTGAAATTCCATGTTTTATCACTCCCCAATACTTAGAATATTCTACTCATGGGAAATTCATTATTATTGAATTTCTAAGTTAAATCATGGTAGCTATCCCCAATTAGATTTTCATAATTCTAGTCATAAAATAAAATCACACCTCAATTTTTCTGTCAGAATACATTTGACACAAATTAAATTTCAATATAAATAGTAAGCAGAAAAACATCTCAAAATATATTTTTAGATTAACTATAAAAATTCCCTTAATTTATTCAACAAAAATTTATATTTTTTTAATAAATCTTCACATATATTTAAGTAGGTTCTCAAAATATTGTAGTTCAAAATGAACTTAGATTTTCAAAATCAGTTTAGTTTTTTTTAGAAAATTCATATGTTATCTTTAAACTGATCCATTAAAAATTGTTAAACTTTGTATACTCAAAAAAAAAACATAAATATTTTCAAAATAATAATGCATCCACACTTTTGAAAATCAACCAACAACATTAAAATATTAGAAAAGTTTCATAGCTCAACCAATTAAGATTCAATAATTTCAATGAAAAATAAATTCCTAGTCAATTTTTTTAACTCAAGTTAAATTTTATTTATTCAAAAAAATTAATCAATGAGAATAAAAGATAAAAGCAAACAATTACAAACAACCAAATTAAGAACAATGATGATTTTTTCATTATTTCAACTAAAAATCAAATCATTCTTCATACATGAATTTAATTCACTACCCTCACTTAAATTCAAGGAAAATTTATAATTCTGTGAGTGAAATAGATAGACTTAAGTGGAATTAAAATTTTAACAAGTGAAACTTCTATTTATCCCTATTTATTGAGTTCCTTAAATGGAAGTTCTAGTTCCCACTTCCTTGATAAAACTAAAATATGATTTTTATAAGTCAATCACCCCATCATCATTTGGTTTCAATATTACCCTCACCTAAATGAATTTATTATTTAAAATTAGGCACTTATTTATTTTTTCCCATCTATTTCTATGAAAATAACCTTTTGGATTTACACATGGATTTTATTTACTAACACACCCAATGAATCATTTATTAGAGCTTCATTATAGGATCCCAATTTCCCATTTTACTACAATTTCAAATGGATTATATAAATATATTTTTTGATTTGTGACATATTTCAGTGCATTTTTAATTTCCTATGAGTCTATACAAATTTAATAATTTATAAAACTCATAAAAAGTAACTAAAAATGTAGTATCTAGAATGTCTGAGTGTCGAACCCATAAGGATTATCTATATGTTATAAATTAATTAAAGAAATTAAAATTAAAATTGATTGATTGTTTAGAGAAAGTAAGAAAGTTCAGAAAAGACTAGGTTTGGAATCAATATGAGAGGCATGCTAGGTTCAATGATTTTCTAGTTCATATACTAAGGATTCAATTGGTTATGGGTTTATTTAGGTTTGGTGTTGGAATTGGGTCAAAAGGTATCCTTGGTCTGGGCACCCTACACTAATCTTATGATTTCACCATTGGAATGGTCATTGTAAGAACCCCATAAGGGTTAGGTTGTGAGAAATACCCAGGGTGTTACCTGTTGTTCTAATTATTGATTGGCTGTTACTTGTGTACTTTATATTCTAGACACTGTGGATTGTAGCTGCTGTGTGCTTTCCTGTTTACTGCTTCCTTTATTTTTATTTTCCATGTATTCACTAATTGTTAGGCACAGATCTTTGGGTGGTTTCCTACTAGTACCTTGTCTCACACCCTATTTGGGAAATGATTTTAGGACCAAACAGACTATATTGTTGTAGGTATAGATAAGGGCAAGCACCCTTCTACTTCAGGCACTTGACTTCATGTGGAGCTGGAGAGCATGGGACCAAGCTATGGCTTGTGATGCTGAGGAGTTTACCTGTTTCTTTTTTTTTCACTTTGGTTTAGTATTGTATTCAGCATTGTGACTTGTTTGGATGATTTCCTAGACATATGTATCATTCATCATTTTATATATATGTGTGTGTGCTCCAGTTGTTTACTGTTAGTTTTCCACTGCTTATTATTTACCCTTGTTTGGACGGTTACAGTTTTTGCTGTTGTCTATTTGCTTTTCTTCTGCTGTGTACTCTTCTAATGAGGGAATAGTTTCCCCACTATCACACCCAAGGCCCTCACTTCTAGTCAATAACCTCTGGAATTTGGGGAAATGTGCTTAAGTCCATGTGACCAACCGGGTACGGGGCATCTCTGGGTGGCTTCTCGAACCGGGAAGTTACAATCATCTAATAAGTGTAATTGCAAAAACAGGTGACCCAAAACCCTATTTAAAAATAAATACGCTATATTTCATAATGGTAATATGAAAAATAGTGCAATTAACTAATGAAATGAAATAAACATCCCTGAATCTCAAGAAATTTTCACACAATTGAAAAAATAATAAGTTTGGAATTGATAAATGGTGTTGTAACAATCCAAAATAAGAATAAAAGATATAAATAATACCTAAAGACACTTCTCCCTACAATCACATCACCCGACAAAAATAAAACTACTTGATCATGCTAGGCATGATGAGAATGGGAAACATGGGAACCCAATAAAGAATGATGGTGAATAATGGTGGAGAAGCATGGATCCAGATTATCAGTTCATCATTTGGAAGTTTTTTATTGGATTCCCTTGGTCCCAGACATCTATGAAGGTGCGACCGTAGGTGAATTTATATTATTCGCAACGTCAAACTCATCATAAATTAATATCTATTTTTCATATTCCTGATGATATCGCAAACTGTAAATTTTACACATCATGTAATGTTTTAATTTTCATTGCATGAGAAGGCATCACAAATTTTGGCGTATCTCTTCCAAAATAACTTCTCCCAAAAATCTCACATCATGTAATTTTTACATAACGTGTAAATTGACTTTTTCTAGCTCTGTAGATCCATGACATCCTCAAAAATCTTATTTCACTCCACGAGTGAAGCTCATGGCACGAAGTGTATTCTAGCTCCAAAATTTACAACTTTTCATTAATTTATCAAATATTTGTTGTATCCTACCATAAAACATACAAAAATTAAATCATTAAAAAATCATGAAGATTTATAAATTAAATAAAAAAATAAATATATTAAGATACCATAAAATACATGCATGAAATAAAAATATCATGTTCGATCCCTAATATATTCTATTTCACAAAGGTTAGGTTACCTTAAATTGAATTTAAAATTATAGTTTCCTTATGTTATAATTTCAATTCCACATAGATATTTTAACCTACACTTATTTCTTGAATTCTAAAATCAACTATACATTAAAATAAAAATCAAATTCACTCAAAAATAATTTGAGCTTTTAAGGTTCAATAATAAGATCAAATTTCTTACCATTAACATGGAGTTCAAAAGTGAGCATAGTTTTCAATTCAGCTCAAATAAATTTTGAAAAATCACTCAAAACTATACAAAACATATTTGTACACTATTCAATACAAAGAATTTTTTTGTGATTTTTTTCCAAAATAAGATCATTAAAAATAGGAAAAAACAAAAGATAATTCAATAAACAAGACAACCAATACTTTTCCCCCACACTTTGTTTCATCTTAATTATCAAATAAATTTAATATTAATCATGTAATTTTCAATCAAAAAATATAATAGAACAATATAATAAATGAATATAAAAGGAGAAAAACTATATTTTTTTATTCCTTACATATTGATAGCCTTAGTGGGATATGATTTCCAATTTTATGGGATTTTAATGATCTCCAAGAAGATCCAATAACTATTTCTACTCTATTTTATATAATAAAAACAAATATAATTTGATATTTTATTCAAAATTAGAACATAAAACTGAAAGTAAAATAAAATTGGAGGAGATATATGAAGAATTTTGGATAAAAACTCCCTAAGTTGTACTGAATTTTTTATAATCAGTAGCTGGGGAACCTTGTGATTATCCCTAATTTATTAGTGGGTTGGTCTTGTGTGGTAATAACCACCATGATCTCTTTATCTTAAATCTCTTCATGCATTTTTTTACTTTAACTGATGGGATAATGTTATCCAATTCCTACGCATCTAGTGTGGTATCACATTCACCCTCAACTTATTTATTCTAGGATTTCAAAAATGCTGTTGAGTTACAATTGTCAACATAAGAAGATTTATTTTTCATTTTAGATTGAGATATATTTAAATAATATGGATCAAGAATAGTGTAATGTACCTAATTTATTTCAACCTCTAACTCTTTCCCCATGCATAAGGATCATGGGAATCCATCTTATGGGATCACTAATGGGTGGTACTAAAGTTGTTTTTTAGTTTCCTAGACATCTTCTTCAAATGTCAAAGTATTATTCTCTTATATTTGAAGCTCGCATTGCTCATATAGATCTCTTCCATAAAACTTAGGGAAAAATAATGAAAAATCTTTAATTTATTTTACTAAGGCTTCCAAAATGTGTTGCTTCATGTTTTATTTAATTTCTTCAATAAAATTATTAAAATATACCTTGATACTATTCTTGAAAATATCCCTAATTTTATTAGTAAAATATATAACAATGTTTTCTGAGGGCGAGTCTGTATCCATTTTTATATTTTTATATTTTAATTTGAAAATAGTCAATTATTTATAATGTGAAAGAGAAAATTGAATTGTTGACCTAACTTCCTATCAATAATGTTAATTTGATAACATGGTTATCATAGGTTTTGGTAAAATAGAAATTTATTAACCTAGAATACAATCTATTGAACTAACTAAGGTTGTTCTCAAGGAGTTTTGGGGACAATTATTCACAATCCTCAATCACTTATGTATATATTTTTTAATATTTAAAATTTTTGAATCAGAACAAAAATGTGATATTTTATTTTCTATTTTATTTAGAATGTTTAATAAAATTAAATAAATTGGGAAAATCCTAAGCAAGCATGAGTAATGAAAGGGGTCAATTCAAGATTAGGTAAACATGATATTTCAGTATCTAAATTCATTGATTAATATTTTTTGATAATCAACTCAATATAATTCATGGATCACCAATATCAATTTAATTTTTAAGTCTCAATGCACATTCAGAAATATCTTAGGCACAACAAGTCTCATATCTTCCATAATGTCAAGTGATGGACATGCCACAACCATAGACAATCCACCACCCTTCACCCATTCCAAATCATACAATATTCATCCATCGATCCACATGACTCCAATCATATGAAATGTGGACTAAGAGAAGGGTAATAAAGTGATTTGTTTGAGATTGGAATGTGTCTATGGAGATTAACTAGGGAAGTCAAAAATTCTCTTCAAAATTCTTAGGAAAATCCATTTCCCTGCTATAAAAAATACAAAATCATAAATAAATAAAAGAGAAGAGACTTGAGACCACTGTGAGACCTCCCCTAAGAATAATCTTTGGGCCATTACTCCATTATCATGGATGTAAGAGTTCACAACACAACATGAAAGGAATAATCACAAACATAAGAAGAATGGAGAATAAGAATAAAATTTCACATAAAAAAACATTTAAAAAATGGAAATTATAAAGTAGAATAAAAGAGTTACTAGTTGTCATACTACAAATGGGGTATTCTTTCTCACATACCCCCATCCCCTTTTATTAATAAAAACCCAACCTATTCATAAGAAAATAATATAATTTATTACCAACATCCCATGATCAAGATCTGTATGCATTTTATAAGAATTAGGGGTAATACAATTCCTTATTCCATAAATTTAGTGGAATTTAGGTTCTACTTGAGGAATTTACTTTGAGTATGATATGCATGCAAGCCTTACGTGATGAGTTGGGAAGAAGTTATGCATGTACTACTGGTGCATGCTCATTTTAATTGGTAAGGTCCTACTTTGTTCTTGGGCCTAATTTGATGGATTTGAGAATGAACTTTCTTGGGTCTAGTGGAGTAGTACTACCTAAGGGAGTCATTTAAATTGGTCTTAGACATCAGGTCTATTGGGGATTGAATGCTAGAGGTTGACACTGCCAGGGTAACTATGATGTTAGGGCTTCAATTAGGCCGAATGGATGTAGGTGTCCACTAGAGAGGAGATTTGGAATTCTTATGTTAGTGAGAGGTTTGGACAGATTTAGTGGAGGGATTGTAATTATTGGAGTGGAATTGGACTTAGGTAGTTGGGAGTTGGGAAGAATAGGAGGAAAAATTCTCAACTGTATGATTGGTTGTATCCCTGATCTCTATATGTGGCTTCCATAATGAGTTCTCTTAAGAAACCAACCAAACAAATGGAATCCATCAGTTTATATATTTGTATCCATATCCAAGGGAATATTTAAGGTCCCACCACTTTAAACACTGGAATAAGGATAAAAAATTAAACAAATGTCTTTTGTCTCAGGTTTCATTAGTGAGATTAGAAGATCTTATTTTTTCAAACTCGATCTTGGTGGATGATTTCAATTTAAATATTCAAGTTCTTTTAATTTCTATTTTATTAGCTTAGATTTCATAGTTCACCATATTCCTCTAATTTAACAATGTTCTATATTCCAGATTCGATAGTAACTATTAGTTCATTGAAGGATATTTAGCCTTAGGTTGGTGTGACTAGTAAGGTGCAAGCTTGTAATAAGGGTACTCAGTTTTCATTGATGCGTGTTTCGAAAGGGAAATCCATGTGTCTAAAATGTTTTGGGAATTTTTTTGATCACTCTAAATATGTAGTATTGTATTTTTAGAAGCATCACGGTCAATACATGGCTTAGTTTCACTTCACTTATTGTCACGAACCAGCCCGAGTCGACCCTGAACCGGTCACCCAGGCCAGCCCGCGACAAGTCCCGAGAGGCGTTCCTGATCCTCCCAGGATGGTGAAAATCACCAAGGGCATCAATAGAGTACACAAGGGAATGATTTCGCCCATATATAAACAATCAAACAAACAACAGAAATAAACGGACAGACCAAAATGAATTTATATAAAAATTGAACTAAATATTATTTGTACAAGAAACTAAAATTAGAACAAAACCAACAACTCAACTGAACAATTCCGATGAAAAAAATAACTCCATGTGACACTTTTGGTCACTCTCCAACACAATGATAAAAAGTCGCCCAAGGTGATCGAACTAAAGATGAAACCTGCACAAGGGCTAAAAAAAAGAAGACTATAGGTGTGAGTATTAAAACTCAATAGGTTAGCCCGATATTCTATTCCCAATGCACATTAATTTAAAATAAAAGAAACATCAATTTATAGTTTTAAATTTATGATTTGAAAGTATGGTTTTCAAATGAGGTTCCATGCTATAATAATTATCAGACAAAAACATGCATGTTTAATAAAAAAAATGAAAGTAACAATTATTTTCAAAGAGGTGAAACTTCAAAATGAAAATAGTTTTCAAGAGGGATGATTTAAATAATTTTAACATTCAAATAAATAACACATACTACTGAATTTACCAACCAAACACACTGTATGCCGACGGTGAGTACAAAATAGCTAATGAGCACTAGTCACAGGAATACCCCTAGGCACTAGTTAGTTGTGAGCCCTAGGTACCTCGTATCTCGGTGAAAGTAACCATAATAAATATCCGTTCTCATGCACGAGCCACTAGTAGGGAACATACCCATAACCTAGTGGTCCCCAATCATCATCATCATCATAGTTTAGTTAGTGTTGTCATCGTCAAACTTTCTACGTGAAACAGGGGCCAACCCCCACAGAATCACTAGCATACTAGTACACGTCCGCCCACCTAGATACCCGAGATTCCCTTTAGTGCTCAATCAAGTTACACATATTATCAAATACACATTTCACATCCCCATTCCATTCCAAAACCATAAAAACACAAATATCCCATAATCATTCTGCACATTTCTTACACTAATCAACAAACCGCTAAATATTTCGGTAAAACAATTTCATGAAGTGTATTGAGGCTTTGCACATAAAACTCTTTCAAAAACACTCTTTAAATTATAAAAACACATCATAACCAAACCAAATCATATTTGGAAGCCCAATAAACATTTAATAAAATCATTTAATGGACAATAAAACAATCCCAATTGCACAAATTGTTATATACAAGTAAAACACTCCTTCATTTCTAGGAAATGCCAAACAGGCCTTTAATTATTTTCTCAAAACTATCCTTTGACGAAGGTATGAATTTTAATTATATTAAGGATATGTATAAACAAAATTTACATCAGAAAACCACATCCATAAATCTCTTATAATACTCAGGTTACATATTCAAAACACGTCCATTTTCATAAAGATGTGAACCAGTCCATTTTTGGGCAACTCGGGCCAAAATATGTTGTAAATCAAAACACACTTGATTGTAAAAACAAATACAAATAGGAAATCCATATAAGTACCCAAAAATACCATTTATCATTATTCCAATACCTTTATAAATCCAAACAAATAACTTTTAAATCACACATCACACATAAAAGCCAACCGGGTAATTTACCGAACACATGACATGCCCTTTTTAAACAAAAAAATTTATTTTAACTACATGAAAAGGAATAAAACACCAATTGAAAGACATATTTTCATTCAATATACTGTAACATGTTAAAAATACCATATACCAGATTATAAACCTCACAAAATATTTGCAAAAGATAACGGAACATTTAAACAAACACTTGTTGAGAACTTTCATGACAAAACAACACTACCGTTCACAAACCAATGATTAAACAACCACTTTGAACACCAATAAAATTATCCAAAGGATGAAAAACAATAATAAACATATATATCTGGTGTTAAATATAATAAAATTATGAAACTTAAATAATAAAGTCATGTGCAAGGGGTATCCTACCTCAAATCTTTGGCGTAATTGAAACGCACACCCGAAATCACCCGCCGCGGGTTTATAAACCATAAAACTATAAATATCAGACCTAAAAAAACAGAAACCCCATAAAAAAACATGTTATAACAAAACCCTAGGTCGATCAATACTAGGGGATAAAATAAATCCATGAAATAATGAAAGGAGGGGGAAGAGGAAGGAGAAAGGAGAAGGAATCTCACCTTTCACCCTAGAAAACTCTTCGTCTTCCATTAGATCTGCAACCCTATAGAGAATGGAATGGATTGAAATTTTTTGGAGAGCCTCCTAAGGTCTTGAAGAACCAGTGGAAGAAAATTGGTGGCCAAAAGAATACTAATTGAATGAGTTATGGGTAAAACAATTTACCTTATCAATTCTGGAAGTTTTGAGGAAACCAGAGAACAATCGCCCTAATACGCGACCCATATGAGCTCCAAAGAGGTAAAATAGATTATTAGGGATAATATAGGGTTATTGGTTTCTAGGGGGAGGTTGAATAACCGAAAAATAGTAAAAAATGAAAAAGATATAAATGAAACAAATTATTTTTTTTAAAACAGGAAATGGGCCCATGGGCTGGCCCGATACCTAAATAAGTAACCCAAATTCACCCAGCTTATGAATTTATAATGGGTCAAAAAGGATAAATAAATTTTAATTTATCAGTATAGGACAAGTGGTAAGTTTAATGGGTGAAAAAGGATGAAAAAAAAGAGTTATAAAAGAAACAAATTCAGTTTTTAAAAGTGGGAATGAGCTCACGGTTGGCCCAAATCCTGAAGTAACCACCATTTCTTCAAAAAACTCCTAAACAAGCAATGGGGATCCCAAATTATTGTGGTTAGACATATATGAAACTTAAAAACACAAGATTCATCTCATAAAATACCCATGAAAAGGATCAGGATTTCTAATGGGCCGGATCAATACAAAGCCAAAAAAAAAACCGTGTGTGACACTTATAGTCGATCGAGTTGTAGTCTTATAGTAGCTTCACATAATAGGTGGATTCTCACAACAACATGAAGGTAACATGGTCAGTTTAATGGGAAATATAGGTGATGCTTAATGTTGTAGAGTCCTATTAGGGCACTCAAATTTAGGGGTTATAGTGGACCAGTTGAAGGATGGCATGATATCCCACAATGGCTAGGTTGAATGGCCTCCATTCTCTATAAAATACACATTAGGTAGCTTGAAAGTTAATACATGAATTTAATTTATATAAACCTAATTAAAATAGAACATATGTAATTATTTATTATATTACAAATTTATTTTTATTACTAAAATAAAAAAATTAACCAAATTTAATTTATTTAGACAAAATACACCAAATTATGAGAATGTGATTAATACCTAGATTTTAGAAAGGTTTGTGAAAATTTTAATAGTGAATTGAAGATGGTTTTTTTTTGAAATTTCATGTTTCATCAATGAATTTGGTCTTGATAATATAGAATTAGGGGATAAATATTTAGGTTTTACGTGTTTCCCTAAAAATTCCTCCAGGATGGGTTGAACTTTATGGGAAATGTATGTTTAGATATAGTTTAGGGAAGAGCTAAACCATACTGATTGTTGGTTGTGATTGAGATTAGGGATAATAATATCTTCTTGGATTATAAATACATATATAGGTATCCCATAGGATAGTAGATATTCATGAATATTTTGTTTGTGAAGATTATTTATGGCCTCATTTTGAGATATGAAATGGGATTGAAGGTCAGCACCAATATTCCCAATAATATAGGTCATCCATTTGGTTGTGTTAATTGAGTTAGAAAGACAAAATAAATTAGAATCCATTGTACCTATAGATAGAAATAAGAGTAAAGGAATTAATATCTCAATAGTTAGAGTGAATAAACCAATAAAAATGACAAATTTTCAAAACTCCCATAGTGTTTATATAATTATTTTCACCAGATGAAAGCTATATAGTGAGATAATTTTGTGTAAGAAGCAATTTTCAAAGAGAAAAAATCATGAAAATTCTAGAAGGCTACCTTAAATTCCTTCACAAATAAAGTGTTCATGAAATACATCAGTTTTCAAAATGATTCATCTATGAAGGGAACTGTTCATGAATAAATATTTTCATGGTTGATAGAAGTCATTAGAAGCTTCCATAAAATATGTAATGGAGGACCCAATCCTATTTATAGGTGAATAAATACCCTTATACTCAAGGTTAAAATCTATGAGGAATATTTTCCTTGCAATTATCTCTTCTTTATACTGATTAGACCCAATTCAGATGGGGGTAATTTTTTGATTCTCAAAAAGTTCTAGTGATGAATTGGAAGAAGATTTATGGAATAAATAGTCAAATTTAGAAAAGAAAATCTCACAATAAAGTATTATATTCCTTCACAATCAAATAATATATTTATGATTTTATAGTATCTTCATGATCATGTAGTCCTTTTGTGATAAGATAATAATTTCAAGAATGGAATTCATTTTCAGAGGGATGATTTGATTCCTTTATGGTTTCATACTCCCTTCATGGATGGAAATAATTTGGGGCACATGTGTATGGGATTATTTAATGGCCATATACTCCCTTCATAGATGGAAGTTGTTTGTGGTTGACTTGTACTGATCCTTCAAGAACACATATCCTTTAGTGGTCATGTGATTCCTATGAAACCATATATTTTGGGGTAAACTTTTCCTATATATACTTGAAACCCCATTTGAAAGGGATGGATCTTCCCCATTTGGATAAACCTATCCACTTTGAGAAAGACAACATCTCATTGTTCGATATGTGTTTCCTTTGTAAAACTCTATGATGAAATCCCATAAATAATTATTAGGTTAAAGACTAAATAAATAATAAAGGGGATGTATACCATGTAGGTTCCTTTTGAAAGAATACCACATAGTCTCCTTCATGAAGTGTACCACATATATTCATTACAAGATTTCATCATCTAAGACCCTTCATGAAACCCATCCATAAGGTTGATTTATAGATCATTCCTATGAAAACCATTAATGGAGGTTTTACTATGTAAAACCCTTTGTGAGTAACCTTTGACACAAGACCTATACAGGATATGCCCCCTCCATGTAGTGCCTTTATATTATATGAAGTGGGGGGGGGGGGGTATCCAAAGGTTCTTACCACCCACCATAAACATGAAGAATTTGAATTTAACCTAGTTTCTTCACAAAATAACCTAATTATGGGTATCCTGAACTCCCTTATATCCTTTATTTTTTAGGTTATCTACCTAGGCCAAATAAATCTAAATAAACTTACTCGCTTCCTTCCACCAAGGTTAAAGCCCTAAATATGCCATTCTAGAAAGGCATCCACCATGGATATGTGATTTTGCATGAATGGTCTATGAAAATTAGTTTAAATCCATAAATCATATATTCCATTGATAATGGGCCTACCTTGGGTTTTCATCATAGATAAATAGGACCATAAAAGTAATAAAAATCATGTATTCCCTTGATAATTGGGATCTCAATCATCAAAACTTCCCCTGGATCATGTTTTCCAACTTGGATGACCCATATTGAGTATATGATCATTTTGAGCATGTAGTTGACTCCTTTACTCCACTAAATGATCTAGATATAGAAATAAGGCTCCAAATAGGTGTAATACCTACTTTACTTTTCTTTTATTGGGTGATTGAACAAGATAAGAAACTTTAGGAAACATATGCATAAGCCCCATACATATCCTTCCTACTCCCATGGTAAGATGTGGGACAAATATTAGGTGTAATCCCCAACCATAAATTATATTGTTTAGTTACATATAGATAGAATGATCCATAATGGGAAACCCAATGCATAATCCCTAATAAATATCTTTTTGTTTCCCCTTTCATGATGCAACATCCATACCACATGACATTAAACTGCATGGACTTAGTCCTCTTAATAGGTATAATTCCCACTCTTCCCGACTTAACCTAAGTCATCTACTGATTTAGGAACATCCAGGTAGTATATTCATAATCCCCACATGTATCCTTCCCACTACCTTAGTAGAATTCATGCCTACTATTAGGTGTAATCCCTGAAACTTACCTTTACCCAACTCACCAAATAGGTCAAAAACCTATGGGCTACCCATGCATAAGCCCCAACATATCCTCACTAGGCCATATTAACCATGAAACCCATATCCTGAATGGTCTATATTCCCACTGAAACCCTTCCAATCATTAATGGGCTATATTCTATATGATTCATCATATACTCAAAGGGACATATTCTATGTAAGCTAATAATATTCACAATTTTCTATATTCTCTACAAGATAATCATATCCACAAAGGGCCATATTCCTGATGAGTGACATTATCGCTCAATATGACATATTCCCTACAAAAACCCTTCCTAAATAGGCTATATTCCCAGTGAGTCATCATATCCTCAAAGGTACAAATTCTCTATGATCTAATCATATCCTCAAAGGGACATATTCCATGTGAACTAATCATATACTCAAAGGTCTATACTCTTAACGAGTGACGTCATCCCTCAATGGTTCATATTATCTAAAATAAATCCTTCCTCAAAGGGGAATATTCCCTATGTTCCAATCATATCATCAAAGGTTCATATTTCCTATGAGTTACCATTCCTAAAAAGGGAACATTCACCATGATATGAACCAAATTTTTTCCCATATGTAAGTACCACACCAACCATTGATATAAACCATTTTATTAGTAGTGCTAGATATATAAATTTAAACTTCACAACATATGAACTTACCATAAGATGTTAAACTACATGGGATGGTCCTATCACATGACATTAAACTATTCAAACTGAACTATATGGGATTTTATTCCTATTAATCAGGATACGTAGGATGCCTATTAGAGATTAAATCTTAATATCTCATTGGTTATGGTTTTTTGACCTTAAAATTCACAAAATTGTTCATTGTCACATGACCTTAAAAGGTATAATGTGTCCCATTAAATGACACTGAACCACATAGGTTTTAATTCCATTTATATGGATATGTGGGAAACCCCTATAATGGTCCCAATCCCAATTTCATAACACCCATTACCTCCCTATATGGTGATAAATTATACAGAACCTAGATACATGGAATTAGACCATAGTATAATCACTAAGTAAAAGAGATATGGAGAATATTTGATATACAAATATGTTCACATTGATTCATGATTTTGATCAATCATTGGAACAATGGTAACTGGTAGTAAAACCATTATTGGGAAGGATTAAAAAATATATCTTAAATCTTTAATAAAGTCCCATAGTAGGAAATAATTCCCCTAATAAAGGTTTGATGAGTTTGACCTCCCATCCTCTTATCCAATGCATAACCCAAAGCATCACTGGTAAATTATTAGTGAATTCATTTCTTTGGAAAGTAGGGTCAAATCGACTCAAACATCATAGGTATGATAATGCATAAAAAAAGAATGGTGAACTAGATGTTGAATCTATTAATTGTGATTAGTTGATTCACATAAGGTTTTAGTAAATGTTACCTTGAGCACCATCAAAATTTCACATCGAAAACACTTACACACTAAGACCATGTCCAGCTTTTCCATGAAACCATCTAGTTAATTCATGTAAATTTACTTTTCTAGATCACCATAAAAAAATGTTGTATTTTTATACATTTTTTCTAGATGTAAAGTTTTGAAAAAAATTATACTCAATATCATCCGGATGGTAGTATGTTTAGATAATAGTGAGAAAATTTTAAAGAAATACACTCCTTTATACTGAAAAAGTTTGATAACCTGCTTATCCATGCACCACTTTCTACTATAATCCTTTTCTTTAAAATAGAAGACCCAATTTTTTTTATTTCCTTCTTCCCTTGTAGTAATTTTATTTTCTACTTGGTTTAATTTGCATGAAATGAATCCAACTCATCTTATGTAGCTTACGATAACTTTCTAAAATCACTAAAACTAGTCACTTAATCTATAATATCGGGTTCCCATCCATATATTAGAAGTAAGTAATGAAAATAAATTCTAAACCTTGATAAAAAAACTAAATTCTAGTATTTATTCATAATTTAACCAATGACTCTGATATTTATAGAACTGTAACTTCATAAACTTCACCTTCTGAAACTCTAAACCAAGCTTCTAATATCCTTGATCATTTAGGTATATCTTCTGCTATCCTAACTTCTAAACTTTTAGTTCCCCCTAAACTTTTCAGAACTTTTGTTCTTTTAAAAATTCTATTTATATCAATAAGGATTTTTTAGTTGATTCTTTGTTCTCAACTTCATTTTTGACCAAGTTTTGGTTTTCCACAAGACCTTTTCATTGGAGATAACATTTTTAATTTTGATTATCTTATCATTATCATCATCCGAAAGATTGGAACCAAATTTTTCATCACAATAACCCCAAAATAAACATGAATGTGACATAACTTATAGTTTTTCCTAATCTATGTATGAACATAGGCTAAAATTTCAAAAATATCGAGGTGGTTAACATCCACTAGTTTACCAATCCACAAATACTCCAAAAATCTCATACCCCATCAGTGTAGAAGGACTTATGTTAACAAGATACACTTTGTAGTTGAATTATTCTACCTATATCAACTTGAATATTCTATAATATAGCTTCATTCACCATACCTTTACAATTAATATCCCATTTATCCATTTTGCTACACCATTTTGATCTAGTGTTTTGGGTAAAATCTTATCAATCTTGATTACTTTTTTCAATATAATTCCAATAAATCCTTTCTATTATATCCACTAATATTATCAGACCTTAAGAATCTTAAATTTATTCTATTATCTTTATCAATCATGAAAATCCATCTAAAAAACACCTTGAACACCTCACAACTTTGTTTCATAAAGTAAACCCATGCTTTTCCTTATTGGTTCATTGATCAAAGTCACAAATTATAATGAAATTCCATGAGAAAGGGTTAGTTTGAGCTCCAAAATGTTTATGTGTACAATCTCTAACTTCTAGGATTTTGGATTCCTTACATTACAATTGAATGAAACCTTTCAATTATTTATGATTATACAATTTCTATAACTTTAAAACTCTAGGTGATCAAGATTTATTATAAACTTTTCATTTAGAACTCACTAATTCTTCTCAATAAGGTTTCTGTACAACATTTCCGCAACTCTGAACTTTGAAAAGTTGTCATTCCAATAATTATTCCTCCCTTTGAACTTATGATCAAGTACAATATCAGATCCTTTGCAGCTCAATTCATTACTATAGAACCCCATGTTATCTTCCAAACTCTATTCTCAAATCTAGTTACAAATCCAACTTTATAAAGTTAGCCAATGGTGATTAGGTTATTCTATAAACTTGTTATGTGTTGAACTTCCTTAAAATCAGGGTAAATTGTATCGTTAATCTTGAATTTAAGGTTTCATTTCCCCATGATCTTGATAGATTTATCATCATATAACTAAACCTTTCTGAACCTTTTTGATATGTAATTCACTATGCATCCATTATTTGCTGTTGAATAGAATAGAGCTATGAAATCAATGATCCATGATTCTAATGGAATATTAACACTCAAAAATAAACTAATACTACCTTAAACTATATAATTTTAAAAACTTGAACTTCTGGAATATAACCTTCTAGAATTCACCCTGAAATTCCTACAATCCTTCTTGAGATGCCCTCTTTTCCTTTAGTGAAAAAATGTGGGTCTGTCCCTAGTCGATTTAATTCAACTTCTTTCTCTCACCCTATCATAAATTTTATTCTAACTTATTTTATGAGGATATTTACTCTACCTCATGAATTCATCATAGTTCTGGTAGGTTCTTGTACTTCCCTCTATTTTAGATCTTCATTCAGAATAAAATTTCTAGAATCCTCAAACACCAAGTCCATTTTCCAATAAAATTTACTTTTGATAGTTACCATTGTATCCTAAGACTCTAGAAATGATGATAAAAATAATAACACCCACACATATTCTATGAAATTAACTTTCACTAATTATATCTAACTCTAGATCATATTAAATTCATTCACATGACCCTCTATAGATCTTCTTTTCAACATCCTCATCCTGAATAACCTATGGAACATGAACACCTTGTTCATAGATGTCAAATTTTCATAAATTTACTCTAGATATTCCATTAGATACACTATGGTATTCATCTCCTAGATGTTAAAGGCTATATTCCATGACAATTATATAAAAATAAATCCAAGAAAATTTCTATCCAGCCTTCCCCATTCTGATTTCTCCATACCTTCCAGTTTAACCCCCTTTAATATAACCTCATGGATCTTATGAATAAAAAATACCTCCATATGCACCCTACAAAAACCAAAGTCTGTCTCATAAAATATGTATATCCAGACTTTGTATTCTTCCAATTTCATAACTTTTGATAATAGTAAATTTTAACTATATTGAAATAACATCAAGACAAGAGAGATGTTTTACTTTAGAGACTTTGGACAAGTGTGCTATTGAGCCTTGCTTAAAATATATATAATACCACTTGTTGGGGCTAGTCAAACCAACTATATCTATAAGTAATATCACTATAAATTAAAAATTGGAAACAAATATTTAAAACCTCATTGATTGGATGAACAATACATGTCAATGTTCCATAACTTAATAAGAGACTATACACCCTAAATTACCGCATCAGAATGACAATCACTATATACTCACAAACTCTCAGAAACAAACACATTTATGTAAAAAACATATAAGTAATGAATACAAAAGGTTTATGTGGTTTATATATTAAGTATTACATCCATGGGTGAACACTGTTACACCTTCATTTCAATAAAAATTATAAGAATTACAACTTAAAGTTACTCTTATACAAAAAGTTCAAGTCAATTCACACACACTACGATCACATGTGTACTATGGTTCCACACCACTTTTATAGTGGGACACAACTAAAAAATAAATTCCACCACCTTTCTAAATTTACAAGGGACTCACTATTTGTCTTAGTGAATTATAATTTATTTCAGCTTCCCTTGTCCTAACTGAATATACCCAGTGAACTCATAAGTTAACCTTATGTTTGATAAATTTTCTCTTATGTATCATTTTATAACTCTTACAAAACATCATTTACTACAAAACCCAATGAGAAATAAACTTTATATAAACATTAAAATGAATTCCATATAGTCATAAATTCTACTCAACCATCATTTAGACAACTGACCATATGCACACCTGGTTCTAGGATATAACATTTCTTATGCCTGAATTTGTTGGACTTTCCACTTCCATGAGTTTCAACATCAAACTAAATTGCATATTCTAAATATTCTCCTTCCATTAAACTAAATTTGAATATGAAACATAACTTTACTATTCCTAATAGGAAATATCTAGTAGAATCCTATGGCTAATAGTACCTTACCTTGTATATGGGGGATCATAAAGATGATAATACATACTCTAGAATTGGTACCTTATATTTATTAGTGGTTTATTATAGTTTTAAGAGTCACACATGAGAATTGTGATAGGTTATTGGGATATGTTTTAGCATGACAGTTATGGATATATGAATTTTATGGTTTGGTGATTTGGATTAGATTTGGGAGTTATATATTAAAAGTGGGATGTATATTTTGAGATGTGTTTTGAGGTACATTTTGAGTCATTTATGGGTGATATGATCATGGTTAAATAACTTATGATGGATTTAGGATTTATTTATCATGAGTTTAATGGATTACTTGGTTTATGCATTAGATACTTAATGGCATTGAATATTGGGTTAATCATATCTTGAGACTTCTTGGGGATAAGATGTCATATGAGAGGGAGGTTGTAATGATCAGTTCTCTAATAACCTTGATTGAGCTATAATTAGGGTATAATTGAGAATTTTATATGTTTAAATCATGAGATCATTTGAATTTTTGGATCTAGGTATGAGTTCATTTTTTATATGAGTATTTTGATATGATTTTGGTTGTTTGAATATGAAATATTAGGTGTTTTTAGATTAGTTATATGGTTTAGTAAAGGTTTTGGAGTTCAGGGGTACTTATAAAGAGGTACTACCAGAAATTTATAACTTTAGGTTCCATCAGGTACCCATTAAACCTAAAAGAGTCCCCAGTGGAATAGGATTGTTGTTGGGTAATAGATGGACCTAGAACATGTACCTAATAGCATCTAGGTGTGTTTTTAGTGAGTGATTTTTTATCATTACATCCTTAACCATTATTTACCCTTTATTCTTCCCCTTTTAACCTCACTTTCTCGAGCTACATAAGATCTCTCTCTATGGTCTCTTTGGGTCTCCTTTTAATTCTCTTTATTTTCCCTTGTATCTAGGAGAATTCATGGGTTTGTCTATTTCCAAATAAAATGTAAAAATTTCCCTCTCCTATCCTCTGCCCCCTTCATTATTTTTTACCAATTCCACTTGGTGGATTAAGGATTTTGATTTAATTCAATTGGATTATAGTGGAATTCATTGTTAAGGATGCAGATTCCTATTCTCTTGCTTCTAGGAGGCTTCTATTGGTTTTATACTACCTATTAACCACTATTTTAATGAAACATGACTATGGAATCATTTTCTCAAAAGTTTATTAGATTTTAAGATAGAATTTTGGGATAATTTCTTAAAGTTATTTGGGGATTTAGGTTGTTAATTTTTCTGATGGATTTTAGGAATTTAATGATTTATTTTTGTTTGATTCATAGTTATTTGAGATTTATAGTAATTTATTATTGGGTTTCTTTAGTTACAGAAGTTATTTTGGTGTTTCTTAATCCATGATAGAGATCGATGGATTGGTAAATCTTGTATACGAAGTTATTTAGTGATTATATGGTTTCATTAAAATTATTAATAAATTCTATTATATATTTTAGAGTTATTAATTTATGTATTTTCAATGTCTTTTTTGTTATAACTTGAAAATGTTTTTAATAAATTCTCATAAGATATTGAGTAGGGTTAGTTATTAACTCTTATTTTATAATGGAATTTATGATACCTATTTTTCATGGTTAATTTCATATAAGACTTATTTTTATTGTTAAAATTTCCCTTGAAATATTCTTGGGGTGGTCTTGGGTAGGGTTATTCCATGTGAACCTAATTAAACAAATCGTCATGCACTTTTATAGATATTATGAGAGGATGAAATGGAAACCTCAAGTATTCCATTATATCTAACTTCCCTGAGGAAAAAATGTATATATATAATTAATTCTTGGAATAGAACTTCTTGTATTGTTTAAATATGTGTAAATTACAACCTCTAGGGTTTGGATGGTGTCACCTATTCCACTTAATTTTGAATTAACTACAATTTATCAAACCGCACTCAACCCTTAGTTAAAGGAGTGATTCAGTGGCAAGGTAGTGACTGGGTTGATTAAGTGAGAGGAATTGATTTGATATGAAAGGCCTGAATATTTAATTTCAATTTAAATATTTGGTATATGATAATTAAAATAGTTTTAAAATGGTTAAGGTGAGTGGTATTTTCTTTAAAAAATTGTTTTTCAAATTATTTATTTTGAAACACTTTCTTAGTTAAACCCCCTTATCCTTTTAAACATTTCAACAAAAAATGTTTTTCAATGACACTCACCAATTTATTCTTTCACCCCCTTATTCTATTTTTTTAAAAATATATATTTCAAACACCTCAGTGAAATATTGACACATGGAATGGGTTTATGATATTCCTTTTTTTGTTATGGGTTTCCATGAGTTAATAAATTGTTTTTTATGTATTTAATATTAAGTGAGTTTTTTCTTGAAAATAAAATTTAAATTTAAATATATTAATAGTTTTAAATCCTTTAGTAAGAATTGATAATTAAGAGAGACCTTGTATTGAATCGGTTATCTTAGATGGTATTTTAGGAACTTATACCACTAGTTATTAGATATGTCTTTCCCACTTGATTCTAAGAACACCTTATAGTGTGACCTAGTTTAGGCCTCATTTGGATTATATATACCATTTATAGAACTTTAATGCATGACTATTCCCTTTTCCCATTTGGCATCTTCCCAAGTTACCCTGAGAGTTTAATATATTATACTCATACTTTATTGCGGCTGAGGATAGCCATTGTGATTGAGTTTGTGTTATACTTTATCCTCATGGTGGAGTGTTATTTTCTCTATCTATATAATTTTATAACTTTTGAATTTTTTCTATTAAATAACTTAATTTGAATTTATTATTGGTTATTTCTCTGAAATGGATCATATACTCAGATTCATTTGAGAGAATGTCTACTACTTCTCTATAGAGTGTGGTCATTGATTTCATATTTAGTATGATTACTACTTTGGTATTGAGTATTATTATTGCCTAATGTATGACATATGAAGATATTGTATATTATAAATATATTATGCTTGAGGAGGTATGACAGATGTTGGTGCACATGATTGAATGGGGAGAGTTTCAACCCCGACTTACTATATCCATTCCCCCATTATAAAGAGATAGTATACTATACTTTCCATACATGGTATATCTGATTCCCTTTCCATTTATGGTATGGTTATATAGTTTATAGACTTGGTAGCACACATCTACATATATGTGTGGGTGTATATATGTAAATGAGTGAAGTATATACTGGTGTGTGAGTGAATTATTTTGATGTTGGTACCCCCATATCATCTTAGATTTTGGGTTAGTCCCAAAACAAGTATTACATGTATAAACCCTCCAGGTATAGTGAGGTGAACCAAGAATGACATAAAAAATTATTACATCATTTTAGATGAATAATAAATACATATCACAATTATACACACCTAAAAAATGTAAAGGTTTAGTGCCTTGGAGACTAGATACATAATAAACTTATTTATAAACAATCTCCAACACCTCCCATAAAAATTCTTCATATTAGTACCACTTCTAGACATATCATACTTAGAACTTTCCATCTAAACCTGGGTAAGGAAAACATAATAAAAGGCGAGTTAAAATTATTATTAAGGGTAAAAATGAGATATATCAATACTAAGTGAACATAATATGTTCATAAGGGTATCATAACATAATTAAGTGAATGTTTTCAATGTAAAATTTTCATAGCTAGAAATACTATATCATAAACTATAAAACCATGTCATATCAAGGAGAAAAATTAATAAGGGTGTCAAATAAGAAATAATAATATAAGAGTAATAATATAGTCTCATGGAATTATAAGTATAGGACATCATAATATTATGAACATATCTATTCCAAAACCATGTCCACACATAATCTTTTGTGTGTAGCTAGATGTAATCATAATCATGCATAAAAATGTGAACATAGTTATTTTCAATTATGTATATTATCATCATCATCATCTCATGATATATATATATATACCATATTACCCAATTAATTTTATGGATTTAATTTAACCACACACCACATAATTAAATCCATACATATGTGTGCACTTGAACATTTCTTTGAAAGCATGGGAAATTATCATTTTCCTTTGATATCATTAAAAATAAAAATTTACAGAATATTAAGAAAAATATTTTCTTTAAAAATAACCATGTAAAATTTTAAATTAATATTCAAATAAAATAATGGTCATTATGGTAGGAAAATCCATTCATGTGGTAAACATTAAAATAATTATTCCTTTCACACTGTTGACAAAAAGTTCAAAAGTACCTTGTTCGAAAAAAAACAAGAAGATTACTTTTAAAACATTAAAAATAAAGTCAAATATGGATGAAAATTTCTTTAATTAACAATTTTATCATATAAAATAACATTCTTGAAAACATTTGAAACAAAATAGACATAGAAAAAAAATTTCATTGACCAAAGAGGAAATAAGGTCGACTTTAAATTTTTTTACTTAATCATTTTATGTACCAAAGATTAGAGAATGAAAGGAAAACACATAAAATCTAGAAATAAATATAGGAGAATAAAATAAATGAGTTTTAAAGGATAAATGTCATATAATTTCCCTTAATATAAATTTAATATAGACAATCCTAAAAAGAAATGAGATTGTAACATAAATCTCTTACCATAAGTTTCGTCCTACTTTTTATGCATTCAAAACTCCTGCATAATAAATAAATATTTATTATAAATCTATGAAAAATATATTAATATATATATATATATATTACTATATATAATTCACTTATAATTTCCAATTATCATTTTTGTTAACAATTCTTCACCAAAATCATTATTTGTGTGAAAATGTGTCTGTTTTCCATGCATGTTTCAGTTTAAAGGTTATAGTTCTTGAAACTTGGACATGGTTTCATTATCTAAAGAATATAAATAATTTAATAAATATAATATTTATTCATTTTATATACTTTTATAACTATTTATAAAAATTGGTGGTGAAAAATTATTTATATCACTTCGTAGAGATGATAGTACATACGTACACATGAGTGATGTTACCACTTTTCATTAGATGGAATAAATGAAATATAAATAACAATTCACGTTTATATAATCATTATTATATCATAAATATCATATATATTAATTAAATCTTCCCTTATTACCATCCATATAAAATATAAATAAAAAACTAATCACATCGCTTCGTGGAGGTGTTAACCCACACGTACACATGAGTGACATTATCATTTCACGATGGATGGAAGAGTAAGAAGTTAGATAATATATTATATATATAATCATAATTATTTTATAAAAATCATATATATCTATTAAATTCATTTATATAACCATCCTATATAGAGAATGTTGAAAAATAAAAGACATTACGTCATAGAGATGGTAATCCGCACGTATGCATGATCAATGATTTAATTTTCCATTAGATATCAAGGAGATATAAAATAATTATACCATTAACCTAAAAACATTTAATTATATTAAATATACTGATGTAATCATTCTGATATGGTTATTGAATATTTAGAGGTGTTAGAATAAGAATGAATCTTGAAAAAGACCGGTAAGAACATATACCTCTTATTTGAGAAACCTCCTTGTAATCACTTATTAAGGACCCTTGGGTTGGTCTTTTAAGAATATACGAATCACTATGATATGTATAGGTAAGTTTATAAGATATTAGGGTAGGATTTTTTTGAGTTAAAGGATCAAATAGTGTTGAAAATAGCGGAGAGGGGGTGCCCTTTTATAAGCGAGAGGAGTGGAACACTTATAATTATTAAAAATAATAAAATATAATAAAGTAAGTCTCATTAGAAAGTGGATAAAAAGTGACTAAATTTATAATTTGGGATTATATAGAAATGAAATACACTCAACCAATAGGAATTAGAAAAGTTTTTATTTAATTTTAACCCTTTGTTTAAAATTTAGACTCATTACCAAATTTGGACATGATTATTCCAAATATGGAAACCATTTTATCAAATTCAATTCATATAAGTTTCATAAATTCATTTTAAAATAAGCATGAACAATTAAATGAAAACCATTCTTAGATAAATAAATTTTAAGCATAAAATTTAATTTATTCTCATTCCATGCCTAGTAATAAACATTAAATTAATTTCAAAATATTTTATTGAATATTATCTACACATTTCATTAAAATAATTCATTAATAGTGATTAATTTAATTTATTAAGATAAAAAACACATTGCATGCATAAAAAATGTTTAAAAAAAACATTGATTTTTTTACTTTCAAATGATTGTATTTTCATTTCTAACCAATTTCTAACCAATGAATTCATTTTATAAATGTGTAAAAATATTTTTATATGTTTAATAATATAAATTAATTTTTAAATAATAGAAATTTACCCTTGAATAAATCAGAAATGATAAAAAAATTATTATCAAAAAATTATTTCGAAATATCTCTTTAGGATCAATGATATTTTCTAAGTGAATTAAAAATTATTTTTGATAATTATTTTTCATTTAAATACCATATAATGTTCTTCATGTTATAATATATAAGAAATATTCACATAAGTTTAGTATTGCTTGTAAACAAAGTTATTTAACACTTCAAATTTATTAAAGAGAAATATATCAAAAAATCTTTAGGTATTACATTCTACCCTCCTTATAAATTTTTCCATTTAAATCATATCAATCTAATACAAAAAATTGAGAATATTTTTTCCTTATCATATACTCTAGTTCCTACATAGCTTCCTAAAATTTATCATTTCACAAAAAAACTTTGACAAGGTGAGTGGTATTGTTTTGAAACACTTTCTATCTATAATACAAAATCTATATTGGTTATTCCTCACAAGAAATATCTTGATCCGATGGTGAAAACTATAAGTTTATTAAATGTGAAGGATTGTGTATTTCCTTCCTCAAAAGTGATACATGGAACACATACTAAAATTGATAGAGATTTGATGGAAGCACCAAGTAATAAGAAACCATCCCGATCTGATCAAGAATGTTAGAAAAACCGATATATCTAGGGATCAAATTTCCATTCTCTATAAATATCATAAATTTATTACAAGGAGATATTTATAATAATAAATTTTCACCAACTTTAAACTCTAAATATTAAATTAAATTATCAGTATAACTTTTATGTTGACTCTGAGCTACCTTGATGTGCTGCTGAATAGATATAACCTTCTCTACCATTTCCTTATCTATCTTAGGTCCTAATAACTTTATTTCTCAAACTTAATGACACCAAGTTGAAGTTATGAACTTCCCATCATAGAAGGATTTATTAGAATCCATTTTCTACACGAGTGAAAGATATTTTTGTAAGAAAACTCAACCAAAGGAAGGTGTTTATCAAAACCACCTTTGAAATCCATAGAAAATGATCTCAATAAATCCTTTAGGGTTTAAATGGTAATATAAGACTGAACATCTATCTAATGATGATATGATATACTAAAGTTAAACTCTATATTCAATTCCTACTAAATAATTCTATAGAAATTTAAGGTAAACCCTAAATCCCAATTATATACAATTTAATGTGTCACTCCATGAAATCTCACCTCTTCCCTGATGTATATCTTGGAAAGATAATCAAGATTAAAATATTCTTTGATATTAATAAAATGAACTAATTTCATAAGGTGATCAAATTTAACCTAATTAGTATTGTTCCCTTTATATGTTTTGGGAAGTCTGATAATGAGATCTATGGTAATGTTCTCCCATTTACATTCTAGAATGGGTAATAGTTGTAACACACCCTTAGATTTTTTTTCTCTCTTACTTAACTTTTTTACATACTATACATCAATATACAAACTATGAAATATCACTTTACATGTTATCCCACCATAAATACTCTTTTAGATCTCTATACATATTCACACTTCAATGATGAATAGAAAATGATGAAATATGAAGTTAATCCAATAAATACATATTTAAGTATGGTATTTATGGGACATATACTCAGTTCCTAAACCTTATCATTTTATTGAAATCATGGTTACACTTAGGGACATTTATTACTTTCTTCAACTATTCCACATTCTCCTTATGTGCCTCTTTAATACTCACATGGATGGATAATTGAACATTCATATTAGAAATATATAAACTATCCCCTTTACTAATGATTTCAAGATACATATTCTATAAATAAAAAATTATTGGATCCCTTTAAATCCCCACAATGGAAAGAATAGCATGGTATTTTTGTCTCAGAGCATCATATACCTTGTTCTCCTTCCTACAATGGTAATGTATTGAGCAGTCATAATATTTAATCAAATCCAACCATATCCTTTTATGTATATTAAATTATTTATATGTGAATATATAATTAAATATTTTATTATAAGTATATGTATATCATAAATTTCACCAAAAAGATAATGCCTCTATTTTTTTCAATGCAAAAATTATTGTTGCTAGCTCCAAATAATAAGTCACGTAATTTTTCTTATGAACCTTCAATTAGAATGAGGAAAAATCTATCACTATATCATTATATATAATAACACATACTAGTACCTTTTTAAATGAATCACTATATATCATAAAACCTTCTCCACTATAGGGTATTTTGAGCACGATTTAATTAACCAACCTTTCTTATCTCCTTGTAATTTTCCTCACATTCACCCATCCATAGAAACTTGGATCCCTTCTATATCAACTTGGTTATTAGATTAGATATTCATGATAAATCCATAAAAATTGTCTATAGTATACATCAAACCTAATAAAACTATAAATCTTTCTTATCATGGTTGGTATGGGCCATTTCTTAATAAATTCCATCTTTTAAGTGTCCACCAATATACGCTCGCTTGAGATTATATAACATAAGAATGAAACCTTCTATAGCCAAAATTCACACTTGGTAAATTTGGCATACAAATTATATTTCTATAGGATATTATATAAAATATTCAAATAATATTTGTTCTCTTCCTTACTCTTTTAATATATAAGAATATCATTTATAATGACTACCACAAACTGATCTTGGTAATATCTAAATATTCTATTCATTAGATCCATGAAGGTAGTAGGGGAATTGGTAAGTCCAAATAACATTACTATAAATTCATAATGATTATACCTCATACATAAGGCTATATTCAGTATATCCTACTTCTTGTAACTCAATTGTTGATATCCATAACAAAGGCCAATATTTGAAAAGTATTGATCTCTGAACATTTGATAAAAAAAAGTCATCAATATGAGGTAAAAAATACTTGTTCTTGATAGTGATATTTTCAAGTTATTGATAATCAATTAAAAGAATCATTGGGCCATATTTATTCTTAAAAAAAGAATAGGTGCACCATATGGTGACACTATCAATCATATTCATCCCTTTTTTAGATTCTCCTAGATTTTCTTATTTAATTCCTATAACTCAATCAGGTTTATTATATAAATAGTATTTGAAATAGGTATATAATTGGCTATGAGTTCTATTGAAAACTCAAATTCATGATTTAAACTAATACTATGAAATTATTCAGGAAATACATCAGTATATTACTAAAAAATATACATATATTCAATATTGATTTTCTTGATAATTATTTGATAAAAATACCCCTCATGAATAGGTAGTAACACCCATACAATGGAAGTAATTTCCATTAAAAGTTCATATCATCCTTGTACTGATAGATAATCATTGGTTGATTCAGAAAATCAAATGCGATATTCCTTCATCGATTATTAATATATTCTATATATAAATAAATCTAATACATTCCCAAAATAACATAAATATAAAATTTATTAATAATAATGATATTTGTGGGAAGCACATTCCCAAAACATTCTATTAGAGGAGCTATAAACTTGAGATGATATCATTGTGCCATTAAGATTTTTTACCACCAACTCAATATCTAATTATTGAGATGGTGATGTGATACTATTATAAAATTATTCATTTATAAAAGAGTTGGTTGATACAGATTCAAATAATAAATTTTTAGTTCTAGAGTGGATGGTAGGTGTACCTTTCACCATTTTTTTCTCTTGACCCACTTTAGTTGTGACAGAAAAGGCCCTACCTTTATCTTTTTTTAAGGGGTTATTGAAGAATAGTATCCTTGTTATCTCTTTGATTAGGGAATTGATTTTCATAATTCCCAATCTCCCTACATATGAAATTTTAAAATTCATTGGTTGAATCCTTCTTCTCCCATGTTACATTTTCTAACCTTTTCATCCCTGATCGACAATCACTAGTTCAATGGATAACCTTTCCACACTTAAAGAATTTAATATTTCATTTCAGAAAATTTCCTGAGTGATTCTCCCACATTTTTGGCATGTAGGTGGTTGTAATTTCTTTCCTTTATGGGATTTACCATTCCAATTTTCATGAAGCTCAATTTTTCTCTTCCTATCACTAAAACAAGAAGAATAATTGCAGTTCACATTATCTATTTCTACCTTTGAGCACATTTAATGATTTTATCATAGTTAGAAAAGTATCTTATAGTTAATTCCTTTCAAATACTTAGTTTTAAGTTTTTGAAGAATTAATAAATTTTTCTTATAGGGTCAATAAATCAAGAATAATACCTTAAAAGACTTGTAAATATTTCTTTAAAGGTACTAATGGATCCATCATTCTTTTATTTCATATCTAGAAAGTCCCTTTCTATCTTAGTATAAAGAGTTCATAGAAATTATTTATTGATAAATACCCTCTTAAATTCCACCCAATCCATAGAGTTTATTTATTTCTATTGCCTTGTGTTCTTGATAATATTCTAATATTAATCAACTTTTCCTTCCAAGAGATAAACTACTAAGATAAATTTCTCATGATCCGAGCACTAAATAAGGGAAAATATAATTTCCATCACATCGATCCATTTCTCAGTAGCTAGTGGATCAAAATACCCACAAAAGGAGGTTTTAAATTTTCATATAAAGACTCAATGGTATATTGTTCCCTACTTGGTGTATTCTGAATATCAACATGGTTTGCGTTATTAATCATTGATTAAGAGAGTTGAGTGAACATACCCATAAAATATTTCATCCCATATCTAATACCATTTGGTTTCTCATGAGGATTATAATTACAATTCCCATCACATTAATTGTTAGAATGATTCATTATGGTTCTATCCATTGATTAAAACCAAAAATATATAATATAAGTATTGTTTAACAATAAAAAGAGTAATAAATCATAAGAAAATCATTCTTGAGATTCCCTTATTTATGATACCTTCTTATGTGGCTATGTCAATTTAGGTTCATCCTATATAAATTTTAGTTTACCATAGGTTTTATATTGTTTTATACTAATATTTTTCATAACCTAATCTCAAAAAAATAACTAAACCCTACTATGTTACCAACTAAGGAGACTTGAGCATAACATAAAAAAAATATTACATCATTTTAAATGAATATTCAATACATATCACAATTATAAATGCCCCAGAATTATTAAGTTTTAGTATCTTGGAGACTAGATACATAATAAACTTATTTATGAACAATATTCAATATCTCCCATAAACATTATTCAAATTAATACCCATTCTAGACATATCATACTAAAAACCTTACATCTGAATCCAAGGAAATAAAACACAAGAAATGGTGAGCTCAGATTCTTAGTAATGGAAAACATGAAATATATCAATCATAAGTGAACATAATATAACTATAAGGTTATGATGATACAATCAAGTGCATGTTCTCAATGTAAAAGATTCATAACTAGAAAAACTTAGATTATAAGCTCAAAAATTATTCCATATCTAAAAGAATTATTATTAAGGGGTTCAAAACAGAAATAATCATTCAAGATTCATAACATAGGTATATAGAATCATAAGCATAGTGAATCATAATATTTTGAACATAGCTATTTTTAATCATGTCTACACATAATCTTAGGAGCATTGTTAAAAGTAATCATACTCACACATCAAAATGTAAACATAGATATTTTTAATCATGTCTATTCTTATCATCATCATCTCATGAGATGTTTATATAACATCATTAAATGAATTGGAGGGATTTAATAGACTCACCTATCACATAATGAAAACCATACATACTTTTTCCACAAGTTCATAAAAAAATTCATCAATTCATCATATCATAACCAGTGGAATAAAAATGGGTTTTATAAACATTAAATCATCACATAATAATAATCTATCCAGATAAAGAAAAATATATGGTATCATTAGATCATATCCCCAATGAAGCATAATAAACAAAAAATTATGTTGACACAGATGAAGAATATCTCTAAAAGAGAATTTAAACATTTATTTGAAAATAGGGGAAATATCCTTATTTTTTGGACTCTTTAAAACTAAAAATTTCTAGATTATTGAGATTTTTATTGAAAATAGCCATAAAAAATTGTAAAGTAAGCTTCAAATAAAATAATGATTATGACTGAGAAAAAATCCATTCATGTGGTAAATGTTAAAAAAATTATTCCTTTCACTCTTTTGATAAAAAGTCCAAAAGTACCTCTTTCAGAAAATTACAAGAAGATTACTTTTTTAAAACATTGAAAATAAAGTAAAATATGGTTTAAAATGACTTTAAATAATCATTTTATCTTATAAAAGAACATTATTTAATTTTTTTAAAGATTATGGACATAAAATAAAAATTTCAACAACCAAATAATAAATAAGGTCAAATTTATTTTTTTAAAAACATTTTCTTAATAATTTTATACACCAAAGAGAGGATAATTAAAGGAAAACATGGAAACCCTAGAAATAACAAAAGGATAATAAAATATATAAAGTTTAAATGATAATAATCACAAAATTTCCTTCAATGGAAGTTTAACATAGATAATCTTGAAAAGAAATGTTATTGTAACATAAATCCCTTACCTCAGGTCTTATCTTTATTCACATACATTCAAAAATCCTGTATAATAAATATATATTTATTATAGATATATAATAGAAATATATTCACATATATATATATATATGTAAGATACCGACCTTTTTGGACATGACTCATACACATTTTCAAGTACTCTTTTACCCTTGTTTTGGCTATACCTTGGATGGGTTTTTATTTGGGGTTATTTCGGGTAAAATTAGAAAAAATTGGAATCCCATGGGGCTGTTCATGGTTGGAGCATGGTTAGATAAAACCATGTGGTTTTACATAGGAAACCGTGCACCTATTTTGAAGACATAGGAGGTGGTGCACAGTTAGCGCATGGTTTGGAAAAATCTTGCATCCTCCCTCCCCAAACTGTGCACCCTAAAATAGAGTGGATTTGGATAATGGGTGTACAGTTTGTCAAACCATGTTCCACTTAGGAAAAACTTTGAGCCTATGCATAGGAAACCCTGGAAATGGGTTTTAAACCCCCCAAAAATTTTATTAAAATTCTTGAACCCCTTGGTTTTTACCCAAAATCGTCCAACTCAACCTAAACCAATTTACTTCATTTTTGGAGGCACCCATGTAGGATTTCAAGGCTCCAAAAACCCTTTTCTTGGAAACTCTATGATCCGATTGAAGTTTCATCTCCCCATTGGTAAGTGTTTTCTTCCCTGATTGGTTTCCTCTCTCTCCCACCCCCTTTCCCAATAAAGAGGGATGATTTTTCATCCCTTGGAGATGATTTAGATCTAGGTTTTAATTGATATTTTTTTCCTTTGGATATTGGTCTTAGGTATTGGTGTAAGATCTTCCATTGTGTTTTGATTTCAATATTTTCGCATTAAATTGGGGATTTCAGTTTGGAAAATGTTTATCAATGTCCTTGAGGTAGGTAGTCTAATTGTCAAATCCCATATTCTTGATTTTATTTGAGTGTATGTAATTATTTGATTACAATTAGCACATTTGGAAATTATATTTTGAATTGAATTAATTAATTGGTTGATAAATTGAATTAATTAATTGATGAAATAATGGGATTATAAAATTTATTGATTAATAGGATTATGAAATTAATGGAAACCCATGGGGTGTTCCAATATGATTGAAATGATGATTCATAAATTATTCTTGGTTGATAAATGAATTTATGAAATGATTTGAATAATTAATTATGGGAATGATTGATAATGGATTGTGAATGTGGAACCATGAGATGTGATATCTCTGACTAATTTTTGGGACAAGGAATACTGCTCTAAACCCCTATGGGGTTCCAAAATTCCACTATAGGCCCCCAAGTTATATATGTTTATTTCTTGTGATCACTAAGTTATGGGATAGAGACTGCTACTCCAAATACTCATGGAGTTATAGACTTTTACTCTAGGCCCCCATTATATGAAAGTGAAAGTGAAATTGAATGATTAATGAAAACCCATGATAGAATGAAATGTGATATTCCTTTGGTGGATGGTTCATATTCTAGAATGGGCCGAAGAAGGTATTTTTTTGGGTGTCACTATGAACCCAAGGACCTATGTGGCTAATTAAATAATAATTTAATGTGAAAACTGTTTACTTTATCTTTTGTACTTTATTATTTATACAACTGCATACACTATTATATACTAGATATTATTTTAGATTCCATTGGTGGTAGACTACTGATTTGTACTCATACCCTACTTAGGTTTCCTGATCAGTACCTGAATAGACTTCATGTTTATAGGATAGGATAAAGGTAATAGCCCTATGTTAGATGTCTAAGTTGGGATATGGGATGGATCATGGATGAGGGAACCAAACATGGTGTCAGGACCCCCTTGGGGAGTTTTTATTGTGCCTTTATTTTTTGTTTTTATTTGAAACTCGACACTTATATGTAATGAAATATCTAAAACTTTGGTTTACAGTCATTTATCCATGTTTTGGGATTATCATTTGATGTTATTCTTTATTGATCATGTATTATTCTAGTAATTATTTGTTATCATTGGTTATTATTTATTGATTTATAATACTGTGATACTTTGATAATGAGGGTATAGTATCCCCAAAATATATATATTAGACCCTTGATGGTATTTTATAGCATATAGAATATGGGGATATGAGTTTTAGGTCACATAACTAACCGGCTCGGGGCACCGACATGTGGCACTCAGGTTAGGATGTTACATAGTGGTATCAAAGGCATTTTATTTTCTTTTATTTTTTCTTACTATTTTTGAAAGGTAGACATGAGACTAGGATGAGTCAGGCCTTGGTCATGAGCTCGTACATAGGTACATTTAACCCATATACAGGGGAAAACCCAAGTACTCTAGGGTGGGATTGATGTTCTTAATGTTTTTTG
Source organism: Viscum album (assembly GCA_963277665.1). NCBI lineage: Eukaryota > Viridiplantae > Streptophyta > Magnoliopsida > Santalales > Viscaceae > Viscum > Viscum album. The sequence continues at coordinate 2,126,478,518 of OY728130.1, read as the reverse complement.
TTACAGTTGAATGTTATTCTATATTGAGTGATGCACTTGTTTGTGATATTATTGTTTTATGAAATTTTACTTGTGGCCTTGTATAGTATGAGAGTTGTGTATACATTGATAATTCTAGGAAATTAGGATTTATTGTGACATGAATCATTTAGGAACGCACAAAAAATTAGGTTTTGGGTGATTTGTTTAAATGAAAATGATTTTATCTACTTATTTAATTTAAATGAAAAGGTTTCTAATAATATATTCAAATGCATTAAATTGAAATAAATAAAACAATCATCTAATGAGAAACTTGATTTATGAAAGTTTTTATCTTATATTATCCATAACCTAGACGAGGCATGGTTGAGGGTAGTGATTGTGACTTGGTTTTGACCATGTGGTGGGGTATGGTGGATGAATTGTTATGACTTGATGTGAATATATCTTATTAAAATGTTTTAATGGTGTTTTATGTGTCCTAAGACATTTTTTATAATTATAGAGATATGACTCTATGATTAATCTTCTTAATAGGACGACATGAGGACATGAGTGTAAATGATCCTCTAAGAGTGGAACTTGAGGCTCTGATAGTTCTAGGTGAAGGATATAGAGAGAAGTTCCCTGAGAACTTTGATCACTTTATGATGTTTATGGAAAGATACCCTGGATGGGTTGTGTGGAATATTTCTAACTTGAAATTGGAGTTCCAGTTGAATCACCCTTCAACATTCACCGGAAAGGGTGGACTTGAGGGAGTTGAGTTCTGGATTGAGTTTGTCTAGATACTCCTGTAGAGAAGAGAGTAAAATTGGATGCTTTTCTATTTTGAGTATTAGTGAAGAGCTGGTGGGATATTCAGACTCAAGATGAGTAGCCAGAGAACATGAGATGGAAATAATTTGGGGATAAGTTCCTAGAACACTTTTAACCAAAGACAATCAGGTAGGATAAAATAGCAGAGTTTATATGGTTGATCTAAGGGAGCATGTCCATGATGGAATATAATATTAAATTAACTGATTTTCAATGTTTTTTACTAGAATTGATACAAGATGAGGCTACTATAGTGAATCATTTTCAGGATGGGCTTAAATGTTAAATTAAGTCCTACTTTAACATCTTTTAGTTGAAGATTTTTTCTGAAGTTGTGAATCAGGATCTCATATTTGAGGTGAACTTGAAGGAGGATTCTATTAGAATGCAGGTGGTTTCTGCTGGACGACCTATATGTATGTATTTTGAGAGTAGGAATCGTCTCTATGAGAACATAAATTAGGGTGATAGAAAATAGAGTGACCATGGAGAAGGATCAGTTACTCAAAGAATTTACTGAATATACTTCCACTGGAATGTTAGGTAAGGTCAAATTCATATAAAGTTTCCCCAATAACTAGTGGAGTGCTTATATTACGGTGGTATGGTTCACTTATAGAGGTACTTCAAAAACCCTCGAATGATGGGAAATAAAATAGGACCTAGGATAAATCAAAGTTTTGGAAGGGGGTCTTCTACTCCAAATCAGTCAAGTAGTTAGGGTTCTTCTAACCATGGTGGTTGAGGAGGTGGATGTGGTGCTCAGGTCAAGAGATACCTTATTATTAGAGTGGTGTATCTCAAGGGGATCATACTAAAACATATGGAATAGGGGGAAGACCGTTTCATGCAGTTCATCCTACACATGTGAATAGAGATTCTAGGCCATAAATAATAAAAGATACTATTCTTGTAGCTTCTACACTTACTAGTTCTTTATTTGATACAAGCACCTCTCTCTCTTTTATATCTACCCCACTTGTTAATGGTTTGAGTCTGACAGTGGAGTTTTTAACTGAGATTATGAAAATTGACACACCATTGGGAGTGTGGTCAAGGGACATCTGTTTAGCCAAGGGGTGTTCTCTTGCAGTTTGGGAGTATCGTTTTCTTTGAGATCTCTACATTTTTAACATGTTATTATTTAACTTGATTTTGGGTATGGACAGGATGGTATCGTATCAATACCATATAGATTGTTACCATAAGATAGTGACCTTTACATATCCTAAGGGTAATATTTATGTTATTCGAGGAGAGTGGGATATCTAGGAATTCCATGCAGGGCTGGTTCATCAGCAACTGGGGGAGTTTACTGCCCATGTTGTAATACTTTTATTAGATTATGGGGGTGTGAAACCTTATTCCTTTCCACCCATAGTGTATTGGTTCTAGGACATATTTCTTAAGTAATTCTAATGGCTATAACCTAAGAGGGATGTTGAGTTTACAATTGAGGCCATTCCTGAAATTGAACTAGTTTTTATTCCACCTTACATAATGGAACCAAAAGATCTTTAGTGACTTAAGACTCAATTGGAAGAGTTTATGGATAAGGGATTTATCCATTTTGAGTACATCACCTTAGGGCTCTCCAGTCTTTTTTTCTATGAATGCTAATGGGACATTGTGTTTATGTGTTGATTACTGTAATTTTAACTCGATGATAGTGAAGAATTGGAATCCTCTTTCATGTATCAATGATATATTTGACTAGTTGAGAGGTAATTTTGTTTTCTCCAATATTTATTTGAGGTTAGGGTATCATCATTTTAGAGTTATAACTCTTGATACAACACAAGATTCTTTAAGAAGTAGGTATAGCCTATTTGAGTTAATTGTGATGCTATTTAGGCTGAAAAAATTCTCCTAAAATTCTAAGGTCCTTGAAGAACTAAATATTTCACCCATACCTAGATCAGTTTGTGGTTGTTTTTGTGGATGAAATATTGCTGTACTCCAAGAATCATGAAATTCATACCCAACATCTTGAAATCATTCTGATTACACTGAGATAGAATCACTTAGACATTAAGCTATCTAAGTGTCAATTCTGGATCGACTAGTTACATTTCTTGGGTCATATCATCTCTATGGAGGGTGTGTCAGTGGACCTATAGAAAGTTCATGCAGTTGTTTCTTGGGAGAAACCCAAAAATGTTTTTGATATCTGAAGCTTTCTAGGATTAATGTGTTATTATCATAGGTTTATCCAGGACTTTTATCATATGGTAGCACCAGTTTCAGGCTTGTCTAAGTAATGGATCAATTTTAAATATTATGGAGCATGTGATAATTCTTTCTAAGATTTAATGAATCATTTGACTACCATACTGATCTTGATCCTACCTGAGCCAGGTGAGTAGTATACTGTGTTTTGTGATGTGTTCATGATTGGAATTGGAGTAGTGTTGATGTAGGGGGATCGAGTTATGGCATTTAATCATAGAGATTTTGGCCACATGAATTTAATTACCCTATGCATGATCTCAAGATAGCTATGGTGGTTTATGCATTAAAGTGTTGGTAGAATTACTTGTTAGGTGACAAGTTTATCATTTATACTAATCAAAATATCTTAAAGTATATCTTTTCATAGCGGGAATTGAATCTCCCATAGTGGAGGTGAGTTGAGTGTGTAAAATATTTTTATTTTGAGCTATAATATACACCTAGAAAGGGAAATAATGTTATTGATGCTTTGAGTAGGAAGACACAGACTCAAGAAGTTTAGATGTCCAGTTATTAGTGGAATATGATGAATTTTATGACTAAGATACATATTAAGGTTTAGGAGTTCTAGGAGAAAATGAACCTTATATCATTATAAGTTGATTCCACACTTCTAATCCAGATTTGGGAGAGATAGTATGAGTACCCAAAGTGTTTGGACTTGAGGGAAATCCTTGAAGGTAAGAGTCACCATCCGATTAGACTGTAGATGAGGGTGAGATCATCTATGTATGAAAAAATATTTCTATGCCTATGAGTATGTGGGAAGATATGACACATGATTTTTATGCCTCAAAGTGGGTAGTACATCCTGGTTTGACCAAAATGAATTATAACCCACATTGATAGTATTGGTGGATGGTCATGATAATGGAGATTGTATGGTTCATGACACAATACTACAACTATCTGTAGGTGAAGGCCAAGCATCAATGAATTGGTGGTTTTCTATAACCAGTGCCCATTATAGAATGAAATCAGGATGAAATTACCGTGGAATTCATGGTGGGTATTTTGAGTAAGACTTGGAAAAAGGAGACTATTTGGGTGATTGTGGATCAATTGAGAAAATTATCCCATTTCTTGACTATTTGGGAGAATTTCATAGTGGATCAGTTTGGGGACATGTACATTTGGGAGATAGTCCATTTACAAGGGGTATCATGGAGTATTGTCTCAGAATATGATGCATGCTTTACTTCACACTTCTAAAAGGTCTTATAGAAAGTGTTGGGTACCCAGGTATTACTAAGTATGGATTTACATCTGTAGATATATGGGATTTCAGAATGTACTATACAAGTATTTGAGGATATGATATAGGTGTGCATCCTAGAATTTTTTGGGTCTTGGGAGAAGCACTTAGTGCTCTTTGATTTAAAATTTAACAATATTTATTAGGTGACTATTTAGATGGCACCATATGAGGCACTTTATGGTAGGTCATGAAGATCACATCCATGTTGCTTAGAGGCAGGTGAGTTAGAGCTGTTGGGATCGAGTCTCGTACATGAGAAATCAGATTTGGTCTAGTTGATTTAGAAAACTATGGACATGGATTAGAGTAGACATAATTCATATGTTGATCTATGTAGATGAACCCGTAAGTTTATAGTGGATGATCATTCATTCCTTTGGGCGTTGCCTAGATTAGGTCACCATAGGATTTAGAGGCAGGGAAATTTGGTGCCAGAGTTTATTAGACCATTTGATATTGTGGAGATAATTAGTCTAGTGGCATAATGATTTGATATTACATAGTGGTATAGTGATATGCACAATGTTTTTCATGTGTCACAACTTTGGCAGTATCACCCCAACCCTTATAATGTGATCAATGTTGATGTTTTTGAGCTTGAGGCTGATGTGCCATTTGAGGAGAATCTGATTCATGTTGTTCATCACAATGAGAAAGTGTTGTAGAGAAATACCATGTCGATAGTCCGAGTATTATGGTAGCATCAAAGTGTTCAAGAGAAAACATGGGAGAGGGAATCAGATATGCAGTCTCAGTGACCCGATCTTTTTACCTCAGAATCTTAGAGATGGTTGGGAGTATAACTCTAGGATGAGCTATTATAAGGTGGGAAGATTGTAAGATCCTTACCTTTCCATATATGCCTCATGAACATTTTTATGTACTCTTTTACCCTTGTTTTGGTTATACCTTGGTTGGGTTTTTATTTTGGGTTATTTCAAGTGAAATTGGAGAAATTTTGAAGTCCATGCTGATGTGAAAGGTTGTCGTATGGTTAGGGAAAACCATGTGGGTTTTCATAGGAAATTGTGTTCCCATTTTGGAGACACAAGAGGTGGTGCACTATTGGTACAAGGTTTGGAAAATCCATGAAACCTCCCTCCCCAAACCATGTATCCTCAAACAGATGAAATTTTCATGATGAGAACATGGTTTTTCGAACTGTGCACCACTTAGGAGAAACTGTGCACCCCCTAAGTAAAGGTACATAGTTAAGTTGCATGGTTTTCTAAACCATGTACCTATACCCAGAAAACCATGCACATGGGTTTTAAACCCCATTTTTTATTAAAATTCCCAAACCTATCCCTTTTTACCCCAAATCATCCCAGATCAACCTAAACCCATTTCCATCATTTTTAGAGGCTCCTGGGAGGATTCCAAGGCTCCATAAAACCTTTTATTAGCGAATGAAAATCCGATTAAAGGATCAACTCATCATTGGTAAGTGTTTTGTTCTCTGATTGATTTCCTCTATCTCATGTCTCTCTTTCTTGATAAAGAGAGATAAATTTTACTCCATTGGTGATGGTCTAGATATAGGTTTTAATTAATCTTGTTTCTTTGGATCTTAGTCTTAGGTATTGGTCCTAGATATACTGTGCTATTTTGGTTTCAATATTTCCACATCAAAGTGGGGATTTCAATTTAGATAATATTCATCAATGACCTTGAGGTAGGTGGTCTAATTTTCAAATCCTATAATCTTGATTTTATTTGGGTGTATATAATTGTGCAATTAAAATTAACACATTTTAAAATCACATTTTAAATTGAATTAATTAATTAGTTGATAAATTGAATTAATTAATTGATGAAATAATGAGATTATTAAATTGATTGATTAATGGGATTATAAAATTGATGGAAACCCATGGGGTGTGCTGATATGATTGAAATGATGATTTATTTTTTTTACTAGGAAAGTTGGGGAGAATCCCTTTATTAAAAAGAAAAGAAAAAGACACACAAACTCTTTCAAGGGAAGAGGAAGAACCCGAAAGACCATATCAAACCCGTAGGTTTGACACAAAGACATAAAATACAGTGGCTCGAGAGCCCAGTGGAACAAAACCCATTACAAGACCTTATGATTGGTTGATAAATAAATTTCTGAAAAGAGTTGAATAATGAATTATGGAAATGGTTAATAATGGATTGTGAATGTGGAACCATGAGATGTGATATTTATGACTTAGTTGTGGGATATAGACTGCTAATCCAAATACCCATGGGGTTACAGACTATCGCTATAGGTCCCCAATTTATATATGTTTATTTATTGTGATCACTGAGCCATGGGACAAAGGCTTCTGCTCTAAATACCCATGGGGTAATAGATTGTTGCTCTATGACCCCATTGTATGAATGTGAAATTGGAATTATATGATTAATGAAAAACCATTATAGAATGAAATGTGATATCACTTTGGTGGATGGTTCAGATTCCGTCAATGTCTGAAGCTGGTATTATTGGTTCGGGTGTCCCCATGAATTCAAGGACATATGTGGTTAATTAAAGAATAATTTAATGTGGAAACTATTACTTTATATTTTTTAATTTATTATTTATACAATTGAATATAATTTTATAAGCTGTATATTGTTTTAGATTCCATTGGCATTAGCCTACTGATTTGTACTCACACCCTACCCAGTTTTCTTAATCAGTACCCGAATTGTCTTCATGTTTGTAGAATAGAAAAAGGGAGAGATCCCTCTGTTAGATGGATGAGTTGGGATATAGGATGGAGTATGAATGAGGTATGGGAACCAAATATGATGTTGGTACCCTCTAGGGAATTTTTTATTGTGTTTTTGTTTTTGGTTTTCATTTGACACTTGACACTTATATGGAATGACATATCTACAACTGTGGTTTATAGTCATTTATCCATGTTTTGGGATTATCATGTGATGTTGGTCTTTATTAGTTATGCATTATCATGGTTATTTTTTATTATTATTTGATATAATTTATTGATTTATACTATTTAACTTCTTTGATAATGAGGGTAAAGTCTCCCCACAATATATATTAGACCCTCACTACTAGTCGATAGCCTATGGCATATGGGGAGGCACGCCTAAGGTCACATAACTAACTAGATCATGGAACTAGAATATGTTACATAGTTCAGGGAATTAATATATATATATATATATATATATATATATTTCTATATATCATTCCCTTATAATTTCCAATTACCATTTTTATTAACAATTCTTCATCAAAATCATTATTCGAGTGAAAATAGGTCCGTTTCCCATGAATGTTTCGGTTAAGCAGTTCTGAATTTTGCACCTTGTTCATGGTTTCATTATCTAAATAATATAAATCAATTAATAAATATAATATTTATTCATTTTATACACTTTTATAACCATTCATAAAAATTAGTGGCGAAAAATGAATCACATCACTTCGTGGAGATGATAGTTCATACGTTCGCATGGGTGATGTTTCCACTTTTCGATGTATGGAATTAAAGAAAATTAAATAATAATTTACCTTTATAGAATAATTATTATATCATAAATATAATATATATTCATTAAATATATCCTTATTACCATCTATGTAAAATAAAAATGAAAAACGAATCATATCTCTTTGTAGAGGTGGTAGTCCACATGTACACACAAGTGACGTTATCTTTTTACAATGAATGGAAGTGTAAGATGGAAAATAATATATTATATATAAAAAGTCATAATTATGTTATAAACATTATAAATATCCATTAAATTCATTAATATATCCATCTAAGAGATATAGCGATGAAAAATAAAAGACATCACTTCAGGGAGAAAGTAATCCATACATACACGCTAGGGATGTTTTTATTTTCCATTAGATATAAAGGAAATATAAAATAGATGTACCATTAACATAAAAACATTTATGTATAGTAATTATACAGATTTAATCATGTTCATATGGTTATATAATATTTATAGGTTGTATAAGAAGAATGAAACTTGAAAAATATTGGTAAGAACATATACCTCTTCTTTGAGAAACCTCCTTTGAATCTCTTCTTAAGGACCCTTAAATTTGTCTTTTAAGAAGATAAAAATCTCTAGGAAATTGATAATGAAGTTTATAATATATTTTTCAGGGTTTTTTCTAGATGAATGGATTAATTGGTGTATATAAGAGAGGATATTGGGTTCCCTTTTATAAGTGAGGTGAGTGGTGCACTTGTAATTATTAAGAATAATAAAATATTATAAAGTCACTCTAAAGGGAAAGTGGATAAAAAGTGACTAAATTTATAATTTTTGATTTTATAGGATATAAATACACTAAAAAAATGTGATTTGGACAATTTTTATGTTATTTAAACTCTTATATCTTTAGTTTAACCCATCATCAACCCTTTTAACCTTTATCATAGTAATTAATTTTTACCTAAGTTACTATTCATAATGACAAAAAATTAAAGTGGACTCATTAAAAAAAATTATAATTCCAAATATGGAAACCATATTAGAAAATTCAATTCCTATAATTTTTATAAATTAATTTTAAAATAATCGTTCAAAATGCAACGAAAACTGTTTTTAGAAAAATGCATTTTAAGCATAAAACTAAATTAATTATCATTCCTTGTCAAGTAAAAACCATTAAATTAATGTTAAAATATTTAATTATATATTTTATCAAAAAAATTTATTAAAATAATTCATCAATATTTATTAATTTAATTTATCAATATAAAAAACATTGTGCACATAAAAACAATCTTTTAGGAAAATATCACTTTTTCCCTTTAAAATGCTTTTATTTCCATTTATAACCAATTGATAACCAAAAACTTAATTCTATAAAAGTGTAAAAAATATTTTTATAAGTTTAATTATATGAATTAGTTTTTAAATAAGATAAATTATCCTTTTAATAAAATATACCTGATAAAAACAATTCTTATAAATAAAACATTTCAAAATAGTTCTTAAGGATCAAGAGTATTTTCTAAGTGAATTAGAAATTATTTACAATAATTATATTTCATTTAAATTCCATATAATGTTCTTAATCCTATAATGTATAAGAATTATTCACATAATTTTAGTGTTACATGTGAAGCGAGTTACTGAACACTTCAAATTTATTAACGAGAAATATATCATAATATCTTAGCGTGTTACATATAGAGGGAGTTATCAGTTATAGTTGACCGTGATTCATGGATTATTTTGTGGTTGTTTTATAATTATACTTTAATCATTAACTTCTTATAAAGTTATATATATATATATACACATATAAATGTGAATAAATGTTCATGCATACACCATTTACTTCACTATGTGAGTTAAAACACTATTAGTGGTGCCCTATTAAGTATTTTATGCTCAAACCTCATATGGAAATTTTAGTTGACATGAAATATAGTATAATATATTTCATGTACTTATAGGTATTATGGTAGATAATGGTGGTAATCATCTTTTTTTCCACGCATGTCATTAGAGAGGGATCGATTCCCACCCACTTTTAGAGTTAACAACATGTAGGTTAGAGCAATTACTTGGAATATCATCTTCTCTCCTTTATTTATAATGACTTAGGCCTTGTTTGGTTTGGAAATTTATTTATGGAATATTTTGTATCACATGGATTGAAATTGAATTAGTTTCTTATTTATTTATTTATAGGGTAGTTTTAATTTTATAATATTATTCACACATTATGACTTATTTGGTATTGGACCTATTTGCAGGACATCCAACTTACATATGAGTCATTATTAGATTATAGTAGAATATGACCATGGATTTTGATTATAAAATAATCTAGAAAATCATCCTCTAATTTCTTATCAAGACTTGTGATTCTATTCACCAAACCCTAGGGATTATAGAACACTCTTGGGTTTAGTGGTACCTTGAATCAGGTACCATTTGGGCATCCGGGTCAGGGTCACTAAAAAAGCGGTATGATTAATTTTATAGATTTAATTATTATGGGATAAAATTAAAGTATTATAGTTTAGATTTTATTTTGAATTATGGGTATTATAATATTAAATGAATTTTAGAAGTTATCTACTAAGGTTTTCTTTAGTTTTAGTTATTATTTAATTAGGATGATTGATTAATTGGATTCCATTGGTGATGGAATTTGGTTTGATGATTTTTAAAAAAATTTAGAGGTTATTAGATTATGATTATCTCATTGATAAATAGTTAAGTAATATAGTCTCCAACCTCCATTTTTTTACTCTAGTTATGCCTATTATATGATTGACACTTGATTTCCAAACTATTAATAACATTTAAAATCTATTTTGAAAGTATGAATTGGGGGTTTTAATAAGTATTTTGATATAATAAAACAAATAAATTTTAGAGGGAATTTAAATGTTTTTGAGAGTTATTATTGATTTATTTATTATTATGGATACACATATATTCATTTATTTTTTTTCATAAACACATTTCCACAGAATTATTATTCTTTAATAAAAATCTATGATTACGATATACCCAAAATTTCAAGTAAAATATTTAATTTTTTCATTATTATGAAAAACATGTCGGCTAAGAATGTTATTTTTTCTATCACTATGATAATGCTTAGATAAATTATGATTGGTCTTATATAAAGATTACTTTCTTGATATGAATACAATTATTTTTTATATACATGACTTCTTGAGTTCTTTTTCATGAGAAATAAAGTACATAATTTATTTTTATATCTAATCTAAATGAATCATAAGACAATAAAAAAAACATAACCTTATATTAAGAGGTTTTATAAAAAACAAGGTGATGTATGGGTTTAGTATAATAAAAGGTATAATTTATTTTCCTATAATTTAAAGATTTCTTTTTTAAATTTATAATTTTTTTAAAGGTTATGGATTGAAATTCCAACTTCTTTATTTATCTTAACATGGTTCCATAGGATTAACCTTCATATACCGATATATAGGTTGGTTTGTGGGGTTAAATTAATATTCTAAAATACTTGGATATTTTATCATGTGTTGGAATATCCTTTTTATCTTCTATGGTATCTTATTGGTTCTATTAGGTGAGCTGGTTGGGTTAGTTTTCATCACTCTTATTTTCATTTATTTAATTGTTCAAGGTGACCATCATACTATTAATTTTTTTGAAATCTATTTTGGTTATTCATAAGTGAAAAAATTGATCAATTTAAAGAATTATATTTATTATCATAATTTGGTTTGGGTTAGAGTCTTTGAACTAATAAACAAGTTATATTATGGTTTTTATTTTAAAATAATTAACATAGGTTCCATGGTGGAAAGTGTAGTGTTTTTGTACTCTTCTTTCTCTAGTTTTGTATTGAGGTTAGATTTAATTGGTTATTTTCCTTGTGGATATTTATGGAAAAAACACTCTTGTGATTCATTCTAGGAATGATGTAGGATAAATGGATTGAAAATATTATAAAGTTTATGAGATCAAAATGAGTATAGATTATAGGTAACTCCTTGTTAAGGATTTGGGTTTATTAATATGAAAGTAATCTTTTAGGATACTTTATGGGTATTGATGATTATTTTGAATTGTCATAATGAGAAAATGAAAGAGTTGTATGGGTAATTATCAGGTGGTTGGAATTTAAGTTTATTTAATAATAAAAGAGGATTAAATTAAAAAAGAAGAACTTTATTATACCATTGATTGATCCTACTATAGTTTATGTACATGGTTTGACATGATTATTGATTTTTAAATGATATTTTCAATTATGTGATAACTTTATCATTACATATTACTATTGTAGCTTTATTTTAATCATGTTGAGAATATATTTAAGAATGTTCTTATATTAAAGAAATTGATAACATGCTCTTATTTTATTACCATGTTCTGTTTCATTTATTTTTCAACTCCTTAGTTATGTTTTGTTTTAATATTTTATTGATTTATAGCATGTATCCAGCATGATTAGTGATATATACAATTTGTGATTTTCCTACCTAGTTATAAAAATCATGTTATAGGTTTTCATATATGCTTAATTATATTTGTGATGTTTATTAATGTTTTCACATGTAGTTATCAAAATTTATTCCATTATTAGATATTACCATTCATGATATTGGATATGTAAAACCTTGGTATAAATATCTATTATATATGAAAATATTATAAACCATGTTATGAAATTTATAAAATTATATCATGATCAATTTGTTTCCTTTGAGGATTGGAGATAAAAAACTATATGGGAAAATTTGAGTATCTAAATAGGTGTTAATGACAAGTATATTACTAGGTCATGATTCCTCTTTGACTATACTCACCTAATCTTGCCATGAATTGTACTTTGTCTAGTGTGGACTGAAGTTCCTTGTGGATCATGCATGTACACTGAGAGGGGTACATGGGGGTGAATTAGTGTACACGAGTTTTACTAGTTTCTTTTTTTTTCTTCAGTTTTTACCCCCTTTACAAATTCTATAATATGAACCTATTATATTGAATAAATATTACCTATTAAAAAACAAAATCACACCAAATGTAAGAAAAAAAGTAAATAAAGCATAGCACATGATATTTTTACAAGGTTCATCTCCAAGATGGATGACTACATCCTTGATATGTTTGGAATGATATGAGATAGAAATTATATACTAGTAATGAAAATTGATTACAAATTTGTACAATATATAAAAATTCCTAATAGGAAAACTCCCATAATTCTTAATCACTAATGATTATAGTGGGTTATCTACCAAGAGGATCTTTAGACTAGCATACCACCAGTGTTCTTTATATTGTCTCTCACTAGTTGAAGCTAGTTCCAAAAAAGCTCTTGTTTAGATTTTTTATACTAACACCCCACCAGTTCTTCAATGGTCTCCCTAACCAACTCTTGAATTGGTCTTCAACTATTTCTTCCTACTGATGTAGTGTTCACACTATCGTTATTAGTTTCAAGTCCACATGGACAAATCTTGTTTAGAATAACTATTGTCCTTTCCCAACTTCACTAAAAGTATTCGACTACAATGAGATATAAATGATAACACTGTATGCAATTCATACCAATACTCATCTAAATGAGTAGAAGACATCACTTCCACTATAGCTCACTGTTATATCATAATGAACAACTGAAGATTCCTCAACACACTTTAAGATTTATTCTTCCACAACTATATGAATATATAAAATATAAAACTTCTAATTCACTCAATCAATACAAAAATGAACACTATGTATTTTCATGCATGTAGGATAGAAATTATATTTTAATACATGGTATTATCATCAGTATTCTTTGTGAAATAAAAAATAAAATACTCACTATTCTTCTCACTGATTTTTCTTAAAGCCTCAATACCACCTTATAAATTTTTCACAAAGCCTAAAGTTCTCAGTGTAGTCTCACTTCTCCTTTGTGAAGCTTAAACCTCATGAGATTATATCACTTTCTTCATGCATATATATTATCACATGCATAAAATATTATTCTATTTTGTAAACACTCACAATATTTGTGCAACAAAACAGTCCATGGTACTATCTTTATTTATGCATCACTTACACTGAACACACAAAAAATTCATGCACTACACATTATGTATGAAAAATTTAGTTTATATAAATATCACATAATATATCATGCAATATTTCATTCCTTCATGTAATTCATAATGAGGAAACCATGATCCTTCATATTACTAAAAGTCACAGTTGATTTATTCTTAACATAAGGTTTTATACACAAATACTATGTTCTTTGATCGTATAACTATATATGTGGTGCAATATTATCTCACATAACATTTACATGCACAGAATAATCATGGAACCCATGTGTATTCCTTGAATAGAAATGAGTTCATAGAACACCACATTCTCTATGTATTCTCTAAGGATAAAGCTTAACATGATGACATGGAACCCTCTTCATGGATACCGAGCTTCTAATTACTCTATTTTGGTCTCTCATTATCTATATAGATTTAGAAATTAGTTCACCAAAAATTGAGTTCATCAGGTGGTATTTATCTGGATATCTCTACTGACTTACTCCACTACCTCAAACAACCAACACACACCATCTTTCTTCTATGCACACTAAATTTTCAGCATATGAAACTTTATATTATCACCATATTCACAAATAAAAACTATTATATTCAAACTCACATATACGTGAAAATATATTTCTCCATGTCATTATAAAAGTGGGTTCCCATGAAAACAATTGAATTTGAATGCATACATTAATCATGTTCAGTTCTCGTCTTGATCACCACACTTCAAAACATGAAAAACCTAACATATAACAATCATTTGATTCCTTAAGGTTGAATAAAATGACAAAAAATATAAAAATACTTAGATTAAATAGATTGAGTGGTTGTAATTATTTACATAAGTTTTAAGGTGGATGAAAAATAGTCATAAATCTCAGATCCCACATTGGAAATTTACTTTTATTTGGAGTCGCTTAATAAGACAATCTATTCTGCTGAACGCCTAATCTAACATGAGGTTCAAAACCCATAAACACTTTCACACATTGTGATTCATGAGTTACACCTCCCTACATAGGCCCATTGTCCCACCTCTATTCATTATCACCCATACACATTCATATAGGCACTATGCATCCACCATGACTTCCGTGCAGGATTGAAAATTACTATACTAAACTACTACCTTGGCTGGCTAGAGGTAGAACCTATTTCCCACCCAAGAAGTGGCTCTAAAGGGTCCCTTTGGCTGGTGAGGTAGTTGAAATTTTTTTAACACTTAGAAATTATCTATAGGTGAAATATTCTATATAAGAATTCTAAATTCAAATCACAAACCATAATATCAAATTCTCTTTAAATCCCCCCTTTCATTTAATACTCAAATTCTTATCAAATCTCTTTAACTTCTCCTCTTCATTTTATTTTGTAATTTAATTATAAATTAAAAATATCTTCAATAAAAAATAATCATCACTTAATTAAATGATGTAAACAATGTGCACTATACTAATGAAATTAGAACATGTATTTGGTATTAAGAATGACTCTGTATATTTACTTTTAATCTTTAAAAATTATTATAAACAAATTCAACATTACCACATTTCTAACTTCAATAAACTGCTTGGTTTATTTAATATCTCACTTTTTAATTGTTTTCTAAACCCATTTCATTTTTTAATTCAATGTTATCTCCACCTTATTGATAATAAAATCAAAGATATAAGTATGGGAATGAATTATAATCTCTACAATCTAGTTTTTAATAACAATATCTTCTCATATTCTAAAACCTATAGTTTTATTTACTCCATATAAGGATGTAAGAACAAAAAAATAATAGAAAAGGACTAAAATTAACCAACTTTAAGTCTACATGATCCATGATCCTTGTAGAAAAAAATATTGATCAATTGTACCATCAATGTTGTCAATTATTATTCAACATGTGATCCCAACACTGAAAACTTATTTTAGGGGTTTTTCAAAAAATTCAACTAAACATCTATATTCCTCTAAAAAAATGATTAAAAACATTCAAATACAAGAATAAATCACCCATTTTAAATCCATTTTCCTTTTTTCATCTGATAATTTATTTCTACCTTTTTATTTTATAATCAATTCTCAATATAAAGATATGAGAGCATACCTCTTCAATGAAAATATTCAATTTATATAATTTTAAAATTTTAAATTATTAGATATAACCCTTACCATAAATTCAGATTTGATACCAATTGAGATATTCAAATCTTATGGTTATTCAACTTCACTCCCCCTAGAGGTATGAACTTTATCCATATTCTTCATTACGATTGGATTTATTTAAGAATGAACTCTATGAATAATTTTGATACCAACTGAAATAAATTACTCCATGATGGATATCTTCTTATATTATGTATTATTTTTTTACAACATTTTTTTATTAAGGACTCCCCCTGAATATATGACTCATCTTCAATCCCCTACATAAAAAAACACAAAATATATATAGGAATAACATTGTCATTCAATTATTTTTAGTTTGAGTAGTAGATCTGGGATTTATTTTTCAACCCAAAAAATCCTTTCAATTTAACTCTAGATATATGAAAACTATTCATTCTTGATCCTTATTTGACTTTCCATATTTTATCGTTTAAGGGAAGCATATAATTCTTAATCTCTCCAACTTTAATATTATATGGAATAGATTTCTTCATACTATATAGAAATACATTTTCATTATTCTATTCCTACTATAACATGCTACCCAACTCCAATAGCTTTGGCCATATAATTAAGAATTATTTTGGTACATGTTCATTCTTCTTATTGAGTGTAGACTTATTCTACACAATTGAATTTTTACCATAAGAAGTTATTTGTTCTTTCCATTTAGATTTTGAAAACTTATTATGACTAGGTATCCATGTCATGAAACTTTCAAAAGTGTGTCTAGAAATTTCACAACTTTCATACAAATCTCCATACCTCATAGGGATATCCTTTTTAGATAACTTCTCATGAAATTTTAATTTTTTATCTTGAATTTCATGCATCAAATAAACCCTTTTATCTATTTATATCATTGATTAATTTTTCTAATTTAGATTTCTTCCATTAGCACTGGTGTTTATGGTTTATTAAAAAGATCCATGATATGGCCTCTTCCACCATAGTATAAGAAATTTTTATTTAGAGTGACATCCATTTTATCATTCTTCTTGAGTGTATTTCACTTCATAGTTTTCTTAACCACCTTATTATTATACACCATGGAATAATTTTCTAATTTTGTTCTTTGATTCATCATTTGTTGTTATTTTTTCTTCATATTAGTATATGCATAGTTCATGGTTGGTACATCCCATCACTCATCATAATTGTGACCACTTCTATTAAAATAATCAAAAAAGTCTTCACGACACCCAAATTTGTTCTTAATAGAAAGAGTCTTCTTCATTTGTGCATTTTGATTCAGTTTTGAAGGATTTATATTCAAAACATATCTACCCCCCCTTAATACCAGCCTTATATAATTATCATTAATTGAAAAATTATTCCAATAGTCAATGGAATGATTCCCAAACTTCCAAAAAACACTAACAATAGCTAATAAATATTGATTTCTTTTTTTTTTCTATGGTTCAATTTTGTTGGATTTGACATATTATTTTTTCGGATAACATAGTTATTTGTTTGATATTTCTACAGGTAACAATAATTATTACTCATTTTAAAACCATATTTTTATGATATAGTGGGTTTTTATCAGTATTCTTCACCCATGTTTGACTACAATTCCTTTCGTATCCTATACTAGTAGATGAAATAGTATTAGTACAAACAAGAACTTCTGGGATAAGGGTTACCTATTTCAATGATCTTATAGTATATTTATCTTTAGATAATATAAAAATATTATTTCCATTATAATGAGTATTCTCATAAGTAAGACACTTTTAATAATTACTCTTGGTATCCTTTATGATCTCAATAGTTTGGGCAGTCTCAGTCTATGTAAATACATAATTTTTCAATTTGAATTTCAATTCAAGTCACTTCAGGTTAAGAGAAATATTCTCATCTTTTTCACTAATTAAAACAGAATCATCAAAAGGATTATTATCAAATTATTTAATATATATTTATTATAGACTACTACTCTGATGGTATTTAGTTTTTGGTGTATCCTATTTCTTATTTAAACAATTTATTATCTTTTTTACCTCTTTATTTAAATTTTTCTTCTAGGTTTATAAATAAACCACCTTATTGGCACTATAAGAATAGAATTTTTTATCTGATACAACCCTAATATTTTTTCAAATTCAAATATATACTTCATATATGTTTGATATAAACAAATATGATAGTAAATTATATTTAATTAGAGGTGTAATGTTTTCTCTAATACCAATTGAAGTGCCCATGTAGGTACACATAGATGGGGGTGGGGGTGAATCAGTGTATATAAGTTTTATCAATTTCTTTTCTTTCACTTTTTACCCCCTTTTCAAATTCGAACATGTGAACCTAATAGAGTGTTTATATATTCCCTATTAATAGACATAATCACACTATATGAAAGAAAGAAAGTAAATAAAGCATATAACATAGTATTTTTACAAGGTTCACCCCTAAGATGGGTGACTACGTT
The DNA here is from genome assembly GCA_963277665.1 of Viscum album. Lineage (NCBI taxonomy): Eukaryota > Viridiplantae > Streptophyta > Magnoliopsida > Santalales > Viscaceae > Viscum > Viscum album. Next base: position 2,126,460,094 of record OY728130.1, on the reverse strand, counting down.
CTTGCTATGTTTGGGATGATCTGAGATAAATATTATATGAAACACCTCAAGGTTTTGAAAATAAATATAGAATGTAATTTTTCCACTTCTATGTTTTGAATTTCAAGAAATGGTCATCTAGAGTTGTGTTTAGTAAGTCATTTGGAGTCTGATAGAACAAACTTTTTTTGGTGAATAGTTACATACCCTTATGAATAGTAATATGAATAGTAATATGACCCTTGAATAGTAAATAATGATCTTATTTTATTTTCTAAAGGAAATATGATAACGTGATCTTAATTAATTTTTCAATGTCACATAAAACTAACTGCACTTCAAGATTGTTATTTTTCAAATTAACTATGACCTTATTTAAAAATTAAATTAATAATATTTATAAAATTATTTTTGAAAAATGGATTTAACTTTTGAATTCTACACATCAAAAAATGGTAGGGATTAATTTTTGGGATTTTTCTGAAATTCTTGAATTTTTGATGAATAGTGAAATACAGTAAAATACCGTATATTCAATTTATCAGTTAAATACACTATTTATGACATAATAAGTGATGTAAGGACACTTTATTAAAACTCACATAATATTATTACTATTAGGGGTCACATGAAACAATATGATTGGTTGTCTTGATGGAAATAATAAAATAATGAAATTAAATATTCAAAATTTACCCCTCTCCTCCACTATAAAAACCCCCACCACTACCTCTTCTCTTCACTTCTATAAGCCTTAAATCTCCTCAAAGTTCTGCCCAATTACCCTTCGCTAGTCACTCCCCATAGCTAGGAAGCTCTTATTCATTCCAAAAGTCGAAAATACCTTCCCTTAAGGAGGTTCTCGAGGAAGTCATTTCAAGAGGTAAAACACCTTTCTATTTCATTTAGTTTCATTTGAATTTATATTCATTTATTATCCTCTCCTCACCTCCTCTGTACAAATTATCATGATAACTCCAGTATCATCTACATACTGGATTTATATCATGTGAATGGAAGAACCATCATCAATATTCTTACTCCCTCCCTTTTATTTTTATAAACGAAATCAACGTCCATGAGGTTCCAATTTATAACCTTCGTGGACGACGAAGTTTTGTTCTTCAATCTTTCTTTCATTACTGATCATGAAAATATATTTATGTTTCAACCAGGTCATAAAATATTTATTTTATCTTTATTAATGTTCTTTAATATTTATACGTACATAATATGGAATAATAATACGAAACAAGTTTATTGAGCACAAAACTGCCAAGCCAAATTCAAGCGTTTATTTTTAACTCATCAAATGAGTCATACTCATGGTATATAACCAGAATCATTATGAGATCATTTATATATCTTTAATTTCACTAATAATTTATATTAAAAATTATGGATGTTTAACCATATTTCAAACCAACCTCTATTCATGAATACAAGTAAACAAATCATGAAACCAAGTAAGAAAATGCTTCCAAAAAAATAATATTTAATATCTTAAACCCATTAAAAAGGCCATTAATGAACTTAATAAGGTTATATCATATCAATTAAATGTTTATTAGGTTCTGTAATTATTAATTAATGAATCTAAATTTGATTATTCAGGTCGTTAAGAACAATCAAGAACACACTAGAGAAAAAGGTAAGGGGTTTCTCATATCACTTTCATTTTTGTGAGATTTTCATTGTTCACCACTTATTTATTGTATGTGGTATATGTGTACTAAAATTTGATATATAATAAAATTATTATTTTTATATTCATGTTATTCAATGATTTATTTTATGTTCATTAAGTTCTGGTCATTTGATTCAACTGATTCCATTGTGGTAAGGGACTTTGTCTCAACTACCTTTTCATTGTGACTAACTTTGTATTGTGCACCTAATAATCCCTATGTGGTGTACCTACTTCCCATTTTAGATCAGTTTTCATTTTAAATTTTATTTATATTAAATATCAATAATCTCATTCCATGGATAGGTTTGTTGTCTAAACCGTATACCATTTTACATACGGTATTTATTTGGAAAGTTATTTTAATTATGGAAATATTGATGAATCTGTATACTCTACTCTATATGGATATTGAAAAAGAATATTTAACTTGTATTGAATCAATGTATAAATATTTCTTTGGACATGCAGTGGTGGGTGGGTCCCGCTACATCCCCTCGATGCATCGGTAGGTCTAATGAGACAAAACAGTTTGGCGACAAACGCTTCGAGTTTGTTTCCAAAAATCAGATGGGTTTCTAACCATAGAAATAAACCATTTTTATGGTATTATGGTTTCATGTTCCAGACACATGATTTACAATTAATAATAATTCTATTTATTCATTATCAGTTATTATTATTAACCATGACGTTTTCTCTATGACAAAATCTATGGTTGCAGTTTCATTCTCAGTTTAATAAAGGCATTAGTTTTTCATTTATTAACTATAATATATTAATTATGATTCAATTATTATTGTAATCATTCTTCCACTTTTTGTAACCCTTACTGAGCATTTGAGCTCACCCCTTTCATTGTTTACCTTCAACAGGTGATGAAGAAAATGTCTTTTATTGAGTTCGTGTGGTTGCAGTTTTTAGTTTTCGTTATCTGTTGTATTTTGTAAACTTTTCCAATGTAATTTGAGTAGCATATATGTATCTAGTTTCTTAAAGACTACTAAACTAATCGTTACTTTGGGATTTTCATTCCTTCTAACCATTCTAATATCACAAGTAATGCACCGACTCTAGCCTAGAGGGGTCAGGGTGTTACAGTTGGTATCAAAGGAAGTTTAGTAGAAAACTTGGAAACTAGAGTAGGAAATGTATAGTAGGGAACAAAGCCCTAAGGTAGTATATAAGGATTAACATACCAGAACATCCTAGTATTTTGGTAAGGAATATATTATATGGATATTTTAAGCAATACATCCCTGTCTGGATACGAGCAGGTAGAGGAAGCTCTGGAACATATGTATCTAGGGGTAAAACCCGAAAACACCGCTTTGAGGTAGACTCGAACGGGAACTGGTGCATGATAACAGGCCTTGCTGCACTCTTGGTTAAGAAACTCCCGGGGGATATTCTTAGGATAATTTATATTTTCATTACAATCCATTATGAAGGAGTTAATGTAAATTTTTTTCTCAGAGGAACCATGTTTATAAGATTAGCTATGCACAAAATTTCAATCTATATTGAGTGCTTTTCTATTTGAGATTCATAAACTAATCTAGTGTATCCCATTATTTAGAAATGACGTTTAATGAAATAAGGGGAATCAATACTCGTGGGAAAGGTAGGGATCTCCCTACTGAGCAAGTCAACAAATTCAATGTTGGAGTAGATCAGATCATGAACATATTGGGAAAACTTACTCAAGTTGTCACGAATAACCATTCAACACCTGTGTTGGATCGTTTCATGTGGCAAAAGTCCCCATCTTTTAGCGGGACTACTAATCCAGTGGCTGCTGAGTAATGGATCAAGTACCTTGAAAAGATATTTATGGCTTTAAGATGCAATGAAAATGAAAAGGTAGTACTGGAAGTATATTTTCTGAAGGGTGACACTAATAAATGGTGGTCCCTGATTCAAAATACCACGGAGGAAGAAGAAATAGAAGATATGGAATGGATGACTTTTAAGGAAATATTATTCGAAAAATATTTCCCTCGTGAGCAACAAACTGAAATGAAGAGGAAGTTCCTTGGATTAAAATAAAGGGAAGAAGATAGTGTTGCAGAATATGAGGCTACCTTCACAAGTCTAGCCAGGTATACCGTGGATTACGTACGTGACTCGGAAAAATAGATTGATAATTTATTCGAAGGTCTTAAGCCAAGTCTTTGAAGGGCACTGGCTTCTCAATCATTTTCATCATATGATGAAATTGTATCAAGTTCCATAAAAATAGAGAAGTAATTTTCTAGATAAAATTTTTTCAAAGGAAACCAAGATAAGAAGTGGTAATCTGATAACAAAGGAAAAGTAGAAGCACAAAAGAAGAGAAAGGGAATGAATAGTTTCCCATTATGCGAGAACCGTGGAAAGAATCATCCCAAGAAATGCTTGAAAGGCATGGGAGTCTGGTACAACTATGGAGAAAAGGGTCATTGATTTGATGAATGCCAGGGGAAGAAAAAATTCAATGATTTTCAATGCTACAATTGCAGAGAGAAGAGACACTATGCAAATGAGTTTCTAAAGCGCCAAGGAAAATTGACTCAGAAAAGGCCAATAGAGCAAGGAGAGCCTTTGCGATTACAACTGTGGAGGTTGAAGTTCCTAATGACGTGGTGGAAAGTACTTTAATTGTTTCCTCAAACTTATCCAACACTTTATTTGATTCTAGATCATCATATTCATTTATATCTTCCCAGTTTTCTAAGAAAATTAGATATGTACAATTTGATTTAAGAAAGGAGCTGTCAGTCAAAACTCCCATGGGATGTATCATTACAACAAAGGCATGTTGACTAGTCCCCCTCCAAACACCAAAAATTGCTTTAGTTTCTAACCTTATCATCATACCCATGAATAAATTTGATATAATTATCGGTATGTTTTGGCTATAAAATTATGATGCGAGGATTTATTGCAAGAAAAAGGAAGTTACACTTTTTGAAAATAGTGTAGAATCTCTTATCTTTAGAGAGGATACTTAGCCATCTGATTCTTATCTAGACCTACCCCCAATATATCTATTGAATGAAATTATTGGAGAGGAAGAGAACCCAATATATATGGGTGAGTAAAGAAATATTCAAATTGAAGATGTGCATATAGTGAAAGAATTCATTGATGTGTTTCCAGAGGATTTACCTGGACATCCGACTAAGAGGGAAATTAAGTTTTCCATTGACTTAAATCCTGGTGCAAGAACTATATCAAAGACCCCATATAGAATGGCCAATGTGGAGTTAGTGGAGATTAAGAAACAACTAGAAGAGTTGAGTAACAAAGGATTTATTCGACCTAGTGTTTCTCTATGGGGAGCCCCGGTCTTGTTTGTAAAGAAGAAAGATGGATCCATGAGTCTATGCATTGATTACAAAGAAATCAATGCTGTTACAATAAAGAATAAGTATCCTCTACCCCAGATTGATGATTTATTTGAAAAACTTCATGGAGATCAATACTTTTCAAATATTGACCTTCGATCTAGATATCATCAGTTGAGTGTGAAGAAGGAAGACATTCCGAAAACATCATTTCAAACCAGGTACGGGAATTACGAGTTTACAGTAATGTCTTTTGGATTGAATAATTCACCCTTTATATTCATGGATATAATGAATAGAGTTTTCAAGGAATATATTGATGATTTTGTAGTGGTATTTATTTATGATATCTTGGTATACTCCAAAATCTACTAAGATCATGAAAATCACTTGTGCATTATCCTGAAGACTCTTAAAAGACGTGAATTATATGAGAATTTTAGCAAGTGTGAATTCTGGCTTCAAGAGATTTCTTTTCTTGGCCATATTGTCTCTAATAATGTAATCCTAGTTGATCCTACAAAGAAAAAGGTAATCCAAGATTGGCCCATGCCAACAAATATAACTGAGGTATGCAGTTTTATTTCCTTAGCAGGTTTTTATCGGTGTTTTGTACAGAATTTTGCCCAACTGGCTAACCCTCTAATGAAGCTCACACATAAAGGGGTTAAATTTGTTTGGAAAAAAGATTGTGAAGAATTTTTCGAAGAACTGAAGATAAGGTTAGTCAATGCTCCTATATTGACTCTACCATCGGGGAATGACAGGTTTGTTATTTATAGTGATGCTTCAAAGAAAGGATTTGGTTGTGTCCTTATATAAAATGATAGGGTTATTGCTTATGCATCATGAAAACTAAAATTTATGAGAAAAACGATCCTACTCATGATCTTGAGTTAGCTACTGTAATCTTTGCTTTGAAGATATGGAGACATTATCTCTATGGTGAAAAATGTGATATTTATACTGATCACAAGAGTTTGAAGTATATTTTCTCACAGAAAGAACTCAATATGAGGCAAAGGAGATGGCTTGAACTACTCAAGGATTATGATTGCATGATACACTACCCCCCGGGGAAGGAAAATAAGGTGGAAGATGCTTTGAGAAAAAAGGATCATGGAGTTTTGAACAAGATGAGAGTTGAAAGGGATCCTATTTTCATGGATCTAGTAAAGATGTATATGGGAATAACACTGGAAGGTGAAACATCAATGATTTTTCAAATGGTTTCCAAACCATCTTTACTATAAAGGAAACAAAGTTCTCAGGCTGATGATGAGGAGTTTCAAAAGAAGATTAAAGCTATGAATGATGGGATATTGGGTGGCTTCGTATATGAAGATGTAATTTTGAAATTTGGGAAGAGACTTTGTGTTCCCGATATACCTGATCTAAAAAGGGAATTGTTGGATGATGCTCATAGTTCCAATTTCTCTATACACCCTAGTAGAACTAAGATGTATAGTGTTTAGAAGGAACATTTTTTGTGGGACAACATGAAGAAGGTGATTGCTGATTTTGTGTCAAGATGTATGGTTTGTTAACAAGTGAAAGCTAAAAGGAAATATCCTAGAGGAGTATTTCAGCCTCTTCCCATACCTGAGTGGAAATGGGATAATATCACGATGGACTTTGTCATGGGACTACCAAAGACTCATAGAAGAAACGATTCAATATGGGAATTATTGATCGTCTTACCAAGTCAGCCCATTTTCTTGCTATAAGAGAAGATCTACCACTTGAACATCTAGCAAGAATATATATTAATAAAGTTGTGAGACTTCATAGAGTACCCCTATCGATTGTTTCTGATCATGATCCACGTTTTACATCAAGATTCTAGAAAAGTATTCAGAAGGCCCTAGATACTGATCTTCATTTGAGCACTTCCTACCACCCAAAAATTGATGGACAATCAGAATATACTATTCAAACATTGGAAGACATGTTGAGGTCTTGTTCACTTGATTTTCAAGGCACACGGGATCAGTACTTACCTCTCGTAGAATTTTCTTACAATAATAGTTTCCATTCAATTATACAGATGGCACCCCATGAAGCATTATATGGGAGGAGATTTCGTACACCAACTTGATAGAATGATGTCAGTGAAAGAAAGCTCATTGGCCCAGAACTTGTTGAAGAAACAACAGAAAATGTGAAGATTATCCAGAACCATATCAAAAATAGCTCAAAGTAGGCAAAAGAACTATGCTGATAACCAAAGGAAGGATTTGGAATTTCAAGAAGGTGATCACATTTTCTTAAAGGTATATCCATGGAAGGGTATTATACGATTTGGTAAGAAGGGAAAATTAAGTCCCAGGTACATCGGACCTTTTGAAATTCTGGACCCAATTAGAGCCGTAGCTTACCATTTGGCAATGCCTCCAAGTCTCTCCAAGGTTCACAATGTCTTCCACTTGTCAATGTTAAGAAAGTACATGCCAGACCAAACACATGTACTCACTTATGAAGAAGTGGAACATGAGCCCGATCTATCTTACTGTAAATATCCTATCAAGATTCTTGATACTAGGGAACAAGTATTGAGAAATCGGACGACTCGTTTGGTGAAGGTTCTATGGAGGAACCATAAGATGGAGGAAGCAACATGGGAGCCTGAGGAGCTTATGTTAAAGACATACCCGAATCTTTTTAGGTAATATTATGTGAATTTCGAGGACAAAATTTTTGTAAGGAGGGGAGAATGTAACAGCCCAAGGTTTTGAAAATAAATATAGAATGCAATTTTTCCTCTTATATATTTTGAATTTCAAGAAATGGTCATCTAGAGTTGTGTTCAGTAAGTCATTTGGAGTCTGATAGAACAAACTTGATTTTTGGTGAATAGTAACCTACCCTTATGAATAGTAATATTACCCTTGAATAGTAAATAATGATATTATTTTATTTTCTTAAGGCAATATGATAATGGGATCTTAATTAATTTTTCAATGTCATATAAGACTAACTGCACTTCAAGATTGTTATTTTTCGATTTAACTATGACCTAATTTAAAAATTAAATTAATAATATTTAGAAAATTATTTTTGAAAAATGGATTTCACTTTTGAATTATACACGTCAAAAAATGTCAGGGGTGAATTTTTGGGATTTTTCTGAAATTCTTGAATTTTTAATGAATAGTGAAATATGGTAAAATACCATATATTCAATTTATCAGTTAAACACACTATTTATGATATCATAAGTGATGTAAGGAAACTTGATTCGAACTCACATGATCTTATTGCAATTAGGGGTCACATGAAATAATACTATTGGTTTTCTTGATGGAAATAATAAAATAATGAAATTAAATATTCAAAACCCCCCACCACTACCTCTTCTCTTCACTTCTCTAAGCCTTGAAGCTCCTCAAATTTCTACCCAATTACCCTTCCCTAGTCACTCCCCACGACCAGGAAGCTCTTAGTCTTTCCAAAAGAGCAAAATCCCTTCCCTTAAGGAGGTTCTCGAGGAAGTCGTTTCAAGAGGTAAAACACCTTTCTATTTCTTTTAGTTTCATTTCAATTTATCTTAATTTGTTATCCTCTCCTCACATACTCTGTCCAAATGATCATTATAACTCTAATATCATCTACATTCTGTATTTATATCTTGTGAATGGAAGAACCATCATCAATATTCTTACTCCCTCCCTTTTATTTTTATAAACGAAATCAACGTCCATGAGGTTCCAATTTATAACCTTCGTGGACGATGAAGTTTTGTTCTTCAATCTTTCTTTAATTACTGGTCATGAAACCATATTTATGGTTGAACCAGGTCATAAAATATTTATTTTGTCTTGATTAATGTTCTGTAATATTTATACGTACATAATATGTAATAATAATACGAAACAAGTTTATTGAGCACAAAACTGCCAAGCCAATATCAAGCGTTTATTTTTAACTCATCAAATGAGTCATCCTAATGGTATATAACCAGAATCCTTATGAGATCATTTATATATCTTTAATGTCACTAATAATTTATATTAACAATTTTGTATGTTTAACCATATTTCAAACCAACTTCCATTCATGAATACAAGTAAACAAATCATGAAACCAATTAAGAAAATGCTTCCAGAACAATAAGATTTAATATCTTAAACCCATAAAAAAGACATTAATGAACTTAATAAGGTTATATCATATAAATTAAATGTTTATTATGTTCTGGAATTATTAATTAATGAATCTAAATTTGATTATTCAGGTTGTTAAGAACAATCAAGAACAAACTAGAGAAAAAGGTAAGGGGTTTCTCATCTCACTTTCATTTTTGTGAGATTTTCATTGTTCAACACTTATTTATTGTATGTGGTATATGTGTACTACCATTTGATATATCATAAAATTATTCTTTTTATATTCATGTTATTAAATTATTCACTTTATGTTCATTAAGTTCTGGTCATTTGATTCGACTGATTGCATTGTGGTAAGGGACTTTGTCTCAACTACCTTTTCGTTGTGACTAAATTTGTATTGTGCCCCTAATAATCCATATGTGGTGTACCTACTTACCATTTGAGATCCGTCTTCATTTTAAATTGTATTTATATTAAATATCCATAATCTCATTCCTTGGATAGGTTTGTTGTCTAAACTGTATACCATTTTATATACGATGTTTATTTGGAAAGTTATTTTAATTATGAAAATATTGATGAATTTGTATACTCTACTCTATACGGATATTAAAAAGGAATATTTAAATTGTATTGAATCAATTTATAAATATTTATTTGGACTTTTAGTGGTAGGTGGGGCCCACTACATCCCCTCGATGCATCGGTAGGTCTCATGATACAAAACAGTTTGGCGACAAACCCTTCGAGTTTGTTTCCAAAAATCAGACGAGTTTATACCCATAGAACCAAACCATTTTTATGGTATTATGGTTTCATGTGACATATACATGACATCAAATTAATAATAATTCTATTTATTCATTATCAGTTATTATTATTAACCATGAGGTTTTCACTATGACAAAATCTATGGTTGCAGTTTCATTCTCAGTTTAATAATGGCATTAGTTTTTCATTTATTCACTATGCCATATTGATTATGTCGGATTGATTATGAGTCACTTATTTTTGTACTCATGCTTCCATTTTTTTAACCCTTACTAAGCATTTGAGCTCACCCATTTCATTGTTTACCTTCAAAAGTTTATGAATAGAAGGTCTTTTATTGAGTTCATGTGGTTGCAGTTTTTAGTTTTCGTTATGTGTTGTATTTTGTAAACTTTTCCAATGTAATTTGAGTAACATCTATGTATCTAGTTTCTTCAAGAATACTAAACTAATCATTACTTCGGGATTTTCATTCCTTCTAACCATGAAAATATCACAAGTAATGCACCGGCTCCAGCCTAGAGGGGTCGGGGTGTTACATTATACACTATTAAAGAAAAGTGATTACAAATGTTGACAATTTCCCAAAATTCTTGACAAAAAAATTCACATAATGCTTGATCACTAATTTAATATATCTTTCTAAAATATTCTTCTTAAGTTGTTTGTAATGGAATCCCACCAATCATTCAATGGTATTCCCAACTCAGTCTTGAACAAGTCTTTAAATACTTATTCCCATTGATGTAGTGTGCATGTAGGTCTTATTATTTTCAAGTCCACACAGTCAAATATTTTTTATAATAATTTTTGGCCTTTCTCACCTTCACTAAAAGTATTTGACTACCACTGAATATAAGAAATAACACCATATGAAATTCAACCAAATAATCTTCTGAATTATTAGAAAATATCACTTCCACTATAGCTCAATTTTATATCAGAATGAACAACTGAAGATTCCTCATTATAATAAAAGTTTTATTCTTTATCAACTATATGAATATATAGAAGATAAAACTTTAAATTCACTTAATGAATACACACATGAACATTTTTTTCTTCATTCATATAGGCTACCAATTATTTTTTCATGCATGTTGTTCTCATTAGTCTTCTTTATGTAATAAAAAATGTTTAAATCACTATTATTCTCACTAATGTTTCTCAAAGCCTTAATAATTCCATATATGTTTTTAAAAAATCCTCAAGCTCTTGGTGCAGTTTCACTCCTAATTCACTAAGATTAAACCTCAAAATATTATATAACTTCCTTTATGCATACATATTATCACATTCTTGAAATATTCATTTATTTTTAAAGCAATCACAATATTCATACAACCCAACAGTTCATTGTATATTCACTCTTTATGCATCACTTTTACTAAACACACACAAAATACATGCACTTCACATGATGTATAAACATTGTAGTTTACATGAATCTCTCTTAATATAGTATGAAATATTTCTTTACTTCTCATAAGTCAGAGTGTAGAAACCATGATTATTTATACAGCTAACAAACATGATTAACTTATTCTTCACATAATATTTTATATGTGGATAATATGTTTTTGATTACATAACTATATATGTGGTGTAGTATTATTTCACGTAATAGTTATATGTAGAGAATTATCATAGAAACTATGTGTATGACTTAAACAAACATGAGTTTTCAAAACAATACATTCTTCATATAACCATGAAGGATAAATCTCAGCACAATGATGTGAAACACTATTCATGAATACATAACTTCTCAAGACTCAATTTCAGTCTCTCACAATCTCTATATATTCTAATAATCAGTTCACCAAAAAATGAGATCATAAAGTGGTATTTATAGGTAAAACTCAACTGATTTACTCCACCACTCTATATGCACCACATTTCTTCTATCTTCACCAACTATTCTACATATTCAACTTTAGAAAATCCCCATCTTCAAAAATAATGTCTTCATATATTCAAACTCTAATGTATGTGTTCCTATATTTCACTATGTCATCATAACAATGGGTTCTTATGCATTCAATTAAATTTTTAGACATGAATCAATCAAGTTTTGTTCTTGGATCGATCATTTTATATTGAAACATAAAAAACCTAACATATAGTTACCATTTGATGCCTCAAGGTTGGAGATGATACTTATAAAGACTAAACAACTCAGATTAAATATATCAAGTGAATGAAATTCTTTATATAAGTTTTTAAGGAATATGAAAAGTAGTAATGAAGATATAATCCCACATTAAAAACTCACTCGGTCTGGCGACACTTAATAAGAAAATATACTCCATTGACTTCTTGAGCTGGAATTAGGGTCTACACTTGAATACACATTTATACACCAGGCTTCATGAGTCATTCCTCCCTATGTAGGCCCATTGGCCTACCTCCATGTGCACTCACCCGTGTGTATTATTATGGGAAAAATTTACCTCCCATTCCCTCTGTATAGGATTTCCCATCACTATTTTCATCCACCATCTTGGATGGATAGAGGTATACCCTTTTTCCCACCTAAGCAATAGCTGTACAGGGTCCCTTTGGATGGCTAGGTGGTTATATTTTTTTAATACTTAGAAAATTTATCTAAGTGAAATATTCCATATGAGAATTCTAAATTCAAAAGAAAAACCATATTCTCAACTTTTATAAAAACTATCCTCTTTATTTTAATACTCAACTTCACATAAAATCTCTTGAAATTCTCCTATTTCATTTATTTTAGAATTTAATTATAAATTCCAAAACCCTTCAACAATAAATCATTTTCATTTTATTAAATTTTGTAAAAAATGTTCACTTGCCTAATGCAATTGTCACATGTTTTTAGAATTAAGAAAGACATTAAAATTTTTACATTTAGAACACATTTACTTTTCATATTTACAAATTATTGATAAAAAATTCAACATTAATACAATTATAACTTTAAATCACTTGGTATTATTCAATACCCCCTTTTTAATTGTTTTCAACACCCATTTTATTTCTAAAGTAAATGGTATATTCTCCCCCTTATTAATAAAAAACCAAATATATAAGTATGGGAAGGAATTATTATCTCTATAATCCAAATTTTAAGAACACAATATTCTCCTCTTCTAATAATTATAGTTTTCTTTACTCCAGAGAAGGATGGAATTTAAAAAAACATATAATAGAGATAAAATTAACCAAATATAAGTCTACATGTTCCATGATTAATGTAGAAAACAAGAGTGATACATTTTACCATCAATGTTGTCAATTAATATTTAGTATGTGATCCAAGCAATAAAACCTTCATTTAGGGGTTGTTTAAAAGAAATTTCAACTAAAATAATGTATTCATATCAATAAAAAGATTACAAAAATTAATGTACATGAATCTCTCGCCCCTCAATCCATTTTTATTTTTTCATATGATAATTTATTTCTCCCTTTAAATTTCAAAATCAATGTTCATCATAAAGTTAAGAGAGAATACCTATTCAATGACAAGCTTCAATTTCTAGAATTTTAGCATTTGAAAGCATCATATTTATCCCTTAATAGAACATTAGATTTGATACTAATTGAGATATTCAAATTTGGTATTTATTTAGATTCACTCTCCCTAAAGGGATGAACTTCATCCATATTCTTCATCTTGGTTGGATTTTTTCAATAATAAACAAGTATAATTTTAATACGAATTAAAATAAAGTACTCTATGATGGATATCTTCATAGATTCTATATTTTTTTCACAGAATTAATTTTTTAGGTCTCCCACAAAATATATGCCTAAACTTTAATTCCATTCACAAAAAAAAACACAAAATATACATAGGAATAAGATGGTTCTTCATTAATTTTTATTTAGATTGGGTTGGGATTTATTTATCAACCCCAAACCTCCTTTCAATTAATATCTAGATATATGAAAAATCTATATTCTTGATCTTTCTTTGAATTTAAATATTTTATCATTTAAGTTATGCATTTAATTCTTGATCTCTATAGATTTTATCAAATATGAAATATGATTCTTTATACTATTAAGATATGAAATTTCATTATTCTATTCATGCTCCAACTTCCAGGAGAATTCCAAATGATCTAGCTATATGATTAAACATTGTTTTGGTATATTCTCTCTCTTATTCTTGTGTGTATACTTATTAACAATAATATTTTTATCATAATAATTCAATGATTCTTTCTATTTAGTTTTTAAAAACATATTTTGACTAGGTATCCATGTCATGAAACTTTCAAAAGTGTTTCTAGAAATTTTACACATTCCACATAGATCTCCAGGATTCATAAAGCTATCATTTTTAGACAATCTCTCATGAAATTTGAATTTTTCATCTTGAATTTAATTCACCAATTTTTTTTGAGATTGATTGATTTTTTTAACTTTAGATTTATTTTTATATCTATAGTGTTTATGAACACTTCTATTAAAATAATCACATAAGTCTTTAATACACTAAAATATATTCTTGATAAACATATTCTTATTCATCACTATATTATAATTAAGTTCTATATGATTTTTCTTCAGAAAAGATTGACTACCCTTAATAATGGACTTATGTAATTATCATAAATTAATAAATTATGCCAACTGTTAATAGACCAATTCCCAAACTTATAAAAACACTAACAGTAACAAAAAATATTGATTTCTTATTCTATGGTACAATTTTTCTATCTTTGATATCTTATTATTTTTAGATAACATATTTATTTATTAGGACTTTCTGTGGGGAAAAATAATTTTTAATCTTTTTCACATCCACTTTTGATGTTATAGTGGGTTTTTATCAGTCTTATTCACCCATGTTTGACTATAATTCCTTTTGAATCATGTAATAGAAGATGAAATAATATTAGTATAAATAGAAACTTTTGGGAAAAGGGTTACCTGTTTCAATGATCTTGATGTAGATTTATATTTAGATAATATCAATCTATTATTTTCATTGGAATGAGTCATATTAGAAGTAAGAAACTTTCCAAAATTATTTTTTGGAACCTTTTTTATCACAACAGCTTGGGAAGTCTCAACTTATCTAAATACCTAATTTTTCAATTTGACTTCCAATTGAAGACACTTCAGGTTGAGAGTAATATTATCATCTTCATCACTACTTGAAATGGAATCATCAAAATGATTATTATCAACTGATTTAATAGATACCAGTGATAGAATATCACTCTAACTACATTCATTTGGTGGTGCATCCTATTTTTTCTTCAAACAATTTCACAACTTTCTTTCATCTTTATTCAATCTTCTATTTGAGGTTTTCATAGAAACCTTATTGTTGGAACTACTTGAGATAGAAAATAAATTTTCAACCAGAGATAAATATGATACTTATTCAAACCAAAATATAAAATTCATATATATCTGATAAAAAAAATGTTGATAGTAAATTAGATCCAATTTTATGTGGAACCTTTGCTCTAATACCAATTGAAGTTCCCAGTGGATTATATAGGTACACTGAGAGGGGGGTGGGGTAAATTAGTGTTAAAAAGTTTTACCAATTATTTTTCTTTCAAATTTTACCCCCATTTTAAATTCAAACCTTTTCACATGTTAAAGTTAACATATCTTCCGGGTTAAAAAATACAATCACACCACATATAAAAAAGAAAGTAAATTAACCACAAAACATTTTTTTACAAGGTTCTCCACTGATATGGGTGAAATATGTTCTTTTCTATATTTGCGGTGATCCAAGACATAGATTTTACAATAGTAAATAAAAGTGATTAAAAATGCATACAATCTCCCAAAATTCTAGATAGATAAACTCCCTTAATTCCTGATCGCTAATGATTATAGTGGGCCATCTACTGATGGGATATTTAGACTGACATCTCACCAGTATTATTTATATTAACTCCCACCAGTAAAATATATATCATGAAAAGATTATAATTATGTTTTTTATACTACCATCCCACCAATTCTTCAATGGTATTCCAAACCAACTCTTAAATATGTCTCAACTGCTTCTGGCTACTAATGTAGAGTGCACATTGTCTTGTTATTTTCAAGTCCATACAGTAAAATCTTGTTTAGAATAACTTCTATCCTTTATCACATTTATTGAATGTATTTTACTGATAGTAAATTCAAACAATAATAGTATATTAAATTCTTCATAGTATTCTTTTGAATGAGTAGAAGATATCACTTCCATTACAGCTAACTATTATATCTGAATGAACAATTGAAGGTTCCTTAACACAATGAAGGTGGTATTCTTCCTTAACTATTTGAATATATGGAAGATAAAACTTCCAATTTACTCAATAAATATGAATAATGACATTGTGTGTTATTCATGAATATAGGATTCCAATTATATTTTCATGCATGATGTTCTGATCAGTCTTCTTTATACAATAAAAAATTCATAGCTCACTATTTTTCTCACTGATTTTTCTTGAATCCTAAACACTATCTTATGTAGTTTTTCAAAAATCCCCAAGATATCAGTGAATTTTCACTTATCCTTAAAAAATATTCAACCTCACAATATCATACCACTTCCTTCAAGTATATATATTATCACATGCATGGAACATTCTTCTATTTTTCGAACAATCAAAATCATTGTGTAACACAATAGTTCATAGTGCAATATCAATTCATAAATCATTTCCACTGAAAACACACAAACTCTAAACACTTCACATTATGTATTAACACTATATTTTACATTAATATTTCATAATATAGTTTTCAATAGTTCTTTCCTTCACGAAAGTCATAGCATAACAACCTTGCTCCTTCATACTGCTAACAGTCATAGATAACTTCTTCTTTGCGTAAGGTTTTATACATGGATACTCTATTCCTTGATCAAAGAACTATATATGTGGTGAAATATTATCTCAAATAACAATTAAATGAATGGAATCATCACAGAACCCATGTGTATTATTTGAACAAACATGAGTTCATAGAACACCACATTCTTCATGCATTTGTGAATGCTAAATCTCAACACGATGATATGAAACCCTATTTATGAATATAGATATTCTTAAGACTATATTTTTATTTATCATTCTCTTATTAGATTATTCTGATTGGTTTACCAATAAACAAGTTCATTTGGTGGTATTTATAGTTTAAACTCAACCAATTTACTCCATTTCCTCAAACACCCTATACACACCACCTTTCTTCTACGTGCACCCACTCTTCTTCATATAAAACTTTATAAAATCACTATATTTTCAAATTAAACCTACTATATTTGAACTCTTAAATATTTACGCACACCTCTATTTCACTATGTCATCATAACAGTGGGTTATCATGCATGAAAATGATTTTTTATTCTTGCATCACCATTCAAAAACTGATATATTATAACAATTTTATACCTCAAGGTTGAAAATGATGCCGATAAATATCATATGGCTTAGATTAAAAAGATTAAGTAGCTAAAGTTATTTATAAAAGTTTTTAAGGTGGATGAACAGTATCCATGAAGCTCAGATCCCACATTGGAAACTTTCTTAGTTTGGAACTTCTTAATAAGACAATCCATTCCATGAACAACTAGAGTTGGCATTGAGGTTGGAAGCTAGATACAATTTCATACACTAGGATTCACGGGCCAAGCTTCCATATACAATCCAAATTTCCCACCACCATGCACACCCACCCATGTGTATTCCTATAGGAATTATGTTCCCACTATGCCCTATGTACTGGCTTATACATCACTATGCTCACCCACCACCTTAGCTTGATAGAGGTAGACCCTATATCCCATCCAAGTAGTGTCTGCATTGGGTCCCTTTAGTTATCTAGGTGGTTGGAATTTTTTTCTAACACTTAGAAAATATGTTTAAGTGAAATATTACAAATGAGAAATCCAAATTCAAATTCCATACCATACTATTAAAGTATCGTCAAATTATCCTATTTCTTTTAATATTCAACTTCTCATCAAATCTCTTCAGCTTATCTTTGTTTTATTTTTAAATTTAATGATAAATTCTCAAACCCTATAACAAAAAATCATCTTCACTTCATTAAATATTATAAAAAATGTGCACTCACTTAATATAATTGGAACATATATTGGTCATTATTAATTACTCTGCATTAATCACTTTTAAAACACATTGAATTTTCATCCTTATAACTTATTGAAAATAAATCCAACATCATCACAATTACAACTTCAATAAACCACTTGGGTTCTTCATAGACTAGTTTATTATTCCACTTTGGTCAGCTCCATTCTATGAATTTTTACTGGTTTAGGATCACACTCTATCTAGTGTCCAATATATAGTATATGGATAAGTACAAGGATCCTATACTATCTCTTTATAATCCTGGAGGTCAAGTACCATGATGGTTTTATTATTGTTCCATGTTATGACTTTTACACACACACACACACACACACACTTGGATGCATACTGAGGGGATGCATGTTGCTTATTCATCCTTTGACTAATAATTATAGACTTTTAAAATGGATTAAAGTAGGAAACATAGGTTTAGATAATCTTAGTATATAGAGTTATATGTTATTATTATTATTATTATTAATTAGTAATTTATTTTATTTTTATTCCTTTTCATGCTCTGATTATTTTATGAGAAAACTGTTTATTTATTTTATATGTAATTGTATAGTCATGTTTCATGCATACACCTAATTATTCATAGTGTGAGTTAAGGAACCATTTATGGAAGAACAATAAGTATTTTTACTCACATATTGGATATACACTATGGTGGACATGAAAATTCACTTGTTTCATTTTATGTTCATATAGTTTTTGTTAGTTTCTTGATTGATTATAGATTTTATTGTAAGTGGTATCACACTAGCATGTTCAAGACTCTACTTGGTGTAGGTGAAGAGGTATCTATCTTCAATTAAATGGGGGTGTTTGAAATATCACCAAGTCCACTTAGTTTATTGTTTAATTTTTTTATTCTTATTTATACCATCAATTTTCATTTTTACTATAATTATATTTTTATCATACATATGTGATTGCATTATATATAAAGATTTTATATATTTTTATTCAATTATACCAGGTATATCAAATGGATAGGTTACTCCAAATGGTGAACATGTTGTATTTTTATTTTTGGGAATGTACGACTTATTGAAAGGTAATGCTATATTTTTAGTATAATATAATCA
Source organism: Viscum album (assembly GCA_963277665.1). Classification (NCBI taxonomy): domain Eukaryota; kingdom Viridiplantae; phylum Streptophyta; class Magnoliopsida; order Santalales; family Viscaceae; genus Viscum; species Viscum album. The sequence goes on along the minus strand of OY728130.1, from coordinate 2,126,441,023 downwards.
TGGACTATTTTATTATGATAACATAAAAAACCATTTACCAATATATTTTAACTATCCCTATGTGTTTATGTCAGCCTTTCAAAATCATGAGGTGAACTTGAGATGTTTTTGTGGCTTGATTTGGGTGTTTTTTTGGTATCTAGATCTGAGATGTTATAAAGTGGCATCAAAGTGGTGTTTTGGGTACTTTGGAATTTTTATTTTTATATAAAAGAGATATGATGCTGGGACTTAGGGGTAAATGATGTTCATGTCTATAAAAAATAGCTATGGTGGAATCTTAATTTACTGAGGATGTTCGAGTGTTTAGTCTATCTACCATGGGTATGAGTGAGTTCTTGATTTGAGTATTTTGAGTGGGAATTATAGAACTTAGGAAGAGTAATAGGAATAAACTAGGATCCAATTTTTATATTTTTTTCATTCATCATCTGGTTAGTGGAACATGGGACATGTGCATTCTTCTATTATAATTTCTATTTATTAAGTACTTTAATTAATTATAAGAAAATAATAAAGTAATCAATATTCTTATAAATACCTTATTAGGGGTGAATAAATTAATTAAATTTATCCATAAGCATGATCTATTGTAATCATGATTCATTATTTAAAAAATAATACATTGATAGTGGTAGTTCATTTCTTGGTTGCAATGTATTACCATTAATGATTATTTTTTATTTATTTAGTAATGTACTATTAAAATTATTTTATGATATGGGTTTTTAATTTTACTTATTATTTTTTCCTTTCCATGTATACATGATATACATGTTATCATTCAAGGAACATTACATAAAACCTTTTAGTATTTTCAATGATGAATTTTTGGTTATTTTTTAACATGGTATTTTAAACAAAATAAATATTTTAAAATTTTATCTAGAAATAAATTTCTCAAATTGGATTATAAAATAAGTATATTTTGAAAAATAAGAAAATTTTAAAATTGAATAAAATTTTGATTCCTAAAATGAAAAAATTAAACATTTTTATAAAATTGATTTATTTGGTGGTTGTATTTGATAAATTGGATTTTCAATGGTAGGAAAATAATAGGTAATTCTTATAGTGGGGAGCACCATCAAATCAATTTTGTTTGATTATTAATTTTTTTAGGATTATATGTATTTCAATATTATTGTGCATAGTGAACTTGTACAACCATACTAAGAGGGGTGAATTAATGTGGAATTTTTTTTATTGAATTTATTTCTTATATTTATTCACACCTCTACCCTTGTTAAGATGAATGGTTCTTGTCAATATCCATAAACTTGTTCATACTAATTAAAATATAGAAATATAAAAGGAAAAAGTACACAATATTTTTACAAGGTTCATTTATAATGTGTGAGCTAGTCCTTGGTGTATTGTGGTTGTTATCCCACAACACCCCATCTCTCTTTTATTACCATGTTGAAACTAAAGGGAAATGGGATAAACTTAAACCCTGTACAACACTGGCACCGACCAGTTCAATAAGCACCAACTTGTTACAATGAAACAAATAATAATGACTATATTCTTAAATAAAGATCAAAAATAGAATCTATAGTAGCTATATGAATTATTAATTCTGATCTTCATCTATAGTTACAAAAAAATATTATCATGACTGCCTCACATAAAATAAATAACCTTTAAGTAAATAATATTAAATATTATTATCAGGTTGGCCTCTCAAAAAATTCCCCCCTCTTGGTCATATTTTTATACCTTATTCGTCAAACCATCTCATATTTATAGAAACTCATCATGACCATGTGGTTAATGTTTCCTCATTTAAATTTGTAAACTCCCATGAAAATAGTAGTGTGATCTCCATTATATTTATTCTATTCAAATATTTGACCATGAAAATAATCTATCTTAAATCCTAAAAGATAGGAAGATTTGAATCTGTATAATTCTCACACAAAGATCTTCTCAAAATCTCCACTGAAATATTGAAAAAAATTCTTCCTTTATCTACTGGTCAAATGTATTAAGCCCAAGAATAATGTAATAAATTCCTCAAATAATGGAAATAACTATTTCCATTTAAATCCATTTATCGTGTCAAATTATCCTCACAAAATATCCTCGATCTTCCCCATTTATTCCTGCCAAAATATATTTCATGAATTTAACTCATAAATCCGGCAAATGCATAGTAGAATTTCTTACATAGCATTGAGTTAACTATTACATCGATCTTGAAACATATAAATTATTATTATATAGAATAAAATATTCTCTTACATGTGAACATATTACTCATTACATGAACTTTTTAAACTTCATCTTAATCTCATTTGAACTTGATTTTATTCATACATATCCTATGAAACCATGGAGTTACTTATATATATCACCTAGATTAATCTTTGGTGATTGAAATATTACTATTAAACTTTACCGAACTTCTCATATTTATTCATATTCAAGGTAAAGTTACTCTTACATATCCTTTAAAACATATAAGTTATTCTTATTCAAGCCTCTATTCATTCTTAGGCACAACCTTTTCCAAAATTACACTTGATTTATTCTTACAAATATTCAGAAATATCCTACATAGTCAGTGCAATTTTAGATATATTTCTTTGATCCATGGTAATATCTTGGTAATTATTGTGTATCAACTTAAACCCTCAAAAATCATATTTTGATTTCTCTAACCTTCTCAAATATTCTTTAACCACTTCAACTAATATCAAATAACATCAAACCAATTTAGAAATCCATCAAATTTACATAAATCCCATCATAACAATTCCTAAAAATTAATAAAATATAAGTACTCATTTTTAGTACTTCAATATCACTTACATCACATTAATAATCACTTTTTTATCTTTTTTAGATTTATTCACAGTTCACTAATCATCCATCAAATAATCAAGCACCTATCTCACCTAAACTCAAACTTATATCTTTAACCACCACCATCATAAAATTGATTCTTACATTATTTTCAATATCCTTCATGATAAAAATTAAAGGATTAATTCTAATTCTAATTGATATTATTCTTTTATATAGAGATAAAATGAACAAAAATATTCATTTTCTATAAAATTAACTAAATTTTAACTACTCATATTCATGATCCAAACGATTCAATCCAATATCTACCTTTTTTATATATCTTATAACCTCACCATTCTCTAATAATTTCACATAAGATATTTAACCTCCTTTAATTTGATCTATAACTACTTAGCTTGTTATTATCTTCCACTAACTTGTCAACTCATCAAGATATACTTCAAAGTATATATAATAAGTCTATAAAATATATTCAGACACTAAACAATAAAAACCTTACTTAAAACTTATCCTCATCTAACTCATCAAAGTATCTATATGATAAAATACAATAATATTAAATTAGCAATAAAAACAAATCAACATTTCTTTATCAATATTTAATAAATAAAGAAACAATAACACATTCATTAGTAATAACTCATACTTTAATCATATCATTCATGTAGATAGTATATTATACAATCTATATCTCAATAATTAGGGAATTCATCTTCACCAAATTCATGAGATTCTTAATTCCCCCCTTTACATGAGAATATCCAACTAGGATCATCATATCTTAACATTATTATTTATTGTAATTAAATATAACATTTCTCATCACAATCCATTAGGATTTTCAATCCCATTTTCTGGATTTTTTATCAATACCCAAAAAGAAATACATGTCAATATGTTCTAAAATAATTGATTCTTATCCCCTATATTGACAATAAAAATAAAGGGTAATACCAATTTTGAGTCATCAATTAATCAAATATAATTTTATTTATGAAATAATCAATGTATAAAACAAGAGTAATCAATTAACTTCCTAAAAATCTCCTAAACATGCACGTATTCCTAAACAACTTCTCACTTTTATTGTCATTCTATGATCCAATTACCCCCTTAATTTTTGAATAAAATATATTAACACCAGGATAAGAGAATATGATCAAAGTGACTCATTGAATAAAAATTTAGCACATTTCATATTCATAACAATACATAAATTAATTATTTCTGGTAACTTTATCAACTCAACCCCCTTAAGTGTAATCTCTATTAAATCCATTATCAAATTTTATCTTAATTTTAGATAAACTATAATAACCTTTATCATGATTATGATACAATAACTGATGACAAATGTTATAAATCATCCTATTATAGATACATCTACATTTTTTTTATTTTTACAACACTCTATTATTCCCTTGAATTATCCACCTTCAATTCCCTTCATAGAAAAAAATAAATAGATATGGGGATAAAGTGATTTATCCATTACTAATTAATAAGTTCAATAAGGTTGAGAGTTTCTTATCAATCTAAAAGTTCCTTTCTTTTTAGCTCCAGTATTATGTGAACTCTTTATACTTACTTATTTGATTTTCTGAAACTCAAATCTCCTCAAGTTGTATAACCTTATTATTTTTTAGTTATCTCATTATGTGGAATATTCTTCTTCAAAACTACTATAATAACACATGAATTACTTTGATATTTATTCATTTTTCTCACTATTTCTTCTTATTATAGCATTATTTTACTACATTATTTGGAAAGTTGTTCAATTTTTTTTATTTCCCACACAACTTCTAAATAATTCTCAGGTCACCCATTTTTTGGAAAATTATTAAGAAATTTTAATTTTTCTTCATTCTCATAGATGTCTTTGTTGGAAAAAACGCCTTTAGAGGTTTGTGTTGGATATATTTATTGAAAATTTGAAGAAGGGTTATCAAGTGATTCTTAGGGGATTGTTATAGATTCATGTTAATATATCCTTATTATGAATCCCTTGGAAGATGTTGAAGAAATGATATTTTTGGAAGATAGACCCCAAGACACATAGATGAGTAGGCCAATAAGGGGAATGTTCATGGGAGAACCCATACATATAAACACAAGTTAGTGTGAATAAGACCCTGATATAGGTGAATCCGTGAGAGGCGGTGGTCAGTTTCTCATGTGCATGGAAACATAGGAGGAAATATGTGAGCATCAAATCCATTCTAACTTGAATGAACTACTAAAGAACATTGTTTATTATATATTATAGTATTTTTGGAATAAATTCAGATGTGGGAGTTAGATTTGTTTTTCCATTCCATAATTAAATAAAACATATAGGGGCCTTTCAAAATATTTTTTGATGATTTTTAGTGCCACTGAAAATTTTAGGGTGTCCACATCACAGAAAAATGATCATATCATAGTCCTATTGAATGAAATATAGCCACATAATAGTAGAAGTGGCTTTTCTATAAGGTGTTTTATGAGTTAATAGGAGTTGAGAAGTATGTGCAGAAATCATGGAAGAATTTTAGGGTAAATTATTTTTGTGGATCTGGTTAACTTTAGGTGATCACACTATAGTGTGCTAGACCACACCATAATGGAGTTTGAGGAAAAAGAGGTTTCAACCTAGTGGAGGTTACTATTCCATAGTATATAAAAAAAGAGAATATTATTATTTAGAACATCACACCACACAGTAGCCAGGTAGTTTCAATTAAAAAATGAAAGATGGATTCATTACTTGGATCTCTGGGTGTTTAATTCAGATTTTATAGTACATTATAGTCCCATTAATTATAGGGTATACTTAGAATAACCCTATATAAAAGTGACTCAATCCTAACCATTTTATTTAAAAGATAATATAGGAGATACTTCCATCATACACAAGAAGTGTTTTTCAAGATATTTTGGAATATAAAGAGAAAGTGGAAGGTAATTCCATGATCTTCATATCACTGGAACTTCAGCTGAGGGTTTGTAAGTGAAACACCACGTTAGGTGTATTATATATATATTAATCTTATAAATAAAATCAAGAAGGATTCAAATGGAATATTTAATTAATATCTTTGTTGAGTGGTAGATAACTTTCTCATCTTGTTTGAATAGTGAGTTTAAAGGGTCAGCGAGACTAATCCATTGTATAAACCAAAAAATTAGTGCTCTCTATTGTTTTTGTTCATCAAAGCATCATTTATTTCATGTTCCTTTGACTATATAGGTTAGGGTGAGCCAATTAAAATTATTTCTGTTTCTTTTAATGCTTTCTTGGATTTTCAAGAGAAAGCATGGGAGAGAAAACAAGTCTTCATTAATTTGAGAGAACAATATCATGATCAAGAGACAAAAGGGTAAAAATCCATTCTACTCTAATGAACCCACTATTGGGACAATTCATTTTATAAGAGACTAACAATTGGTATAGAAGGGAAGGTTTCTAGGGTGAATATTTCTCTCACATAATCATGGTAGTAGTAATGATGGTGAATCATAATGGAATACCAATCTATGAAGGTAATAATTTATAGTTATAGAATAAAATGATGAATAACTACTTCATATCATTGGGAATGAAAGTGTACATTGTAGTTATTCGTGGAATTACAATGAACATATAAAGTGGATCCGTATTTGAAAGAGACCACAAAGAACTGGATGTAGATGCAAATATGATAAATGCATCAAGAGGAGACTTGTAAAACCTTATCTACACCAAGTTAATGTATTTAAAAAATTATAATTCTATTTGGGAAAAGATCATGAAAATTTACAAAGGCGATTCTAATGTTTGAGATGAAAAGTTTAAAGTGCTATGGATAAATATAAAGACATAAGGATGATTCTGATCTAAATCATTAATGATTTTTTTAATCATATGAATTATCTTATTGAAGACATATGAGGTCTTATAGAAGATATTAATGATAATAATATCATGAAATAAATCTTGAGAAGACTGAACCCACTGTTTAATGCTAAAGTTTCTATACTTGAAGACAATGATCCAAATGATGTATTGCTGGATAGAATTTATAGCACTATTGTCACATATGAAATGATAAATGATGATAATGAGTCCAGAGAGAAGGAAAACTCTTATGAAGTTTATTTCATGTAAATGAAGACTTTCTATATTAGAGTATGTACAAAAGAAGATGAGGTTGATGTAGTGATGAACTTACTTTCCTCTTACCTTAATAGGGGAAAAGGAAAGTTCAAAGGAAAGATTACACTTTTTTATTTTTGATGTGTCAATATAGTTCATCTTGCTACTAAGTTTTTGAAAAACATTTTGGATGATGATGATGAGGGATTTTTGAAGAAATATTTTAAAACTAGGAGATAACCATAATGATTTTTTTAAAGAAAAATATGCTATTTAATGAAGATGAAAGTTAATATTAGTTTGAAGTGGAAGAAGTTGAATATTTTAGGTATCATGGACAAGATTCTTTAGTAGTTGTTATATAAAGAATGAAAACTATTGACAGTGATACTAAAAATGATTATTTTGTGGGGAGAGTTGATTTGAAAGTTTATCTTGAGACCACCCTTAAATAACTTGACAAATATAGAGTTAAAACCAAGAAAACAAAATGTAGTTTTTGACAACTCAAAGATTTATATGAAACAATAAGAGGAAGAAAAGTGAGAATTGATACCTAAGATTAGAAAATTGAAATCTAAAATTTTGAAGAATTGAGGAAATAAAGTGGAACTAAAGATTAAAGTGGAATATAATCATGAATCATCAATGGATTGACCAATACCATGAATGAAATTTTCAAGAAGACTAAATAAATTGAAGAAGAAATCATAGATTGATGGTAGAAGTGTTAGGAATAAGAAATAATCCCTTCATCCAACATGGTATCTAGTTTATAAAAGTAATCAATCCAAGGTGAGATGAAATAAGTCTTTGGTTTAACCATTAAATAGTTTATTTCAATTCCAATGGTGTAACAATTTAAAAATAAATATAAATCTATTGCATAGTATGATCAAATTTAGAATATGACCATGCATTATGTTAGGACACATTCATAAACTACTTGGAGGAAAGTGAATTTTATAGAATAAAAAAAGATTACATTTTAAATAGTAAAAAATGGGATAATGATATAATTTTTTTTTGTTATTTCTATAGAAAATTGGAACACATCTAATATGTTTGATCCATTAAAAAAATATTTTCTAGAGAGAAAAAACACTAAAAAAACAAGTAGTTTTCCATCATATTATTATTTTTTAATAGTTATTGTTTTTGGTGTAAAGGATATGGACACAAGGCACCTTATTGTGACTCTAGGGAAAAATTATAGGTGACTCATGAGACCTATAAAGGAGGAAATCAGTAGCTAAAAACCTCATCCAACACATTAAAAAATAAAAGTAGATTTTTAGTTTTACTGGACAAAAGAGAAATTGTTAAACCAAATAAGATATAGGAGTATTGATATTTAGAAGAAGTTACTCAATGTTCATGAAATAAAAATAATTTTTATGATAAGGAAAATGTTTTTTAAGTTACTTTGAGATCAATAGAAAGGTCTAGTATGTGGTTTATGGACAACAAATATATCTCACATATGACCATAAATAAAAATCTTATTACCAACATTAAATATGACATAGGTAGAGTGGTTTATTTTGGTTATGAAGAAGGGATAAAAATTATTAGCTTTATTAAGTCCAAATTTGGTGGAAAATATATTTATAAGACAAAAATTCTCTTAGTATAAGTACTTAGCCATAATCTATTGAGTGCGATTCAATTATGTGACACAAGACATGCTATGGAATTTTGAAATAAGGGATGCACTGTTAAATAAAAGTATTGATCACTTGTACTTTAAGGATGATGAACCTAAGGTAATCTATATTTTATTAGTGAATAAAATTGGTGCATGTTTTCAAAAGTGGAAGAAAATAGGCAACAACACAAGTGACTTAGTCACTAAAGTCAAAGATCTCTAGAAAACATGGTGAAGATCGATGGAGAATGTGACTTTACCAAGATCACATGTGACAACACACATACATGTGAATCTTATGAAAAGAAGAAAAAAATTTAGAATATCTATAAGTATAAGTAAGGAAATCCATCAAGAGTTTTTGAACTAGTTTATGTGGATGTTTGAGGGTCAATTACACCCAGATAGTTAGATGAAAAAAGGTATTATGTTTTGCTTGTTGATGATTTCAGTAGGATGGATTTTTTAAGGGTTATTTCTCATAATAATGAAGTGTACAAGTGAATTACTTAATATTGAAGTAAAAATGAAATAATTATGAGGGTTAAACTTAAATTTTTTTTATTGAAATTGTTGTTCAACTCATAAATACCCATGTGGATAATTATAAGAAGAAACATAGTATTAATCATCAAGTCTCATCAATGAGAAATCCTAAAAAATAGAGTTTTTGAGAGAATAAATCATATCATAGGATCAAACTATGATCATTGTAAAATACCTATTGAAGAAATATTAGAAATAAGAGGTATTAAAAATGGTGTACATATCAAATTGGGTGTTGTTATTTATAAATAAATATAATACCTCATTTGAAATGTGGTATAGAAATAATCCCTTGCTGAAATAATTTTCAGTATTTGGAAGTAATAACTTTAAAAATAAAAAAGAGAAGAATAGGAAGTTAAAAGTGTATAGATATGAAGTGATATTTATTGTATATTTATCCAAGATCAAGGAATATCAATTCTAAAAAAAATGTTGGAAAAAATGGTTGAAAGTTTTATGTGACCGTGACTGAAAATGAGTAGATTTCATATTTTTCTAATCATATTTTAGCTTTATATAAGATATTTTTTATAAATTTCATCCGGAATGTGAGGTGGTAAATGAGGATTATGTGTTCAACTTTAGGGGAGTTCAAAGGGATAAAAGGAACTATTATTATAGATCCAATTATAAGGAAAATGTAGTCAGAATATCTAGTACAAGTAAACATTTTGTTATAAATGAAATCACTGATTACAAAATAGTGGGTGATCAGATAACCCATATTCAAACCCGAAGGATAAAGGTGAATTATCAAACTTCATTGTTATCTTAGGAGGAACCCTAATCTTTTGACTATGATACTTTATATGCATATTGGATTAAATCCAAGAATGATGAACTTGATCGAATTAAGAGAAACCAAACATGGGAAGATATCTCAAGGATATAAAATAAAAATGTGATTGGAACCAAATGGGTTTTAAAAAAAAACTCAATTAATATTGAACTATGGTAGAGAATAGGGCATGTATCATATGAAAATTCTATTCCCAAATCTATGGGACTAATGTTTATGAAACTTTTATACCAGTTGTCCGACTTGAAACCATTAAATTATTTTTGGTTATGACCATTAAAAATGTTTTAAAGTAAATAAAATGGATATAAAATCATCTTTCTTGAATGGATACCATGTAGAGTAAGTATACACTGGCCAACGATATAGGTATCTCATTGATGACAATGAGATAAAAGTGTGCTGATTGAGGAAAGATATATATGCGATGAAACAAGCACCACAAGCTTGGAACTCAAGGCTAGACCAGTACCTCAGAAATCTTGGTTATCATATAGGAGGGGTTGATCACAACATCTAAATAAAAAATAATAAATAAAAGTAGTTGTTAATTCTTATATATTTTGTTGAAATTATTTTTAGAGTCTTGTATGATATCAAATGCAAGAATTTTTCATATTTAATGAGGTGTGAATTTGTAATGTATTTAATTGGTGAAATTTTCCATGGGTTTCACGTGATTAAAAATGAGAAAGGGACATTTATCCCGCAAACTAAATATGAAAATGAGGTGTTGAAACAATTTCATATAGAAGATTCCAAACTAATAGACACTCTAATGGAGAACCAGATGAAATTATCTAAATATGGTGAATGTGAGAAAGTAGATGTAACACTCTATAGGAAAATTATTAGCAACCTAATTTACTTGATATCCACTCATTCATAAATTTTATTTTTCACATGTACAACTGTAAAATGTAAATTTTTCCCAAGTAAAGTCACATGAAATCTATGAGATAGTTACATTGATATATTAACCAAATAGTGGATTATGGCCTATATTATCATAGAAATTCACAACATCAATTAATGGGATATATATATGCTAATTGGGTATGTTTTATTGATGATATAAAACCGACCATAAGAGGTTTTTTCTACATTGGAAGATCTTTCATATATTTTAAAAGTAAGAAGGACTGCATATCCTTATGCATAAGAAAATTGAAATATGCGGTGAAAAATCAAGCTTGTACTCATTTGATATGGATGCAAAAAAATCACAAAGACATTGGTATTGATGTGGTATCTCTGATTCTAATTATGTGAAACAACTCTAGCACTTTAAATATTAGAAAAAAATCCCATTCAATACTCAAGGATGAAGCACATCCAAATAAATTACCATTTATTGAATGAGAAGATGGAGCAAAAAGTTGTTTGTATAGAGTATGTGTAGATATGAGATCAACTTGTGGATATCATGACAATAGATTTACCAAAACAAGATTTTGAATTACATTTTTTTTTCTCTTAGAGTCCAACTGAATCCATCTATTTATATGTACTTAGAGATAGGACTACCACTCCCCTATATTAATTGATTCAATAGTAATGTATGAATTCTTCACTCCACTCATGTTAAGTGTTTTTAACTATACTTTGTTCATATTCAAGGAAGTGATCTTTGGGTTCGTTGAAAAAATGAGACAAGATATATTTAACTTCAGAGGGGGAGAATAATCACCACTTAGGGGGGAGAGTGATTTTTTTTAAAATTTGGGGGTTGAAGGCATGTGATGGTGGTTTTCTACTTAAAATACAATGATGTGTTATCATATGATAATTATTTCATTTAACTATTGTTTTTCACATTAAGTTTTCTCATATTAGATTAGAGTTTATAATCAATGAATAATTAGTGTATTGTTTGAAGGAAAGGGATTATAAATAAATTTTAAGTGTATTTTTTGAAATGACATAAGTGAATTGATTATTTTTATTTTTTTATAATTCTCAAAAAACTCAAAGGGAGTGATTTTTGGCAAAAACCCATTTAGATATTTTTGTGATTTATGTAAATTAAAATGTTAAATAAGGGTGATCAATTTATTCTTGGAGTATTATTATGGATTCATGTTAATCTATCTTGGTTATGAAGTGATTGTAATATTTTGATGAAGTGATCTATCTGGAAGATAAACCCTACTTCACATCATTGGATGTGCTGTCTTTTGAAAGTCTGTGTTGTAGTGAAGTAATCTAAACTATAGATGATATCATGGAATACTATTAAGGGAGATTAAAATGTTTTACATGATATATAATTAGTGGTTACACCATAATTATGGTTGGAAGGTTCAAAAAAAATATGGCCAAGCTCACTCAAGGAAAGAACCTGAGTAGCCTACATACAAGATGGGGGTTGGGCACAGGTTCCACATAGCCGAGTAAGATGAAAAGGGTAATGTGCTTGTGAGAACCCATTTTTGTAGGCACACGTTCTTGCAAATCAAACCACAAGCAAGGTGAAGCCTTAAGAGTTGGTTCTTGGCCTCTCACGTGCAGGGTAGAATGGGAGGCAATGAGTGAGTAACAACACCATTCTGAATTAAGTGAGATACCGAGGAATTCCATTTTTTATATGGAATATATTTTTTAGAATAAAAAATTATGTGAGAATCATAGTTTTTTACATAATGAAGTATAATGTACCACAATATAGGGTCATTGTTAAATAAGTTTTGATGAGTTTTAGTTCTATTGGAATTTTTAGCGTGTCCACGTCTTGGACATACAACAACGCTACAATACTTTTGAATAAAATATGTATATGTTGTAGTAGTAGTAGCTAAAATACAAGATTTTTTTGTGAGTTAAGATAATTTAATGAGGACATGTAGATATCATGGGAGAATTAAAGGGGAAATAGTTTTTGTTGATTTTATCAACTATAGGTGCCCACATCATAGTGTGCTAGACCACACTATAATGGAGTTGAGGAAAAGGAGGTTTCACAATAGTGTAGGTTACCACACCATAGTATATAAAAAAGGGTAATTATACACCATATAATGTTATACCATATTGAAACTAGGAAGTTTTAGTCAACTGTTAGTTTCGGTCAGAAACTAAAAGAGGGATTCATTGCTTGTATCTGTAAGTGTTTAATTTGAATTTTATGGTACATTATGGTCCCATTAATCATAGAGGATAATTGGAACAATCCTAGAGAAAGTATATTCAATCCTAACCACTGGATTGAGAAGTCAATATAGGATTGGCTCTCAACATACATAAGAAGTTTTTATTTTAGATATGCTAGAAGATTGAGAGTATGGAAGAGGAATAGAATTACAAGAGCTTTATCTCGATGAAACATCATCAGAGGGTGAATAAGAGTCACACTGTGTTAAGTGTATTATCCATATATTAATATTTTAAATAAGATTTAGGAGGATACAAAGGGAATACTGAGTTAATATATTTTTCTAAAGGCGGTGAAATTCCTTATATTATTTGATTAGTGAGTTTTAGGGTCAGTGAGACCACTCCATTGTGTAAACCAAATAAAGGAGCATGCTCTATTATTTTGGTTCATAGACACATCATAGACCACAAAATACTTGAACTATCCTGGATATGGTAAACCAAGTGAAATTCTATGTGTGAATTTTACTAATTTATTTGATTTTTCAAATAAATTAAGGGAGAGAAAAGGAGTGTTCCTCGCATCGATAGAACAAGATCACGATCTAGTGATTCAATAGTTAAATTCTATGTTACCCTGATTCACCCCCATCCTTGGGAAATTAACTTAATAAGAAACCAAAAGTGTTCCACTAAAATAAATCCTTTTGGGTAACACCTAAATATTTTAAAATAATACAATTTTTATAGTGTATTCAATGTGTAACATTGATTTTAAAAAACTGCGATATAATATTAATATATTTTTTTTAAACATGAATGATATAACATAGATGTTAAATTTGTGGGTATGAATAGTATTAAATAGTTTATGAAATATATATAAATGTACTAGTCAAAATAAATTTATTTATAAATTCTTAATAAATAAGTACTCAACACTAATAAATATATTTTATTCTACAAAAAATAAGTTTCCTTAAAAAATGATTTCTATTGATTATTATGAGAAAATATTATAATTAATTTTTTGAAACTTTTAAAAAATTTACTTTATAAAATGAAAACCATTTTTTAAATAATAAAATCAATATCAACTTAAGGTAATTTTTTTGTATTTTTAAAAAAATATTGATTTTTCAATGAATAGTGAAAATACTGATTTTTGGTAAAACTATCATTTATTTTTAATAAATTAAGTGATTTAAAAGTTACATAATTATTTTAATATGATTTAAAAGTAAAATAAGTATTATTTATTTATATTTAATTCTATTAATTAAATTTATATCATCTTTATTCTATATTTTAATATATTTTCTTTAGGCTTTAAAACACATTTTTCTAAAAACTGTTTTAAAGTACGTAATATTTCTCTATTTTAAATAATTAAAATAAAACATAATAAGAAATTATTTAAATAATATATATATTATATATTTATAAATATTAATTTAAATTAATTTAAATATTATGAATTGTCATATAGTTATTATAAGATCATTTTATGCTTGAAAAATGTATTTTTTGAAAAACCGTTCTTTGAAACGTCTTTAGGTTTAACTTTATATTAAATTATACCAATTATTTTAATTGAATTTGATAAAATTTATTCCATATTTTTAATTATCTTAATTAATTTTATATAATAATTTTTAATTTAATTTTTGGTTATAGTGAATAATAAAAATATGTACCATAGTTAATGTTAAAACCAATTTTTTTGGGGGTCAAACTAAAGAGTAAATGGAATAAAATGTTTAAAACATGTTTATTTTGAAAGGTAAAAGTTTTTATTGGTTTTATATATCTTACAATACTTTATTTTTCAATTTTGGAGGCATTTGGCATGACAATGACTACCCATTATTGAATAGTTTTGGGTATTTACAAGAATTCCACTCCTCCTCCCTTATTAAAGGAAACCCCCTTTCCCCTCATTTCAACTATCCCAAAACCCATTGGTTTAGCCAATAATTTCCCAAATAAATTCCTTACTTACCTTAACATATTATATATACCTTGGTTTGATTATAAATATAATCTAGTGAGGCATTAGGTATAATATAAAAGAGGTGGTCTAAAGAAGAGGTATCGTTCTTAACCGAGCATATTTGTTTTATTTATTCTTAAAAATCCTTATAATATTTATAAATCATGTTGATTTAAAAACATTAGTATATTAAATATAAAAATATTTTATTATATTAATTTAATAACCTAAATCCATCTTCACTTATATGAAATGGGAAATGAAACCACCGTTTGTGTGTATAGAAGACTACTGCCTCACAAAACAATGTAATTTATTTTCCATCATCACCTATTACAGATATTCATAATGATGTATTTAATGTTTAAATATTATATTTATTACATATTAATAATTTTTTAAAATTAACATATCATATACCTTCTTACCCTGCTATCCATTGAAAAATGATAACATCATTTGTGTGTATGGTGGACTACCGCCACATGAAGTGATTTGATTATTTTTTTTGTTAAAAAATAACATAGATGGTATATATAAGTGTATTTATATAAATAATATAATATTGATGATATAATTATCATTTTATAAATATAAAATAACACATAACTTCTTTACATACAGATCTTTGAAAAATGGAAATGTTACTCATGCATACATATAACCTACTGTCTCCATGATTTTCACACAGTTCATTTTTAATAACCATATCTAATGGTTGGGTTTAAAATTATAATTTATATATAAAAATGACATATATTTCATGATTATTATTTTGGATATGTTGAAAAATGACCCCTTTTACCATGGTCAACACACCGATACTGTCTTGAAATTATGAACTAAGTGTCCGCAAAACACCCAACATGAACATAACTGAATAAGTAGTTGAATATGTAATTAAAATAAATTAATTAAATGGTTTATGTATAAAGGGATTAAACATGTAAAAGTTTCTTTGGAAAAAAATTAATTGAAATAATTTTATTATACTGTAGATAAAAAACATACATGAAAAAATCTGGACTCGAGGTAAGGGTTTCATCTCAAAACTTCCTTCTTTGAGACACAGTTCTTTTATACACCTAATTTCCTTTAAATGGTGTATATAATATAATAAAATGAAATTTTTTAAATAAAATTATCTTTTTTGAAAGATTAAATGCATGATCAAGTAATGAAGTCATATAAAACACATGCACTACTTTGGTTATTTTGGAACGTTATATCCTGTCTAATTTAAAATTCCATTATGCATTATAACGATTGATAATATAGCCATTTAAAAATGATAATATTAGTATTATATATAAATTGTTTTGATAAAATCCAATTGAAACATACAAAAGAAGTGATGTCCTCGACAAGTAGGGTTGTACCCTCTAAAGCCAATTTATTAAAGCTTCCATAAGAGATGAAATCACTGGGATTTTCCCTTGACCAATCCCAATTCTAGATTAGAAAAATGAATTATAAGAAAAACCATTTATAGTATAATTTAAATCTCATTGATATCATGACCCAAACCATGTTCGCCGAATCACCCCATGAAAATCTCACCACCCCACACCTTACCCTTAAGGTATTTTCTAGTGTAATAAATGGCTGTGTATCTAGACCATAACAGTATGAATTGGAATATTTTCATTTAATAAAATAATGATTATATTTATTCCTTTTTATTATTACTCTATAAATTATCAAATAATGAGTTTGATAAAAATTTGGCTTTAATACAACAAAACTTTAATTGTGTTTCTGGGAAATATAAATTTTCAATCAAGAGACTCCTTTTGATGAAATCATGAATTTTTTAAATAAATGATATTTTAATAAAATATTATTATTAAAATATGTTTACTAATTATAAGTGATAATTTGATTTTATGAAGTCAAAAATAATTTTTATAAGGGTCGGAAAACTGTAATTGTCAAAAAACCAATATTTTTAAAGAAATGAGAATTTTTTATTTTAAAATATAAATTATCATATTTTGAGTTTTATTCTGATAAAATAAATATTATTTTTGAAATTAGAATGTCAAAATTATCCAAAGGTGATTTTTTTATAATTTTAGGAGACAATTGATTTCTTAGGTAAAAATTAAATACTTTATAAATATATGGTATGTATTATGACATCATAATTACCCCAAAGTGATGTAATATATTCCATAAAAGGTATACATGCCCAACTAAAAATTTAATATTTAAAATATTGTATTTTTGAGGTAATTTGATTAGTTTTCTTAACCCTTAATTAATCCACCAAAACATATACTATATTTTAAGGTTTAAAAATCAATTCCTTATAAACATTACTCACTTCCACATAACTAAAGGTATTAATTTATTTATATCATTTATTAAAATTTTAAAATATTTAAAAACACTTCACTTGGGTAGAAAAAATGGAAAAAAATCATGGTAAGGTTTGTGTTTTTTATTACTTTATCATATGGAGTCCAAAACTTATGTTTGGAAATTAATAAATAATTCTTCTATCTTTTTTCTATATAAAACCACAAAAATTACCATTCCTCTTCAATAAAAATACCTTGTATCATGAAATTACTCTAAAATTAACTCTATATAGTCTTATTAAGGTTCCATAAATCTCTTAATAATATTCTCCCAAGCTTTTTGAAGTGCCCTCTCAAGGTAAGGGATTTTATCCTTCTCCTCATTATTAAAGAACTCTATTTAAATTATTATTTTCTTCAAATTATTCTTGTTAGGATATGTTTCAACAAATCCATATTACTTTATTTAATATTTTAAAGTTGTTAGATACCACTTTGACTTTCATTTAACCCTTCAATGAACCTTTATGTACCCCCATTATGCTACTAAAATCATTCTATTATTTTCCATGACAAACATTTTTATAGTGAATAACCATTTCCATTTCCACTCAATGGTATTAAGCTATATGTAACTATAATTAATTTATTAGGGACTTTCATGTATGTATCTAATTCTTCTTAATCATGTGATTAAAATTTATGAAAAACATCCTTATGTTGTACGATATATGTGGCATATTTATGCTTGCACATGATATGAAAGTAATAGATGAGACTAGAATTATATTTCTCTATAATGCATTAGGTAATGTTTTAATCTCATGATATTCCATGTATGGTGTTTAGGAGGTTATCCAAATCACACTATGTTATTTTATCTTTTTGGTTATCCTTGAATTATGTTTACGATGAAATTTTTTAAACTATTTCTACATTCTTATGTTTTTTTATGCTATCATGTTATATCATGCCTCATTGCTCAAGATTATGATTCCCACCCCTATTATTGTACCTTAATATACCTATTGGATCACATTTACTAATTTAACTTATTATATTATTTATTTATTCCCTTACTATGATTTATATCTCACCTATTTCTTATGCATGTCCCAAGTTTATCCCATGGAATTTTAAATGAATGATTGAATTTTAGGAGCATGTTATGGATGTTTTCAATAATATCATTGTATTCTTATTTAAAGTTGATATATTATGTTTCTAATTTCCCATATACACTAGGATTCATGATATTTTGAGATTTTATTATGTGTACCTTTAATTAATCATCCTCGAATTAAAGTGTATTAAAATATGGGTTGTCATAGTTGGCATCAAAGAAAAGTCTGGCTATTTTTGGGATTAGGATTAAAAACATCTAGTAAAAACCACAAGGATAAGACTAAACATAGGAAAATATCCCTAAATTTTAGTCAAGAATATATTAAGTTATTTCCAAGAAAATACATCCATATATGGATACTATAAGTGTATGTGGATTTGATATAAATTCACATAGAGGTAATAACCCTTAAAAGGGAACATTGATATAGAATCAATCATTACCCGATGCATAATAGTAGGCCTTGATTCACACTTGGTTTGACACTACTATGGGATATCTTTGGTAAATTCACAATCTTCTTATGAATTGTTATTAAGGGGAAAAAATTCCCATAAGATTTTATATTAGGAAATATATCATGGATAACATAGATTAAAACCTAAAAATTCATAGTTTAAAGGATAAATTCCATTTATGATTTATCCCTTTAATGTTTATGGTTTCCCATTTATGTGTTTAATAGTAAAAAAAATTTCATCCCTAATAGTTACTTTATTTTTAATGAATGGATGAGAATAGGTGGAACTAAGTCAACAACCAATGTTAATAACAATGTAATAACATTCCAAATAAAATGCCCAACCCGATGACTGAAGGGGATAAGGAAACGATTTAGGTGTTTGAAGGAAGGGAACCTATCTATTGATTTCTAATGGGAGAAACCCACAAATGTGATAGAATAAAGGAATGGTCTAGTCAAACCTCAAACTATTGTTCAATGTCTCAACTGAATGGAGTAAGTACACTGTGTGAATAAATTCCCTAATCCATGGGTCATCAATGACAACCGACGACAAAAACCTCTAAGGAATAAATAGAAAGAGTGAGATTTTTAATCACAAATGGTGAGGTGGATCTTGAAAATGAAGTGCTTAAAATTATTCTAGTTATTTATTCAAGAATAGGAAACATATTTTTTGATTATGGAACTACACATTATTTTATATCACACAAGTTTAGTAGAACTATTCAAACACCACCTCAAAACATGGAAGTTAAGTTATTGGTGAAGATGGTGAATAGGTAAATTATTTAATCCAAAGTATATAACTCATCCCATATCCATATTTGTGGGATGAAATTCCCAAAAAACCTTATTATTCTATATTTAGTAGAATTTGATTCAATTTTGGGTATGGATTGGATTTACTTATATAGAGCCGACATAAGTTTATGAGAGATAGAAATCACCCTCTTTATTTTGAATCATCCTCCCATTCTATACAAGTGAAAGGAAGAGAATGAATATTCTTTGAAACCTTTATCTCAATCATAGATAATATTTCCTTGTAATAAATATTATCAATATCAATTGATTTATACTAAAGAAAAGGTCATTCGTGATAACATTCCCATTATAAGGGAATTTTCTAATATGTTTTCTGAAGAATTGTCTGATCTTCTCCCTAGTTGTAATATTGAGTTCTCAATCATGCTCATACCTAAGGATTTTTCAAGATCCAAGAATCCATACATAATAGCCATTATTCAACATGTGGTGTGGAAAAAACAATTATAGGAGAATATGGAAAAAGGGTTTATATTCCCAAGTGCTTCACCATGGGGTGAATCAGTCCTCTTCATCAAGAAGAAGTATGGGTAAATTATTATTTTAATTAATTATTGTGATCTATATAAGATCATGATATATAACAAGTATCCTATTTCAAAGATTAATTACTTGTTAGATAAGCTACTTGGCACCTAATAATTATCTAATGTGGATCTTTGATCAGGGTATTATAAAGTAAAGGTGAAGAGGGAGGATATCCCTAAGTTTTGTTTTCATACAAGGTATGGACAGTATGAGTTCATAGTGATTCCATTTTGACTCACTAGTGCTCTAGATATATTCATGGGATTGATGAATATAGTATTTAGGGATTATATTGATAAATTTTTGGTAGTCTTTATAGATGATATTATTATCTACTATAAAATAAAAGAGGAACATGAGGATAATTTAAATACTGTAATGAAAAAAATATAGAAGAAAAAGTTATATGAAAAGTAAATGTGAGTTTTGGTTGGATAGAATAACCTTATTTGAGAATTTTATCACAAAAAAGGGGATATATATGGATAATTTAAAAATAGAGGCAATCAAAGGATGACCCAGACCAAAATCTATGATGGAAATTTGCATTTTTCTTGGATTGGATGGGTACTATCATCAATTTGTGAGAAATTTCTCATGATTTTCAATCCCACTAGCCGTGTTTACATGGAAATATGTAGTTTTATAGGTAGTACTAATATGTATAGATATTTTAAGAAAAAAATTATGGTGGGAATAATTATTGGTATGCCAAAAAGTCAAGGAGACACTACTGGAAAGGGTATCTTTCCCAAAAATTCTATACCAACAGTTCAAAAAAACCGTTGGTATAGATGTCATTTACCAATGGATTTAATAAATTGTTGGTAAAGGTGTGGTTAGGGAAGGATTTGCCAATGTTTTTTAATAACTGTTGGGAAATCCATGTTTTTTCCAATGGTTTTTAATAACTGTTGGGACCCCCCCCCAAAAAAAAAACATTCACTGAAATAGAACCCCCGAATCCTAGAAGCACCTCATTTCCAGAAGCACATTCCCGACTCCCAGAAGCACCCACCCAGGTGAACCTCTTCCATACGATCAGCTGCAACTCCCCCATTCAGGTTATACTCCTTCAACCTCTTCTCATATTAGCTAAGGATATCCTTCTATTCTCAAAATTTATCCATCTATTTCACTATTTATAAAGATCGCAATTTTTCCCTATTTCTAGGGATTTTGGAATTTATTTTGATTCACTAATTCCTTCACAAATTGTGTACTAAAATCACTACATCAATGTACACATTGTCCAATTAATGTTTTCATTAAACATATACATTTATAAAGGCATGTTCTCTTTCTTGTGTTCTAATTTTAAAGATTCATAGTTATTTTTTTAATCTCAATGCTCCAAATACTACAGATTCATGTATATGAACCCATAAAAAAATGTTTGTAATATTTATTCATAGTATTTAATGAAAATCAATACTTTCATTAAGACCATGTCAAAAATGAAGATCTTATTCATCTTCATTTTTATACACTATGGGTGTTACATAACAAGTATGTATCATGTTTCTATCAAAATATTTATATATATAAAATGACACACTGTTAACTTATCCTTTTCACAATAGAACATATAGAGTATCTTCTTCAACTTTGAAAAATAGTATGTGGTCCCTAATAATTTTTCACAAAATAAATAAGAAATACTTAACCGTACAATCCAATGTTCTTTATGAATAAAATATCTATAAAGGGAACTCTCGGTGGGAACTCTCCTTCTCCCTTATAGTACTTCTTCCTTATTCATGAAACTAATTCATAGAAAAACCTTTTATATTTTTTCTCCGGAACCATAGAAAACCCTTTTAGATTTTTTAATTTTCACTTTAATTTATCATATCATTATATTAAAATGTTATATAAATAGATTGTATAGTTATAGACCTCTCGATGGTCACCTACATGAATTGTATCTCACATAATGTTCGAGATTCCATTGGGTACCTGGATAAACTACATGATTATATGTTTAGATAAAGAGAATCACCATTTTATAGATGCATTAAAACTCACATGACATAGGGTGGAGCATGTTGCAGATGATTGGGTTGTAGCTCAAGAAGCAAGGTTGAATTTTAGAATTTATTGAGCCTCTTGTATAGTACTACTTCCTACTATGTTTTTCTTCTTGATACATGACATACATTACCATCATTCAGTTTATGATTATGTTATTAGTTGGTATTATTGATTTGGTTATTTTCATCCATTTCCAATATTTTCCCATTGTTATCTTTCTTCCACTTTTAACTGATATTATTAAAATTGTGCAACTTAGGTAATGGGGGAATAGTCTCCCCCTAACACACCAAAGGATCTCACTATTAGTCAATAACATTTGGAATATTTGTAGATGTGCTTGAGGCCATGTGGCCATCTGGGTTTGGGTCACTAATGAGTGTCATCCTGGTTTGGGATGTCACAATTTCTGGATATCCTTTTTATAGGTGTTTCTAATCAAATCGATACCTATAACTATTGAAGGTCCTTCTCCAAAATCAATTGAGACATGATTCAATGAATACACACTACCAACCTATGATCTATGGCCCCAAACCTAGGATCCTTTAATACATGGTTAAGGTGAAACTTGATGAGGCCATAACTACTTTTGATGTGATCCTCATCCTACTCCTCATACTGATCTCCCTGAAAAAGTTAAAGTATAAAACTCATGTACTCCAAACACGAACCTTAAGGATTATGTATTCCTTGATCCACTTCCAATATCTTACGGGAAAAAACTTGAATATATGCATTATAAATTCTATATCTTATTTTCATATATATACTGTATTTTGTTGTGTTTCTTAATATGATTTTCATATAGAGTGATGTGTCAGTTATGATTTTATATAAAGGAAACAATTTTCATTTACCTAAATATTTTTTTGATTGAACTAAAATATTATTGAATTGTTTTGAAATGATTTATTGAATTTTTTTTACAAAATGGATAGAATTTGGATGTACGAAACTAATCGGATTCCAATCGATTTTCAAAATAATTTGAACTGCTTATTAGATTTTTTATTTGAAAAGGCTTCAGATAGTGGTCCCATACATTTCCCATGTTCTAATTGTGTTGGAAGACATTGGTTGAGTTGTGAAGTAGTTAGCTATCATATAACCAAATATGGTTTCCAAACAAACTATTATGTGTGGTATCGCAATGGAGAGAAAATGGAATCTCAAAATGTTGATGATCCAAATGATAGGACTGAATTGGAGAGTTTGATATATGATCCGTTTCCATTTATTCGGCATCATGAGAAGGAAAGGATGTATAGCCAACAAGATTTTGATACAAGAACACATGATGCGTCCAATGAAAATGATGATGTTGATAGGGTGAAAAAATTGAATGATTCTACGACAACTCCTGTATATCAGCAATGTGGTAAAATGAGAAATTTGGAATTTTAATCCAATTGTTTCATGGGAAAACTATGTATGGGATTTCAAATACTTAAATCGATTACATTCTTACCTTCTTGAAGGACTTACTTCTATATGATGTAGATATTTTCTCAAACCACTATATGTCATGGAAGTTAGTTGATGAACTTGGATTCTAAAAAAAAACTCATTCTTGCCCGAATGATTGCAGCTTGTTTTGGGAAGAAAATGCTTAAAGAAATAATTGTATCAAATGTGGAACCTCCTGATGGAATCCAAAAGATGATGGAACACTATCTCGTGTGCCACAAAAAAGTAATGTGGCGCTTTTCATTGATCCCCATATTACATAACCTTTTCATGTCTGATGAAATATCAGTAAAAATGTGGTGGCATGACACCGAGAGAAAAAAGAATAATGAAGAGTTGGTTCACCCTGCAAATAGATTTTCATGGAATAGATTTGATGCTCAATATCCTGAATTTGCAGCCGATGTGAATAATGTAATACTGGGTCTTTCATGTGATGGTTTTAATCCCTTTGGGCAGATGCTTACTTCACACAACACATGGCCGGTTTTCATACACATTTATAACCTTCCCCCATGGTTGTGTATGAAAAATCCTTACACTTTCCTGATTATACTGATATCTGGCCCTTCTGATCTCGAAAATGATATAGATGTATACATGAAACCTTTAATAAAAGAGTTTAAACTTCTTTGGGATGTGGGTGTTCCCACATATGATGCATGTTCGAAAGACATATTTCAGATGCGTGCTGCACTTATGTGGATGATCAATGATTTTCCTACTTATGAAATGATGTCTAGATGGAGCACAAAAGGAACATTGTCATGTCCTATTTGTATAAATAATACTCGATCAAGAAGAATAAAATATCATTGTAGTTTTAGTTTTATGGGACATCAACGATTCTTTCCAATGAACCATCCATATAGAAACTATTGTCGATGATTTGACAATACCATAGAGACTGACGATCCACCTCAGTGTATGTCTGGAACTAATGTGCTTAATGAATTGAAAGATTTTAGTTATTCATTTGGGAAGGGTGTAATGAAATCTATAAAGATGAAAAATGTTTCCAATGATACCTGTTACAATTAGAAGAAGAAGAGTATATTCTTTGAGTTTTTGTATTGGTCAACCAACTTGTTACGTCATTGCTTAGACGTAATGCACCTTGATAAGAATTAATGTGAAATGTTGCTTTCAATTCTTCTAAATGTCAAGGGGAAGACAAAATATGATTTATGATCTCGGTTTGACTTAGTAGATTGGGGGATCAGACTAGAATTGCATCCTGTCTGTATCAGTGAAAATAAATGGCAAGTTCCATTTGCTTCTTATGTGATGAAACCTACTGAAAAAAATCAATTTTTGGAAGTGCTAGAGACTATTAAATTTCCTGATGGCTATTCAAGAAATATATCAAAATGGGTCAACAGAAAAGAGTTGAAGTTGAAATCATTAAAAAATCATGATTATCACATCCTTTTTCATGAGTTGATTCCAATAACAATCTGTTATCTCTTGTCCAATAATGTAAGAGTATCAGTTATTCGGTTGTGCTATTTGTTTAGAGATCTTTCTGCTAAGAATTTTTCCAAATCCTTCTTGCATAAACTGTTGGCAGAGACACCATTAATTTTGTGTGAGTTAGAGAAAATATTCCCTCTATCATTTTTTTCATGCATGTTTCATCTGACTGTCCATCTTATGACCGAAATACTTGTTGGAGGACCCGTTGATTTTATTTGGATGTATCCAACTGAAAGAAACATGTACACATTGAAATCATATGTTTGGAACATGAATTATCCCAACGGTTCTACTGTGAACGGTTACTTAGATCAAGAATTTATAGATTTCTGCTCAATGTATTAGTCTGATCTTACTACGAGAATAAACAGACCAATGAGAAATGAAGAAGAATAGTATAAGAAAATTGAACCTAATTTTCCATCACTTCCTCAGGTAGGAGGAATTCTGGGATCATATACATTGACGATATTAATCCTTGCAGAGCGAGAGATGACACATCACACAGTGTTGTTCAATTATGATTTCTTCGATGAGTATATCAAGTAAATAAATTGTACATGTATATCTTATCTTATCTCTTGTAATTTTAAATATTTGTTAAACTATTATTATTTTTATCTTTAGGGAACATAAAGAATTTATATATAGAAAGCATCATTATTTATCTTTGAGAAAGAAAGAGACTTTTCATAGCAAAGGGTTTTCTGCATGGTTGAAATTGAAGGTAAAAATATTTCTGTAATAATTAAATAAAAATAATATTTAATTAAGTTTACTATTTGTTTATATTTCAAGTATCAATTTTTCCTGAAGACTCTGTTTCTGAGGAAATAAGATCTTTGACTTTTGGTCCTAATACAATTGTTCGTGCTTTTAAATCACTTGTGATCAATGGATACAAATTTATTATCACTGAACGAGCAAGGAAAATGATAACACAGCATGATGGTGTTATACTAACTGCCACAATAGACTGTTATTCCAGTTCATTGGATAATAGACCTCATTCTGAAAATGTAGCTTATTATGGAGTCATGGAGAAAATAATAATTTTGGATTATTACCTGCATGGTCAAGTCACGATGATAAAATGTCAATGGTTTAATTCAATAACGAGGCAAGGAACCTTTATTGATGATTGTGGATTTCGAGTTATTGACATGACTCACACTCTTTCCACTGATGAACTATATGTATTGGAATTAATGGTGAAACAAGTTTTTTATGTCAAATATCATTGTCATCCTAAATTCGGTGTAATTATTGAAGTCCCAGACATGTTTTTGATGATGGTGATGATGAAGTTGACACTATCCCTACTACAATTGGAAGTAATCCGTTTATTACTTATGATGACTCCAATAGCTCAATTGTTAGAGTTGATTGTGAACCTGAAGTTTTGGTGGGAAATATATAGAATCATACAGTCGTGTTCTCACCTACATGTTTCACCTACACCATTCAGATTGTGTATCCTAGTACTTACCTTCAAACCACCATAAATCTTATGTTTCTTTATGTTTTTTTATCAGAATGGTTTTTATATATTTTTTTGGGTTACACATTAGTTATCTATTTCTAATTACTTCCATATTTGTTTTCATTGTAGGAAATGACACCCATTGAAGAGATGTGGCAAAAAAAGATGACATAAAATAATCATCGCTTGATATAGATGGGTGTTCCTCCACTCATACCTATTGTGAGTATTTTATTTCAAATATGTATATTTCAATATCTTATAATATCATGTGTTTAATTTTGCGTTAAACTTTTTTTCAGGATCCACCCCCTAGATGAGAGATATCCGATGAGGAGCCTAATATTGCTCCCAGTACAGAGGCTGGTGGTAGGAGGGGGGGGGTGGTGTCAGAGTTAGACGATCATATGGTGGTCTCGGTATTGAGGCCGGTGGTATGAGGGCTCGTGGTGCGAGAGTTAGATGATCCACTAGTCATACCCAATTGGAATATACCCCTACCACAGATGTATATTCTACGCCCCATTTTGATCTTGGTGTGTCTTTAGGGACTCATAAGATATTTAGTCCTCCGATGTTTACACTACCAGTTGTCCGGACGTCTATGCCATCATCTTTTTCTTCTAATTCATTATCTCCCAGCTATCATTTTCCACATTATTCAACTCCTGCTCTGACACAGTATGCAGCTGGGGAGCATACAATACAAGACACTCCACCTGTATAGGATATTACATTAGCTTCTACACATCCAGTCACACCCATTGATCCGACTACCA
This sequence comes from Viscum album, assembly GCA_963277665.1. Taxonomy (NCBI): domain Eukaryota; kingdom Viridiplantae; phylum Streptophyta; class Magnoliopsida; order Santalales; family Viscaceae; genus Viscum; species Viscum album. The sequence goes on along the minus strand of OY728130.1, from coordinate 2,126,413,517 downwards.
CAAGTATATTTATATAACTGTAAAAAAAGTTATACCAAAAGTTATTTTTATTATAAATTGTACTGATATTTTTTTCTTTAATAACATATTCATCTACTGATAGGAGGTGGGGGAGGGGGCGTAATTTCTTGCATATGATATGGAACCACCAGACACAATTGATGGTTGAATACAATGATGATGGATAGATGATTGATAAACCTGGGCAACAATGTCAGGGTTTTTTGGAAATGCTAGCCAAATATTCTGAAATCATTCCTGCCAGCCCTCTCTCTTGGAGACATATTCCACATGATGTAAAGGATAATGTGTGGGCACATATATGGGTAAAAAATATATTGGATTTAATGTAGTATTTTTTTGTATTTATATGAATTAATCTATTGGGTGTCAGCTTCGTTTTAATTTCCCTGATAGTGAGGGTGCACGACCAGCACGTTTAAAGGAGATAAGAGATCTTTGGAGAGCTTATAAGCATGAGTTTTATGTTGGATAGTGTGATAGAGTGGTCACAGATTTGGATACAGTACCTATCATAGATTGCTTCCCGATAGAGAAATATTTCCAAATGATTACCCATTGGGAGACTGCCAAATTTAAGGTATTAATCCCATTTGAGGTATTTAAATGACAGTTTTCATATTTTTCATTAATATTATCTTATTTATTATTAAACATTATTTAGGAATCTTCTGAAAAAAATAAAAAAAACATTTATTCAAAGAAATACCTCCACACTTTGGGGCGCACTACTATATCAGATCATGAGAGGCAGCTGGTACAATATAGTTCTTTATAATTTTTCTTTAGGACCTTCCCTTTTTATTGTTTCCTACATAAATTATGTGATTTATTGAATATTGAATATATGAGTATACTTTCACTTTATATTGTTTCAATATCATTATAGAAGCACAAATTGAATATTGAAGTATGTCTCTCTCGAGCAAAATTGTTTTACTCGAGTAGAAGGAAAAAAGATGGAACTGTGGTTAATGAACCAACACAAGAAAAGATTGTAAGTTTTAATTTGATTATTTAAAAGTTTAATATCTATTTTGAAATTTAATAATATATTAATATTTTTAACAGGATGATTTAGAGGCCCTTGATTCCCAGTAGCCTAACAATTTTGGGCCACACGATCATTTATATCAAGTTTTGGGAGGTGAGCACTCTGGTCGAGTACAATGCCAACCTTGTAAGAATATAGTCCCAATGAGGTATTGGTCCTCTAAAGGCATCCATTATAGTAACACCTAGTTAGAACATGTCAAGGAGCATGCGAGACAGTTTGATAAAAGGGTCACAGAGTTGGAAGAACAGGTTCAAATAAGGGAGAAATAATTTATGAAACCGATCAAAGCTTTATCTTCATCACTTCCACCAGAGGCCAACGCGGCTTGTCAGACATATATGTCGTCGATGGGTGAATAATACAATGCACTAGGAGGAAGTTCTAGTGGCAAACGAGATGATGACGTTCCTGGTGATAAAGAGGATGCTGAAGAGGAAGATGTTGGGGATGATAATGATGCTGAGATTGAGGGTGAGGATGAAGGTGAGGGTGGGGGCGAGGATGAGGATGAGGATGAGGGCGAGGATGGGGTCGAGGATGAGCAAGGGGACAATGAAAAGGACAAAGACGAGGATAGATATGGAGGTGAGGATGAGGCTGATGATGACAGTGGTGATGATGATGGTGATTAGGGGAAGATTGATCCATTACATTTTTGACTGATATTTATGACATTTGATTTTTGATTTAATATGGATGTTTCATTCTAATTCAAAGTATATAAAACCTTGCACACACCCATCATAGCCACCCAACCTCTTCCCTGGTCCCTGAAAAACCCCCCAGACAGCCCCCACCCTCCGCCCTGGACCCCAGACAACCCCCCGGATAGCCCCCCACCCTCCTCCCTAGACCCCAGATAGCCCCCCCAGACAGCCCCCGAACAGCCCCCCCACCCTCCGCCCTGGACCCCGGACGACCCCCACCCTCCTCCCTGGACCCTGTATAGCCCCTGGACAGCCCCCGGATAGCCCCCCCACTCTCCTCCCTGGACCCTGTATATCCCCCCGGACAACCCCCCCAACATCCCCCCCTTGAGCCCAGACAACCCCCAGACCGAATTGTTCTCAAATAAATTTTTACAACCCTTTGAAGGTGAACTTCAGGATGAGTTACTTTAAATGGGAAGACTATAAGAACCTAGTTTTTCACTCTGGTATGGATATTTTTGAATTTATTATAACTCTTTATTTTTGACCAAATATGGAAGCCTAATGATGTTATAATGTTTTATGGGGCTTCTGGGGCTTGTTCGGAGTTTAGAACCCCGATCGACGTAGAAAAAAACTTTACGTCATGGTTAGTAAAAAATTTAATTCCATATCACAAGGTATTTACCAACTATACAGGGATATATAATAGAATCAATGTGCATGATTTTCCCTAACCATGAACCAGGGGATGAACATCATGCACAATTTTTATAGTTTTAGTATAAGATATTATCACTGTTGTTGCACGATTTGCCTAACTGGCATACGGAAAACCGACCAAACGCATTAGGATTGTATTTATACTTTATAAAAACGATCCATGAGTCATATTTGACATGTATGAGTCAAACCTGCCTTAATATGAGGCATAGTGTGGCCTGTATCACTCAAAGTGTCTCTCTTTTGTTTAAAATGGATACCCTTTTAAGTAAAAACAACTAGCATATGGAAAACTGACAAAACATATTTGTATAGTGTTGATACTTCCGGAAAATGATCCATGGGTCATATGTGACATGTATGGCTCAACCCTTCCTCAATCCAATGCACAGTGTGGCCGGTACCACTCAAAGTGTCTCACTTTTATTTGAAATAGACAACATTTTAAGTGAAAACAACAAATGACATACGAAAAACGGACCAAAAGTATTTGGATTCTATTTATACTTTATCAAAATGATCCATGGGAAATTTTTGATGTGTATAAGTCAACTCTGCATCAATCCGAGGCATAGTGTGGCCAGTACCACTCAAAGTGTCTCACATTTATTGGAAATGATCAACATTTTAAGTGAAAACAACACCTGACAAATGGAAAACCAACTAAACACATTTGGATTGTGTTGATACTTTAGGAAAAAAAATACATGGGACATTTTTGACATGTACGAGTCAGCCCTGCATCAATCTGAGGCACAGTGTGGCGGGTACCACTCTAAGTTTCTCTCTTTTGTTTAAAATGGACAATGTTTTATGTAAAAACAACTCGCATAGAGAAAACCAAAAAAACGTATTCAGATTGTGTTGATAATTTAGGAAAATTATCCATGGGATATTTGTCACATGTAGGAGTCAACCCTGCATCAATAAAAGGTGCAGTGTGGCTGGTTCCACTCCAAATGTCTCTTTTTTGTTTAAAATGGATATCATTTTAAGTGAAAACAACAACTAGCATATAGAAAACCAACCAAACGCATTAGTATTATGTTGATACTTTGGGAAAATGATCCATGGGACATTTTTGACTTTTACGAGTCAACCCCGCATCAATCTGATGCAAGATGTGGCTGGTACCACTCTAAATGTCTCTCTTTTGTTTAAAATGGACATCATTTTAAGTGAAAACAACAACTAGCATTTGGAAAACTTACCAAATGAATTCATATTGTGTTGATACTTTAGTAAAACGATCAATAATTCATATGTGACGTGTATGAGTCAACCCCACCTCGATTATAGGCACAATGTGGCCAGTACCACTCAAAGTGTCTCACCTTTATTTGAAATGATCAACATTTTAAATGAAAACAACAACTGGAATATGGAAAACCGACCAAATGCATTCTTATTGTGTTGATACATTTTGAAAATGATCCATTGGTCATTTTTGATGTGTATGACTCAACCGTGTATTAATCAAAGGTGCAGTATGGCTGGTAACACTCAAAGTGTCTCACTTTTATTTGAAATAGACAAAATTTTAAGTGAAAACAACAACTAGAATATGGAAAACCAACCAAATACATTTGGATTGTGTTGATACTTTAGGAAAACAATCCATGGGACATTTTGGATGTGAAAAATTCAACACCAGATCAATCCGAGGCATGGTGTGGCCGGTACCACTCTAAATGTCTCTCTTTTGTTTAAAATGGACATCATTTTAAGTGAAAGCAACAACTGACATATAGAAAATGGACCAAACGTATTCAGATTCTATTGATACATTAGGAAAACAATCCATGATTCATTTTTGATTTCTATTAGTCAACCCTGCCTCAATCCGAGGCACGGGGTGGCCGGTACCACTCAAAGTGTCTCACCTTTATTTGAAATGATCACCATTTTAAATGAAAACAACAACTGGAATATAGAAAACTGACCAAATGCATTAGGATTATGTTGATACATTAGTAAAATGATCCATTGGTTATTTTTGACATGTACGACTCAACTCTGCATCAATCTGAGGTGCGGTGTGGCCGTTAACACTCAAAGTTTCTCACTTTTATTTGAAATGGACAACATTTTAAGTGAATACAACAACTGGCATATGGAAAACCAACCAAATGCATTAGAATTGTGTTGATACATTAGTAAAATGATACATGGGACATTTTTGATGTGTAAAAGTCAACCTTGCATCAATCCAATGCACGGTGTGGCCGGTACCACTCTAAATGTCTCTCTTTTGTTTAAAATGGACATCATTTTAAGTGAAAACAACAAATGGTATATGGAAAATGGACCAAACATATTCAGATTCTATTGATACTTTAGGAAAACGATATATGAGTCATTTTTGATGTCTATGAGTCAATCCTGTCTCAATTTGAGGCGTGGTGTGGCCGGTATCACTCAAAGTGTCTCACCTTTATTTGAAATGATCAACATTTTAAATGAAAACAACAACTAACATATAGAAAACCAACCAAACACATTAGTATTGTTTTGATACATTATGAAAATGATACATTAGTAATTTTTGACATATAAAATTCAATATAGCCTCAATCTGAGGCACGATGTGGCCGGTAGCACTCTAAGTGTCTCTCTTTTGTTTAAAATGGACACTGTTTTAAGTAAAAACAACTGACATACGGAAAACTAACCAAATGTATTCAGATTGTGTTGATACTTTAGAGCAACAATCCATGGGTCATTTATGACATGTACGAGACAATCGATCCTCAATCCAAGGCCTGGTGTGGCCGATACCACTCAAATTATCTCACTTTTATTTGAAATGGACAACATTTTAAGTGAAAACAACAATAGGAATACGTAAAACCAACCAAACACATTCAGATTGTATTGATACTTTAAGTAAAAGCGCTGATCTCTTACCATCCCTATTTGGGCAGTGATTCCCTAGGTTGATGGCAGAACCTCCGCCGTCCGCCCCTCCTCCCCTAGAGTGGGGGGACGATCTTCTTGTCCCTTTATCTCATCCTCCCCCTTTCCTCCCCTTCTCTAATCCGGAATACCTTCCTTATTTCCCTGCTATCGATCTCAACCCAAAGGTTCCAGGTCTTTACAATGGCTCGCCACAACTCACGCTCTTGATTTCGGAGTTTTCGGAGGATTCAGCTCTTCATCATCTTACTTTGGTGGCACGTTTCAGTCGATTCAGGCCCTCGGTCGACGCCTTTGATAGGTACGTTTTTGGATCTTGGGTTCTTTAGGACTGTGCGGTCGTGGGTCTCCTTGAAAAAAGGAACATAACTGTTCGCTTTGCTACTGAAGAAGATTTGATCCTTGCCTGGTCTAGATCCCCGAGAGTATGCAACAGGTGCCCCTTTTTTCTTTTCCACTGGTCGTTCAACTTGCACATGGAGTGTGATACTCCAATGACGGTGATGTGGGTAAGGTTTCCAAACATTATGCTTCCCTTTCAGAATCCCTCTATTTTACGCATGATAGGGAACATGGTAGGCCAATTTATGTGCTCGGATAGTTGGACTACTGCTCTGTGTCACCCGATCTCACCTCGAATTTTCTTTGAAGTGGATGTGTCAAGACCAACAATGGAGTGGGTTTGGATCGTTGTTGGGGAAGAAGTTATATGGAAACAAGAGGTTGTTTTTGAATCCTGTATAGAGTTTTGATCGACCTGTAATCTCTTAGGACATTCCTACCGATCTTGCCGTAGGGGACCCAAGAACTCTCCTGTGCCAGAGGCCCCCTCGGTGAATCATTTGAATAACATGGATCCAGTCGATACCAACCTCTAGAAAGAGGTAAGTCCGACCAATCCTAAGGTGATAGATATTTTCAATAGGTTGAGGAATGATTTGTTAGGATATAAGATGTCTGAAATTCCAGGGTCAGGGGTTACCGGTAATACTGATCCAATGCAATCTGAGTTTGCCAAGCCTTCATATGCATATGTTGCTTGGATTGGACATGGGCCCGAAGCAGTGAACAACAAGGAGCTTAATTTCCAAATGCAGGATCTACCAGACAAACCTGGGCAGTGGGTGAAAGCTGGGGGAAGGGAAAACCAGAGGTTGATCCTGTCTCCGATTGACATTAACAATCGATTTGACGGGCTGGATTTTGCTACTCCTGATCAGGAGACAAAGGGCTTAGGGTGCTCCTGAGGGCCAGAGTTGGGGGGTGGAGTGAGTGATGAACAACATTCGCAGGACAGGTCAAAGGGAGGAAGAAGGATCCATAGCCCAAGAAGGAAGAAGGGAAAGAAAGAGAACATGGACCCGGGTAGCTGCATTGTGAGCAAGAAGGGGAAATCCAAAGGTCGTAAGGATTATTCATATCTTCCAAGACCTATGGAGACAAGGTTAGCTAAAAATGGAGGGCCCAACGTGATGGATGATGAATCTTCCAAAATAGAACAGGTGGAGGAGGGAAACTTGGAAACTGTTAGTGGGAGTGCCACAATTGAAAGCTGCTGCTCTAAAGATAAATCCCGAGGGAAGGAGGATGGTATATCCAAAGTTTCTCGGCTTTAGGAAGATGGTATGGATCCTGATTCCCCTATAACTGTGGCTCAGGGGTCTTCAAAAAATGAGGCTAACATTGGGGAAGATCCATTAATTAATATGGATGGATCAGAGTGGGATGCTGAGACAAATATTATTGACAACCCATGGGATCTTCTCATGCCCTCCAAGGAAGAGATGTTAGAGAAGAGAATTATCATTCATGCATCTAAGGAGGATGCAGAGAGAATAAATTGGAGACCGTTCCAAGTGGAGTTAACCATAGAGCAATAATATTGGATCATCAAGCAACATTTAATCTTGACAAGAGGCTTCAATGCTAAGAAGATAACAGTGGAAGAATTCCTGAAAGCGTGGGACAAGGTGGTCGATCAATTTGAAGATGCCATCAAGGAAGATCCGGTTACACAGGTATCAGATATTTCATGGAAATTATATAGGGAGAACGCATCTACTCATTTTAAGTTGGCCTTTAACAACTTTTTCACCTTTTATGAAGTTTAATGCTCTCAGTTGTACTTGTAGGTTTCACACTTTTCCATAAAAGTGTTTTATAATAAAAAATTAACTTTTAGGTTAGGTCATATGTGACATGTACTAGTCAACCCCACCTCAATCCAAGGCACGATGTGGCTGGTATCACTCTAACTATCTCTCTTTTGTTTAAAATGAACATCATTTTAAGTAAAAACAACTAGCATACAGAAAACCGAGCAAACGTATTCGGATTGTGTTGATACTTTAACACAACGATCCATGGTCCAGCCTCACACAATCCACTTCTCATGTGAGGAACTCCTACCCCTATTATAAAACACATGAAATTTAATATGACAAGGACAACTATATTCCCTAAGTCACACAATCTCATTGATACACACCCATTATCAATATTACTAAGTTCAAATACACCCACCCCAAACCATGGGACATTATCTTTGTCATGGCTTACTTGGATGCAGTTTCTAAAACCATTGGTATAATTTATACCAACGGTTATCTAGCCAATATCAACGGTTTTCAACCATTGGTATAACTTAAATTTTTATTAATGAGAAATGATATAAGTCTAAGGTTATGATGAAACCATTTACCATACCGTTATGAAAATGGGAAAAAAACCATGAATTTTTTTATAAGACTCCCCAGGACACCTAAAGAAAATAACTCCATCTAGGTGATAGCTGATCACCTAAAAAAGTTAGCACATTTCATTTATATCAAGTAATATTTCTCTCTTGACTAACTTGCTGAGATATACATAAGGGAAGTGGTAAGACTGCATGGAGTTCTACTCTATTATATTTGATCAAGATCCAAGGTTTACCTCGATGTTTTTGAGAATAATTTATAAGGAGTTGGATATAGAATTGATCTTTAGTAATACATATCACCCTCAGACAGATGTTTAGTATAAAAGAACCATTTAAACCCTAGAGGATATGTTTAGAACATGTTTAGTTGATTCAAGTATGCTTGGATTAACACCTTCCCCCAATGGATTTCCCATATAACAACAATTTCCATTCTAGAATTCAAATTTAACCTTATGTTCACTACTATAAATATGATCTATACCAACAGTTTTGGAAAAAATGTTGGTATAGCTCACTAATTTAGACCTATACCAATGGTTTGGCCAAAACCATTGGTATAAGTCACTTATATGGACCTATACCAACGGTTTTGGACAAACTGTTGGTATGGGGGGGGGGGGACCTATACCAACGGTTTAGGTCCATTATAGAGACCCTATACCAATGGTTTGGCCAAACCATTAGTATAGGCCCCCCCCTATACCAACGGTTTGTCCAAAACCATTGGTATAGGTCTATACCAATGGTTTTTAGAACTGTTGGTATAGGTACATGCATTTTTAATGGAATCTTCTTACATCAGACATTAAATAAATCAAAATTTAAAATACTTATGATAATACATATATATATTTATGAAATTATGTTCACAAAAGTAAGTTAGGTTAGTGTTTAGGTCGTTCAATAAAAAACGGGAGGTGCTGGGATCAAAACCAAATGAATGATTGTTTTTTGAATTACATATACCAACGGTTTATGGAACCTTTGGTATAGATTTTCATATTACTTATACCAACAGTTTTCAAAACCGTTGTTATAGACCTATCCCCATGGATTACTTGTAAATGGTTATCCAAACCATTGGTATAGCCTATACCAATGGTTTTTAGGCCTATACAACCAATTCCAAACCATTGGTATAGGGTATTTTTCTAGCAGTGGATGCTTTGTATAGGAAGAGGTGTCATAATATGACATACTGGGACAAATTTGGAGAGTGTAATTTGATGAAACTCAATCTTTAGAGATATGATTGAGAAGGTTCAAACTATTAGACATCATATAAATCTGTAAAAAATTGACAGAAAATCTATGAATACAATTGTTAATGATACTAGGAGTTTGAGGTTATAGATAAAGTGTTCCTTAAAATATTATTTTGGAAGAATTTTATGAGTCTTGGGAATAAGGGGAATCTTATTCCAAGATACAATGACCCCTTTGAGATCCTTGATCATATCAGAGTGATGGAATATCTAATATAAATCCCAAATAACTTATCTCAAGTACATGACATGTTCCATGAATCCCTATTTAGAAAGTACATAATATACCCCTCACATGCACTTAATCTATAAGTGGTACCATTGGATAATGATCTATCATGATAGGATCAACAAGTGAAGATCTTGGATCATAGATATAAGGTTTTATGAAACAAGAAAATTCACCTGGTTAAAGTGTTACAGAAGAACCACATATTTAAGGAAGTGACACAATAACTAGAAGAGTTGAAGAAATAAAGTACCATAATCTATTTAATTTATGAAAAGAACATTTTGTGGGTGAAATTTCTAAAGGGAGGAATAATTTAATGACCTAAACTTTTATAAATTAAATTCCCTTTTTTGAATGAATAAATCAATTACTAAGTAATGAAGTTATAGAAAACACATGCACTACTTTGGTTATTTTGGCACAATATATCTTGATAAATTTAAAATATTGTTAAGAATCATAATTTTTAATAATATAACCATTGAACAATGATCGTATTATTAGTATATATAATGTTTTATTATAGAGTCTAATTGACATAGACTGAAGAAGAAATGGCCTCAACCAGTAGGATCATACCCTATAAATCCCATTTATCAGAGCTTACAAGGGATATATCATCACTAATATTTTACCTTGACCAATCCCAAGCCAAGATTCAACAACTAAAGCTTGAGACAAACCTTTTATAGGATATGTTCAAGCTCATCAAGATCATGACCCAAACCATGTTCGTTGAAAGACCCCATTAAAATCCTACCATCACCCACCTTACCATTAGGGAATTTGATGGTGTAATAAATGTATATGTATCTACATAATAATAGTATGAATTTATATATTTTAATTAAATAAAATAATTATTATATTCATTACTTTTAATTATTACTTTATAAATAATGAAATAATGAGTTTGATAACAATTAGGTTTTAATATGATAAAACTTGAATTGTATTTTTGGGAAATATATTGTTTCAATAAAGACACTCCTTTTTATGAATTCATGAATTTTTTAAATAAATTATTTTTTAATAAAATATTATTATGAAATAATAATTATTAAATATAAATTATAATATGGTTTTATAAAGTCAAAAATAATTTTTATAAGGGATAGAAAACTGTTATTGTAAAAAAAACTTTTATTTTTCTATAAATGGTACTTTTTTATTTAAAAATATAAATTATCATATTTATAGATATATTATGATAAAATAAATTTTATTTTTTAAATTATAAAATTTAAATTATCCAAAAAGTGATTTTTTTATAATTTTCTGAGACAATCAAATTTTTGGGTGAAAAATAAATACGATATAAATACATGGCATATATTATGACACCATAATTACCCCAAAGTGATGTAATATATTCCATAAAAGATATCCATAATCAAATAAAGTTTTACCCTTTAAAATATTTTGTTTTTAGTATGTTTTATTAATTTTATAAACCCTTAATTAATCCTCAAAAACATATACTATATTTTAAGGTTTTAAAATCAATTCTTTATAAACATGACTCTACACATCACCAAGGTTATTATTTTAATAATATCAGTTACTAGGATTTTAAATTAATTAAAACCACTTTAATTTGGTATAAATAATAGGAAAAAATCATGGTAATGTTTTTGGTTTTGATTACTTTATCATATAGTGTCCAAAACCTATGTTTGAAAAATTAATAAAGAATTCTCTTCTCTTTTGATATATAAACTCAAAAAAACTCCCATTAATCTTCACTAAAAGTCCTTTTATCTTGCAATTATTCTAAAATTACCTCTATATAGGCATAACAAGGTGATAAAAGCTCTTAAGAATCTCCTCTCAATCTTTTAGAAGCACCCTTTAAAGGTAAGGGATCCTCTCCTTCTCCTCTTTATACAAGATCCTTCTTTAAATTATGCCGTTTTCCCAATTATTCATTTTGTGATATGTTTTTACACAAACATATTACTATAATTATTATTTAAAAGTGATAATAGTCCCATTTCACTCTTATTTAACCCTTCCACGAATATTTATGTCCCCCGTTATGCTTCCAAAACCATCATGCAATTTTCTATGCCAAGCACTTTTATTATGAATACCCATTACAATTTATACTCAAAGGTATTCACCTAGATGTAAAAATAATTAATTTATTTGGAAATTCTATATATATATCTTAAACTTCCTAATCATGGTATGAAAATTTATTAAATACATACTTATGTTATATGATCTATGTGGAACATTTATGCATGTGCATGATATAAAAGTGGCAGGTGGACCTGAAATTATATTACCCTATAATGAATTATGTAACGTTTTAATCTCATGATATGCCATGTATGGTGCATGGTATGTTATCAAAATCACACTATGTTATGTTTTCATGGAGTTTAGCCTTGACTTATGTCTATGATGCCATGATTTAAGATTTTTCCACATCCATATGTTTCCTTCAGTCATGTTATATCATGCCACATTGTTCAATATTATGATTCTAACCCATATTATGATACCTTGATATGCCTCTTGGATCACATGTACTACTTTACCTTATTCTATTATTTTTTTATTCCATTATTGGGATTTATAGGTCACCTATTTCTTATGTACATCCCCAGGATATCCCATTCAATTTTAGAAGAATGATGGAATTTTAGGAGCATTTTAAAGAAGTTTTAAATAATTTCATTGTATTCATATTTCAAGTTTTTATTCTATGTTCCTAATTTATCAAATACACTATGATTCATGATCTTTTGGGATTATATTATGTGTACCTTTATGAAATAAATAATGAATTAATATGTATTGAAATATAGGTTTTCATATATACTACACATTTATATATTATATCATGAATCCTTAATACTTTATGGTATTTTAAGTTACAATTCATCTAATTATTTCATGGGATGTTATTATTAAAAAATTACCAATGTTGCAAGGGTTTATGTTTCAATCTCATTTTAATCGGGATTTTTTATACTTGAATTTTCATTTTAGGAAATTGTTTGATTTTTATATAATAGAATTCTTTCATTTTCTTATCCTATGATTATTCATTAAATTTTCAAGTAATAGTACCAATTTAATATCTTTGGTACTTAAAATGATTGAGAAAATGATTTTAAGAAAATATGACTTCATTTATATCTTTTGCCTAAATTGTTTTACTTCTATATCCATGTTTTCTAAAAATATTTTCATGAATATTTTTAACATTCCCCAAAAGATTTATTAAATAAATTTTTACCCACATTTTAATTTTAAAAAATTGGTTTGAAAGAAATATTCTTATCATTTTTAAATATGGAAATTTTTTAACCTTTTGAAAATAATGTAAAAGTAATGTTTCTTCTAACTTATAAAACATGTACAAAATTACCCTCCATCATGAACACTAAATTTTTTGAAGATTATAATTTTACATGGTTATTTTCAAAGAATTTTTTTTCCATAATTTTTTATAATATTTTATATTTTAAATAAAACATTTCAAAGTGAGAAGGGTATTTTATCAATATGTATTCCATGTAATATTTTAAATAAATTTTCATCAAAGTTGTCAACATTTTATGTTATGGATTGATTCTAAATAATATATATATGTATCTAATATATATACCTAGATTATTATCTCTTACTTTGAGGGAGTAATACATGCATTATGTTCATCTATCAAATTCCTTCATCGTGAAATTTCTTTTTTATTATGACATGAGATAACATTATGAAACCCATTTTATTTACATGGGAAATTCTTATGTTACAACTTATAATTTATTTTAATTTTTAGGACACATAAATCATGAACATGTTTTGATGGATGTGCCCAGATAGCACCAGGTGATATCGATATAACTTATAATATGGATGTGCCCAGATAGCACTCCAATAAATTACATAATTTTTTTAGTCTCATGAGAAATCATGTATGGTATTAGGGAGTAAACCTAATACATTATAGGAATTTGTTCACTATGTGATATTTTCCAGGTAGTTAGCCTTAGCACATGTTTTTATCAACTTATATCTTGCAACCACATTTCTTATGATGACATGTTCTTATGATACCATGATATTAATGTTATTATCCCAGGTGATTACTCATATGCCCTATATTTTATGATATCATATTATACCTTTAACTCACATGTTATGTTTCCTTCTCATGTTTATTCCCTTACTGGGATTTTTAGATCACCCCTTTTCTCTATATATTCTCTAGGTTATCCCATGTAGTTTTAGGATATCAAAATCATTTAAGATATCATTATGGAGAATAAAATAAACAATTTTTATTTTATCCTAACTTTGATGTATTATGAACATAATCTTCAAAATACACTAGGCTTCATGATCTTTGAGGTTTCAATTAATAGTTATTTTTGTAAAATATCATGTAATAATATGTGTAAAAGGCTTGGGTCACTATAGTTGGTATCAAAGCAAAGGTTTAGTTAAAATTTGGAAACTAGGATGAGAATTTTTTTAATAACCCTAGGGATATGTATAAGTATAATTATTAGTATAGAAAATATACAAGAATTTTGTATATGTTTAGAGCGAGTGGTTTCCAAACATCCCTAACTAGATGTTATAATTGGATATGGATCTAGAATAATTTTACCTAGGGGTAATAACTCTAGATAATATATATTGGAATTTGAATTGATTTTCACCTGGTTCATGACAAAGGGCCTTGCTATACACCTTCTTTGACACTCCCAAGGGATATGATTTTAAAATTCACAAACTATTTATGAAACATTATGAATTAATTGATCAAATTGTTAGGTTAGAAAACCTATTAGAAAAAATTACCATTGATAACCTAGATTGAAACCCATAGACTCATAAGTTTGGATATATTTATAATTTATAAGTTATTACTCCAAGGTTTGTAAGTTCCTCTTTTGTACATTTATTAGTTAATGTATTTTAAAATTGTTTTTCTTCTTTTAGTTAATGGAGGGAAATAGGAGAAAGCATGCTAATAACCAATATGATGGGCAATGTAATGATTTTACAAATGAGATGCATAACCTAATGGGAATGGTAGTTAGACACATTGTTATCATGAAAAATAATCTATCTCAAATTACAATTAATGAATAGAACATAGATGAATTTTCAAGTACATCAAAGAAGATAAGGATGATGTCTCATGAAAGTTCAAGTGTTAAAGATTATAAAGAAAATAAGATTTAGTTTACTATATTTCAAAAATACAGGGAGATACACCATGGAAAATTCCTTAAAGGAACTAGAAGCTGATTTATGTGTAGAAAAGGAGGTCACAAATCATATAACTTCCAAATAAAAATGAAGAGTCCCATTAATAGGATGCAAGGAAATAAAGTTCAACCTAAGGCACCACTAATAGTTCAATTTCATAAATGTGGGGAACTTGGTCATTATCTGAGTCAATGACCTA
Source organism: Viscum album (assembly GCA_963277665.1). NCBI lineage: Eukaryota > Viridiplantae > Streptophyta > Magnoliopsida > Santalales > Viscaceae > Viscum > Viscum album. Next base: position 2,126,398,515 of record OY728130.1, on the reverse strand, counting down.
ATCCAAGGATTAATTCCTAAGGGCCTATTTTATGATTATCATTTAGGGTTAATGATTAAAGTTTTTAAGTGTTGTAACTAGAGAATCGTGTTATTGAAGTATTTTTATCAAGGGTATGTTGTTTATAAGAATCATGAAACTTATAAGGATTTTATATAGTAGTTTTTCATTAAGGATTATTAAGAATATGTTGAATGGTACTAATGACCTCGAAACGTGATTAAATTTTAAGGTGATAATTTATTGAAAAACACATCATTGAGGAAATGATAATATTTGATATGCACTTGATTTTGAGGTAATTATAGTCAATTATGATAACTTGATTTTTTAGGAAAAAATAAGTTGTATAAAATAATTTAGTGGTTAAAATAGGATTTGATGATTAACATTATTTTGAGGATATTAATAATATTTTTGGTAAAATTATAGGAATTATATTAATATAGTTTTATAAAAATTATTACCCACATATCAGGTGGAAACTCATTGTATCTAGAAAGGCCGAGGTGCTTGAACCCACAACTAAAGGGTGATAAGGGTTAAACATCTACCAATAATCGACATGATGTGATGGTTAGTATGGAATTGTTTTTTATAAATGTTTTCAGGGATAAATATTAAGTTGATTTTGGAAAAATATTATAGGATCAAATCCTTTTTAATTTTTATTATTTTGAGGTGTTTAATGATATTTTAGGAAACATTTTATTAGGTTAAGATATATATAACCTTTAGGTTTAACATAAAATATTATTTAAGAAAAATTCTATTATATTTTTTGAGATGTAAGTTGAAGGGTATGAGATAACCTTTGAGGTTAAAAAATTATTTCATATTGAGGTTATTGAGGTTATTTGGGATATAAGGTTATTTAATTAATTAATGATTTATTTAAAACATTTGGTTTTATTGTTAAATTTTGGAGATCAATATATTCATATTCATTTTGGGTATTATATTACATTTTAAAAACCATTTAGGTTTTAATAAAGATTGGATGAAAAACTTGTTACTCTTTTATGAATCATATGATCCATTAAAAGTTAATATTAGTGCTTTAGGAAAAAAATATTCATATTGGATATTCATTCCTTAGATTAATAGGCAAAGTGGAAATTGATCAAAGTATAATGAAATGATGAAATTGTGTTTATGAAATAAAAATATATCTAGTAAGTATATTTTCTGGGGTTCTCTATATTGATATTAAAATAATCCTTCAACTTTAGAAAAAGTATATTGATAAAAAATTTATCCTATTACCTTCATATTAGATGAATCAATGGTCTTTTAATTCATCAAAGATTCAGGGTTTTGTGATTATTAAATTTCTCTTGATCATTTACTTTATTTTGATCAATGATCTATATCGCTCTCCATAATTATTTACACTTTTATTCTATGTTAATATTTTCACTTCCCAAAATTTTATCCTACTTGGAAACATATTAATGTTGTATTCCTGATGAACTTCATATTTCTCTTTCCCTCATTTTAAGAGGAAGTTTTATTAACCCTTTTTACAATGTAGGTTCTCCACAAGGATTTTTTGGATGTACAACCCTTGATTACTGAACACAACTTCAAATTGTAAGGATGTAATTTATTTAAGGGGGTATAATATAACACCCCAATATTTTAAAATAACACTACATTCTATATAATATTCAACATGCAACACTGATTTCAAATGATCCACGATATAATATTAAAATATTATTATATAAATGTGACCGATATAACCTAACCGTTAAATTGGAGGGTATGAATAATATTAAATAATTTATGAAATATAAATACAATACATTCTCAATATAAATTTATTTATAAATTATTAATAAATAAGCACTTAACTTTAATAAAGATATTTTATTCTATAAAAAATGTGTTTCCTTCAAAAATGATTTTTATTGATTTTTGTAAAAAATATTATAAATCCATTTTAGAAATTTTAGAAATTTTATTTTATAAAATGAGAATAGTTTTTTAAATAATGATATTGATATTTACATAGGGTAAAATTTTGTGATTTTTTAAAAAATATAAATTTTTCAGTGAATAGTGAAAAATACCGATTTTTGGAAAAACTGTCATTTCTTTTTAATAAATTAAGTAATTTAAAAGTTAAATTATTATTTTAATATTATTTTAAAGTAACATAAGTGTTATTTAATTATATTAAATTAAATTAATTTCATTTAAATCATATTTATATTGTATTTTAATATAAGTTTATTTTTATGTTTTAAAACGCATTTTCCTGAAAACTATTTTAAAGTACATAATGTTTCTCCATTTTAACTAATTAAAATAACACCTAATGAGGAATAATTTAAATTAAACTTATAGATAATATATATATATATAAATATAAATATTGATTTAAATTCATTTAATTCTGATAACTTTTCAATATTTATTATAAGATCATCTTATGCTTGAAAAATACATTTCTTGAAAAACCATTTTTTTGAGATATCGAAAGGTTTAATTTTTAATGAAATTATAAAAATTCTATTAATTTAATTTCATAAAATGAATTCAATTTTTTAATTATCATAATTAATATTATATAATTGGTGCAAATTAATTTTTTTATAAATTAATAGTAGTAATAATAAAAAATATGTTACCAGTTAATATTAAAACTAGTTTACAGGGGGTTAAACTAAATATGTAAATTGGACAGCATGTTTAATTTTTTTATTATAAATGTTAGAGGTTTTTATTCGATGTATATCTCCTCAAATCCTTTATTTTTCAATTTTTGAGGCACCTACCTTGAGAGGGACTTCCCATTATTGAATAGTTTTGGGTATTTACAATAATGACACTCCTCCTCCCTTATAAATGGGAACCCCCTATCCTATACTTCCCACATTTTAAGACACATTTTCAAACAATAAATACCTAAATAAATTCTTTACTTTCCTTACCACTTTCCAAATTCCTTAGTTTGATCATGAAGATAATCTAGAAAGAGTTTAGGTACAATGCTAAAGAGGTGGTCTGAAGAAGTGGTATAGTTCTTAACTGAGCATATTTGTTTTATTTTTTCTTCCACCTCCCTAAAATATTTTTCAATAATGGTGATACAATAATATTAGTATCTTCCATACACTAATATTTTATTATATTAATGTAATAACCAAAATCCATCTCCACTTCCATAAAATTAAAAATGAAACCATCATTCCTATGTACAGTGAACTACCACCTTAAAAACTGATTTAATTTGTTTTCCATCATAGCCTATCATAGACGATCATGATAATGGATTTAAGATTTATATATTATATTCATTAAATATTAATCATTATAGAAGATTAACATATCATATACCATTTTACCTTACCATCCATTGAAAAATGTTAACATCGTTTGTGTGTACAACAGACTAACGCCTCATGAAGCGATGTGTTTTTTTATTACTACATCACAGGAATGATATATATAAATTTATTTAAAGAAATAATATGATATTTATGATATAATTAACATTATAGAAATATAAAATAACACTTACCTTCTTTTTATCATGATTATTGAAAAATGGAAATGTTACTCATGCATACATACGACCCATCATCTCTATGATTACAATGTAATCCAATTTTCATAATCATATTTCATGGTTGGGTTTGAAATTATAATTTATGTATAAAAATGATAATCATTTAATGATTTTTATTCTATATATTATGTAATAATGACCCCTTTGGTCATGGTTAACACACTGATACCATTTTGAAATTATGAACCAAGCATCCTCAAAACACCAAATGTAGACATAAGTGAATAAGTAATTAAAAATGTAATTAAAATAAATAAAGTAAATGGTTTAAGAATAAATTGATTAAACTTGTAAAAGGTTCTTAGGAAACACTAATGGAAACTAAGGCTTTACCAACAGTTTTAAACTATCAGTAAAGGCTATCAAACTGTTGGTATACTATATACCAATGGTTTGCCAAACCTTTAACAAGTAAGGCGTAGGGATAACCCAGTACCAACGATTTTAGTATAACCGTTGGGAAAGGCAGAGTAATCATATAGGTTCCCAACGGTTTAAATAACCATTGGTATATAGGAGTATTCCCAACGGTTTGTAAAACCATTGGCAATACAGGCAGTGTATAGGAGTATTCCCAATAGTTTCTAAAATCGTTGGCAATACTATCATTTTCATGTTTTACCAACGGTTTACTAAAACCATTGGTAAAAATATGTACATCAGTATACCAACAGTTTTAGTAAACCATTGGTATAGTGTATTACAAGAATTTTCCAGACTAAACACCTAAAATCTCTTCTCCTCCACTACACATACACCTGCACACACTCTTAACAGCAACAAAACCACTGCACACACTCTTAACAGCAACAAAACCACTACACACTCAACTACACACACCAGCATACACTCTTAACAGCAAAAAACACTTTCTATAGCACAAAAAAGAACATAAAAATAGGATACTCTTTTAACCATGGAATTTACCACAATTATAATCATGTATATGAACCCAATTACCCTATGCAATACAAGATTCATAATTGAATTCTCAATTGAATACATGCAGAATGAATTATGTAATGAATTCTGAATTATGAATCAATAACACATACAAAATGAATTATGTTGCATACAGAATTATGAATTATATATATCACATATATAATATGACATACAAGGGGTTGGGGGTGTCCCGAGGGGTGGGGGTGTCCAGGGGTGAGGGGCTGTCCACGGGGGTGGGGGTGTCTAAGGGGGGTGGGTTATAATGAATTAATAATACATACAAAATTGAATTTTCTATAACACATACATGATTGAATTCAGAAATTATAAGCTAATAACCCCAAAATAAAGTATCAACAGAATCCGAATATGTTTGGTTGGTTTTCCTTATACTAGTTGTTTTAACATAAAATGATGTCCATTTTAAACAAAAGACATACACTTAGAGTGATACCGGCCACACCGTGCCCTGGATTGAGGCGCGGTTGAATTTTATATGTCACAGATGACTCATGAATCGTTTTCATAAATTATCAACAAAATCTGAATGCGTTTGGTTGGTTTTCCGTATGCTAGTTGTTGTTTTCACTTAAAATGTTTTCCATTTCAAATAAAGGTGAGACACTTTGAGTGGTTCCAGCCACACTACGCCTTTTATTGAGGTGGGGTTGACTCCTACATGTCACATACAACCCATGGATTATTATTCTAAAGTATCAACACAATCCTAATACGTTTGTTCAGTTTTCTATATTCCAGTTGTTTTTACATAAAATGATGTCCATTTTAAACAAAATAGAGACATTTAGAGTGATACTGGCAACACCACACCTCTAATTGAGGCGGAGTTTACTCTTACACTTCAAATATGACCCATGAATCATTTTCCTAATGTTTAAACAGAATCTGAATGCATTTGGTCAGATTTCCGTATGTTAGTTGTTGTTTTCACTTAAAATGATGTCCATTTTAAACAAAAGAGAGACACTTTGAGTGGTGTCGGCCACAGCACGCCTCATATTGAAGCAGGGTTGACTCTTACATGTCACATATGACCCATGTATCATTTTATTAAATTTTAAATAGAATAAAAATGCATTTTGTCGATTTTCTGTATGTCAATTGTTGTTTTCACTCAAAATGATGTTCATTTTAAACAAAAGAGAGACACTTTGAGTGGTTCCGGCCACACCGTACTTCAGATTGAGGTAGGGTCGACTCTTACACATCACATACAACCCATGGATCATTTTTCGAAAGTTTTAATAGAATTTAAATTCATTTGGTCGGTTTTTCGTATGTCAGTTGTTGTTTTCACTTAAAAAGATATCCATTTCAAACAAAAGAGAGACACTTTGAGTGGTTTTGGCCACACCGCACCTCATATTGAGGTGTGGTTGACTCATACACTTCAAAAATTACCCATGGATCTTTTTCATAAAGTATCAACACAATCTGAATGCGTTTGGTCCATTTTCCGTATGCCAGTTATTGTTTTCACTTAAAATCCTATCCATTTCAAATAAAAGTGAGATATTTTGAGTGGTACCGGCCACAAAGACCCTCAGATTGAGGCGGGGTTGACTCGTACAAGACACATATGACACATGGATCATTTTCCTAAAGTTTTAACAGAATCCGAATGCGTTTGGTCGGTTTTCCGTATGTCAGTTGTTGTTTTCACTTAAAATGAGATCCATTTTAAAAAAAATAGATACATTTTGAGTGGTTTCAGCCACACCACATCTCAGATTGAGGCAGGGTTGACTTTTACACGTCAAAAATGACCGATGGATCGTTTTCCTTAAGTATGAACACAATCCTAATGCGTTTGGTTGGTTTTTCGTATGCTAGTTGTTGTTTTCACTTAAATTCTGTCCATTTCAAATAAAAGTGAGACAGTTTGAGTGGTGTCGGCCACACCGACCCTCATATTGAGGCAAGTTTGACTCATACATGTCACATATGACCCATGTATGGTTTTACTAAAGTTTCAAAAGAATCCGAATGGCTTTGGTCAGTTTTCCGTATGTCAGTTGTTGTATTCACTTAAAATGATGTCCTTTTGAAACAAAAGAGAGACACTTTGAGTGGTGCCGGCCACACCGTGCCTTGGATTGAGGTGGTATTTACTCTTACACATAAAAAATTACCCATGGATAGTTTTCCTAAAGTATGAACATAATAATAATGTGTTTGGTTGGTTTTCTATATGCTAGTTGTTTTTACTTAAAAGAGTATCCATTTTAAACAAAAGAAATACACTATGAGTGGTACCGGCCACACCGTGCCATAGATTGAGGTTGGGTTTAATTGTACATGTCAAAAATTACCTATGGATCCTTTTAATAAAGTATTAACAAAATTTGAATGTGTTTGATCAGTTTTCCGTATGCCAGTTGTTGTTTTCACTTAAAATGTTTTCCATTTCAAAGAAAAGTGAGACACTTTGAGTGGTGACGGACATACCGTGCCTTGGATGGATGCAATTTTTAATCATACACATAAAAAAATGACCCATGTATTGTTTTCCTAAAGTATCAACACAATCCTAATGCATTTGATTGGTTTTTTGTATTTCAGTTGTTGTTTTCACTTAAAATGTTTTCCATTTTAAACAAAAGAGGCACTTTGAGTGGTGTCGGCCACACCACACCTTAGATTGAGGCGGGGTTGACTCATACACATCAAAAATTACCCATGTACTGTTTTCCTAATGTATCAACACAATAAAAATACGTTTGGTCAGTTTTCCATATGTCAGTTGTTGTTTTCACTTAAAATGTTGTCCATTTTAAACAAAAGAGAGATACTTTGAGTGGTGTTGGCCACACCACACCTCGGATTGAGGCAGGGTTGACTCTTACATGTCAAAAATTACCCATGGATCATTTTATTATAGTATCAACACAATATGAATGCATTTGGTCAGTTTTATGTATGCCGGTTGTTGTTTTCACTTAAAATCATATACATTTCAAATAAAAGTGAGATTGTTTGAGTGGTTCTGGCCACAACGGACCTTGAATTGAGGTGGGGTTGACTCTCACACATCACATATGACCAATGGATCATTTTCCTAAAGTTTCAACAGAATCCGAATGCCTTTGGTCGGTTTTCTGTATGTCATTTGATGTATTCACTTAAAATGATGTCCTTTTGAAACAAAAGAGAGACACTTTGAGTGGTGCCAGCCACACCGTGCCTCGGATTGAGGCGGGGTTGACTCTTACACATCAAAAATAACCCATGGATCGTTTTCATAAAGTATAAACACAATCCAAAAGCGTTTGGGTGGTTTTCCATATGCCAATTGTTTTTACTTAAAAGAGTATCCATTTTAAACAAAAGAATGACACTTTGAGTGGTATCAACCACACCGTGCCTCAAATTGAGGTGGGGTTGACTCAAACACATCACGAATGACCAATGTATCCTTTTAATAAAGTATCAATAGAATCAGAATGCATTTGGTCAGTTTTCTATATGTCAGTTGTTGTTTTCACTTAAAATGTTGTCTATTTCAAAGAAAAGTGAGACACTTTGAGTGGTGTCAGCCACACCACACCTCGTATTGAGGCGGAGTTGACTCATACACATAAAAAATTACCATTAATCTTTTTCCTAAAGTATCAACACAATCCGAATGCGTTTGGTCAGTTTTTCATACGTCAGTTGTTGTTTTCACTTAAAATGTTGTCCAATTTAAACAAAAGAGAGACACTTTGAGCAGTGTCGGCCACACCGCACCTCAGATTGAGGCGGGGTTGACTCATACACGTCACAAATGACCCAAGTATCATTTTAATAAAGTATAAACACAATCCGAATGTGTTTGGTCAGTTTTCCGTATGCCAGTTGTTGTTTTCACTTAAAATTCTGTCCATTTTAAATAAAAGTGAGATAGTTTGAGTTGTTCCAACCACAAAAACTCTCTTATTGAGGTGGGGTTGACCCATAAACATCACATATGACCCATGGATCGTTTTACAAAAGTTTTAATATAATAAAAATGCCTTTGGTCAGTTTTTCTTATGTCAGTTGTTGTATTCACTTAAAATGATGTCCTTTTAAAACAAAAGAGAGACACTTTGAGTGGTGCTGGACACACTGCGCCTCAGATTGAGGCAGGGTTGACTCTTACACATAAAAAATAACCCATGGATAATTTTCCTAAAGTATCAACCCAATATGAATGTTTTTTTGGTTTTCTGTAAGCTAGTTATTTTTACTTAAAAGAGTATCCATTTTAAACAAAAGAAAGACACTTTGAGTGGTACCAGACACACTGTGACACAGATTGAGGCAGGGTTAACTCGTACATGTCACAATTGACCCATTTATCCTTGTCATAAATTATCAACAGAATCTTAATGCATTTGGTCTATTTTCCGTATGCCAGTTGTTGTTTTCACTTAAAATGTTATCCATTTCAAAGAAAAGTGAGACACTTTGAGTGGTTTCAGACACACCGCTCCTCAGATTGAGGTGAGGATGACTCATACATGTCAGAAAATGACCCATGTATCTTTTTTTTGAAGTATCAATAGAATTTTAATGCATTTGGTTGGTTTTCTGTATGCCAGTTGTTGTTTTCACTTAAAATTTTGTCCGTTTCAATGAAAAGTGAGACACTTTGAGTGGTACTGGCCACACTGTGCCTCATATTGAGGCGGGGTTGACTTGTACATGTCAAAAATGACCCATGGATCTTTGTGTTGAAGTATCAACATAATCCGTTTGCATTTGGTCAGATTTCTATATGTCAGTTGTTGTTTTCACAAAAAATGTTGTCCATTTCAAATAAAAGTGAGACACTTCGAGTGATACCGGCCACACTGTGCCTCAGATTGAGGTGGGGTTGACTCATACACGTTAAAAATGACCCATGGATCATTTTCCTAAAGTATCAATAGAATATGAATGCGTTTGGTCAGTTTTCTGTTTGCCAGTTTTTGTTTTCACTTAAAATGTTGTCCATTTCAAATAAAAGTGATACACTTTGAGTGGTATTGGCCACGTCGTGCCTCGGATTGAGGTGGGGTTGACTCATACACATCAAAAATGACTCATGCATCATTTTTTCTAAAGTATAAACACAATACGAATCCATTTGAATGGTTTTCCGTATGTTAGTTGTTGTTTTCATTTAAAATATTGTCCATTTCAAATAAAAGTGAAACACTTTGAGTGGTACCGGCCACACCGTGCCTAGGTTTGAGGTGGGGTTGACTTGTACACATCACTTGTGAATTTTGAGTGCCGACATGTGCAGATTAAAGATCCGGTTGAGTCTAATCCTCTCCTTGATTCCTCTTTTCTATTAAGGTTTTCACTCTTCTCTCATCTTCTTCCAAAGATCAAAAACCCTCTTTTCCATTGGGATTTAGGGTGAATCTTGAAGAGAGATTATATTGGGACATGGGGTCTAGGGAGGAGGGTTTGGGGGGCTGTCTGGGGGCTATTCAGGGTCCAGGGAGGATGGTGGGGGGGGGGGGGCTGTTTGGGGTGCTATCTGGGTCCCAGGGAGGAGGGTAGGGGGGGGGGGGCTGTACAGGGTCCAGGAAGGAGGGTAGGTAATGTATCTAAAACTCTATATAGGTATCATACATTGAATTACGACAGGACTGTGAACCGCCGCGGGGTGTCATCCTGAAGCAGGGCCAAATCACGGCATTACAACGGTGTGACCACGGCGTGACCACGGTCCGCGGCGTGTTGGCCTGGTCCATCGACATTCTCGGTTTAACATCTTCCGGCCTGGAGCGAAGGGATCGGGAGGAGGCGAGGAATAATTCTGGCTGTTTCCTACCTCTCCATTAACTATGGGTGGGTAATGTATCTAAAACTATATCTAGGTATCATACATCGAATTCCGGAAAGACTGCGAACCGCCGTAGGGTGTCTTCTTAGAGCAGTGCCAAATCACGACATTACCATGGCATGACCGCGACATGTTGGCCCGGTCTAGCGACATCTGTAGGGCATTATCTTTTGGATAGGAGTGAAGGGAGTGGGAGGAGGATATGAAGCATTCCGGCTATAGCCTCCCTCCCCATTAACTATGAGTGGGTAATGTATCTAAAACTCTATCTTGGTATCATACATTGAATTTCGACAGGACTACGAACCGTCACAGGGTGTCATCCTGAAGCAGGGCCAAATCACAGCATTAACGTGGCATGACCATAGAGTGACCGTGGTTTGAACGTGGAGTGACCGTGACATGACCATAGCGTGACCCCGGCGTGACTGCGGTGTCACCACGGCATGACCATGGCGTGACCGCGGTGTGTTGGCCCGATCCAGTGACATCCATGGGGCAGCATCTTCCATCCAGGAATGAAGGGAGAAGGAGGAGGTGGGGAAACATTATAGCTGTCGCCTCCCTCCCCATTAACTATGAGTGGGTAATGTATCTAAAACTCTATCTAGGTATCATACATAGAATTCCGACAGGACTGCGAAGTGCCGCAGGGTGTCGTCCTGGAGCAGGGACAAATCATGGCATTACCACGGAGTGACCGTGGCATGGTCACGGCATGACGACGGTGTGACCATGGCATGACCACGGCGTGACCGTGGCGTGATCGCGGCATGGCCGTGGCGTGACCGCGGCGTGTTGGCCCGGTCCGTTGACATCCGCGGGGTAGCATCTTCCGGCCAGGAGCGAAGGGAGCGGGAGGAAGCGGGGCAGCATTCCAGCCATCGTCTCCCTCCCTATTAACTATGGGTGGGTAATGTATCTGAAACTCTATCTATGTATCATACATCAAATTCAGACAGGCCTACGAACTGTCGTGGGGTGTCGTCCTGGAGTAGGACCAAATCACAACATTACAACAGCGTGACCATGGCATGATCACGGTGTGACCGCAACGTGACCGCGGTATGACCGTGACATGTTGGACCAGTCCAGTGACATCCGCAGGGAAGCATCTTCCAGCCTGGATTCCAAATAAATCTTATGTAGTTGTCCTTCAAATTATAGAAACCGATCTTATGCTATAAAAAAAAGACTCTTGATTCGGGATTGTGGTATGATAAAGATATATATTTTATATTCATTGTTTTTAAAAGTGGTACTAGGTAGTTGAAACTACTGATTGAGATTCGAATTATGCAGGTGTATTACTTATCAATGGTATATGAATTTCTTGGAACTCTAATAATAAAACTTTAGTCACCTTGAGAACACTAGAATTTGAGTATGTTTTAACATCTCCGGATGCAACACAAATCTTATGGGAGAATTCATATATGTAAAAAATTAGATGTGAATCGAGGCCAGGCAAACACCCCAAATAGTGTTAAGATGAAGCTTTTAGTGGGGAGCAATATAATTCTGACAGGTGTTAAACAATGACACCATTAGTATTTTTAGATATATATGCTCAGGTAAACACCCAAAGGGGTGGCCAAGAGGCCAGGAAAACACCTGAAACTGGTTTCTCCATAAGATAAGGTCACAAAAAACATTATAGGACAAATCAACTATTTAATATGTTATAACAATGGATCATCGGAAGGTTATAGTGAGCGGCACAATTATGCAACATCTAAAGGGAAACGAAACGACGAAAAAGAATCATACACCCTAAACTATCACTGTGAGTTTTCGCCGACAGCGCACCTCTGCTGGAGGGGTTTTATTATAAAAACATGACTTTATTTATAAAATGAAACAATTATATTAAATAACACTTATTCAAGATATGAAATTCAATATAATTAAGCAGATTTAAGAAAGAAGCTAAATTTAATTTAAAGAATTCTTAAATTAAAGAGGCTACGAGAGGGACTCTACCTCAAGGTGGAACCAAGCCGTCCACTTCGGATCTTGGAGCTTTCTAACTAAAAGATTCTGCTCCTCCACTAGGTATACACACCTTCACACACATGCAAGGACACCTAACTGATATGTACACACCCGTATGTCCATGAGCATGTGCAAGGGGATCCTTGCACATATGCTTATATGCATATATCAGTCTCCACTCACCTGCATATGGATTTATATACATATATATATACATGGGAACACCTAGCCCTATACGTGCATAATCACTTCCATGGGTGACTATACACGTAACGGGGGAACCCACACACATATACTTACTTACCTATGCACACGTAGGCGAGTCAACCTTAACTTGGCGACTCGAAACCAATGAGCAGGGATCAACTCACTACACAAAGGATATTAAGAACCTTAAAACACATGAAGGACGCTACATAACCAGTGAGAAACCAACCAATGGCATGAAATCCTTACCTAGATTGGCAGTAGAGAACCAAATACACCCGAACCAACATGAAACGATCCAACGCCCTACCGAAAACATAATATGAAGTTGAAAACACTAAATCTCCAAATACATGAGGTGAGAGACAAGTATTAACCATATAATCTTACCTCAGATCAAAGCCGGTGGAATGAATCAATCTGAAATCTTTCTGGCACCCTTCACAGAATATAACTACCCTCTGTCCATAGAAAGCAGTCAAAGATCTAAGTGACTAATGTGATAAAGAAAATAAAATAAAAACTAAAATAAAACATACATGTATCCTATGACTATACCTATCACTACCCAACATATAAGTACCACAGGGCCCCATGGTTCAAATCATGTTTCTGCAAGCAAAGGGGAAACAGATCAATGTTTTAAAATGATACTATCAAATATTACATTCCTATTAATTAACAATTACTCTTCCTATTAATGGTATATAATCAATTTGGACCGAGTTTCAACTTAGTTTGGTTTTGTTTGATACAAGGGATGAGGTCTTATTATTCTAGGTTTTTATGTTTACACTTGAGATATTTATTTAAAAATGATGCATGTATTTGTATATTTATTTATGGATTTAGTTCTTAGCCTATTTCTATGGGGCCTGTCCACATGAATAATTCTTGGAATGTAGGGTTAAATTGACATTTATGCACTTTAATGTGATTGATGTCACTAACGATGAGGATTTATATCAAGTAAAATATTTCTAAAAGAATTGGGCCTTGTAGTGATAGGTGTGGCAATTGTACATCTAGCGTTTGATGAGGAAATACTTATGAGGATGGATTGGAATCTTGGTAGGTTGTTAGAGTGGGATGGTCTCTCTGAGTATATAAAATGTATTATGAAAGGTTTTAATCCATTTAATGATTCAATAGTTCAAATAAAGAGATTAAGGATGAGTTTCTAGTGTGGGTATTGGGTATTGTCAGACAGATTGGAATTATAATGCAAAGGGGCTTGGTGTGATTTAGCTTAGGATGGAACCTGGTTAGTTGGGCTGGGTTATAATACATGATTTTGACGAGGTTCTTGACCAGATTATTGAGAATATAATGTATATGGGTTCAACATGGTGTGCTTTTGTGACTAGGACAATCATAAGGTGAATAATCCTCTTTTTCTAGTTGGATGATGATATGTGCATCGAGGCATGAGATAATCCTCAAGAGATGAGTCTAGACTATGTGACTAAGAGGATAGACTAGGATAGGTTTGATAGGATTGGGTGAGTGGCCAAACCATGTGAGGATGATACGATGTATGGAGACACTTGGAGACACTTCGGGTTATTTATGCAATCTCATGGAGACACTTGGGGTTATTTTATGACTCCAACATACTCCAGAAATGTTCCCACACAATGTTTTAGAAAAAAAATTCCATCTCATAGAAGACCCCAAGGCTCCTCTATCTTCCAATGTTTCCTCACACTCACACCTCATGGTATTACAATATATAAGTGATCTACGTCAACTAGTCAGGATAACATCACTACCATCCGTCCTTAGAAAGAAGTAAAATACCTAAGTGACCAATGTGATAAAGAAAATAAAAAAAACTAAAAAAAAAACATACCTATATCCTGTGACTATACATGTCACCGCCTAATATATAAGAACCACGCCTCCCCATGGGTCAAATCATGTTCCTACAAGCAAGGGGGAAACAGTTCCATTTAATAATCTATTTATTTTTCATTATGTTATTTATATAGAGCATTTTTGGAAACACCATACTAGTACACTTATCCATTTAATATGCACCTGTGCTACATTATTTGAGTTGAATATCATCCAAATAACCCTACTAGAACCCCGTCGCATCGCACCGTGATCCGAGATTGATTACTACGGAGAATATTAACCGATGCATCATAAAATGAAATTCGGCATAGATTGCCCTTGTGTATTAAATATCTCTCCTGCTAGCATCCACCATTCCCTGGTCAATTTTGAACTCTGTCTATAATTAATTCAAACAAAATTAATATTTATATATAAATCCAAGAATTATCACTCTCAACACCCCATCTTACTAGTCTGTTGAGTGGTTATAATGTAAAATAATTGTAGAGAAAGTGGTTGCTGTGTTGGGGATTAGAAAAACTGTAACATAACAACGTTTATTTAAGTAAAATTTATATTTAAAGTAATATGAATGTAATAAAGCAATGTTTAGAGTCCAAAAATACTCTTGATTGTAAAAAAAATAACATAACAACTTAGTTTTTAAACTCAATAGGGGTGTAAAAAAGGCCCGATGCCTGGCGTGGACCTGGACAGTATGTGAGACATATTTCTTACAATGGGTCCAACCCAAGTAGTGTTTAGAGCAGGACTCAAACTAGTGAAGGCCCAACAAATACAGACCAAAACCAAGCCCATACCAAGTCTGGACCATCCCAATTGAAATTTGATCAATATTCTTTTAGTTTGATTAATTGTAAGTTTACTATATTTATTATTATTAATTTATGTTATTTTTTACATTTTACATTTTTTAAAAGACTTGGACCAGGACCCTGCCCAAACTATTAATATGTACCATGCCTCATTACATACCTATTAAACAATTTTTATAACACCAGACATCATAACCGACCCCTTTCCATTTATGTCTGCAATTGGGTTGAAGTCATTGACATTTCATCCCCCCCTCTCCCACCACATCAAAGTGTATAATTTCATACTTATGCCCTTTAATGAGTGAAAATGATTCCTTTTCCACGCCTTTGGATTTATTATCTATAAAATATAACCAAAGTACTAAAATTTTAATTTTTTATAACCAATAGACTCATGAAAACAGGCCACTCAGAACTCATTATGTTGATTTTTGAACCAAAGTTTTTCACATTTACAAATGCCTACTGAACTTAAAAAGACATTTTTCACCATTTACAGTCCAATATATTCCCATACTCCTATAACTCTCATCACATGCAGTATCCATGATCTGACTATTTCAATTAAAAGCATCATGGGAACAACTAAAACATTAATTTCACATTTGAACGAACAAAAGAATAACATGGTTGAGATAGACCTGTGAAGAATTAACAGATGAAATTTTTTGGCCATCCGGACTATACAAACAAATGAAAAAAATATAAAATTACTATTACACCTAAACCATAATAAAATCATCAACTAAATATCCACAAAAATAGAAACCAAGATATTAGACGTCAGGAGAGGTCATGTCTACCTCAGATGGGCAGTCCAACGCATTGATTTGGAAAATATTTACCTCTAGCTCTTGGGGGGAAGGGGTCAGCCCCGAAAATATTATTTCCCAGGTGGGAGGAGAGGGTCCCGAGAGAGGGGGACATCCCATGGGATTTTCATCCATGGGGGGTCTCGCGCGTGACTGGAGAGGGGGCTAAGGGACGTCAGAGGAAGAGATTGAGCCAATAGGGGAGGGGGATGTAGCCAAGAGAGGGAGACGAGAGGGGGGGGGGACGTCACTGGGAGCAGAGAGGGGAGGGGGACGTCGTCATTGGATAAGTATCCAAGAGGGGAAGGGTAATGTCGTTGGAGGAGAGGGAGGGGGCCAGGAGGTGGAGGCGGAGGCCGGGAGGTGGAGGCAGAGGCCGGGAGGAGGTTGAGGTTGGGGAGGGGAGGAGTGCACGAGGATGAAATTTCGTGAGGGAGGGAGACCTAAATTGGGTATAATATTTCCCAACAGTTACTAAAAATAGTGGGTAATAGTTCTATTTCCCAACAGTTTTCTTAAACCGTTGGGAAAACCCAACATAAAATATCCTATGCCAACGGTTTACTAGAACCATTGGTATAGGTTCTTTTTCCTAATGAGTTTTATAAATCGTTGGGAACAAAGTTTTGGTATAGGCTCGATTTACAGTAGTAAAAAAAAATTGATATAATATTATTATACAAGAGATAAAACAGATATACGACAATGTTTGGACTCGAGGTAAGGGTTTCATCTCAAAACTTCCTTCTTCGATACACATGTTCTATTATGCACCTAATTTATTTTAAATGATGTATATACAACCTGAGTGTTTGGGATTTCCCAATGTTGCAGCTAAAATATCCTATCTACCCTTAAAAATAAAGATCCTCTGTATACTCTGCTCCTTAAGATAATCCTTTATAGAATATTTGAAAAAAATATATAATGAATCAAAATATATAAAGAGTATATTTAACTTTAATAAATAAATAAACATATTATAATCTTATCATCTAAAACTCTTGACTCTTCCATAAGATATTTTCCTTTTTTCCCATTCGATCCATCTTCTATTTTTCATGTCTTGTAAGAGGGGGGGGGGGGGAGCCTCTCCAGATCCTGATTACCCAACTTTCATCTTTTGAAGTTTTTATTCTATCATGTGTTCTTCCAATAACGCATACCTTATCTGAGATAACGTATGAGGGTATATATTTCTAGATTTAAGCTCCTAATGGGATCTGATTGATTACTATAAATTAATAATTAAGAATAAATAAATCATTATCATGGTCATTGATATAAAAAATCATCTAAAAAGGTAACATTTCACTTACTAAAAACTCTTCTCTTCATCTAATTTCAACAAATTGGTTCCATGTATCTTCATCTATAAATGGATATATATCACATGGATTTTCATGCTATCTATTCCAAAAAAATGAACTGTGATGTGAGGGATGATTTAAAATCCCTCCATCTCTTAGCCACCAATGATATACATTTCCTCCTGACTCCTCTAGTTTTAGGTATATCATATGTCATCTGATAAGAAGGGAAAAACATATATTACTATAAACAATTCAAGATAAGTAAAATAATAAAAAATAATCTTACCAAAATGGTCTCCCACAATAATGATAATGCTGCTTTGTTAACACTTATCCAATCATCATACAAAATACTAACTTCGCTTTTAGAACGTACTGATACAAAAGTCTTGAATTTTTTCCTTTGGACCTATTAGAATATCATTATCATAAAATTATAATGGTATCTTCTACTCCTAGGTATGGGAAACTGAAAATTTTGGTAAATGTGTGGTGCCATGTTTACTAACCCTCAAACATTGTTTCCCTCATGGTAGTAGATGTATCATGTAAAGAAGGACGAGGAGGATCATCAATAAGAGCATTGTTGATGCTCCTTTTTGTCACATTGTCTAAAAGAATGGAAAGGGAAATGACTTAGCACAAAGTGATTCATCCTTTGAAGAGAACATAAACAATCGACAAAGGAATGAAAAAGGAGTCAACAGACCTAGGGTTGCGCAAGTTCCCTTACTGTCGCGCAAGTATACTTGCGCGCCACATAATGGTCACACAAGTGACTTGCACGCCCTATGTGATAACCGCCCGGGGTATTCTCCAGCCTATAGATACCCCCGGTGGGCCCCCCATTTAAGGAGTAATTTTTCCAGAATTCACATACAGATCTCTGAACGCCCAAGTCTCTTCTTCAGGTCTTCCAAACACTTCTAAGGTAATTCTTTACCAAGAATGGAAGGTCTAAACAATAGGAGTAAGGTCTAAGTGTTAGAATTCACTAACACTTGCGCGCCTAAGTGTTTTACCCTTAAGGGAAATGGACGCACTTGCGCGACGCCCTACTTCTTCACTAGAACTTGCACGCCATCTTCTAGAAAGTCTCTAGGGATAACACCAAGGGTTTGAGCCATGTCTCGCCCAAGTATTACCCTAAGGGCTGAAAATCACGCAACTAACCATGTGTCGCATAGGTATACCTGCGCGACCAGGACTTTCGTGCCCACGCAGTACCTGCGTGCCTGCCAGGACTTGTGCGCCCCTATCTTTTTGGGTGCATTTCCTGCCCATTTCACCCCTCTTATGCCATTCCACCTCTCCTATTCAAGATTCAGTCTTCAAGACACTCTTTAAATCCATTCATGGAATGATTTCTTGATTGGACTTCCTTTTCTGAAAGGAACTTCATGGAACATATCTCAAAACCTACTGATTTACATATCGTTATGTCACTAAAGATTGAGATTTCATTCATTCAACCTCATCCTTTAAGATTAGAGAACCCCTTAACCTGGGCCTCCTTTTCAAAAATATGCCCCAGTCATAATTCCTATTAATTTTTGGCATCCTCCTTAGGAGTAAGCCCCAAGTCCTCTTATCTGGGCATAGGAGTAAGCCCCAGTCTTAAAATTCCAAAATATGGGCATCCTCCTTAGGAGTAAGCCCTACCTATAATTCTCTTAACCTGGGCTTCCTTTTCAAGAGCAAGCCCCAGTCTCAGATATGGGTCTCCTCCATTGGAGTAAGCCCCAAGTACCTTTAATTTTCAAATCCCTTTAACCTAGGCCTCCTTTTCAAGAGTAAGCCCCAGTCTTAATTTCCTTTTGATCTGGGATTCCTTCTCAGGAGTAAAACCCAATCATAAGTCCCCTTCTAAATTGGGCATCTTTCTTAGGAGTAAGCCCCAAGATTAGAGTATCCAAATCTCCATGAAGCACATATACCTTTATGGACCATGTTCCTGGATTTTTTCCCTGAAGTAAATCTTAATCCTCATCTATTTGGACAGTCATACACATATAAGCCCCACATCATTGCATCTTTTGTGGCACAATTGTATGGTTTCAACAATACCTATTGTTTCTCACACCGAGCATGAATAATGTGAGCTTAGAGTGTAAAAGTAATCATGAAATATTTCTTTGAGCCATTAATCATGCATAAACATCATACTCCCTTACTCTAACTAAGTGTTTTCTTATTCCTTTTCCAAAACAAAGGATACTTAGGTAGCCCATCTGCGGGTACGATCCCAACTTTGAAATAATCCATGTCCTTCTGAATGACAGTAAACTTCAAGTGCCCCACTGAGTGGATTTAAAACTAGTATGGTCATCATAATGACCAAGAGACTTTTATGTATCAAAGGATACCATTGACTAAGAATCTATAACAAATACAGATGAGTCTCTATCAATGAAGAACCTCGAATACATATAAAAGATTCTCTAAATTTCATACATATCAATCATTGATTGTCAGATTTAAAGAAAGCTCATTTTATACTGGGTAATGTAATAAGGATTCATGGACATAACTTAAATCTATAAAGAGAGTCCCGGAGTAGACAATAATTCCCCTTAAAAAGGTGTGATGAGTCTGACCTCCCATCCTCTCGACCAATTAAAATTCCTAAGCCTCATCAGTCCACAACTAATGAGCTCCTACCTTTGGAATGTAGGTTCAAATGGATGTGGAATCATTGGATGTTTCTAGTTCTACGAACAAACCTGTTAGAAACTGCTTGGAATGTTTAAATCTTAAATCAATGAGATCATCCCCAATTACAGAGGGAAACAAAAAATGGTGAACCCGACATGAATCCTTAACCAAGTTAAAATTATGTTTTACTCATTTGTTAGGCCCCTATTTAAAACTCAATGAGAGGGAAAACAAAAACAATCATTGACATATGTGCTCATGCAAAAGATGTAGTGTCTGAATTTATCTTGATTATGTCTGTTATATCAAACAGGCACTCTTTTCCAAGATTTTCTACATTCTAAGAAATGGCTGCTCTCAAGTTCACACCTGTGAATACCACTGCAGCGAATTCCCCGACTTCTACTCCTGGTGGATTGTCGTCCACTCTGAGGATGACATCACCTACTCAGCATCTTCAATGCTAGCTATCAAATGCGCTAGTTAAGGAGTAACATCAAAATAGTACTATTCTAACTTTGGAGGCTTCTCGACGAGCCCTCCAAATGAACAATTAACCCTGGTCGTCCGGACAACGATGACCAGTAATCAAAAAGCAAGCGGTGCTAACCACCGTCTCCAACCATTTCGGGTCGTTATCCCCAGAACGCAATCACCATTCACTCCCTTATTCTGGGGAGGTGAATGATCAGGTCCCTCAAGGCCTTAATTCAAGCAAACAGGAGTTCTTCCCAAGGGATCCTATCAACAATCGCCGCCATATTTGTGCGGCAGTGCACCCTCAACATGATGAGGGTGTCGACTCCAGGCGTTCGGCTCAGGTTCCTCAAACCCGAGCAGGCAAGACGAATCGCCCAAGGCGAAATCCTGTCAACAGTGAGCAGGTTCTCATCTCTTACATCTCTAGAGAAGTCCACCATCCTAACTTGGTGGCAAGAAATGAGCGGGCACACACACCTGCCCATTTTAATTCTGTTGTCCAGAAGACTCATTTGGCAGCATCACGCCAATCCCACTAGGCAATTTTGATGGAGTACTATAGGCAGGAACATATAACTGTTTATACATCATCAGTTAGTGAGCAGGCTCGTCTGACTACATATGATGGAGCTCGTCAACCACGTTCAGTGAAGTGCAATCAGCAGGCACATACACCAGCTAGTATTGATCAAGCCTACCAACAGTCTCGCTTGGTAGCATATGGAGAAGTCAGTCAGAAAGCTCCGATGACAAACAGGAGGCACACTCAACTTTCTACCCCCACACTTGAGTACTATCAGGATTCACTGACAGGAAAAGGAGGACAAGAGCAGACACATACACCTACTCCAAGCACAGAATGGACGTATATCCCCATTCCAGCAGCTGAAGTCACCAAGCATATTCTATCAATGGTGAAAGAGAAGAAGCAAATCCCTGCTCATATTCTGGATGCTTTCCAAGATATTATAATAGCTTCAGCAACATCTCAGGGAAAGACACATAAATCTATCCCTACCAATGGAGTGACACATCAACAGTTCACTCCGGAATAGACACACACATGTTTTTTAGTCCAAGAGGGATGTGGGGAATACTCCCCCATATCATACGGACAACCAAGTTAGGAACATACACCTGATTTGAGTAGAGATCATCAGCCTAACCTAGCCATCTCTCCTGATCAGGCACATACACCTGCTTAGAGCAACCACTTTCATCAACAAGTGGTTTCCATGGTGAGTAAGAAGGCGTCTAAGAAGAAGACCCGCCCAGCACAGTCAAGAGATCAAGATCCAATCTGTAACAAGGCCTTGCTCGATGCTGGAGTTCTTGAAGCCCTCAAACAGTTATCTATTGTAATTAAAGATTCTACTCCCTCATTTCCCAATAGTGGGAACATTAATTCCGAAGGTCTTCAAAAGACACTTCTTCATAAAGTCTTTCTTCATGACAATTCGGTCAATATCAAATTTTCATCTTCAGATGAGAGCCACAAGAACCCTCTGTGTGGTCAGAAGACCAAGGAGCAAGAGATCTCATCTTTTGATATAACTTACCATGGTGGTCCTCCCCATGATGATGAATTTCGCTGTGAAAGTCCTCTCGGCAATAGTGATGCACATTTCCCAGAAAATACTCTAGTGGACAATGTAGTTCCGAGAAAGCCCTCTTATCATGAGGCACTTGAAAATGTGAAACCAGTCATGTCTGATGCTTCATCGCTAGAAGGTGAAATACTTTCTCAATGGGAAGATAGCCCAGGGTGTAGGTCATTCTCCAAACCACCCCTAAGTCATGCATCTTCTAGTTTGATCAGTGATTTCTCTACCAATCTTGTTGAATCCGATGAAGCAACAAGGAAGAACCAGCTCTAGTCAAATCAGGTAAAAGAATCTTTATTGAATGATAAAGAGGAAATGATGAACATGAGAAAACAACTGGAGAAAGGTTAAGTGCCAGTCATGTTTTGGACTCTGGCTGACTCTTAGTATAATATTCCAGAGATGTTGACGGAAGATGGAATTCATGATATTTGTCTCAACATATGAAAAACTCTTTGTCAGTTAAAAAAGAAAGTATTATCTTATGATGAATATGAAAATCATGTTAAGATAATATAAGGGTTACAACGTCAGATTGATTTGGAATCTCTATTAGTCACTCGATATCCGAAGGCTGAAAAGCAGCAGAGAGCCCTTCAGTGTTCATGCCTTGGCGCACTAAGAAGATTGTGCCAGTTAATTGCCAATGCTCCATCTGGTATTAATATCATAGGATGGGGTGTTCATGGAGCACTACATTTCACTATGCTCTCCAGTCAGCAAAGCCCGCCGAAAATAGTCTCATGAAATGTTATTGCCCATGGCCAGCCATAGTCAATGGGTTTTGTTTGTAATCAAAATCTTGCCCAAGAATAAGCCTCAACCATTTCTTCTCAAAATCAAGAATACAGAGAACAAGTTGTTGAATTAATCCTACATCATGAAAAAGAGAATATTGAACAGGCCACTCATATGGAGCAAGCACATAATCAAGTGACAGAAGTGTCAGAAATCATCCAATGGTCTTTCGAGCCGGGTGATAAAAGTGGATGTCGATTGATGCATCCATCTAATTTCCGGACTAAGGTCCGCAAGATCAGGAGAGCTTTTAAGAAAGTATCGGACATAGCATGTCAAGAGCCACCCCAGCTCACCAGGCTGGGGAATCTTTTAAACCAACCCTCAGAATCAACAAATAAGATTCGAGGAGTTGAGAAAAGACAGCAGGAATAGCCCCAGTCCACCGGACTGGGGACTTTTTCAAATCATCAACCCCCTCCTCAGAGAAAGTAGGTATTTTCTCGATTGGGGAAGAAGCATCAAGAGGAACGAAGATCCAAATTATCAGGAGATTCTCTCCAAAGTAAGGTTCGCCAAGAAGTTCCTGAGGGGTTTCAAACCAACAAAAGGAAATGTTTCGTCAGGGGCATGGTAGAAGAAAATATCATAGAAATGATGATGGAAGGGATACAATACATTATGCATCAATTAATGTCATCAATGCCATTATTTCTGATCCACCAGATGAGGCTCACTCAGAAGGATCAGATGAAGAGGTTCATATTCAAGAAGTTGTACACACAGACACAAATGAAGAAGGTGTGCGTACACGAAATCAAAGGTTTACCCAAAATATGGGTGTTCCTTCAAATAACCCACTTCCCCCTCTCTGAAAGGGATCAAACAAGGGGAAGGGAAAGAATCAGGTTACATATTCTTCCTCTAGAGAAGGCCAATCCCTCTCACTAGAGCAAAGATTTGTGCAAAAAGAGGAAGAAATGAAGGAATTGAGGAGGTTGAACGCAGAACTACTTCAAGGTAGTCTTCCTCCTAAGCGTAATGGAGTCAGTCAACCAATAGAATTTGTTTTAGCTACTGAGATGGATCAAGAATATCCTCCTCTATCAGTACACCCTCACAGGTCTAATCCTATGGGTCAAGTGTAACAACAATTGGTAGTGCTACCATCAGTTGCAACACCAGCCACCACATCTGTACCAGATCTAGTCATTTCACCTTCCCAAGTCCAAGTTCAACCGGATGTTTCTCAAAAGTTAATAACTACCATTGAGTCATTAACAGATCGGTTAGAGACTATGGAAGGGAAGCGTGTGCAGGTTCAACCAGAAAAGAGAGCTTACCCTGAATGGGTAGATTCAATCTCTACCCCATCATGTTTTGGGAACCCTGTATTCCCTATTTTCAATGGATCAGGTGATCCTGAACAACATTTGATGCATTACGTGTCTTGTTGAGATCCTATTATGGGAACTATGGAATAGTAAGAAGCAGTGAAACTCAGATTCTTCATACGAACCTTGCAAGGAACAATTTTTTTTAGGTATACAAGCTTGCAATCCTGGTCAATTACCGGATGGGAGGATCTTCGCCAAAAATTCCTTCTCCAATTCAGCTCAACGTTGGCAAAGACAACATTTTTTGATCTTAAAAACTGTAAACAAAGGGAGAATGATAGGGTATCAGATTTCATTGCTCGTTGGAAGGGATTAACATATTCCCTAATCTTAGCACTCCCTCAAGAGGAACTGTTGCCAATCTGTATGAAAAATCTGCGTGAAAAATTACGCACACCGTTGATCCCTGTTAAATACACAGGAGGGTTTCGAGACCTTACTTCAATCGCTCAATAGATTGAAGATTCTCTTATACAGACTAAGGCTACGTCTCATGTAATTTTATCAGCTCTAGGAAGGAGAATGGTTAAAGCAGAGACTGCTACAGTTATGCTTAAGCAAGCACCCGTACCTGCTTCTACTTCAAAACCTTCATCTTCCCGAAGGGCTCCACCTCCTGATCATCAACAAAAGAGGCCATTTCATCAAGATGATCAAAGTGATCAAAGAAAAAAACAATTTGAGGATTTGAAAATAAAATTTTACTCTTTCCAAAATGAACAAGTTCTTGGTTATTTCATTTCGGCTCTGGAAAATAATTTGGATCCATTGCCAAGGCCCAAGAGGCCAAACAAGGAAGGAGATGAAGACCATCCCAACTATTGTCCGTTTCACCAGATTTTGGGGCATCCCATTCAGGAGTGTTTTTTTTCAAGGACCTCCTGCAAAAAATGGTCGATTTGGGACAAGTTAAACTGAAAGGTTCTTCAGCTCAGATAGCATGTGTTACTACTACAGTTCCATAGGAGGAAGGCGAGTTGAAAGAATTCAAAAGAAAAAATTCACAAAATATGATGATTGGATGGTCAGAAAGACGATCAACCGAACTCATGCTATTTTGGGATCGAAATTGAAGAAACCAATTGTGATTTCTACCATGAATGTCGTAGAAAAACCCTCTTTATCAGAGGGAAAATCCTCAAAGAAACGACACAGTTCCAATAAAGAGGAACAATCAGAAGAAGATGAGTATGTGTCAAATCCTAAGTTGTCTTTGACTCTAAAAGATTTCATGCCATCTATTTCGAAGCCACGGGCACCGCCCCACCAAATGGTGCAGCCTAAATTGAATAGTCAAGCAGAGTCCTCATCGGATGAAGAGTTAATCTTTGGTTCTGTTAATATGATTCAATTTACAAATCCATATGCCAATCTCAGTTTTGATTTCAATGAGCCTGAATTCCCTGTATCAAACAGAGGAATCAGAGTAAGTTCCAAAGGCTCAGGATACAAGGCAAGACGTGGATCTTTCAGAAGCCACTATTCCAATTCTACCCCTGCTAGAACTGTGTATGCAGCAGAAAATCTTGGTAGAGCCCTTCAGTGAGCTTAGAAAGAAAAAGAAAGTTCTTCCACCAATAGAAAATTCAGTCCTAGCACAGTTATTCTGGAAGACCGGTTGAAGGTTCCATCTTCTTCCACTTAGTGAGTAAATGGATCTAACCAGTCTAATATTCCAAATCCAGGAATATTGCCAACTCCTATCCCGATACAAGATGCATCAACTTCCAAAGCATCAACTTCCAAGGAACCTTTTAAACCACATGTTCCTGTTGGGAAACACAGACTTCTGGATCACAAGTATGATTTATCAAAACACTTGGCCCAAGTACCAGCCAATTTATCAATTCTGGATGCTTTGAATCTGTCAAAAGATCTTCGGGATGCACTCATCGAGGTTTTGTCAAGTCCTCAAGAGTTTGAAACTGAAATTGCTGCAGCTGAAGTCTATCACGTAGAGAATGATCCTACAGAATGCCATGCAGTAATATATTTTACTGATGAAGATGAAGATGATGTCGTGCATGGACATATTAGACCTTTGTACTTATCTGGAAAGGTCAATGGTGTAGAAATTCGAAGAAATTTCATTGATAATGGTTCAGGAGTCAACCTCATGCCCATTCGTACACTTCATCGATTGGGCCTCACGTAATCTGATTTATCTCCTTCTACCATGATGTTACAAGGATATGATAAAAATGAACAAGAACCACTGGGAGAAGTTACACTCAGAACTCAGTTTGGAGATCTTGTATCCAATTCATATTTCATGGTTGTTGATCAAGACTCGGCCTACAACATATTGCTTGGAAGACCCTGGCTACATCAACATGAAGATATCCCTTCATCATACCATCAATGTCTCAAATATTGTTTCAATGGTCAAGTTGGGACATTTTATGGTGATAAAGACTCGTTCAAGACATGTGAATCTCAATAAATTGAGGCATAATTCTATCACATGAAAGGAAGGGATAAATCCACAACAAAGGAGATTACCAAAGTTAATGCTTCATATGGTTTGGAGAAGATTACAGTAAATCCATTTACACAAGTGAGTACAGATTATGTGTTGCCTATTAGTAAAATTGAAAAGATAAAACCAAATCAAAATACTCTTATGGAAATATCCATAATGTTAATTACAACAATCGAGTCAGACAACATGGGAGAAATTGGTAACCCACCAAGCAGTGATGAAAGCCCAAATGGTGACGTCTTCATTTCATCTGCTGAAATCCAACAAGTCTATAATTCTCCAATCAGGATAGAAGAAGTTATAACAACATTAGAGGTGAATAATTATGTCGATTCTCAATCCATCATCTCCTCTTTATTTCCCAAGGAAGACCCTTCATCATCAATCAAGTCAGAAATGGAAGCTTCTTCTTCAAGATGTTCAAATTTTAACATCTCTTCTGATCATGGAAATTTTGCTTTATCATCTACTATGCAAGTAGAAATGGAAGAAATAACACATGTTGAAGAAGAAGAGGAGGATCTCAAAGATTCTCCTCCAGCATTTGAAGAGGGTATCTCTACCACTGTGGATGAGCTCAGAGAAATAAATCCAGGTACAAAAGAAGATCCACGCCCCACTTTAATCAGTGAGGCAATGACTCTTTAAGAAAAAAAGATGTATATTTCCTTTTTAAAGAAAAATCAAGACATATTTCCTTGGAACTATACAGAGATGCCCGAGCTTGATCCTTATGTTGCTACTCATCATTTGGGTTTTCCAGAAGAACATCGAGGATTTAAACAAGTCGTGAGAAGAACACACCCAACTTATGCTTCCAAAATTGAAGCTGAAGTGGATAAGATTATCAAATCTAACTTCATCAGAGAAGTTCAATATACCAAGTGGTTGGCTAATATTGTCCCATTAAAGAATAAGAACGGACAAATTAGAGTTTTCATCGATTTCAGAGATCTTAATCAGCATTGTCCTAAGGATGATTTCCCAGTTCTGATTATAAAACTTTTAATTGATGCAAGAGCTAGCTATAAAGCACTTTACTTCATGGATTGATATTCCAGATATAATCAAATCCGAATGGCCCCAGAATACGAGTAATCCACATCCTTCAGTTCCCCTCAGGGTGTGTTTTTCTTCCGAGTAATGCCCTTTGTCTTAAAGAATTCAGGTGCAACATATCAGCGTGCCATGCATCGTATCTTCAAACCCTTTTTAGGGAATTTTGTTGAATGCTATGTGGACAATTTGGTGGTCAAATCCAAACAAAGTTCTAATCACTTGGATGATTTGTAAGTCATATTCTGCAAGCTTCGACAACATAATTTTAAGATGAACCCCTTAAAATGTGCTTTTGGCGTAACCTTAGGAAAATTTCTCGGTTTTGTTGTACGCCATCGTGGTATTGAAGTTGATCCTGAGAAGACAAATTCAATCCTTGGTATGTCATCTCCTATAAATTTGAAAGAATTAAGAGGAATTCAAGGAAACTTAGTCTATATTCGGTGTTTCATCACTAATTTTGCAGGAAAAATTTTACCCGTCACCAAATTGATGAAGAAAGGAGTCACTTACTAGTGGACTGAAGAATGCCCAGAAGCATTCGATATTTTCAAGAAATACCTCTTGAGTCCACTGGTACTCATGCCACCTTTTGAAGTAAGACCACTTATCCTCTACGTGACAGCTTTAGAGTGATCATTGGGTGCCTTTCTTACTCATAAGAATGATGCTGGGAATGAAAACAGCCTCTACTACCTCAGTTGGACTATGCTTGAAGTAGAAACCCGATATTCAAGTATTGAGAAGTGCTTCCTAGAAATAATCTTTGCAGTTTAGAAGTTGAGACACTACCTGAAACATCACGAGGTCCAGTTGATATCTCGCAATAACCCACTCAAATTCATCCTTAGTCGTCCAATGCTTACAGGACGTCTAGCAAGGTGGGAAGTTATTTTGCAGCAATTCGACATTCTGTATGTGTCTCAAAAGGCAATAAAGGGCCAAGATCTGGTTGATTTCCTGGCAGAACACCCTTCAGTGGAAGGCACGTCTTCAGATATTTAACTCCCTGATGAGGAAGTATTCTCTATTCAATAAAGTCCTCAGGCATGGGAAATGTATTTTGATGGTGCTTCCAGAAGTCCAATAGGGAGGAAAATGGAAAATCCAAAATTCAACAAAGTTGGCTTAGGAATTGTGCTCATTTCTCCAGAAAAGGAAGTGTTACCTTATTACTTCTTATTGTGGGAAGGTGGTACCAATAATGAAGTAGAATACCAAGCTCTCATCGTAGGCTTGGAATTGACGCTTCAAGCACAAGTGAATCACTTAAAGGTGAAAGGTGATTCAGATCTGGTAATCAAACAAGTCAATGGGGATTATGCCATCAGAAAAGAAGAACTAATCCCTTTGTATGATTATGTCAGAGAGTTAATGGTGGAACTCCCTTCGGAACCGACATTTTCTTATGTCCCAAGATCACAAAATGATCAAGCTGATGCACTGGTTAATATAGCCATAGCTCTGGAAGATCCAAATCGGGACGAGACAACCATCAGTATTGCCCACCGTCATGCAATTTCACCTTATGTTCGAATCAGAACAGAGGAAATTAATGAAATTAGTCCCATTCCTAAACCGTATGGTCATACTACATGAAGAATGTCACCTATCAGAGAATACCTTCAAAATGGAACACTTCCACCTGATAGAGCTGAGAAAGAACAAATCAGGCAACGTGTGGTCAATTGTACTCTTTATGATCAGCCAGATCACCTAGAGAAAATTCTCTACAAATGTGGTCTTGATGGAGTTCTCTTCAGATGCATTGATGGTGAAGAGACAATGGATGTCATGAAAGAAGTGCATGAAGGAGTTTGTAGTGCCCACAAGTCTAGACATAGACTGTCTAATCAGATTCAAAGGCTTGGATACTTTTTTCCTTCAATGATACAAGATTGTGTTGATTTCACAAAGAAGTGTCATTCATTCCAAGTACATGCCAACTTCATTCATCAACCTCCAGAGTTGCTTCATACATCTAAATACTCATGGCCATTTTCCACATGGGGAATGGATGTGGTGGGACCTTACCCTTCAGCTACAACCAAGCAGTTTAAGTATATTCTTACTTCTACTGATTTCTTTTTCAAATGCCTAGAGGTAATACCTATCAAGGAAGTCAGTTCTAAATGCATTGTTAGCTTCATCAAGACTAACATTATTACCAGTTTTGGTTCCCCTCATACCATATTGATGGACAATGGCACCAAATTTTGTTCATCTAAGGTGAAGAAGTTATATCAAGAATACAACATCAAATCCAATCATTCATCTCGGTATCATGCAACGGACAATGGCTAGATAGAATCCTTCAACAAGACTCTTTCAAATATACTGCAAAATATGGTGGATAAAGATAAGAAGTCATGGCCTGATAAAATCTTTCATGCTTTATGGGCTTATCGGACTACCACCTGAACTGAAACGCGGTCAACTCCATATTCACTGGTATATAGAACGGAAGCTGTCTTTCCCATTGAGGTTCAAATACCCTCGCTCAGAGTAGCCATTTGTGTTCATTCATCTACAGATGAACAATCTCAAAAGTGATTGAATGAATTGGAACTGT
This sequence comes from Viscum album, assembly GCA_963277665.1. Taxonomy (NCBI): domain Eukaryota; kingdom Viridiplantae; phylum Streptophyta; class Magnoliopsida; order Santalales; family Viscaceae; genus Viscum; species Viscum album. The sequence goes on along the minus strand of OY728130.1, from coordinate 2,126,368,174 downwards.
TAGATGAGAAAAGATTGTGAACTTTGCACCACTTGGAAGTTTATTAGAATCGAATATCATGAGATTTCAACAAAAAAGTTCGTCTTCGTTCATTCACTCCGGGAGAATTGGTATTAGTTCTCAGAACTCCAATGATACCAGGAAATAAACCTCCCAAGCTTGAGCCAAAATGGGAAGGACCTTACTCAATACATAAGGTCGACTCCAATGGATCTTATTCTGTAATCTCAATAGATGGAGAACTCATCACTACTCCAACCAATGCTAGATTTCTGAAGAAATATTTTGTATGAACACAAAATATAGAAACGGTCCATGCATACAAACTTAAACTATTTTCACATCCCTTACGTCCAGCATGACGTTAAACTGAACCATCTAGGGTCAATGCATATGACCTTAAACTATTCGTACTTTCGTCCAACATGATGTTAAACTGTGTCCCTCTTCATCGTCCTTGCTATATGACGTTAAACTATATAGAAGTCCCTTACGTCCAGCAATATGTTAAACTGTATCATCCCTTTTTCATCCAACATGACGTTAAACTACGAAAAATTTCCTAATACGTCCAACATGACGTTAAATGGTGTACTCTTTTGTCCTCACTGCAAGATATTAAACTGCACAGCCCTCTTTTTGTCCTACATGACATTAAACTGTATTGTCCCCATCATCCTAACTACATGATGCTAAACTGTACAGAAAGTCCTTTAATACGTCCTACATGACATTAAACTGTACTTTGTCCCTGCTACATGACATTAAACTGTGCAACACCAATAGCCCTAACTGTAAGAATTTAAAACTGCATAGTCCCTTCATATTTCCTACATGATATTAAACTGTGCATCGTTAGGGTTGTTTCTACCTCTTTTTTCTCACACCGAGTATGAATCACGTGAGCTTAGAGCAAACTTCAACCATAACACTCTCTATGGGCTACTAACCATGTGTAAGTCCCAACACTATTTTTTAGTTCGTTGTCCCCAAGGACAACTTGATCACTAATTCATTATTTAATTGAACTACACAGACTTTGATTCTTGCCTTCCAGGCTAGGTACGTAGGTAACCTCCCGAGGTTCAAGCCCAAAACCAATATCTTCACATCGATTCACCTCCATCTCATACGATATTGATTCGTGAAACCTCCCCTAGAATCAATATCTTTACATTGGTTCACTTTCGTCCTTTCTATACGACATTAAACTATACAACACTTTTTTCCAGTATGAAAATAAACTACAATATTCTTTGATACCCTCACCTGAGAGGGAATCATTATTTAAGTTGATTTTCAATCATGTTTCATTTCAAAGACTACATGCATATATGGAAATACCTGAACCTTTTTTCTTGGGTTAAACCATCATTGCACTAAAATCCCCTTTCACCCTTCACATGTATGAACCTAATTTGTACAAAGTGTAGTTCTAGAACTACGTGGGATTGATTCCCATCCTTATGGGATATGTAGGAACGTTCGAGTGTCCCTCGAATCCAGCCCCAAGCCTTTTGGGCCCAACCCCAAATTCCTCTTTCAGTTACCTGGCTGAAAAGTCCCCATGAAAACACACACTGTGTATTTCTTATAATGGTCCAAGCCGTATGACCCTAAACTAAGATCTCCTATCCTTTTGTCCCACATGAAATTAAACTATAGTTCAAGAACTACGTATGGCTTGATTCCCATCCTTATGGGATACGTAGTGAAGTCCAACATTTCCATTCAGGACCCAGCCACAACATGATTATGGTTAACATTGATCTGTGTATCTTTGTATAAATTGGAAAATACCCATCTTTATGTGTCATAATCCTAACCTTAAATATTTTCAGATCTTCATAACCCTTTTCTTAACTTCTAATCATAAAAGGCCTGAAATTCTGAGAGTTCTTTTGCCTGACCATGCAGCACATGCCCTTTGGCGGCCTTGCATAAACCATCTACATAACGGACCTGTCAGCCAAAAGATGCTATTATTTGACTATGCATCCAATTCCCTTAGGTGGCCCTGCATACTTCAACCCCCTAACGGGTTTTTTAAAAAGTGGAAACTTCATTCTTGGGAGGAAAACATCTTTTTTCTTTATTTGTCTTGATAATATATAGGGATCTACAAAAATATCCATCCTTAACATATTTGTCCCATATCCTTTTTCATGATCTAAAAGTATTCAATTCTATGGTTTATATTAACCTTCCCTACGTTTGGGTCAGACCTTCGTAGGAGTGATATCCATCCAGTTCTTCGATAATCTTGTTTGGAAATATCTTCTCCATATTCAAGTACCTCTTTCCATACAACAAAATCTATACTTTAGAAAATTTGAATCTCCATAAACTTTCACTAGTTTTTTAGCACTAAGAAAGTAAATTTTTGAGAGTTCTTTTGCCTGACTATGCAGCACGTGCCCTTAGGTGGCCTTGCATAAGTAGTCTACATAACGGACCTGTCAGCCAAAAGATGCTATTTATTTGACTATGCAGCCAATGCCCATAGGTGGCCCTGCATAATTGAACCCCCTAATGGGTTTGTTAAATAATGGTAACTTCATTCTTGGGAACTACTTCTTCTAATGCCTTTTAGCTCTTTTTCATATCATCCCTCAGATTCAAATATTCTTAAGTCATAGTTTACATATTTTCCCTCATACTTGAGTATGGTAATATGTTTTCTGATAAATTTTCAAGGAATTGAGTCAATTTTAATCCATTTCGGTCAAAGCTATTTCGACCTTAAACATTATCCTCTTTATGTCCAACGTGCATGACTTTAAACTGCCAAAAAAGAAAAAGGAACTCTGAATAAAAGTCAAGTGGTATCTCACTAAACATACATTTTTTATGATTTAGGTAATATTGAGCAATTAAAAGATTCAAAGTATATAGGGTTATTTATATTAATCATAGTAAAAAAATTAAACTATGCTTACTAGGACCATTGGATCAGGTAAAATTTAAAGTAGGTAGCGAAAGAATACAAGCATAAACGATTGAAGATAAAAGTACTCTCCATTGATGCACAAGAATTAGAAGGGACATCCATAGATCGGAGCCTCTTCTACTTTTCAGGAAATTACAAAAGATGATCAACATAAGTCTTCACTAGATGTACAACATCCTGAGCTTCATCAGCAACTACTTGAAGCTCATGCACTCGACCAGCTTCACTCTTCTCAGCTTGATGGAGTACCTTCTTGGCATTTGCAATGGATTTTATACCATTCTTTTGAGCTCCCTCCAATGAATTATTAAGCTGGTCAAGTTCCCCGGTAACAACATCTAACTGTTGCAGGAGCTGCACCTGCTGGATGACTTTTTCTTTGATCTTATGCTTTAGCTCCTTCATCTTGGTAGCATAGTCAGCCTCAGCTCAGGATACCGCAGCCTTAAATTCTCCGATGTTGACTGACAGTTTCACCCTGGTCAGATCTTCGCGACAATTTTGCTCCTGCTCCCTCCTGAAGATGACTTGTTTCACCGCGGTATGGATCACTTGGTATCCAAAACCGCCAAGTCCTAACATGAAGAACTAGGCTAAAAATCGAGGGATCTTCGATGATATCTCTTCAAAAGTCACTTCAGATATGATTTTCCATATGTTGTTCCATGCCTTGAGTTGTGAAAATATGAGCACCTTAAGCACCTCCGGGTCTGATTTGACATCATCATCACAGGTGGGCATGTAATCTAGGATTAATGCACTTAGGGAAGTGCCCTGTTCTACTCCTTCCCCCTGACCCTGGTAGCTTCAACTTCTACTACTGTTTGGGAGGAGGTTGAGACTTCACCTCCAGTTCTAGCCATTGAAGTTGATAGCCCTGTTTGATCAATTAAAAGTATGGTTAGTTTCATAGAATAATGGAAGTTGGTTGTATGTCTTGAAAACTCAGTACAATCATTACCTAACAGTAGATCCGCATCTTGAGAAGACTCCTCTCCATCTTTCCCAGTTTCAACAGGATCTTCAAGATGGGTCTCAGGAGGGTTTACTAGGTTTAGCTTCACTTGAGATAATGTTTCTACAATGGTAGGGTTGACATCAATGTCCACACTCTCTTCAGGCATTGGCAGTTCAACAGCTTCTATGGATGGAACTGCATATTATTTTCAGTCATGATTAGAAGTGTAAATTATAAGAAAATTTACTGGACTAAGGATAACACTCATGCCCAAGGTCTTCTAAATCACATGATAACTTAGAATGATCATAAAATTCTTCGAAAGACATTCCACGATTCATCATTTCATCCAATGATATTTCGGAATCCTAGTTAGTCTCACCAGTGGGAGAATTTGTTGTGTCCTCTTAGAGACCTTTATTCTGCAGCCCCTGACCCTGGACAACTTATTCAGGAAGGATGGAAGATTCAGTTGCTACGGCCACCAATGATTTTGGTGCAGGTTATTCTATACTTGTAACAGCAGCAGGAGTAGTACTGGGAATAGATGTTGGCTCTTTTTCAGAAGAAACCAAGTCAGCCTAAATTTGCGTTTGTTCCACAGCACCCTCTATGGTCCTTAAAGGAGGATCAGTCCTTTCCCTCAGAGGGGAAATTGAAGAATCCCCTTCAATCCCAAGGAAAGTGAGCAATCTTTTTCATGGTTTAAAATTCATGATTATCCAAAGGGCTTACAACTATTGATAAAGCATTTAGCGGTGGACTTCCTCCTTCGTCGCCTTTGTCCTTTTGGATTTATGGGAGGTTCGACCGTCTCCCTTATTGGAACTTGAATTGGAAAATGGAAGTCCATGTCCAACTCCTAATTCATGGCCTGCTGTCCTAGAGATATCTCGCCCAGTTTGTGAGGAGATTCAGCAGCAGCCCTGGTGGCAGTACCACCAGGGCTATACTGTGGTGAAGGAACCTCAGTAGTTCCTTTCTTTTCAAGCTGCAAGATAAAGAAAATAAATTCCTTATGTAACAAAGCATCGACTGGAATAAAGTTTCAAATAAAATAAGGAAAGAAAACTTACATATTCATGATCTACATAATCATGCCACTCCTCATATCCAGAACCACCAGCCCCCTCAGTGGCACCATGATCAATCATTTCCTTCACCCGCCTGGTGACAGGAATAGACTCATCAGTGGCATATATGAGCATTTCCAGCTCTCTGATGTAATCCTTCACTTCATTGGGGTTATCCTCATATTGGATATCTGTAGAAGCCAGAAGATTCCCTATTCCAAAAAGTTGTAGGCCCTCACACAAATCCAGCCAGGCGGTCTCAGTACCACAGTATAAACTCTGCCATGTCTGGACAACCTCTGGTCTTAGATGTGAAGGCTGCGAGGAAGGTCCTACAATCTTTGACTTCAATTTCTTCCCATCTCCTGAAATTATAGACAGAGAATAAGAAAATAAGACTTATTGCTTTATAAAGTAGTAGTGATTGAATTACCACAATGAAGTAACTCACCAGGAGTTGATGGAGTAGGTCTCTTGATTCTAACTAGAGGATTATATCGGGCACGAGGCTGCTTTGCCACTTGTTGTGCCTCATCATCCCCATCATGGGAATCCAGTGAATCAGTCCTAGAGGAGGAATCTGGAGAATCAGCTTCAGGTGGGGAAGCATCACCTTCATGAGGAAGGGTTTCTTTCTCTACAGTCCTCTTCCTTTTCCCCACCTGATAAACTGGGTGATTCAGCACCCCTTTAGGGTATGATGTTATCCAGTGCTCGGTATACCATGTAGTCAAGTTATGTGCTGATTTTTCAACTGGTATATCAAATACCGCCCCAGTCTTCTCCCTTGATATCAGCAGCCATAGTTTCCGAGCAACCATCGGATGTTGCTCTAACCTGACATGTACTGGGGGAGATACAACAATCTGTTATAGACACTTGAATTGAAGTGAAAATCTATATGGACCATAGGCCTCACATATAATTTCTCCGTCAATCCTAGCAACTATCACACCATCTCTGCAAGCTAGCATGTATGCCCTCAAATCCAAGTGGGTTGTTCCATCATCAACAAACCGCCCTGTTGGCGGATTTCGATAGGGAAAGAAGTTGAATTCCTTAAACATGCTCAGCCTCACATTCATGTCATAGGCATTAAGATCTAATGGAGAAACTCCAGAGAATTCTTGCACTGACGGCCTAAAAGAACTTCCAAGAATTTTTAATCCATTCTGTACATTGTAAGTCCTGAAGTGAGTGGCGATCCATCCCCATAAAACTTGGAATGGTCCCACTATTATTAAAGGATATTTACCCATGAAGACATGAATTAAACTCCTATGAATCTTTGCTAAAATGGGGGTAGCTAACCCAACCATTTTTTCCTCAGCCAACTTTTCCACAATGAAGAAGGTCCCTGGCCTGACGCCTCCCTTCGAATCCCTGACTGGAAAGAGATAAACACTGAGCCACAAAGCCAAGAAGCCCGCCAGATGAGTCTTCTTCGGGATCCTTTGATTCACCTCATATCCCCATTTCTAAAACACTCCTTCTTCTAGAGTTGGCCAGAATGTGCCAGGATCACCCCTATTCTCAGGTTTTGGGCAGGTGGTAGGATGGGTGGGCCTCTTATCTTTGGATTTCTTTTTCTTGGATCCTTTATCCTTTGACTCCTTCTCCTTTGGATCCTTCTCTTTCTTCTCAATAAGAAATATATTCATCCACTCCTCCGGATGAATATCCTTTCTAGAATGAGTTAACGAGGTCTCTGAACTCTTGATCCTGTGGAAGATTTTAAATAATTCCGGAGCTAAAGTAGGAGTATTATCTGAATCATTCCAAGTCACCTTGGGAGGAATGAATTCATCATACATGTACCCCAAAATTGGAGCCCTTGAGATCCTGTGGACATCCCACAGACTGATGGCTACTTCTCCATGAGTCAGATGGAAAGAATTAGTTTCTGGGCTCCAGTGGCTGAGTATCTCTGGCACGAAGTTATCATGTTTGTAAACATATATTTACCCAACCCAAATAGCTTCGTATATCTCCACTCCTTTCAGGTCCTCAACAAACTCTACACAGGTTTGTCGCACCCAGTATTCCCACATCCAAGTTGGCTTCACACCTCCTCCAGGACGGAAGTCCCAACTTTTCTTCCAGCCCTTGGATTGATCCATCTGAGCATTTATGAATATTTAATGATGACAATGTGGTTGCAGATCAGGCATATGAGGTTTCAGATCTTGCGTACAAGGGCTATGATGCATCATGTGGGCCTTCTCCACTGTTCCAGCATTTATAAATCCTCCTCCACATGAGATATTTGCGGAAGAAAAGTTGGTATAATTATGAAACCAAGAAATTGGGAGATAGTTCTTTGCTTCTGGAATAGTGACTTCTCGTAGATGACCATAACCGTACAAAGGCAGATAAGTGCTTTGGGGTAATTTACGATGATATTTCTTCAGATACATGGCCAAATCCGAAAGAGTACTATCACATACGGTATAATAATCGTGTCCAATGATATCCATCATATCATCAAGACGTTTTCTTTCCAGTTCATCAGCTATTCTGATTCTCCTGAGATCCATTGATTCTGCACAAAAGTTGAATAATTAACTCTTAAGTAAGTTGATTTTTCATAAAATTTGTGAAGGAATTCAGAAAAAATGGCAAAGGCATTAAGGCACGCAAGTCTAAAACTTGGTGCGAAAGTGTGGATGTGTCGCGCAAGTATAATGTGTCGTGAAAGTATAATGTTTAATGCAAGTTTTGGCGCACAAGTATCACCACGCAGGTCTAGATACCTTGAAAGCAGCGCGACAACAAAGGAAAAGTGGAAAAGAGAGCAACTTGCACGGTGAGAGCTCAAAAATCCGAAGTTCTATACAATGTGCAACAAATGAGCGCATATATATAGGCCAGGCCGGCCACCTGTGCACCTACAGCCAGTGCGCTCTAGCCCTGCACGACTCGCACCTGCGTGATGATAGTTGCACGGTGAACACCTGTGCGCCTCTTTCCCTTTGGTTTTTTTCTTTTCCTCAGAGTCACATCCTTATTCTTTCGGATCCAACTCTGAGGGGGGACTTTTGTTGATTCTCTTTTTCGTCACAACTTAGCACAAAGTGATTCATCCTTTGAAGAGAACATCAAAAATAAACAAAGGAATGAAAAAGGAGTCAAAGGACCTAGGTTCGCTCAAGTTCCCTTGCTGTCATGCAAGTATACTTGCGCGCCGCCTAATGGTCGCGCAAGTGACTTGTACGCCCTAAGTGATAACCGCCCGAGGTCATCTCCAGCATATAAATACCCCCAGTGGGCCCCCCATTTAAGGAGGAATTTTTCCAGAATTCACATACAGAGCTCTAAACGACCAAGTCTATTCTTCAGGTCTTCCGAACACTTCTAAGGTAATTCTTTACCTATAATGGATGGACTAAACAAGAGGAGTAAGGTCTATGTGTTATAATTCACTAACACTTGCACGCCGCCCTACTTCTTCACAAGAACTTGCGTGCCATCTTCTTGAAAGCCTCTAGGGATAATACCAAGGGTTTGAGCCATGTCTCACCCAAGTATTACCCTAAGGGATGAAAATTGCGCAAGTACCCATGTACCACGCAGGTATACCTGCGCGCCCACGTAGTACCTGCGCGCCTGCCAGGACTTGCGCGCCCCTATCTTTTTGGGTGCCTTTCCTGCCCATTTCACCCCTCTTATGCCATTCCATCTCTCCTATTCAAGATTCAGTCTTCAAGAAAATATTAAAATCCATTTATGGCATGATTTCTTGATTTGACTTCCTTATCTGAAAGGAACTCTGTGGAACATCTCTCAAAACCTAGTGATTTACATATCTTTATGTCATTAAAGATTGAGATTTCATTCATTCAACCTCATCCTTTATGATGAGAGAACCCCTTAACCCGGGCCTCCTTTTCAGGAATAAGCCCCAATCATAATTCCCATTAATTTTGGGCATCCTCCTTAGGAGTAAGCCCCAAGTCCTCTAATCTAGGCATATGAGTAAGCCCCAGTCTTAAAATTCCCAAATATGGGCATCCTCCTTAGGAGTAAGCCCCAAACATAATTCTTTTAACCTGGTCTTCCTTTTCAAGAGAAATCACCAGTCTCAGATATGGGTCTCCTTCTTAGGAGTAAGCCCCAAGTCCGTTTAATTTTAAAATCCCTTTAACCTGGGCCTCCTTTTCAAGAGTAAGCCCCAATCTTAATTTCCTTTTGATCTGGGCTTTCTTCTCAGGAGTAAAACCCAATCATAATTCCCCTCCTAACTTGGGAATCTTCCTTAGGAGTAAGCCCCAAGATTAGAGTATCCAAATATCCATGAAGCACATATACCTTTATGGACCCTGTTTTTGGATTTCTTCCCTGAAGTAAATCTTAATCCTCATCTATTTGGGAAGTCATACACACATAAGCCCCACATCATTGCATCTTTCATGGCACAATTGTCTAGTTTCACCAATACCTCTTGTTTCTCACACCGAACATGACTCACATGAACTTAGAGTGTAAAAGTAATCATGCCATCTTTATTTGAGACATCAATCATGCATAAACATCATACTCCCTTAATCGAACTACGTGGGTTCTGATTCCTTTTCCAAAAAAAGGATACGTAGGTAGCCCATCTGCGGGTACGATCCCAACTTTGAAATAATCCATGTCCTTCTGAATGACAATAAAATTCAAGTTCCCCACTGAGTGGCTTTAAAACCAGTATGGTCATCATAATGACCAAGAGACTTTTATATATCGAAGGATATCATTGACTAAGAATCTCTAACAAATACAGATGATTATCTATCAATGAAGAACCTCGAATACCTATAAAAGATTCTCTAAATTTCCTACATATCAATCATTGATTGTCAGATTTAAAGGAAAGCTCATTTTATACTGGGTAATGTAATAAGGATTCATGGACATAACTTAAATCTATGAAGAGAGTCCCGGAGTAGACAATAATTCCCCTAAAAAAGGTGTGATGAGTCCGACCTCTCATCCTCTAGACCAATGAAAATTACTAAGCCTCATCAGTCCACAACTAATGAGCGCCTACCTTTGGAAAGTAGGTCCAAATTGATGTGGAATCATTGGATGTTTCTGGTTCTATGAACAAACCCGTTAGAATCCTCTTGGAATGTTTGAATCTTAAATCAATGAGATCATCCCCAATTCTAGAGGGAAACAAGCATGTGTAAGTTCCTCCCCATAGGTATGACTATGATCACATATAGAAATATGTGGTGGATTAGAGGATTGATCTATTATTATCCTATAAATCAAAGCAAAATATATTAGTACAAAAATATTTAAATCCAACAATTACATGAAAATATAAATAAAAAATTAAAAATTATCAAACAAAAAGAAAATTAAACTAAACATAACACATTTTTATTCATATTTTTTATAGTTAACTAAAATGATAAAAATATTAATGAGATATGAAATGAAATAAATGAATGAAAACTAATAATATTAATGATAGATGAAATGACAAAGTAAAAATTCACGAACTCGATAAATATTTTTTTACAAAAAAATTATTTTATAATATAATATTATTCAATATATTTTTTTTTATTTAAAATAATAAATTTAAAATAATTGGATTTCAAAAAAAATCAATTAATAGATAAGTTATTTAAAGGTAAACATAAAAATATAGACAAAAACTAAACTAATATAATCAAACCATTTAACTTATTAGTTACAATATATGTTTTAATAAAGAAAAAAAATTAAAATATCAAAATTATGAAATTTAATAAAGTAAACCATAATTAAACATATATTACCTGTAATATTAGGAATTTACTAAAGATTTTTTCCTAAATTCCTTCATCATGATCATTCCATATGGAACAGACCATGTCTTCAACATTTCATCAATATTATTTTTTAATCATTACATGGATGCAGGGATCTCACACAAATCAGAATATTTGTCATGTTTATCATCACTAACATACAAATTTTTTCCTTATAAAACAATATCCTACTGCATATCAAATTGAACAAGAACATATAATTTTTTTCCACATGTTTCCTTGATAAAAGGACCATTTATGTAATCCAATTTATTCAGATCAACTTGTGTAATTCCAAATTCATCTTGTCAGAAACTGTTGTTATTGATAAAAAATTTACACTTAAACAATGGAACTTGAAATTTAATGTAATCAACATACCATATAAATTCAATGTCTCCATAATATGTGGTTGATGTAGAGAATGGGTTTTTGTATTTGGCACTTGAAAAATGAATTGCTTCTATGAACACCAACACACTACTATTCTGAACCGCACTTATGTTGTGTGGATATTTCATATGAAAATTATAGCCATTGATTTCATAATAAAACCATCTTATCAAATTTAAACTTAGACCCACCACTAACCATCTCAATGTTTCTGATGCATTTTTTTTCACGGTCTCTTTAAACTATGGAAAAAAATTTCTGTTATGCTCATTCAAAATCCATAAATCTTTATTCTTTAGATTAATTTTTTTCAACTAATTAATATGAAATTTTATATATGGTTGGGAATCATCTATGTTATTCAAGATGTATAACTGTAATTTATTTATCTATTAACCTATCAATGATTTTACTTTCAAGTCACAAACCCCCTTTCCCCCAAAATTAACTCGTTCATGGTGAGATATAGGTAATCTAATGTGCTCCACGTTAGAAAAATATCTTGTACACAACTCTACAACATTCTCAAAAATATACTTCTCAACAATGGAGGATTTAGGTCGATACAGATTCTTAATATACCCCTTCAATATCTTTATATACCTTTGTAAAGGATACATCCAACATAGATATACAGGTCCACAAAGATTTATTTCCCACACCAAATGAACCGTTAAATGAACCATGATATCAAAAAAAGATGGAGGAAAAATTATTTCCAATTGAAAAACTATAGAAACCACTTCATTCCACAAAATTCTAAAAGCATTCAAATAAATAATCTTTTTACAAATTGAATTAAAAAATAACACACCTTCATGATCATTATTCTGACACAGGTGGGAAATATTCCATGCAATGGAACTAGTAGGAGTTGTTGCATCATGACATGACTATCATGAGATTTCATACCTGTTAACTTGAAATCCTTTAAAGACACAAATGTTTTTACATTTGAAGAATAAACATGTGGAAATTTGATATCACAAAGACATTGAAACAATCTAGTTTTCTCACTCTTGGATAATGTATGGCAAGTTGGGGGTAGGAATGTTCGACTTCTGTGAGGAGTGGGAGCCAAATCCGAACATATTCCCATTGAGAGTAAATACACTATTGCATTCAACCCATATCTAGTATTTATTTTAATATATAAAAATGTTCTAATCAAACTTTTATAGATACTCATCTCTATATTCATGAAATAAATTTTTTTTTTCACCTCATTATATCTCCAACATGGTAGCTCAATTTTTTTACCATTTTTCCAAATATTTCTATCATTATGATATTTATGTGTCTTTAAGAATGTCACATCAATGTTTTTCACCCTATCAAAATAATAATCAGTGGATAATGGGTTTGGAGAAATATCAAATTCCTGTGAGCCACTAAAATCATTTTTTAATCTTCTATAAAAGTGATCTATATGAAAAAATGTTCAATAAACCATGCATAATTTTTTATCCCATGATGAAATTGAAAATATGAAGTCTATTTTTCATAAATTAGGAAATATTTATACCCCTTAACATTCTATCCAGACAAATTTACTCATATTGGGAAGCCATTTATAGTGAACATAATCATCATATTCAATTGAAAATATTCTATTTTATAATAATCATACACCCTTATACCTTTCTCCCATAATAGTTCCAAATCATAAATTAATGGTGAAAATAAAGCATCAATATCATTTATGGGATATTTTAGTCCACTAATCATTAAAATCAACATGAAATATTTTTACTTCATACAAAATTTTGGAGATAAGTTGTAAATTACCAATAAAATAGGCCATGAATCATGTGTGATAATAAGGCTTCGATATGGAATCATTCCATCTATGCATAGTCCAAGTCTGAGATTTTGAACTTCATTTATGAATGTAGGAAACCAGTGATCAATGTTCTTAAACTATGGACAATGAAATGGATGATGTATTTTTTTCAATCACATATCCCCTAATCAGCATTCCATCTTAACCTTTTTTCATTATGTGAATTATCAAATAAATGTCTCAAATGATGAATTATAGGAAGATAGAAAAATGATTTGGTAGGGGGTTCTAAAACTTCTGAATCATCCTGTGATTTTTCTTTCAACTTATATCATGATATCCCACATATAGGGAACTCTGAGAAAAATTCATATTATTTCCTATATAGTACATAGTCATTCAGGAATGCATGTATTTTCCTTCACCCTAATCCCATTGGGAATAATATTTTCTTGAACTAATAATGATAATCTGAAAGATCATTGACTTTAAGAAGAACGTCTTTCAACAATTGTAGCAATTTTGTAAAACTCTTGTCACTCCATCCGTGTTTCACCTTCAGGTTTATCAATATTAACACCGTCGATAAAACTGCTTATTCTATACAACCCAAATATAATGTGTTTTTTGGCATAACTATATAAATTCTTAATTTTCTATTATTTCTCAATTGCTACTAATTCAATATCATGAACCATTTCATCAATTTTATCAGATTTATCATCTTTTAAAGCACCATCATCAATAGATCAAGAATTATGCCTGGTTTCACCATGCCAAATCCAAGGGATGTAGCTCAAATTAAAACCATGGAAAATTAAATGATCATTGATCTCTCTTCTTTTCAACTTCTTCAAATTTAAACATTTCAGGCATGGATAGAAAAACATGTCATGATCTAGAACATTTTTTTGAGCATATTTCAAAAAAGCAATGACACCTTCCTCACATCGAGAACCTATTCAAGGTGCATTAATCCAACTTCGATTCATTATCTATAAAAAATATCAAAAATAAATATAAAAAATATAGCTAGTAATTTAGAAATATTGAGATTTTAAATGAAATTGAAAAATACAGAAAATAAAGAATGGAAACATTAGAAGTAAAATAGAAAATTTTGATGATAAAATTTATTCATGCGGAAGGAATTAAAAAATAGATTCCTTTAAAATATTTCTCAGGTAAAAATAAATGAATATAACATTTTAAAATTAATAAACATATGTACAAAAATATCCATAAAAAAATATATAGAATGATAATAACTAATTCCTAGTTAATTATTTATAAAAATAAAAAATTTATTCTATATTCTAATTAAAAATATAATATAATCATAAATTGATTATTAGTTTAAAAAAATGTCACATTAAATAAAACCAGGAACTAATTAACACTTTATAAAATCAGAAGTAGAATATATAGTCTTAATCATGTGAGGTGTGCACTGAGAATTCAACTTTAACTTGTTACTACAAGCTGTAAACCTAAAAAATAGCTACTATTTTGATTTTATTATTATATTACTATCTTATAATTGAATAAATAAAATGAGAAAACAAAAAGGGAATTATAATTTAAAATATAATTTATATTCCACTATCAATAATTTAGGGAAAAACTATTATACTAAAACTTTGAATCCATCAGAAATCAAACGCTTTTGATCCCAAACCAGGATAGGAATTTGTCACCTAGATTTATTTACAATGAATTATCATGTTTGATTCAAAAAATGAAATAGTAAAAATATGGTAATTGTTCCATAAGAACACAATGGGAAAACAATTTTTATATTTGGTTCATAAAATAAAATAGCCAAAAATAAACCTTACAAAATGCACCCATGCCAAAGGTATTAAATAATTTATGAAACATTAAGATTTAACAAAACAAAGTTTCATGAAATAACTTGTTCACTAGCCAAACAAATGAATTCCATTCAATATTAAACCAAAAACACCATCATATTTTTCACCAATAATAAAAAAAACCATCATCAAGTGAAAAACCCATTATTACTACTAAATTGAACTAGTATGCGGTGGGTTGTGAAGGTTTCATAGTCTATAGTTGTAACATTTGGCTAAATCCACCCAAAAAAAGAAAATAAACTGTATGTAATTTATAGTTTATTGGACCAAAAATTTAATAATTATGGAATTTGTAACATGCAACAACTACTGAACAGTACAACATTCCACTTCTAACACTATGAAATTATCACCTAGTGATAGATAAATCAATCCGTTGATTCAAATATATAAAAACTATCATATAATTCTAAAGAAATACTTCTCAATCCCTAAAAAAACAATAGGCACAAAAGGAACAACTAATTAACATAATATTAAATATATTCAAACCTTCAGGTGAGCTAGTTTTAGATGAGAATAACAATAATAGAATGTGAAATGATGAAGATGAAAAAACATGAATGTATGAAGATAGTAATGCGAGAATGAAGAATACCTCATTGAACAATCATCATTTAGATATTTGAAGAGAAATAATAAATGAAAAGAGAGAAACAAAAATGTTTAAGGCTTACTTCAGATGCATAACCCAAGGCTGATGAAACACTATGGTTTGATTTAGACCATAAGGTGAGATTTGGACCACAAGATCAAAGAAACCAGAAAGTTCAATCTTTGATGAGAGAGAAATGAGAGCTTCTTCACGAAACTAGAAGACTAAGGAATGAAACCCTCAACAAATACATAAATTTTTAAAATGTTTTTACATCGGTTATATTATAACCAATGTAAAAAATAGATTATCAGAGTCCTTTCACATTGGTTATACTATAACCGACGTAAAAACCCATTCTTTCATGTTAGTAAAATTATCGAGTTGACATAAAAATTGGATAATACCCACTTTTTCACGTCGGTTTTATGAAAACTGACAAGAAAATGTAATATACCCAAATTTTTATGTCTTTTATAAATAACTGATGCGAAAACTGCATTGTGAAAAATATTTTTTCTATTAGTGATATTGGATTTTAGATTTTATGTCTCCTTCTTTGAATTAGATATTGAATAACTGTTGGAGTATTCAGATACACTCCAAGTAGATTTCATTTATCCTTTTCCATTATTCTCATAATTATCATTATTCTGATATTTCTTTTCTAGCCTTTTTCTTTCATCTTCCAATTGGGTGAAATAAAGTCTAATTATGACCCAATTTATTGCATTAATATCATAAAACTTTTCTAGGTACTTTTTATTCCTTCTTGAAGGATTTTATGAAGTATCTTTTCTTCTTGTAGAATTTTTTGAACTTTTTGGTGAGCTGTTCCAATTCTATTTCAGAATATGAGGAATCTGAATTTTTCTCCATTTTATCTTCATGTTTTATTTTTTTGATATGTTTCTAAGATGTTACTTTTAGTGTAGTATTTTATTTTTTTACTAAAATCTTATAATGTTCAACTTCATCTTTCATTTCTCCTTCATACATCATCAGTTTTCCTATTAGTTCCTTCGTTATCAATTTTTTGACAGGCGATGATTGAAGAATAACAACAGATATACCATTCCATTTAGAGGGTATTAATATGAGTACTTTCAGTGATTGATCCAATTGAGTGATGGGATCTACTAAGTCAGTAATATTTTTGACAATATCTATTAACCTTCCATTCATATGTGTGATGATTTCACCACAAAACATTCTAAAGATGTAAAACATTATCTTTGAATTAGTATACCTCATCTGTATAATATTTTCGGTTCCTTCATAAGCAACTGAAATAGTTTTCCACATCTCATAGGTAGTAGGAAATTTTGATACATGATTAAACTCATATGGTCTAATTCCTTAGATAATAGTATTCATTTCATTTGAAGTAATGTCATATTTAGCCTCTGTTTTAATAGTCTTAGTTTCCAGTTTCTCATGAATTTTATAAGGAGTGATGAATTTTTAGTAGACTCTGAATCCAAGATTATTTAGATATATGATTATACAAGATTTCAATCATATGTAGTTTTCACCATTAAAGTATAGATCATGAACCATAGACAATCCTTCTCTTGGATCAATAATTTCCATTTTCTTTTTATAGACCTTATACTTTTTATCTTACTATTTCTTGATCCCAAAAGCTCACCTTTGATACCAATTATTAGGTCAAAGTAAGACAATAGGGGGGTGTGAATTGTTTCTTTCCAATAATATTCAATGATTATTTATTTTGAATTATTTTTAAATTTATGAAGATATGCCACATTTTCTTCTATGATGAGTATGAGAAACATAAAATAGAAATAAAGAACACAGCCAATTTATAGTGGTTCAGGGAACAAAGATTCTCTAGTACACTCCACCAACACTCTCTCTACAAGCTTGGTTAATTTAACTAGTAAGGTCCTCTTATCAAAAGATCACAAATACAAAACTAAGTGCAGTCAGTTGACACCTTTATAATAAGGATAAACAATGCCTTTTGGTTCTTTAACAAGGAACAAATTATCCACAAATTAGTACAAGAACCCAACACTTCACCACAACTGGGTAAAAGCAGTTGATACTCCAATAAATCAAAAGAGTTTTATTTTTTGATAGTTTGGGTAGAAATTCACAGTTGTAGTAGAAACTAATAGTAGATGGATCTCCTTATTCAAAAATGAAAGTCTTTAAAAAATATTAATTATAAAGTGATCCTGGTTTCAAATGATCTTCAATTTTAATATAAAAAAATAGTAGTAATCTTATAGAGTACGAGGTTGAAATGTGTATATCACCAAAGTGTAGCCTCTTCTAAAATAACATAATTGATCATTCATTTCAACCACACAGTAAAAGATATTAATAAGAATACAATCGTATATGTGAATGAATAAAACTTGTGTCCCCCATATTACATATATCACACACACCACCTTGATTAGAAAATACTTTGATCATATAAATAAATTTCTTTTCGTTAAATAGATCCAAGAAAATATTATGAAATAATATAGAAATGAAAATATTTATTGACCATGGGAGTCATGAATTCTCTTAAGAATAAGAGTAATTTTCTATTATGAATAAGGTTCTCTAGATTAATCATAATGAGATTTTAATCAGTCATGGAGAATCTTTCAATAAGCTTGAAATTTTATCAAGACCGTTACATAAAACTTGAATAAAATATCAGTTTAAAACTCCACTATTGAATAGAAAAACATAGTGTTAAACTACATAGCATAGGGTTCCTTTGAGTAGAATAGGGTTCTTTTTCATAG
Organism: Viscum album; assembly: GCA_963277665.1. Lineage (NCBI taxonomy): Eukaryota > Viridiplantae > Streptophyta > Magnoliopsida > Santalales > Viscaceae > Viscum > Viscum album. Next base: position 2,126,349,988 of record OY728130.1, on the reverse strand, counting down.
CATAAGGTTACTATTCATAGAATAAGGTTCCTACCAACATATGGTTCCTTAACCATACTTTAATCTGTATGTAACGTGGGGAATAAAAGTAATGTAGGGATGATGATCTACATGTTAATCATTTTTAGAATAAGATTCCACACGTAGCATTGATTAACTATACATTCAATTTTGCAAACGTAGGGTATGAACAATGTTTCAGAATCCAACATATGGTTGATAATCCATACATTCTTTGATTCTCAAATGTAGGGTTGCCGATCCTTGCACTTAATATCCAGTGTAGGGTTTCCACTCCATACAAAAACTGTTCATCATAATTTAGGGATGATGAATCATACATTCATTCACTGAACGTAGGTTTTGAACAGTGTTTCCATAACACATCCCATAGCTAAACATTTCATATAAAAAAATATATATATTCCTAAAACACACTTAATAGAATTTTATTAGAAATTAAACAAGGGTATTTGTGAGTATCAAAATAAAAATTTAATATAGAGTATTTTCAATAAAATACATACCCTTCAGTATTTCTTTAATTCCACTAAGAAATAGATATAAATATATGATCAAAATTTAATATATTTATCTATTATATTTTCTTGTGAATTTATATAATCTGAATAAGTTTATATGGATGCATATCATAGCTATCTGCACTAAAATATTCAAATTGAAAATCTTGTTATATAGAATAATGTTGAAAAGGGTTATTATAAATCCACTTAAAGAATAAAATGTTAAAAAAAGATTATATAAAGATAATTTAGGAAAATCTAATCAATACTGAGACAATATCTAGAAGGGGGTTGAAATATTATTTCAATAAGAATAAATTTATAGAAAAATATTTAGTATAAGTTTATAAAGAAGCGTGAAAATCTATTAAGGATGGAAAGGTTGATGTTGTTGATAAAATTAATGATAAGGGGAAATAATTAGATCATATTTATACCAATGAACCATAAAATAATAAGAATAATAATGAAGAGGAATAGAATCAGGTGATGTCAAATCTTTTTGAACTTAAAATTGAAAATAAATTAAGAAAAGTCATTTTAAGAAATAATTAAAGAGTTTTATGGGTACAATGATTTATGGAAGAATATCACAGATGAAGTGAAATATAAAAAATAAGAAATGTATTATATAAAGTCATTATTTGGTCTAGATAAGATATAGGTAAATTATATGAGAGAATAAGTGATTGTAATTTAAAAAAGTGATGAAAAAATATAATCTCATAAGACTAAATATTCTCAAAATTCTTATTTTATCTTACCTTATGTTACTTTTAATGAGTATATTCCTAAGGAATAAACTTTAAAGAGAAATATAGGATTTAAAAGAAAGGGAAAATAAATTGAACTGGAAGTACCAAAAAAGGATGAACATAATATTTAAATTCTTGGGTACACCAGTAGAGATAAAAATTAAGTTGGAAACATAAAAGATGGAAGATCTTGCATGCCAATGGTGGGATTTATCTTTCTAAGAAAAATTTTACCAAGGTATTACATAGAATAACTTTTTGGGATTGTTTAAAAGAAATATTATTCCCTCAAACATTCATAATTTTAAGAATAACCAATTTATTCATCTTAAAATAAGACAATCTATCCATTATAGAGTATGCATCCAATTTCAAGAATTTAGTCTAATTTTCCCCAAAATACTCCACTAGTGAATCCTTTAAGGAACACATCTTTAAGTCTAGGCTACGAATGTAAATTGTCTCTAAGATAGTTTTTCATTTTACTATAAAGAAATGCTAAATTGAGAAATAGTAGACAAAAGATATATTTCATTAAATACAGCTAGAGGGAGTATTTTTATCACCACAGGATCCTGCGGGAACTTGGAAAATGAGAATAAGTGGAAGTGGGTCACTTAATTCCAAGGTGGTGGTGGGTTTCATAACTATACCATGGGATCGATTAATTTCTCTCCATGAACAAATATAAATCCAGGTTGTTTCCAATGTGGTTTTACCTCCCATAAGAATAAATAATAAACAAAACCAGCTAGACCTTGTTATAACTTCAATCATATGGGACACCTCAACCATTATTAATATAGAACTCCAAATTTTAGTGTAAGAGATACATCTTTATATCTCTTAGACTTCATATTATTAGACAGGTTGATCTCATCAAAATAACTCTTTTCCTTAGAACCAAGTGATCCAAGGTGATTCCAAAAAAACCAAGACTCTATAGGTTATGAAACCATAAAAAGTAATAAAGGATTTTGGTGGAGCAATGACGTATTGTTATGGTTCTAATTATATGATCATGGATGATCAATCGGGACATTTAATGGTGAAAGGTATGATTATTTTGAATTTAACCCTTATGTAACCCTTGTTCTATATATGTGCAACCCAATATTCTATTACTTCTCATGCGGTTGATCTTGTGGATTTACATGTGGAGTTAAAGTATTTTTATTGGAACTTCAAACAACTTTGTGATAATGGGAGTGTTGAGCCTTTATGTTTGCATAATATTTGATAACTATCAATGTGGATGAATTGGTTTGTGATTTCTCTATTTTGGGGATGAATATCTATGAACTGGTTCTAGGAATGGTTTGGTTGACATTATTCATGGCCCATATCAACTTTTATGGTTGATAGGTTAGTTTTATATCATCTAATAGTGTTAAGAAACTATTTGAAGGAGATTGAGCCATGTATGAAAGGAGACTAGGACATTTAGTACTGATTATTGGCACTATATCTTACCAGTTGGATATGGTTACCATTTACTTTGTGGATGATATTGGATATTAATATTTCCCAACAATCATTGACCCCTTTCTTGATATTTTTCATGAAAATTACTCTAGGTTTCCACCTTAAAGAGAAGTAGAGTTTACAATTGATATCCTACCAGGGACCAGTCCTATTTAATTTCTATCTTATAGGATGACACTAAAAAAATTGTGGGAATATAAAGACTAGGTGGAAGATTTGGAAGGAAAAGGGTTCATTCGATTGAGCAAATCCCCATGGGTAAAACCAGTTCTTTTTTATAAATAAAGATGATGGAAATATTAAGATTTGTGTGGATTAGTGAAGTATTATATAAGTTATGATAAATAATTAGTATCCTCTTTCATGAATCAATGATCTATTTAACCAATTAAGGGGAGACAAGTGGTTCTCTAATATTGAATTACTATTGGACTATCACCAACTATGAGTGTGGAATGAGTATATTCTAAATAAAATATTTAGAAGTAGATATGGCCATTATGAATATGTGGTTATTACCTTTTTCCTTATGAATTCACTAACCATATTTTTAGAATTTATGAATCAAATATTTCAATGGGATCTTGATTCCTTTATGGTGTTGTTTATTGATGATATTATGGTGTATTATAATATTAAATATGATCATGGACAACACATGGATATAGTGTTGGGTATCTTGTAGGGATATCATATTTATGATAAGCTTTCAAAGTGTGATATATGTATATAAGAGGTACGTTTCCTTGTTCCTTTCATTTATAAAAGAGGGGTTTTGGTAGATCCTAAAAAGATGAAGGTTGTTATCTCTTGGAAACCACCAAATAATGCTTTTGAGATATGAAGTTTCCTTGGATTTTTAGGATACCACTAATTCTTTGTTCATGAATTTTCACATCAAACCTCACAAAATATATTTTTTACAAGGAATGGTGTTCCTTTCCCATTGAGAAATGAGTGTTATAAATATTTTCAGGAGATTAAGGAATAGATTACATCAGTCCCTATCCTTATGTTTCAAGAGCTAAGATAAGGGTATGTAGTCTATTATGATACATTGGGATCTAGGTGGGGTATTTTTATCATTTAGGGAGATCATGTTGTTTCTTATGGACCATGACAGTTATAAGAGCATGAAACAAATTACCCAACACACTATTTAAAGTTGTTGGTTATAGTTCAAGACTCAAAGACATGGAATCATTATATTTTTGGTGAGATATTTATGGTGTTCATATATTATAAGTACTTGAAACATATTTTCTATAAAAGTGATTTTAATTTAAGGAAATTAATATGGATGAAATTTATAAATATTTTTGACTTAAAAATAATAAATACACTGAGAAAAAGAAATTTTGTATCAGATACATTATGAAAGAATTCATATAATATATTGGATAAGGAGGATTTAAATCAATAAAAAATAATTTTAGTAATATATAATTTTCATCTGGATTGTGTTGAGGAAGGTTATGTGATAGTTTTATTTCCGGTTTATCTTGTTGTTTATTTAGTTGATAAAGTTATATATTCTAAGGCATCCAATCCTAAATGTTTATCTATGAGGTTAAAACTCAATAATAGGGAGACCATTGAGGGGTGAATGATAGATGGGAGATCTGTTATATGTTTTAGAAATTAGATTACAATACCTCCAACTTATGAAGAACAAATTCTCTCCACATAGCACCCTATGAGATGGGATATTCATCATGGAATCCATAAGATACTTTAAGATATGATAACATAGCTTTGGTGGGCTGTCATGAAAATGAGTTCAGTGGAGTTTGAGTTGAGATGCATCACCTTTCATTAGGTAAAAGGTGGAGCACCAATGGCTAGCAGGTATGTTAAATTATTTACCTGTTCCATTATAGGAATAGGAGAAGATAACTGTGGATTTTGTGGCAGGTATTTGAAAAATAATTCAGAAAAACGATACCATATGGGTAATTATAAATTAAATTATAAAGTAAAATCACATAATTCATATTCATGAATGCAATATAGTGGAAGATTTATCCAAAATCTATATTTTGGAAATCATAAAGACATATAGAATTCTAGTTTCAATTGTGTTTGACCAGATACTCATATTTATATCTTAGTTTTAGAAGTCCTTAAAGCAATCCCTTGGAACTAATTTAACCATGATCATAACTTATGATCGTCCAATATATGGATAATTCAAATGGAAAATACAAACACAAGAATAAATTATTAGAGATTTCATAATGGATTTTGAAGGCTCATAGGATGAGAATATATCATTTGTGGAGTTCTCGTATAGTAAAAGTTGTCAGTTATCAATACATATGGATCCTTTTGAATCATTGTGTGGTCGTACTTGTTGTTATCTACTTTACTAGTTGGAACCAAGTGATACTTCACTTATCAGACCTATCCTTGTGTCAGAAATAATCGAGAATATTCAGATGATTAAAAAAAGAATGGTAATGGATCATAGTCTTCAAAAATTGTATGTGAATCATCATTGATAACCTTTATTGTTTGAGGTTTTGGATCCTGTGTTCTTGATAATCTATCCGAGGTTAGGGTTGTGTTTTCATGGTAAGAAAGGGATGTTTTCTCCATGGTATATTGAACCTTTTAAGATACTTGAAAGAGTGGGTGATGGCACATGAGCCTCAAACCGGTTGGCAAGGACTCTTCAAGGGAATCCAAGAGACCCGAGATCAAATCCAAGAGAGGAATATTTCCAGGTTATTGTATTAGTACTATAGTATTTCTATAGTTGGTATTGTAGTAGGAACTATTCGGTACTATTGAGTGCTGTAGGACTCAAAAATATTCACACTTTTGGGCCTTTGGGCCACCAGTTTGGTCCTCGAGTCCTTAAAGGACTTCAAACCACCCATGACATTAGGTTAGTAAAGCTTTTGGGCCATATTAAGGCCTGTGGGCCACCTCAAGTCCTTCGGGAAACCTCAAGGAATTTGGGCCACATGAATTGGATATGAAACCAAATTATACTGTATAAGTAACAAGTCTCTATATGAGGATTCAAAATAGGCGCATCGAGCAGACCTAACCAGCCTTGGATGAATGAGAGGGCATTTCATTGTGATCGGTATGAGGACTATTCATCTCTGCACAAGATAAATATCTGAACAACCATAAAGATGCGGAGATATGACATAATGATATTTACTAGGGAGGGGTAGTTTTAATTTTTCTATTTGGGATGATTTCCACTAATAACAACAGGTTATCTAATGTTTCACTTAAGCCTATGGTCCTTGTAAGGGTTTCACCTCAACCTTTGAAAGGGGGATTATAAAAATAAAGAATAATTGAAGGACTTAAAGCCATTCAGGATGCTAAATGAGTGGGTGATGTGTCTTATTAATTGTATTTTCCACCGATTTTCATTTTAGTGCATAATGTGTTTCATGTTTCAAAATTGAATAAGTACCAAACTAATATTGACTATGTCATTTAATGGTACCATGTTTATATTTAACTAGATGATATACTATTTCATGTTCAAATATTGATTATAGATAGGAAAAATAATCACTTGAATGGTAAAATCATTGGTTTAGTATGGGTTTTATATAAAAATGGTTATATTCAGGAAGAGACATGGTAGATTGAAAAGTAAATATTGGAGAAGTGGCCTTAGCTCTTCTAGAACAACACTAATTTTATACTTTCTAAGGATGAAAAGACCAATGGTGGGGAGAATGTGACACCATATATTTAAGTTAACTTACCCTTATTATGTATATTTTCATGTCATATAATTATTGGTTCATGTTTCAAGAGTTTTTAGAAGGTTTTAGCATGTTTTGTAAATGTTTCTAGAGGTTCACGGGTTAATCATGTTTAGTAGAAACTATGTACCACCTCTAAGAAACTATAAACTTGGAGACATGGGAGGAATGGTTGGAATATATATTGAAATAATATGTGATAAAAAAAGAGTGGTGTTTTATTTGAGACAATATCACCTTAAATTTACCTCATGGTTTTCTAAACCATGCAGCCTAATCGGGTGGATCTTCTAATCTTTTCCAATAGCATAGGCATGCTTGGAGCATGATTTGACAAACCATGTGACCAAACCATGTGATTTATAATTAATTCCTTTATTTTTTTGGTTTTAATTCATATTATGGTTTGTAAGCATCATTATACTCCCATTATTCTAGGATCTCAAACTCTTCTTCCTCCTTAGGCTCCCTTGGAAATTACCTTTGACCCGGAAGTGACTCTTCAACGAATAAAAGTGAATTGGAGATATGGAATCATCAGTAAGACCTTTTTATCTATATTTATTCATTTTTATTCTTAGATATACTTTTATCCTCTCTCTTTGAGCTAATATTGAGTCTATTATGGATAGACATATGTTCTTGGATTATAATTATTAGGACATCGTGTTAGATCTACCTAAGGGAAGGCATTGTGAGACCAGATCTATAAGTTTTAAGTGCCAATATTCATTTTCACCCTTATTTGAGAGGCAGGTTTCTTCTATATCATAAAATATATTCAAAAAATTTAAGTCTTAGTTTTATTAAATGGGTTTTCATGGATTTTACATGGAAATAATGTGTGATTTTTTAAGGACACCCTTTTGGTGTATGTTTTGGAAAAATGGAAGAACTCCTTGGATTTTAGAAAACCCCCTTTGATTATAATTTTAAAATTATGATATTAAAACTATTTTATGGTTTTTAAACATAAAAAGTGTTAAATGAAATAATTTCATGTATGAATTGTTTTATTTGATATATATTGGATTGTAAATTGGCATAATTGGGTTGGTGTGTGTTCAAGTAGAAGGGTATGGGCAGAAGTTCCTTCATCAAGGTAGTAAATGTTATGGTAATGGACTACCAACATAAATGGTAATGGAGTAACAACATCAATGGTAACACCATTCTTGAGTGTTTGGTTGATAATATATTGATGTGTGTGTGTGTAAACATGGTAAATTTTATACCAATGTGAATGGATTTAAATAATATTGTTTATAGTTTTATCACATGGAATTCCCTTACAACTTTTTATAAATAGTAAAAATATGTTCCAAATGTTTTATATGAATTCTGATAACAAGTTTCTATCATAGTGGAATATATTGTGAAGATTTACAAGGAGGGCCTATTGAGTTTATACTCAACCCCTTTTAGAGAACTTTGGTTCATTTTCAGAAAACATTTAACAAAATATAAGAAAATGGAAGATATCTTATTTTTCTAGTGATGCGTATTGAGAATGGATGGTAGTGTTGGATATTGGAACCTATTTTTGTGGTACTTGATATTTTGTCTTTGATTTTACAAGTGTTATTATATTTGTTACTAGTTAATATTCCATGTTTCATTATCACTCAGATATTATTCTTCCATTGGTTTTTTCTTTGGGATGTATTAATTTTATTCATGCATCATGGAGGATGTTTGGATGTTTATATTTGATGTTCTTGGATTATTTTATTATTAAGTTCAAATCATCCACCAATGTTTAATATGTCGTTGGAATTTATTTCTGGCCTTTGGTTTCTTAGGGATGTTTCTTATGGTTAGTTTAACTTAATCTCTTCTCAGACTAATGAGTTGGGGTGAGATGTTACCAATATAACACTTTGATATGATTTAATATTAATTAAAGGAATCTAAAAATTCATTTGATGTTTTCTTAAATATATTTTTTGGGTGACTTAATTAATATGGATTAGAGGGGTTTCTTTGTGGTGTGATTGTGGACTGTGATTGTTTGGATTCTATAGGGAATTGATTTTGGATCTTTGTGATTTTTTTAAAATAACAATTTTAAAAAAGTGATTTTATGTTATTTCATAACATATGTTAAGTATATTTTATAAAAATTATTTTAAAAAAATTCCTGGAATTGTAAGGGAGTTTTGATATTGTTTGGGTTTTGAGGAATTAGGGAATATGATTTTGTAAATTGGTTTTCATTATTTTCTTACATGTGGAAATAGTTTTTGGGAAAAAGTTCAATGAGACTGAATATTTGGAAAATTGATTTTTGACTGAAAACCCTTGGATTATAGGGGGATTTAAGAAAACTAGAGTGAGTTTTAAGTTGTTTGTAAATTGATTTAATCATTTTTAAAAGCATACAACTATCAGATGTAACACTATGAGATTTTAGTATCTATTCTCATTTAAATAAATACTATTTTTAATAGTTTATTTCACACATAGAACTGAACTAAAATGAACCAAGATATATTTTATTAAGATAAAATATTATACTAAAGGATAAACATTAATAAATTATGATAATGTGATATAAAAAATCATTAATAAAACTGCAAGTGGAATAAAATGACAAGTAAATAAAAATACCACAAATAATAAATATTTATACTTTTGGTTTTCATTGAATATCATACCTCTGATTATAGCTATAGAAATAAGGAAGAATTTAGAAATACACTATACATTTTTTTAATGAAGTAAACTAATAAAATTAATGATTTATATAAAGGTATGTAATTCTATATATAGGTATGTAATATTACCATTATATATATGGACATTGGACATATGATCACTGGTAATAATACTGTTGGATATATGGTTATTGTATATACATGTATCCAATTTGAACATTGAATTTGAGTAATTTTTATTAAAAAATTTAAACAATAAAATTAAAAAATAATAAATATTTTTTGACTGAAATAAAAATAAATAATAAAAATATTTTATTATAAAAATATGTATTCTTTAGTTACATATTATTATTATTATAAATAATGAATTGATGTGTTTAAAATTTTAAAAAATAATATAAAACTAATGGATTTATAATATTTAATGGTTATAAGATAAATAATTTTAATGTTATGTGATTAAACTCATTTAATGATAAAAAATCTATTTATATCAAAATATTGATTTTTAGCTATTATGTATTTTAATATTAATAAATTAAATTGATTACTTATAAATGATTATTATAATAAAATTTAATGGTTCAGTGTATAAAATATATATTTAAACTCATTTAATTAGTGATTTATATGAAATAATATTATGAACACTTAATGTTTTAAAAATTATTTTTCTTATAAATTATTTTTGTTATATATTTAAAGTTTTTATATAAAAGATAAATGTATCATTCTTACAAATTGAAATTGATTAAATAGAGTTAAAATTTGGAACCATCACTCTAAATTTGGTAAGAGGGGTCAATATTTTTTGGAAAAAAATAATTACCATAGTAAATAATTAAACAAGGTAAAAAGAGGTAAAAATGAATAAAATAGAGGTAAATTAAAATGGATTAAAATTTCTATATTTAACTTGATATTTTTGACTTATAGAAGTAATTTTTTATTTTTGGGAGTCAATACTACATTCCTAACCAATTTCTCCTTACCCAACTCACCTAACTTCCATGTGATTTTATTTTATCCTTCACTGAACTTAAGTTTCTAAATAAATTTCTCTCAATTTCACTTTTTAAAGGGATCTCTCTTACACCCATTAAAAAAACACATCCTTTAGTCATCACTTGAATCACTGAGCAATTTTATTATTATATATATTAATTATACATTGGGTTTTTTCTAGTCCCAAGAAGGAGGTCGCAATCCTTCATTCTGAAGTAACCCATTTAAAGGAGAAAATACATTTTAGTAAGTATATTAATTCATATCCAAAAATTTTAATTACCTTATCATCTAAAATATTTATAAATATTTTTATTCACTCAAATTATTTTCTATTTACATCATTATTTTTATTTGAAATTGATATTAATATTATATAACTCTAAAATCCTACTAATTTAATTACTATAATATGGTCTTTTTTTGGGTTGGTTCAACCACCTACATGAATGATGATAGACCAAAATCATAATTTTAATCATGAATAAGTATTAATAAATTAATATTAGTAATATATGATATCAAGGAGTAATTTATTTCATGATAATTGTTCTAAAATGATGATAAAAAAATGAATGGTCATTATAAACTAACAAGTTATTATTAGGAAATTATCTGAAACGTGCTTATCAAGGATTCAATTATAAAAAAAAAATTAAAAAAATAAACATGGGAATAAATAAATTATTGTGAAATAATTATTCTAATACCTTGAATAATCTATTAAATAAGAAGTTTTTATCAATTAATGAGATTGATATCATCAATACAAAACTTTTACGAAACAATCAGAATTACAAACATCTGATGATAAAAATATACAATAACATACTAATATATATGTAATATATGATTATAATTGAATATTATAAAGGAAATAAATATTAATAATGTTCTTATATAAGTGATTAATATTTTTAAGTTTTTTATATCGGAGTTTAGATTTCTTTCATGGTAGTTAGGAGTAAAGGTAAGTGTTTCTCATCACAATTTACCTTTTATTTAGATATGATTTATACTCAACAATTATTTTTTTGGTGTATATACTTAAATTTAATATATTTTATAATATTTATAATTAAATTAAATAGATTTACATATCCATCTAAGATTAACTCTTTCAAGGGGTTTTATTAAAAAGTTACCAAAGTTATAAGGGTTTCTTTCGAATCTGACTTAAAATTAAAGATTGTTTATGTTTAAATTACAATTTGAAGAAATTTTATGTTATTTATATCAAAATACCCATCTATATTATTTTAATTTGATCATTTATGGTGTTTAAATGACTTATCATCATTTCACCTTCATTTGGTTAAAAATTTATCTAAAAGGTTTCCTGCATGTGAAGCTGACCTTATCACATCTTTTCGGTCGAGAATCATTCCCTACCATATCCATTTTGTTTATATTATTTTATGGATTTTATAATCTATAATTTATGATTGAATATGTTTATTTTCCATTTAATTTAACATTATTTGTAAATGTGTGAAAGGAATGGTTTTTTAATGTTCTCTGTATGGGTTACTATGAATTTATTTAAAAAAAGTGTGTAAGAAATCTCTTTTTAAATGAGGTTTTCATGATCAATTTTACCAATATTTTTATATATTTTTCTCTATAAAGCTTCATTTCTATGCTTTCATGAATTTACAATGTAATTTCTATTCTCATTGTTTTATACATTTTTTTACTTTGAAATAATATTTATTAAAAACATTGAGGGTATTTCTTCTTATTTTTTAAATTATATTTCTAATACTCTTATAAAGTTTTATTTCTTCTATGTCAATATGATTTAACATTTATTATGGTTCACTGGGGATTTAATTTAATGATACCACACACCTTATTTATCTGGATGGATTATGATCATGTTTTGTTGAAATTTTCATGAAACATTTTTTCTCTTAGTTTAATTAATATATAATGGGTCTACAAATGTTTTTACATTCATGTGGCATAAATATGTATATTTTATCAATATGTGAGGGTTGGGTTTGATATATCCCTCAAAATAATTGGGTAATGTTTTATATCTCATGAGATCAGGCCAGGACATGGGTGGTTAGCTCATGTCCAAAATTTTATTGGGGGCATGGGTGGTTACCCAAGGCAACTATTTTATGAGTAGGTGGTTATCCTAGTTCATTATGATATTAATTTTTTAGTAGTTAAAATTGAATTATTATTTTTGTACTTACATTTTTTTAAAAATTCATATGTTATGAAATGTACCTTTGTTATATTATCATGACTCATGATTAGTTAATCATGTTTCCACACGCTTATGACTCATGTATTATATAATTACCAATACAATGAATCATGATTTATGATCCATGTTTTAGTGGTTATGATATCCTAATGTTATATTAATGTAGCATGATTATGTTTTTATAAACATATATTATTCTCATGCCCATTTATGATATTTTATTGATATCTCTTATGTTTATCCCTCACTGAACAGTTAAGAACACCCTTTCTTATCTTTCTATTTCTCCAGGTTATGAGAAGTGTATTACATATAAAATTTTTATAAGGGTATCATGTGTGAATAATATTTTTTGGATAATTTGAAGAGTGGTTGTAAAATAAGTTAATTATGAATATATTATCTAATTATAGTAAACTTATAGGTTATGGGATGAATTTTGTTGTGAGATTCAATGAATAATCTTGTAAATTGATTTATTTTGTATTTATGATGTTCTTAGTCTATCTTAGTTGGTATCATAGTGAATTTTAGGTTTTTTAGAATTATATTATAAAAAATAAGAGAATAGAACTTAAAATAACCTATATTGAAACAAAAGTTATATTGGATGAACCTAAAATGTCATAGGCTGAAATGATAGTGTGATAATTTAAGACACCTTAGGATTGAATCCCCTAATTATATGATTTTTTTACTTTAGTTATTATTTATTGATACTCATTAAAACCATTTTTGTTTTAGTAAGTAATGAAAAAAGAATCATGAAATTAGGGTGGTGACAGGTACACTCAATATTAAAAACATCTTATTTGAGTCTAGTTCTAGTAATTTTTTCAAGTAGTGAAAGGTATATAAGACTATTTATTCATATAAAAAATGTCTAGATATTGAATTATCAATGAAAATATAAGTTATATGATGATTTCATCCCAAATATATAACTCTTATTTGATAGAATTTTGAGGGAATGGGCTTCTTTTAAATCTTATTATTCTCCCTTTAATATAATTCAAAGTTATTTTGGGCATGGATTAAATCTCTTTACAAAGAGAAAAAATTAATTTCTAGGATAGATAAGTAAAATTTCATATACTAAATCGAACTATGATCATTTATTTTTATAATAATGACTATGAACTCCTTATGTAAATTATTTTCATTATATGGGTATTAATAACCAATAATGAGGGGAATTTAGCCCAAATATTTGGGGAGAAAATTAGTATAGAATATATGTATATTATTTCAGAATATTCAAATGTATTTATAAAATAGTTTCATGGTCTTCTCATAAATCATGAAGTTTAGTTTTCAATATAACTTATACGTAGTGATATACTTATATTAAAGACATGTTATAAAATGGATTTGATAGAATTGTAGTAATTGTGGAAGAAACTATAAGAGAACCTAGATAAGGATTTTATATTCCAAAGTGCTTCAAAATGGGGATTTAAAATCCCATTTTTAATAATAAAGATTAATCAATGCATTTATGCATTGATTATAGTGAAATTAATTAGACCATGATCAATAAAACATACCTCTACCTCACATTGATGATTTTTCTGATCAACTAAAAGGGGATAAATACTTATCAAACATTGATCTTCGATATTTATATCATAAATTAAGGGTTAAAAGAGAGGATAAACCCAAGATAAACCTATGTATAAGATATGGAAATTATAAATTCATAGTGATTATATTCAGACTCACCAATTCCTATTCTATATTCATGGATCTAATGAATTAAGCCATTAGAGATTACATAAATTCATTTGTGCTACTCTTTATAGGTGATATTATTATATATTATAAGGGAAAGAATTAGTATGAATATTATTTGAGGATTATGCTAAAGAACTTGAGAAATAATAATTTTTACACCAAATTCATAAAGTGTGAACTATAGATTTATAAAGAATAATTCTTGGGTTATGTAACCACAAATGAGGGTATATATATTGAACATTTAAAGATATTGGTAATTTAATAATAGAAAAGACTAACCACAATAATATATATTTATAGTTTTATAGGATTGGATAATATCAATTTTCTGAGAAATTTATCCCAATTGTCAAATCAACTATCCAAGTTAAATCACAAGGGAGTCAAGTTCCTTAGAACCGATAAACATGAAGTAAATTTTAAGGATCTTAATAGAATTATGATAAATACATTTTTACTCATAGTGAGGTGAAAAAAACATTATATAAATAAATATTATATCTTATTAGATGAATATTCATTGCATATAATTATTACCCACACCATAACCAAAGAGGTTTAGTGTATTTGGAAAATCAAATACATAAAAAACTAGTACATAAAATATCTACAACACATCACACTAATTTCTTCATAACTAGAACCATTATTAGAAATATCATACTTAAAATCATTATTCATATCATGTGAACAAAAACATAATAAAGGATGATCTTAAGTATATGAGAACATGATCTTACCATTAGAAAATAATACCTATAAATTCATATATCATAATCTCGAGTCTTAGAATAAATCTCGGTAGTTCAGAAGATATGGATCATAAAAGAATCAAATAACATTATCCATGAGAGTATAACATTTACATAGGATAATGTCATAAAATAGTGGTATAAAGTGTGGAATAATAATAATTATAGAAATATTATTTGAAAGCTACACAAAAAGATATTATTAATATATTAGGCTTGGGATAATGACCCATGTACCTATATAGAGCTTGGGATAACCTCTTGTGTTCCTTTTTGTGGGCTAGGGATAAACTCCTATATGCCCTTTGAGCTCATAAAACCTTAATCTCTACCCAATTAATTTGAGGTCTATAATGGAACCAACAATAAAATAATCATAATCTATTCATATATATGACACAATACCATGGAAACATTTATCATTTCATCATATCTTAACCTATGGAAAATAAAATGGGGTTCATCAATTTTTTTATCATCATAATCATTAATCATCTAAGATGGTATCATAGGATCATATCCCCAGTGAAGTATAAGTAATATTAAATTATGTTATCATAGATGAAAAAATCCTTTAAAATATCAAATGAATATTTCTTGAGGAAAATACCATTTTCATTTTTAAATCACTTATTTAAAATATAAAAATTTATAAAATATTAAAGAAAAACATTTTATTTTAAAACCAACATGAAATTTTTTAAGGAATCTTAAAATTAAATATTTTTCATGATGGAAGAGAATATTTTTGGGTGGTATACATTAAAATAAATATTCCATTCAAAAATTTAGTAAAAAGTACATCATTTGGAAAAATAAAATAAAATAATATTAATTTTTTAATAAAAATTAAAAAAGGGTAAAAATTAATTTAACCAATCATTTAATAATATAAAAATATTGAAAATATTTTAAAGAAAACATGGACATGGAAGAAAAGATTCCCAAAATAAAAAAAACTCATTTTTACTTAATAACATTATTTCAGAAATTTGAGTATTTAGAGAGAGGAAAATGAAATGAAATTTTTTGATTTTCAGAAATAAATAGAGGATAATAAAATACATAATATTTATTAGATATAGATCATATAATTTTATCATCAAAAAATTTAAGCATAAAAAATCCTAGTAAAAAGTGATATTGTAACATAAAACCCTTACCAGTTTGGTAACTTTTGAATCATAACCCCCCATGAAAGAAATAAATTTAAATCAAAATTTATATACCATGAATATAAATAGATTCATGATATAACATATCAAATGGGTAGTATATACACTACATGAATTAAATAAGTGGTGAATATGTTATATGTATCACCTTGAAACAATGCTCGGTACTGAGACTAAAACTCCCACATCAAATAATCCATGGATAGATAAACTTCTAGTTCTCCCTTTTCAATACTCTATATGACTCATACCAAGCCCAACA
This sequence comes from Viscum album, assembly GCA_963277665.1. NCBI lineage: Eukaryota > Viridiplantae > Streptophyta > Magnoliopsida > Santalales > Viscaceae > Viscum > Viscum album. The sequence goes on along the minus strand of OY728130.1, from coordinate 2,126,333,672 downwards.
TGAGCTTCTAATCAATCCATATCCATTATCATTCATTTGTTTCGTCTTCCTTACCTTCCTCGGAGCCTCTACCAATGGATCATGATCAACCTGACCCTTAGGGCCCTCATTATGACCCTTTAGGGCCTCATCCCATACATTCCCTAGTTTTACCACATTTATACCCTCCTGACACTGCTCTATTGGCTGTCTAGGTGGAATCATGCTGAAGACCAAATACCATGGTCAATAAGAGAAATAATAGTATATGCAGCATAAATAAAGAAAGATGCAATAGGAAGTGCATCTCACCCCCTTACACTTTCATTCTACACCCATATCACATATCATATAGCCTAATTTCCACCAAACTTACCCATATTAGTGTCAGGTATCACATATCATGCATATCAGATATCATAAACCTGGGGTAGTGGAGTAGAATTCCACCATTAATCTATACAAGAAAATAATTTTTAGATTTTTATTTCTATTTTAATAGGTCACCCCATTAATTTAATCCCACCTATCCATACCAGAGTTAGGCCCATATGCGTCACACTCATAAGATCACATATCATCTTGTCAGGAAACACATACCTGTGATGGATGAGTAAAATTAAACAAAAAATATATACAGAAAACACTGTTTAATTTTTTTTGAAACTTTAAACAACCCAATCCATTTTTTCATATTCCAGGTTCTAGACAACAGTCATGAGAATGTACACATATCATATGAGCCTAATTTCTTACTATGATGCATAAATACTCCTCCCTTTCAATACCGAGCCAAGGTTCAAAACCACATAATCCAATAGAATCTCACCCAAGTGCACCACATGAGGTGGAAATTAGCAAACTGTAAAATTAAGAATCATAACATCAATTTTCCACCCCTAAATACTTGTTCTATCTCTTATACATGGGGCTGTAGGCACCCAAACGTGATCTTTGTACCCAGTTCTAAATTGATCATAGTCTCCAGTCTACCATAGCCTAAATAATAAGATAAGATAAAAAATTGATGCCATTTGTAACTAGCCAAACAAGGTTACCATTTTATACCCATTTATTGTTATACTACAAGGAAACACCAAAAAAGAACCTCCTCTAATACCATTTGTAACGCCCCTACATAGGATCTACTTAATCTGTGCTCTAGGCTGGTGGGCCACCGAGCCTTAGGTTCACCTCCCTTTATGCCGAAGGATACTGACTAGAAGTGGGGAATTAATTAGGTGATAGTGGGGATAATATAACCTCTAATGATAATAGTAGTAATGGTTATATATTACCAGGATTTCAGAAGCAATGGCAAACTTAGTGGAAGCAATAAATAAAACAATAGAAATAACAAGACAAAAGCATACAACTTGATACATGAAAAATAAAGTACACATGTTAGAAAGTCATACAAAAATATTCATAAAAGATATCCCTATTTGATCACATGAGAACTTACTCAATCTCCCAAAAGAAACTCTAGATTGATTAAAAGAACCACCAGGGTCCATTTTCTATCCATCCCATGAACCTGTACATCCCTGATCACTATGGTCCAAAATATGATCCCAATCCTCAACCTAATCTCAAAACCATAAAGCCTACATGCATCCTGAGGGTCCCATATAGGGTATGATTATGAAATTAGTAGGACACCACTAATGTGTTCCTATCTTACATCCATATTTATATAAGTGTATGCATGCATTGATTAAATAACCCGCTTTACTAATTCTCAGCAGCCTAAAGTAAGTGATTACCTTATTTGGCCAATGACAGTATAGAATGATGTATCCATAGTTAGTCATACCATAGGAACCTCAGTATCTCATCTAAACACATGTCACCTTGTACCTCGTACCATCTGATACCTCATATGCCATGTATCGAGTAATATCGACATCCCATCAGCATGACCAAAAAGTTTATCACAAGTCCCTTAGACTTCCACTTTATAAATAAATTTCATCTCAACAACTCTATGTCCCAAGATCAATCATGAGTCCCTAGGTATTCATTTTGAACAACTTCCATCGACTTAACAATTGTAAATTACAAGGGATAATGATATCCATTCTTTAATGTATAATAAATCACTATCGGTTTAATAGCCTAAAGTACAAAGGCATGGTGAGATCCATCCTCCCATAATCATCCCAGCCTATTAGCCTTCAATGTTATTGTTTGGCTCATCCCCAATATTATTTTATCACTGACCATCAATCATGGATTTCTATGGTGATTATATCCTCAATAACTAATAGTCAACATCTTCCCCTAAGCCAATAAATCTATAGAGGCCTCCACATATAACGATTGGTCAACACCACATCAATTGAGTCCTCATCTATGTGTACATGGCTCCAATGATGCTATTGGACAATCATGATTAGAGAAAATCACTAACCAAAGCTAATAAACACTAATATGAAACCTCATTTCCACATGCGAACCTCTTCACCGATCTGTGACATTATTATCATTACCTTCCTCAACCTAACAATCACATCACCTAGAATTTGATGGTCATCACCATCCGACATATCATGGGATGCGACCTCAACCCAAATAACTTCATTGTATCAATCTTGATGATCAACATCACCCCATGTAATCTGGGCCATTATCAACATGTTTCTAGGGAACCAATTAAATCACAACACAATTTAATTAAATTAAATAACTAACACACCATGCCTAACCAAAATTAGAAACCTTGTTTCACCCAAAAAAATCCATTTGAGGCTTAAAATACCCCATAAACATGTAATATCCCATTGGCATCATCCAATTACAATATAAAAATAATCATTTATTTAATACATCACATTTGGACAACCCCACTCACATGTATTTCAATACAAACCAATAACATGTACATAAATTTAGAGAAATATTGGAGACACCTACTTTTTTCCCGTAGGAACTCACTCATCAAATAAAAACCTCTAATCCAATCTAAAAAGGGAGAAATTGGTTTTTTTAAAAACACCCAAAAAATAGAGAAAATATGATCACACAAAATTATCATTCTAAATTGTGAGAAAAAAGAATAATAAAAGCAATAGGATTCATGGACATACTTCTATGATTCCCATGCACTTGACAACACTCAAATTGGAGTCTAATCGAAGGATTTACAAAGGAATCTAGGGGAAGATATGGGATAAACCCATAACTGCCGGAGGAGAACAAATTGAATAATAAAGGAGGAAAATAAATAAATATAAGGGTGAATAAAGATAAAATAAGGTTGGGGAAGTTTATTAAATTCAACCCCTTTAATGATCTATATTGTTAGGCTGCATAGTTTAGCTAATCATATGCCAACCCTATGGTGACACTATCCAAAGGAAACTCCACCTCAAACAGCTAGGTATAAAGTTTTTCAAAATGTTCACACCCTATGTGCACCCTCTACAATTTATTATAGGTGAGAAAAATGATTTTTTGGCCAACCCACATGGGTTTTTATAACTATTCTATAATTCAAATGGGTACCTGGGTTGGGCTACATGGTTAGCACTAACTGTGTTCCAACCATGCACCCAGTGTTGCATCTCCCTATCTTTGGTTCTCAAAGCCCGACGCTCTTAAAACAAAACCAAAATTATGAGACACTTACTGAGTCTTAAACCCTATAAAAAACAACATTTTAAGAGGTTTTAATTTTCATAATTATGCTCTTAATCCCAATTTAAATCCTTTCCAGTCCAGAAAACATACAATTCAAATTTACCCAGGAATTATGACCCATTCAAGAACTAGAGACATTATAATCTTACCATCTTACATTATATTATCCATGATATATTTGGTCTAATGAAAAAATGGTTTCGAAAACACCCATATGATAAAAATTAACCCAAATTAACCTAATTACTCAATCACAGGACAATTCCTCTCATGTTTCTCCTAACTTAAGAATTACCTACCCAATAAATTCCCAACCCAATCCCACATTCCAATGGTTCCCTAACCATCACCTGGATATAAATATCCCCACATGACATACCATCATTCTTTCAACTTATAAGGTTCTCAATGACATTCATTTCATACCTGACACCCATGATCCTTACATCACAATCGACGCCAAAAATTCATGTATAACAATGATGCTAAAAAGTGACCCGCATTATATATATATATATATATATATATATATATATATCCATGTCCACAAAAGTCATTATGACTACACATATCATATAAGTCACACATCATACCCAATGAACACATACTAACCAGCACCCAGTTAGTTCAATCTCAACATGTACACCTTGTGCACCCATACTAGTCATATAAAAAACAAAAGAACACATCACAATCAAGGCATACCTTTAACCATTATTAGCTCTCCATCCCACTCTGACCTTTCCATATCAACATCATGCACCTAGACTAAAACCTGACTACCCAAGTTTTAACATCCAAATGAAGACACACTAACTACTAGCCACTGACCCCACTAATGGGTCTCTATCTCTCTGGAACGGCCTGTGCATGAAATAGAATTTCAGCTACTAGCTTCTACTACCAATCCTGGTCTTACATAAGATACTTAAGTCTGAATCATTATTTGATTACCAAATTCATAATAATTATTCATATAGAACATCTCCATGTGACTCATATTCTTTCTTTCCCGACACTCCATTAGATACCACTAACACTGAGTAAAAACATGTCCTGAATTCCCAAACTGGAGGCACACTGTTGATGACCCACTGATTGGTGGTCTTCCCAAATATATATCCTAACTACCATTCTTAAACTCCTCACAACCCTCATTTAGGATACCTAAAGCATCACTTACAGTCTTACCTGGTGATATCACTTAGCTTGAATAATTATGGTATGTCAAATTTCCCTCAACTATCAAAGCTTGGTTCACTGCCCCCGTGAATAAGGTCAACCTGAATATATTTACCTCTAACCTGTTACCAAGACACAATCCATACTCAAAACACCTCACCATGGTGATGTAGTTTCTCACCATAGAAGTTGAAAATTCAGATAGGTTTGTGAAAATCACCGCATAATCTATAACATATGTATCCCCCTGTTGCAAGTTCATAAACTCATGGGATCAGTCCACCCTCAATGTCTCCAATAAGAAATTCTCGAAGAACCTAGAATAGAAATCCTTCTATTTCATTCCCTCATGTCTACCATGCTATACCTGTATGTCCCTCCAGTACTTTATCAATCCTCTGAGAAAATATGTAGCTAGACTCACCCTCCATCCCGTGGGTGTCTCAAGCTAGTCAAATATTGTTTGCACAGACTTGATCTAGTTCTCCACTGAATACATTCCACCCTCACCTTGAAAAAATGATTGGTGATGAGAATGGAATTCTTATGTTAGATAATCTATGGAAGGATCAACTCCTTGATCTCCCCTATTAATACTCTATGTGACTCATACCATGATCTCCCTAAGATACTTATCTAGCCATGGATTAATATATTCCTTCTTCTGTGGCTTCCCCACCTTCATTAGAACCTATACCTATGGATCATGATCAAACCAACCCTCAAGGGTGTCACCATAACCATCAAGGGCCTCATCTTGACCCTCAAAGGCCTTATCCCATGTATTCTTATGTGACACCACATTTCCACCCTTTAGAAGATCTACGAGATCCTATTGAGTTGGCATCATGTTGAAGACTAAATACCATGGTCAATAATAGTATTAACAGTATATAAATCACAAATAGGAAAATATGTAACAAGTAGTTCATATCAACACACTTACACATCCCTAACACACCCATATCACATATCGTCTAGCCTAATGGACCCCACCCACCCATATCAGAGTTAGGTATCACATATCAGGCATATAATATATCATCATCCTGGGGTGGTGGAGTAGAATAACACCAATAAGCTATGCAGAAAAACATTGTTTATCTTTTTATTGACATTTTAAATAGATCTCCCTATTCAATCATTCCTGCCTATCCATATTAGAGTCAGGCCCACATGCATCAAACACATAGGATCACATATCATCTTGTCACAAACCACATACCAATTCTGACTGAGTAGAATGCCACCAACAAGTTATGAAGGGAAACACCATTTATCTTTTTATTTACACTTTAAATAGACTAAACCATTTTATCATACTCTAGGTTCCATTAATCATTCATGAACCCACACACATATCATATTAGCCTAAGTTCCTACCACGATTCAAAAACAATCTTCCATTACCATATTGTGCCAAGGGTCAAAACCTCATAATCTAATAACATCACACCAAAGTGCATACTCGAGGTGGAAATCAATCAACTATAAAAGGAATAAAAATTATAAAATCAATTTCCCACCTATGAAATCTTGGATTTTTCCCTATGAATGGGACAGTAGGAAACCAAATACAAGATCTTTACCATGTTCCAACTTGTACATAGTCTCCAGTCTACCATATCCAAAATAATAAGACAAAAGAAAAAGTGCTACAATTTGTAACCAGATGGACATGGTTACCATTTTTTACCCAGGTATTGTGATGTTGTAAGGGAAAACCAAAAAAGAAACAACTTTTATACGATTTATAGCACCTCAACCTAGGGGCCACTTAACCAGTTCTCTGGGTTAGTGGTCCACTAGGCCTTAGGTGCACCTCCCTATATGCCAAAGGATACTAACTAGAATTGAGGGTCTTATTAGGTGATAATGGGGAGACTGTACCCTATAGTGATAACAATAATAATGGTTATATATGACCAAAATTGTTTAATAAATAAATAACTAATTAGAATTAATAAATGAAATAATGTCAATAACAAGCCAAAAAAATAAACTAGATACATGCCAGATAAATTTAAAAAGTCAGACCGTCACACAAAAAAATTTCATTCAAGATCACCCATGGATGATCACATGAGAATGTACTCAATGCCCCAAAATAAACTCTTACTCAATAAAAATTACCACCATGGTTCATCTACCATCCATCCCATGTACTTGTGCATCCTTGATCACTATATCCTTGAGCATGATTCTGGTTCCTGACTCGATCTCAAAACTATAAAATCCACATACATCCCGATGGGCTTGTGTAGGGTTTGAGTATGAACTCAGTCAGCCACCACCAATATGTTCTTATCTTATATCTATACTTATACAAGTATATATATATATATATATAAATAGAAACCAAACTCAAGCATAAAATACACAACCCACTTTACTTGTGCTAATCAGCCATGAGGAAGTATTTACCTAATTCATACAATGTTGATGTGGAATTATGTATTCATAGTTAGTATTACAAGAATAACCTTAGTATTTAATCCATAAGCATGTCACCTATGAACTCATGCCATTCGATACCTCATAAACTATGTATCGAGTAATGCAGGTGTCCCATCGTCACACCAAAAAAGTTTATCACAAGTCCATTAGACTTCCACTTGAACAATCATTGCCGAATCAACATCCTGATGTCCCATGATCAATCCCAAGTCCCCCAGACTTCCTCTTAAACAACTGTTGTTGGGTCAATAGCTAGATGTCCCAAGGGATTATGATATCCTTCCTTCAATTAATAATAAATAACCATATTCTAAATAGCCCAATGTCCCAAGGCATAATGAGATCCATCATCCCATCATCATTCCATCCCATCATCCATAAATGTCACAATGATTTTTATCCTCTATCAAATGGACTATCTCACTATCAACCATGGATTTATACAATGAGAACCTCCTCCATAGATTATGGTCAACACCATCCCCTAGGACACTAAGTCTATAGAGGACTCTACCCACATGAAGGGGTAAAAAAACCCTAAATGAGACCACATCTATGTGTATACGACTACAATAGTGCTATTATCTAATCAGGTTGAGTGAAAATAACACACCATACATAATCCACACTAATTGGTAACCAAATTTCTACACGCTAACCTCATATTTAATCTATAGAATGGTCATCACCATCCACTCAACCTAATAATCACTTCACCTCGAATCCGATGGTCATCACCATCCCACATATCTCGGTCTATACCTTCAACTTGATGAACCACATCATCTCAATCCCAATTATTAACATCGCCCTAATAAATATGGGTTATTCCAAACATCTTCCCAAGGAACCAAGTCAATCACAACTCCATTTAATTAAATTAAATAACCAACACAATGTTCCCAACCAAAAATAGAAACCCCATTTCACCCAATCCAAACCCTTTAAGGCTCAACACACCTCATAAAAATGTAATATCCCATATGTATCATTTAATAATACTATAAAAACCATTTATTTATTTAATCAGTCATACCTAAACCATCCCACTCACATGTATTTAAATATGAACCCTTAAAACATATATAAATTGAAGAAATCTAGACACCACCTACATTATGCTAGTAGGTGATCACTCATCGAATACTGGCCTCTAATTTAATAAGAAATGAGAGACATCAAGATTTTAAACAAACACCATGAAAATAGGGAAAATGATCTCAAATGTAATTAGAATTCCAAATAGTCCAAGAACACAAGAATAGAAACAATAGTAATTGAGGAATTATCACTATGCTTCTAACACACCTAATGATGCTGAAATTAGATCACAATAAAATGAGTTCCAAAGGAACCTAGTAGAGGATAAGGGAGGAAAACATGACTACTAGAGTCACACAAATGTGATAAGAAAGGGAGGAAAATAAATAAATAAAAGGGATAATAAATATAAAATAAGATAGGGAAAGTTTGGTAAATTTACCTCCTTTAATGCACTGCATCATTAAGTTGCATGGTTAGGATAACCGTGCTCCAATCATGTGGAACCACTATCCAAAGGCACCTCCACCATACATAGAAAGGAACATGGTTTGTCAAACCATTCCCAACCTATTCACACAATCTATAATTTATGGTAGGTGAATCACACAATTTTTTATCCATCGCACATGGTTTTTTATAACCATTCTCTAGTTAAAATGGGATGCATGGTTCATGATAACTGTGCGCCAACCATGAACCCAATGATATATCTCCTAAACATGTTTTATTGAATCTTGATGCTCTAAAAACCAAAAAAAACCTCTATACACTTACCAAGCCTTAAAATCCATCTAAAAAATATACTAATATGTTGTAATTTTCAAAATTACATTTTGAATTCTAATTTAAAATTTATCTCATCCACCGATAGTAAAATTTAAATTTACCTAGAAATAATGACATGTTCAAGAACCCCTAGAAATTACAATTATATTTTACCCCCATTAAAATTTAGTTAACCCTTGAAATTATATTACTCTAAAAAATAGATGAGGATATATCTTCTTTATTATATATTCAAGTTCCCATATAGCTTCATAATATTTAATATTTCTCTATAGAAATTTAACCAGGTGTGTCGTATTTTTCTATAGCACATTATATCTATGATCCAAGATTTATACCAATTGTTCTTCCTAAGAAAGATCTTGATCTAGTGGTAAAACCTATGAGTTCATTATATGTGGAGAATTAGGTATTTAATTCTTAAAAAGTGATACATGGAACACATTATTAAATTGAGAGAGGTTTCATGGAAACACTAAGAGATAAAAAACCATCCTAATTTGATAAATAATATAAAAAGGGATTATATATATAGGTATTAGATTTACCTTATTTCTAAATATCATAACATTTACCATGGATAAATTTATAGAAATAAATTATATACAACTTTTAATTCCCAAAATCACTAATGATTTTCAATATGACTCTTATGTTGAATCTAAGTTCCCTTGATGTGATACTAAAATGGTATAAATTATTATAAAATTTCCTTAGGTAGCTCAGGTCCCAATATATTTCATTCTATAACTTCATCCCAATATGTTTTAATTCTATGTTGTTTTCTATAGAGGTATTTATAAGGATTCATATGAAAAATCTATTGGAAGCTATTATTATAGGGAAACATGAATAAAGGAAGGAATTAATCCCAAACACATTTGAAATCTATAAATAAGTATCTCAACATATCGTATAGGGTTTAAATGTTCCTCTCATACTAGCCATCTATTTGAGGATGATAATTAATACCAAAACAAAACTTTGTATATATATCATGTTGAATACTTTTCCATAACACTAAGATAAACCTCATATTTTGATCAGATAAAATAGAATGTAGTACCCCATGAAACCTTATAACTTTATTAATTTATATGATGAAAAGATGACTAAGATAGAAGTATTCTTTGATAATAATTAAATGTTCTATCTTCGTAAGGTGGTCAACTACAACCCAAATATCATTATGAACTTTATATATTTTGGGGAGTCTAATGATTAAATCTATGGTGATGTTTTTCCATTTTAGTTATGGTATGGGTAATATTTGTATAATCCCTTTCGGTATCTTATCATTAAATTACTAACATATGAAAAACCAATATATATACTCATAAATATCTCTTTATGTTTCATAAACATAATTACTCTTTCAAATGTCTATGAGTCTTAATACATCCAAGATGAATGGAGAATGATGAGATTTGATATTATTACAATAGATCATTTCCTTATTCTAGTATTTAAGGGACACATTCTTGGTTCCTGAATCTTAACATTCCTTCATAATAAAGGTTGGACTCAGGAACTTTTCTCAAATTTTTTATAGCTCCAAATCTTCATTCTGTGCATCTTTAATTTTAACATAGATAGATGGTTGAAAAATAATTTTTTAAGATATTATTTCTATCATTAAATTACGATTTCAAGGTTTATCCTTTTTAAATATAGAAATATTTAATATTTTTTGATCCTCATCATAGATAAGATATCATGATCCTTTCGGCTCTAAGAATTTTCCACCCTGTTCACTTTCCCAGGGTGGTAATGTATGGAGAAATCATAATCTGTAATCAACTCCTAGAATCTTATTTGACACATATTCATCACATTATTAGTGAATATGTACTTTAAACTTTTATGATCAGTTTTTATGTCACACCTTTCCCTATAAATATAATAACTCTATATATTTAATTCAAAGATTACCGTTTCCAACTTTAGGTCATGGGTCAGGTAATTATATTCAAGAATATTTAATTGAAGAGAAGCATAAGATATCACCATGTAATTATACATCATAACACATATTAACCTATATTCTATGAAACAATATAAATCATAGTCCCTTATCCGCTAAAGGTGGTGTTAATAAAGTTACACCAACCAATATTCACTTTAGTTCCTTGAAATTTTCTTCCCATTCATCAATCCAAAGAAACTTGAATCCGTTCAAATTTAACATTGTAAGTGGATTAGATAGTCAAGATAAATTCTTTAGAAAGTGTCAAACAATCCAAGTAAACTAGGGATATCATTCATAGTGGTTGGTTTATTCCAATGTTTAATAACTTCTATTATTTATGGATCAATTGATATACCATCATTTGAGATTATATGACCCAAAAATAATACTTTTTAGCCAAAATTTGTACTTGGTAAATTTTTCTTACAATTTCCCATTCCTTAGGGCCTTTAGTACAATCCTCAAGTGATCTTAATACTCTTACTTGATCTTGGAATATATAATAATATATTCTATAAATAATTCCACAACTGATCAAGGTAATCTATAAAGACTCTACTAATTAGATCAATGAAGATAAAAATGGAATTAGTAAGACCAAATGGAATCAATATAAATTAAGTGTCTATATCTCATATTAAATGACACATTGGGTATGTATTGACTTTTGACCAACAATTTATAGTTTCTAGATAAAAGATCAATCATGGAAAATTATTGATCTCCTCACAATTGATCAAATAAATCATCAATACTAGGTAAATGAAACTTATTCTTGATTATGATCATGTTAAGTTCTCAATAATCAATTAAATGTAACATTGATCCATATTTCATTTTAATTAAAAGAATATGTGTACCCCATAGTAAAACACTAGGCCAAATGAACCCCTTATGAAGATTCCTTTGGAGTTTCTTATTCAATTACTATAACTGAATCGGTTCCATTATATATGGATTATTTGAAATAGGTGTAACTCTTGGTATGAGTTATATTAAATTATGAAATTCATGATTTAGATTAAGAATATAAAAATATTTTATAAATAAATTAATAAACTCTACTACAATAGGAATATATTTATTTTTGAGTTTATCCCTAACCATATGAGATAAATACCACCTTTGAATAGGAATCTATACTCATATAATGGATGTAATTTTCATTGTAAGTTCATATTTATTATTACATTGATAGAAAATAATATGTTGTTTTAGAATATAAAATTTGACTTCATTTACTAGTTAATTAATATAGGTTATATATAAATAAATTCAATCCATGCATATAGTAACATTAAATTTTACTATAGGGAGAATAAAGAGATTAATAGGAAACACTTTATCACAAATTAAAATTGGATAAGAATATTATACTTGAGATGTGATCATCATACCATTAATATCTTTCACTAATAATTATATATCTAATTATTTTGGTGGTAATTTGATATCCTTATAAAATTATTTAGATATAAAAGAGTGGGAAGATCTAGAATCAAATATAACATTAGTAGTTATATATTTGATGGTAAGTGTACCATTCTACACTTTTTTCACTTACGCAATATCAAAAATATTAATGGAATGAGATTTCTCTCTTTCACTAGGCTTAAGAGATTATTGACATGAATTTTCATCATTAACCCTCGTATTTGAGCACTGGTTAGTATAATTACAATACTCCTATCATTTTAATCATAGAGTGTGATTAGTTAATTTTATGGAGCTTTTAATCTATTCACATCATTAGTTAAATCCTTACTATTACTTAAACATTCAATTTCCTCATAACCTTCCTTTACACACTTAATGAATTTACTAGTTCCATTAATACAATTTCCTCCATGATTCTTTCTAAATTTTTGGTATAAAGAAATAATCATCTTCTTCCCTCTATGTATTTTATTATTATATTTTCATTTAAATTCCATATTAATTTTCTTATCAAAAATAAGAGAATGATTGATGAATATGATATCTATTTATAACTTGAGAGTACATTGAATGATTTATTTGCATCTACTTAAGAATCTTATAGATAAAAACCATCAAAGTCTTGGTTTTAAGATACTAAAGAACCAATAACTCTTTCTTTATGGAAAGATAATGATACTTGAACCATACCTCACAAGTCCTACAATATTTTCCTCATTGGCACTAATAGATTTATCATACTTTTACTTTAACTCAATGAATTCCTTATCTGTTTTAATTCAAAAGAATTTGAGGAAAGTACTTATTGAAAAATAATATTGTGAAGTCATTCCACTCTATAGATTCAATTTCTTACTATTGACTAATGTTCTTGATAAGAGTCCACTATTCATCTACTTGACCTTTTAAATGATAAACATTCAAAATAACTTTTTCCTACCATGAGTATTGGAAAATGGAAAATATATTTCCAATGTTACTAATCAATTTCTTAAAAATTAGTTGACCAGTATCTCACACAAATAAGGTGTATGTTTCATTATAAAGGATGAAAAAAAAATTATACCCTCCTTTAATTGTTTGGAATATCAACATGATTCAGGGATTAATAAAGTTTCATAATAATAATAATGAGTTTTTTATTCTAACTCTTATAACACTTAATTTATCTAGAGTAAAATCATTGAATTATCTATCAAATTCAGTTTCAGCATAGTTCTTTATAGTTCCAACCATTTACCAAAAAATAAAAATCATAGTAGGGGTAATAATAATCATAGTGAGAAACTATATAATATTGAAAATCATTTATAGGATGTATAAATCATGACACATTATTTTCAATATATGACACATTAGGTTTTACCTAAGTTATCCATGGTCATAATTTATTCAAATCCTTAATAATGGTTTATAAATAAAATTTAAATTAACCAAATAATATCTCACGAGAGTTTCTAGATAGGTGTAAAATCATATCCCCACTCATCATGAATTATTTACAATCAATTTAATAACTAAAATACTATTTCTAGAGTCGTTACACCTAGGGGAACATATGTTAGATATGAATTAACTTACCAGCATCTATATAGTGATGTATTTTCTAGGAAAATTACAATACTTTATTTACAATAAATTAGGATATTATACTATACTTAATCATATATTGATGGTTATCACTAATGTTTCCTCATCTTAATTTACAAAAATAAATAAACCTTACTCTAATACCAACTAAGGCAAACAAAAAATTTCATACATAAATATTACATCTTATTAGATGAATACTCATTACATATAATTATGATCCATTCCAAAATTATAAAGTTCCAGTGTCTTTGAATACATGGATATATAAACAACCACTACATATATAAATCATCTCTAACTATGTTCTTCATAAATGAAAACCTTCTTAGACATATCATAATAAAAAAATTTCTTTATATCTTTGGAAAAGGAATCATAATAAATGGTGAGCTAATATTATCAATAAAAGTAAAGAAAGGAGATATAAATAAATAATAATTTTAAGCATAACACGAATATTATAGTATGATAAAATGAGATTAAAATTTGAAAATCATACATAGAAATTCATAGATCATAATCATGAGTCATGTAATAAATATTGGACATTCATAATACATGAATAATAAAGGAAGTAAAGAACATGATCCAATAGATCATAAAAATGGAATAAGATAATGTTACAAAAATAGTGGAAAAAAGTGTTTTATAATCATAATCATATAAATATTATTTCAAGGATACCCAATAAATAATTCATTACATTTTAGGCTTGGGGTAAACACTTGTGTACCTATTTCAATCTTGGGATTATAATAGTCCTAAAATCATACTCCGAAACCCAATGATAAATACATAATATTGATATTTGTGATTTTCATATTAGTAAGAATGACATAATTCTATCCATCCAAAACATACAACATAAAAAAATAAATATTGGATCACTTATATACCCAAGAACCTTTTAGGTTTAGAGTTTTAGAGAACTAAGAGATACACTTACATAAAAATACCCATATCTTCAAGTGATCATTTTTCCTATTATAAATAGATTTTCTTATTCCAAAAAATATACTTTACATGTATCCAAAAATTATACACACATTAAACCTTTAAAAAATAACTCATTTAAAATAATTATTAATAACCTATATAAATAGACAACATAAGAAGGGTAATATCAAATGCTCAGTAAGGATAAAAAATCATTAAAAATTAGATGTAATCAATGAGTATATGATGAGAATATCTCTATGATTACATAATCAAAGTGCATGATTATTAAATAAGAGAATTTATATTCATAAAAATGTGGATAATTAAATATGTGAGATATTATAATGTTTTAAAAACGTCAGTATTCATAAGAACCAATAATCATGAGCCATGTGGTGTCAATCTTGATCAAACAAACCATTTAAAACTCATAGAAATCAAAAAGGAAATATGTTGGAATCATAAAACCTTATATTCATTACATGTGTTCAATAATTTCAGAAATAATTAGATACCTATTAAATATATAGGATAAACCTCCTTGGTTAACTTCATCCTTATTTCTTTAAAGAAAAGGAACATTACCCAATTCATTGGAGAGCTATATTGGGATCACCCTTATTATAAGCTATATTAGGCCCACCCATCATATAAGAAATAAAAATATCACCCATAACCATGAGCTATATCAGGATCAACCATTATAAGTAATACTATTCAATTACCTTACATGAATATAACACATAGAAGCTTAAATTTTCATCATAAATCTTTTAACAAAATCTTTCAATCTTTTATAATTTGATTTACCCATAGAAAAGAAGAAAGTTTCATGAAAATATCTTTAAAAAATTATAGTAATAAATATAGAGAAATAATATAGATGGTATCATAATATCATATTCCCAGTGAAGTAGAGGAATCATTAATAGATCTTGATATAAATGAAAATAACCTTAAAAGAACATTTAAAACATTTCTTTTTAAAATAGAGGAAAATACCCATTTCTTTTGGTAATATTTTATAAAAATTCCAAAACATTGGGAAAAATATTTCTTTGAAAATAACCATGTAAAATTATAAGGTAAAATTTAAATAAAAAATAGACATGATAATTGTAAAATTCTTTCATGCTATAAACATAAAAAACATTATTTTAAAAATTTTATTAGTAGTGTTAAAAGCAACCCATATGAAAAATTATATGAAATTACAATTTAAAAATTTTAAAATAAGGTCCAAGATTATGAAAAATAACTTTAATAAATCATTTATATATATTAAAGGATATTAAATAAAAAATATAATGAAAAATGTGGAAGAGTTTGGTTAAAAATCTTAAAAAACATTAAAATAATGTTTTTAAACAAAAACACCATTAAAATTTTTATAACCAAAAACAATTTTAAATTAGTAATATAAAAAGGAACATAATATAACATGAGTATAAAATGAGTAATGATATTTATAGAGACCCATACTTTTCATACATAAATATTATATATTATTATATGAATATTCACTACACAACATTATGATCCATTATAAAACCATAAAAGGTTTAATGTCTTTGGAAACTTGGATATATAAAAAACTGGTATATTAAATATCTACATTATCTCACACTTAGTTCTTCAAATTTATCACATGTATTATAAATATCAAACTAAAAACATTTCTTCATGTCTTGGGGAAAAGAACACATAATAAAGGATGATCTAAAATGTTTAGTAAGGGTAAATAAGAGAGATATAAAAGTTAATTTAAGTATAACATGTGAATATGGGTATAATAATAAGAGTTTAACCTTTGAATACAATACCCAATAATTCATAGATCATAATAAGGAGCCATGGAAAACATATTTTCTATTTATAAGACATAAATTATATAGGAATCAAAGAATATAAGACATGAGATCATACCATTAGCATAATATCCTGTCATAAAATAGTAGAATAAATTGTGGAATAATCCTAATAAAATAAATATTATGTCAAGGATACCCAGTAATACATTCATAACATGTTATTCATGGGATAACAATATGTGTACTTGCCTTAGTCTTGGGATAACCTCTGGTGTACCCTTTTTTGGGATTGGGATAACCTCCCATGTACCCTCTTTCAGGTTTGGGATAACCTCATGTGTACCTTATTTTGGGCTTGGTATAACCTCCCATATACCCTTTGAGCTTATAAAACATTAATATTTACCCAATTAATTAGAGTTATATATAATTTCTTGCCCACCCATCAAATAATCATAAATCCATTCATATGCATGCTATAAGATCATAAAAAATTCACCATATCATCATAACATAACCAATATAAAATAACCATGTTTCATAAAAATATCATCATAATAATCATAAAACATCCAAATAAATAATAAGTATGGTCTCATTAGATGATATCTCCAGTAAATCATAAGTAACATCAAATGATGTTATCATAGATAAAAAATGACTTTAAAAGATCATTAAAATATTTATTGATGAAAATACACTTTTAATTTAGAAATAAATTATTTAAAATATAAAAATTTACAAAAAATTAAGGATAAAAGTTTATTTGAAAAGTACCATGGAAAATTTTATTGTAATATTCTAATAAAATAATTTTCATGATGATGGGAAAATACATTTATGTCGTATACAATAAAATAAAACATTCCTCAAACTTTTATAAAAAGTAAAAAAATGAATTATTCTAAAAACATTTAGAATATAACTATTGAAATATTTTAATATAATGTAAATGATAGTGAGAATTAACCTTTTAAAACATTTTATATATAAAATAACTTTTAAGATCATGGACATGGAAGAACATGTAAATCAACTTAGGAGGAAATATTGTAATATTTTCCTTTAAAACATTTTCTCTATCATTTTAGGAAAATAATAGAGGAAAATGGTAATAAAAAAACTCTATAAATAACCATAGGATAATAAAAATTAATGAGGTATATTATATAAGGATATTATAAATTCTGTTAATGAAAATTTAAGCATAATTGATCCTGATTAAAATGAGATTGAAACATAAATCACTTACCTTAAGTCTCTTATTGCTTCGTATGTATTCTAAAATCTTGTATAGTAAATATTTATTTATTATATATATATATATATAATCAAAACTATACTCACATATATCATATCATATATGATTTACTTATAACATCTCATCACATGTATATTAATAGTTCTCTATTAAAATCATTGTTTTGGGTAATAACTACTTTGTTTTTCATGGATGTTTCAATTAGGTAGTCCTAATCATTATAATTTGATCATGGTTCCATAATCTATATAATGGTAATGATTTCATTAGTTTCATATTTAATCAGTATATATGCTTTTATAACTATTTAAATAAAGTGGTGATGAAAAATAAATTACATCACTTTGTGAAGATGGTAGTCTATATGTACACATGAGTGATGTTTCCACTTTTCGATGGATGAAGCAAAATAAAATTAAATAATAAATAAAATTTATAGAAATATGATAATATCATAAATATAATATATATTTAGTAAATTAATAATTATAAATATCAATGTGAAATGGTAATGAAAAATAAAACGCATCACCTCGTGGAGGTGGTAGTCAAAACGTAAGCATGAGCGATGTTTTCTTTTCCCATAAGATGAAAAAGAAGTGGATATTATTAAATAATCATAATAAAAATTAATAATATTTAATATAATGAATTAATTATTTTATAATGAATACCATATATTTATAAGAGGTAGAAGAAGAAATAAAATTGAAACTACCAAGTTTAGAGTTACACCTCTTCATTGAGAAACCACTTTTGGATTACACATTAATCCTTTAAATAATAGTATTTTGGAATGAAAAGAAGATATAGGATATGGGGAAGGAATATATTAAGGTATTATGTTATGTTTTTCTGATCTATAATGTCACACCTGTTTTTATTTATTTATTTTATTTATTTTATTTATCTTAGTGTCGGGTGATTTTGCATGTGTGCGGGCGAGTCCCGGTCTAAAATTTTAATGTTTGGATAAGTTTATGGTTTGAGACAGTGCGCGAACTCCGTAAGTTTAAGACGCGTGGCCTCCTTGTTGTCTTCTTGGAACCGTACGGTGCGCAGATACCGCGTGGTCATCTAATTTTAACATTAATTAAATTAGTTGGTTTAGCGGATTAATAAATAAATACATATATATGTATATATGTTTATATATGTTGATATATATATGTTTATATGTGTTTATGTGTAAATATGTTTGTATATGTTTATACGTTTATATGTTATATGTTGGTATATGTTTATGTATGTTTATATATGATCATATATGTTCATATATATATAATATATATATATATATATGTATATATATATGTATATGTGTTTATAATAAATGTTTATATATAAATGTTTATATCTATATGTGTGTGTTTATATATGTTTATATATATTCTATATATATATATGTTTATATATATGTTTATATACTTGTTATATATATGTATATATGTATATTTAAATATCTATTTAAATGAGGGTGTTGTTTTATTTTTATTATTTTGATATTTTATTATTATTGTTGTTATTAGGATTAAGTTTTGTAATAATAATAATAATTACTATTAAATTTATTTATTTATTTATGTAATTTTGGGTTTTTATTTATTTTCTATTATTCCTTTCTCTTCTTTTCTTTTATTTCTTTTCTTTTATTTCTTTTCTTTTATTTCTTTTCTTTTATTTCTTTCTATTTAATTTCTTTTACTAATTTTTATTTATTTATTTATTTTTCTTTCTTTTCTAACCCTACCTCCCCCTCTCCCCTTTCCCGTCACGCCCCCCTTCCCTCGCTGTGCGCGACCCAGCCCCCTGCTCTCCCCATCGCCGGCCTGCCACCACCCTCCTTTCCCAGCCGTCAGCTGCCGCACCTCCTCCCTCCGTCGGCCTTCCCTCCGCCGGCCTCCTCCGACTCCCTTCGCCGGCCTCCTCCGACTCCAGCCGCCGACCTCCCTCCGTGCAGCCGGCCTCCGTCGACCCCGACTCCATAGCCGACTGCCACCCGCATAACCTCCTCCTTCCGGACAACTTCCCTTGCTCGTGCTCCATCCAGCGACGGTCCCGACCCTCCCCCTTGTATGGTTTGATCTCTTGCTTTGGATTTTTCGAGTAAGGGTATCATATTTTTGTTTAATTTTTTTTTATGAAATTGATTCGATTGTTAAATTTAGGGTCAATTGTGGTTTGTTTGAGTTGCGGTTGGTGTGCAACGATCCTTGCGCACTATATTTGTGAAGTCCGCTACACCGAGGTAGGTGGTTCCACGTATTATTATTAATTGTAAAGTTCATTTTCTTAATTAATTAATTTAGCATGTTTACTAATATGTTTGTGTGGTGTGCAATGAATTTTTACTTGAGGTTCGGTATGTTTTAATGTGTTTACTAGCGTGTTAATATGAAATGAGTATGTTGCTGTGAAAACCCCTGTCGAACTGCTTTCTAGAGTTTCATAAGTTGTGCAGTTTATTTTGTTAGAATGTAAAAAGGGTGCGAATGGTGTTTTGGGCATAGCGTCTATATGTGTTTTTTCATAAGTGAACATTTAATGAGTTTTTAGTTTTTAATGTCTTCCGATGAATTTCGAAATGATTTGAAATTTTTTTTTGGTAGTTTGTTTAATTATAGAAATGGTATTTTTAACTGGAAGATGGTTTTCTTTAATTGCGTGCGTAATGCAAGTTGAGTTTCTGAGGTGGCAAGGTGTGCGTATGGTCATGTAAGAGGGTTTTTTCTCTGTTTAGTCTGTAAAGCATTATTTTTCTCTCAAAAATTTATTTATGAAAGAAATTGGGCTGTTTTATTAAATGAGTATTAAGGGTGAAAAATTGTTTTGATTAAATTGTGTGAATATTTTGGTGCTTAAAGTCAGGTGACACGTGCAGAGTTTGTTTAAATTTTTTTGTTAGTGGCGTGTTTGAGAATGAATGTGTTTTCATTGACCGTGCAGTTGATTTAATTGGTCGGGTAAGATATGCAGATTCAGTTCTGGGTGTGTAAAACCATGAGTTACTCTTTATGGTTGTTTTATAAATTTTAAAGTGATTTACTAAATAATTTCTAGTGTGAGTTATGTTTTGAAAACATGTCGAGGAGGATTTTTGTGTTTTTTATCTGTTTGAACTAGAATTTATGTATTTTTAGTTATTTTTCATTTGTTGCAACGTGTTGGTGAGGTAATTCTTCATTACCAGAATTGTCTGCTGGCGTTTTCTTGTGTGCAAGTGTGAGGCATGTCGCGTCGTTGTTTTTGGACTGCTTTTCGAGGTAGGTTCCCACTGCACTTGCCTTTGAATTTATAATTTACTTATTTCTTGTCATTTATTAAATTTTCATCAAATTGGAAGTAGTATTAAAATATTATTTTTAGAGTAGTTATATTGCTGGAATTGGAACTTCTTCTTTCTTTTCATTGTACCGAAAGATTTTTCATGATTAGTTGTTGTGCAATAGTGAAAATGCCCCTTTGGCCCTTATGTTTGCGCTTCAGAATTAAAATGGTGATTTGGTTTACCTAAATGAGATTTTAAATGTGTTTTCTGGTTTTAAATGTGACGACGTCTGATCCTTCTTTTGGAATTGATTTGGTATTGAATAAGTACATGAGGCCCGTTTGGTACTTTTAATGAAATTAATGTTTTGAAAAGTCTCTTTGGAGTGATCTTTTGTGTTTGTCGATAAGGTGAGATGAGTATGTGATTCTTGTGAATTATGACTAGTTTTACATTGTTGACTCAACCCTAATGATTATACATGTTGACATGGTAACCTGGCATAGTGAGTGAATTCTATGAGAACGATTGCTGCACTAGTTTAGATTACGCACTGGCTAGTGGCCCTTAGTGTGGTTGGAGCCGCTAGGGGATTGGGCCCCTCGGTTAGGCCAGGTAGGGCTATACCGAGTGTTTGAGCGTTATGACGTCATCGAGTTAGGGCATGCCTTCAGGATGAGTCACATGTATAGTACGTTCTGGTTTGTTCACGATCTCCTAGGTTCGACCCATGTCTCTTTTAGTGTCTATTTTATGTGGCATGTGATTAAGAGGTCGAGTTTGGATGCCGCCCCTTGTGTGCCACTTTTTCCCATTGCCCTAGGGTGTGTTGTGTGTGATTCTCCTTTTGACGAACAACTAAAGTTTGGATTTTTAAATTGTTCACAAAATGCTTAAAAATGTAATTTACTTGTTTCTTTCAACCTTAAACTTGTTCTAAATTAAAAAGGGCAAT
This sequence comes from Viscum album, assembly GCA_963277665.1. NCBI lineage: Eukaryota > Viridiplantae > Streptophyta > Magnoliopsida > Santalales > Viscaceae > Viscum > Viscum album. The sequence continues at coordinate 2,126,311,349 of OY728130.1, read as the reverse complement.
GGACTGTTACTTGTTTTCAAAATGGAAAGTGTGTGTGTGTGAAAACCCATATTTTCTATAATGTAGTTCAAACTTGAAGTTGGTAAATTCATCTTTTATTGGTAGTGCTTTGGGAATAGATTTATCGGGCTAGCCTACTGAGTTTTAATACTCACACCTATAGTGTTTTCTTGTTTTTAGTTTCTGTTGTAGGATTGACTCGAGCTTTCTTGCCATAGACGAGAGTTGGTTGTAGTTTGACGATCGACTCTTGGGGTCACGAGAAGTTTGATTCGTGGTCAGGTTAGTTATATTTTTGGATGTTTTATTTTATTATCGTTTATTTATTTCTTCTTCTTAGTAAATTTTTATTGGGCGAAATCGTTCCCATGTGTACTTTGTGATGCCCTAGCACTTGTCGCCAGCCCGGGAGGATCGGGAACACCTCTCGGGTCATGTTGCGGATTGGCTCGGGTGACCGGTATGAGGTCGACCCGGGTTGGTTCGTGACAAAATGGTATCAGAGGAGGTCGGCTCCTGAGCGGACCTTGTTTTTCAGAACGACCATTGCTATTTGGAGTTGTCATGGTAAAGGGAGTGAAGTTGCTCGGACTCGAGGCGTTGGAACGGGAAGGACATCATGAACCCTTGGTCATTCTGAACCTCAAGTTACCATGAGATGTCCGGGTTGTTAGTTTCTTTTGGGTCTTTTGGATCGTTTTATGTTGGGAAATGAAAAGGGAGTTGGGAAAGTAGCTCCATGAGCTCGCAGGGCCTGAAAAGACTTATGGAGCCGGAGACTTCACCCTACAATGCTCTCAGTGACGATGGTATGGCTGACTTATGGCCGCCAACCATATGGTCGAGTCACCCATCATTACTAGTTTCCCCCTTTAGTGAATGGGGTTTTCCTTCATTTTTAAGGTCATTGAGAAATGTTGAATTTAAAATGGTATTGATTATGTTTTGATCAAGTTCCTCGTTTCTTTGTTCCGTAGTGTTTCCCCCCACGAAGGCTCGATGGATGCTCAAGGTGCAGCTTCAAGTGGTGCATTCTCAGCTAATCCTCCAGTTGATCAGCCCATCGATTATGTTTTTGAGTTCCGGAAGTTGAAACCTCCTCTCTTTTATGGACAAGCAGGGCCTCTTGAGGCAGAGAAGTGGTTGCAGAAGATTGAGAGGAAGTTCAGTTTCATTGGGATAACTGAGTCATTAAAGGTAAAGTTGGCTACCTTCATGCTTGAAGGCCCAACCTGGAAATGGTGGAAGTCCATGTCTCGGAACAAGCCTAGGAAAGATCTGACATGGGAGTTTTTCAAGTCATCATTCATTCAACAACACTTCTCTGAGTTGACGAAGCTGAGGAAGAGGATGGAGTGGTGTTGTATTCAGTAGGGCATTGAATCGGTACTGGAATTCTATCGACATTTCGTAGACCTAGTTCTGTACGATCAATGGTTTGTTGCAAATGATCCCAGGAAGGCACGACATTTCGAGATGGGGCTTCAACCTGAACTGCGATCGAAAGTGTAAGAGCTCAACCTAACCACTTTCTCAGAAGTTGTGGAGAAAGCCTTTCTGTATGAATCTTAGTTACCAGGAGAACCTGAGGTTGCAAATCCTTCCCCGATCTTGGCTGATAGTGTAGAGGATGACGATATGAAGAATGGGAAGCGACCAGAATCTGGTGACCCTAATAGTGGAATCAAGAGACCCTTAGGCCTTCAATCAAATTCTTCTCAGCGTAATATCGTGACCTGTCACCAGTGTGGTAAGCAGGGTCACAAGAAGCCGGTGTGCCCGAGTGCTCCAAGACCCTGCCACACCTGTGGACGTATGGGTCACTTGAAGCGATTCTACCGAGGTGTTTCCAAGAAGTGCGCTAAATTCAGACCTGGATCGTCGAAGGTCACCTCAGCCTGTCAGAAGGATTAGGGAGATGTTGGTGGATGAGCTTGATGTTTTCTTTTTGTGATGTCTCTTGGATGTAGTAGTCGTTACCTATACTATTTTGTGGTGTTCTTTTCTTTCAGTTGAAATAATGGTTGTGGCTGAACTCATTAAACCTTTGATCTTGTGGATGTGGGATTGTTAAAAAAAAATTCTGGTTCTTGTGTCATGCTTCTGGGGTTTCATAAACCTGACTGCGAAGCCGGAAGATGCTTCATTCATCAGAGCTCCAGCCACAGGCCTCGGAGTGAAGCTAGCACGTAGTCGGGGGAACTCCAATGAAAGGTGAAGTCTGGCGACATGGTGTTGTTCTCAGTAAGTGCGTGTAGTCGGAATCATTTTCCTCATTATGCCTAGTTTATGTGTAATAACTGCCTGGTCATGTCGTTGCTCTCATTTATTAAGAGCTACTCTCTTTATGCTTTCCGGGTGGGTGTGGTGTGTTGGACAGGGCCCCCCTCCCACCCGTGGGCAGTGATGGCTGATGATAATAATGGGAGGTCCTCCTATTATTCTCTTCTCTAAATCTTTATGGTGGGGAGTCCATTCGACCTCCCCATGATGAAAATTATTGTGATCATGAATTTTGTCTCAAGTGATGGTGTTCTGGTCCCATTCCGGGAACTGACTTGACACTTGTGGTGGAAATAACCGTCACGGGTCTCGCCAAATTCAATTTAGCTTGTTTCTTATGGTGGGGAGTCCGTTCGGACTTCCCGTGTCAATCTCCCAGTTTTGTTCTAGGTTTTGGTTGGGTTGTGGTTGGTCTTATATGGAACCACAAAACTCTATTTTCTTTTTTTGGTAAGGAGTTGGGGTGTGAGAGTTCCAGTGTCATATTGGAGTAAGGTTTTAAGAGATACGCGTTGGATGTGGTTTTGACATGTTTGTTGGTTTCAAAAGAGTCGTCGTGTTTTTTTGGCGTTGTTCCGAATGTTGTGTTTTAAGGTTGAATTGAAGATGGGGAATTGGTTGAGTTCTGTTGAATGGTGTTAAGGTGGCTGTATGTTGGGCCTGGATCTACTATTGTTAAAGTTCCTTGTCCTTTGAAGCAATCAACTGGAGGTGGTCACACTTTTGGGGGGTGGGTGACACTTAACAGGTAATTCGTTCCTATTACATGAGTTCTTTTCGTTTATCTATCCCCTTTTTGGGAGTGCTTCAGGATCTCTTTATTGTCGTTCTTTAGATATTTCCTTAAATTGTAAAGTAATGTCGGTTTTCGTTTGGGGTTTTGATCTTGTTATGGCTTTCCGGGGGTGGAAAGATTTATGGTGGGGAGAATTGTCACACCTGTTTTTATTTATTTATTTTATTTATTTTATTTATCTTAGCGTCGGGTGATTTTGCATGTGTGCAGGCGAGTCCCGGTGTAAAATTTTAATGTTTGGATAGGTTTATGGTTTGAGATAGTGCGCGAACTCCGTAAGTTTAAGACGCGTGGCCTGCTTGCTGTCCGCTTGGAACCGTACGGTGCGCAGATACCGCGCGGTCATCTAATTTTAACATTAATTAAATTAGTTGGTTTAGCGGATTAATAAATAAATACATATATATGTATATATGTTTATATATGTTGATATATATATGTTATATGTGTTTATGTGTAAATATGTTTGTATATGTTTATACGTTTATATGTTATATGTTGGTATATGTTTATGTATGTTTATATATGTTCATATATATATAATATATATATATATATGTATATATATGTATATGTGTTTATAATAAATGTTTATATATAAATGTTTATATCTATATGTGTGTGTTTATATATGTTTATATATATGCTATATATATATATATATATATGTTTAAATAAATGTTTATATATATGTTTATATACTTGTTATATATATGTATATATGTATATTTAAATATCTATTTAAATGAGGGTGTTGTTTTATTTTTATTATTTATGATATTTTATTATTATTATTGTTATTAGGATTAGGTTTTGTAATAATAATAATAATTATTATTAAATTTATTTATTTATTTATGTATTTTTGGGTTTTTATTTATCTTCTATTATTCCTTTCTCTTCTTTCCTTTTATTTCATTTCTTTTATTTCTTTTATTTTATTTATTTTCTTTTATTTCTTTCTATTTAATTTCTTTTATTCTTTATTTATTTATTTATTTATGTTTTTCTTTCTTTTCTAACCCCACCTCCCCCTCTCCCCTTTCCCGTTGCGCCCCCTTCCCTCGCTGTGTGTGACCCGCCCCCCTGCTCTCCCCGTCGCCGGCCTGCCACCGCCCTCCTTTCCCAGCCACCGGCCGCCGCACCTCCTCCCTCCGCTGGCCTTCCCTCCGCCGGCCTCCTCCTACTCCCTCCGCCGGCCTCCTCCGACTCCAGCCATCGACCTCCCTCCGTCCAGCCGGCCTCCTCCAACCCCGACGCCATCGTCGACTACTACCCGCACAACCTCCTCCTTCTGGCCAACTTCCCCTGCTCGTGCTCCATCCAGCGATGGTCCCGACCCTCCCCCTTGTATGGTGTAATCTCTTTCTTTGAATTTTTCGAGTAAGGGTTTCAGATTTGTGTTTAATTTGTTTTTGATGAAATTGATTCGATTGTTAAATTTAGGGTCAATTGTGGTTTGTTTGAGTTGCGGTTGGTGTGCAATGATCCTTGCGCACTATATTTGTGAAGTCCGCTACACCGAGGTAGGTGGTTCCGCGTATTATTATTAATTGCAAAGTTCATTTGCTTAATTAATTAATTTACCATGTTTACTAATAAGTTTGTGTGGTGTGCATTGAATTTTTACTTGAGGTTCGGTATGTTTTAATGTGTTTACTAGCGTGTTAATATGAAATGAGTATGTTGCTCTGAAAACCCCTATCGAACTGCTTTCTAGAGTTTCATAAGTTGTGCAGTTTATTTTGTTAGAATGTAAAAAGGGTGCGAATGGTGTTTTGGGCGTAACGTCTATATGTGTTTTGTCATAAGTGAACATTTAATGAGTTTTTAGTGTTTAATGTCTTGCGGCGTATTTCGAAATGATTTGACAAATTTTTCTGGTAGTTTGTTTAATTATAGAAATGGTCTTTTTAACTGGTAGATGGTTTTCTTTAATTGCGTGTGTAATGCAAGTTGTGTTTCTGAGGTGGCGAGGTGTGCGTATGGTCATGTAAGAGGGGTTTTTCTCTGTTTAGTGTGTAAAGCATTGTTTTTATCTCAAAAATTTATTTATGAAAGAAATTGGGTTGTTTTAATAAATAATTATTAAGGGTGAAAAATTGTTTTGATTAAATTGTGTGAATATTTTGGTGCTTAAAGTCAGGCGACACGTGCGGACTTTGTTTAAAATTTTTTATTAGTGGTGTGTTTGAGAATGAAAGTGTTTTCATTGACTGTGAATTTTCTTTAATTGGTCAGGTAAGATATGCAGATTGAGTTCTGGGTGTGTAAAACCATGAGTTACTCTTTATGGTTGTTTTATAAATTTTAAAGTGATTTACTAAATAATTTCTAGTGCGAGTTATGTTTTTAAAAAATGTCGAGGAGGATTTTTGTGTTTTTTATCCTTTTGAACTAGTATTTATGTATTTTTAGTTATTTTTCATTTTTTGCAGCGTGCTTGGGAGGTAATTCCGCATTACCGGAATTGTCTGCTGGCGTTTTCTTGTTCGCAAGTGTGAGGCGTGCCGCGTCGTTGTTTTTGGACTGCTTTTCGAGGTAGGTTCCCAATACACTTGCCTTTGAATTTAGAATTTACTTATTTATTGTCATTTATTAAATTTTCATCAAATTGGAAGTAGTATTAAAATATTTTTTTTAGATTAGTTATATTGTTGGAATTAGAACTGCTTCTTTCTTTGCATTGTACTGAAAGCTTTTTCCTGATTAGTTGTTGCGCAATAGTGAAAATGACCCTTTGGCCCTTATGTTTGCGCTTCAGAATTAAAATGGTGATTTGGTTTACCTAAATGAGATTTTAAATGTGTTTTCTGGTTTTAAATGTGACGACGTCTGATCCTTATTTTGGAATTGATTTGGTATTGAATAAGTACATGAGGCCCGTTAGGTACTTTTAATGAAATTAATGTTTTGAAAAGTCTCTTTGGAGTGATCTTTTGTGTTTGTCGATTAGGTGAGCTGAGTATGTGATTCTTGTGCATCGTGAATAGTTTTACATTGTTGACTCAACCCTGATGATTATACGTGTTGACATGGGAACCTGACATAGTGAGTGAATTCTCTGAGAACGATTGCTGCACTATTTTAGATTACGCACTGGCTAGTGGCCCTTAGTGTGGTTGGAGCCGCTAGGGGATTGGGCCCCTCGGTTAGGCCAGGTAGGGCTATACCGAGCTTTTGGGTCGAGTTAGGGCATGTCTTCAGGATGAGTCACATGTACAGTACATTCTGGTTTGTTCACGATCTCCTAGGTTCATCCCATGTCTCTTTTAGTGTCTATTTTATGTGGCAGGCGATTAAGAGGTCCAGTTTGGATGCCGCCCCTTGTGTTCCACTTTTTCCCATTGCCCTAGGGTGTGTTGTGTCTGATTCTCCTTTTGACTAAAAACTAAAGTTTGGAATTTTAAATTGTTCACAAAATGTTTAAAAATGCAATTTACATGTTTCCTTCAACATTAAACTTGTTCTAAATTAAAAAGGGCAATTGACTGTTACTTGTTTTCAAAATGGAAAGTGTGTGTGTGTGAAAACCCATATTTTCTATAATTTAGTTCAAAGTTGAAGTTGGTAAATTCATCTTTTATTGGTAGTGCTTTGGGAATAGATTTATCGAGCTAGCCTACTGAGTTTTAATACTCACGCCTATAGTGTTTTCTTGTTTTTAGTTTCTATTGCAGGATTGACTCGAGCTTGCTTTCCGTGGACGAGAGTCGGTTGTAGTTTGACGATCAACTCTCGGGGTCACGAGAAGTTTGATTCGTGGTTAGGTTAGTTATGTTTTTGGATGTTTTATTTTATTATCGTTGATTTATTTCTGCTTCTTAGTAAATTTTTATTGGGCAAAATCGTTCCCATGTGTACTCTGTGATGCCCTGGCGCTTGTCGCCAGCCCGGGAGGATCGGGAACGCCTCTCGGTTCATGTCGCAGATTGGCTCGGGTGACCGGTTCGGGGTGGACCCGGGTTGGTTCTTGACATATAAGGAAAAAAATTTGTGATTAAGGGAGGAGAGGAGGTTTCCATTTATATGTGATGGAAAAATACACATGGAAATACTTAAAATATTAAATAATATATATATCAAAATCATTTAAAGTGGAACAAATTTACCCCAAATTAGAACATAATATTTTATAGGGTCTAAATAAACTGAACCAATAATTTTTATACAAGTATTGGATACATTTTACTTCTTATCTTTAAGTTAAACCACTTTAAACCAATTTTATCCTTAACTCTAATAATGTAAATATTTTACCATTATAACATAATTATATGAAAAAAATAAAAGTAGAATTATAAATTTTTTATGAAATTATGATTCCAAAGTTATAATAAATTTTATCGTATTTAATTTCTATAGGTGGAAACATTACTTTTAATATAAGAATAGAAAAAAATAAAAAACAATTTTGACGAAAACACCAATTTTAAGAGTAAAAATTATTTCTCCCTTAAATAAGGTAATAAAATGTTTTTAATGAATTTTTTTGGTTAAATAATAAAAAAATAAATGTATTTAGGCTTTTTTAGAAATAAAAAACTGAATATAATCTTCCAACCAGGCCATTAAATACATAGAACACAAAATAGTATTTAATTTGAATAAAGTATAATTTATCTTCAAAAAAGTAAATATTGAATTCCAAATTTTAAATTAATGTTTTAAAATAAATTATTTAACTCCTTAAACATATCGTTGGTCGAATAAAACTCATAAAATTGGATAAATCCATGTTTTAGAGAGATTTTAAATCACTAACCCATAGTTTTAATCCATTTTTACCACTTTTACTAAGGTGTCAATTATTTACCATGGTTAATACTCATAATGAACAAGTTTTTTTACACCCTATAAAATTATATTAATTACCATGATTTAAAAATTTTTATTTATTTTTTATCAAATACAATTTTTAAAAGTGGTTTAAATTAATTATAATATTCTCTCACAAAATGCAATAAAACCCATTTTTAATGAAAATTTATTTTTGAAGCATAAAATGAATATAGTAAAAATTGAGTTCATTTTTATTATACATTAATAAATTTATTTATATTTTATAAATTCTCTATACATATTTTTAATAATTTTTTTCCTATCCATACCCCCAATTTTAATGAATAGTTTAAAACGTTCATAAAAAAAATAATATTTAAATCATGGTATGTTTAAACATAGTGTTACATGTAAAGAAAGATATCAAAGAAATAAAATTTATTTAAAGAGGAATATATCATCAAATCTCAAAGTGTTGAATTATACCCACTTATAATAATTTATCCATTGAAATTCTATCACTTAAATACAAGACAAAATGGATACTTCTTCCACATAACATCATCAGGTTCCTAGATAGAATCCTTTAATTTATAGATTTGTTTGCCAAACTTTGACTAGGTGAGTGGTCTTATTCGGTAGAAATTTATCTCTATGATCTAGAATTTCCATTTATTATCTCTCATGAGAGAGATCCTTCTCTAGTAGAATGACATCTAAGTTTAGTACATGTGAAGGATCATGTATATACTTCTTTTGGAGAGATACATGGAACACACCGTGAACCTGATAGAGATTCAATGGAAGTTAAAAATCATATTCTACTATCCTGACATAATTAAGAATTTCAAAGTGATCAATATATCTTTGTATCATATTTCCCTTATATCCAAATCTCATATCATTCTTCTAGGGAGAAATTCATAGGAATAAGTTATCACCAACTTCAAACTCTTGATCTCACTAAGAATTTTTAATACAAATTTTCTATCCACTTTGAGAAACCCTTATGTGATGTTGATGGTCTCTAACCTTATCTTCCATATCCTTAGCTGGATTGGGTCCTAATAGATTTATTTCTCTAACTTTAACCAATTATGTTGGAGTTATTTATTTTTTCCATAGCTGACTTCATAAAGATCCATATGAATGATCGATTGAAAGTTATTTTTTTAAGAAAATTACACCAAGTGAAGATTTTGATCCTAATAACATTTTAAATACATATACAATTCACTCAACATGTCTTCTAGAGTTTTAATAGTACCATCAAACATACCATCTATCTGAGTATGATATACAATAACAAAAATAAACCCTATATCCAATTCTTAATAAAGAATTCTCTATAACTTTTAGGTAAAGGTAAAATACTGATCAAATATAATTGAATGTGGTAATCCATGAAACTATACCACTTCCTTAATGCATGTCCTTTTAGGATAATGAAGAGATAAATATTATTTTATGGTAATGAAGTGTACTTACTTCATATGTTTATCAACTACAAACCAAATAACATTATTTCCATTCGATGTTTTGGGGAGTGCAATAATGAAATCCATTGTGATTTTTTCACATTTCCATTCTGGTATGGGTAATAGTTGTAACATTAGTTTAGACTTATGTATATTAACCTTAACTTACTAACATACTTGGAATCAATAAACATACTCTTCAATATCACTTTTAATATTGTCCCACTAAAAATATTTTTCATATCTTTATAAATCATTATAATAATAGTAGGAAAAGAGGATAATGAACTATGAGATTCATCCAAAATCTAATTATTTAGATATTTTACTGATAGTAAAAATACCCTATTCCCAAAAATTATCATTTTATCATACTCATGGTTGAACTTGGGAACATTTCTCACTTTTTTCTTCAGTTCTACATCTTTTTTTGTGCCTCTTTAATCCTCAAATTGATAGATTATTAAACATTCATCTAACAAAGATATGATCTGCCCCATTTATTTATGATTTCAAGATCTATAATTTATAAATCCATAAATATTGGATCTCTTTCAACCATAATCATATAAAATCTAGTATGGTCTTTCTGAGTCAGAGCAGTAGCCACCTTATTCACTTTCCTAGGGTAAAAATTTATTGAGAAGTCATAATATTTTATAAACTATAACCATCTTCTATAGAACATATTTATCTATTTCTATGTGAATAAACACTTCAAGATTTTATGATTTGTATATATATCACATATTTCACCATAAATATAATTCTTACACATTTTTAGTAGAAAACCTACTATTTCCAACTCCAAATCATGAGTTGGGAAATATTTCACATGAATTCTCAATTAGTGAGAGGCAGATGATATCACCATAACATTATGAATAAGGACACATTCTAGTACATTATTTTATGAATCACTATATATAAAAAACCCTCATCCACTATAGGGTAGTGGGAGTATAGGTGCACTGACTAACCTTATCTTCCACTCCTTTAAATTTTCATCACATTTATATTTTCAAAATAACTTGGGCCCTTTCCAAGTTCACTGGGTGAGATGATTAGATAGTTGTGGGAGATCTCTCACAAACATTAGTAGTATATATAAAACCTAATAAAAATAAATATTCAGTTACCATGTTTTTTATAATCTATTTCTCAATAACCTTATTATTTTATGGATCCATCGATATACCCTCACATGAGATTATATGATAATATAAAGAAAATTTCTAAATCCAAAATTCTGACTTGGTTAATTTATTATAAAACTTATCCTTTTTAAGTTTCTTTAGTACATTATAAAATATTCTTTATGATCATACTTTCTCTTAGAATGTATAATAATATCATCTATAAATACTACCAAAATATGATCCAGGTAATATGTAATGCCCTAACCCCAGTTACCCAGAGTCGGTGCATTATTGTGTAACATTGGCATGATCACAAAAGATCAAGTCTCGAAAGACCGATTAGTTTAGTAGCCTTGTAAACACTAGATATATTCATAAAGGTTACATTTCATCATAAAGTGAAAAACTACAATAAATAAGTCTCCATAGTCCACACTCATATCCTCTTCTGACTATCACTGCAGGTTATTCATAAAATACTTCTTCACATCCTGGAAAATATTAAAACATTGAAAGGGGTGAGCTTAGATGCTCAGTAAGGATAAAAATATAGCGGAAGATTTTATAAATAAACATTAACATTTAAGGCAATGTATAACTAAAACAAAATCCTTTTTAAACTTTAACTTCATCATAATATGGCAAAAATAAAATTAAATAATGCCATTTACTTACTCACATGGATATTCTACTAGTCGAATAATCACATGAAATATCAATAACCACTTTCATAATGATGGAATGCATAATGCCAGACTATCATAACAACGTAGCCAAGGCCTCGTGCCAAGACTACAGATAAGATTTTGTCAAGGCCTCGTGCCAAGACACTAGTTTGTCTCATGAGACCTACCGATGCATCGAGGAGCTATAGCGAGCTCCGCCCATCACTTATTAAGTCCAATGCATTCCTCATATGAACATGTTTAAACATATCATAAACCATAACATAATCGTATCACATAAAACATGCATAAATGAAACATAACATTTCCACATTTCAATCACAAGATATCAATACAACACATTGATATAATAAAAACACTTTTAAAACCATTTTCAATACAAAAATAAAAGAAAATTAAAACTTTGTATTTATTTTTTATTTAAAAAAAGTTATGGCTTGTAGAGGAAGCTGAAACTCAAATAATGGTCACGGCGGCGGAGAAGTCATTGTCGCCGCATACATAAGACAAAACATTACTTTTTTCATTTAGTAAAAATGCTTTGTATAAAAATATTCCTTTTGAATAAAAGTAAAAGTCAAAGGGTTTTATACATCGTATAAAGGAAAAGTTGTGTATAAAACAAAATATGTCTCAATGAAAGGAGATTGAGACGAAGCCCCTTACAAAGATCGTTTTTTAAATAAAATAGATCTATTATGTGTATGCACTATAAGTACACATAATGAAAGTACAAACACAAGATAGGACATAATAATATCTTGACATTATTTTAAAGTAGGAGATTAACCCAAAGAATGGAAATTGGGTTAAGAAGTTCCCTTACCTCGTGTCCGACTTGACTCGACCGCTCTTTAACCTCCTGAATAATAAACTAGAGTTAATCTTTACCTACTTAAGAACATTTTTCAAGTTCATTATTCCTTTTATATCACTTATTACCATGTTATGAACATTATGTAATTATTTAAGTTAATAACGGTCGTTTTGTCGATCTTAGGTACTTGAGTCAAAAATAAACTTCTTATAATTACAATTTGTTCACGTGGTAAAATATCCATTATATCCATAATTATATTCATGATGTAGATATAATATAAATAATATATATCCAGTATATATATTCATTTACAATATTACATAACATTTAGAGGTAAGAAATGAAATGCACCGTTCATGGAGATGGTAAGCCGTACGTACGCATGAACGCTAATTTCATTTCTATTTCATATTTAATGGAATGAAGTTATAATTTTATAAAGGTATAATATAATTACAATATAATATAATGTATAATAACATTTACTCCATCCTTTATACATCCCACAAATGGCATTAACGATTTAAATCACTTTGAGGGGGCGGTAGTCCACACTTCCTAAAATGAAAATATCGTGTTTACCAATAATGGAAACCATAAAGGTATGAAATAAATGAAAAATACAGAAGCTTAATTAAAGCATAGACATATTACATATCATATATAAATATAGTGACATCTTAATGGCCACCATTGAAGGTGTTATATGAGTGTTGAACAATCATCGTTTCGTGAGGCAGAAATTTGCCATCCACAGAAACAATATGTTCTTTAACCATTAGATGTAGGTGTGTGTAAGTGTAGCTCGAATAATTCTTATAAAAATATCCTAGTATATTTAGGATACTGGTGTTGTTTCAAAAGAAATTAATAAAAAGAGTTTAGTTGTTTGGAGAAGCAAAATAAAACAAAATAACATAAGAGAAGACATTACATTAAAATCAGGTAACTCTTTTTGATTTGAGCCAAAGGCTTCCTTGGGAAGATTTCTGCCCAAAGTGAGGCTTCTAGGAGTAATATAGGGAAGTTAGGAGAGTATTTGGGAAGAGTTTGGATGATAAAAATGGCTTGAAGCTGTGAATAAGGTGGTAGAGGTGGGGGCCTTTTATAAGAGGAGAGGAGGGGCACTCTTGGAAAGTCATGAAATGTTACTTTATTATATAATGTGTTTCGGATTTTAAAGGTCCCACAATTATATATTTCTAGGATAAGGTGATAAGGGTTCTAAATATACTCATACAATAGGTTTTTGACAAGTTTAAGTCTTAGATTTTACATTATCTTTTTATTTTATTTAAATCGTTAATTAATGAGGTAATCGCTGCATCATCATGGTGTCATAAATAATTTAATTTATTTAATGTCTAAAAATTATAAAACAATTATCATGATGTAGGAAATATTTTTATATTTCTAATTAATATTTATAGTAAAATATATGACTTGTATAACCCCATTTAAAAATTGTTTTAGTAAAACAACTCATGTTTGTGAAATTTTTATTTTAACATTAAATAAAAAGTTTTTAATGTCATTTTCCTACCGAAGTGGATCCATTAGGTCCCCAAGTTGACCCATGGATTGTATTGTTTGGCCATGACTCATAAAATAGGGTTAGAAAAAGTGTAAAGGTATTTTCATATTTGTATAATATCATTTTTACCTTAAATTTCACTAATTACCTTTAATCACGATTAATTAAACTTAAAAGTTACTATTCACCATTTTTTTTTTAATCCCATTGAACCACATTTTACTTCCTTATGACAACCATGTGTGTCAGATTTTTGAAAATAAAATCATTTAAGTGGTAATGTTTCATTTAAATGAAAAATCAGTTTTTAAACTACCACTTAGTGGTTTCACTATTCATCAAAAATTGAAGTTTTTCAGAACAATGCCAAAATTTCACCCTAATCTATAATTGATTTTCTGAATTCAAAAATTATGTATATTTTAAAAAATTCCAAACATATAAGTTTCATTAATTACTTTTATAACTAATTCCCGCAGTCACAACAAATAGCGTATTTTTAAGAAACAATATATATCAAAAGATTGACAATTGTTTATGTCCAATTTCAATGTGAAATTAATTATAATGAACACAATTGGATAAAATGGTAAAAATATATTCTAATTATACTTTAAAACCACTCAATAGTATAATTTATCACTATAAATTATTTTGATTAAAAAAGTTGTTTTTAAGTATTTTTCACTATTCATAAAAAATTGGAAGTTCTCCAAAAATTACAAAAAAATTCATCTTAGGATAATTTTGATATTACGAATACAAAAATGAAGTCCATTTTGAAATATTAAATTTATATAATTTCTAAAAGTGGGTATTACTATTCATAACTACTACTTTGATTGGTAGGAGTGTGTTAGAATCTCGAACTTGCGTACAATGCAAGCTATTGCATTATTGAAAGAGAAACATATCGTGGAAGCTTGGGGTGTTACATTCTCCCCTCCTTCAATAAATTGCGTCCTCACAATTTGAAAATTTTCTTTGAAAATAAAAGGTTGAAGATAGGAAATGCCTTTTTGGAAAACCCGCATCAGAAATAAGGTTAATAAAAATATAACTTTAAAAGAAATAAAGAGAAGTACAAAGGTCACCCGAGATATCCCATACTAGGATTCTATGAAAATATGGATATGGAGGAAAAACAAACCATCAAGGTCTGATGGAGAGTCGTATAAAACAGAATTAGGAGAAAGTTATCTACAAGAAAATCACAAACTTGTGATTGGTTAAACGATCATCGATTCCCCAATTGGAAAAGTTAACCGACAACATTTTTGTTTTAAGTTACCTTTAACAAAGTTGAGGAATTTATTTAGGAGATTTACTAAGAACGTAAGGAAATATACTTACTTTTCATGTAGACTTTCATTCTTTAATAAATTTTTACCACAAACCCATCTTTCACTCCAAAAGGTAATAGAACTCAAAAATATTCTATTTATCATAATTGTATAAGGTTCCAAATATTAACACATACCATTTAGATTAGGAAAACGTTTTTGTAATAAAGAGGGACTTCTTGTAGGCTAGTGGTACGTAATAAAGGCATGTCACACTATGGTTGTGGGTTCGATTCCTACAGCTTTGTCCGACGCGACGGGATATCCCACAACCTGCAAGTTGTCCTTTTCCTAAAAATATAGTATTATAATATTCCAAAATTAATCTTCAAAAAAAATTTAACCTTAAACAATACTATCCAAAGTTCAACTTAATCCATTCCAACCTTTATAGTTATCCAAAATACCTCTACCCATATTTTCTCTAAAAGGTCTCTAAATTCCAAAATCTATTGTAACATCAGATTCCCCAAACAAAGTAAAGTTTCTCTTTATTGTCACATACTAAAAATATGATTACCTTAATCATATTAAAACCTTAATGAAAACAACAAGTACTGTAGTACAATCCTTATATATATCACATTATTCTTATAACTAGAATATAATCCTTGAGTCCAAAAGCACTAATACATTAATTATTCCACTTCAACTGTAGTAATAGCATAATATTTTCCTTGATCCTTTGGACTTTTCAGAGGTAATTTTCCCTAATTCTTAGGACATTCATTTTCATAATGCACCATTTCCCTACAATTATAGCATTCAACATTGATAGACTCTTTCTTTCCCTTGCAATCACGAGACTGGTTACCTTTTTCTCCACATTTATAACAAACTCCCATTCTATTTAGGCATGTACCAGGGTGATTCTTCCCAAAATTATTGCATAATGGAAAATCCTTCTTTCCCTTTTTCCCTTTATCTATATCTTGTTCCACCGTTCTCTTCTTCTCTTACATTACTTTGTTTTCATAAGACTTAGAGAATTCCTTTTCTGTCTTGATAGCACACAAGACTATATCTTCGTATGTTGAGAAAGATTGTGATACTAAATCTTGACAGAGAAATGGTTTTATCCCATCAAAGAAACGATCAATCTTACTTCTTGGGTTACATATATAATCCGCAGCATGCCTCGCTAACCTTGTAAAGTTAGCCTCATACTTTGTGACATTCTCATCCTCCTTCTGCCTCAGACTCAGAAGTTTCCTTTCCATATCTGCTCGATTGTCATGTGAAAAGTATTTTTCTAAGAAAATTTCCTTAAACTCCCTCCATTCCATACTTTTTAATTCTTCATCTTCCTTTGTGTTTTGAATCAGCGACCACCATTGATCGGCATCCCTAGTGAGGCGGTAAACTTCCATGACAACCTTCTCCCTTTCACTACTCCCCAAGGCATGGAATATTTCCTCTAAGGAGTTTATCCATTGCTCAGCTACTAATGTATTTGTACCCCCAATAAATGTTGGCGGTTATTGCCTCATGAAGCGGTCTAACATTTATCCTCCACGTTGCAGATCAGGGTGCTCCATACGAGTAAGGTTATTATTCATAACCTGAGTGAGTTGTCCCAGTATGGTGATAAGTTGATCAACACCAGTTGTATCTCCAACTCCACAACAATTATCTTGAGAAAGAGGGAAATCCCTACATGGAGTGCGTACATTGATACAATTTCCATTCCTTCCACTAGGCACCATTTCTAAACAATGGCATAAACTAGATTAGTTTATAAATCAAAATACATAATTACATACTTGTAAAACACTTAACATAAATTGAACTATTTATGGATATAATCCATAATCATAAAAATGTTTTCTTTGAGGAAGTATATACTCATAAACCCTTCATAATGGTTGGTAAAGAAAATGAGAATTATCCTAAGCGTATCCCCCAGGAGTGTCGTAACCAAGAGTGCAACAAGGCCCGTTGTCGTGCACTAGTTCCCATTCGAGTCTAGCTCAAAGTGGTGTTTTCGGGTTTTAACTATAGGTACATCTGTTCTAGAGCTGCCTCTACCTGCTCGTATCCAAACAGGGATGTATTGCTCGTAAAACTCATAAAATCTATATAATACCAAAATTCTAAGAAGTTATTCTATACTAATTCTCAATGTCTATCTTAGGGCTATGTGTTCTAATCAGAGTTTATCTAAATATAGCTTCCAAGGTTAGTACTAAACTGCCTCTGATACCAACTACAATGCCCCGAACCCAGTTACCCAGAGTCAGTGCATTATTGCGTAACATTGGCATGATCACAAAAGATCAAGTCTCAAAAGAACGATTAGTTTAGTAGACTTGGAAACACTAGATACATTCATAAATGTTACATTTCATCATAAAGTAAAAAACTAAAATAACAAAGTCTCCATAGTCCACACTCATATCCTCTTCTGACTATCACTGCATGTCATTCATAAAATACTTCTTCACATCCGGGAAAATATTAAAACATTAAAAGGGGTGATCTCAGATGCTCAGTAAAGATAACAATATAGCGGAATCTATCATAAATAAACATTAACATTTAAGGAAATGTATAACTAAAACAAAAGACTTTTTAAACTTTAACTTCAGCATAATATGGAAAAAAATTAAATAATGCCATTTACTTACTCACATGGATATTATACTAGTCTAATAATCACATGCAATATAAATAACCACTTTCATAATGATGGAATGCATAATGCCAGACTATGATAACCACGTAGCCAAGGCCTCGTGCCAAGACTACAAATAAGATTTTGTCAAGGCCTCGTGCCAAGACACTAGTTTTTCTCATGAGACCTACCGATGTATCGAGGAGCTATAGCATGCTCCACCCGTCACTTATTAAGTCCAATTCATTCCTCATATGAACATGTTTAAACATATCATAAACCATAACATAATCGTATCACATAAAACATGCATAAAGGAAACATAAAATTTCCACATTTCAATCACAAGATATCAATACAACACATTGATATAATAAAAACACTTTCAAAACCATTTTCAATACCAAAATAAAAGAAAATTAAAACTTTGAAATTATTTTTCATTTAAAAAAATTTATGGCTTGTAGAGGAAGTCGAAACTCAAATAATGGTCACGGCGGCGGAGAAGTCATTGTCGCCGCATACGTAAGACAAAAAATTACTTTTTTCATTTAGTAAAAATGATTTGTATATAAAGATTCCTTTTGAATAAAAGTAAAAGTCAAAGGGTTTTATACATCATATAAAGGAAAAGTTGTGTATAAAACAAAATACGCCTCAATGAAAGGAGATTGAGACAAAGTCCCTTACAAAGATCGTTTTTTTTAAATAAAATAGATCTATTATGTGTATTCACTATAATTACACATAAATAATGTACAAATACAATATAGTACATAATAATATCATGACATAATTTGAAAGTAGGAGATTAACCCAAAGAATGGAAATTGGGTTAAGAAGTTCCCTTACCTCGTGTCCGACTTGACTCGACCGCTCTTTAACCTCCTGAATAATAAAATAGAGTTAATATATTCCTTCTTAAGATCCTTTTTCAAGTTCATTATTCCTTTTATATCACTTATTACCATGTTATGAACATTATGTAATTATTTAAGTTAATAATGGTCGTTTTGTCGATCTTAGGTACTTGAGTAAAAAATAAACTTCTTAAAATTAAACTTTGTTCATGTGGTAAAATATCTATTATATAAATAATTATATACATGATTTATATATCATATAAATCATATATATCCATTATATACATTCATTTATAATATTACATAACATTTAGAGGTAAGAAATGAAATGCACCGTTCATAGAGACGGTAGGCTGTACGTACGCATGAGCGCTACTTTCATTTCTATTTCGTATTTAATGGAATGAATTTATAATCATATAAAGGTATAATATAATTCCAGTATAATTTAATGTACAATTCCATTCACTCCATCCTTTATACATCCCACATATGGAATTAATGATTCAAATCACTTTGAGGGGGCGGTAGTCCACACTTCCTAAAATGAAAATATCGCGTTTACCCATAATTGAAACCATAAAGGTATGCAATAAATGAAAAATACAGAAGCTTAAGTAAAACATAAAAATATTATATATCATATATAAATATAGTGACATCTTAATGGCCACCTTTGAAGGTGTTATATGAGTGTTTAACAATCATCGTTTCGTGAGGCAGAAATCCGCCATCCACAGAAAAAATATGTTATTTAACCATTAGATGTAGGTGTGTATAAGTTTAGCTCGAATAATTATTATAACAACATCCTAGAATATTGAGGATACTGGTGTTGTTACAAAAGAAATTAACAAAAAGAGTTTAGGGGTTTGGAGAAGCAAAATAAAACAAAATAACATAAGAGAAGACATTACCTTAAAATCGGGTAACTCTTTTTGATTTGAGCCAAAGGCTTCCTTGGGAATAGTTCTTCCAAAAGTGAGGCTTCTAGGAGTAATAGAGGAAAGCTGGGAGAGTATTTTGGCAGAGTTTGGCCGAGCCAAAGGGCTTGAAGGTGTGAATAAGGTGGTATAGGTTGGGGCCTTTTATAAGAGGAGAGGAGGGGCACTCTTGGAAAGTCATGAAATGTTACTTTATTATATAATGTGTTTTGGATTTTAAAGGTCCCACACTTATATATTTTGAGGATAAGGTGATAAGGGTTCGAAATATACTCATACAATAGGTTTTTTAAAATTTTAAGTATTATATTTTACATTATCTGTTTATTTTATTTAAATCGTTAATTAATGAGGTAATCGCTGCATCATCACGGTGTCATAAATAATTTAATTTATTTAATGTCTAAAAATTATAAAACAATTATCATGATGTAGGAAATATTTTTATATTTCTAATTAATATTTATTGTAAAAAATATGACTTTTATAACCCCATTTAAAAATTATTTTAGTAAAACAACTCATGTTTGTGACATTTTTATTTTAACATTAAATAAAAGGTTTTTAATGTCATTTTCCTACCAAAGTGGCTCCATGGGGTCCCCAAGTTGACCCATGGATTGTATTGGTCTTCCATGACTCATAAAATAGGGGTAGGACAAATGTAAAGGTATTTTCATATTTTTATTATATCATTTTTACCTCAAATTTCACTAATTACCTTTAATCACGATTAATTGAACTTAAAAGTTACTATTCACCAAAAATTATTTTAATCCCATTGAACCACATTTTACTTCCTAATGACAACCATGTATGTCAGATTTTTGAAAATCAAATCACAGAAGTGGTAATGTTTCATTTAAACGAAAAATCAGTTTTTTATCTACCACTTAGTGGTTTCACTATTCATCAAAATTGAAGTTTTTCAGAACAATGCCAAAATTTCACCCTAAGCTATAATTGATATTCCGAATTCAAAAATGATGTATATTTTACAAAATTACAAACATATAAGTTTTATTAATTAATTTTATAACTAATTCCCGCTGTCACAACAAATAGTGTGTTTTTAAGAAACAATATATATCAAAAGATTGACAATTGTTTATGTCTAATTTCAAAGTGAAATTAATTATAATAAACACCATTGGATAAAATGGTAAAAATATATTCTAATTATAATTTAAAACCACTCATTAGTATAATTTATCACTATAAATTATTTTGATTAAAAAAGTTGTTTTGAAGTATTTTTCACTATTCATAAAAAATTGGAAGTTCTCCGAAAATTACAAAAAAATTCCACTTAGGATAATTTCGATATTCCGAATAAAAAAATGAAGTCCATTTTGAAATATAAAATTTATATAATTTCTAAAAGTGGGTATTACTATTCATAACTGCTACATTGATTGCTCGCAGTGTGTTAGAATCTCGAACTTGCGTACAATGCAAGCTATTGCATTATTGAAAGAGAAGCGTATCGTGGAAGCTTGGGGTGTTACATAATATCTAAAGACTCTATTCATTGAATCCATGAAGATAACATGTGAATTACACGACCAAATAAAATAACTATAAATTCATAATGACCACACCTCATACAAGATCCTGTTTGGTTAGATTCTCATTCTTAACCCTCAATTGATCATATCTAAAATGAAGGTCAATCTTGGAAAAGTAATGATATCCTCATAATCGATCGAAAAAAGTAAGGGACACTTGTTCTTGATGGTGATTTTCTATGTACTTTATAATCAATGAAAAGATTCATTGATTAGTCTTTGTTCTAATAAAAAATAATAGGCACACCTCAAAGTGATAAAATTTGGTGTATAAAACTATTCTATATTCTCCTAAAGTAACTTCATCAATTACTATAAATCATTTAGGGTCATTCCATATAGGGTATTTGAAATATTTTTAACACTAGGTATAAGTTCTATTTCAATTATAAATTCATAATTTTATAGATGAATAAGAATGTATTCAAGAGATACATAAACATAGTCTTGAATAATAGACATATATTCAATTTTTTATTTTCTCCCCAACTATTTGAGATAAATATCCCTCATGAATGGGTTGTAAGACCTGTACAATGGAAGTATCATCCATTAGAATTTTATATTCATCCTTGCACCAATAAATGATAATAGGTTCATTTAAAATATTAAATTAGACTTCCCTTACTCAGGAAATGATATGGGATCTATATAAAGAAATCCAATCCATGCCAATAATCAAATCAAATTCAACTAGTGGGAGAATCAAAATATTTTCTAGAAGCACATTTCCACAAAATATAATCATATAGGAGGTATAGACTTGAGATTTGATCATTATACCATGAGAAGTTTCACCACTAACTCAACATATAATCACTGAGGTTATAATGGGAAACCCATATAAAATTACTTTTATATAAAATAGTGGTTAGATCTAAAATCAAATAATACATGAGATATTCTAGAGTTTATGGAAAATGTACCTTTCACCACATTATTCTCATAACCCACTTTAGCAGTCATGATCACATGAGATTTCTATTTTTTCCATTGGACTTAATATATTTTTTATGTTCATCATAATCATAAAGCTTTAGATTCATGCACTTATTAGAATAATTTCTATACTTATTGCATTTGAAACATTATAGTGTGGGTGGTGAATTATATGGTGTATTATCTCCATTTACATTATTAGCTAACTTCTTCCCATAACATTGACATTAAATTGCCCGATGACCTTCCTTTCCACACTTAAAGAATTTACAAGTACCCTTAAGATAATTTAATCCACATATACTTCTATATTTAAGTCATAAATTAAGTCTAATCTTCTTTTCACCATGGTTTTTATTATGATAATTTCCTTTTAATTCCATCTTTATTTTCATATCAAAACCATGAGATTTATGGGTAACTCCAATCCCTATTTATACCTTGGTAGCACATAGAATGATTTATTCATAGATACTAAATTCCCTTATGGATAACACCCTTTGTTGACTTTGTTTTAAGACACAAAATAATTAATCAGTCATACTTTTTCGTTCAACGATAATACCAGAATCATACCTCACAATTCATGTAAATTGCACCTCATAGGTACTAATAGATTCATCATCCTTTGGATTTAGCTTAAGGAATTCCTTATCCATTTCCATACACATAATAAGGGGAAAGTAATTATTGAGAAATAACCTTCTATACTCATCCCACACCATAGAGTAAATTTATTACTGTTACCTCAGGTTTTTAATTAGAGTTCACCATTGACCTACTTTTCCTTCAAAATGATAAACAACCAAATAATATTTTCATGATTTAGAAACAAGAGAATAGAATATATCTTTTCAATGGTACTGATTCATCACTAAATAACTAGTGTCTCAAAAACCCCACTAAAATAAGGTGTACATTTCCTAATGAAGGACTCAACAAAATTTTATTCCCTCCTTTGCTCATTTAGAAGCTTAACATGATTCATGACTTGAGAAAGTTGTGTAAGAATATGAATGAAATTTTTTATTCCAAATCTAATAAAAAATTTCTTTTCAGGAGGAAAATAATTACATTTCACATCACATGAATCATTAATAGTGTTCCTTTGGGTTCCTCACATTGACTAAAAACTGAAATAATAGAGTAAAAAACAATAATAATAGTAAGTTATCATGTAACCATGAAAAATAATTCAGATGATATCTGGATCATGACATTATATTTTAAATCTATGACACCTTAAGTTTAACTTATTTCATTTATAGTAATAATTTATTCAAATCCATCATAATGTCCCATAATGAAAATGTGATTTAACCCAAGCATATCCCCCAAGAGTGTCAAACTACGTTCTCTGTAAGGGAACCTTTATCATATACCAAAACTAAAAGCTATGATATACTTGGACAATTCTTTTCAGGTTTACGACCCCTAGATGAATTTTTTCCAAAATACCACATCTACTTGTAGTATCTATACATGGATATATTTGTTAAAAAATAATAGTACTTTCTTTCTAATGACTTAGGGTGTTCTATTATATATAGTATTATCCTAAGGATTCTCACTAAGATTTCTTATCCTAGATTACAAAAATAAATAAAACTTTATCAGGTACCAACTATAGTTACCCATACTTTTCAAACATAAATACTGCATCTTATTAAATGAATATTTATTATATAAAACTAAGATCCATTCCATAACCATAATGTTTTAGATTATTTAGAAACTTGGATTAATAAGAAACAGGTACATAACTGATCTATAATGTCCTCCACATAGTTTTTCACATATACCATCCTTTTTATACATATCATACTTAAAACCTTTCTTTATATCCTTGGGAGAAGAAAACATAATAAAGGGTAAGATCATATGCTCAGTAAGGGTAATCAAGGGAGACATCAAAGATCATTTAAGTATGAAATGAAAATAAGGGTATGATAACATGGGATTAACATTTGAAAACCATACCCATAAATCCATAGATAATAATATTGATTCTTGGAATAAAACATGTTAGTTCATAAGACATGAATCATAATGAAATAAAAGAACAAGATCCATGATATCATAACATTTTCATAATACAATGTCATAAAATAATGACATATATTGTGGAATAATAATAATAATAGATATATTATGTCAAGGATACCTATAAATACATTCATCACATGTTAGGATTGGTATTAAAACCCATTTACTTTCTTTTATCATGGGATAACCTCTCATGTATCCATTTTGGGCTTAGGATAACCTCCCATGTACCCTTTTTGGGATTCAGATAACCTCTTGTGTACCCATTTTTGGGCTTGGCATAATCACCTATGTACCCTTTGATCTCATAAAAAATCAATATTTCCCCAATGTATTGAAGTTAAATATAATTCTGGAAACACCCATAATATAATCATAAATTTATTCATATCCATTCCATAAGATAATAAAAAAATCACCATATCATCATAGTATAACCCATAAAAAACAAATAGTTTTCATAAACATCTCATTATTATAATCGCAAACCATCTCAAGAAATAATAAGGACGGTATAATTAGATCATATCTCTAGTAAAGAATAAGTATCATCAAAGGATGTTATTATAGATGAAAAATTCCTTTAAAATTTCATTGGAATATTTCATGGGAAAATATCTTTTTTTTTTATTTTCAAATCAAATATTAATATATGAAAACTTTCACAATATTAAGGAAAAAATTTTATTTGAAAATAATCATGAAAAATTATAAATTAATCTTCAAATAAAATAATGTCCATGATGATGGTAAAATACATTTATGCTATATATTCTAAAAGAAAACATTCCTTTCACACTTTTGTAAAAATTCAAAAATGACCTGTTCAGAAAACATTTAGAAGATTACTTTTTAATCTTTTGTAAATAAAGTCAAAGTATTGAAAATGATTTTTTAAAAATATTTTAATTATATGTAAGAACTCTAACACCCCTAGTTTTTATAATATATTTATATTTAAATAAATATGATTTATTTAATAGGTTTCATTACATGCAACACTGAGTTTAAATGAACTGGGGTATAAATATAATTATATAAACATGAACATTATAACCTAGCTGTTATAATTGGCTGTATGTATATGAAGAAATAAATTATTTAAAATATTTATAAAAAATTTATATAATCTAAATGAATTTATGAATAATAAAAAATCACTCTATTTTTAGTAAAGTTATTTCTCACTTCAAAAATAAATTTTCTTCAAAAAATGGGTTTTATTTCTTTCTGTGAGAAAACATTAAAATTAATTTCCAATGATTTTATGAATTTTTTTGATTAAAATTATATCATTTTTTTAATTCATTATATCAAAATCATCCTAGGGTGAAATTTTGTGATTTTTCTGAAAAGATTGATTTTTAATGAGTAGTGAAAATACTGATTTTTGAAAAACTTCCATTTATTTTAATTGAAAAAGTTTTATAATTATTTGAATGTGGTCCTAAATTAATATAATAATCCATTATTTATAAATAATATAATTAATTTCATAGGAATAAACTTTGTACTTGTTTTTCGTATAAGTTTATTTTTGGCTTAAGAACAATATTTTTTTAAAAAACTATTTTCATTTCATTTTACAAATTTATATTAAAATTAATTTATACTAAATATAGAAATTAAAAAATTAATTATGTATTAAATATTTTTAATGAGAATAATTAATATAATTTAATAATTTCAACTTAATTTATGGTCATTATGAATAGTAACTATGGTAAACATTTGTCACCTCGATAAAAGAGGGAAAACTTATTTAAAATTATGGGTTAAATCATTAAAATCACTCTAAAACATTCCTTTATCCTATGTTATTGGTATTTTATACCAATTATATGTTTAAATAGTTAAATAATTTATTTTAAAACATTATTTTGAAATTTAGAACCCATGATTTACTTTTGTGAAGATAAGTTATATTTTATTCAAACTAAAGACTATTTTTGGTTCTTTTCATTTAATGGCATGGTTAAAAGGTTATATTCTGTTTTTTATAACTCATAATTTTTAAAAACCTTAATTTTTTATTATTTAAACAAAAAATCATGTAAACTAAATTTTTATTTTATTTCAATGTAAAATGATTTTTATGCATAAATTAGGAATTTTACTAAAAACTATTTTCCAGGTGTTTTTTCTTATATTATAGGTAATTAGTGCCAGCTATAGAAATTTAATATAATAAAATGCATTTAAAAATTTTAATTAGAATTTAAATTTTTTAGAATACCATTTTATTTTTGTTCATATAGTTATATTATCATAGTAAAAAGTTAAGTTATCATGGTTAAGGTTAAAATGTGTTTAAAGTAGTTTTACTTATAGATAAGGCCTAAAATATATCCAAAACTTGTATAAATGTGATTGATTGATTTTATTTAGAACCTATCACATATTATATTATAATTTTTGGTTCCTTGTTTCCACTTGAAATGATTATGATATACACATCATTTAATATTTTAAGTAATTCCAATTGTATCATTTCCACCACTTATAAAAGGGAACATACTCTCCTACCTTATTCACAATGTTTGAGACTTATAGATAATAAAATAACTACCAAAATACCTTTATATATTCCTTAAAAACATCATATATCTTTTATTCTTTCCAAAATTCCATCCATTAATGTATTAAAGTGTAATCCAAAATAGGTTTCTCAATAAAGATGTATAACACTTAACCAGGTAATTTCAATTTTATTTATTCTTCTACCTCATATAAATCTATGGAATCTATTATAAATTAATTCTTTATATATATTAAATAGACTTAATTTTTATTATTGTTATAAAAAAACCATTATAAACCTCCTTTCTATCCCATGGGAAAAGAAAACATTGCTCCTGCGTACGTGTGGACAACCACCTCCATGATGTGATGCATTTCATTTTTCATCACCAAACATTGATGGTTATAATGATTAATTTAATGAATATATATGATATATATGATATTTAGGATATTATTAAATTTATTAAAATGTGAATTGTTATTTAATTTTCTTTTTTTTCTATCCATTGAAAAGTGGAAACATCACTCCGGCGTACATACGGAGTACCATCTCCATGAAGTGATACAAATCATTTTTCTTTACTAATTTATATGAATAGTTATAAAATATTATATAATGATTATATATGATACTCATGAAATGATTAATATTATAGATATTATAGAACCATGACCAAATTATAAGGATCAAGACTAGTTGTAACATCTCGACCCAGATGCTACGAAACTAGTTCCCTAAGCCAGTTTACCACAAGACCTAAAGAACGCCTCATCATATGCTAGAGGCTATTGACTAGATGTTGGGGTCTAAGGTAGAATTGTGAGGATAATAAACCTTCATATCAGATTGCGCAACCAAAATTCAATAACCAAATATCATACACATTAGTTTATACAAAACAAATAAATAAAATAAAACAAAATAATGATGTAATAAAATAAAATACAGTAAAGGACAAAAAAAAAACATTCCATATATAAAACATCAATCACCCGTGGGATGATAACATAAAAAATAATAAAATAAAAAATAAATATATTAGTCTCTACTTCCAATTCCGAGACATGTCACATATACGGTCTCTAGTACCCTTTCGAGCTTCTCCTGCCAAATCATCACATTCCACATGAGCAATCCAACCAATCATGAAATCTCGGGCCTTCGACCTATCTATCAAGCGTCCATGATCAACTTGAAATTAGATATAAGATCTAAATTCACACAGAGGTGCATGTACAACGGTTTATAAAGAAATATCAGTAGCCCCCTAATGGAGAACCTATAAACTACCGGAAAAAGTGAATGCTCATGAAATATACTTAGCCTAGACAAAACATAACAATAATAAATATAAATAAACTATCATAAATAATTGGTTCCATGAATATTATTGAATATACCTACTTCGTCCAATGATGAGGTGTCTCTAAATATTTCTCGATGATTTTTAATCTCAAATAACATGAGAGCACCACAACCCTGGCCACCCTAACCAAACCTCATGAATTTACTCAATATATCTTACTTGATACCTAGGAAAATCAGTATTGTGTACTCATTCCAGGATAAATTTATGCCAAAACCAAAAATATAACTCCAAAATTTATCCCATGTATTATAAATGATAGATCCAGAAGAATTTGTTTAGAACCTAACTATGAATCAACATCGGTGGTGTCTAGAGTGTAAATCTAGAACTAACCCAAAAAGGTGGAGTAGAAATCTGACATCATATTACATATGGCATGAAATATCCACAAATATAATTAGTATGAGACTTGAACCATAGAGTATACTATCAGTGTCCATAGCCTCTTTCTGAAACCTAATATATATAGTACACTATTCATGCATAGAGCCTTAACTAGATATATTAGCCACATATGTGGAACTTTATATCTAATATAATAAAAAATTTCAATAAACATTCATGGAACCACATTATATCACTCAAACCATAAAAAAGCTATCAATACTGAAAAATATCTTCATGTATATCCTCATATCCCACAAGCATGGAGAATCACACCCAACCTACCCAACCATATATGGGGAGCATCACATTATACATTCTAACACATGTATATAGAATGTCATGTACAACTCTATCAAACTCATATGTTGAGTGTCATGTTAGAAATAAAAAACCACATTTGTAGATCATCATGTCCATATATCTAAGCCTATTATGTGGTGCAACATTTCAGATATATAGAACCATATCTACGGATCATCATTTATAGAACTCTTAGTAATGAAAACCCATAACATTAATCCGGATCCAAAACATGGTATCCCAACAAGATCACAAAAAATCTATTATGTAAACCAAGTATCAACCTTAAAAAAGAGATAAATTACAATGGTTGGATGAACTCCTATACCCTTCATCACCATCTCCTCTCCAAATGGATCATAAACTGGTTTGGGTCCCAAGGGAACACCTGCAACCATTACCACCCAAACAAAGGAACCCTATTAGGGATGTCCTATAAATCGGGCACCCACTTGGAACTCTGGGTCAAAAAATAGAGGCATCACTCTTTGGATCCATGTAATTGGAACACAAGCAGAGGCATCCATCTTCTAATCCCTAATAATAATCAAACTATCAAGCCAATGGCCATATCTTGGATGCCCTATATCCCGCAACCTAGTCACTAGAATGTTACAACCTCATAAAACTAAAAGGTAGTAAATAATAATAATAGAGATGAACTTATGCCCAACCCATTTTTTATTAACCATAGGTTGTATAGTACACCCAACCTATTCACCACCATGATTCACAACTTAGTCCCTGTAACTAGGGAAATTCTCATTCCAACACCAATTAAGGTCTCTGAAAAAATCATGCCATGTAATCCAATCATTCTCATGAACCTCACTCGAGTATCATACCAAATATCATTCTTATAAGATCAATGAAATCACTTTATGTAGGAAAGAATATCCTTTATAACTTACTAACCACAAACCTCCTCTTGGAAGCCCTCAAAATGATCCAAGGGCTCCACCATCACGTTTTATGTGAAAAAATTAAAAATGAAATCCTACCATGTACCATTTCGACTTTTGGGTGAAAAGTTACCCAAAACCTCAAAAGGGTAACAAAGGGGAAGTACATTACTTATAACCTGAGTACAAAACGTTCACTCTAAAATCTTACACCTATCCATGTACTTCCATATGGGCTGGGTTGACCTGAAGTTTTGTTGTGTACTACAACACGACCACAACATACATGGGGTCTGGTCGTATACCACTACAAGACAATGTCATACTTAGGGTATGGATACATACTTTTACATGTTAATTACCACATTATATGGGGCATCTTCCCATGTAACTACACATAGACCCATGTCCCACTCCATGCCATGTACTTCAACTACATGGTGTGTAATCCAAAAACTCCATCTACCCAAGTACTCAGACACATGGTCATGCACCAGTACACGATGTGTACTCCAATTATATGGTGTGTATTTATAAAAATACATCTTCCTCAAACATTAAGAACACATAGCATGTTTCCCTGAATTACACACCATGTGATCTATATTTCAAATGAGAAACCCCTATGAACCTCCCAAAATACTTATTTTTACCTGATTAGGTGCAGATCGACCCCCCATGGGGTACTTAAAAGTCCTAATTAGTCTTTAAAAATTTAAGACAACATGTTTATGGGGATTGGGTTATAAATCTCAAAACCTGGTCTACCTCATGGAGTAATCACTAAATCTTCAAGTCCAAATCTACTCAAAGATACTACTGCACATAGAACCGATCATGATCTCTGTTATGGTTGCAGAATGAAAACATTTACTACCTGCTTCCCTCTTAGTATAGCCATCACACATTAGGGATATGTTATATACCATTTCCTTCCATGCATGGGAATCCAAAATGGTGGGGGAGGTGTTCTAATTAATTTAATTAATTAATTTCCCATTTACAACACTTGTCTTGAGTCCAAGAATCCAAAACAGGTTTAAACCTATCTTAGAAAAAACTACCCATTTCAAAGTCAATAATGGAGTCATAATATCAATCCAAAACTCCTTTAAAAGGATATATCCACCCAAACTCACATTAATAATTTAATATTTAGTAAATCTAATATTAAATATTCTACAAAAACTCAAAAAACATAGAATTTCACCAAAATCCTATCCTAGGGTAAATACTATATTCTAGGACCAATAAAGTGGTCAAAAAAATTTCAAAGATCACATGATAGTGTAAAATGACCATTTTACCCATTATTAGCACATGAGTTTTTTTGAATTTCTAATCAAATTTAGAATCTCAAGAATCATAGGTATTTTCCACCTCCCACCATAAAAATTATCATTCCTGAGAAGCCTCAATAGTCTTCCAACCACACATCCTTACCCACATTAAATTTCATCTCATGATAAGATAATTATTTCTACTTTAGGATGGAAACAAAGTTCCTCTATATAACTCCAATGATAAGGTGTACAACCCATCAAAGGTCAACCCATCTATTTACATAACTATCAAACCACTAAGATGGTACCTAAACACACCCATCAATCCTGAGATGTCATAATGTAATAAACTACTCATAATCAAGCTCATGGTTCTCCCCAACAAAGAAATAAACCTACAACTGTCGATTCTGATCCACAATGCTTCCCACCATCAGCGTCGCCTATCAATACAAATCCTTAGCGGTCCACCAGTCCACTCATTTTGGTTCCCAGTATATCATTAAACTTACCTACATGAGGGTCAATTTCCTATTATTGATATGATAATCCCCACTATAGGAGTATCCTTATTATCTCCTCTAAACTAAACACAACTCCATGTCCCCATGTTCCAGTCATTTCCAAACCTCATAATTGGACATAGCTATATCTCTCTCACCCAAGAAACAAAATGAGACATAAACCGTCACCCATTCTTGAATTCCAAGAATGGTACCCATGGAATTATCCAACATCCATTCCATCATGAATACCTCACTCACAGCCATGGCGCACTTCCCACCATATGATTTCACATACAATGCTCTACGAGTGAAACCTCTTAGGAGGCCCTTTATCAAGCTAGAAGTGAAATTTTTAGATCTTGGAATATAGTTGAAACTCTCTCAACATACTCAGGATAATGTCAAGATATTGGAAAATATCTTCTTTATAATAAGAGTTCACTAAGATGCCATCAAAAAATACCACCAACCCATACATTCTTGTAAAATCATGATTTTTTTCCTGTGAACCTCAGGACACCATGACCATGATCCTCTCATCACACCCACATTAGTTTTCAGCCAAATCATGGATGCATTTTCAATTAAATAGTCATAGCACATGATTCTGTAGCACCCAATACACAAATCAAACTTCACTACGAGTCACTACACATTTGTAACTCTAAGATCTCATAAAGTCCTAACCATTACACACTCTTATGTAACCCAACTAGATAAACATTATTCTGACCCCAATGAGTCACATCTCATGAAAAGTCAACTCACAAGCCCTGTACACTAGCCATGTCTACCCCACATTCCTATATCACCTAATATAGTGCACCCTATATGCTTTCCAAAACCAAAGGAAACTTACTGAGGTATAACAACTTGAACGACCACTCAAAACCCGTGTGTCATTAAAAATTTCCACTAAACTCATTTACACTCTCACCGCCTTTTTTAAGACACATATAGAGATAATTGGTATAGACACCTAATTGTCCCTTCCCTTAGAAACCACATTTCCTCAAGTACCCCCTATGCTTTCAATCTAGATCATAACCACTAAGGAAACCCTTAATCATATTAATTACCTATTCTAGTAACCTTAGTGATATTTCCCATCCTAAAACCAATCACAAGTAAAAAGCACTATAACACATGTTATAATTCTAAAAAAAGGCATATAACATTCCTAAGACCCTTCTTAGGATACATCCTTTGTAAACACTATTTGAATGTCTCAAAAAATCCCCTCATTCCTCACACACCCAACAGAACACACAACTCAGCCGAACCCCCACATGGGTCTCCCTAGAAATTCAGAAGGCATCATATCCCTAAACTTGAGTCACATCAAAGATGGTCATTAGGATATCTCACCTATCCCTAAAGGAAAAGTCCCATGATAAGTCAATTGGTCCACCCACTTAATTTTAGGTTGACTCATAGAAGGATATAACTCATGGGGAATCAAACATGCTCTATTAGAAGCATTAACCGACATCATCATGTCAAAACAAAAATATCTAGGGTATGAAATCTAGAAAACATAAAATGTCAAACCAACCTCCCATAATTGGGGAACCTATCCTCTCCAGGTATCTACACATCAAACTGATCCCTATAGGTCCAAACCATGAAATGGTTACCAAACATAAACTAGACACAAGTGATCCAACAGTCATATAATTATTCCATGTTGAACCACCAGGGTCACTAAACCAACTATGCACAAGGACCACACTAAAATCCTCATTTTTGATAATGTCACTGTAGATCCAAATAACTTTCCATAAGAAAGAGATATACATACAAGTTGGAACAACTAATTATAATTCCACCAATTACTTATATGGGATAAATCTATATAAGTAGTTGTTGAATCTTTAAACCACTATGTTTATATCATCAATAAAGTCAAACACTATAAGACCTATAACATGTGGATCATACATTCCTACCATAATGGATGATATTCCTCTTTCCTCTATAGGCCAAGAGTCAAAACCAAATCACATGCCTCGTTCTAGTGGGATAAGAGTTAAAAATCCATCATAAACCAAAACATACAAACCACATGTGTTACCAAGGTGAAAATCATATTAAATTGTAACAACTAATACCAAGAACATAAATCCCAACCCTGGGTAACTTAGAATTCCTAGAAAAATAGGTTTTCAGGGTGAACATGTCATATATCCATCACAGGCTCTGACACATTCCTACATCTACAGTCTACCAATCCCAAATAGGAAAATAACCGGAAATAAACTCCTCTAATAACACTTGGTAATGGACTAACCCATATTCCACTAAATCAATGCATTGAGTTGGTTCGCCACAAGACCTCAAGTACAACTCCTCATATTCTAGAGGATTCTGACTAGCAGTGGGGTTATAAGGTAGAACTGTGAGGACATTATACCCCCATATCAGAGTACACATATGGAAGTAAATAACCAAAAATTATACAAATTAGAATACATGGAAAGAAAAAATAAACTAAAATAGAAGCATGTTTTAATAAAATGAAATTCAATAAAGGCCCAAACATGTATACCATGCATAAAACATCAATTTATAAATGGTTTAATCACATATAAAATATAAACAATTCAAAAATAAATACATCATGCAGTACTAAGAACTAAAAACAATGTCACATGCCTGGTCTTTAGTACCTTGTTGCGCTACTCAAGCCTTATCATCAAAGACCACACGAGTAACCCACTCAATCATTAAATCCTAGAACTTTTCATTATACATTAGGAATTCATGATCAACCTAAAAGATGACATAAGGTCTAAACACACACCGAGGTTCATGTATAGGGGTGAGAAATGAATCTCAGTAGGCCACCCCAATGCTAAAATTATAACATAGTGCCACAAGTTCATGCTCATGAAATATGCTCAGCCTAGATGAAACATAATATAAACAAATATAATTAAATCATATTCGATCCTTTGGTCTAAGGATCTGATTGACCGTACCTAATTCAACCATTTATATGGTATCTCTGATCACCCCTTGATGACCATGCATCCCAAATAACATGAAGGTTCCACAACCATAGTTTCCCTAACTAAACCTCATGACTTTACTTAATATAAATTACTTTTTACCTAGAAAAATCAGTCCCATATTATCATTTGATGATAAAGTAATTACAAAACCCAAAACATTAGTCTGACCTCAATCCCATGTATCATAAATATTATCTCATGGAGAATCATTCTAGTACTTTACTATGCATCAACATTAGTGGTTCCCAGAGAATCAATCTAGCACTATCCAAAAAAAATAGGAGCATCAGTCTTACATCATATTCTATTCATCAGTCCATATTTTCCTAGAGCATCAATCTGGAATATAAAATATAGAGTATACTATCAGTGTCTATATTATCATTTTGACACTTAATCCATATAATAAACTAATCATGCACAAAGCCTCAACCCAACATCTTTTCTACATATATGAAATGTCGCATACAATATACTCAATAATATCAATCAATTTATTTGTAACTTCTATTCAAACATCAAACCATAAAAAAATTTCAGTACTAATATGAAGGATCATGTCCAACGTCATACCCCACAGGTGTGGAGTTTCATATCCAACCTACTAAACCTTAAATGTGGAGAATCACATCAGACATTTGGAACCATTCTTGGGAATCATTATGTCTAAATCTATCAACCTCATATGTGGATAATCATGTAAGAAATCCTAAACCATATCTGTGGATCATCATGTCCATCCTTCTAAGATTAATACATAGAGATTCATTTCAAACATCTAGAACTATATCTGGGGATCATTATATCCATATATCTTAGAAATTAAAGACCATTACATTAAATCAGGTTCCAAAATGTGAAATCCAAACTAGATCACAACATTCCTATGGCATAAAAAAAGTCTCAAACTCAAAAAAATAGAACATAACAAGGGCTGGCTAGACTTCCAAACCTATCATCATCATCTCGTCCCCAAATGGATCATACATCAGTTTAAGTCAAATGGGATCACCCGTAACCATTACTACCCAAACACAAGAACCTACTCAGGATCCTTTTATCAATTGGGAACCCACTTGGACATCACTGTCAAAACATAAATAGAGGCACACCACTTTGAATCCTCAGAATTGGAAATCAAGTCTAGGAATCCCTCTTAAAATAACTAATAACAATCAAACTCTCATGCCAACACCCATCTCTCTAAGATCACACATCCCATAACCCAGTATGTAGGTTCTCACAGCCTCATAAGCTTAAAATATAGTAAATAATCATATTGGAGATGGCCTCAAGACCAATACCATTCCATGTCACCATATATTGGCTCATACACACAACATATCCCCTACCACGAGTGACATTATAGTCCCTATAACCATTTAAAATCATTTTATAACACCAATCAATGTCTCTAAAAAACCTTTTCTATATCCTATAATCATTCTCGAGATCTTCACCCAGGTCTAATACCATGTATCACTTTTAGAAGATAGCTAGACTCAGTTTATAGAGGAAAAAAATCTCTATCATAACTTACATATCCCAAACCATCTCTTATAAGTCCTCAAAACACCCCAAGGGCTCCACCAACATGTTATATATGTAAAAACACTGAAAATAGACTCATCTTATGTTCCATTCCAACACTGAGGTGTAAAATCACCCAAAACCCTCCAAAGGATAATAAAGGGGAAGTACACGATGTGTTAACTAAGTACATGGCGTGTACTCTGAAATTTTCCACCTGACCATGTACTTTCACATGGCCAAGGTACACTCAGATTTTGTCTATGTAATACTACATGATCACAACATACATGGGGTTTTGATTCATACTACTACAAAACCATGTCATACATAGGGTATATCCATCTAATTATATATGACCATTTCCCCCTTAAATGGGGTGTTTTACCATATACCTAATCACATGTAACTATACCATTATATGTCATATACTTAGAATACACGACATATAGTCCCAAAATTCAATCTTCTTATGTACTCAACCACATGGACATTCACCACTACATGACGTGAACTACAAAGACATAATGTAAAGATCAAAAAGTCTATATTACCCAAATAGGAAGAACAAATGCTTGGTGTTCTATAACTACATGATATGTGATCATGAATTCTAAATGGGAAACCTTGAGGAACCTCCCAAAACCCCATATTTTCCCTGACTAGGCAAAGATTGACCCCTACGGGATCCTTAATAGCTATAATAATCCTTTAAAACAAAAAAATATAGGGATAAGGTAATAAATCGCAAAAAAAAAATCCTACCACATGCTATAAATACTAAATCTTTAAATCTAAATATGGTTAAATAAGCCATTGCACCTCGATCCAGTCTCGATCTCTACCATGGATGAAGTTTGGAGGCATCTACTCCCCCATTACCTATCGTTATCACCATCAAATACAAGGGTGAATCCCCCTCCCTTTTCATGAAATGAATGTGAAGATATGGGGAGGTATTTTAATTAATTAATTAGATTAATTAATTAATTAAGTTCCTCTTTAAAACACTTATCCGGTGTCCTAAAACCTGAAGCAGGTTTACACCTCACTTAGGGAAAACCCCCAATTTAAGACTCAATCACAAATTCAAAATCTCAATATAATGCCTTGATAAAAATATATCTCCACCCAAAATCCAAAAAATTAATTTAATATTTAATTAATTAAATATTAAACATTCCTCCAATACTTGAAAAACTCATAATTCCACCAAACACATGTCTTAGGGTAAAATATATATTCTAAGACCAAAGGAGTGGTCATAAAAATTATCTAAAATCATCTGCTAGGAAAAAATGACATTTTACCCCTTAAGAGAACCCAAATGTGAAAAATCAAATTTCTACTCAAATTAAGAATCTTGGGAAATAGGAGTCCTTGCATTACCATACCAAAAAATGCATGAAAAATGATGTTGTTGTCATTAGGAAGAGTGATTATAATAAAGAATTGTTAAAAGATGGGTGATAAGATGTTATAATTAAATCATATATGTTATGATATATATTATTTTGGTTCTAGAATATAATCATAATAAATCTATTTTTATTATACTATAGTTTTTAACATGTATGAATAAAAATGAAACTTGAGGTAAGTTATTTTTGTCTTTATCTCATTATAATCAGGATTGATTATGCTTGAATTTATATTGAGGGAAATTATATGATCCTTATATAATAAAACCCATTAATTTCTCTTATCATATTTTTATTTATTTAGTTTTTATGTATTATTAAATATTTCATCTCTTTGGCACTTAAAATGACCGATGAAATGTTTTTAAATAAAATCTGACCTTATTTCCTCCTTGAATGATAAAATTTTTATTGCATGTATATGCTCTTCATTTTTTTTATTAATATTATTACTTATAATTGAAATGTTAGAGAAGTTCATTTTTCTATTGAATTTATTTAAAAGGTATTAAAAATTAATCTTTTAATTTTTTTCTGAGCAAGTCATTTTTGACATTTTACATAAGTGTGAATGGAATTTTTTCTTTTCACGTATACAATAGGAATGAATTTTCCCACTACTATAACTGTTATTCACTTTGAAGTTTACTTTACATGTTTCTTTGTTTATTTTCAAATAAAATGTTTTCCTAATATTTTATAAATTTTTTTATTTTAAATAAGTGATTTCAAAATGAAAAATGTATTTTCCTCAAGAAACATTCCCATGATATTTTAAAAGCATTTTTCATCTATGATAACATCCTTTGATGTTACTTATGAATTAATAGATATATGATCCAATGATACTATCTTTATTATTTCTAGATGTTTTATTGTTATTATGTTGAGATATTTATGGAACCCATTTATTTTCTATGGGTTATGTTTTGATGATATGGTGAAAGTTTTATGATTTTATGGGTTATATATGAATATATTTATGATAATGTGTTGAGTGACCCATAATTATAATGTAAATTAATTAATTGAGTGAATATTAAAGTTTTATGGGTTCAAAGTGAACATAAGAGGTTATCCCAAACCGTAAACAGGGTGCACATGAGGTTATTCCAAGCTCAAAAGAGGGTTCATGTGAGGTTATACAAATATAGAAGTAGGTAAAAGGGTGGTTATCCCATTCCTAACATGTGACTAATCTATTGGTGGCTATAATTTACATAAAATTTCTATTATTATGATTATACCACACTTTATGCCATTATTTCATGACATGAACTTATTGAAATGTTATGCTCTCAAGGATCATGTTCTTTGATTCCTTTATGATTTATGTATTTTAAACTACCACGATTCATGA
Source organism: Viscum album (assembly GCA_963277665.1). NCBI lineage: Eukaryota > Viridiplantae > Streptophyta > Magnoliopsida > Santalales > Viscaceae > Viscum > Viscum album. Next base: position 2,126,272,918 of record OY728130.1, on the reverse strand, counting down.
CCTAACTCATGATTATGATCTATAAATTTATGGGCATAATTTTTAGATGTAAAGATCATGTTATCATACCCTTAGGCTCATGTTAGGCTTAAATGATCTATGATATCTCCCTTTTTTACCCTTACTGAACGTCTGAGCTCACCCTTTATTATTTTTTCTTTTCCCTGGGATATGAAGTGGTGTTTTCTGTATTATATGTATAATAAGGGTGTGTGGTATGAAAAACTTATTTAGAAATGATTTATATCTCTTATGTAGTAGTTTTTTATGTATCCAAGTTTCCAAAGACACAAAACATTATTCTTCTAACATGGATCATAATTTTATGTAATGAATATTTATAGAATAAGATATATATTTTATGTTTGTAAAATATGAGTCACCATTGTCAGTTTTAAAGAACTTTTTAGTTATTTTTGGAAAATATTATGAGAAATAATAGTGAGAATAATTATGGTAAACCTATGTATAATAGAATATCCTATGTCATGGTAATGAAATGAGTGTGGTTTTATTCGAAATACATCCTTATTTGGATTCTATAAGTGTATGTGGTTTCAGAGTTAAGGAATGTAGGAGTAATAACCCTAAAAATGTAGGTCCATTATATCTTAGCCATCATTCTGGTGCACTGTGAATATTCCCATATGATACACCTAGTTTGACACTCCCTTAGGATATAATCAGGTTAATTTATATTTTCTTTATGGTCTATTATGAAGGATTTGAATAAATAATTAAAAAATGACCTAGGATAAAACTAATGTGTCATAGATTGAAAATAATGTGTCATAATTTAGGGAATAATAAGAATTATTTTCATAATCATTTGATCATATTCCAGTGCAAGGACTAATATGAACATCCAATGGTTGTTACTTCAATTATTTGGGTCTTATTGTCTATTCATGAGGGATATTTATCTCAAATGGTTTGGGAGAAACTCAACATTGAAGATATGCTTATTGTTCAGGATTATGCTGATATATTTCCTAAAGTCTTCCCTAGTCCTACCCCAAACTATAAAGTTTATTTCATAATTTACATCATAAATTATGGTACACCCATTACAAAGAATCCATATATAATTACCCCAATTGCATTGTAATAATTTAAGAAGAAACTTGAAAAGAATCTAGAAAATTTATTAATACATCTGAGTGTTTTACCTTGGGGTGAACCCGTTCTTTTTATTAATAATAATGATGGTTCAATTCATATTTACATTGATTATTAGGAACCTAACAAGATAAATTTCAAGAATTAGTATGCTATACCCCATATATACCATTTTCATGAACAATTATTAGGAGCTCAATACTTTTCGATGAATGAAATTAATTCTGGATATCATGAATTTAGGGTTAATATGGAGGATATACCCATGAGTTCGTTCCATATAAGGAATTTGTGTTATGAATTTATAGTGATTACATTTGTTCATACTAACTCCCCTACCATATTCATATATTTAATAAATATAGTATTTATAGATTTCCTTTATCATTTTGTGGTAGTATTTATAGATTATATTCTTATATGTTGGAAGAGCAAGGAAGAGCATAAAAAACAATTGATAATTATGTTGAATACTCCTAAGAAGGAGAACTTGTATGCTAAATTTACCAATGTGAATTTTGGATTTAAAAATCTTCATTATTGGGTCATATAATCTCAAGTATGGGTATATCAGTGGATCCTCAAAAGATGTAAGTTATTGAGAAATGAAATAGACCAACCACAATAATCGAGATTCGTAGTTTTCTTGGGTTTTTTTAGATACTACTAGAGATTTGTGAGAAATTTATCAATAATATATAATCTACTATCCAAGTTGAATTATATGGGGGTTAATTTATTAGGGATTTATGAATGTGAATATAATTTCAAGGTTCTAAAGCAGAGGTTCTCTAGTACACCTATGATCACACAACCCTGAAATGGATAAGGGTTTGCGATCTATAATGATGAATCCAATAAGGGAATGATATTTTTCATTATGAATAATTATATAGTGATAACTTATTCCCCATTCCAATTGAAAATTCATGTGAAAAAATAACCAATTCATGATTTGGAGTTGGCATCCGTGTTTTTTGAATTGAAAATACAAGGTCATTATCTTTATAGTGGACAATGTGATATATATATAAATAATAAAATATTTAATTATATATTCACATATAAAGAGTTAAATATGGAAAAAAGGAGACAGTTATAGTATATTAAATATTATGAATGGTCAATACATTACCACACTAGGAAAGTGAATAAGGTAGTTTCTGCTCTGAGTTGGAAAGACCATGCTAGTTTATCCATGACAAGGACTCAAAGAGGTATAATAATTAAATATTTATAGAATATAGATCCTGAAATCATTAGGAAAGTATACACATCATATATTTCTTAGATAAATGTTTAACCATTCGTCCATGTTAAGACTAAAGAGGTAAAAAATAAGGATTTTAAAAACACATTGTTGACGCTCCTTTCTGTCACAGGGTCTAAAGAATGGAAAAGGGGAATACCTTAAGCACAATGAGGGTCAACCTTTGAAGAACATCAAAAATTGACAAAGGCATGGACCAGGAACCCATTTGAAGGGAGTCACTCAAGTTACCTGCGTGCCGCGCACGTCACTTGAGCGCCTCTTATGGTCGTGCAAGTCACTTGCATGCCCAGTGGCCTATAAATAGCCCCTGTGGGCCCCCCCATTTCGAGGACGAATTTTCCAAAACTCAGATTCAATATTTGGTTTCCCAAGTCCTTGTCTGATTTCTTCTGAACACTTCTAAGGTAATTATTTACCTAGAATGGAAGCTCTAAAAAGGAAGAATAAGGCTTAAGTGTTAGAACTCATAAAAACATGCGCACCTAAGTTTCCACCACTTAAATGAAATGAAGACACTTGCGTGCTGTCTTACCCTCTCAAGGGAACTTGCACGCCACCCTTCTGAAATCCTCTAGGGATGATACTAGGGCTTGAGTTCAAAGTCGCCCAAGTATTACCCTATCGATTCTTCATCGCCCAAGGTGACTCATGTCATGCAAGTCTACTTGCGTGACCAGGACTTGCGCGCCAGAACAATACTTGCGTGCCTCCTTCCTAGTCACCTCATTTCCTAAAATCCACCTCTCTTCTTCAATATATAGCCTTAAAAACCCTCTTCAAAGCCATTTATGGCATGTTTCCTTTGTTGGATTATTTATCTAAAAGGAATTCTGTGAGAACCTCTCCCAAAACATCCTGACTTATAAGCTTTATGTCACTACAGTTAAGGGTTTTTCCATATAACCTCATCCTTTGAGATGAGAAGTTATTTTGAATTGGACCTCCTTCTTAGGAGTAACCCCCAATAATAATTTCCTTTAACATTAGGCCTCCTTCTCAAGAGTAATCCCCATGTTATAATTTCCCTTTAATTGGGAATTGTACTCATAAGTAAGCCTCAATCTTAATTTATTTTGATTTAGGGGTTCCTTCTCAGAAATGAGCCCCAATTATAATACCTTCTTAATTTGGGCTTCATTTGGAGGTGTAATCCCCATGTTAAAACTCCAAATCTCCATTAAGTACAAACACCTTTATAGACCCTACTCCTGGTATTCTTTCCTAAGTCCTGGTCTTCATTTACTTGGGCGGTCATACACACATAAGCCCCACATCATTTCTCATAACTGCTTCTTTTGTGGAACCATCATCAAGTTTACTGATACCTCTTGTTTCTCACACCAAGAATGACTCACATGAGCTTATAGTGTTAAAGTAATCACAACATCTCTTTTAGGGCAATTAACCATGCATAAACCTCATATTTCTTTACCTGAACTACATGTACTTTGATCTCTGCCTTAAAAGTAGAGTATGTTGGGAGCCTTTATACGTTTCAAGCCCAACTTTCATTAATTCTTTTCATTACCATATGACATTAAACTATATACTTCTTATCAAACTACGTGGGTTATGATTCCTTTTTAACAAGGATACATAGGTAGCTCATCTGCGGGTACGATCCCAACTCTGAAATAATCCCTTTCTTTCCGAATGACAAAAAACTTCAAGTGCCCCACTGAGTGGATTTAAAAACAGTATGGTCATTATAAAGACCAAGATATTTCTATATAATGTATTGAAGGATACCATTTTCTAAGGATCTATAATACATACATATTATTCTCCATCGATGAAGAACCTCAAATACATATAAATGATTCTATAAATCCCATACATATTAATCATTGATTGCCAAATCTAACAGAAAACTCATTTTCATGATTGGTGAATTAATAAGGATTCATGAACATAACTTAAATCTATAAGAGAGTCCTGAAATAGGAAATAATTCCCCCAAAAAAATGTGTGATGATCCAGACCTCCCATCCTCTCGACCAATGCCAATTCTTAAGCCTCATTGGTCCATAATTAATGAGCACCTACCTTTGGAATGTAGGTCCAAATAGATTTAGAATCATTGGATGTTTCTGGTTCTACGAATAAACCCGTTATAAATTAATTGGAAAGTTTGAACCTTAAATAAACAAGGTCATCCCCATTTCCAGAAGAAACAAAAAAATGATGAACCTGAAATGAATCCTTAAATAAGTTAAATGATGTTTTAGTTATTTTTTAGGCCCCTGTTAAACTCAATATGAGGGCCAACAAAGTAGTCAATAACATATGTGATCATCCAAAAGATGTAGTATGGCCAAACCTATCTTGATTATGTCTGTTATATCAAACAAGCACTCTTTTACAAGATCTCTCTTCAACATAAAATGGATTCTTTAAAATTCACACCAGTGAATGCCGTGGCCACTACTCTTGCTGGATCCTCGTCTGCTCTGAGGATGACATCACCTACTCAGAATATTCAACATTGTGTCTCGAATGCACTAGTGAGGGAATACCGTCAACGCAGTACCATCTCGACTCTGGAGGCCGCTCGACAAGACCTCTAAGTTAACAACTCATCCTGGTTGTCCAGACAATGACAACCAGTAGTTAAGAAGCAGGTGGTGCCAAACATTGTGTCCTACCATTTCGGGTCGTTATCCCTGGAATGCAACAACCAGTGCCTCCCATATTATAGGGTGGTGAATAAAGAGGTCACTCAAGGACTCATTTCAAGAATATAGGAGTCCTTCATGAGGACTCCCATCAATAATCGCCATCAGACTCATGTGGTAGTGCACCCTTAACATGATGAGGGTATCACATCTAGGTGTTCGGGTTAGGTTCCTTAGACCTAAGCATGCAAGATGAACTGTTAGAGGCGAAATTCGGCCAATAGGGACCAGGTTCTTACCTCTACCCCCTATGAATAATTCCATCAACCTAACTTGATGGAAAGCAATGAGCATGCACACACACCCATCCGTCCTGATTTAATTACCCAGCAGACTCATCTAGCAGCAACCTGCCAATACCGCCAGGAAATTCTAGAGGAGTATTATAGGTAGGAACATACACATGTTTATAATTCATCATCCAGTGAGTATGCTCTTCTGACTACATTCAAATAAGATCACCAATCAAATGTGGTGACCACCTGTAAATAAGCACATACACCTGTTTACACTCATCAATTCTATCAACAGTCTCGTCTTCCAGTATTGAAGGAAGTTCATCAATAATATTTGGTGGAGTACAATCAACCGGCACATACACCTATAGTTCATAAAGCTAACCAATAGTCTAGTTTTGTAGCACCTGGAGATGTCAATTGGAAAGATCCAATGACGAACATGAGGAAGACACAACTTTATTTCCCCACACATGAGTACTGTCAGAATTCACTGACAGGAAAAGGAGGATAGGAGCAAGCACACACACTTACTCCAAACCCAGAATGGATGTATATTTCCATTACAGTAGCTGAATTCACCAAGAATATTCTGTCAATGGTGAAAGAGCATAAGAAAATACCTACTCATATCCTAGATGCTTGTCAGGATATTATAACACCTTCAATAGAATCTAAGGGAAAGAAACATAAATCTATCTCTATCAGTGGAGTGACTCATCAACATGTCACTTCGAAGTAGATATATACCTCTATTCTAGTCTAGTAGGGTCGTGGGGCATACTCCCCCATGTCATACAGACAACCGAGTCAGGCACATACACCCAATTCAAACGAGGATTGTCAGCCTAACCTAGCCAGTTCTCCTGAGCAGGAACACACACCTACCCATAATAACCACTTTCATCAACAAGTGGTTTCTTAGGTGAGTAATAAGGCATCTAAGAAAAAGACCCATCCAGCATAATTATAAAATCAAGAGCCAATATTCAATAAGACCTTTCTCAATACTGGAGTTCTTGAAGACCTCAAAAAATTGTCTATTGCAACTCAAGATTATACTCTCTCATTTCCAGATTCCATAAGTTACAACAATAATTTTGAAGGTCTTCATCAGACACTTCCTCATGAAGGATTAATTCATGAAAATTCGGTCAATCTCGAAGTATTATCTTCAGATGAGAGCCATGATAACCCTCTTCATGTCCAGAAGACCAAGGAGCAAAAGGTTTCATCTTTTGCTTTAACCCACCATGGTGGTCCTCTCCATGATGATGAATTTAGCTGCAAAGTACTATCCGCAGTAGTGATTCACATTGCCTGTAAAATTCTTCAATGGACAATGTAGTAATGAGAAAGCCCTCTTATATTAAGGAACTTTAAAATGCGAAGCTAGTCATGTATGATGCCTTACCGCTAGCAGATGAAATACTTTCTCAATCAGAAGATACCCCAAGGTGTAGGTCATTCTCCAAACCACCCCTAGGTCATTTATCTTCTAATTTAAAAAATGAATTCTCTACTAATCTTGTTGAATCTGATGAAGCAACAAAGAAGCACCATCTTTGGACCAATCAGGTAGAAGAATATTCATCAAATAATAAAGAGGAAGTACAAAATATGAGAAAACAACTGGAAAAAGGTGAAATACCAGTCATGTTTTGGCCCTTGGCTGACTCTCAGTATTATATTCTAGAAACGTTGACAAAAGATTGTATTCACGATATTCATCTCAACATATGGAAAACTCTTTGTCATTTAAAAGAGAAAATATTATCTTATGATGAATATCAAAACCATGTCATGATAATATAAGGGTTGCAAGGCCAAATTGACTTGGAATCTCTCTCAATTTCCTGACATCCAAAGGTTGAAAAGTAGCAGAGAGCCCTTCAGCATTCATGCCTTGGCTCATTAAAAAGGTTGTGGCAGTTAATTATCGATGCCCCATCTGGTATTCATATCAAAGGATGGGGTATTCATGGAGCATTGCATTTTACTGTGCTCCCTAGTCAACAAAGTTCACCAAAAGTGGTCTCATGAAATTTTATTGCCCATGACTAGCCACATCTAACTGGTTTTGTGTGTAATCAAAGGCTTTCTCAATAACAGGCCTCAACTAGTTCTTCCCAAAGTCAGGAATATAAAGAACAAGTTGTTGAATTACTCTTTCATAAAGAAAATGATTATATAGAACATGCTTCTTGTTTGGAGCATGAACATAATCAAGTGACAGAGGTGTCAGAAATATTCCAACAGTCATTTGAGCTAGGTGATTTTAGTGGATGTAGGATGATACATCCGGCCAATTTCCAGACTAAAATCTCCAAAATCAGGAGGGATTTTAAGAAAGTTTCAGATGTAGCATCTCAAGATCCACCTCAGATTTCCAGGCTGGGGACTCTTTTAATCCAACCCTTGGGATCAATAGACAAGATTCAAGGAGTTGAAGAGGAAAAACAGGAACAGCCCCAGTCCACCAGACTGGGGACTTTTTCAAATTCTCAATCTATTCCTCAGTGAAAATTAGTCTTCTCTTGATTAGGGAAGAATCCACAAGAGGAACGTAGAGCTAAATTATCAGGTGATTCCCTAAAAATTATGGTTTATCAAGAAATTCCCGATGAATCAACCAAACAAAAGGAAGTATCTCATAAAAGAAATGGAATAAGACAATATCGCAGAAGCGCTAACAGAATTCCATCAATGTGTTTTGCATCGATAAATGTCATCAATTCCATTGTCACTGATTCCCCAGACCATGTGGCTCACTTAGAGGAATCAGATGAAGAAGTTTCTATTCAAGAGGCTGTACGCACTGAAACAAATGAAGAAGGTGTGCATACCCGAAATAAATGGCTTACCAAGAATCTCGGAATTCCTTCAAATAACCAATTTCCCCCTCTCTGAAAGGCGTCCAATAAAGGGATAGGAAAAAGTCAGGTTACATTCCACCCTACCTCTAGAGAAGGCCAATCAAACTCATTAGAGGAAAGGTTTGCACAATAAGAGGAAGAAATGAAGAAGTTAAGGAGGTTAAATGCAGAACTACTTCAAGGTAGTCTTCCTCCTAATCATGATGGAGTTAATAAATCAAGGGAATTTGTTACAGCTATTGGGATGGATCAATAATATCCCCCTTTACAAGTACACCCTCATAGGTCTAATCCTATGGGTGATATATGACAACAACTGACAATACTACCATCAGTAGCAGTACTAGTCACCACACTCGTCCAAACTCCAGTTATTGAACCTGCTTAGGTCCAAGATCAACAAGATGTTTCTCAAAAATTAATGACTACCCTTGAGTCATTAACATCTCGGTTATAAGTTATGGAAGGAAAACGTGCCCAAGTTCAACTTGAAAAGAGAGCTTACCCTGAATGGGTGGATGCAATCTCTCCCCCATAAAATTTTGTGAATACCGCAATCCCAATTTTTAATGGTTCAAGAGATCCAAAACAACACTTAACACATTTTGGTTCTCATTGTGATCCTATGATGGGAACTCCTAAACAACAAGAAGCAGTTAAGCTTAGGTGTTTTGTGCATTCATTACAAGGACCTACTTTTGTATGGTATACAAGTTTTCAATCTCAATAAATTACTGGGTGGGAAGATCTCCGTCAAATATTTCTTCTTCAATTTATCTCAACGTTTCCAAAGACGATAGTTTTTTATCTTACCAATTTTAAGCAAAGGTAAAATGAAATAATTTTATATTTCATTTCTCGCTGGAAGGGATTAACATATTCCTTAAGTTTAGAACTCCCTCAAGAAGAATTTTTTCCAATATGTGTGGTGAATCTACGTGATGAATTACGCAAAACGTTGATCCCTGTGAAATACACAGGAGGGTTTCAAGACCTTACTTCAATCGATCAGTAGATAGAAGAATATCTTATAAAGACTAAGGCTAAAACTTGTGTAATTCCAACAATTACAAGAAGGAGAATAGGGAATTTAGAGACTGCTATAGTTACACTTAAACAAGCACATGTACCTACTTCCACTTCAAAACCTTCATCATATCGAAGGGCTCCACCTTTGAGAATAAAAAACAACGACCACCTCCTCAAGATGATCAAAGAGATCAAAGGCAGAAACAATTTTAGGATTTATAGAACAAAGTTTATTCTTTCGAGAATGAACAAGTTCCTAGCTACTTCATCTCAGCTCTTGTAAACAATCTAGTTCATTTTCCAAGGCCAAAAAGGCCGAACAAGGAAGGAGATGAAGACCTTACCAACTATTTCCCGTTTAATCAGATGTTGGGGAATCCTATTCATAAGTGTTTTGTCTTCAAAGACCTTCTGCAAAAGATGGTGGACTCTGGACAAGTAAAACTGAAAGGTTCTTCATCCCATGTAGCATGTGTTAGTGCTACTAATCCAGAGGAAGATGACGAGTGGCATAAAGTTAAAAGTAAAAATGAACTGAAATATGATTATTGGATGGTTAGGATAATGATCAAATAAACTCATGCCATTTTATGAACACAATTGAATCAACCAATTGTGTCTTCTGTTATGAATTCCACATGAAATCCCCCTTTATCAGAAGGAAAATCCTCGAAGAAGTGGCGTAATTTGAAGAAAAAGAGTAGTCAGAAGAAGACGAGATCATGTCAAACCCTAAGTTGTCTTTGACTCTGGAAGATTTTATGCCATCTACTTCAAAAGCACGGGCACCACCTTTCCAAATGGCATAGACTAAATTGGTTCATCGGGAAGAATCTTCATCAGATGAAGAATTGATCTTTGGTTCTGTTAATATGATTCATTTAATAGATCCCTATGCCAATGACAGTTTTTATTATGATGAGCCTAAGTTTCCTATATCTAACAGAGGAATTAGAGGAAGAGACAGAGGTCTAGGGTATAGTGGAATATGTGGATATTCCAGAAACCACTATTTCAATCCTACCCCTGCTAGAACTGTATATGCGGCAGAAACTCATGGAAAAGCCCTTAAGTGGGCTCAACAGGAACATGAAAGTTCTTCCACACATGGTAGATTCAGTCCTGCCACAGTTATTTTGGAAGAATAGTTATAGGTCACCCCTTCTTCCTGTTAGAAAATAGATAGACCTAGTCAGTATAATCTACCAAAGCTAGGATTGTTTCCAATTCCTGCCCCGATATGGGATGCATCTAATGCCAAAGAATCAAATTCTAAGTCACCTGAAAAACCACATTTTCATGATGGAAAAAACAAACTTTTGGACCAAAATTATGATGTCTTGGAACATTTGGCACAAGTACCAGCCAAGTTATCAATTCTGTATGCCTTGAATCTATCAAAAGATATTCAGGAGGTTCTTATTGAGGCTTTTTCAAATCCTCAAGAATTCGAAACTGAAATTGCTGTGGCTGAAGTCTACCATATAGAGAATGATCCTACAGAATTCTATGCAGTTATATCTTTTACAGATGAAGATGAAGATGATGTTGTACATGGACATATCAAACCTTTGTATCTATCTGAAAAAGTCAATGATATAGACATCTGAAAAGATTTCATTGATAACGACTCAAGAGTTAATCTCATTCCTATTCATAAAATTCATCGATTGGGCCTCAAAGAATTCTAATTTATCTCCTTATACTTTGATGTTTCAAGGATATGATAAGAATGAACAAGAACCTCTGGGAAAAATTACACTCATAATTCATTTTGGAGACCTTGTGTCTAATTCAGATTCCATGGTTGTTCATCAGGATACAACCTTAAACATTTTTCTTAGGAGACCTTGGCTACATCAACATGTGGCCGTACCTTCATCATACCATAAATGTCTCAAATATTGCTTCAATGGTAAAATTGGGACATTATATGGTTACATGGCCCCATTCCAAACTTGTGAATCTCAATACATTGAGTCATAATTCTATCACGTGGAGGGAAAGGAAAAATACACGGAAAAGATGGTCACCAAAATTAATGCTCCACATGGTTTGGAAAAGATTCCAGTAAACCCATTCATATATGTGAGTAAAGATTATGTGTTTCCTATTAGTCAAATTGACAGGATAGACCTAAATCCAAATACTCTTATGAAAACATCCATAATGTCAATTATGGAAATCAAGACAGACAGCAGGGGAGAAATTGTTAATTCACCCATAAATGATGAAATCTTAGATGGAGATGTCTTCATTTAATCCGCTGAAATCCATCAATTCTATACTTCATCAACCAGGTCGGAAAAAGTTTTAACAATAGCAGAGGAAAATAGTGATGTCGATTCTCAATCCGTCATCCCCTCTTTGCCACCCCAAGAAAACCCTTCATCATCAATAGGGTTTGAAATGGTGACCTCTTCTTCATGATGTTCAAATTATAACCTCTCCCCTAACTATGAGAGTTTTGCTTCATCATATACTATGCAAGTAGAAATAGAAGAAGTAACACATATTGAAGAAGAGAAGAAAGATCTCGAGGATGATCCTCCATCATTTGAAGAGGGTATCTCCACCACTGTGGATGAACTCAGAGAAATAAATCTGGGTACAAAAGAAGATCTACACCCCACTTTAATTAGTGCATCCATGACTATTGAAGAGAAAGAAATGTATACTTTATTTTTAAAGTAAAATTGAGATGTATTTGCTTGGATTTATATAGAAATATTAGGTCCTGATCCCAATTTTACCACTCATCATTTGGGTTTTCTAGAAGAACATTTGGGATTGAAGCAAGAAGCAAGAAGAACACACCCAACTTATGCCTCCAAAATTGTAGCTGAATTTGATAAGCTTATCAAGGATAACTTAATTAGAGAAGTTCAATATCCCAAATGGATGGATAATATTTTCCCTGTGAAAAAGAATAATGGACAAATTAGAGTTTGTATTGACCTCAGAAATCATAATCGGCATTGTCCCAAGGATTAATTTCCGGTTCTGATCACAGAACTCTTAATTGATGCAAAAGATGGATACAAAGCTCTTTCCTTCATGGATGGATACTCTGGATACAATCAAATATGAATGGCCCCATAAGATGAAGAGTCTACATCCTTTAGAGCCCCTCAAGGTGTGTTTTACTATCGGGTAATTCCCTTTGGCCTGAAGAATGAAGGTGCAACGTATCAACGTGCCATACACCATATCTTCAAACACTTTTTAGGGAAATTTGTTGAATGTTACGTAGATGATTTGGTGGTTAAATCTAGACAATGTTCTGATCACTTGGACGATCTGGAAATCATATTCAACAAACTTCGACAACACAATTTGAAGATGAACCCCTTGAAATGTGATTTCGAGGTAACCTTAGGAAAATTTCTCGACATTGTTATACACCATCATGGTATAGAAGTTGATCCTGAGAAAACAAAATCAATCCTTGGAATGTCACCTCCTAGAAATATGAAGGAATTAAGAGGACTTCAAGGAAACTTGTCCTATATTCAGCGTTTCATTGACAATTTGGAAGGAAAGTGTTTACCCTTCACCAGATTAATAAAGAAGGGAGTCACCTACCAATGGACTGAAGATTTCCAAGAGGAATTTGATGCCCTTAAGAAATATCTATTGATTGTACCGGTATTAATGCCACCTGTTGAAGGAAGACCACTTATTCTCTATGTGACAACTTTAGAGTGATCATTGGGTGCCTTACTTGCCCAAAATAATGATGATGGGAATGAAAACAAACTTTACTATCTCAGTAGGACTATGCTTGAGGCAGAAACTGGATATTCAAGTATTGAAAAGTGCTTCCTAGAATTAATATTTGTATTTCAGAAATTAAGACATTACCTGCAACATCATGAGGTCCAATTGGTATCTCGCATTAAACCACTCAAATTTATCCTTAGTCGTCCGATTCTTAAAGGATGTCTGGAAAGATGGGTAGTTATTTTGCAGTAGTTTGATATCCAGTATGTGTCTCAAAAGGCAATAAAGGGCCAAGCTCTGGCCGATTTCCTTGCTGAACACCCATCTGTAGAAGATACATCTTTAAATATTGAACTTCCTGATGAGGAGGTCTTTTCTATTCAAGTTAATCCTCAAACATGGGAAATGTAATTTGATGGTGCCTCCAAAAGTCCAACAGGGAAGAAAATGGAAGGTCCTAAATTTAACAAAGTTGGGTTAGGAATCATGTTTATTTACCCAGAAAAGGCAGAGCTACCCTATTCCTTCTTATTATTGGATGGTGGTACAAAAAATGAAGAAGAATATCATGCTCTCATCACAGGCTTGGAATTGGGGCTTCAGGAACAGGTGAATCACTTGAAGGTAAAAGGTGATTCAGATTTAGTAATCAAACAAATAAATGGGGAATATTCCATCAGAAAGGAAGAGTAAATCCCTTTGTGTGATTACGTTAGAGAGTTAATGGAGGAATTACCTTCAGTACTGACATTTTATTACGTCCCGCGATCACAAAATGCCCAAGATGATGCACTGGCTAATATAGCCATAACCCTGGAAGATCCAAACCGGGACGAAACAATAATCAGTATTTCCCACCGTCGTGTAGTTTCACCTTTTTTTAAAATCAGAATGGAGAAAATCAATGAAATCAGTCCCATTTCAAAACCATATGGTCATACTACAGGATGGATGACACATATCAGGGAATACCTTCAAAATGAAACACTCCCACTTCATTGAGATAGGAAAGAAAATGCCCGGCGACGTGTGGTCATTTTTACTCTCTATGATAGCCGAGATCACCAAAAAATTATCTATAAGCACGATTTTGATGGAATTCTCTTCAGATGTATTGATGGTGAAGAGACAATGGCTGTCATGAGTGAAGTTCATGCAAGAGTTTGTGGTACCCACCAGTCTGAACATAAACTTTCTGGTCAAATTTGAAGGCTTGGATACTTCTTTCCTTCAATGATGTAAGATTGTGTTGATTTCACTATGAAGTTTCCTTCTTTCCAAGTATGTGCCAAATTCATTCATCCACCCCCATAGTTTCTTCAAATAGTTAAATACTCATGGCCATTTTACACATGGGGAATGGATATAGTAGGACCTCATCTTCCGGATAAATCCAAGAAGTTTAAGTATATTCTTACTGCTACTGATTTCTTTTCCAAATGGGCAGAGGCAATACCACTCAAATAAGTTAGTTCTAAAGGCATTTTTAGCTTTGTAAAATCTAAAATCATTACCAGATTTGGTGTTCCTCATACCGTACTGATGGATAATGGCACCAACTTCTGTTTATTTGAGGTGAGAAAGTTATATCAAGAATACAACATCAAATCCAACAATTTATCTCAGTATCATGCAGTGGCCAATGGCCAAATAGAGGCCTTCAATAAGACACTTTCAAACATACTGCAAAAGATAGTGGATAAAGATATTAAATCATGGCATGATAATCTTTTTCATGCTTTATGGGATTATCGTACCACCACCCACACTGCTACGCGATAAACTCCATATTCATTGGTATATGGAACAGAAGCAATTTTTCCCATTGAGGTTCAATTACCTTTGTTTAGAGTAGCCATTTGTGATCAGTCATCCATAGATGAACAATCTCAGAAGCGATTTGATGAATTGGAATGATTAGATGAAAAATGATTGTGCACCCTGCACCACTTGGAAGTTTATCAGAATCGAATAGCACATGATTTCAATAAAAAATTTCATCTTCATTAATTCATTCAAGGAGAATTGGTATTGGTCCTCATAACTCCATTGATACCGGGAAAGAAGCCTCCAAAGTTTGATCCAAAGTGGGAAGGACCTTATTCAATACATAAGGTCTACTCCAATGGAGCTTATTCTTTAATCTCAATGGATTAAGAACTCATTACAACTCCATCCAATGCAATATTTTTGAAGAAATATTTTTTGTAACACAAATAAGCCCATTTTCCTCGCCGTAAGACATTAAAATACATAGAAATATGTCCTAGCTACATGACGCTAAACTGTGCAGCACTGATCCATGCATATGACCTTAAACTATTGTTTTTTATTACTATAGGACATTAAATTGGATAACTTTCTCCATCGTCCAACATGACGTTAAACTGTGTCCCCTTTTTTGTCCAACATGACTTTAAATTGTGCATCATCCAACATGATGTTAAACTATACATGTTTGTCCTCAATAAAGTTTAAACTGTGAAAAAGTTCCTTAATATGTCCTCCAAGACGTTAAACTACACAACAATACATCCTAGCTAAATGATGCTAAACTATAGAACACCCTTCGTCCCACATAACGTTTAATTGTGCATTATTACGGTTGTTTCTACCTCTTGTTTCTCACACCGAGCATGGCTCACGTGAACTTAGAGTAAGCTTTAACCATAACACCCTCTCTGGGCCGCTAACCATGTGTAAGTCCCAACACCATATTCGGGTGATTTTCCTCAAGTAAAACTCGATCACCAATTAATTCTCAAGCGAACTATGCGGACTTTGATCCTTTCCTTCTAGGCTATGTATGTAGGCAACCTCCTGATGTTCAAGCCCAAAACCAAGATCTTTATGTCGGTTCAGCTCCATCTCATACGATGTTGATCTGTGAAGCCCCCCAAACCAATATCTTCACATTGGTTCACCATCATCCTTGCTATATGACGTTAAACTATATAGTCTCCCATTTTCCTCACCATAAGACATTAAACAGCATAACAATACGTCCTAGCTACATGAAACTAAACTGTGCAGCATCGGTCCATGCATATGACCTTAAACTATTCGAACTTTTGTCCTACATGAAAATAAAATACAACAGTCTCTGACACCCTATCATGTGAGGGAAATCATTATTGACATTGATCTCCAATCATGTCATATTCCAAGGACTATGTGCATACATGGCAATGCCTGAACCTTTAATCTTGGGTCCAACCATCATTTCCCTAAAGTCCCCTTTCACCCTTCACATGTACGAACCAAATCTATTCAGAGGATATTCCAAGAACCACGTATGGCTTGATTCCTAGCCCTATGGGATACATAGAAATGTTTGAGCATCCCTCGAATCCAGCACCAAGTCTTTAGGTCTAACCCCAAACTCCACTTTCAGTCCCTTGTCTAAAAAGTCCCCCTGTGATCACATGAATGTGGTATGAAAACTCCGGTTCTTTATTCACATAAGGTTTATAACAAACACACAATGTGTCTCCCTCATTATAGTCCAAGATCTACGACCCTAAACTAAGATCTCCTATGATCTTGTCCCACATGACGTTAAACTGTATTTCAAGAATTATGTATGGATTAATTCTCATCATAATGAGATACGTAGTGAAGCCCAGCATCTCAAATTCAGGACCCATCCACAACATGATTATGGTTAGCATTGGTCTATGTATATCCTTTATGCATTGTACAATACCCATTTTCATGTGTCATACTCCTAACCTTAAATACTTCCAGATCTCCATAACCATTTTCTTGACTTCTGGTCACACAATGTCTGATACCCGAGAATTCTTTTTCCTGACCATGCAGCACGTGCCCTTAGGCGGCCTCGTACAAATAGTTTACATAATGGACCTGTCAGCCAAAAGATTCTATTATTTGACTATGCAGCCAATGCCCTTAGGTGGCCCGACACAATTCAACACCCCTAACAGGTTTGTCAAATAGTGGTAACTTCATTCCTGGGGGGAAAACCAATTTTTTCCTTATTGTTCTTAACAATGATATGTAGGGATTCGAAAAAATAGGCATCCTTAACATATTTTTCCCATACTCTTTTTCATTATATGAAAATATTCAAGTCTATGGTTTATATTTTACTTCCATACATCTGGGTTAGACCTTCATAGGAGTGACATTCATCCAATTCTTTGACAATATTGATTAGGAATATCCTCTCTATATTCAAGTACCTCTCTCCATATAGAACACTATGTTCTTCAGAAAATTTGAATCTCCATAAACTTTCACTGGCTTTTAGCAATAGAAAAGTAAAATTTCCGAGAGCCCTTTTGCCTGACTATGCAGCACGTGCCCTTAGGTGGCCTTGCATAAGTAGTCTACATAATGGACCTGTCAGCCAAAAGATTCTATTACGTGACTATGTATCCAATGCCCTTAAGTGGCCCTGAATAATTCAACCCCTAATAGGTTTGTCAAATAGTGGTAACTTCAATCTTAGAAAATACTTCCTCTAATGCCTTTAAACCCTTTTTTCATATCATCCTTCAGATTAAAAATTTCTTAAATCACTGTTTAGATGTTTTACCCCATAATTGAATTTGGTAATATGTTTTCAAACAAATTATCAAATATTTGATTCAATTTTAATCCATTCGGTCAAATCCATTCGACCTTAAACATTAGCCTTTTTATGTACGACATGCATGACTTTAAATTTCCAACAAGAGACAGGGTACTCATTATATTTAGGAACATGTAAAAGGAACTCTGAATAAAAGTCTAGTCCCAGCTCACTAAACATACAATTTGTATGATTTAGTCAATATTGAGCAATAAAAAGATGCAAAGTTTGTGGGGCTGTTTGTATAATCCTAGCAAAAATCAAACTATGCTTACTAGGCCCATTGTCTTAGGTACAAGAAAAATAAATTAAGTAGTTAGAAAGAGAATGCAGGTACAAATTATTGAATATGAAATGTCTTTTCCATTGATGTACAATATTAGAAGAACATCCCCAGATTGGAGTATCTTATCTTTTTCAATAATTACAAGAGGATTTTAACATAATTTTTCATTTGATTTACGGAATCCCGAGCTTCATCATCAGCCACTTGAAGTTCATTCACTCGACCAGCTTCACTCTTTTCAGCTTGATGGAGTGATTTCTTGGCATCTGTGATGGCTTTCATACCATCCGTTTAGACTCCTTCCAATGAATTGTTAAGCTGGTTAAGTTCCCCAGTAATGACATCTAGCTTTTTCTGAAGGTGCATATACTGGAAAAATTTCTACCTGATCTTAGGCTTATGCTCCTTCAACTTTACAGCATGATCAGCCTCATCTCAGGACATCACATCCTCGAATTCTCCGATATTGGTCAGCAGCCTCGCTCTGATCAGATTTTCACCGAACATTTATCTGGCACCCTCATTAAGATGAATTTTTTCACCATGGTATAAATCTCTTGATATCTAAAACTGCCAAGTCCCAGCATGACAAACAAGGATGAAAGTCATGGGATCTTGGAAGACATAACTTCAAGAGGCACTTTAGATATGATCTTCCATATATTTTTTTATGCCTTGCGACGTGAGAATTGGAACACCTTTTTCACCTCTAGGTGTGATTCAACATCACTATCACATGGGGGGGGGGGAATATAGTCCATGATTAATTCACTTAAGGAAGTTCTCTGTTCTTCCCTTTCCCCCCTAACCCTTGGTACTTCAATTTCTACTCCCGTTGGGGCTGAGGCTAAGGCTTCACCTCCAGATCTAGCCACTGAAGTTGACGGCCATGCATAGTCAATTGAATGATTTGATTAGTTTCAAAGGATAAAAAAAGTTTATTAGATGTCTTAAAAATTAAGTATAATCACAAATATTATCATCTTTTACCCAATGGTAGATTAGAAGCATTAGGAGGATCCTCCCCTTCTTTTCTAGCTTCAACAGGATTTTCAGGATGAGTTTTAGGAAGCTATAATGGGTTAAGCTCTAATTGAGCTAGCATCCCTGCAATGAGAGGGTTGTCTCTACCCCCTTCAGGCATCAGCAGATCAGCAGCTTGCTCAGATGGAACTGCACATTTCAACCAATCATGGTCAGAGATGTAATAAATTTTTTTAACTGGATTAAGGATAACACTCACATCCAAAATATTCTAAATCACATGGTAATTTAACGTGATCTAAAATTTCTTCAAAAGACGTGCCAAGTTTAATCATTTCATCCAGTGATATCCCATATTCCTGGTTAGTCTCACCAGTGGGAGTATTTGACATGTCTTGTTGGTGACCCTCCTCCTGCGACCTCTGACCCTGGATAGCTTTCTTATAGAAAATTACGGAGTCAGTTGCAGTGGTCACCAAATTTTTTGGCATAGGTGTTGAACCTAAAGCATCACATAATGGAAGTCAGTTGATTTTTTCATTCAACGCTCTATGAAGTATTATTAATTTACTAGAATAAGGTTCTTCTCTGCTTGTAGAAGCAACATGAGTAGTAATGGGAATAGATGTTGGCCTTTCTTCTCTCATCGTTTCTTCAGGAGAAGACAGATCCACATGAATTTGCGACAGTTCACCAGTAGCCTCTATCATCCTTAGAGGAGGGTCAATCCTCTCTCTCAAAGGGGAAATCGAAGAATCCCCTGCAATTCCAAGAAGTATGAGCAACCCTTTCATGAATTATGATTCATGAATATCCGAAGGACTTACCACTACTAATGAATCGTTTAGCTGTGGACATATTCCTTCGATGCCTTTTCTTATTTGAATTTTTGGGCATGTTGACATCGTCACCTCCAAATACAAGTATTGGAGGGTGAAAATCCCTGTCTAATTCCTCATTCATGACTCGTTGTCCTGGAGATACTTCACTTGGCTTACAAGGAGATCCAAGGACTCTAAGAGCAGTGTCAGCAGGGCTGTACTGTGGTGAAGGGACCTCAGTATTTCCTTCCTTAATAAGTTGTAGGATGAATAATGTAATTTCCTTAAGTAACAAATATTTTACTGAAATTAAGTTTCAAAGAAAATAAGGAAAGAAATTTACATCTTCAAGAGCCATGTAATCGTGCCACTCCTCATCTACTGAATCACCAATACCCTCAGTGGTGCCCCGATCTATCATTTCCTTCACCCTCTTGGTGATAGGAATGGAATCATCAGTGGCATATATGATCATTTCCAGCTCACTGATGCACGATCACACTTTATCGGGGTTATCCTCGAAGAAGATATCAGTAGAAGCCTGAAGATACCCCACTCCGGGGATATGTAGTCCTTAGAATAAGTCCATCCAGGTGGTTTTAGCATCACAATATAAAATCTAACATGTATGGACAACCACTGGTTGTAAATATTCAGAAGGTGCACTAGAAGGCCGCGAGGAGGGTCCTTCAATCTGGGAATTCAACTTCTTCCCAGTTCCTGCAATCACAAATAAAGGATAAGAAAATGAAACTTCTTGCTCTATAAAATAATGGCGACTAAATTTAATCAATGATATAACTCACCATGATTCGATGAATTTGGTCTCTTGAATCTGGAAGGAGGATTATATTTGGCACGGGACCGTTTTGACGCATGTCGTGCCTCATCATCCCCATCCCGGGAATCTACTGAATCAGCCATGGGTGAAGAACCCGATGAATCAGCTCCAGGTGAGGAAGAGTCACCTTCCAGGTAAAAGGTTTCTTTCCTGAAACTTTTCTTTTTACTCCCCACCTGGGGGATAGGAAGATTCAATACCCCTGTAGGGTATGATGCTATCTAGTTCTCAACATACCATGTAGTCAATTGACTCACCACTCCAGCAACTAGTAGATAAAACAATACCCCGATCTTCTCTATAGCTGTCAGCAACCATAGTTGTTAGGAAACCATTGGATGATGCTCTGACCTGACGTGCATGGTAGGGAATACAACAATCTGCTAAAAACACTTTAATTGGCGTGAAAATCTATATGGAGCATAGGCCTCACATATAATTTATCCGTCAACTCTGGTGGCCAATATAGCATCTCTACAAGCCAGCATATATGACCTCAATTCCAGTATAACTATTCCATCGTCAACAAACCTCCCGGATTGAGGGTTTCTATAAGGAAATAAATGAAATTCCTTGAACATTCCGACCTCACCTTCAGATCATAGGAATTGAGGGACAATAGAGAAATTCTGGAAAATGACTACACCGATGGCCTAAAAGAACTTCCAAGAATCTGTAGTCCACTCTATATAGCATATGTCCTGAAGTGAGTGGTGATCCATCCCCACAAAACATGGAATGGTCCCACTATTATCAAAGGAGACTTATCCATATAGACATGGAGTAAGCTCTTGTGAATCTTCACCAAAACCGGGGTGGCCAACCCAAACATTTTTCTCTCATCCAAATTGGCTGCAATAACGAAGGTTCCTGGCCTAACGCCTCCCTTCAAATCCCTAAATGGCAGAAGAAAAACATTGAGCCACAAGGCTAAGAAGCCCACCAGATGGGACTTCTATGGCATTATTCGATCCACTTCATACCCCCATTTTTCAAACTCTCCCGCTTCTAGAGTTGGCCAGAATGTGCCAGGAGCACCCTTCTTATCTGCTCTAGGGTAGCTTGTAGGATGAGTACATGTGGGTCCCTTCTCCTTCTTCTTGATGAGAAACATATCTATCCACTCCTCTATATGAATATCCTTTCTATAATGAGTTTTGGTGGACTTGGTATTCTTAATATTGTGGAAAATTTTCCATAACTCTCGAGCTAGAGCTGGAGTCTTCTCAGAATCATTCCATGTCAGCTTCGGAGGGATGAACTCATCATACTTGTCTCCCAGAATTGGAGCCCTTGAAATCTTGTAGACATCCCACAAACTGATTCCTACTTCTCCATGATTCATATGGAAATAATTCATTTCCAGGCTCCAAAGAATGATTAACTCCAACACGAAATTGTCATTCCAGTAAACATATGTCTGCCCTGCCCAGACGACTTCATATATTGCAGATCCTTTCAGATCATAGACAAAATCTGCATAGGTTTGTCACACCAAATATTCCCACATCCAATTCAGCTTCACACTTACCCCAGGATGGAAATCCCAACTCTTTTTCCATCCCTTAGATTGATCCATCTGAGAATTTCAGAAAATAGAGGGATAAAAATACAGTTACAGCTCATGCTTCTAAGGCTTCAGAACTAAAGAACATGAGCTATGATGCATTATAAATGCCTTCTCCACTGTTCTATCATTGAAAAATGATCCTAAAACCGAGACATTTTCCAAAGAGAAATTGGTGTAATTCTGAAACCAGGAATGAGGAATATAATTCTTTGCCTCTGGAATGATGACTCCTTGCAGATGACCATGGCCATATAAAGACAAGTACATGCTTTATGGGAAATTGGCATGATATTTCTTAAATTACTTAGCCAAATCTGGGAGAGTGCTATTGCATATATCATAATAATCATGGCCGATGACGTTTACCATGTCATCTATTCTCTTTCTGGCCAACTCATCAGCTAATCCAATTCTTTTGGGAGCCATTGAATCTGTACAAAGATCAAACAGTTAACTTTTAACTAGGTCTATTTTAATGAAATATTTGTAAAGAAAAAAATGGCTAAGGAATTAAGGCACACAAGTCATGTCGCACAAGTCATGTCGCGCAAGTTTTTCTGTTCAAGTTTGGAGCACAAGTCAAAATTGTTACTCGAGAAGCGCGACATCAAGAAGAGCGATCAACCGAGAAAACAGAACACTTGAACGAATAGAACTCAAAATCATTGTAGGTAGGATGGTTTTCACTAATTGATGCCAATATATATAAGCAATCCTGAAACCCTGTGCGCTGGAACCTGCGTGTCTAAAACCTGCACGCCGATGAACCTTGATTTCTTGTTTTCCTCAGAGCCAAATCCTCTTTCCTTTTTTCAGACCCAACTCTGAGGGGGGACATTTGTTAACGCTCCTTTCCGTCAAAGAGTCCAACAAATGTAAAAGGGGAAAAGCTTATTCACAATGGGGGTCACCCTTTGAATAACATAAAAAATTGACAAAGGCATGGACCAGACACCCATTTCAAGGGAGTCGTGCAAGTTACCTGCGCGCCGCACAGGTTAATTGCATGCCACATATGGTCACGCAAGTCACTTGCGCTCCCTATTCTTTTTTTTCACCCAAGGTTCCCAGTGGCCTCTAAATAGCCCCTGTGGGCCCCCCATTTTGAGGACAAATTTTCCACAACTCAGATTCAATCTCTGGTCACCCAAGTCCTTTTCGGAAATCTTCCAAACACTTTTAAGGTAATTATTTACCTATAATGGAAGCTATAAGGAGGAAGAATAAGGCCTAAGTGTTATAACTCATCAACACTTGCGCGCCTAAGTGTCCACACCTGAAATGAAGCCACTTGTGCACCGTCTTTCCCTCTCAAGGGAACTTTCACGCCACCCTTTTGGAAGCCTCTATGGATGATACTAAGGGATTGAGTTCAAAGTCACCCAAGTATTACCCTATGGATTCTTCATCGCCCAAGGTGACTCATGTCGTGCAAGTCTACTTGCGTGACTAGGAATTGCGCGCTAGAACAATACTTGCATGCCTCCTTCCTAGTCACCTCCTTTCCTCAAATTCACCTCTCCTCTTCAAGATATATCCTTCAAAACCCTCTTCAAATCCATTTATGGAATGTTTACTTTGTTGGCTTCTTTATCTGAAGGGAATTCTGTGAAAACCTCTCCCAAAACCTCATGAATTATAAGCTTTATGTCACCACAGTTAGGGGTTTTTCCATATAAAATCATCCTTTGAGATGAGAAGATCTTTTGAATTGGGCCTCTTTCTCAGAAGTAAGCCTCAATCATAATTTCCTTTGACATTGGGCCTCCTTCTAAGGAGTAAGCCCCAGGTTATAAGTTCCCTTTAATTGGGAATTCTCCTCAAGAGTAATCCCCAATCTTAATTTCTTTTTATTTAGGGCTTCATTCTTAGAAATAATCCCCAATTATAATCCCCTCTTAATTTGGGCTTCCTTTTCAGGTGTAATCCTGGGGTCAAAACTCCAAATCTCCATAAAGTACAAATACCTTTATGGACCCGGCTCCTAGGATTCTTTCCTAAGTCCTGATATTCATTTACTTGGGAATTCATACAAACGTTTTCCCCACATCATTTCTCATAACTACATATTTTGTGGCACCATCATCATGTTTTCTAATACCTCTTGTTTCTCACACCGAGCATGACTCACGTGAGCTTAGAGTGTGAAAGTAATCACAACATCTATTTTTGGGCCATTAACCATGCATAAACCTCATATTTGCTTACCTGAAATATGTGGACTTTGATCTCTTCCTTAAAAGTAGAGTACATATGAATCCTTTATAAGGTTTAATCCCATCTTTCATTAATTATTTTCCATCCCATATAAATTTCAACTATATCCTTCTTATCAAATTACGTGGGTTCTGATTCCTTTTTAACAAAGATACGTAAGTATCCCATCTGTGGGTATGATCCCAACTCATAAATAATATATTTCTTTCTAAATGACAATAAACTTCAAGTGCCCCACTGAGTGGAATTAAAACCAGTATGGTCATCAAAATGTCCAAGATATTTCTATATAATGTATTGAGGGATACCATTGACTAAGGATCTCCAATACATACAGATGATTCTCCATTGATGAAGAACCTAAAATACCTATAAAATATTTTCTAAATCCCATACATATCCATCATTGATTGCCAAATCTAAAGGAAAACTCATTTTCATGCTTGGTGAATTAATAAGGATTTGTGAACATAACTTAAATCTATAAGAGAGTCCTGAAATAGGCAATATTTCCCCCCCAAAAAAGGTGTGATGAGCCTGAACTCCCATCCCCTCGACCGATGAAAATTCTTAAGCCTCATTGGTCCACAATTAATGAGCACCTACCTTTGGAAAGTAGGTCCAAATGGATATATAATCATTGGATGTTTCCGGTTCTACGAATAAACCTGTTAGAAAACAATTGAAAAGTTTGAACATTAAACAAAAAAGGTACATGAATGTGATAAATGTTCATGAGTTCAACCATGATTATGATAGAATAAAAAGGTTGATGAATAGAGTATGTATCAATTCAATACCAAATCCGAAGAAGGTGTTTTTATATGAATCTCATATTTTAAAATTATATATTCATCCTAGAAGTAAAAATATGTATAGATATTTGAGAGAGTATTTCTTGTGAGAAAACATGAAGAGAGATATTTCCAAGTATATATATATATTTGGTATGTTATCAAGTTAAATCTAATTGAAATAAGTATAAGGAGATTTTATAACCATTAACCATACTATAATAGAATTGAAAAAACATCACCATGGTTTATATTGTTAGAATAACCAAAATATCTAAATGATATAATTCTATTTGGGCTATAGTCGATCACCTTACGAAGTCAACACAATTCACTTACATTAGATAATATTTATATTTGGATCATATTTCTAGGATGTACATTAAGAAAGTGATAATTTTTCATGGGTTCCACATTCTGTTGAATCTCATCGGGATATGGTGTTTATCTTGATTTTCTAGATAAGTCTTCGACAAGATTTGGATAAAGAGTTGAGTTTTATTACTGTATATCATCCTTAGAATGATGGTTTTTCTAAGGGGACCACTCAATATCTAGAAGTATAATTTCTTGAACCATAATCGATTACATACCTAGAATTTACATAGGATTTTATATGTGCCTTTTCTCATTAATTAAATAGAATATGAGATCCAGGATGACCATCCAATGACCAACCTCAATATTCAAAGATCCATCTCACTTGAGGATCCTTCAATTTTAAACATTTATTATAGAATATAAATGATTCTATCACAAAATACAAGGGATGATGTCAATATAGGGGTCATGATCATCTATAAACTAGGATTATTACCAGACATCATCAAGGATTACCACCGATAAGAATGTACAAATCCCCCAAACCACAATCCATCAAAACAGGCTATAATGCCTTGAAACAATTCCTAACACCATGTCTCCTGATGATGTGTCACCCAGTCCAATTACTAGTCAAGTTCCTTGAACACATTTATCATATCACCCAAGAATCAATAGATCACTCTACACTAACCTATTTAAGAATCATCTATCTTAAAAACTGATATAGTAATTAAAGGATCAATTACTTCACCTTAAATCTCTAGGTACCCATGATCATTCGATGTAACCACTAAAGTCTATTCTTGACTCTATGTGTTACCAATGGATGGGAACACAACCAACCACCTATCCATCATGATACCATGAAAGAGTAGTTGCATTACCAACCTATCAACTCCCAGATCACTTCCTCCTCATGTGCCTAAATCTTGCATCCAGACTTAGTTTAAACTTACACCTGATTTTTATAATCGCATCATCACTTCTGATACTTGAAAGATTAAAACCACTAGCTCACAATCCTCTAGAAGAAATTATGACTATTTATAACTAGTCCCTCATAGTTTTATTACCTCTTCCTAGAAGGATACTCGTAAATAAATTATAGGTGATACTCCCCACCTTAGGAGTGTCATAGTTTCCGTTTTATTGAAAACAAGATCTCATCCCATGGAATACACTCCACCCACCACCGAACCTAGGTTATGGATATGTCCTAAACACTTATGCAAAGAACTAACATGGGATTAGTGGAACATTTCACTTTTAAGTGTTCTCTTAGATGCACGTGTAATATTCATCTCGATCCATGTTCACTCAAGCTATAAACAACTGTAATAAAATAAAAAAATAAACTAGTTTGGTAGTGTTATTACAACCAATCCTTTTTATAATGTCAACTTGAATCACTAGGTCAATTTATATTTCTATCATTAGCTCGATGCTACAAAACTCGCAATGATCTCTCAAAGCCCAGGTCAATCTACTCTAGAGAGGACCTATGAACACAATCTTCAAGTACACAAGAACCTTTCTAGGAAATCATGAAATCATATGGGTTAGGGTATTATGTGACCTTTGCACTCTAACTTCATGTAATTTAATGCATCACTTCTTAACTCAATGGGAACCTTGAATAACAACATGTGCTACTATGATATCAACATAGTGTAATAGGAACTACACATTCTTGGAATGTTATAGAGTACACATAGATCATCTCAAATTAGTGTCATACATATGACTATTAACATGATAATGACTCTTGTTTCACACATCATCATCAAAGAAGAAATGTCACATGACTAATAAAATATATGACCACGATCGAGGCATGTCTAAACTGATGAAATGGAGAATTTCATGATGCTCATGATTCGAACAAGATCAACTAGAATATGAACACACACCTTAATTGGGTGTGATTCTTTAAACTAAGAGTCCTATCCAAATCAAACAACACCTAAACAATACATCTCATATGAAAACTGAAAAAAATTATTTATCAATTATTATTACCTTATACGGTGCTACCTGAATGGTATAACCCCAATTTAAAGCATAACGCGTAGAACCAATAACTAGGGTCATCCATAAAGGGTCACTAAGCCCTCATTCTGATCTTTCAGGTTCAATGCACCAATATGAAGGAAAAAAATTGAGCTCTATGAGAAAATATTACATTCCAACTCAAAGAAAAACTCAAGTACAACTAAATATTACCCCTACAAGAGGGTTCAAGCAATAAAACATCTGAAGGTTTTAATTTTTTTTCCATTTAATTGATAATTATTTATTTCAATATTTAAAACAATTCACATATAAGGGGAATAAATTACTAGTTTTAAAAACAACTATACTAAGAACATTACTTTGTTGACAAAATTATACATTAGGAAAATTATATAATAATTTCTTATTTAACCCTTTTAATCATCCATAACTTAATAAAACATACTTAGTTAAATAAAATTTCAATTTAAAGATATAGAAGACAAAAAATCTTTAGTTTTTAATTATAATTTTAATTAAATGAAGCCTCATAATAGTAAATCTCAAAATTAGATAACATGTATTTTCTAAATTTGGGGGGGGGTGGGGTGTGCTGGTTATGTAAGATTCCACTAGATGGCGACACTTTAAATGACCATTCAATTAACATAATAATACCACCATGGGGTTAATTACCAAGAAATATAAAGAATACAGAGACCTACTTGGGTCCCATCACATCAATATAGGTTTAATTATATGGTCATCCATTATTAATATATAGAATCAAAACTATATAAATTTCAATTGGAATCACATTTAAGTGAAAACCATAACTGTTTATATTATTGAAATTTTAAAACAACCTTAATGGGTTTATCTCATAAGAAAAAATCCCCAGCTAACTTACTTGGGTCCAGTTTTTCATTAAAATTTTTTATCAAGTTCTCATGCTAAAATAATAGTGTTACAAGCCTCTTTAAGTTTCAATTTAACATTTATATAAAATTAGTAATTTTCACTATGAATTTTGATTTCAGTACTTATTCAAACAGACACACACATATATATAGATACATCATGGTTTAGTTAGATGAATTAACAATCCAAAATTATAAATTTACTTTCCCTTATAAGTTACAATTGGAATTAATGTAATAGCAGCCCGATTTCCACACTATTTTTCAAAACATTACAGATCCATAAGAGATGGTTTGATTATATGATTCAACATTTCCCAATTGATTAATCACCCATACACTTTATAAATTAAATATTTATCACCCATTTAATAAAAACCATTAATGTTTCCTCTTATCAATTAAATGTCCA
The DNA here is from genome assembly GCA_963277665.1 of Viscum album. Classification (NCBI taxonomy): domain Eukaryota; kingdom Viridiplantae; phylum Streptophyta; class Magnoliopsida; order Santalales; family Viscaceae; genus Viscum; species Viscum album. The sequence goes on along the minus strand of OY728130.1, from coordinate 2,126,244,229 downwards.
TGGCTCAAACATATCCAAAATTATTTGTTAAATAGAATTCCAGTAACAAGCTATGATGGAAAACACTATTTAGGTTGGTGATGAAACTTTATTTAACCAAAATATTATCAGAATGATAACACCACCTACTATAGAAGTGATAGATATAGAAAACCATGGAAATAATCATAACAATAAACTACATGAGTAAGAAACCATATAAGCATTTTACATAGGCAAGAATGATGAATAATCAAAGAAGAATGTTATACAAATCATCATGCATCATGAAACCTACAATTCAGTCAATGTGGAATTCCATATGTACGACATGTGAATATAAATGTTCCTATGATGATAAATGTGACAAATCATTATTCCCATATTAGGCTAAGGGTAAAATCTGATAAATCAGTAACTAGGGAAAGTATAACAATCACACAAGGAGAAATGATAATTAAATTTAATATCTAACAACCTGAGAAACAACCCCACCCCTAGTAACATGATCTTTACCTTATGTGTGGGTTGGTTAGACCCATACAAAAGCTATTTACCAAGTTCAAAAACATCCTAGTTTGGGGTCTACCATCCCAAAACAATTATACAAAGGGAAAATAAACACCCCTGATACCACTTTATAATGACATGACCAGGGAGCCACTAAAATGATGCCTCAAGATGGTTAGTAACATGGCCTCAATAACACCTCCCTATATACCAGAGGATTTGGAGTAGAAGTGAAGGTCAAAAGGTGGTATGGTTGGGAGAATATACCTTGATTGGTTAGAGTGACACTATGGTGTAAAAGATAAACAATAGTGGAAACAAGATAAATTACTATGAATTGGAATATAATAGAAACTAACTTGAAATAATAAATTAATAATAATCCTTCATGAACATTCTATAATGTATAAATGACAGATATATAATAAGAACGTATGGTAGTTTACAAAAAATACAATACATTAGGATAGACTAACAAGGGAAATTAATGAAAAAATAAAAGACTCTACAGTTATATCCAATAGCATCATGAGCAGTATCTCAGTCATATAATCTAGTAATCCATCCTATCTTATAAGGATAATAACATGCAATAACAATCCATGAACTAAAACCTGTATCCATGAGGTCTGTTCAGGTACCCTAGTGCAATGAAAACCTGAACATGGTGTGAGATATATTCATCAGGCCACCACCAATGATGTATAATGCTATAAAATATATGAATATAAATTAATTATTGTGTAGGTATATCAAAATAAATAATTTAATAATAAATAATTACATGTCAGGCTCAGGTTCCTCGATGAAACCTTCCCTCCATACCTGTTTTGACCTAATCTAGAATGCCTCAGATGACGTGTCACCATATATGACAATATATAAATATATATAAATATATATACATAGTATATATACATAGTGACATTTATAGACATATATATATAAATAATACTACTAGACTGGACTAGATGCGTAACTTTTGCATCTTTGGATAGTAGTATAAGTCTCAAAGAGTGATAAGGGATGTTGTGCCTGAAAATAATGAATTATGTGGGATTCCATGACCTATTGTCATAAGTTAAGAGGGATTCCATTCACATACTGATAAGGGATTGCATGCCCATAATAATAAGGGACACCATTCCCACAATAATAAGGGATACCATGCCCATAATAATGATGGATTCCATGCCCATAATAATAAGAGACACCATTCCCATAATAATAAGTGATGATATGTATGAGTATCACATTAAAATAGGGGACTCCCTGATTAGTTATTATAAAATAAGGGACAATATGACTGTTTAAGTAACTAAGAAGGACATGGAAAGGTCTATGCCATAATATAACCCAAACTATGTGATTAGATCACTTTATTTATAAACAAAAAGAAAGGCCCTAGGAATCACCCATGCCTCAATGCATTTCTTCTCAACTCATCTCAAATACAAGTATAATTTTATTTTATTTAATTCAATTTGTATATTCACTCATGAATTGTAAGAGTCATGCATTTCAATTTATCACTTAGGTGAATCCAGGTGTAATTTCTTTCCATTAAAATTACATTCCATTTCAATTAGCCATTCTATAGTCCATGATATTACCCATATAGTTCATTTATTTAAATACACATATTATGAAGTTCAACCAATTATACTTGCACATTTGGTTTTTTAAACAATTCACTTAAAAAATAATTAATCAATTATTACTCTAGGTGAAATTACAATAATGGATAACAATTGAAATTTATTGGACACACCCAAGGGGTGAACCAAATTACGTTCACCAACCTACAATCATTCAAAATGTTCTAACGAAGGGTCTAGGTCATTTTTTATAAAATCAATTTAGGTTATTTTGAATTATTAGAGAAAAATATGGAGAATAAAACATACAAAAAAAATTTATACAAAACTATAAATAAAGTTAAAATCCATTTAACACCTACCTCACACTTAAGATGGTCCACTCATCCAATATTGGGACTTTATTTGATCTATTATTATATAAATTAGAATATTAGACAAAATTATTGAAATATATTGAATTGTCTCACAAAAAGATAACATTGAAGATGAAAAAATAAATTAATAAAGGAAGTATGATAAGTATTATAATTACTTGTATGCTTCCAATTCACTAGAAGACACTTGAATTAGAGCTCATATGAGGGAGATATCCCAGAGCTAGGTGGGAGGATAGGAGCTCAAACAGAGGGTTATTGTAACGACTCATAATTTTATCAATGAAATTTCCATTCTTATATTTTTTTTATATTGTATAAAATACATACTTATCATAGAGAACCCAATAAAATCATTATTATCATAAGGGAAGAATAAATTAAGTGGTATTTATAGAAAACAAAGAATATATACTGATAGATTAATAACCTGACCATTAGAATAGTAACATGACCATTATGAATTGTAATCCAATGATAGAATAATAACCTCACCTATGAAAGTATAAATAAAATTTAGTAATCTTATGAATGAAAATATGATATAATTATATCATAGTACAAGAACAAAAATATTTTAAAAATAAGAAATTAAGTGTTGATATATTTGTGAAATGTAAATTTTTATTTAAAATTTTATAATAAATATAATCATTTAAAAGAAAATTTATTTTAATAAAATATATCCATAAATTAATATTTTGTTGTATTATTATTTTATGAGACCTTAAATATTTTTTCAAAGTTTCATAAAATTGGTTATAATAATAAAATTGGTATTTTATGAATAAATGATAATTTTATTTAAAAATTAAATTTAACATATTTATAAAATTATAATCATAGAATAGAGTTCATTTTTTTAAGTCTAAATGTTAAAAAATGGTTTGGGTGATTTTTTTTATATTTTTCTGAAGTAGTTGATTTTTTGGTGAATAGTGAAATACATTGATTAACGGTATATGCTAAATACATGAATTTTTGAGTGATGAATGATTTATGGATGATTTAATCACCACAATATCAAAATATTATATGTTATTTAATATATTTAGTGATAAGGATTGACACTATTGATAATCTTGAGCTAAAATAATAAAATAATGAATAGAATAATCCAAAATACCCCTCTCCCCAATTTGAATACCACCCCTCACCACCTCTTCTCCTCACACATTCCACGACTTATATATTTTCTAAATTATCCCCAATTATTTTTAAAATTATCTTCCCCATTTAAAATATATTGTGTTATCAAAAAAATTCCAAACCCATGTTCCTTAAGGAGGTTCTCAAGGAGAATATGCCAAAGAGGTAAAACCCTCCTTTGTTCTCTTTTAATTTATTTTATTTTCTTATTATCTATTATTCTATATCCAAAGAGGAATGATAAATCCAATATCATATATATAATAAAATTTTATTTTTTTAATGGAATATCCATCATCAAACATCTTCACCTCTTCTTTTATTCTAAAAATGAAAACATCGTTCGTGATGTGTCGATTCTCTGCCTTCACGGATGAAGAGTTTTCATTTTTTGTTACTGCATTAATGTATGGTCATAAAACCATTATTATGGATAAAAAATATTTTAATATTAATACTATAACTATTTTTATTTTTATGAAACTAATTTAAAAACTTAAAATTTAATAAAATAAAATTATTTCACGATGGACAAAAAAATCCACCAAAACATATTTTTTATCATTAACCTTTTATCTAATGAATCATCCTCATATAAAAAATGATATATAAAACCAATTAAACATATGTAATTTCATTAATAAATTATAATTTGAATTATGGATAATTATTCCCATTTTACATGAACCTCTATACTTGTATACAAGTGAATCGATTATGAAAACCAATAAAACAAACACTCCAAAAACGAGGAAATTGAACTCTACAACTCATCAAAATGGCCATAAAAGAACATAATAAAATTAAAATAGACAATATAAAAGAATAATAGGTCCTGGATTTAGTAATTAATGAATCTAATTTTTTTTATCCAAGATATTAAGTGAAATTGAAGAAAGTATTCAGACATATGGTAAGGGGATTCTCCAACCCAACTCCCATTCTTTCGGTGATACCTCTTTAATTCCAAATTTTTAGTGCGGATATTCTTCAAATATTCCTGAAATATAATTTCATTGTTCTTCAATCGTATTTTCAAGGGTATACATGTTTCCAAATTATTTTTATTACCAATATATAGATTTTCCAAGAGAACTCTTCTTTTCAAAACACATATTGACTCCTCTTGAGATAGTTTCTTATTTACTCAAGTTCGATGATTCTTATACCAAGTATATTATTACATTTTTCATTTAAGAACCAAAACGTTTATTCATTAATGATTTTTTTATGAAATAATTAAAAAAAATATTCCTTTACATGGTTTATTTTGTGGTTATGATTATTATAGATTCTAGGGGGAATACATGATTATGTCACTATTATGATGTGATGTATAAGCCCAAAATTATATATCCCACTAATGCATTGGGTATTGTGATGTATCTCATAATATAATATTTAATATGCATGAACATGATTCTATATTTGTTCATAATGATGATGTTATGGTTATTCATATATTTTATGTGTAAACATGATGTTAACATTATTCACAACTATGTGTGGTATTTGACCACTATGACATGATGTTTCGTTTTTATGGATTTCCAATTTCCATGACTTTATCTAAACTGTACTATCCTGATTATGATGAAGATACTATTATGTATGGTCCTAATTTTTCCAAGATAGTAAAACATTGGATTATTGTTTTGTAATGTTATTATGTTGTTTATCTTTAAAATGACATAATAGGAATTTAAGAAAAATTAGGGTTACATCAGTTGGTATCGCAAAAATATTTAGTTAATTTTGGAATTATGATTTTATAATTTTAGTGAAAACCATTAGGATATGACTATGTATATGTAAAAATCCAAGATGATTTGTTTTATAAAAATTTCAAAAATTGGGATCCCATAAGATGTTCCATTAGAGTTAATTACACATAAGAATAAATTATTTATTTATGAATTATAGAATTTTGTTTTGTTTAAACCTTTTCTCTTTTAGAATATAGTGGGAACTAGTAGAAACCAAGATAAAAAACTATGTGAAGTATACTGAAATTATTTCCCAAATGAAATCCCAAATGTCTAGGGAGGCAGAGTTCAAAACTTCATGGAAATTATTACCTAGTTGTCTTAGGCTATGAATAATAACCTGAAAAATGTGAAACATCCTTCTTCACCTAATAAGGATCAATTATATATTTCATTTTTTATGAAGAAATTAACACTGACATTTAGTGAATCTTTCGATCTACATATTACAAAATAGTTGGTTATCTCAATGGAGAAGTTCATTTTTATACTCCACTATTCTCATAATGATAAGATGTATCTAGTTATCTATTTTTTAGATGGAGAGGCTGATCAATGGTGGGAATTGATTAAGAAAACCAAGTTGAATGATGAAATTGAAGAGATAGAGTGGGAAGAATTTAAGAAAATATTTCATAACAAGTATTCCCTTTAACTCTTCATACACAAAATAAAGATAGAATACATAGAGTAGAAGTAAAAGGGGGGAGAATCTGTCACAAATTACAAAGAAAATTTTACAAGGCTTTCAGGGTATGCCTAATGTTTTGTTATCAACAATGATAAAAAAATAGATAGATTCATTAGTGGTTTAAAACAAATTCAAAATGATATATTTATTTGAGACTTTGGGATTTAAGAATAAGTTGTTCAATGTTATCTCAAAGTAGATATAGAGTTTGGATAATGGTCCCATGGAAATGGTGATAAGAAAAAAGATGGAGTTTCAATCTGGAGGATATAATAACAAAGGCGGAAAGAAATATCAACCAATAAAATGTCAAAAACGTGGGAAGAAGCATCTTGGGAAATTCCTCAAAGGGATAGGGAAATGATATATGTGTGGGAGAGAAGGCCACCAAGATCATTAATGTTAAAGAGATACGAAGAAGCTGGACAATGTGATAGAGGAAAGGTGATCACCACCCATGGTTCAATTCTTTAGCTATAGAGAGAAAGGTAACTATGAAAACTAGTGCACTAAACCTCAATTCCTTGAGTTTAATAAATGCTAGCAGCCACCAAATCCAAGGGAGAAAGGGTAGGATTATCCCCTCACTTCTACTGAAGTGTATAAATAAAATGAAGTTGTATAAGGTAAACTCCATATTCAATCAGGAATTGAAAAAGTTTTATTTGATTCTAGTTATACACACTCATTTGTTTCCTTAATGATTAATGGAACTATTTAATTAAATCCCTGATACCTTGAATTAGAGATATCCATAAAAATACATTGGTGTGCGATCATTTAACCCAAGTTTTGGACTCTTCTCCTATTGGAATTTGTGGGAATATTTTTTAAGTGACTCTTATAATGCATCCCCTTGTGTAATTTGATTATATATTGGTCATGGATTGGATCTCATTATATAGAGTACACATTAAGTATCAGAAAAAGGAAATATATTTTCATATTCGAATCCATCCCATTTTCCTCTAAAAATTAAAGGAAGACCATGAATCTCCTTTGGAAAATCCATAAATTATGTGGGTGCTAATACCCTATGGATATGAATACCTTTCTCAAATGGTTGATTCAAAGGAAGTTATAAACCTTGAGAAAATTATCATTATTAGGGAATACACTGATGTATTTACCAATGAGTTTCTAGGACTTCCCCCAGATCATGAGTTAGTGTTATAAATAGGACTTTTACCTAGAGCAACTAATATCAAAAAATATCCCTATATGATGGCCTCTGTCAAACTGGAGGTGTTAAAGAATCATCTACAAGAGCACCTGGGGGAACGGTTAATATGCCCTAGTGAATTTCATTTGGGCGTGCTAGTGGTATTTTTAAAGAAAAAGGATGGATCAATACAGCTATGTATCGATTACCAGGAGCTCAATAAGATCAGAAAAAAGAATAAGTATCCTATTATAAGGATTGATAACTTGTTCGATCAACTAAAAAGAGCTCAGTACTTATTAAAATTGGATCTTTATTATGGATATCATAAAATAAATGTAAAGAAGTAAAATATTGCAAAGACTACTTTATATACAAGGTATGGGAATTATGAATTCATAGTGATTCCCTTCATCCATAATAATGTACCTATAATCTTCACAAACTTGATGAATAGAGTATTTAGAGACTACCTTGATTTTTTTTGGTAGTGGTTATCAGAGATATTCTTATAAAATCCAAGAAAATGAAGAACCATGAAAAATATATAAGTATTGGGTTGTAAACTTTAATGAAATAGAAATTGTATGACCTGTTTAACAAGTGTGCCTTTTTGATGTTGTAGGTCACATTATTGGGGCATGTGATTACAAGTGAAGGAATTTTTTTGGACCCTTAAAACATGGTAATTGAGGAATGTACCATACCCAATAGTTTCATATAATCCAAATCTTCTTATATTATCTAGGTACACCGATGTTTTTTGGGGAATTTATCAAGATTATATAACATGCTAACTAACTTAACATAGAAAGGGGTAAAGTTTGTATAGATGGAAGAATGTGAGGAAAACTTCAAGGAACTCTAGAAGAGGATATTCCCTACACTTGTACAAACACTACAACAAATTGGAGAAGCTTTTATGATAAAAAATGATGACTCAAAAAAATATTGGATTGTGTATTGATACAGATTGATAAAGTGATAGCCTATGCCTCTTGGATGTTAAATATCCATGAGAAGAACTATCCGACACATGATATTGAACTATAAGTTGTGAAATTTTCCATGAAATTTTGGAAGCACCACCTATAGGTGAGAAGTGTGACATATATACTGATCAAAAGAGTCTAAAGTATATATTCACATAGAATGAGATCAACATGAATCATAAAATATGGTTAGATTTTCTCAAGGACTATGATTACTCTATTCATTACAGTCTAGGAAAGGGGAACAAGTTAGCTAATGCTTTTAGTAGAAAAGAACATGCTACTCTATCCATGATGCATATTGAGAAAGGCCCCATCTTTATGGAGATGAAAATGATGTATTTGGTAATAATAATGGTAGGGAATACATCCTAAATTTCCCAAATATTCATCCAACCATCTATCCAAGAGAAGATCAAGGAGGCATAGAGGGCTGATCTAGAGCTATAAAGGAGGTGAAAGCACTAAAAAAAGAGAATCCGCAAGATTTATATATCAATGATTATTGTGTGATTAAATTTGGAACATGGATTTGTGTGCCTTAATCACCTAAGAAAAAAAGGATCTATTAGACAATTCACATAGATTTTCTTTCTCTTTCTATCCTGGAAGTACCAAGATGTAACAAGATCTTTGAGAACACTTCTGGTGAGACAACATAAAGAAGGATATTGTAGAGTATATATCAATGTTTTTTGTATATACAAAAGTTAAAGAATAAACAAAGAAGTAAAAAGTGATGATGAAAACATTTCCAATACCCTTGTGGAAATGAGAGAATGTCATAGTGGACTTCAACACTATTCTCCTAAAGACATCCAAAAGAAACAATGCAATTTGGGTTTTAGTGGATCGACTCACTAAGACTGCCAACTTCATTTCAATTCAAGAAGATTTCAATCTTTAATAACATTCCAAGATATATGTGAAGTAAGTGGTGAGGCTACATGGGGTTCCACTTTCAATAGTGTATGATCATGACCCAAGGTTCAAATCATGATTATGGAGAAATCTTCAACATGATCTGATTAGTTAATTTAATTTCAACATGCCCTATCACCCCCAATAGATGGCCAATCTAAAAATACTATTTAGATTCATGAGGACAAGATGGTAACATTTTAAATAGAATTTATAGGTGGATTGGATCAATATCTCCCATTGTTTGAGTTCTCATATAACAACAAATTCAACTTGAGTATTTGTATGGATCCATATAAATTAATTTATGGGAAGTGATGTAGAACTCCAACTTGTTGGGATGAATTTGATGAATGAAATATTCATGTAAATGATCTTGTGAAAGAGATGAAATAGAGGGTTAAATCCATATGAAAACATATCAAAGATGCTCAAAATAAGTAATTGAGCTTTGTTGGAAACCATTTAAGGGACTTGTAGTTCGATGTTGAATAAAAAGTCTTCCTATGAATATCACCATAGAAATGAGTCATGAGGTTTTTAATAAAAGGGAAGCTTATCCCAAGGTAAATTGGTCCATTTTAGATCCTTGATTGCATAGGTATAATGGCCTATCTTCTTTCACTTCTATAAAATATGGCTCAAGTTTATGATGTGTTCCATGTATCTCTCTTAATAAAGCACATACCTAACCCCTTACAAGTACTAAATCTAGAGGTGGTTCAATTGGAGAAAAACTTCTCATATGAAGAGAAGCTAGTGAAGATCTTGAACTATAGAGACAATGTCATACACAAAAAGACTAATCAACTTGTAAAAGTGTTGTGGAGGAACCATAAGTTTGAAAATGTGACATGGGAACTAGAGGAAGTGACGATGGAGACATTCCCGCACCATTTTTCATCATATTTTGTAAAACAAAATTTTGAGGGAGAAATTTTAAAAGGGGGAAGAATGCAATGACCCAAAATTGTATCAATGAGATTTCCATTCTAATAATTATGTTATATGGTGTAAAAAAGAAACATATAATATATAACCTAATAGAAACATTATTTTCATAAGTAAAGAATGAAATAACTGGTATTTATAGAAAATAAGGAACCTATATGAATATAATAGTAACATTACCATTGGAATAGTAACATGAATATTAGTAATAGTAATCCAGACAATAAAATAGTAACCTCAACTATAATGGTATAAGTCAAATTTAGGCATCTTATGATTGAAAATATGATATAATTATATCATTGTATAAGTAAATAAATGTTTTAAAAATATGAAATTAAGTGTTGACATTTATTTAAAATGTAAATGTTTATTTAAAATTTTATAACCAATATATTGATTTAAAAGAAAATTAATTTTCATAAAATAGATTCATGAATTAGTATTTTTTTGGTATTATAATTTTATGAGACCATAATTAATTTTTCAACATGTCATAAAATATGTTATAATATTAAAATTGGTATTTTTTGAATAAATAATTATTTTATTTAAAAATTAAATTTATCATATTTATAAAATTATTTTCATAAAATGGATAACATTTTATAAATCTATATGCCAAAAAATGTTGGGGTTAATATTTAATATTTTTCTAAAATAGTTTATTTTTTAGTGAATAGTGAAATATGTTAATTTACGATATAAGTTAAATATTTGAATTTATGAGATGATGTATGGCTGATGTAAGAAAAATAATCTCGAAATATCCTTTATTATTTAATATATTTATTGATATGTTCAGCATTATTGATAGTATTTTTCGAAAATAATAAAATAATAAATATAATAATAAAAAATACCCTCTCCCCCTATAAATACCACCCCTCACCACCTCTTCTCCTCACACCTTACAAGACTTGTATCTTGTCTATTTCTCCCAATTCCCATCCCAAGATTCTTCCACATGTTCAAGAGCTGATGGTATAAAAGAAATACCACAACCAAGTTCCTTAAGGAGGTTCTCAAGGAGAAGATATTCAAGAGGTAAAATACTCCTTCACTCTCTTTTAATTTATTTTCTTTTCTTATTCTCTCGTAAACTCCACTATACAAAGAAGAATGATAAAGAAAATATCATATATACACTATAATATATTTTTTTAATTTAATACCCCTCATCAAACCTCTTCTCCTCCCATTTTATTCAAAAAAATGAAAACATCATTTGTGATGTGTCGATTCACCGCCATAGAGGATGATGCATTTTTATTTTACATTACTGTCTTAAAGGTTGGTCATAATGCCGTTATTGTGGTTAAAAAATATTTTAATATTTATATTAATTTTTTCTTAATTTTTTGTAACTAATTTCTAAACAATATATTTCATTAAACAAAATTATTTCATAATGGGAAGAAAAACTGCCAAAATAAACTAAAATTTATCATTAAAATTTTATCTAATAAATCATCATCATATAAAAAATTACATATAAGACCATTTAAACTTATATTAGTTCATTAATAATATTTAATTTCAATTAGGGATAATTATTCTCATTTTACATGAACCTCCATACTTGTATTCAGGTGAACTGATAATGAAAACTAAGAAAACAAACACTCTTGGAATGACAAAATTGAACTCTATAACTCCTGAAAATGGACATAAATGAACTTAATGAAATTATAATAAATAAAATACATGAATAATAGGTTATATATTTAATAATTAGTGAATATAATTATATTATCTGGGATATTAGGTGAAAGTGGGGAAATCATTCAGACATAAGGTAAGGGGATTCTCGAACCCAACTCCCTTTCTTTGGGTGATACCTATTTCATGACAAATTTTTGTTGTGGATATTCTTTTAATATCTCTAAAATATAATTTGATTTTTATTCCACCTACTTTTCAAGGATATAAATGTTTGAAAATTAGTTTAATAAGAAATATATATATTTTTTAAAAGAACTCTTCTATCTGAAACACATCTTGACTCCTCTTGAGATAGTTTATTCTTTACTCAAAATTGATGATTATTATAACAAGTATGTTTTACCCATTTTCATTTTGGAAAATTAAATTTTACTCATGAATGAATTATTTATTTAATCCTTTATAAAATAATTTATTTTCATGTGTTATTTCATGGTTTGGATTTTTATACATTATATGTGGAACACATGATTATGTATATGTTATGATGTGATAGTGGGCCCAGAGTTATATATCCCTATAATACATTAGGTAATGTGATGTATTTTATGAGATAATGTGAAATATGTGTGAACATAATTTTATATTTTTTCAAAATTATGATTTTATCATTATGAACATCTGTTGTGCATGAACATGATGCTAGATTTGTTCATAACTATATGTGGTATTTTATCAATAAAAAATGATGTCTCATTTTTATTCATTTCCACTTTACATTAATTTATTTGATGTTGACTATCATGATTATGATAATGATTATATACTTATTTTATGATGAATGTGATCATTATCACTCATTTTTTATTGATTCAGGTGCTTATTCACCCTCATAATAGACTTTTATCTCACCCCTTTCTTTGATGTATATTCTTAGGTGACTACATGTACTAAGGATAATGTGATCTTTAGATGGATAAAAAGATCATTTTAGATAAATGTTTATGTTTTATTATATAAAATTTATGTATGGTCCTAATCATACCAATACACTAAACCATTGGTTAATAGTTTTGTAATATCAATATACAGTTTAAATTTAAAATGATGTAATATTCATGTAAGAAAAAGTAGGGTCGCTTTAGTTTCTACGAATGAGAATAATAAGAGAGGAAGAAGGATAAAAAATAAATAAAGATATGGAATACCATTTTTAGCCAATTAATGAGCTGCATAGTTATCCAAACCATGTGGCCAAACCATGTGGGTCATTAATGGGTTGTAAATTCTAGGGTTTCTGCTCTATACTTATCACTTTTTCATCCTTCTGCCTCCATTATTCCTCCCATGTGCAGTATCCCTATGATTTAGATCCTCTCCTCCAACCCAGTATTTGGGAGATCTACCTCATATGATCTTCTATTCATGTTTTTTTAGGTGCGTTAGAACCATATCGACAAGTCTAAGACAACTCATCCTTTATTTATTTATTTTTCCATATTTGGTGCTGTCATCATGTGATATAATTTTCCCAATTCTTATGGATTTTTTAATATTATAACTTATCTTATTACTTCTCAAAACAAGGCCCAATATTAGATGAGTGGACTATTATATGAATGAGGTAGGAGGTATCCAAATTTTACCATAAAGTCTCATTGTTTATAAATAATGTCATTGTGAAGAATGTTAGATTCCCCATACATTGTTCCTAAAATGTGAAATAACCTAAATTAATTGTCTAAACAATGACCTAGACCCTTATTTTGACCCATTCACATGATTTTAGGTTGGTTAACTTAATTTGGCACAACCGTGGGCTATGTATTAATAATTTCCCTTATTAGACATTTTTATAATTGGTCACATAGTGATAATTGATTAATTAATGAGAAATGAATCATTTAAAATTCAAAATTTAAATGTATACTTGCTTGGAATTCCTAATTACTTGTATTAAAATAGAGGAATAATATGGGTAATCTCACGACCGATAGAATAGATAATTGAAATTGAATGGATTTTTAATGGAAAAGAATTACACTTGAATCACCTAAGTGATTAAGTGAAATGCTTGAACCTTTAAATCCATGAGTGAAAAGATAAAAAAAATTAAATATATTAAAATGGAACTTGTATATGATATGTATTGAGATGAAATTCATTGAGTAATGGGTTCCTTCCATGGCCTTCCTTATTTTTTATAAATAAAATGAGTCAATCACATGACTTAGATTATATTATGGCATGGACCTTCCCATGGACTTCTAATCTATATAAATGAGCACAGAATCCATTATTTTCTGATACATGGGAATGGTTTCCCCTATTTGAATGTGATACTTAGGCATGATGTTACTTATTTTTATGGGCACAATGTACCTGATTATTATGGCTATTATATCCCTTATTATTATGGGCATGGTGTTATTCATTATTATTTGAATGTTATCCCTTATAATTATGGGCATGAAATCACTCATTATTATGGGAATGACATCCCTTATTAGTACTGTAATAACATCCCTATCGACTTATGAGAATTAGGCATATTATCTTATATGTTCGTATTTTTAAACATGACATCTCTTATCACTCTATTAGGCTTATACAAATATCCATGGACACCTGAGTTACGTATTGTGTCTAGTCTAGTAGTAGTATATATATATATGTGGCTATAAACATTGATACATATATAAACCACATATATATATACATATTCATATATATATATATATATATATATGAGTATATATGGTGACATATCATTTGAGACATTCTAGATTATGTTGTAGCATGTATGGTTGACCAGGTGTCTTTTAGGAAACTTATTTTGAAATGTTATTATTTATTGTTTACTATTTTATTTTGATATAGCTTAAAACATCTTATTTTTTATTCCTATACTAGTTAACTTTATACACTGTTGATAGTGGCCTACTGAGTATATCTCACTCCCTGTTTGGGCTTCCACAATACTGGTGTACTGGATCAGACATTTTGGTTGTAGGTTTATGGTCTTGGATTAGGCTTGCATGCTATTGTCCCTTTATGATTAGATAGAGAATAAGAGTTGATGATTGAGATAATTCTCATGATTCTATTAGAGATAGCTTCTGAGTTTTTATTTATTTATTCATTTCCCCTATCACTCTATCCTTTTGTATTGTATTGTATATCAGCTACTATATTTTCCTATTGTATGTCTCTCATTTTTACATTATGGAATATTTATGCATGATTATTATTCTTTTATTATTGATGGTTAGTTTATATTATATTCCATTATTCAGTTATTTCTATTTTTCCATTTTTTTTATCTTCTACACCACTTTTCTACTCTAATCAATGAGGGTATAGTCTTTCCATTATACCACTATTAGACCATTACTGCTAGTCGTTAGCCTCTAGTGTACAAGGAGTAGCACTTAAGGCCATGTGATTTCTTTTTTAGGGAACAATTTTTATACCCCATCAAGTTGGGGTGTTACAAAAATATATTTTGAGAACTTTCTCTTAGATTTCAAGGGTGGTTGGGATCAACACCATCCCTTAGTATAATTTCCTTATAATATCATCTTTCACTTGAGAATTCAGATGGATCCTTATGGATCCATCTATGATAAGAAGTACCAAATTCCAACCTAATAAGATGAAGTTAAAGAAAGACAAATATTTGGACTTGAATAGAAGAGTAGATGATAGGGAAGGTTATATCTATTCAACAACACTTAAGGGAGTCTTTGACTCTACAGAAAAGTTATGCTTATAATCTTCAATGATATTTGTATTTTAAAGTTGGTGAATAGGTGTTACATGGAATATCTTATTGGGAGAAGATTATGAGATTTGGAATGTGGGGAAAGTTTTTCCCTAGATATATCAATCAATTTTAAATTATTTATCATATCATGATGGTATATTCTTATTTAGAAATTCCACCGAATCTCTCTCAAGTTCAGAATTTGTTCCATGTATCTCTCTTGAGGAAGTATATACCTGATCCTTCATATGCACTAAAATTAGATATAATCCTAATGGAGAAAGATCCTTTCTTATAAGGAACAATCGGTGTAGATTCTAGACTATAGATAGAAAGTTATATGAAATAATACCACAAACTTGTTTAATGTTTTGTGGTGAAACCTTAAAATAGAGGATACTATATGGGAACAAGATAATTTGATGAGGAAACATTTTCCCCTATTTTTTATATCCAAATGAGTATTTTTTTGAGGAAATATTATTATAAATTGGTAATATATAATACCCCTAGACTTTATGATATATTTCTATTTAAATAAATATGATTTATTTGATACATTTTTTTAAACATAGAACTGAGTTTAAACCAACCGTGATATAAATATTATTATTTAAAGACGACCATTATAACCTAGAAAATTAAAAATTGGCATATGAATTCAAATAAACACATAATTAAAAATATTTATAATTTTTTTTACAAAATGAAAATTTATTAATTCATAATAAATAAGTACTTAATTATCAATAGAGTCATTTTAAAAAAAATACATTTTCTTCAAAAATGGGGTATTATTGCTTTCTATGAGTGAATATTAAAATATTTTCTACCAATTTTAGAAATTTTATTTGATAAAAATGATATTATTTTTTAAATCATCATATAAAAATTCTCTTAGGGTGAAATTTTGGGATTTTTATGAAATGAGCAATTTTTTAGGGAATAATGTAAAATTCTAATTTTCATAAAAATGTCATTTATTTTTAGAGAAATAGTACCATAAATATTTTTTTGGTGATACTAAATTAACATAATATAATTTTAATTATAAATAAACTAATTAATTACATATGAATAATCTTTATTATTTATTTTAATATAAGTTCATTTTATAGCTTAAAAATATTTTTTTTTTCTAAAAAACGTTTTCCCTTATGTTTTATGTATTTATATCAAAAAGAATTTCTTGAAAATTTATAATATGAATATTTAAAAATGGATTCCATATTTTCAATCATAATAAATAATATAATGTAATAAGGTCAACTGAATTTTTGTTTATTATGAATAGTAACCATGGTAAACATTTGTCACATCGATAAAAGAGGTAAAACTGGGTTAAAACTATGGGTTAAAGGTTTAAAATCTCCATAAAACTTTACTTTATCATATTGTATGAATAAATTAGACCTAATACATGTTTAATTATTTAAATAATGTATTTTAATTTTTTGTTTCTGAAATTTAGAACTCAATCTTGGTTTTTTTGAAAATAAGTTATATTTTATTCAAACTAAAAACTATTTTTAGGTATTTTCATTTAATTTAACAGTTAGATGATTAAAATATTTTTTCTTGATAAAAAAGTTTTAAAAAAATAATTTTTTTATTATTTAACCAAAAAAATTTGTGTAAAGTAACTTTTTAATTGATTTCAACGTAAGATAATTTTTATGCTAAAATTAGGCATTTTCTTAAAAACTGTTTGCATGAATTTTTCTTCTTATATTAAAATTAATTTCTTATAAATTTATAAATTGAATATGATAAAATAGATTATTAATTTTTAATCATGATTTAACTTTAATATAATTACACATTAATTTTATTTATATAATTATTTTTTCATGGAAAAAAGTTTAATTATCACAGTTAATGTTAAAATGTGTTTAAAGTAGTTTAACATAGAGATAAGGATTAAATTATGTCCATAAATTTTATAAAGGTTATTTTTTAGGTTTATTTACACCCTATAACATATTAATATATAATTTTAGGCTCCTTTGTTCCACTTTTGTTGATTATGATATACATATTAATTAATATTTTAAGTAATTCCCAATATATCCTTTTCCTCACTTATAAAAGGGAACCCTCCTCTCATGACATATTCACAAATTTTTATCCTTCTATATAAGAAAATTACTACCATAATACCTTTATATATTAATTTTCTATATCCTAGAGCTTCCAATATTTCTAAAATATCATCCTTTCTAGGTTTATGGTGTAAGAAGAAAGATGTTTCTCAATGAATAGGTTTAACTCTTCACCAAGTACTTTCAATTTTATTTATTCTTATACATCTTCAAAATTTATGTTATCCATTATAAAATAATTATTTAATTATATATAAATATAATTATTTTTTATTATGATGATGTAAAAACCATTATCTAACTTCTTTCCATCCTATGGGAAAATAATACATCGCTCATGCATACGTGGGGACTACAACCTCCACAAAGCGATGCATTTTTTTTCAAAACCACTTAACCTTTATAGTTATAATGATGAGTTTAATGAATACATATTTATTTATAATTTTATTATACTTTTTAATGGTTAATTACTATTTATTATTTTTATTCCATCCATGAAAAAGTGGAAACATCGCTCATGCGTGCATATGAACTACCATCTCAACAAAGTGATGTAATCCATTTTTCATCACCACTATTAATTAATAGTTTTAAAAGTTTATATAATAATTAAATATGATGATCATAAAATTATTTAAATTATATATATATTATTTAAACATAATCAATGTATAAGGTCCGGGACTACCGTACCAATAAATACATGAAAAATGATGTAGTTATCACCTAAAATAGTGATTTTAATAATGAACTATTAATAAATGGGTGATAAGATATTATAATAAAATAATATATTTAATGATATATATGAATATGTTTTTGGAATAAATTTTTAATATATATATATATATATATATTAAAAAAGAGGCTTAAACACATATGAATCAAGATGAGACTTGGGGTAAGGGATTTATGTTTGAATCTCATTATAATCCGGGCTGATTGTGCTTTAATTTCAGTTGATATAAATTATATGATGATTATCTATTAATAAAAATTAATTTTTATTGTCCTATATCCATTTATATTATTTTTTAAATATCATTACCATTTCTCTTGATTTGGTATTTAAAATTATCAATAAATTGTTTTCAATTAAAAGTTGACCTTATTTCCTCCTTGGTCAGTAATTTTTTTTCTATCATGTAGATCATCTTAAAAATTATTGTATGAATGTTATTAAATATAATTTCCATGGTATAAAAAGTTAATTTTCACTACTTTTTGAATTTATCTTCAATGGTTTATAAATTAATCTTCTATTTTTTTCGAACAAGTCATTTTTGAATTTTTACAGAAGTTTGAATGAAATATATTTTTAACATATATAATAGGAATGGATTTTCTTACCCTCATGTATTATATTTATTTGAGGATTACTTTATATTTTTCCATGGTTATTTTAAAATTAAATGTTTTCCTTAATATTTGGTAAATTTTTTGGTTTTAAATAAGCGATCTTAAAATGGAAAGTATATTTTCCTTAAAAAATAATCCAATGATATCATTCATTGATATTACTTATGATTTAATGGGGATATAATCCAATAATTACATTGTTATTATTTATATTTATGGTTTATTATTATGATAATTAAACTTTTATAAAACTCATTTATTTTCTATAGGTTATGCTATGAGGATATGTTGAATGATTTATGATCTTGTAGTATGTATATGATTGGAATTATGATTATGTGATATGTGGTACTGAAATTATGTAGAACTACAATGAATTGGGTAAAGAATAGATTTTTTATGATCTATAAGGTTATATAAGATGTTATCCCAATCCCAATGCAGGTAAGTGGGTAGTTATCCCATTCTTAACATGTGATGAATGTATTGGTGGATAGCCCTGACATTAAATTTCGGTGACTATGATTATACCACACTTTATTAAATTATTTTATAATATTATCTTATGATAATGTTATTTTGTCATGGAACATGTTATATTATTACTTTATTATTCATGTCTTATGAACTATCAAGATTTATAGAATCACTTATGATTATGATCTAGGAATTGTCGGGTATGGTTTTAATGGTGAATATCATGTTATCATACCATTATGTTCATGTTATAATTAAATTATATTTGATATATACCTTTTTTAACCTTAATATGATGTTTATATCACAAATTATTATGTTTCCTTTTCCCAATTATGTGAAGAAATGTTTTAAGTATGATATGTCTATATGGTGTTAGATGTGGAGAACTAAGTGGTTAACACTGTATATCTTTTATGTACATGTTGTTTATGTATTGATGTTTCCAAAGACACTAAACCATTATAGTTATGGAATAGGTAATAATATTATATAATTAATATTAATGTAATAATATGTGATATTTATGTATGAAAAGTATGGTACACCGTTAGAACATTCATAAAATAACTTTTAATTTCATGAAAATGGATGAAAAAGATCATCAACCTAGGATAAAATAAGGTTAATTTTTTTAAAACATTTTATCAAACCTTTTAAGTACAAAATGGGAGAAAATGGTACTAATACATAAAAAACTCCATAAATAACCAGAGGAAAAAATAAATGGGGTTTATCAGATAAGTTTTATATAATTTCCCTCAATAGGAATTCAGGATTAATCAATCTTAATTAAAATTATATTGAAACATAAATCCCTTATGTCAAGTCCTATATTACTTAGTACATTTTCAAAAATATTGTATAATAAATATAAATTTATTATTAATCTATTTTAGAATGATAATCATATATATCATAACATATATATGTCAGTATCACTTTAGGATGACCATATTGAGAGGCAGGTGAATTAGTGTGGGGTGGAATTTTATCACTTTAAGACTTTTATTGATTATTTTGGACCTCTACCACTTTTTTATTGAATGATTAATTTTTTATTCAGCATTAGTCAGAGGGTATTCACATAAAATAGAAAATCATAATGTAAACCATGATTTTTAATAAGGTTTTCCTCTAATGTGGATGGATACTTTCCTGATATAAGGTTGTTATTATCCCAGTCGCACACTACTTGATTTTTATCATCAAAGAAATAATTTAAAAGGTTATATCCCTATACTAATATTTCCTAGAACTAAATAGTTAAAATATAAGTTTTAACTTTGAATAAAAAATATAGTATGTTGTCTTGCTCCTCTTGATGTGATCTATAATGTAGTACAAGTTTTCTTTGATAGACACTAGTTACTCTCTAATAAACATCCTCTAAATGAAACAATCAAATGGATTCCACTATTTCATAGATATCAAAAGGTTTTTCTCAAAAATCCATTATTCTATTATGCTACCTCTTCTTTTTCTTTATTCACAATAATATCAAGATGTTTCTAACCAGTATTATCAAGATCTAAATGATAATCAAAATATAATAGCTAGGTCACTAGTTCTTATCCTTATTTTTTTCTTCAATAAATAATATAAGATATCAAATTACAATGTTATATTATCAATATTTGATATACAATGTCAATAGTGAATGTAGTGTCAATATATTCTTAGTAAAATTTAATATTTTTAAAAATTGAGTACACTATAATGTTTTGTCTTATTATTCAAGACTTTTTTCATCATGCTAGTTATTTTCATGTACATATTCCATAATTTCATTCATGTATATAAATAATTAATATAATTATTATCAAAATTCAGTTTTGACACTATTCCTCATTTTTATTATCAATATATTTATATTCATGATTTAACTCTTCTATCTTTATGTATGCATTACTATGTTATTATTAACATGCATGATAAATTATGTGAAAGTGTACAATATGCCTCACTATACTTAATGTAATAGTGAATACATGAGGCCTTTGATCCTTCATTAAGAAAAAATAATATGAAACAATGATTCAAATATCATTAGTTCCCTCATCAAAAGATATAAGTTCTTTAAAAAATATCATCCTTTTACATCACATGACCAGGTTATCCCATGGATACCTTCTTGTGCTTCATGTAAAAAATTGTAAGTACATGGTTCTATCTTCTTGAACTAATTCGTTTTTGTGGATCTGTCCTCCATGAGACCATGAAGCTCATGAGACATCTTCTTTGCATTTGAGGATGCATTAAGGCACAACTAGATTCCCTATTTTTTAGCAAAAATTAGAGTTCTCTAAAAATATAAGTAAAGTATCTCATCCTTAGTCCTTCAATATTTATAGATGAGGTTAATTGAATTTACACCATATTAGCCTATGATTTTTAGGCCACCTCAATTATCCACATTAAGTGCTCAGTTAAGGATGATTTTAATATCACCAAAGATCTATGTTATTTATATATCTCAGACTTAATTGATGTAAAAAACATGGAATCTCCTCTTACACATGATCATGTTCTTATTTTTCAATGAAACACTAATGTTCATGAATCCAAACATAGTTTTATACATATTAAATCTCAAACCAACATTATATGATGTGAAAACTCACTTTTATAGCATGAACTAATACAATTATGAAGAGACTCTTCAAGTGTGGTTTAATACCTCCACAACATTAGTTCTATTACCATGATATTTGTATGATATCAAATTGTAAGATCTAAAAACTATCAATCTTTGTTTGGAGTTTAGAAATAAGAGATTCTAATGGACAGACATCAAGGGTTGTGGGAGGTTGAAGATGATGACCTTGATTTAAACTCACATGGATTGGGAGATCAAATGGCCTAGATTAACGAAATTGGGTGGTCTATATTCTATTCTTAACATATTTGATGTAATTAAAGTAGAAAATGATACTAGAGTCCCACATTAGTGTCCCACATGGGATGAAATTTCTATTAAATCATTGACAAGATGAAGAACTACCAATGATGTATCTAGGTCCACTTTAGGAACTCACCTTCTTGTTGGAACATACATGTCCCATCACTACTCCTTACTTACATACCACATTATAACTATACTCCATGTGCATGGTACTATATTCTCAACTACCTTCCACATGTTAATTCACCCTCGGACCATTTTGGATAGATTTGATGGCTCTCTCACATGTTTAAACATTCTCCCACTTATGTAGGATTGAGTCAGCCTAGCTTGTTTTGCTATGGCTTGAATTATATTTCTTAAATTTAAGGGCAATTTAAAATAAAAATCTTAAAAACACAGAGTCAAATTATAATTATTCTATTCAAAATATATTTAATGATTATTCATGAAAATCCATTATTTTTTTGCATGGTCTTCAAATTAATTCATCAAAATAACATCCCAAAAAATTAATCATAAAAAATAGCAGTTTCCATGGTATTTAAAATTATTCCACAACCAAGGATAATTTATTAATGAGAATAAATATTTTCATGGTGTTTAGAAATTAATTATTCACTTTTTGATGAATATGTGATTTCTCCAAAAACCATTATCCCTTATCCTAGTTAAATAATATTGGTTAAATTATCATTAGAGTTAAATTCACTTCATCCAAAATATAATATATGATGGTTGAATATCTTATGGATAGATATTATTTACAAATAAAATAAAATTCAAGATTCCTGATGAAACATTGATCCTCCTAAAAATATTAAAAATTAAATTCACATAATTTATTAGGAACATCAATCTTCACACATTCAAAATCTTGTGAACATTGAAAAACAATTCAAAGCTAGTATACTTCTTCAATTAATATTTAAATTAAGTGCGTAATCACTTACTAACTTATTGAAAATAAATATAACACAAACACAATGTAAGACCTTCAATATAACCCTTTGTATTTTTTATCAATACCAATTAACAAATTGAGATGTCAATACATTATATTCATTTCTTCTCTAACTTTTTTTTTCATTTTCTTTCCCCCCTTATCGATGAGAAATACAAATAACCTAAGAGTGAATGATATCATTTATTTCTTCAGATATGATCCATAAATTATTCCAATATAAGGATAATCGAGAAATGATCAGTGTAGAAAACAAGAGGGTATAATTTAGTCACAAATTTCATTCATTATCAATTCATAATATGGTACCAACTAATATAACACAACTTGTATCCTTTATTAGTGACTGTTAAACTTTGTTTAATATGAATGTAATTAACTAATTATAATTTATATAATTCAAATGGAACTTGTCTAATGTCACTTGTAATGTAAATTCTCATGATACATTTAACATGATATTACTACACTCATATCAACACACTAATTAAAAAAAATTCAATTATAATAGATATGTAATGATCATGAAATAAATCCTAGAGCTTCTTCCATATTATTTTTTTATTTTCATTGATTTATTTAATTTAACCATTAAGAATATGATTTATTTCATTTATTTTTTGAATAATTATAGGACAGTATTATCACATTCCTCGTAAATGAGTTCTCGAACAAGTACTTTCTAGAGATATCAGTTTTAAAAACATAGTGTCTGGGAAATTGTTTAGATACTCCCCCTCAAGGTATCATCTCTAGTTTCGATTCACCAAGTTAGATAATTTCATTAGTTGTTCATATAAATGATAATTAATGTGAATACCTATTGTTTGGATATCTTCCATGATGGTAAATCCATTTTTTTGATCAATTATGGCAGCTTGATCGTCTTCATCAAAGGTAAACTTTGACCTTTTATAACAAATAATCTTCAAGAGAATAATAGAAAGATCAAAACAGGATGGTTTCTTACATTAATCTTGGAATTAATATTCCATATTCCATATATAATAATATAATTTATTCATCAGTTATCCCTCCTGAATATGTTCATCACAATCATTTCACTATAAGTATTGAAAAAATATACATAAGAATAAGGTGGTTATCCATTTTTTCAGTCAGATAAACATAGATATTTTCTCTCCTACATGAGACTAAAATCATCATAATATATTTTATAGAATTATTGGATGTTTTGGGAAGCATCATTTATTTTATTACAATACTTTCCTCTATGAAATATTCTCTATTACACTTTCCATAAAATAACATTCAACATCTGGTGATTCCAGATTCGTCTTTAGTATTTATTCAGGAGATAGGGTTATGAAAAAACAATCATAAGATATATTCCCAACCCCTTTTCAACTTCTAAATAATACTTTTGAGATTTTATAGTCATCATTTGTTGAAAACCTCTCAAGAAATTCAATTTCTTCATGTGGATTCCATTTTTTCGTTGATTAACTATTTTAATCTATGCTTCTAATTTTCGTTTTTTTCTTTCCAAATAAGTTTTCCAAATTACTAGTATATCATTAGTAAAACACATAACATACTTGATAGTTCTTAATGGATTTTAAGGTGTTACCTTGGCTAATTCAGTCATTTTATTTTGTTCATTGACTGGTCTTCTACTTTGTTACTTAATATTTATTGCATTCATTATGATATCGATGGCCTGCTTACATTGATCTATGGTGTGACCTATTATTCTAAAAAATAAGTAACTTTTTATATTTGGTTTAATACTCCTTTTGATATTATTTGTAAACTTATTGGGAATTCTCTTTATAATGATTTTATCCCGATTCTTTCCCATTGTAGGCTTATCTATAGTCTTCAATTTCTATGCTATTTTCATATAAATTGTTTGAGTGGAATGTTTGAATGATATATTCTTACATAACTCTTCACAGTGACCAATTAAATTGAAAATACCATAAAAGTTCTCTAAACTTTAAAATATATTTATAATAGGTTGAATCTTTCATTTCATTTTTGGTCTTTTCTCTATCACTACTTTTCCCCATTTGATGTAGTCTTATTTTTATTTTAGATAATGAAATTTTATATTATAACTCATATACCATGTTCCCAAAATCTATCACAACACCAATAATGGACAAATAATATTGATATTTTCTTTTGAGTAACTATTTTTCTTCATTAAAATTATTGTTTTCTCTACTTCATTTCATTATTCTAATGTGATAATTTAGTGGAATATTTCCTTCTAATATTATTTTTTTCACTATAGATGTAGTGAAAAAAATTTCACCACATTTATTTAACCAATTTTGTATGTGTTTTTTATTTTTAACATGAACTATGCCTAAAACCAAAATTATTGTAAACTTCATTATTAGAGATGGATTGTACCTTTATCATACAGACTAATTAAGAATGATTATTATATGATTTTAATATGTTCTTTATACTAGATGAAGTTTTTTTTAGTATAGGAGTCCTCTTTAGAAATTTTTTTAGTTGTATTTATTATAGTAACAACTCTTTTATCACCTTATTATAAAGAATCATCTCAATAATTTACAATATTTTCCAATTTGACTTTAATTTCAAGACATTTCACATTTAGAATGGAATTTTCATCCTCATATAACATGAATATATCTTCAAATTCTTTCTTGATTGTTTCAATTTAATCATCATGTATTTTTATTCTCCTGTTTCAAAGTGTCAAGATCTTCAATCTTATTTTCATTAATTTCAAGTTTATATTTCTTAACATAAATGAAAACCTTCTATTTTTATATAATATATATAAATTTTCTTCAAATTACTTATTAAAATTCTATTTATCCTAAATTATATTTACCCACTAATCTTCAAAATTATGAATCTTTCATCAATTTCAATAATCTCAGCTTATTTGGATCCAATTTTCTTTGGTAGGTTGATATTGGATTGTAATATTTCTTCAAAGAATTTCTCAAAGTTCTATAATTAATATTAACAATTATAAACTCTAACACTTTTAGTATTAAATTTTTCAGTGAGACTAACAAAAAATTTCACTATTTTTTCCTATGTAGTCTCTCTTTTCTTATATTCTTTTCTATATGTGTAATGTCTTCTTGAATTGTCTTACTTCGAACTACATAATTATCATTATATGTGTAATTATCTTCACCACTTGGTCTTGAGTTTTTTGTTTGATAAAATTTTCATAATATATCTAATACCATTTAATAAACATATGAGGTAGAGTTGTTGTCCATCTCCTTGGTATTAGATTGTATTACTAGACCTTTTCCTTCCATGTTAGACTTGTATTTATTAAAATTAAAATATTGTGAAATTTGTACTTATTACTCTTTAATTAATATATATGTATTATTTATTTTTCTCAATTTCTTATTCTTTATATTCTTCAAGGTCTTAGTTAAGATAAAGTTCTAATTTGTAGTATAAACAATCCCTCTATGTTTGTACACTATTCTAACATTAGAAGGGAATTAAAATTTTAAAAAATATTAAAATATGATAATCCAATCAAAGGTGTGACTCACTTTGATTCCAATTATTAGGACCACTATGAGACAAACACATTGAGAGGGATTAGTGGTGGTGGTGGGGGGGGGGGGGTTGAGGGTGGGGGTGACTCCGTGTTGGATGGATTTTTTATCACTTTAAATCCTTTATCATTTTTTTATACCACTATCAATTATTTAGTGAATGATTCTATTTTATTCTTCACCCATAGTTAGAAATAATGAAATTAAAATAGAAAATCACATGGAAAAATTTGGTTTGTTAATGAGGTTTACCTCCAATGTGGATGAAAACATCCCTAGTGTACAACAGTTATTATCCTGCTTATACACAACTTCCTTTTTATTATCTGAGAAAGAATGAGAAAGGGTAAGAACTTGTAGTCATTTTTTCCAATCCTCAAATAGATAAAATGAAATATTTAAATTTAAATAAAAAATAAAGTATTTTGGACTAATCCTTTTGAATTTATTAGAAATGTAGAACAAGTATTCTTTTATAGAAACCAATTACTAGATTCAACTTCTGATGAATGCATCAATCCAATGGATACCTATATTTTACAATAACTAAAAGGGATGTATCATAAATTTAGTAATCTAGTAAGATAACTGTTATATTTTTGTTAGAAATAATAATATAACGATGTTTTGTAATGGTATTCTCAAGATCTAAATGATAATAAAAAAATAACAATCTTGTCAATGATCCTTGATCTACTTTTTATCTTAAATAGACAATATGAGATATCAAATTTCCATATCAGATTATAAATATTTGATATACAATATCATGAATGAATGTAGTATCTATCACTTATTAGTTTAATTTATTAATTTTAAACAAAGATTAAACTACAATGATTTTTCTTGTTATTAAATAATGATTTCATCATTCATATTATTTGCATAGACATCTCACATCATCTCATGAATGTATACTAATAATGCATAAAATTATTATCAAACACTATATTATTATTATTCCTCACTTTTATTATCAATACATATCTATTCATGGCTTAACTCTTCTCTCTTGATGCACACATTTCAATATTCTTATTACCATGTATGAAAACCTCATGTGATAGTGTATGAAATGCCTCACTTTGCTTCATATAATAGTGAGTACGTGATGTCTTGGTCCCATTATTAAATAATAATCACAAGTGGAAATGATTCATATATCCTTACTACCTTCATGAAATATATAATTGATTCACATAATGTTGGATAAAAATATATATGAAGATGAAAAACTAAAGGGGGGGGGGAATTGTAAGTTTAAAAACTTTCATTTTTAACCTTAAAAAAACTTTGTTTAACAAGGTTAAACTAATCATATTCACAATACCTATTTAGTATTCAAAAGGTAATCAGACTTGTCTTTGGGGTCTGATGAAAGAAATATCGTAATCATGTAGATTCTATTATGTATTCCATAGGCCATAATGTGATTCTATCTTGACAGCATATATAATCATAATCAATAAGCAGTGGTAATAGTAATATCAATTTAATTGTATTCAGGTGAAAATTATTTATCAGGGTATTCATAAAATAATTTTAATCAAAACATTTATGATAAATCCTAGTGATACAAGAGTAATTATTCTATATAGAATCATAATAAAATTAATAATGTATTCAAAAAATAATACAGGGTAAAAAAATGTATTGTAATTAAAATTGTTATGATAAAAAATAAAAATAGAAAGTTGAATTTAAAACAATTCACTTTCTATTATAAATTCAATTAAAATTAAAACATTTTAATAAAAAATTTTAATAAAAATGAATAAAATTATTTTAACCCAAAGAGAAGAGTGTCCAATAACCTAGGAGAAAGATCCCTTGTTTTATACTTACAAATTTTTTTGTTTTCCCTTACTAGGTAAAGCCCTCCATATGATGATTAGTCTATCTCACTATCCCCAAGTGCCCTCAATGTGATGATTATTATATCTTTATATCCCCACAAGCCCTTGATCAATAAGGTGATTGGATCCTCTATCTTTCTATAATCATAAGCCATTAATTGTAATAAAAATTGGATGCATGATGCAATTACAAAAACAAACTCAAGAAGGATACATGTACAAATAACAAGTTGTTCACTCTTGTAAATCTCCAGAGCTCCTGTATAGTAGTAAAAATAGTAGACTGTATCTACAAGTGTGTTTTACACCACTTGAAAAATATTCAAATAACCAGAGATTTATAGGCATGCTTCCAATGGTGATCTTGATCCTCTAATGTTCATATTTTCTCCAAGATATTTTCAAGTACTTAGACACCTAGAACTCCAACGTTAATATTACAACTGAATACATGACATCATTTTATTTTACACATATTGTAATAGAAATCATGGTATCATTTTGATTTACATTATTTGTAGTCTGAAATGTATTCCATTATGATATAATATATTTTTCCATATTCAGAATTTAACCTTTATCCAGTTAGATGGATCGCCTTACAATATGTCATTATGATTATTTTATAAGTATGAATCTGATGGTACCAGTTTTGACGTCAAATATGATTAAAACTTTATTCAGTATGAATATGAAATAGAATTAATTTTAGATTTGATTTAATAAGGTGAATCTAATTATTATCAGATATATGACCAATATAATAATTTTAATGAATAGAATATATTAGAATTTATGAATACTTTAAAACAAATTCTAATTTTTGTAGAAAATTATGTTTTATTCAAAGACAATTAAAACATTTTGGACATGAAAAAATTAGTTAATTAAGTATTTAATAAAGAGTTTCTAATTTACAAAAGAAAAAAAATGGAAAATTAAAAAAGATACTTTTGAATCAACCCATAATCTTCTCCTTTTCCTTTTTGCAACTTGGTTATCCCATAGGTACAATATCCTTCTCCACATATAAAATAGGAAGTACATAGTTCCATCTTCCTGAACTCAATATATTTCCATGGATCTTTACTTTCCAAGACTCAAAATCTTATGGGACCTCTTTTTTATGTAAGAGGACGCATAAAGGTTCAATAAGATTATTTTTTAGATAAAAATGTGATATCTCTAAAAATCTCAGCAACATATCTCAGACTTAGTCCCTTGATATTAATAAAAGAGTTTCCCCATCTTTGAACCACATTAACCTATGATTCTTAGGCTATATAAAATATTTGGAATAAGTGTCAATTAAAAACTAATTTTAATATCACTAAAGATTTTTTTATTCATATATCTCAAACATAAGTTACACTGAAAAACACGATGTATCTTCTTATGTGATATCAGCTTATTCTTTCATAATTAAGCACTCATGTGAATGCATCCAAGAATCACTGTATACATTCAAAATATTGAGACAACATTATCCATTGTGAATACTCATTATTGTAGCATGTAAGCATTACAATGAAACATATCATATTTATTCATGGATTAATAACCCCACAACTTTGTATCTATATCTAGAAGATTCATATTATCTGAAATGATGAGATATCAAATCTATTGAGCTTATTTTGGTGGCTATAGATGATAAAATATTATGTACTAATGATGAATGATGTGTGAGGATGATGGTGATGAACTTGATTTAAACTCGCATGCTGTGGGAGATTGGATGACCCAAATTGAAGCAATCTAGTAGTACATCAATCTAGAAGTCCATGTTCTTTGTGTAAAAGTTTTAGTAGAACAATAGTAGATCTTGATATGAGATTCCCAAATTAGAGTAACACATGGAATGGATCCAATATTTTTTTATATACACATAGAAAAACTCCTGACAATGTATCCAAGTCTTCTTAAGGAAAATCCCATTCCCACTAGCACCGACCAAAGCTAACACTCCTCCTTACTACCACTACACAACATAGATGTGCTTCATGGAAATTCTCATGTGTGATCACCTACCTACCTCATCTGAATGTTCCTTTCCATCATGCTTTCTATATTTACTGGTTCTACCACATGGTTGAGGATGCTCCCAAATGTGTGGGATTGAGTTGACCCATCTTGTTTGGCTAAGACTAACAATAATCGTTTTTAAATATAAGGTCCCATTAAAATAAAACACTTAAAAACAAAAAGTGCCAAATGAAAATTGTTTCTCATCAACCTATATTTAATAAATATTAATAAAAAACCATTATTATTTTTTCATAGTCTAAAAATTAGTTCATACAAATAATATCATCAATAATTCAACATACAATATAGTATTTTTGAATGTATTTAGATTAATTACACAACTAATGTGAATTTAATTATGAAAATAAATATTTACATGGTATTATAAAATAACCCTTCACTTGTTGATGATAATGTCCTTTCTCCAAACACTATTATCACTTCTCCTTGAGAAATATAATCAGTTCAATAATTATCACAGTTGAATTTAATTGATCTAAAATATAATATATGACCTTTGAAATTATTGTGGATTGATTTTTTTCAAAACATCAATAAATCCCAATATTATTGATGAAACAATGATAAATCATTCATAATGAAATTAATATAATTTATTGGGAACATAAATTATCAAACATTACCAGCTTGGGAACACTGTAACACACTTCCAAGATAATCCACTTCTTCAGTTCATATTGACATAAAGTGATTCATCAATTACTAATTTATTAAAAAAATACAACAAAAAGATAAATTATTATCATTAATATTGTTTACTTATAACATCTTATCATCCATTTAATTAAAATTTTTATTAAAATAACTATTCTAGGTTATAATAGCTTAATTATTCATGAATGTTTCAGTATTATAGTCCTGATATTCATACGTTGATCATTATCACTTTATCTATTGATTGTTAATCATATACTGAGTATCATATATAATCATTATATAAACATTTATAACTATTCATATAAATCCATCATGAAAAATGAATTACATCACTTCATGGAGATGGTAATCTATACAAACACATAAGTGATGTATTCATGTTTTTATATATTGAATGAGATAAAATTAAATTATAAATTACCATTCCAAAAAATATAATAATATAAATGATATCATATATATTCAATAAATTTAATATTATAACCATCAATGTGAAATGATAATGAAAAATTAAACACATTGATTCATGGTGGTGGTAATCTACATGTACACATGATAAATGGTTTCTTTTTCCTATGAGATTGAAAATGGGTGGATAATGGTGGGTACATAATCATAATAACAATTAAGTACATTAAAGATACATAAGTAATTATTTTATATTGGATAACATAAATTTAGAATAGGTATAGGAATAAATAAAATTGAAATTAATTTATTAAGTATTATACCCCTTCATTTAGAGACCTATTTTGGATTTAACCTTTATCCTTGAAAGGATGTTATTTTATAAGGAATAATATCTCTAAGATGTGGGGAAAAAGAAAAAAAGTTATTATTGTAGTATTTTTGTAACACCCAATGATTCTAAAATAATAAAATTATGTTCAATAGTGTAGTTGAAATGATATTAAATGACCAATGAAATATATTTCCTTAAATCTAATATCATTAATAGATTGTGATGCATGAAACCCAGAATCTAAGTGAGCTGTAATATAGTATACCATTATAACTTTGCTGTTAAATTGAAGGGTATAAATAGGAATAACTAAATTATGATAATTATATGGTTTACACATGTATAAAATAAATAAAATGGTTATATATTTATTATAAATAAAATAAGAATCATTTGAAAGAAAAAGAAATGTTTTCTGAAAAACTGTGTTTTTCTAAAAGGCGGTTTCATCATGATTTTCACATATATTTTAATTTTAATTTTTATTATTCTTATATTTTTTATACAAAATTATATTCATTTTTAAAATCATCATGTTTGAATTATCTTTGAGTGATTTTCTAATAATTTTCTAAAAGGATTAATTTTTCGATGAATAGTGAAAGTACTGGTTTTTTTGAAAAATGATTTTTCTTTTAAATTATTTAAAAGTATTTAAAAAATAAATATATATTTAAAATTATTTTAAATGTAAAAATAGTTAAATTATATTATAATTAATAAATTTTTTTATTGGAATGAATTTTATATTGAATTTTGATCTAATAATTTTTTAACTTTTGACATGCTTTCCTTTAGAAAACCATTTTTTTCATCACATCTTCATGTTTATTTTTAAATTAAATTCTACCACTTAAATGAATTTAATTTGAAAAAAATAAATTCCATATTTTTAATCCCCATAATTAATATTATGTAATAGGGTCAACTTAATTTTTGGTCATCATGAATAGTAACAATAGTAAAAATTAATTATCGTGGTTAAGGTTAAAACATATTTATCAGGGGTAAAAATAATTACATAATAGTTAAAATGACATAGAAACTTTTTAAAATTACTATTTTATGGAAATATTTAAACCTTATCTCTTCCATGGTTTTATAATGACCCATTTAGGATCCTTTTGGAATGAAAAAATGTGGGCATCACTTTTCTTTTCAAATATTCCAAGTGTGTACTCTCCTCCACTTATAAAATTCCAACCCACTACTCTTATATTTAAACTAACAAATCATTTTTTTACAGAAAATACCTACCCCAATATCATTATTATATACTTACAGACATCCTATAATAATTTTTTATCACAAATACAATCTTGGAAAGATTTTGGTATAAACCTAAAGAGGTTTTCGAAGAAAAGGTAATGTTCCCAACCATGTGTTTTCATTTTAATTTTTATTATAACTCATTAAAATATTTTATAAAAAAGATAAAATAATAAAAATAGTATATAATATTTACTTATATGTTATTGTTTTTATTTCATAGACTATATCCATTCCTCTTCCAACAAATGGGAAATGAAACTGCCGATTTTGTGTATCAAGAACTACTACCTCGCGAACCGATGTAATTCATTTTCCATAACCTCATATCATGTATAGATATAATTATGGATTTAACATATTTATATTATATTTATGAAATTAATATAATTATAGGATTATAATATCACATGTACCTTCTTACCATTCAACGCGTTGAAAAACAATAACATCGCTCATGCATACATGTGGACTACCGCCTCCATGTAGCGATGCAATTTTTTTCATTTTATTTTGACAGGGATGGTAATAAAGACATATTTAATGGATATAAATGAAATATTTGATATAATAGTGGTTATTTATAGCTGAAATATTATTTAACATTCTTTCGTTTCATCTAGTCAAAAAATAGAAACACCGTTAATGCGTACGTATGATCTACCATCTCCATGAATTATGTAACTCATTTTGTCATATCTATATTTTATGGAATATTATAAATAATTATATAATGATTATATATAATATTTATATCATGATTAAAAAAATTTAGATTATTTAACCAAGATCAAAGAAAAATGACTAAAATTACTGAACCGAAATATACCTGAAAAACGAAGTGATTATCAGTTAAAACAATGATTCCAACATAGAATTGTCAATAAATTAGTCATAAAAGAAAATAAGTATATAAAATATGGTAATAAATATATTATTATTATTAAATAATATATTTATAATAAATATATATTTATTATATAGGAAGTAAAAACATGTATGAAGTAAATCAAACCTAAGGTAACAGATTTATAGTCTCTCTTTTATTTCTATGAGACTTATGCCAAATTTAGCACTAATTTATTTTTCTATTGTGTATATAATTACCATTTGAAATGTAATATCATGAATCTCCTTTGTTAAATTATATTCATAGTTTTTATGTTATTATTTAATGGGGATCAAGATTCAAATGATTACCAAAGTGGTAAAGGTTTATTATCTCACTTTTACTTCCTTAGGACATATGTCAGATTCATTATTTAGTTTTTTTATGTAGTGTATATACTACCACTTTGATATTTTATATCATTAATACATTTATATTCATGGTATTTAATGTTTCATTTGATGTTATTTCTTTCATGGATCTTATGATTCAGAAGCTACCAAAGTGGTAAGGGTTTAACTCACAATCCCATCATTATTCAAGATTGTTTATATTTAAGTCTCCCTTAGAAGAATTATTTGGTAGTTATATCATATACCTAATATATATTCTTATACTTTTTTTTATTAATGAAGTTTTAATATAATAGTAAAATTTCAATCTTTTTTGAAATTAAAATAATTGATAAAATGATTTTAATAAAATTTGACTTCATTTCTCTCTTCGGTTGAAAAATCCTTTTTCTTCAAAATCCATGTTTTATAAAAATGATTTTAAAAATGTTTTACTATATATTTTTCCTAAATTCAGTTTAACAATAATTTTATTTAAAAATAATTAAATTAATTTCTTTTCATTTTATAAAAAGGTACTTTTTACTATTCTTATAAAAATGTGAAAAAATCTTTGTTTTTAATGCAATCATCATGTAAAAGATTACCCACCATTATAAAAACTCTTTAATTTGATTCCTCCAATAAAAGTTTACAAATTTATTTTGAAAGAAAATTTATTTTTCAATATTTTAAAAATTTATAATTTTTACAATTAAATTTCAAATTTGAAAGGTTTATTTACATCAAGAATGTTTTAAGGGAATTTTTTTGGTATTTATATTCATTAATATGAAAACCCTTATTTCACATATGCCATATTGGGAATATGTTGTAATTATGCCATCCTTATTATCTATTTGGATGGTTTATAATCAGTTTTACTAGGGATATACTCTTATAAAACCATTCTCCATATTACTCTAAAAGGTTTATGATTATGTTTATTTATTAGGGAATGTATTAACATTTAATATACTAGTTTTTCAATACAAATGTTCATTATAATTATGTTTCAACCATTTCATATAAGGAATGAATTTCAATTAGTATTTGATATAAGGGGTCTACAATATCCCCTCAATGAATCCGTATATCTCATGCGACAAAATATATTGAGTTTTGGCTGAGGCCTTACCCATTTATATAGATGTATTGGCACAAGTTCTCAATGATGTTTCATATGTCTTGGTATAAAGACTCAACAATAAGTTTCAAATGTATTAAATTATTTATTGTATCATTATAAATTTATTTTTTGATTTCAATGTGATTATTTTATTTCTTATGATATCCATTGATGAGTTTATAGCTCATGAGATTATTTACATGGTACTATTTGATTATCATATATTCTTTCCATATTGATCATGCCTGATTAGCTTTTGTTGTTTGCATAACCTTATTAAGAATTTATTTTCACTATTTTGTTATATTTATTTCCCTAGGATTCCAGGATATTTATTTTGATTTATATAAAGGTTTATTATCTAGGAAATAATGATGAACTCTAAGAAAATACTATGTTGTATTTTATGTTTTTATTAGTAATGTGATATTCAAGTATGTATCTTATTTACCAATTCTTATAAACTTTTTGGTCATTTGGGATATAATAAACTATATCGAGCACCAATGTAATAATGTAACCAATTATTCTAGGATACTAATGTCATTTTATTTGTATTTGTTATTAGATAAAGTTTATTAGAAACCTCATGAACTAGATTTTGGAAAATACAGATTAGAGAACATAACCCTATGATATACATTGAGGATAAATATTAGATAACATCCTAAAGTTTTGTTGATAAAGATATTATGTGTTTTTCCAAGAAATATATCACTTTTGAGATATTAAAATGGGATATGATTCTCTAACATATATACATAGGGGTAATAACTCTGAAAAACACACATTAGGCTTGAATTGAGTATCACTAGGTATATGAAAACAGGCATTACTACCCACATAGTTTGACACTACTGAGTGATATTCTTTAAATAATTCACATATTATTTACAAAGAATCATAATGGATTTGAAAATATTTTTATGATTTGAAAAATTTACTAAATAATCCATACTTATGATTATGAGATTAGCTATGCATAAAATTTTCAATTAGTGTTAAGTGATTCAATAGTTTGGGATTATAAATTATAGTACATAATTTTATTATCTAATATATTTTATTTCATTGTTTATAAATTGTTTATAGAGAAAGGAATGTGAACCTTGTCAATATATATAATACATATAGGGATTTCCCTCTTGGGAAAGATAATGAAGCTGGAGCTGGAGATGCAGCTAGAACTAATAAAATTATAATCATATGGGGGTAGATGACTTAGGTTATAAGAAATAACCTTTCCTATATTGACCAAAATGCTGATTCACCATGCAGTGTTACAATGTTAGACTTCTTTATGCATCAGAAACCTCCATCACTGATTGTGATGAAAAATATATTTATATATGAGAAATGTATAAGTTATTTAGAGAAGACATTTCTTTCTCTATGAAGTAAGGAAAGGGAGAAGGTTGTCCTGACAGTTCATCATCTCTCCTGAGATGTGAATCAATGGAACTCACTAATACAAAACACTAGGGATTAATAAAAAAATTATTGGTATTATTTTATGTTAATAATAATGGAAAAATATTTTCCTCGCGAGCAATGAGAAGATATAGAGAGAAGATTCTTAATTCTAAGAAAAACTGAAGATAAAGATGGTGTGAAGTATGATGCCAACTTTACAAGGTTAGAAATACATGATATTTAATATGAATATAATAAAAAGAGTAATTTTTACTATTTCTTTGATGTGATAAAGGAAATCCTTTAAAGGTAACTAGTCTCCTAAAACTTATCAATATACGAGGACATAATATCACATGCTATCAAGATAGAAAAAAATTTCTCTAAGACCTATGGATTAGAAGGGAGGAAGGATAAGATGAGGATAATAAAGAAAAAAATGGATAAAGGTAAGAAAGGAAAGAATGATTTTACCACATATGATAATTGTGGAAGGAAAAACTTTGTTACTTGATTAAATGGATTGAGAGTTAGATCTACATGTCGAGAGAAATTCCATCCGGATCATGATTTCAAGGGAAAGAAAGAAACTAAAAATTTACAGTGTTTCAACTATAAAGAGATGAGGCACTAGACAAAAAAATTCCCCAAACATTAAGGGAATATGCCATAGAATTATCTAAGGGATGCAGTTCAATATTATGCTACTAATATAGCTAAATTGAAATGATTAAAGTGATTATGTATTTGGATTAAAGAATAATACTATAGAAATAGTTTTACCAAATGTATTTTGTTTATAATAATAATTAAACATCTAAGGATTGTATTAGTTTTGAAATAATATAAGTCTTTATGATATACTAAATTAATATTTTTGGATACCATTATGGGTTTATGATTTTAAGGTTGATTATAAGTTAAATGTCTAAATAACCCCCTTTTCATGATTTATGTGATGGGAGATTATCCAGATTAATGATATTTTTAGAGACACTTATTCCAATGAAACCCATTGGTTTAGTATATGTTTTAGTAAAACATTTCTTTAAGGAAGAATGAATTTAAATTTTATGGACATAATATTAAATTTATTGATATCCTTTAGTGTCAATATGATCGTTGATATTAATGTAATAATAATCAATTAAGATTATTTGATTTTTTGGAAAAAATAAGTCATACAGCAATAATTTGTGGTTATGAAGTTATTTTATGACCCATTTAATATTGAGGATATTCATCATATTTTATGAAATTTTATAAGAATTATATTAGTATGGTTTTATAAAAAGGACATCCTGCATGCTGGGTGGCAACGTGCTAAATCCAAAAAGGCTGCAAGGCTTGGACACATCACGTAATTTTGATAAGTGTGAAATTCCTACCACTAGCCTACATGATATTACCATTGATATGAAATTGTTTTTACAGAAACTACTTGATGGATAAATACTTATGAAATTGAGTAAGTCAAACTTTGGGTATTACTATTTATGTTTATATATTAATTTAGTATATTGGATAACTCATGCTTACTATTTTGGTTTTGGTAAATATTTAGAGACATACTGAAGGTATTGTCACTATTTTACAGATGTTATAATCTATTAAAAGTTAATTTCAATGCTTCAGTAATAAAAAATTAATATTGGATATTAATTTATTATAATATGAAATTAAGTTAATTTTTTTAAACACAACCAAATGATGAAATAATAAGTATATTTTCTGGAATTCTCTATCATGATAGTAAAAGAATTCTTCAACTCTATGAAAATTGTATTAAAAAAATTATCCTATTAACTTCATATCTAATGAATCAATGTTATTTTAACTCATCAAATATTTATTGTTTTTTTTTTCATCAACTTTATCTTGATCATTCAACTTATTATGATCAATTATATTTATCACATTACATAATTATTTACATTTTTCTTCCATGTACATATTTTCAATTCCCACCAATGTTCTTCTATATGAATCCTAGTTATGTGTTACTCCATATGACCATAATATTTAACTTTACCTCTTTTAAGAGGAAGTTTTTTAACCCATTTTATGATGTGAGTTTTTCAAAAAAAAAATTTCAAATAGAAATCCCTTGACTTCGGAGCACAAGTGAAAATTGTGAGTTTGAAAATTGTTATGGGTGGGGATAATATTACACCTAAATATTATAAAATAAAGAAATGGTTTTTTGATAGTGTATTCAATGCAAAACAATTATCTTAAACTATGAAAACATATACTTCTTTAAATTTAATCTCTTCGATAGATTTCAATACACATAACCCTTAGTCGAAATGAACCGTAATATAACATACCATTATAACATAGATATTAAATTGTTGAGTATGAATAGGAATAATAAAATTAGAGAAATTATATGGTTTATTAATGTATAAAATAAAAGAAATTTTTATTTATGAATTATAAATAAAATAATAATTATTTAAAAGAAAAAGAAATGTTTTTTTGAAAAACTATATTTTCCTAAAAGGCGGTTTGGTCACGCTTTTCGCACATTTTGGATTATTTTTAGAATTTTGGAAAATTTATTTTTAAAAATTATGTTCATTTTTTTAATCCTAATCTCAAAATTATCTTTGTGTTTTTTTGATAACTTTAGAAAAAGAATAATTTTTCGATGAATAATTAAAAATACTGGTTTTTATTGAAACCTATCTTTTTTATTTAAAGAATTTGAAAGATATATTTTGATTTAAAATTGTTTTAAAAGTAAAAATAGATCAATTATAATATAAATAATCTTTTTTATTTAATTGGAATCAATTTATTTTATATTTTTTATATAAAAATATTTTAAACTTTTAATCATTTTTTCATTGGAAAACCATTTTTCATCACTTCTATGTGTTTAATTTGAAATTAAAATCTTCCAATTATATGAATTGAAATTATAAAATTTATTAAATATTTATAATATTCATAATTAATATTATATAATAGTATCAAATTAATTTTTTCTCATAATGAATAGTAAAAATAGTAAAAATTAATTATCATTATTAAGGTTAAAATAGGTTTTCCAGAGGGTTTAACAAAATAGATAAGGATTAAAATGTCTTAAAAAATGTCCAATTCATATTTTATGGAAATATTTAAACCTTATCTATTAAATGGTTTTATGATTAACCATTTTTGATCCTTTTGTATTGTAAAAAATGTGGGTATCACTTTTTCTTTTCAAAAATTCCAAGTGTGTCCTCCCCCCACATATAAATGGCCAACCATATCCTATCCCATTCACACTCATAAATACTTTTTTTTGGAAATTATTTACCAAAATATCTTCTTTAATCACCTACTCACATCATATATGGATTATTTTGATCCTAAATCTTACATAGGAAGGGTATAGGTATAAACCTAAAGAGGTTTTCCGAAGAAGAGGTAAATTTCCTAACCATGAGTTTTCATCTTACTTATTCTTATAACTACTTAAAATATAATAAAAATATTACTAAATAGTAAAAAAGTATCTAATATATACTTATATTTCATTAATTTAATTGAATAACCTATATCCACCTCCTCTTCCATCAAATGGGAATTGAAACCGTCAATCATGTGTATAGAAGGCTACCACCTCACGAACCGATGTAAATCATTTTCCATCATTACCTATCACAGATAGATGTAATGATAGATTTAATATATTTATAAAATACTTATGAAATTAATATATATATTTTATTATAATATCACATATAACTTCTTACCTTCCCACACATTTAAAAAAACTAATATCGCTCATGCATACGTGTAGACTACAACCTCTACATAGTGATTTGAAATGTTTTAATTTTATTTTGATGTGGATGGTAATAAGGATATATTTAATGAATATAAATTAAATATTTTTTATATTAATGGTTATTTAAAGTTTAAATATTATTTAAATTTATTACATTACATCTTTTGGAAAAATATAATCAACATTCATGAGTACATACGACCTACCGTCTTCATGAACAATGTAACTCATTTTCCCATCTATAACTTTTATGAACTATTATAAATACTTATATAATTATTATAATATATATATATCATGGATAAAATTATTAATATTATGGAACCACGATCATTAAAAAATGACCAAAATTATCAAAACAAAACACACATAAAAAATTAATCATTTATAACAAAAAATAGTGATTTTAACAGAGTTATTAATAAATGGTTCACAAAATAATATAAGTAAATCACATATGGTATTTAATATATTATTATCATTCTATAATATATGTATAATAAACATATATGTATTAAAATGGAGGAACTAACATGTATGAATGAAATCAAACCAGAGGTAAGGGATTTCAGGTATCTCTTTTATTTCTGGGATACTTATTTTAAATTCACCACTTTTTTCTTTTTTTAGTGTATTTAATGCACCTTTGACATGTAATGTCATGAATATAATTATTTGCACTATATTTATTGTATCATTTGAATTTATTTTTTAATGGGGATTATGATTCAAAATATTACCAATACGGTAAAAGTTTCTCATCTCACTTTTACTTCCATGGGATGTATACCATGCTCACCAATTAGTTATTTTTTGTGGGGTATATAATGCCCATTTTTTATGTTATATGATGAATCCCATTTTATTAATTTTATTTAAATTCTCATTTTGTGTTATTTATTTCATAGGGATTATGATTTAGAAGTTACCAATGTGTTAAGGGTTTACTTCACAATCCCACTATTATTTAGGATTATTTATGTTTAGGTATACCATAATAGAATTATTTGGTATTTATATCTTAAAAATAATATTTTTTCTTATAATCTAGTAATTAATGAAGTTTTAATATAATATTACCATTTATTTTCTTTGGTACATAATTTTTTTGAAAAAATGTTATTAACAAAACTCGACATCATTTCTCTCTTCGGATAAGAATCCTTTTTCTTCCAAATCCATGTTTTTTAAATGTTTTTAAAAAAATTACTACTATGATTGTATAAATAAAATTTTACCTATAATTGATTTTTATAAATTTATTTATAATTAATCTTCCTATCATATTCCATAAATGAGAGTTTGTACTTTTCTTACAGAAATATGAAATGAATATTTATTTTTAACATACTTGGAGTGTACATAATTACCTTCCATCATGAACAATCATCAATATGAAGTTTAAATTACAATTTTACAAGTTTATTTTCAAACAAAATATATTTCAAAATATTATGGAAATTTCAAGATTTTAAATTTAATTTTTAAAAGTGAAAAGTTTATTTTTCTCAATAATGTTTTAATGACATTTTTCTGGTATTTCTATTAATCAATGACAACAACCCTTATTTCACTTATAACCCATTGTGAATATGTTGTAATGATACCATACATATTATTTTTATATATGGCTTATGATCAATTTTATTGGGGATATACTACTTTAAAATCATCGGCCATATTACTATGAATGGTTTATGATTATGTTAATTGATTGGGGAAAGTATTAACATTTCACAAGCTAGTTTTTAAATACAAATGTTTTTGTCTATTTTGTTTCTCTAATTTTATAAGATTATTTAATTGGACATGGTATGTGATAAACGAGGCCCACTATATCCTCTCAACACATTAGTAGGTCTCAAGAGACAAACAAGATTTAGTTTTTTTCAGGACACGACCCAAGCTGGGGCTCAAGATGCAACTACCCCAAGCCCACCTCTATAGGCCATGAGGTGGCAAAAAGAACCAAATTAAATATCCTAAATAAAGTCCTTTACCTAAGTACATGTCTGCACACACCCAATTATTTTAATGAATAAGGGTAAAGGAATAATAATAAAAATATGGGACAACTAGAAAGTAAACCATGCATGAAAATCCTCTAGGGTGTATAAGATTATGGAAGTGAAAACTGAAAAGTAAAGGGAAAAAAATACCGGCCCAACCAGAAAGTTAAAGGGGGTGAAATAATAGAAACAACAAAGAAATAAATACAATAAGATTTTATATAGAATGCATGATACAATTAAATAGAACAGATCAACCCAAACCAAGAGTGAGTAACCTCATCCAAACACAATGGACTCAATTTGGTGTTTATATAAACAAAACATTGAGTATTTTCCTCATATAGCAGGATAGTAGACTCATCCAACCATGAAAATCTAAATACAGAAAGCACATGGAATACCCTATGCATCTTTATAACCCATGGAAGGAGAGTAACCAAATCCAAAGGTATGGGTACAGATTAATATATATATATATATATATATATATAATAAATCATAGAATCACAAATCAGAGAGAATGTCGATCACAATTCTCATAGCTCAACCTAGGAAGAGGAGTCACCAAAAGTTACAAAATTCCATCAATGATGCCCAACATATCACTAAATTTTTCTAGAAGAAACCATAAAATACAACCCACACCTCATCACTATGATGCACAATCAAGGTCCATAACCTCTAAGTATAAGACCCACGCCCTGGTACAATAGGAGGGTTCCAATGTGATAGTTAATAGAGAACCCATGACCTACCTAGCAGGAGGGTTCCACTCCAATGATAAAGGAACCATGAATATCCTAGTTGTATGGTTACACTCTATAAGTCACCGAGGACCCATTCCGAACTTGAATAGAGGGTTCCCATTGGGAAGTCATTGATGACCCATGCCCACCTTGAATAGAGTGTTCCACTTGAAAATTAGTAGAGGATCCATTCCCAGCTCTACTAGAAATTTTCATTCTAGAAGTATTTAGAGGACCCATGCCACGTTTTGAGAGGAAGGTTCCACTCTAAGAGTCAGTAGATAACTCAAGCTCATCATAGTGTGAGGGTTCCACTCTAAAAGTCATCGAGGACACCTGACCAACCCATATGGAGGGTTCCACTTGCGATTATTATGGTGATCCTGTGTGATCACTACCATCCTTGAGCATCACGTAATAAATAATCATACCCATAAAAGTACACATAATATCTCTAAGTCCAAAAATTATTCCACCATCATGTTTTATGTGAAAAAAAATTAGTATAAGCTACCCACATGCCAAAATCTGAGTTCAAATAAAGGAGATATGAAACCTTAAAGTTTCCTTAAAAGGAACCAAGTAGTATACGACCTGTGAGGGAACCCACAT
The DNA here is from genome assembly GCA_963277665.1 of Viscum album. Classification (NCBI taxonomy): domain Eukaryota; kingdom Viridiplantae; phylum Streptophyta; class Magnoliopsida; order Santalales; family Viscaceae; genus Viscum; species Viscum album. The sequence continues at coordinate 2,126,199,863 of OY728130.1, read as the reverse complement.
GGTGTGTGGTACCAATCCACCACCTAGATATATCCCTATATAGAACATGACTCCCAATCCATTTAGAATTACATGTCATATGGGTGGAATAAATGGAATATTCATACTATCTGGGACTATGTCGTGTTCTTATAGCCATGTCTGTGTACTTTGGTACATGACTGTGTACTTTACCCCATGTATATGTACTTTGGTACACATTCATGATATTGGATGTGTACTCCCACTTAGGGTGACATCCATGTGTTCCACCACACAGATTATCCATTTGGGGATGAGGTATATGGTGTTTAGGAGGGATACACGCTATGCCATCCTTATTGATTTCCAAAACCCTTACTGCCACAACCAGGGGGATACACATCGTGTGTTCATCACAATAAATGGTGTGTAATCAAGTTTCTAATAGGTTCTCATATCTTCTTCCTATGTTTCGATTCAAGATATTTCTCTATATATCCCTCATTGTTTCCACCTAAAATCATCAGATCTAGCCGTTAGTCATTATTTGCATCCATCATTTGTCGGAAATAAGATTTTTGTGGTCCTCATTGATGTGCCACAAATTATTCATGCCCCAAATCCTCCTACCACCAATGATTTAGATACTCATTGTCCAAATGATAATCCAAAGCCTAAAACCATCCTAGATATATGCCCGATTCATCTATAATTTTTTATTGTGAATCCATCATGACTCTGAGGGTCTAATTAGGCTCGGTACCACCCTACAATGTCGAACTGGGACCACGGGGTCCAACAGGGGAATATCCTTAACATATTGAGGGTAAAGGAAAACTAAAAAAGGTTTAACTATAATATTCCATGTTATTGTGTCCAACGATCAAGAAAATGGATATTTAGGTAAGTAAACATTGAAATAATCTATTAAATTGGCATGTGGGAGAATACACAGGATGAAATTGGTACATATCAATAGAATATATTGATATGCTCAATCAATTTAATAAAAAATGGTGGAAACCACAAATTGATGAGTCCTGCCTAGATATTTGATCATTTATCATCAATGAATGTGCTTTCCAATTATCAAAGGAAGTATTTTTGTTCACTATATACCAATCTACTATGATATGGAGTTTTATCATCATTTGTTGTGATTCACAAATAGAAGGAGGAAGGAGAATCTCTTAGAAGATCCTAGGATTTTAAGGCTAACCCTGTAAATATCTCAATGGTAGTATGCTTATAGAATTTCCATTTAGCTTAAAATTAATGAATGAATTAATGAAATAATGAATTAATCCACTGAATATACAACCATCTATTGAGATGTCCAAACACCACATGATGACCTATCTTAGGTCGCGCATAGTGTAAAAAATGCATTCTGAACTCAACAGTGGTATTAGATTTATGATTTTAGTTTTCATTAAAGAGTTATCCCATTTTATTTAATTAATCTGTGTGTATAATACAAAATATATTTAATATTTTTATAAAATTAATTATAGACACTCACGTCGTCTTAGAATCTAGCTATGAAAATATACAAACAAGTATTTCAAAGTCTTACATAGAAGAAACCAGGTCTTTAAATTATTGCCTCCTTCAAAATTTTCATTCATGAAAATGAAAAACTAAATAAAAAACTTGGGATAATGAGATGTCATATGTCTCTCCCACTCATAAGAACTCTCCTACATGTTGTTGTACTACGACATCATATGAACCAAGGGGATGGTCCATCTACACAGGGTCCTCTCATATCAATCCTCAATCCCCATTGGCGACTTCACAAAGGTTGATCCATACTATATGTTCATCTATCTCCATTAAATGAAATTAATGGGGCTATACATGTATCTCCTAAACTATTACATGTGGAAGACATCGTGTAGCCTCTCCGGCTATAGGGGTAGGGTGAGGTAGTAAGAAACCTCACCAACCGTTTGCATGATCTCGAATCGCCCGATTAACCTCACAGATAGATTTCCACCCCCACTAAACCTATAAAATTATCATCATGGGGATGATATTAGGAAAATGTGGTCACCCTACTCAAACTCCAAGGGCCTATGATAGTGATCTTTATAATATTTATGTCCACTCTATTCCATACTCATCATCTCATGATTGACTTGGACCTTCTCTATTGTCACTTGAACCATCCCCATGCCCACAATAAATGTCTCAATGATCTCTAGCCAGTAAAAAGGCGACACACAGGGTCTCCTATAAAAGGGATAGAAAGGTTCAATACTGATTTTAGAGTTGTATATATTGTTTTATACAAACTCTACACAGGTAAATTGATCCTCCCAACTTTATCCAAAGTCTAACATGCAAGCCCTCAAAATATCCTCCAAGTCCCATATAGTGTGCTCGATCTTCCCTTTTTTCTATTTGTGAAAGGCTATACTCATCCTCATTTGGGTCCTAAATTCATCCTATAGTACTCTCTATAATAATTATGTAATCCATGCATAATGATGAGAGACAATTGTCTAGGGAACCCCATGAAGGAAAATGATCTCACACACATACAATGTCCCCCAAATGTGTACCAAACTATGATCCCTAATAGTAAGGATGTGTGTAAAATTCATGAGTCAGTCAAATATTATCCAGATGGAATCATGGACCTTCTCTTTTCATAGAAGCCCTGCCACAATTTACATGGATTTTCTGTCTCACTTCCACTCCAAGATCTCAAGGGGCTACAATAAACCTTCCTGGACTAGGTGATCATCATTCACCTGCTGATATGTGAGGCATTGAGAGATGTACTCAGCTACGTTTAACCTCATGGAAGACCACCAAAACTTTCATTGAAGGTCTCTATACTTCTTCCCCAAACAAGGATGTACTGCTGGGGGAGAAGTGTGGTAATCTCGAACCACCACCTCCTGCATCATGAATGCAACCACAATCCATCCTTAAAAAAAATGATGTGACAACCTCCTTCATAATATCCAACTAGTGAATACCCTATGGATATCTGGTCACATAAGACCTCACATTTGATGTATCCTAGATGGGACTCTCTCACATGCTCGAGAAGTGGAGGTGTAAACACAATCATATGTAGAAAAGTTATACCCTCAAACTCCACTAGTGTTAACTATAGGGAGGCCAACTGCTATTAAGCATCATATACCAAGAGTGCCTAAGAATTTATAATAATTGAATCAACTACTACATTTCCATTCCCTAGAGTATAGACTATCTCAAAGTCACTATCCTGTAGAAAATCCAACCAATGAAATTGTCTCAGGTTCAAGTATCTCTATGTGAATCCGTACCTGAGACTCTGATGGTCTAATTAAACAACAAAATACTCCCCCATAAGTTAGTGCCTCGACATACTCAAAGTGAAGACCACCATTTCCAGCTCTATGTTCGGATTCACAGAGTTATACTAACGAGATCTCAATATCCAAGAACTGTATGCGATAAATTCTTACCGCAACATCAATACACATCTCATCCTATCTCTAGAGGAGTCCTATACACTACATACTCCACACCTTTATCTAGTATCCTCAATATAATAGGACTCGCCAACATTAGCCTCAACTCTTCAGAGTCTCTCTTATAGTACTCAGTCTAGGTAAACAGCTTCCCTTTCCATGCTAGGGTAATCAAAGGGGCTGCGATTCTAGAGAATTATTCCATAAAACTCATGTAGTAGCCCACCAAACAATAAAGCTCTACACCTCCATAATTATCTTTGATGGATCCCAATAAATCACTAAAACAATTATCACTAGGTTCATGGATAAAACATTATTAAAAATTAAATGCCCTAGAAATTGAACCTCATGAATCTAGAACTGACACTTTGAGATATTCCCAAAAAGATGATGCTCCTAAAGAAAATATAAAACCATCCTCATGTAATTTTTATTCTCCTCCTCTTATGAAGATTAGATGAGTATATCATCGATGAAGACAACCAAAAACTGGTCCAATTATAGCTAGAAATTCTGGTTCATCAAATCCATAAATATGGTGGAAGAATTCATCTCACCAAAGGTAATCACTAGGAACTAATAGTTTATATAGTGACATCAAAATACCAGATTTAAAATATCATCCTCTCGAAACCTCAACTGGTGGTAGCTAGATTGGAGATCTATCTTTGAGAACCATCTCAAACCTCAAAACTATTCAAATAGGGTGTTAATCCTTGATAAAGGGGTACTTGGTATTTATCGTTTCCAAGGTCAGGTGATGATAGTCTATGCAAAGACACTAAATCACACCCACATTTTTCATGAAAAAAATTGGAGCTCTTTAGGGGGATACACTAGGCCTGATGAAACCCTTCTCTTATAGGCCCTCTAACTACAACAGCAACTCCCCAAGCTTGGTATGAGCCATCTGATATGCCGCAGAAGATATCTGAGCACTGTCAGGATGTAAGTTAGTAAAAAAATCAATATCCCACCTTAGAGGTAGTCCCAAATCATTTTTGAGGAATAAGAAAAATATAATCCTCCACAACTGAATAAATCTACATGTTTTTAGATCCTATAGTACCAAGGGATATACTCACTAGATAATGGGTGATGAGATGCAACCTCCTACTTATAGAACCCACTCATCCTACCCTGGTATCTCTTTTTACCATAAAGGTGAATCTCATTCCCTTATTTTGTAGGCATCTAAATCATATACATTGATATTAAATCTAGTCTTGGACCATAGACAACCAATCCATACCCAAGATTATGTTGTAGGGTTCCATCGTGATAACTAAAAGGTCCCACATGAACCTTTCTCTACCAAGAGATACATCTCACTATAGGACGCTAAAATATACAAAAGAAGAATCCACTATATGAGCCTAAAGATGAAGTTGTTGGGATAACTCCTCAACTAGGATATACAAATATTACACCTAGAGTATAGAGATGAACGAATGTCAAGAACTTGTGTCTACTAATACTGAAACAATATTATAATAAACACAGATCATACGTATAATCATATCATACGCCATAGTGTCATAAGCCGCCAAATCTTGAAACTAGAAATGTCCCTGACTGATATCTCCCTATGTATGATATGGGCTACCTAGTGGTGGTGGTGGAAGGATCTCATAGCATCATCCACCACCCATTTATTCTCTATCTCCTCTACCAGCTCTACCTCCCTGGGGACCACCCTACCCTCTCCCAGGATATTCCTTATGACGACACTACCTCTATCAAAGTAGTCTGTTAGCAATATTCCTGTAATCCTCAGTACGTATAGTCATAAAATCATGTGGTCTATGACCTCACCCATCACAAGAATAGCATTAATCCTCTCCAGGATTCCCTAGTGCTCTAGGTTGTCCTTGAACATCACAACCATGCACTTGAGTCTAATTGTGAAATGACCTCATAAAATGATAACTCACTGATTGGCACCTACAAGATACTATAGAAGACTCAACTATGTAACTCCCAGTGCCATTTTGGATGTCTGGATCCCCTCATATAGAAATATATCTGTCACTAGTGCCCACTCCAACACCCCAACATAGGTGGGGATGCACAAGGGAAACACATTAGCATGGATCTCTCTATGGATTCCTTGATCAATATTCTGTTCTAGGAAGTATCCATCATGGATCATGTCAAGGGAGTACTAGGTAAGGTCTGTAAACCTCCCTCGGTATTCATCCACCATCATCCCGCTGTGTTTCATCTCTAGAATATCATGAATCCTATCTCAGTGGAAACAAGAGGTGTCGTACTCCTCACATATAAACTACTGGAATTTGGTCCATGAGAATGTCAAATATTCTTGAAGATATGTAAATTTTTTCCACCAGCACCTATCTAATCCATGGAAAAGGATGGATTCTTGTGAAACCATCCAATTTATTAGGGTCCAAATAGGCCTAAAGATACTGACCACTCACTCTGGCCAGTCCTCTTCTACCTATCGATCTAGCTCACTTAGAAACCTCTGTGGCCTCTGATGATAGAGCTCACAGTGTATGCTAAGCCTGCACATATCCTTAACCCACTCTACTGGAATGATCTACTTATTGACTAGTGGAGGTGCTGCTACCTACTCACCTAGAGGAAGAAGCTCATGGGAATGACCCTAAACTGAGGCCTCATTTCTAATCAGATTATCATCATGATCTAGAACTGGTATCCTGGATGGATGTTGTCATAGATAAATTCTGAAATTTATCAAGATGTACAATGTTTAGATGATCATATATATCTATAATGGGGATCTGACTCAAGAAGGATAGTCAAAGACTCGATCCTATAACATTCATGTTCCATTTATCCCTGCATCTAATGTATCTGTATGCCGAGTCTACAAGAAGGTATTCATGGTCTGAGTGAATTGATACATCATCCACCTTCACCATCACTAGATTACATGGACTATGAGTTGCAATAAATAAAATGTTACACCTTTTTACCAATCCCAACCAAATCTTCATAAGGGGACTACTTCAAACAACATCCCAAAGAATGAACTACTATAATACCAATATATCACAACCCTACCCTAGATGGGGCTTGATCCGAAACTACCCCAAGATTTCCTCCATAGGTGAGGGGTGGTGAAATGATCAAAAAGGGATATCCAAAATGGGAGGCATTTTTTAAGTACCTATATGCACAAAGTGAACCATATCAATAAATAAGTGAATATGAATAATAAAAAAAGACGCAACAACTAAAAAGTAATCCAATCATGAAAAACCTCTATGATGTACAAGAGTATGAAAGTAGAAACTAAAAATTAAAGGGGAAAAATATATAACCAACTAGAAATATCTCCCAACATGACATCACTAGAAAATTAAACTTCTAAGTGATACCAGATCCTGATATCTAAGCTACGACCACCGTACACGGTCTATAATACCCGATATCCCTCAGCTCCTCTAAATTCACCACCAACTTGTCCTTAATCTTCATAATACATAATAACTATAGGAAAATCCCATGCAGGGGTGAGTATGTACATACCCCATAGGATTCCCCAAAAACTGAAGGAGAAGTAGTAAGAGATACAATAGGGAAAGAAAGATAGTAGGATAACACACAGAATAGAGGATACAGTGAAAGAGAGTAACTCAACCCAAAAAAAGAGAGAGTAACATCATTCAAACACAAGGGGATCAACTCATTGTGTATATGAGCTGAACATTGAGTCTTTTACACCTATAGAAGGAGAGTAGACTCATCCAACCACAAGAAGATAAACATATAAAGAACGTGGCATAACTCGCACATCTTAGCAACCCATGAAAGGAGAGTAACATAATCAAAATATTTTTATAAAGATGAATATATATATATATATATATATATATTCTATGAATCCCAAATGAGAGATAATGGTGGTCTCTATCTCACAGATCATCCCAGGAAGAAGAGTTACCAATAGTTCCAAAAGTCTATCAATTATGCCCAACATCTCACACATCTTTCCAGAGGTAACCATCCAAGTCAAGACTTGCCTCATCACTGTGTTTCACAGTCGAGGGCTAAAATATCTAGCTATATGAACTATTCCATAGTACAACAAGATGGTTCTACTTTGATAGCTGATGGAGGAAACATGCCCTGCCATGTAGGAGGGGTTCACTCTAGTGGTAGAGGACCCATGCCCAGTCAAGCTAGATGGTTCCAATCTAGAAGTAATTGAGGACCCATGAATATCTTAACTAGAGGGTTCCACTTGGGAATTCCTCAAGGACCCATGCCCATATCAACTGTAGGGTTACACTTGGGAATCGGTAGAGGACCTATCCCTAGCTCAACTGGAGGGCTCCACTCTTGAAGCCTATAGAGGACCAATGCCCTATATTGACTGGAGGGTTACACTCTAAGGGTTGGTAGAGGACCCATCCCAAACCTAGATAGAGGGTTCCACTCTAAAAGTCTTAGAGGACCCATTCCCATCAAAGATGGAGGGTTCCACTCAAGTTTCCTTTATTAATCATGCATGATCACAACCATCATTGATCATCGCCTTACCAAGATTCATTCCCAAAAAACTCTACATCATATCTTGAAATCCAAAATTGAGGGTACCATTATGATCTACATAGAATAAAAATTAGTATATGATACTTGTGGGCCAAAATCCAAGTTCAAATGAAGGATATTAGAAACTAGGAAGTTTCTTCAAAATGAACCAAGTAGTACACATCGAGTGAGGGGACCCCCATAGAGTGTGGTCCTACTCCACTACTTGGCCTTGTCCCTATCTAGTACATGTCTCCCAATCCTTGTATAAGATCATGCTTTGTAGGTGGACTACAAGGAATGTCCTAACTATCTGAGACCATGACATTTTATTATGTCTTTGTATGTGTACTTCAATAAATGATTGTGTACTTTACCATGTGTCTTTGTACATTGATACATGATTGTGTGCCAAACCTTGTACTCATACATGGGGTGCCCCTATATGTTCCACCACATGACTCATCCATTTGGGGATAAGGTACAAAGTGTGTAGGCGAGACACACACCATTCTATCCTTATATATTTTTAAAAGCCTAGCTACCACAACTGGGGATACACACTGTGTGCTCATCACGATACATAGAGTGTAGTTATATTTTTCATATATTCTGATATACACTTTCCATGATTTGATTCAAGTTATTTAACCATATATACCACCTTTATTCCACCTGAAATTGGAAGATCTATCTATGAATCATCATTTACCAACACCATTCATTGGAAATCAGATTACGGTGGTCCTTGGTGATGCGTCACACATTCTGTACACCCATGATCTTCCCTCCATCAATGATTTGGACACCGATCATCCAAAACTTCATCCAAAACCCAAAACCATCCTATATATATGCCTTATTCATCAATTCATCCCTTTCTCATATATTCATCACAATTCTGGGGGTCTGATCGTGCTCGATACCACTTGTAAAATTCAAACTAGGATTGTGGGGTCTAACTAGTAAATATCCCAAATATATTTAGGGGTAAAGACAAAATAAAAACGTTTTAACAATCATTGGCCACACGTTCTTGGCCAATGATCAAGAACATGGATATACAAGTTAAAAAACATTGAAATAATCAATTAAATCGGTAGGTGGGAGCATGAAAAGGCTGTAATTGATGAAAATCAATAAAAGATTGTGATATGTTCAATATATTTAATAAAAAATGGAATAAACCACCAATTGAATAGTATTACATGGATATTTGATCATCCTAAATTGAATAATTCTCTCGCCAATGATTTAAGTAAGTCGTTGCATTCGCCACGTCCCGATCTGTGTCAATCAAGAGTTTCACCATCGTCCATTGTGATTAACCAATAAAAGGAGGAAGGAGAAGCTCTCAAAAGATCCCAAGATGATGAGGATAACCTAGGAAATAGCTCAAATTTAGTATTCTTATAGAATTTCCATTTAGGTTAAAATAAAGGAATAAATGAATTAAATAATTTATTAATCCACTGAATGTACCATCATTGAATGAGATATCATAATGACCCAAACCCACCTATCTTAGGCCAAACCTAGGGTAAACAACCCATTCTGAACTCAAACATAGTCTCATACTTCTGATATGATTTTCCATTTATGATTTATATCCTTTTATTTAAGAGATATGCATGATTAATATAAAATATATTTAATATTTTTATAAAATTTATTACGAGAACACCGAGCTACGGAATCACATGCTGTCTCAACGCCTAGATCTGGATATGTATTGAAATATTTACAATTATTATAAGTCAAAAACCAGGTATTTATATTTTTGGTTGAAACCTTACCCATTTATATAGATTCCTTGGCACAAGACCTTGATGGTGTTTCAGATGTCATGTAATAAAAACTCAATGTTAAGTTTCATATGTCCAATATTTTTAATTCCATCATTTTGAATTTAATGATTTATGTACATGATATTATTTTATTTATAATGATAACCATGGATGAGTTTTAGTTCATGATATTATTTATATGGAACTATTTTATTATCATTGATTCTTTCCATATTGTTCATGTCTTATTTTCTTCCAATGTATGCATACCCTTACTAAGCATTTGAGATCAACAATTTATTATATTTTTAACTAGGATTATAAGATGTGTCTTATGATTGATATGTAGGTTTATTTTAGACGAAATAATAATGCACTCAAAGAAAATACTATCTTATATTTTATGTTTTCATTTATAACATGATATTCAATTAAGTATATAGTTTACCAATATTACTAAGCATTTAGGTCCTTTATGATAGAATCAATTGTTTATAGCACCAATATAATAATATAAACACTAACTATAGGTTAATAGGATCAGGGTATTTATAGTTTTAAGGAGCTATAAAGCTGAAAAGTTTTTAATAATGGAGGAGGGAAGGTTTCCATTTATATGTTAGGTAAATGACACACTTGTAATTACTTGAAATATTAAATAATATATATATCACAATCATGTACCTTGGAACCAAAGCACAAAAAATTAGAAGATAAAATGTGATAAGGTAAAAAAATAAACTAATCAAATTTTGACAAGTTCTAGATACATTTTATGCCTTATCTAAAATTTAAACCACTTTAAACCCTTTTTAACATTTACAGTGAGAACATAACTTTTTCACCATGATAACATAATTATATGACCAAAAATAAAAGGGTAATTCTAAAAATATTTAAATTATAATTATAAATTAGGAATCCATTTTATCATATTTTATTTCTATAGGTGTAATAAATAACATTTAATACAAGAAAAAAAAATGTATGAAATAAATTTTTTAAGAAAATACCTAATTTGAGAGTAAAAATAATTTCACTTCAAAATAATGAGAATATAATAGTTTCCAAGAATTTTTTTAGTTAAATAATAAAAAAATATGGGTTTTAGACTTTTTGATCAATCCAAAACCAAATGTATTCTTCTAACTATTCCATTAAATATAGAGACACAAAAATAGATTTTAAATATAACTTATATTCATAAAAGTAAAACTAGGGTTAACAATTTCAAAATAATGTTTTAAAAAAAAAAATTTAAATTATTAAAAAATTTTTGGTTAAAAACTCTCATATAATATGATGAATAAATTTTTTAGAGTGATTTTAAATCTTTAACTAATAATTTAACTCAGTTTACCTATTTTACTAAAGTGAAAAATCTTTAACATGGTTACTATTAAAAATTACCATAAAATTGGTTGAACCGATTAAATTATCTATATTATTATAAATTCAATAATGATATTATTTTTAAGAAATAAAATTTCTAAAAGTGGAATTAATTAATTATAGTATTTGATAAAAAAAATAAATAAAATCCGTTTGTAAAGGAAATTTATTTTTGAAGAATAAAATAACTTTACTAAAAAATGAGTACATATTTATTATGAATTATTTGAGGGATTTAAATTATACAAAATATTTAAAAATATTTTACATAATGTGTGGTTACCTCACCTATTTTGATAATCTCAATCATGTATTCATTTGTGTTGAAAATCCCAATTATGTTTTCATTCTATGTGATATTTTTAAGTATCATTGATCTATACTTTAATTCTTTCAAATCTATGATCAAACCAATAATAATCTTTAAAATAGTCTTTGAAATATGTTAATCCTCATTTATCAATGTTTATACAAGTTATAAATTGATTCTAACACAATCAGATGTGTTCTGCATAAAACAGATAAGTAATCTGTCTATAGCTACTGATAAACAGCTACCGGTAACCAGTCTACCGATAGACTTAGTCTACCGACAGACAGCTACCGATAGACTTAACACAGAGCTACCGATGTACTTATAAATATAAGCTACTGACTTACAGACAGCTACCGATGCATAGGAGCTACCGATGCATAGGAGCTACCGATGCATGTACCTACCGATGCATAGGAGCTACCGATGCATGTACCTACCGACGCATGGAGCTACCGATGCATAGGAGCTACCGATGCATGTACCTACCGACGCATGGAGCTACCGATAAACAAAGTCACTGATACAAGCATGTACCAACCGACGCATAGAGCCACCGATAGAGTCAAAGCAACTAATGACATCGAACTACCGATGTTCAAGCTACCGATGTTCAAGCTACCGATGTTCAAGCTACCGATGTTCAAGCTACCGATGCTGATTACCTACCGATCACTCAACTCACTGTTTGAATTTCTTTATTTCCTATATTTAATCTATCTAACGGTCATATCGCACATTTTAATGATTTGTCAAATATCTGATAAAGGTTGTCAGATGTCAGGAACCCGTACCTCATACCTGCTGAAAAGAAATCTTTTCTGTCCCCTGATGGGAGATAAATACGAGAAGACTACATACCAGAAAAAGGCGAACGTGTGAAGGAAAAACAAAACAACAAGAAGCGAACCAGAAAAGTGTGGTGCATCCAATATACTAAAAAGCGACACAAGCACGAGAAGAACACAGAGAAGCTCATAGACAATCAAGCATACTCAAGAAGTGTTCTGTGCATACAAGAAGAACTTCATCGACTACATTCTCACTACCTGTGAACCTGGAGCATACGACACTCTGTTTCTCAAATAGAAACGAGAAGAGGACTCAAACTCACTTGCGATCGAATCTGAAGAAGTCCAGAGCTATACTGCAATCACTAGAACCATTTATAAACTCTACATCTCTTGTTCTGTGATTTACTACCATTCTTTTCGAGCAGTGTGTGTTATCTGCTGTATCTAACACATACACTGTCTCCTGTACTCAAACTAAAGGATTTGTAAATCCTTACCAAACTCTTTCATTCTTTGTTTCCCACGAAGAACAGTGGTAGAGGTCGTGTGTGACCTGGACAGCTGGTTGCTGTTGTACTGTTTCCCACGAAGAACAGTGGTAGAGGTCTTGGACCTGGACAGTTGTAAACTGTTGAACCCCGATCCAGGGTGTGGATCATTTTTTACATAAACTTTTGAGAGGACTAAGTCTCGGCTTGAGACTGAACCTCTTGGTTACATTGTTGTTCCATCTCTTTCAAAGTTTTATTCCGCTGCTAATCACTTTAAAACCAATACTGTTTTTTAAAGTTACTTTGATAATTAAATTAGCAAGTGTTTATGTTAAGTGTGGATTAGTAAGTTAGTTTCAAAAGATAATCACACACTCCTGTGTTGATTAACTGGGAATTAATCAATCCCTTGAGAATCTGACAGAACCTCTACTTTAATATAAATTCACTACATTTTAATTTATTATTTTATTTGGGGGTCTTTAAGACACTGTTTTTAATTACAGAAATTTTAATTGGTACTCAATTCACCCCCCTCTTGAGTAAACCACTCCGACCAACACTTGGTATCAAAGGGAAAAAATACTTTCTAAAAGTACTCTGCTTTTGAACTGTGATTTTAGTTGTATTTTAAAGTTCTTAAAATTTCTGTTATTTCTAAATTTTTATCTCTTTAAAATTTTCTCGTCATGGACAATAGACTTGAGGGTGCTGCTACTAACTGGCCACCTTTCTTCAATGGATCTAACTATGCTCAGTGGAAACTGAAAATGAAAATTCATCTAGAAAGCATAGGTTTTGATATTTGGACCGCTATTGAATCAGAATACAAAATTCCCACTACTGGTAGATCTACTTGGGATGAACCTACAAAGACTGCTTACAATAACAATTGTAAAGCTATGAATGCTCTGTACTGTGCTCTAGGAGATGAAGAGTTTAATAGAATTTCTGCATGTAAAACTGCTTTTGAAATCTGGGATACCTTAGCTGTTTCTCATGAAGGAACAACAAATGTTAAGGAGATGAGATTGAATACCTATACTATTAATTATGATAATTTTAAGATGAAGCCTGATGAACCCATTTCTGACATGTATCTCAGGTTCAATGAAATTGTCAATACAATGATCTCTCTGGGAAAGGATGTCTAATCGAAGGAACAAATTATGAGAATTTTGAGGTGTCTACCTGATAGATGGAGAGGAACCTCTGTCTCCATTAGAGAATCCTGTGACATTGGAACACTGCCTGTCAAGGAATTAATTGGTAAGATGATGATGTATGAAGAAGAGCTTAAAGTAAATAAAGAAGAAGATGATGAACCTAAAAGGAAGTCTATTGCCTTCAAGACTACAACCTCAAAGAATAAGGATAAGGAAAAGCTTCAAGCTATCAATGAAAGTTCAAGCAGTGAGGAAAGTGAGAATGATTCTGACAGTGATGATGAGATGGCTCAAATAGCCAGGAGATTCAAAAAGTTTTATAGGAAAAAGAAATTCTTTAGGAAACCAAATTACAAGGGAAAGTATGACCACCAAGGCAAATGGAAAAAGGATTGGAAGAAGAATGACAAGTCAGATGATTTTGTCTGCTATGAGTGCAAGAGAAAAGGACACATTAAAGCCGACTGTCCAAAGCTGAAGTATAAAAAGAAATATGAATATAAGGACAATAAGTTTAAGAAAGCCATGAAGGCTACTTGGAGTGCTTCAGAAGACAGCACAAGTGAAGCTGAATCTTCAGACTCTGAAAGGAATCGAGCCAACATGTGTTTTATGACAAACAATTCTGAGGGAACTTGCTTAAAGAGCTCCTGTAAAGAGACGTGGTATTTGGACAGTGGATGTTCAAGACATATGTCAGGAGACTTCTCTTGTTTCAAGAGTTTAATAAAAGTTGATGGAGGCTTTGTCACCTTTGGTGATAACTCAAAAGGGGAAATCATCGGCTTAGGCCAGATTGGTAACACTGATTCAATTTTGATTTCTAATGTTTTATTTGTTGATGGCCTTAAATACAATTTATTAAGTATTTCTCAGTTGTGTGATGATGGTTTTCATGTTAAATTTGAAAATGATTCTTGCAAAGTTTTTGATTTTAAGAATGTTTTGGTATTTTCTGCCTTAAGAAATGAAAATGTGTATGCTGTTAATCTGAATTCTTTAGCTAAACAGAACATTCCTTGTTTAAATGCTTTTCATAAAGAATCTTGGCTATGGCACAGAAGATTAAGACATTTCAACATTCACTCACTTAGAAAACTTTCTAGGAAAAATCTAGTTAGAGACCTACCTAAGTTAGAATTCCCAAATAATAGAGTGTGTAACCCCTCTCAAAAGGGAAAACAACACAAAGTTTCTTTTAAATCAAAGAAATAAGTTTCAAATTCTCAACCACTTGAATTGGTTCACATGGATTTGTTTGGACCATCAAGAGTTTCTAGTTTAAATGGGAAGCACTATGTTTATGTTCTTGTAGATGACTTTTCTAGATATACTTGGGTATATTTTCTAGCTCACAAAAGTGAAGCTTGTTCTTACTTTGTAAAATACTCCAAGTCTGTAGAGAACCTTAGTGGACTTAAGATTAAAACTTTGAGGAGTGATCATGGTCGTGAGTTTGAAAATCAAGAATTTGAATCTTATTGCTCACACAATGGCTATACTCATAACTTCTCTGCCCCTAGAACACCCCAACAGAATGGTGTAGTAGAAAGAAGAAACAGAACCCTGCAAGAAATTGCTAGAACCATGCTCAATGAATACGATCTGCCTATTTATTTTTGGGCTGAAGCTGTAAATACAGCTTGTTATGTCATTAATAGAGTCTTAATCAGACCTGTTCTTAAGAAAACCCCTTATGAATTGTGGAACAATAGAAAGCCTAAGTTTAATTACTTTAAAGTTTTTGGTTGCAAAGTATTTATTCTGAATACCAAAGATAATCTGGATAAGTTTTCTTCCAAAAGTGATGAAGGAATTTTTCTGGGTTACTCTATTTCAAGTAAAGCCTATAGAGTATTCAATAAGAAAACCAAATGTGTGGAAGAATCTGTTCACATCAAGTTTGATGAAACTGATCCACATGAGCCTAAAACCTCTCTTGAGAATCTTGAAGAAGACTTATCTATTCTGGACCTTAATGATAAATCTAAAGAACCTGTTATAAAAGTATCCAGTTCTGGACTTTCTCCAGAATCTGCTTCTGTTGAACCCGAACCTATAGATGAACCTGAGATTTCTAGTCCAACCTTTACCAGATCAACAAGGATTCTAAAGAATCATCCTTTAGAAGTTGTTGTCGGTAATCTTGATAGAGGAACACAAACTAGAGCTTCTCTAAGAAACCAGGTTGAACATCAAGCCTTTCTTTCACAGCTGGAACCCAAAAATATCAATGATGCTATCAATGATGAATTCTGGGTAATGGCTATGCAAGAAGAATTAAATCAGTTTGAAAGAAACAAAGTCTGGGAATTAGTTGACAGACCTAAGGACACTTTGACAATAGGCACAAAATGGGTTTTTAGAAATAAAGTATATGAATCTGGAAATATAGTTAGAAACAAAGCTAGACTAGTTGCACAAGGATATAGTCAAGAAGAAGGCATAGACTATGAGGAAACTTTTGCACCTGTAGCTAGACTAGAAGTCATTAGGATCTTACTTGCATATGCTGCACATCTGGATTTCAAGTTATATCAAATGGATGTGAAAAGCGCATTTCTAAATGGTTTTATAATTGAAGATGTTTTTGTAGAACAACCACCTGGATTTACTAACCCTCATTTTCCAAATCAAGTTTTTAAACTTTCTAAAGCTTTGTATGGTTTAAAACAAGCTCCAAGAGCTTGGTATGATAGACTTAGCAATTTCCTTATTTCAAAAGGTTTTACTAAAGGGATTGCTGATCCAACTCTTTTCATTAAAAGAATTTCTAAAGATGTTTTAGTTGTACAAATATATGTTGATGATATTATTTTTGGATCTTCTAAACACTCTTTATGTACTGATTTTTCAAAAAGTATGCAAAATGAATTTGAAATGAGCTTAATGGGAGAGCTTAAGTACTTTCTTGGATTTCAAGTATTTCAAAATGAAAATGGTATTATTTTGAATCAAAGTAAATATACAAAGGATCTTTTAAAAAGTTTTGGTCTGGATAGTATCAAGGGAAGTGAAACTCCTATGAGTACTACCTGTAAATTGGATGCAGATGAAACTGGGAAACAAGTTGATCAAACAAATTACAGAGGTATGATTGGTAGTTTACTTTATCTTACTGCTAGTCGACCTGATATTATGTTTAGTGTGTGTATATGTGCTAGATTTCAAGCTAACCCAAAAGAATCTCATTTTCTTGCTGTTAAAAGAATTTTTAAATATCTCAAACACACGGTTAACTTAGGTTTGTTTTACCCAAAAGGACAATCCTTTGAGTTAATGAGTTATTCAGATGCTGACTTTGCTGGTTGTAAGTTAGATAGAAAAAGCACATCAGGAACATGTCATTTGCTTGGAAAATCCTTAGTTTCTTGGTGTAGTAAGAAACAGAACTCAGTTGCATTATCTACTGCCGAAGCAGAATATATAGCTGCTGGTAGTTGCTGTGCACAAATTCTGTGGATGAAACACACTCTTTTGGACTATGGATACGTTTTTAAACATGTTTCAATCAACTGTGATAACACCAGTGCAATAAACATCTATAAAAATCCTATATCTCACTCTAGAACCAAACACATAGATGTAAGACACCATTTCCTAAGAGATCACTATCAAAAAGGTGATATTTCTCTTGAATTTATTGGCACTGAACATCAATTGGCTGATATTTTCACTAAACCTTTAAGTTCGGATAGGCTAAGTTACATAAGACATGAACTGGGAATGTTTAATCACAACCGGTGTGAAAATTCTCACTGATGTGAAATTCTCACCGATGTGAAATTCTCACCGATGTGAAATTCTCACCGATGTGAAATTCTCACCGATGTGAAATTCTCACCGATGTGAAATTCTCACCGATGTGAAATTCTCACCGATGTGAAATTCTCACCGATGTGAAATTCTCACTGATGTGAAAATTCTCACCGATGTAAGTTTCTCACCGACGTAGAAATTCTCACCGATTTGTTTTTCTCACCGATGATTAACTCACCGATGCAAGGTTTTAAAACTTCTGTCTGCCGCCAAGAATAAGAATCGTTTTATTTTATTTTATTTTATCACTCTATTTTAGTCATTTATTTGGAATTCCTAAATGATAAAACTCAGTCTAAGCCACTTCTTACCTCACCGAGCTCAAAACCTCTCACTTTCGAACCCTACATCCAAATCGGCCAAGAACCCTAAACCCGCGATGGAAAAAACCAAGATTCCTATCGTCAGAGATGAAAGTGTAGAACCAAATGCTAAAAAGAAAAAGACACAGCATAAAGCCAGTGTTAGTGAAGTCAAAACTAGATCGGGAAGGCGACCAGTGAATCCTCACTTGCAGAATAGAGACATAGTAATCGAGAAGGAACTGTGCGTGGAATGGCTACTTCCTAGCAAATCCTTAGTACTCGAGATTCTGGAAGACCAGAAATGGGTGGATTGTTTCTCGAATAACAATGGCCCATACTACCCGAAGTTGGTAAAGCAATTCTATGAGTTTGTAACTTTCGAGAAGTCTGAGAATGAGAATCGCGTTAGCTCTTTTGTAAATGGAAAAGAGATGTATTTTTCTTCAGTAGAGTGGGATGAGAGTTTGAAAGTACCACATAAAGGTGTCTCTGGGTATGTATCAAGAGCAATGCCACCTAGTAGTGACATTTTTGATTATGAGACCGCCTTACAAGAACTGACTGGGAATGGAAATCAAAGGCAAGCGGTAGCTGCTGAAATGGATGGAGAGAATCGACTGCTTTTCAAGTTTGTTCAGCATGTGTTGATACCGAGGAGAGGAGATTTTTTAAATCTGAGATATCAAGATATTTATCTTCTTCATTTGCTAAGACATGGTGTAAAAATCAATCTGTGCAGATTGTTGATGCTTCAAATGGAAGACATGATTAGACTAAAGTCAAAAACCAATGCTTTGTTCTTTGCCAAGCTGATTTCAGTGATGATAAAAGTGAAAGAAATAGCTGAGTCTCAGGATGAGACAGTTGTAGTCAAGAACAATTTCTGTATCACCTCGACTGTTTTCAAGTATATGAAAATTAACTGGAACCCATGGAAGGGAGAATGGGTCAGTGATGATCAGAAGATCTATGATAGGTTTAATCCTGTGGATCATCCCTCAAGACCAAAGGATATAAGAGATACGAGTCTGAGACCTGATGAAGAGGAACCTGTTTATAATGATGAAACAGAAGAAGAAGAAGATGAAGAAACTCCTATGGATGTTGGAGGAGATCCAGACTTTCCCCCAAGTCCTGTTGTAGAATTGGTCTATTCTAGGAAAGGAAAAGTAGAGGAAATTGTATCTACTCATGAGGAAGACCAGTCTGTACCTCACCAAGAAGAAGAGGAAAAGGAAAATGTATCTGAATTTTCTACTTCTGGTAGTTTAAGTATGAGCCCTTTGATTGGGAACTCAGCTATGCCTGCTGATGAAGTAGAAAAAGTTACAGAAGAAGCTGTACCTGTTTCAGAGAACCTCCTTACTGCTGCTGAGATGGAAGTTGTTGTGGAAGATTCTGATGAAGAAAGACCAGCAGAGAAGGCTGTTGTGGTACATGAGAATGCACCCATTGAGGGGGAGCATCAGTCTGTGCTTGGAAAAGTTACAGTAGCTGTTGATCTTGGAGACTGGGTAGAAGACCCAGGGTTTATAGTCTGTGGATTGGATTATCCAGATTCAGATGATGAGGTGTCTGTGGATAGACCAAAGATCAATTATGATCTTGCCTCTAAGATGTTGCCAGATGATGTGGTCAGATTTCATGATCTGAATAGGCTGAAAGAGGACCTCAAATCCAGTTTTGTTGAAGAAGTGAAGTTAATGGAAACCTCTCTTGCATCCTCAATTAATTCAATAATGACTACTTCTGTAGTTAATTTGGCCTCAGCAAGGGGATCTGCTGCAGTTATCCCAAATGAGTTTGTCTCTAAATCAGATCTTGAATACATGAAGAATGAGCTGAAAGAATCATTCAGTGCATCAGTCGCTGAAATGAAGGAAAGCTTTTATGAAGAAATGAAATTGCTAGAGAGATCCTTCGAGCTATCTTTGGCTTGTAATTTATCTGCCTTTGTGTCTGAGCTTGTGGAAGAAGTGAAAGAGTGCCAGACTCAGTCTTCAAGAATCGAAGCAGATCTGGAAGCTCTCAAGATATCAGTTGTTGCTTTGGATTCCTATATGAGCTCCAAGTCTCAAGCTGACAAGAACCTAGCTTATGTGAAGAGTGTAGTAAGCCAGTTTGTCTCAGTGTTTGAAAGTTTTAAAACCTCAGTGAAGGATCATGTTCAATTGCAAGACTCTCAAGTTCAAAGTCTAATCAGTGGTTTGTCTAAGAGTTTTAAAGAAACTGTTTCCTTCTCTCTTGTCCCTCTCACATCCAAACTATCAGTTGACCTGAATCAAGTTCGCGCAATGTTAAAGGAGGAGTTTGGCTCTATTTCTACCAGTGCCTCTGTGGACTCATCAGAGTTGAGCCGAGTGGTGCTTTCTATAAGAGATTCTGCCAGAGAAATCATGAAGATTGTTCAAGACTTTATGAGAGAATCCTCTGCCTCTCAGGATGCCATAAAAAGCAAAGTGGACTACTACTTCTCCAAAATTTTCACCAAGCATCAACTCGAACACCACTTCAAGCTAATGTTGGAACACATGAAACTCCCTCCAGTCACTCAAGCATTCAGAGAACAAGTGAGCAAGCTACGAGAACTGACTCCTGCCTTAGAGAAATTCATGGAAAACAAAGATGATTTCATCTCTGCTATGGAAAGAGGAGGAGGAATTATTATGGATTTTAGAAATCTGCTGCTGCCCTTCTTGCATGTTGATGCCAGACCAGTCATCATCCCTCCTGCTTTGCCTGCTTCTGCCTCAGCTGCTTCCACAGTCCAGCTGACTCCTGTTCAAGCCATTCGAAGCCTCACACCAATGATCACCCAAAAATCTTCAACCTACAGGCCTGACTCTGTGTCAGTGGCCCAGCCTCCTTTGATCTTTTCTGGCATTCCCAAAACTTCACCTGAATCCTCACCACCCGAGCCTCTTCTGATCCTAAAGGAAAATCTCTCGTTGCAGATGAGGATTGAATCAGTGGCCAGGATTTTTGATAGGAATTCCTTTGTATTCTGTTTTTGTACTTTTTGACTACTCTAATACAGAACTCTTTTTTACTTCTCATGTGTTATTTGTCTCCTATATATATATCTATATGATTTCCCACTTTTTGATTATCACAAAGGGGGAGAATAATAAGGAAAATAATAGGGAGAACATAATGAGAGCATAAGGGGGAGACCAAGGAGAATGAAAAATATTTTCAATGGAGAAAAATAAGGAATAAGGGGAGACACTTTACCCTTCTTTTCATTTTTCCCTCTGATACTTTATGTCTATTTAGTACCTTATGATTGTTACCTCTGATAACTTATGTCTATATCATACTATTTCTATTATCTCTGAGGCTGTTTTCTCTGAAAAAATTGAATTCAATATTATACTCTTTACTATTATATTTTCACTATGTTAAATGCCCATATCATAAATTGTGATTATCAAAAAGGGGGAGATTGTTGACCTCACCTGTTTTGATAATCTCAATCATGTATTCATTTGTGTTGAAAATCCCAATTATGTTTTCATTCTATGTGATATTTTTAAGTATCATTGATCTATACTTTAATTCTTTCAAATCTATGATCAAACCAATAATAATCTTTAAAATAGTCTTTGAAATATGTTAATCCTCATTTATCCATGTTTATACAAGTTATAAATTGATTCTAACACAATCAGATGTGTTCTGCATAAAACAGATAAGTAATCTGTCTATAGCTACTGATAAAGAGCTACCGGTAACCAGTCTACCGATAGACTTAGTCTACCGACAAACAGCTACCGATAGACTTAACACAGAGCTACTGATGTACTTATAAATATAAGCTACTGACTTACAGACAGCTACCGATGCATAGGAGCTACCGATGCATAAGAGCTACCGATGCATGTACCTACCGATGCATAGGAGCTACCGATGCATGTACCTACTGACGCATGGAGCTACCGATGCATAGGAGCTACCGATGCATGTACCTACCGACGCATGGAGCTACCGATAAACAAAGTCACTGATACAAGCATGTACCAACCGACGCATAGAGCCACCGATAGAGTCAAAGCAACTAATGACATCGAACTACCGATGTTCAAGCTACCGATGTTCAAGCTACCGATGTTCAAGCTACCGATGTTCAAGCTACCGATGCTGATTACCTACTGATCACTCAACTCACTGTTTGAATTTCTTTATTTCCTATATTTAATCTATCTAACGGCCATATCACACATTTTAATGATTTGTCAAATATCTGATAAAGGTTGTCGGATGTCAGGAACCCGTACCTCGTACCTGCTGAAAAGAAATCTTTTCTGTCCCCTGATGGGAGATAAATACGAGAAGACTACATACCAGAAAAAGGCAAACGTGTGAAGGAAAAACAAAACAACAAGAAGCGAACCAGAAAAGTGTGGTGCATCCAATATACCAAAAAACGACACAAGCACGAGAAGAACACAGAGAAGCTCATAGACAATCAAGCATACTCGAGAAGTGTTCTGTGCATACAAGAAGAACTTCATCGACTACATTCTCACTACCTGTGATCCTGGAGCATACGACACTCTGTTTCTCAAATAGAAACGAGAAGAGGACTCAAACTCACTTGCGATCGAATCTGAAGAAGTCCAGAGCTATACTGCAATCACCAGAACCATTTCTAAACTCTACATCTCTTGTTCTGTGATTTGTTACCATTCTTTTCGAGCAGTGTGTGTTATCTGCTGTATCTGACACATACACTGTCTCCTGTACTCAAACTAAAGGATTTGTAAATCCTTACCAAACTCTTTCATTCTTTGATTCCCACGAAGAACAGTGGTAGAGGTCGTGTGTGACCTGGACAGCTGGTTGCTTTTGTACTGTTTCCCACGAAGAACAGTGGTAGAGGTCTTGGACCTGGACAGTTGTAAACTGTTGAACCCCGATCCAGGGTGTGGATCATTTTTTACATAAACTTTTGAGAGGACTAAGTCTCGGCTCGAGACTGAACCTCTTGGTTACATTGTTGTGCCATCTCTTTCAAAGTTTTATTCCGCTGCTAATCACTTTAAAACCAATACTGTTTTTTAAAGTTACTTTGATAATTAAATTAGCAAGTGTTTATGTTAAGTGTGGATTAGTAAGTTAGTTTCAAAAGATAATCACACACTCCTGTGTTGATTAACTGGGAATTAATCAATCCCTTGAGAATCTGACATAACCTCTACTTTAATATAAATTCACTACAGTTTAATTTATTATTTTATTTGGGGGGTCTTTAAGACACTGTTTTTAATTACAGAAATTTTAATTGGTACTCAATTCACCCCCCTCTTGAGTAAACCACTCCGACCAACAATGTGTTTATTCCTATTGATTCCTCCAATTTTAATGGCTAGGTTAAAATTGTTATGTATAAATAACAATATTTATAACATGTTGGTTTTAAACTTGGTGTTGTTTGTAAAGTATGCTTTCAAAAAAATAATATCTATTAAAATATAAATATATCTTAAAATTTTAGTTTGTTAAAATCTAAGATTTCAAGAGTCATTATATACAACATAAAAATTAATATAAGTGCATCAATGAAAACATGTCTCCAAGAATGAAGTTAGAGATGTGAAACCCTTACAAATTGGGTAATGATTGAATAAAAAACCCATTAAATGAAAGAATATAACATGATTATATAAAACCAAAAATTTATATCAAATAATATATTAAATATATTTTATGAGGAAATAAGTACACCGTATAAAATAAATCATAGTGTATAACATGAATTGTGTCTCAAAAATTAAAATTGTGACCATGAAAACCCATTCAAATTTTATAACAATTGAATACATTTATGATGAAAGATATAAATTCAAAGGAAATTTAAATTCCCTGATTAAATATTCATTCATGATATTATATCTCAATCAATATCGCCTTATATAATTAATTAGGTGTATAATACAAGACATGCCAAAAAGAAGAAATATTGAGACGAATAATCCTTACAAAAATTTTATCTATGAAGATAGAATTAATCAATGAAGTGATTATGTGTAAAAATTGTAAAAAAATATAAAAATAATAAAAAATAAAATAATTTTTCACTTCATAAATAATATTGTTATAACATATTCAATGATGTAGAATCATAAACCAATGAATGGGAATTGAGTTGCGAAACCCCTTACTACATGGTAACTTCTGAATGAAAACCACTTGGCTAAAATAAAATAATTATAACTCAAAATACCATGAAGTATGAATTATCAATGACATAACATGTAAAAATTGATTGTATTTATATCATATAATATAAATTAGGTACATAAAATTAAAACAAGCCTCAATGAAGGGAAATTAACATGAAATCCCTTACCTTGAGCCCTGATTAGTTATATACATTCTTTAACTACATTATAATAAAATTATATTAATTATTTAATTTTTTAGGAACATTTTACATGTTTATTAACTTTTAATGAAATTATTTATTTCATTTATTTCAATAACATATTTAATAACTAAATAAGTTAAATCCACATCATGTGTTTTTAGGACGTTTGGTTTATAATTGAAAAATGGATTTGGTATGTTAACAATGATAAAAAAGGCAATTGTTACATCATATCTAGAATAATAATCAAGAAATATTTATATTTTTATAATTTAAATACAATTTTATAACCATCCATGAAAGGCATACATGATAAACTAATCACATCACTTCATGGAGGAGGTAATCCACATGTATGCATGAACGATGTTGTCATTTTCCAACAGATGGAAGGGTAAGAAAATAAATGATAATATATCTTTAAAAAATTATAATTATATCACTAATATCATATATATAAATTAAATCCATAATTAGAAACAACCATGATATGAAATGATGAAAACCAAATCACATTGATTTGTGGAGGTGGTAGTCCACATGTGTGCACATACGATGTTTTTGTTCCCCATTTGATAGAAAAAGAAGATTAAAAATGGGTTATAACATAGTCATAATATCTAAAGGATTTAGAAGAAGAATTAAATTGAAAATTTTCAGTTAATAGTTACATCTCTTCTTTAGAACAACACCTTTGGATTACACCTTAAGCCTTCAACCTTAGGATTTTTATGTGACTAGAGTCTCTAGGTCATGTATAGTATGGATCTAGAATTATGAAAATGTGCTTGTAAGAGATTATATGAGGTTCCCTTTTATATGTGGGGGTAGGGGTACCATTTTGATTACTTAATGTATTAAATTAATTTAAATTAATTTTTATGTTCAAGTGGCTCCAAATTGAAATATTTAGAATCTATGATAAATATAAGTATATATACTCTCATACAATAAAATTTATACAAGTTTTTGATTCTTTAACACTTATATATTAATTTGAACCCCTCATTAACCATTTTAATTATTACCATGATAATAATGTTTTTATTATTTAAGGGTCAAGAAAGATAGAATAAAAGGACAAGTACCACAAAAGTGAAAAATGGATGATATTATCGACTATATACTAGTAACTTGGATAGATATAAGTTTCTTATGAATTTATTATCATTAATTAAAATATTATTTAACATAAGAATCCATTAAAGTCATTTTTAGGATAATTCACATAATATAACCTTTAAAAAAATCAAGATAGTGATATAATTTGAACATAAACTTTTAACACATTGATAATATTTTATATTTATCTATAAAATTATTAGAACACAATAATTCATCAAATTATATTATTTTAATGTTTTTCAAAACATTTGCATGATTTTTCTCTTACCTTAACATGCATTGTGTGGACATTGCATAAGAATTTAAGTAATTATTTCATTGTTAAAAATAAATAATAAATTACCATAATAAAAAAATTCATTCATATTTAAAATAAAAATTTATAACTAAAAATGACCTCATTTTATCCCTATGAAAAATATTAGATATATTAATACAATGATCTTGAAATTTTATATTTATTATTTAAATAAAACAATATTAACTTCATTATCAAAGAAGAATGACTCTATGTTTTAAAATATATGAATAATGGATGGTTATGCTTGAACCAAAATAATACAATATAAATAAGGTAGGTGTTATATATATTTTTAAATCCTTATCACTTTATTTTTAATTTTTATTACTTAACTTTACCTTACTAGGGTGACAAATATTTATCAAAATTTCTATTTATTTTGAAAAAAAGTTTATGCATTTAATAAATCTATACATGTTGATTCAAAATAAGTAACCCATTTTTTTAATGAAATACCTATAATTTTCATAAATTAAATTTAAAATAAACCTGCAAAACTTGATGAAAAATAGTTTTCTAGAAAAATTCATTTCTATGTATAAAAATGTTTTTTTATCAAAATTAAGAATAAATTCCATTATAATGACAATAATTGTATTATTTTTAATAAAATTAACTAATTAAATTTTTAAATAAATTCAAAATAAGAAAATAATTTTTAAATACTTTAATGGAAAATACAATTTTCTATAAAATCATAGTTTTATACTATTCACAAAGAAATTAATCTTTTTAGAAAAATATCGAAATACTATCCTATGATAATTTTTATATAATGATTTTAAAAATAAAATCAGATCTATCAAATAAAATTTCTTCTTGTAGTTGAAATTAATTATATATTTTTCTTAGAAATGCAATAAAAACCATTTTTGAGAAAAATGCATTTCTAAATAATAAAATTCCTTTAAAAAAATTGAGTACATATTTATAGAGAATTTATTAATAAATTAATATTATGTAGAACAATTATATATATATATATATATCATAATTTAGTTACTCCTATTCATATCCTCCAATTCATTGTCTAGGTTATAAAGGCCATATAATAATATTTTGTGGTCATTTAAACTCGGTGTTATGTATCGTATAAGCTATCAAAGATAATATTTTTTTGTAATCCTAATGCATTTAATTTTGCAATATTTAATATATATTTTCCCCCATAAATTTATCTTGAAATCATTAATCGAGGGATAAAAAATTGAAAATTACTTTGTTGAAAACCCACATCTAAAAAAGGGTTAATTAAACCTCCTTTTGAAAATTTGAAATATGATGGTTATATAGAATAAAAGATAACTATGTTTGAAAATAGAATAAAATTAGTGGGAAGTGGAAATATTGACATGTATGAAAAAATTAACATCTCAATAACGATGGAGAGTGATATATAACATTGATCACAAGAAAGTGAATGATCATGATGAAGTCAATAACCACAAAACTATAAACTAGAGAGGTATGAAAATGACTATCAATTCATTATAAATAATGGTAATGGGACAACATTTTTATTTTAAGAACATTTTCCTAGAGTTGAGGAATTAATTTTCCATAAATACTTAGAACAAAAGGTAATATACTTACTTTATTTTCTTTTAAACCATAAATTCAATTTCATATTTTTGATTCCTGTTTCAATCAGTTTCCAACTTTATCTCATTTTACTCCAAATTATGAATATTAATATTCAATTCTTGACGCACTATAATCAAGTATAGATAAACCAAGGTGTATATAAAAGGAGGAAATTATTTTCATTTTTTTTATTAAAACTAAAATGTATAACATAAAGTAAGATAATACCCAAAATGAATAAACCTTCATATGAAGAAATAATACATTTATCTCCAAAATTTCAATAATAATGCCTATTATTCAACATAAATAATTCCATAAATAAATAAACTAATATCCCAACTAACCATAATAACCTCAACATTAAAAAAATTTTAACCTCAAAGGTTATCTCAAACCTTTCAGTTTACATCACAAAAAATATAATAGAATCCTTCACCAATAACCTTTATTAAATCACATGTTAACCCAAAGTCAAACATATACCTCAACCCATTAAAATGTCTTCCCAAATATCATTAATCACCTTAAAAATCACATAACCTAAAACCTAAAAAGGGATGTTTATGACTTTAAACTTATGATTAAACTTTAATTTATAAACCAAAAAAGGTATTAGAATCTATTTAGTTAACCTCACACCAAAAAATCTTAATCACTAATGTTATCTAAACCCTACCCCATTTCCAACTATAATAACCCTGAACAAACACTCCTAGATCCAATAAAAAACACAATATATACTTTTTAACTTTGATATTGACAACCATGACCTAATTTTATCTATATAAAACATACACCATCAAACATAAATATTGGATCACTTATACACCCAAGAACATTTTAGGTTTAAAGTTTTAGAGAATTAGAAGAAACTCTTACATAATAATACCCATTTATCTAATTGATCATTTTTTTGATATACCAAACATTATTATTTCACAAAAAAGTAATCAAAATCTCCCATTAAATTATTCACACATGAAACCTTTTTATGAACAAATCATTTATCATTAGTCTTTTAAACCCAGGGTAATGTAAAATACAAGAAGGGTGAGATCAAACACTCAGTAAGGGTAAATATAAGCATCAATGCTTAATTATCATAAGTGATTATAAGATGAGAATAACAATATTATGGAAAAATCATTGTTCATGATCATTATATAAGATAATTCATACCCATAAAAACATATATCATTAAACATGTGATATGGTATAAATATTTAATAGAGGTAAGAGTCATAAGAATCAATAATCATGAGCTATTTTATTCAAATATTAATCAAAGGAACCATTAAAATAATATAGAAAGTATAGAGAAAACATGTTGGTATCTTTGAACATTATATTTATCATATGTGTTCATTTATGTATGAAATAACTATATTATAATTAAATCCATAAGAGAAACCTCCCAAATAAACACCCTCCTTCTTAACTTTAAAGATAAGGAACATTATCCAATGTATTAGAGATATATATTGGGATTATCAAATATATATGATGTATCAGGCTCACCCATCTTATAAGCTGCATTGGGTTCACCCATCATCCTAATCTATATCTAGCTCACCTATCCTAATAAATAATTTCCAATTACTTTAAATGAATATTACACAAGGAAAATTTCATTTTAATCATTAATATTTTAACAACAACTAGCATTCCTTTATAACTGGATTTACCTATGGAAAAGATATGGGTTTCATGAAAACATATTTAAACAGTCATAATAATACATCAAGAGAATTTCTTTTGATGGTATCATAAGATCAAATTCTATTTGAAGTAGAGGAATAATTAAATGATATTTACATAGATGAAAATACCTTTAAAATAAAATTAAAAAAATATTATGAAATATGGAAAAATACCCTTTGCATTTGTGAATATTTTATAAAATTCCCATAATATTAAAAAAAATGTCTTCTTTGAAAATACCATGTAAAATAATAAATTAAGGTTCAAATGAAATAACATTCATTTTGGGGGGAAATTCCTTCATGTAATAAATGTTAAAAACAAAAATTCTTTTCAAACTTTTATAATTTGAGTCAAAAGTGACCCATATAGAAAATGTTATGAAATTTCCTTTTAAATTTTTTCAAATAAGTGCAAAGATCATGTGAAATAACATTATGAAATCATTTAATTTTAAAAAATAACATTATTTATATAAGATAATGAACATTTTGGAAGAGTTTATTTAAATTTATTTAAAAACATTAAAACATTGTTATTAAAGGAATACTCCTTGTGACCTTTTAAAAGCAAAATAATTTGAAGTCAAGAACATAAGAAGGAAAAATTATATGAGTATAAAAATATTAATGATATTATATTTCAAGATTCATTATATAAACCATATAAATGAGTATAGGTGCATCAATAATAACATGTATCAATGAAGGAAGTTTAAGACAAGAAATTATTTCAACATGAATATTACTTGAATAAAAAATCCATTGAATGAAGGAACATATAATGATTCTATAAAACCCATAATTTATATGAATTAATATGTTATATCACATTCATGGGGATATAATTACACCATATAAAATAAATCATAGTTCATTATGTGAATATGTCTCAAAAAATTGAAATTGATACCATGAAAACCCTTGCAACTATTATAACATTTGAATCAATTTCTCATGAAAGATATATATTCAAAGGAAAATTAAATATAATGATAAAATATCCATTTAAGATATAATATCTCAATATTAATCACATACACCTTATAAAATGTTGTAGGTTTATAATAAAATACATGTCACAATGAAACAATATTGAGACGAATAATTCTTACAAATATCATATCATTGAAGTTAAAATTAATCAAAAAAGTGATTATGTGTTAAATTTTTTTAATAAAAAATGTGGAAATAAAAAATAATAAAATCATGGGTAATTTCACACATAATTTTTGAAATAAAATCATCAATTAAGTTGATGTATAACCCAATGAATAAGAATTGAGTTAAGAAACCCCGTACTGTTCTGGTAAAATCTGAATCGAAACCCTCTGAATGAAATAACATAAATTGTAACATAAAATAAAAAGAATTATTAAGGATTGAAGATATAATTTATAAAAGGGGAATTATATACACTATATAAAATAAATTAGGTGCATAACATTAAAGGATGTATCAATAAAGTGAAATTGAGATGAAATCCCTTACCTTGAGTCTAGAATCACTATGTAAATTCTTTAACACATATATCATAAAAATATATTAATTATTTAATTATTTTCTGAACTTTTATGTTTTTATTACCTTATCGTTATCAATTTTATTTTCTCTATTTCAATGATATATTTAATTACTTAATCAGTTAAGTGCACGTTGTGTGTTTTACGGTCGTTCAGTTCATAGTTGAGAAACAGCTTCGGTATGTTTCCATGGTTAAAAATGTAATTGTTTAATCATTTAGATAATAATTATCATGAAATAATAATAAGTTTTTTTATATTAATTAAAATTTTAAAACCACCCATTAACTTCATACCCAAAAAATAAATCACATTCTTTCGTGGAGGAGGTAATCCACACATTTGCATGAACGACATTATCATTTTATAATAAATGGAAGGGTAAGAAAATTGATGACATATTATCCATAAATAATGATACTTATGTCATGAAAATCATATATATACATTAAATCCATCCTACTAAAAATACATGATAGGCGGTGATGTAAAATGAAACACACCGCTTCATGGAGGTTATTGTCCACACATACGCACAAATGATGCTTTCATTCCCCATTTGATGGAAAGGGAGATAAAAAGGGTTGTAACATATTAATAATACCATTAAATTATATATTATAAAATTATGTTATTATAACATCATTTTTAAAGAATATTTTAAGGATGTTGAATAATGATAAGTAAAATAAAAATGCTCAGTTAAGAGTTATATCACTTATTCAGGAAACCACCTTTGGATTACACATTAACCCTTCTAGGTTTGTCTATTGATGAGAAAAAATTCTATAGTT
The DNA here is from genome assembly GCA_963277665.1 of Viscum album. Taxonomy (NCBI): domain Eukaryota; kingdom Viridiplantae; phylum Streptophyta; class Magnoliopsida; order Santalales; family Viscaceae; genus Viscum; species Viscum album. Next base: position 2,126,168,435 of record OY728130.1, on the reverse strand, counting down.
CATGGGTATGAAGGTTTTTAATGGATTATTGTATTTATTTATTGAGATAGGGTTCTCAAAAGATGTTATTAAGAGAGGAGAGGATGTTCCCTTTTATAATTTAGAGAAGGGGAACCCTTGGAATTACTTATATTATTAAATTAATATATATTAATTTTCATTTTAATTTTGAATAAAATTGATATATTTAAAATATAGGATGTATATAATTATAAATAATATATTAAAATAAAAATTTAAAAATTTTATGTGAATTTTTAATCCCTATGTAAAATCTCAAACTTCAAAAGGTATGTTTTTATTTAAATTTAGTTTTGAATCTCTTAAATGGGAATAACTAAATGTTTAACGGGTGTATGAGGAAGATTAGTGGTTTCCCATGTGATTGGGAAATGATGTAAAGGAAAATATTTCCATTCTTTGCATGTTTCACGATTGACGCATGGTTAGTGAAAACCATACGCCAAAACCGTGATAGCTAGGAGGAGGGGTACACTGTTCAAGAAACCATAAAAGAGGGAGTTCCAAACTATAAAGGATCAGACATAGGTCTTCTAAAAAGTTGGAACATAGTTTTCTAGACTAGACATAATTCCAAGGAAATCATGTGACTTAGGATTTTGTTTTGAGAGTATCTGGCGCACAGGTTGAGAAACCATGTGTCCAAACCGTACGCCTCATTAAAAATAAAAAATTTATAAAACTACCCATCAATATTATAAGTTTCTTACCCAATTTATTTCCCAATTTTTATCTTGTTAAACATATAGAAGAACCATTTCCATTCAAGCTTCCAATGGATCATTCTCCCTAAATTCTAGGCCGTTTAGAGTGCCTTTGGTGGTGGATAAAGCTCTGGGTAAGTCTAATGCTTCTCTTTATTCTTATTTCTGGATCAGGGCTTGTAGATTTATTCAGATCTATCTAAATACCTACAACCCTCTTTTTATGGTGGATATTTGGTTGGGGTTTCAAGGGTTTATTGAATATAGATCCAAGGATATGATTAATCATGTGGTTTTCTTTGAAATTGAGGTAGGTGGCCTACAAGTCATATCCCTTGGTATTATTGTCTATTTGTGAATGTGAGGTTGTGATATTGTTTCCCCCATATTGAGAATTTATTTCCTTAAGTAATATCTGGTAAAATGTCTTGTTAAAATATAAATTGAACCCATAATTATCCCTATGGTATGATTTTTTATTGATTTGACCTGATTAGGTCCATCAATGGGGTGTACCATCATTCTCGAACATGGAAATGGTAATGTGAAGCACGCAAATGATTTTTTATAATATAGAGCCCATAATAGATGTGTTGAAATGCCAGTTTGGATTAAAAAGGTTAAATTAATGGTAGTTATGTATAATGGGAGAAGTTTTCATAATGGGTTGTTTGGCATGATGGGAAAAGTGTTAAAAGGGATTAATGTAAATGTGTCAAATAGATTATGGTTTTGTAAGGGAAATTTCTAGATGGGTTAAAGAATAGTAGTGTTGAATATTTTAAATGGGATAATATATGGAAATTGTTGGTTATTATTAATCGGTTAAGGAATGAGGGAATAGAAATATGTTAAATGGGTTACACAATGTAAATAGCAAAGGTATAATGGGTTAATGCTTAATGATGATTTACATGATGAATGATTATCAAAATATGAATATTGTGTTTATTTGTTATGTATGTTATATGTAGTAAATGGATGAATAATCATGTTCACATGTCTTAGTTGTGTGGTATAAAGGACCGAGGATCCTCCCATAGGTTGGGTTGGACAGACGCTCTAACCCACCCCTAGAATACATGGGTTAGGGTGCTACACTGATGATCTAAGCCCTAATGGTTACATTGGATGAAAACAACTAGACTAATAGTTTAAGTTAAGGGTGATATAAATTATTGTGGAATGGTTTTACCTAGTGAGATAGGGAACTTGTATTACTCCTTATGCGTGGTAATTTATTGGCTTGGGTAATTGTGTAAATGATGTTAATGGATAACCAAAGACTCAAAAGATGAAACCAGCTAAAGTAAATATTAATAGCTAACAAAAACTGAATTGTCATCTATTTATCAAGTAATAAATTTAGTACCTAATTTAATTATATTATTAGACAAGGTATTTTGTTTACACCAATGGTGGTGGCCTAATGAGTTGTGCTTAAACCTTTCTCGGGCCATCATTGGGCACCTAAGAAGATTTCATGGTTGTAGTTCCCAAAAAGGGAAATGGCCCTATGAGAGGGAATTGACCTAGGCTTGGGACATGCATGGATGAGGATATAGACATAGAGTTAAGGCCCATTTGGTAGTTCATTCAGTTATCTTTATTTTGGTGTTCTATTCACTTTGGAACTGTTAGCTTGACATGGAATATTTACTTGTTTGGTTGTGGATTTTACCCTATTTAGAAGATGGTTGGTTATTCTATATTTTGGTTATTTTGTATTTCTCCACTATTTCATTTTTTTCTATTTTGTATTACTCTGGTAAAGAGGGTATAATCTCCCTATGTGATCTATTAGACCCTCTCTACTAGTAGGCAACCTCTAGACCACGTGGAAGAACACTTGAGGTCATGTGGAATCTGGACTCGAGGCACTGTTTAGTTGATTCTGGATGGGTAAGTAAAAAAGTGTTATAGGAGGAGGTATTTCTTATGGTCTAACAATTTTTGATGGTAGAAATAAGAATAGGATGTGTTAGACTAGGAGAATGATATCATTCTTGGGAGTATCTTACCCTTGTATGAGGGAAAAAATATATGCCTAGGGTGGGAATTGTTGTTCTTATTGTGTGTTGTTATAGTTGAAGGATATTTAACCATTGGCTGATTCACATGTTTTGTGATGTGACTATATATGATATTTTTCACATGGCCGAAAAAACATGAGATTGTGCATTCATGCTTCGTTTTAGGCACATAAGGATATCGGTGACATACATCATGATATACATAAATGGGATGGTTGTGAGACATGAAGGGTAAAATGATTTTTAATTCCCTAAAAAATATGAATAAATTGGTGTCTAATAAAGATGGTGAAAATGGTTAAATTAGAGAAATATTAAGGATTTTTTAAATTATTATGCTTAATTAAAGGGTGTAAATGAGTTAAAATGATAGTGTCAATGAGTTGTAAAATAACAAATGTGCCTAAGAGGAAAAATGTTTTCATTATAAAAGTGGAAAGGACTTTAAAAGGTGTATAGTGAAAGACTAGTGACTATGTAAAGTGGATTACCCTATGTTAACCATGAATGAGGATAGTGATCTATGTGTGATGGTATCTATTGGGATAATGTTTGTGAAATAAGTTGTTTTATGGTTAGTGGAGAGCCCTATTTTGTTTATATTGTAGAAGTCTTATGTTATATTCTCTAAGACCCATTCTTGGATTTAAAATTCAATTTTTACCATTTTCAAAAGCCTATTTTAAAGGTTGAGTGGTAACCATACAAAATCAAATCATGTAAAATCAAAATTCCAATTTCAAAATTCATATGGAATGCAGTACCTGAATGGTCTGAAAACCCACATGTCATGTAACGCCCCGACCCTAGTTACCCAGAGTCGGTGCATTATTACATAACATTGGCATGATCACAAGAAAGATCAAATCTCGAAAGACCGATTGGTTTAGTAGCCTTGGAAACACTAGATATATTCATAAGTTTTACATTACATCATAAAATGAAAAACTACTACAACAACATAATGTCTCCATAATTCACACTCATCTCCCCACATAATATCCCTGTAGGTCATTCATAATTTACTTCTTCACTTCCTGGGAAAAATAAAACATAGAAAAGGGGTGAGCTAAAATGCCCAGTAAGGATAACAATATAGAGGAACATCCAAAAATAATCATAAACATTTAAGGCAATGAATTACTAAAACAAAATCCTTTTAAACTTGAACTTCAACATAGTATGGAAAAAGTAAAATGAAATAATGCCATTTACTTGTTCACATGGATATTCTACTAATCGAATAATCACATGCAATATCAATAACCACTTTCATAATGTTGGAATGCATAATGCCAGACTATCATAACCACATAGCCAAGGCCTCGTCCCAAGACTACAAATAAGATTTTGTCAAGGCCTTGTTCCAAGACACTAGTTTGTCTCATGAGACGTACCGATGCATCGAGGAGCTATAGCGGGCTCCACCCGTCACATATTAAGTCCAATGCATTCCCATATGAAAAGGTTTAAACATAACATAAACATTCGTATTAAAACTAGCATACGAAATGTCAATAATTTCACCATAAACTATGAATGGTATAAAAATAGCACATCCACAGTCAAACATATCATAAAACCTTCAATACAATATAGAAGTTTTGTTTCATAATATATCAACTTCAAATAAGCATAAAATCCATCAAAGAATGTTGACATAGATGAAATCAAAACTATTTTTAGAGAAATATATCATTCTATTTTTGAAATCATTTAAGAGCCATATAAAATAAAACATTTTCTTTGAAAATATTCATATAAGCTTGTAAGGAAAACTTTGAAGATTTTATAATGGCGGAAAATAACCGCACCCGCCGTATAAGTTAAAAAAACATTCTTACCTTAATTCTGTCGAAAAGGTTAAAAGGACCTTGTTTTGAAAACGACAAAAAGATTTCTCTTATAAAAAGTCAAATAAGGGTATAAATGACTTTAACCCATATTCTTGTAAATAATAAAAATGTTTTGAAATACATTATTAAGAAACATGGATGTGGATGATAAAGAGATCCCAGTAGATTATTACGTATAAACAACCTCGGATAATGAAGAGATTGTGAAATAACCCTTACCTTGTACTTTTCCATGGTTGGGGTAGATTAACCTCCTGTATAATGGTGAAATAATTTTTACTAAATTATACAAGAATCATATACATTAATATGATATCATATATGATCTTTTAATATTGATTTGATAATAATATCTTAGTATTATCGTTGTTTCGGGTGTTAACTTACTTGTTTTATTTTATATGTTTTGTTACATAAGACATGTTTGTAAAGTATATTATTCATATCCAGAATGATATCAAGTCCTTAAACATCATTTTTTTTAAATCATCAAATTATAATTATACTTGAATGGATATGATGGAGAATGAATCTCATCGCGTTCGTGGAGACAGTAGTCTGTACGTACGCACGAGCGACAATATCATTCTTTTGATATTAAAATAATATATAAATGGTTGTTATATCATATATACAGAATCATTAACATGTTATATTTGTTATTTACATGAGTTACATATCATTATTATACCCATCCAAATAATATTATATTGAATAACAATTACACCACGACGTGGAGACGGTAAGCCGTACGTACGCACGTATCGTGACATGTTATTCAAAGGGTGGATAGAATACTGAATATGGTTGTACCATATTTATAATAACATAAAAGTATATATATGATACTGGATTTATTATTTTATAATGGTAACAACAAAGGAAGAAGAAGTGGAAGAAGAAATGAACTTGGAAAAAGGGTGGTGAAATCATTACCTCTTCTTCGGGTTCTTCTTTTTGATTTGATCAAAAGGGCTCCTTAGGTTGGATTTCTGATCAAACTAGGGCCTCTAGGTTGTATTGAGGGATGTTGGGAGAGTATTTGGGCAGAGTTTGGCCGAACCAAAAGGCTTTTAAGGTGTGAAGAAATGAGAAGGAGGAGTGCCCTTTTATAAGAGGGGTGAGGGGCACCTTTGGAAAAGCTAGAGATATTAGTTTATAATAAATTCATATTCGGTTTCCAATGGCTCCAAAGTTGATTATTCAAAGGTTAAGGTGGGGATGGGTCGAAAACAACTCAACCAATAGAATTTAGACAGGTTTGGGTACTTATATTAACCTTATCTTTAAGTATTAACTCTAAGTTAATTAGTTTCACTTTTACAATGTCTCTTTGTATTTTTATATAATATGGTAAATAAATTTATTATATACATCCAAGAGACCCCTAAGTGGTCCCTTAATGATGAAATTATAATGTTATAAGTCTCTTGGCCGAACCTTAAATTTTTAGAAATTTAATATCAATTAATAATATAATATTTGTTTTAAGAACTCTTTTATGTCAATTTTGACACTATTCAATAGTTGATTTTTTTGAAACTCATAAAATATTGATTACTTCTAAAAAAGTAAATTAAATAAATACTAATATATCATATTATCTTCGAAAATTAGTTTAATTCATTAAAAGTTTCATATTATATTTATTTGGGTATTTATAATATCAATTAATTTAATTTTTTACTAATTTAGTAATTACTGCATCATCATTGTGTCATAAATAAAATAAATTATTTAATGTCTAAAAATTATAAATAAAATATTCTTATGTAGGAAAGCTTTTTATCTTTCTAAGGAATATTTATAATCTAAAATCAAACATATATAACCCTATGTAAAAATTGTTTTTTTAAAAGATATATGCTTGTGTCATTTTTGTATTCATTTTAACTTAATTAAAATAAAGTGTCCCTATCACCTACAAGTGGCACCATGGGGTCCCCAAATCGACCCAAATATGTCTATGGTCGAAAATGTATCAACCAATAAGTCTAGGACACGTTTTAGGGTAATTTAGTATTATTATAATATTATTTTGTAACCCTTATTTACCATATTTACCCTTAACCATGGTAAATAAAATATTTACCGCAGTAATTATTCAAAATGTCTAAAAATAAAAGTTAACTATTTACACAATTTGAACATCCTGATTACAAATATGAAATACATTTTTCTAAATTCAAAACACAGAAGTGGCAGAAATTAATTTAAAATTAATTCCCGCTGTCAAAACAAAAAGCGTGTTTTTAATAGATAATAACTATCAAAAGATTAACACTTGTTTATGTTCGGTTTAATTGTAAAATTATGTACAATGAACAAAATTATATTAAATGGTAAAAATATATTCTAAATATACTTTAAAACCACTCAAATTCATAATTTATCACTATTAATTATTTTGATTAAAAAAGTGGTTTTTAATTAAAATTTAGTAATTTTCACTATTCATCAAAAAATGAAAGTTATCCGAAAAGTACCAAAATTTCACCTTAGGATAAATTCGATATTCCGAATCCAAAAATGAAGTCCATTTTAAAATATAAAATATATATAATTTCGAAAAGTAGGTATTACTATTCATAACGGCTAGTTTGATTGGTTATGGTGTGTTAGAACTCGGTGTTGCGTAGAACACACGCTATCCCATTATTAAAAGAGAAGCGTACCGTAGAAGCTTGGGGTGTTACATTCTCCCCTCCTTCAAATAATTTCGTCCTCGAAATTTCTAGAATACTACCGCATGAAAAGAATCGGGTGGTTCTTCATCATAAGTTCCTCGGGTTCCCACGTTGCCTCTTCCATCTTATGGTTTCTCCACAAAACTTTTACCAGACGCGTCGTCCGGTTTCTCAGTACTTGTTCTCTTGTATCAAGAATCCTAACGGGCTCTTCACAATAGGAAATATCGGGTTCTAGTTCTAATTCCTCATAGGTGAGTACATGCGTTGGGTCAGGCAAGTATTTCCTTAACAGAGATACGTGGAACACATCGTGAACTTTGGAGAGACTTGGCGGCATTGCCAATCGGTAAGCTACAACCCCAATTCTTTCTAGAATTTCGAAAGGTCCGATGTACCTGGGACTCAATTTACCTTTCTTACCAAAATGTATGACTCCCTTCCATGGAGATACCTTCAGGTAAACATGATCACCGACTTGAAATTCCAAATCCTTTCTTCGATTATCGGCATAGCTCTTCTGCATACTTTGAGATGCTTTGATGTGATTTTAGATTACCTTCACCTTTTCTATCGTTTCCTCCACCAGTTCTGGACCAACAAGTTTTCTTTCACCGACGTTATCCCAACAGGTTGGTGTACGACATCTCTTTCCATATAACGCTTCATATGGTACCATCTAAATACTCGAATGGAAGCTACTGTTATAGGAAAATTCTACCAGAGGTAAATATTGATCCCACATACCCTGAAAGTCAAGTGAGCAAGATCTCAACATGTCTTCTAAGGTTTGAATAGTCCGTTCTGATTGTTCATCTGTCTGAGGGTGGTAAGCCGTGCTCAAATGAAGTTCAGTATCCAGGGATTTCTGAAGACTTTTCCAAAATCTTGAAGTAAAACGGGGATCACGATCAGAAACAATCGATAGGGGTACTCCATGAAGTCTCACAACTTCATTAATATATAGTCTTGCTAGACGTTCCAGGGGTAGATATTCTCTTATAGCAAGAAAATGTGCTGACTTGGTAAGACGATCAACAATAACCCATATTGCATCATTCCTTCTAGGAGTCTTTGGTAGCCCCATGACAAAGTCCATCGTAATATTGTCCCATTTCCACTCCGGTATGGGAAGAGGTATCATGACTCCTCCAGGCTGTTGCCTTCCAGCTTTCACTTGTTGACAAACCATACATCTTGACACAAAATCATCAATCTCCCTCTTCATGTTGTCCCACCAAAAATGTTCCTTAAAATCTCTATACATTTTCGTTCTCCCAGGGTGTATAGAGAAATTTGAACTATGAGCATCATCCAACAATTCCCTTTTTAGATCAGGTATATTGGGAACACAAAGTCTCTTCCCGAATTTTAAAATTCCATCTTCATACACAAAGTCTCTCAATCTCCCATCATTCAAAGCTTTAATCTTCTTTTGAAATTCTTCATCATCGGTCTGAGAACTCTTAATCCTTTCTAGTAATGATGGTTTGGCAACCATTTGAAAAAGCATTGATGTTTCACCTTCCCTGGTTATTCTCATGTCCATCTTCACTAGATCCATGAAAATTGGATCCCTTTCAATTCTCATATTGTTCAAAACTCCATGGTCTTTTCTACTCAAAGCATCTGCCACCTTGTTTGCTTTCCCCGGGTGGTAGTGTATCGTGCAATCATAATCCTTGAGTAATTCAAGCCATCTACTTTTCCTCATGTTGAGTTCTTTTTGTGAAAAAATATACTTCAAACTCTTGTGATCAGTATAAATCTCACATTTTTCACCATAGAGGTAGTGCCTCCATATCTTCAAAGCAAAGATCACAGCTGCTAACTCGAGATCATGAGTAGGATAGTTTTGTTCATGAATTTTCAACTGTCGTGATGCATAGGCAATAACTCTATCATTCTGCATAAGGACACAACCAAGTCCTTTCTTTGATGCATCACTATAAATAACGAACCCATCATTCCCCGATGGTAGAGTCAATATAGGAGCATTGACTAATCTTCTCTTCAGTTCTTCAAAACATTCTTCACACTCTTTTGTCCAAACAAATTTAACCCCTTTACGTGTGAGCTTCGTTAACGGGTTAGCCAATCGGGAAAAATTCTGGACGAAACGTCGATAATAACCTGCCAAACCAATAAAACTGTGTACCTCAGTTATACTCATAGGTGCTGACCATTCTTGGATTGCCTTGGTCTTAGAAGGATCAACAGAGATTCCATCTTTAGAGACAATATGGACAAGAAAAGAAATCTCATGAATCCAGAATTCACACTTGCTAAACTTCCCATATAATTCATGCCTCCTCAGAGTCTTCAAGATAATGCGCAAGTGATTTTCATGATCTTCGTAGGTTTTGGAGTATACCAAGATATCATCAATGAATACCACCACAAATTCATTGAGATAATCCTTGAAAACTCTATTCATCAGATCCATGAATACAGAGGGTGCATTAGTCAATCCAAACGGCATTATAGTAAACTCGTAATGCCCGTACCTGGTTTGAAATGCTGACTTCGGAATATCTTCCTTCTTCACACACAACTGATGGTATCCAGATCGAAGGTCAATCTTTGAAAAGTATTGAGCTCCATGTAGTTGGTCAAATAAATCATCAATACGAGGTAGGGGATACTTGTTATTTATCGTTATAGCATTGATCTCCCTGTAGTCGATACATAACCTCATAGATCCATCTTTCTTTTTAACAAAAAGAACAGGGGCTCCCCATGGAGAAACACTAGGGAGAATAAATCCCTTATTACTCAATTCCTCTAGTTGTTTCTTTAGTTCAACTAATTCTACAGTGGCCATTCTATAAGGGGTCTTCGATATAGGCCTTGATCCAGGAATCAAATCAATGGAAAACTCAACTTCTCGTTCTGGAGGATGTCCAGGTAAATCTTTCGGAAATACATCTACAAATTATTTCACAACAGGTACATCCTCTATTTGAACATTCCTTTCCTCACCGACAGTTATTTCATTCTCTTCCTCCCCAATAATTGAATTAAGTTGAGCTACTGGGGGTGGATCTAAATAAGAATTAGGTGGTGACGATTCTGCTCTAAAAATAAGGTGTTCCTTATCATTATCATCAAGAATCGTAACCTCTTTCTTCTTACAATAAATCTTCGCATCATAGTCCAAAAGACAGTCCATACCGAGGATTATATCAAACTCAATAACAGGTATGACGATGAGATCAGCAGATAAAGAACATTTATGTGCTCTAATGGGGACTGATTCACAAAACTTTGTTGCAATGATACTTCCCTTAGGAGTTTTAACTGAAAACTCCCTTGTTAAATCAAATTGGAAATATCTAATTTTCTTAGAAAACTAGGAAGATATGAAACAATTCGATGATCCAGAATCAAATAATGCATTTGCTAAACTTGAGGAAACCATTAAATTACCTGCCACCACGTCTTTCGGAGCTTCTACCTCAGTAGTAGTGATAGTATAAGCTTGGCCTTGATCCCTTGGCCTTTTCTGAGGTAAGTTCTCCTGACGCTTAGGACATTCATTTGCATAATGTCCCATCTCCCTGCAATTATAGCACTGAACATTGGTAGCTTCCTTCTTCCCTTTGCAATCACGAGCATGGTGGCCTTTTTCACCACACTTGTAACAGACTCCCATTCCCTTCAAGCAAGTACCAGGGTGTTTCTTCCCACATTTACCACAGGATGGATATTCAACCTTTCCTTTATTCCCCTTATTTCCATTCCTAGATTGATCAGCAGGCCTCTTCTTCTCTTGCTTTGCTTTAAAGTCATAAGACTTAGCGAATTCCTTTTCGGTCTTGATAGCACATGAGACAATGTCTTCGTACGACGAAAAGGATTGTGAGACTAATGCTCTACGGAGAAATGGTTTTAACCCATCAAAGAAACGATGAATATTACTTCTTGGGTTACGTATATAATCTCCAGCATACCTTGCTAACCTTGTAAAGTTAGCCTCATACTTTGTGACATTCTCATCCTCCTTATGTCTCAAACTCAGAAATTGCCTTTCCATATCTGCTCGATGGTCGTGAGGAAAGTATTTTACTAAAAACAGATCTTTGAACTCCCTCCATTCCATATTTGATACTTCATTATCTTCCTTCATATTTTGAATCAATGACCACCATTGATCAGCATCTCCAGTGAGGCGGTAAACTGCCATGATAACTTTTTCCCTTTCACTGCTCCCCAAAGCCTGAAATATTTTCTCTAGGGAATTTATCCATTTCTCAGCTACTAAGGGATTTGTACTCCCATTGAACGTTGGTGGTTGTTGCCTCATGAATCGATCTAACATTGATCCTCCACGCTGTGGATCAGGGTTCTCCATACGAGTAAGGTTATTATTCATAACTTGAGTGAGTTGTCCTAGTATGGTGATTAGCTGATCGGCACCAGTTGCATCACCAGCTCCACTATAATTATCTTGAGTAGGAGGGAAATCCCTACATGGAGTGCGTGCATTGATACGGTTTCCATTTCTTCCACTAGGCGCCATTTCTAAACAATGGCATAAACTAGATTAGTTTATGAATCAAAATAAATAATTCCCATACATATAAAACACTTAACATAAATTGACATATTTATGGATATAATCCATAATTATAAAAATGTTTTCTTTGAGGAATTATATACTCATAAACCCTTCATAATGATTTGTAAAGAAAATTAGAGTTATCGTAAGCATATCCCCCGGGAGTGTCGTAACCAAGAGTGTAGCAAGGCCCGTTGTCGTGCACCAGTTCCCGTTCGAGTCTAGCTCAAAGCGGTGTTTTCGGGTTTTACCCCTAGGTACATCTATGCCAGAGCCGCCTCTACCTGCTCGTATCCAGACAGGGATGTATTGCTCGGAAAACTCACAAAATCTCTACAATACCAAAATTCTAGGAAGTTCTTCTATACTAATCCTCAAAGTTCATCTTAGGTCTACGTGCTCCAATTAGAGTTTATCTAAATCTAGTTTCCAAGGTTTGTACTAAACTTCCTCTGATACCAACTGTAACGCCCCGACCCTAGTTACCCAGAGTCGGTGCATTATTACATAACATTGTCATGATCACAAGAAAGATCAAATCTCGAAAGACCGATTGGTTTAGTAGCCTTGGAAACACTAGATATATTCATAAGTTTTACATTACATCATAAAATGAAAAACTACTACAACAACATAATGTCTCCATAATTCACACTCATATCCCCACATAATATCCCTGCAGGTCATTCATAATTTACTTCTTCACTTCCTGGGAAAAATAAAACATAGAAAAGGGGTGATCTCAAATGCCCAGTAAGGATAACAATATAGCGGAACATTCAAAAATAAGCATAAACATTTAAGGCAATGAATTACTAAAACAAAAGCCTTTTAAACTTGAACTTCAACATAGTATGGAAAAAGTAAAATAAAATAATGCCATTTACTTGTTCACATGGATATTCTACTAATCGAATAATCACATGAAATATCAATAACCACTTTCATAATGTTGGAATGCATAATGCCAGACTATCATAACCACATAGCCAAGGCCTCGTGCCAAGACTACAAATAAGATTTTGTCAAGGCCTTATGCCAAGACACTAGTTTGTCTTATGAGACCTACCAATGCATCGAGAAGCTATAGCGGGCTCCACCCATCACATATTAAGTCCAATGCATTCCCATATGAAAAGGTTTAAACATAACATAAACATTTGTATTAAAACTAGCATACGAAATGTCAATAATTTCACCATAAATTATGAATGGTATAAAAATAGCACATCCACAGTCAAACATATCATAAAACCTTCAATACAATATAGAAGTTTTGTATCATAATATATCAACTTCAAATAAGCGTAAAATCCATCAAAGGATGTTGACATAGATGAAATCAAAACTATTTTTAGAGAAATATCTCTTTCTATTTTTGAAATCATTTAAGAGCCATATAAAATAAAACATTTTCTTTGAAAATATTCTTATAAACTTGTAAGGAAAACTTTGAAGATTTTATAATGGCGGAAAATAACCGCACCCGCCGTATAAGTTAAAAAAAACATTCTTACCTTAATTCTGTCGAAAAGGTTAAACGGACCTTGTTTTGAAAACGACAGAAAGATTCCTCTTATAAAAAGTCAAACAAGGGTATAAATGACTTTAACCCATATTCTTGTAAATAATAAAAATGTTTTGAAATACATTATTAAGAAACATGGATGTGGATGATAAAGAGATCCCAGTAGATTATTACGTATAAACAACCTCAGATAATGAAGAGATTGTGAAATAACCCTTACCTTGTACTTTTCCTTGGTTGGGGTAGGTTAAACTACTGTATAATGGTGAAATAATTGTTAATAAATTATATAATAATCATATACATTAATATGATATCATATATGATCTTTTAATATTGATTTTATAATAATATCTTAGTATTATCGTTGTTTCAGGTGTTAACTTACTTGTTTTCTTTTACATGTTTTGTTACATAAGACATGTTTGTAAAGTATATTATTCATATCCAGAATGATATCAAGTCCTTAAACATCATTTTTTTAAATCATCAAATTATAATTATACTTGAATGGATACGATGGAGAATGAATCTCATCGCGTTCGTGGAGACGGTAGTCAGTACGTACGCACGAGCGACAATATCATTCTTTTGATATTAAAATAATATATAAATGGTTGTTATATCATATATACAGAATCATTAACATGTTATATTTATTATTTACATGAGTTACATATAATTATTATACCCATCCAAATAATATTATATTGAATAACAATTACACCACGACGTGGAGACGGTAAGCCGTACGTACGCACGTATGGTGACATGTTATTCAAAGGGTGGATAGAATACTGAATATGGTTGTACCATATTTATAATAACATCACAGTATATATATGATACTGGAGTTATTATTTTATAATGGTAACAACAAAGGAAGAAGAAGTGGAATAAGAAATGAACTTGGGAAAAGGGTGGTGAAATCATTACCTCTTCTTCGGGTTCTTCCTTTTGATTTGATCAAAAGGGCTCCTTAGGTTGGCTTTCTGATCAAACTAGGGACTCTAGGTTGTATTGAGGGAAGTTGGGAGAGTATTTGGGCAGAGTTTGGCCGAACCAAAAGGCTTTGAAGGTGTGGAGAAATGAGAAGGAGGAGTGCCCTTTTATAAGAGGGGTGAGGGGCACCTTTGGAAAAGCTAGAGATATTAGTTTATAATAAATTCATATTCAGTTTCCAATGGCTACAAAGTTTATTATTCAAAGGTTAAGGTGGGTATGGGACGAAAACAACTCAACCAATATAATTTAGACAGGTTTGGGTACTTATATTAACCTTATCTTTAAGTATTGACTCTAAGTTAATTAGTTTCACTTTTACAATGTTTCTTTGTATTTTTATATAATATGGTTAATAAACTTACTATATATTTCCAAGAGACCCCCAAGTGGTCCATTAATGATGAAATTATCATGTTATAAGTCTCTTGGACGAACCTTAGATTTTTAGGAATTTAATATCAGTTAATAATATAATATTTGTTTTATGAACTCTTTTATGTCAATTTTGACACTATTCAATAGTTGATTTTTTTGAAACTCATAACAGATTGATTACTTCGAAAAACGTTAATTAAATCAATAATAATATATCATATTATCCTAGAAAATTAGTTTAATTCATTAAAAGTTTCATATTATATTTATTTGGGTATTTAAAATATTAATTAATTTAATTTTTCACTATTTTAGTAATTACTGCATCATCATTCTGTCATAAATAAAATAAATTATTTAATGTCTAAAAATTATAAATAAAATATCATTATGTAGGAAATCGTTTTATATTTCTAATTAATATTTATAATCTAAAATCCAACATATATAACCCTATGTAAAAATTGTTTTTCTAAAAGATATATGCTTGTGTCATTTTTGTATTCATTTTAACTTAATTAAAATAAAGTGTCCCTATCACCTACAAGTGGCACCATGAGGTCCCCAAATCGACCCAAAGATGCCTATGGTCGAACATGTATCAACCAATAAGTCTAGGACACGTTTTAGGGTAATTTAGTATTATTATAATATTATTGTTTAACCCTTATTTAGCAGATTTACCCTTAACCATGGTACATAAAATATTTACTGCAGTAATTATTCAAAATGTCTAGAAATAAAAGTTAACTATTTACACAATTTGAACATCCTGATTCCAAATATGAAATCCATTTTACTAAATTCAAAACACAGAAGTGGCAGAAATTAATTTAAAATTAATTCCCGCTGTCAAAACAAAAAGTGTGTTTTTAAGAGATAATAACTATCAAAAGATTGACACTTGTTTATGTTCGGTTTAATTGTAAAATTATGTCCAATGAACAAAATTATATTAAATGGTAAAAATATATTCTAAATATACTTTAAAACCACTCAAATTCATAATTTATCACTATTAATTATTTTGATTAAAAAAGTTGTTTTTAATTAAAATTTAGTAATTTTCACTATTCATCAAAATATGAAAGTTATCCGAAATGTACCAGAATTTCACCTTAGGCTAAATTCGATATTCCGAATCCAAAAATGAAGTCCATTTTAAAATATAATATATATATAATTTCGAAAAGTAGGTATTACTATTCATAACGGCTAGTTTGATTGGTTATGGTGTGTTAGAACTCGGTGTTGCGTACAACACACGCTATCCCATTATTCAAAGAGAAGCGTACCGTAGAAGATTGGGGTGTTACATGTCATGCACCATGATAACCGAAATCAGGGTATAAAAATAATCACATCACCATAATCACCATCATACCATCAAAAGACCATCATAATCATCATCACCTTGGAAACCATTTCTATCACCACCCATCACCAGAGCTGGTGATTGGAACAAACGAACCGTAGAAGAAATGTTCAACCTATTCGAAATCACCAACGCCAATCACCCTCATCTACATCATGAGGTGAAACTATTAACTAGAACATTCAATAGGATCAATATGACTCAGGAAGCACCTGGGATGCCTTCGACCACCATCCCACTAACTAAAAACCACATAGAAACCACTGCTCAAGATCCAACATGGAGAGGAGTCGTAATACGAGAGGTTAGTGGTGGGGAAAAGTGCCAAGGTCTCAACAGTAACCCTCCTTCATCACTACTACTGAAACCACCACATAGAATAGTCAATAAGAAAAAATGACATCCTGAAATAGACAAGGTTGAGGATGACTATGACCATCCCCAAAAAAACTCCCAACAATTCATTACACAGAGAAAACAACAACACTACCACATCCTGAATAGAAGAAATCATATAAAGCTTCTATCGGAACATTGATAATCGATCGAACCAAAAAACCCAAATCCTCCAAGAATCTGCCATTGTGGACCAACTAAGAGGGAAATGTTTGAAATGGAAGTCAAAGAATCTAAAATTAGGATGCCATAATTGAGAATCACTAGAGGAGCTTCCAACATGGGATGATGAGCCATCATACCTAAAACAACAACAAAGGATCAGAAGGATGAAAGGGGGGAGATGAAGATGAAGAAGTATCACACAGACCTCCCCCACTGAGGCACTATAGAGGAACCCATATTCCACCATTACATCGTCTTATGGTAGGGAAATAGGAAGATTTCACTGAGAATGCTCCTCTAGAAATAGAACAGGTAAACCCAATGATCCGGGGTGACTGTGGGAAAGATCAGTTCCATGAAATTTTTTCTCTTTATTTGTTTATAATGGAAAGGGAACCATAATGGGTTTTTATGATAATGATTAAGTTGAATAGGGAGTTTCATCTATAACACCCTCTCACTTTTTATGGAGTGGGTGGACCTAATGATGTCAAATTTTGGGTAGAGTCCTTTCAGATGATTCTGGATCACATTGAGACTCCTCTTAAGAAGAGTCCAGTTGCAATATTACATTTTACGGGGGATGGAAAAGCATTGGTGGGATGTTTTGGTCCAAAATCAGTAGGTTTAGGGTATTCCATGGAATGAATTCAAGAAAAAGTTTCTAGAACATATATATCATGATACTTTGAGATAATATAAGGCTAAACAATTTATATGAGGCTAACCCAAGGATCTAAGTCTATGATGGGGTATGCTGGGCACTTCAATAACTTGTGATGCTTCATTCCCATGTTGGTAAGTGATGAGGCAGCCATGGAAAGAAATTTCCATGATGGGTTCAAATATGAGATCAAGTCATAAGTAATTAGATTCCATTTGAAGAGGTTTTCTAAAGTAGTGGATCAATAATATATTTCAAAAGGTAAGATCAATGAGGGATCTAGTGGTAGACATGTAGTCTCAGTTGAGAAATCTGGTGGCACAACTTCTGATGGTAAGAATCATTTCTTTGAGAGTCTCCAATAGAGAGGTGGTGGGTGGAGTAATCAGAGGAAGCAATTAGTATCTTAGGGTAGAAACCAATTTTACTACTATTAGTGTGTAGGATAGAGAATATATGTGGTTAGTGTCACTGACCACTAGTTGAGTATCGAGCGTGTAGTAGAATGGGTCATGTGCAGAGGTTCTGTAGGAATGCATGATAGCTGGGCACAGATGGAGGGAAGAGGTAGATTCTAAGTGCGGGCATGGGGCTGGTTACCCCATATCAAGTGGGTATCTAGATCTTGATTGTTCATATCAGTCGAGGTGGTGAATATGGTGCTCTAGAGTGAGATCATCCATATCCGTAGAGTAGCAAAGTACCAGGAACTCTGACTGGGGCCCATGGAAAGGGGTTAGTTTAGCTTCATGGAGATTACTCTACACTTGTATGTGGAGAGGCTGGACCATCTATTATTAAACTTATGCTCCCTGTAGCCTATATTCTTGGTAATTCTTTATTCTATATAGGAACATCACATTCTTCTATTTTTTCACATTTTATAGTAGTGTTGGGCATAGTAGTGGAGTTAATATGTGGCGTTATGTCAATTGATACACCTTTAGGGGTACATACAGAGAATATCAGGCAATGTAAGGGGTTCACTCTTAATATTGGTGGGTACCATTTTCTATGGGATTTCTTTATGCTTGAGATGTTGGTTTTTTATTTGATTTTGGGTGTGGACTAGTTAGTGTTGTACCAGGACAACATTGACTATTACCATCGTTGTGTGAAGTTCACATCTCTTGAGGGAGACATTATGTCAATTGATACAAATTTAGGGGTACATACCAAGAATATTAGGCAATGTTAGGGGTGCACTATAAAGGTTGGTGGTTACCATATTCTATGGGATTTCTTTATTCTTGAGATGTCTATTTTTGATTTAATTTTGGGTGTGGACTAGTTAGTGTTGTACCAGGATAACATTGACTATTACCATTATTGGGTGACGTTCACATCTCTTGAGGGAGACACTTATATCCATCTTGGTGAATGAGATGTTCGAGTTGGCTATACAAGGCCGATTTATCAATATATGGGAGAAATTATATCCTAATTGGAGTGTATTTTTATTGATTATGGGGGATAAGAGTAGCATGTCTTTCCACTTATAGTGGACTGGTTCCAAGATGTGTTTCTGGAGAAATTCTGAAGACTAACATTAGAGAGATATGTGGATTTCATGATAGAGTTACTACTGAAATTAGAGCCTCTATTCAATCCTCCAAAAAAATAGAACTAAGAAAATTATAAAAGCTTAAAACACATTTGGAGGATTTAGAGTATAATGGATTTATTCATCCCAGCATGTCACCTTGGGGATATCCAGTTCAATTTTCCAAAAGGCTGAAAAATCATTGAAATTTTGTGTTTATTATAGGAAGATGAGTCATATGAAATTCAAGAATATATACCCTCATAATTGAATTGATGATCTATTTGACTAGATGAGAGGTGAATCAATTTTTTATAAGATTCATTTAAGATTAGGGTATCGACAGTTGAGGGTTAGGCCATTTGATGTCCCAAAAACTACTTTCATGAGTAGGAATGGGTTATATAAGTTTGAGGTGACACTGTTCAAGTTGACCAATGCACCAATAGTGTTCATGGATTTAATGAAGTGTATCTTTCACCCATATCTAGAATAGTTCATAGTTGTCTTTATTGATGAAATCTTGGTGTACTCTTAAATCATGAAAATAATTCAAAAAATCTTAACATTGTCCCGAGTACATAAAAAACATAAGATATATTCCAAGATATCCAATTATCATTTATAGATTTACATGGTGCACTTATTGGGTCACATTATCTGAGAGGAAGGCATGTTAGTCGATCCAGAGAAAGTGCTGGAAGTTGTGTCTTGGGAGTATCCCAAGAATGTTTATGATATATAAATATTTCTAGTTTTGGACAATTATTATTGAAGGTTTATTAAAGTTTTATCCCATTTGGTAGTTAAAATTATCAGCTTTACTTAGAAAGGCATCAAGTTTGAATAGACCAAGGGATGTAAGAGTGTTTTCCAAGAGTAAATGAAGCAGTTAGCTACCACACTGATTCTGATCATTCATGAGTCAGACAAAGGTCATATCATATTTTGTGGTGCATTTGGTATTGGGATTGGAGTAGTTTTGATGCAAGATGATCAGTTTTTTGCATATGGGTCATGGTAGATGAGTCATCATGAAGGAAACTACCCTTTTCATGATCTTGAATTATCTATGGTGGTTTATGCCTTGAAATGTTGGTGGAATTACTTGTTAGGAGAACTGTTTATTATATATACTAAGCATAAGAGACTTACATATATCTCCTCTCAGTATAATTTTAATCTTAGGTAGTGAAGATGGGCTGAGTACATGAAGTCCATTGATTTTGAGATGGTTTATTCACTGATAAAGGGAAAAAATGTTTCATATGATTTGAGTTGGAAGACTTGTAATCAGACAGTTAAAGAATCTAGTTCTGGGTGGAGGATGATGAAATTGTTTACATAGATGCCTCAAGTGCTGTTGGATATCCAAGGTTAGATAGCCCTTTCATCCTAGTTAGTTGATTCTGCACTTCTGATATAGGTAAATGAAAATAATTAAGAAGATTCAATGTGTTTTTCCTTGAAGGAAAATGTTAAATGTGGGGAGTCTCCTTCTGTTTAGACCATTGAAGATGATGGGATTGTATATGTTGTGGTTATATTGTTGTGCCAACATGTTTTTGTGAAGAGTTTATGAGAAAGTTTTATGTATCCAAGTGGGCGGTGCATCCTGGTTTGACAAAAATATATTGTGAACTTCATTGGAAATATTGGTGTCTAGGGATGAAGAAAGAGGTTTTGGGTTTCATAGAGCGATGCCTTACCTATTAGAAGGTTACTGACAAGCATCGGTGATAGGGTGGTTTTCTGTAGCCATTTCCCATACCATAATGAAAATGGGATGACATGATGATGGATTTCGTAGTGGTACTTCTGAGGACACCACAAAAGTGTGATGAATTTTTTTTTGTCATTGATTGATTGACTAAAATGGAACATTTATTTCCATTTCAAGAGACCTTAAATGAGGATCAGTTGGGTGAGTTTTATTTTCTAGATATATTATGGTTGCAAATGGTGTTTTGTAATATAGTTTGGAAACATGAACCACATTTTACGTCATGATTATGGAAGAGTTTATAAAAATATCTAGGAACCCGGGTGTTTTTTGTACAACCTTTCACCCAAAGATGGATGAACAATCAGAGTGTACTATTAAGGTACTAGAGTATATGTTGAGGACTTGTGTCCTTGAATTTGGTGGATCATGGGAAAAAAATTTATCACTAGTTGAGTTTTACATCAATAATATCTACCAAGCTATGATTAACATGGCACCATATGAGGCACTCTATGGTAGGCCATGTAGATCCCTATTGTAATGGATTATATTAGGCTATTGTGTAAATGATGTAAATTCCTAACCCAAAAATAATATTATTAAATTGGATAAAGTAAATATGTTTAGCTAACAAAAAACTGAGTTGTCTTTTTCTTATCATGTTATCAATTTAGTACTTGTATTCACTATTTGTTTAGACTAGATATTTTGTAGACAACGTTAGTGGTGTCCTACTGAATTTTAATCACACCCTTATCGGTCTTCTATTGAGTACCTGAGAATATTTCATGTTTGTAGGTTAGGACAAGGGAATGGTCCCTATTCTATGGAAATGAGTTTAGCTTGGGACATGCATGGATGAGGATCTAGACTTGGTGTCAGGACCCATTTATGAGTTCAGCTGGTTGTCCTTATTTTATATTTTTATTCTCTTTGGAAATGTTAGTTTAACATGGCATATTTACTTGTTTCTTTATGTCTTGTACCATGTTTGGGAGATGTTTGGTTATGCTGGATTATGGTTATCACTTATTGTTTCCCAATTTCTTTTTTTCCTATCTACAATGGATTACTCTAGTAAAGTGGGTATAGTATCCCCACATGATCTATTTGACCCTCACTACTAGTCGAAAGCCTATAGAATATAGGGAGGAGTGTTTGAGTTCATGTGGTGACCCAACTTGGGGCACAATTTAGTGGCTTCTTGGATGGGGATGTTACACCTTATCTTATAGTTTTAACCCCCATGATCTCTTTTAATGAATACTACAATAATAATGTTTTATACTCATTAAGGGTCAACAAAGTTACAATAAAAGGAAATGTTTTCAATTAGTTGAAAATGGTTGATATTATAGACCATATCCCATTAAAATGTCCAAATATCATTTTTGTTAATTATATATCATTTAATGAAATATTATTTAAGATAAGATTTGAATAGACATTTTTAGGACTATTCACATAATTTCACTTTTGAAAATATCAATATAGTAATTTAATATGAATAAAAATTTTTAACACATAAATAATATGTTATATTTATTTAAAAATTTCAATTAACAGAATAATTCATCCAAATTATATTAATTTTATTTTTTTAAAACCATTTACTTTATGTTTATATTACATGAACAAGCATGCTATTAGCATTGCGTAATAATTGTGGATGATTATATATCCAATAAAAATTTAAAATAAATTAAAATAATTAAAAAATTCATTCGTATTTTAAATAACTATTTAAAACCAATCATAACCTCTCTTTATCCCTATGAAAAAAATTAGTGATATTAAAACAAACAAAGTGACATTTTGAATTTATTTTTTATGTAATGTAATATTAAGGTCATTATCAAATAAAATTGATATAAATTATCCATATAATCAAATATTTAAAGATTATGGTAGAATGAAACTCATATATTAAAAATAAGGTAGGTGTTAGCTTGATTTTTAAATTTTTATCACATTATTATTACCCTTAATTAGCTGATTCACCCTTACTGTGGTGACACATATTTACCACGATTATTGTTCATTATGATAAAAAATAATTTTTAACAATTTAGAACAATTGGAAATTATCAATCCAAATAGTTAGTGCATTTTATAAAATCTAATACTTATAAGTTGTGAAAATATCATTTAAAATAACCCTTTAAAACATACAAACAACAGTCTTCCCAAAAAATTCATTTTAATTATAAAAATGTTTTACACAAAATTAATAATAATACCAATTACAATGAAATTAATTTAATTACTTTTAATAAAAATAAATCAATCAATTTTTAAAATTTAAAAAAACACTGTAAATACTTGATAAGAAATGATATTTTAATATAAAATAATTGTATTTTCAAAATTCACTAAAAAAATTTCTCTTCATAAAACTATAAAAATATAATACCAAGATAATTTTTACATTATAATTTTAAAAATTATATGATTTTTATCAAATAAAACTTCTATTTTTTAGAATTTATTTATAATATTCACTCATAAAAAAATAAATATATTTTATAATAAAATATATTTTTGAAGAATAAAATTACTTTAAAAAATTGAGTGCATATTTACAAAGAATTAACAAATAAATTTATATCTATTTTTAAATTTTTATCTATACTTCATAATTTGGTTACTCTTATTCTTATCCACCAATTCAATATCTTGGTAATAATGGTCACATAATAATATTTTTACTATAATTAAGCTTAGTTTTTTGTTTCATATACGCTATGAAACATATTATTTTTTACAATGTTAGTGTCTTATAGAGATGTACTCCCATTTAACCTTTTATATAAAAAATATTAACATTTACCCAATTAATTGGATGTATATAATAGACCCACCCATCATATAATCAGAATCCATTAATATGTATTCAATAAGATCAGGAAAAAAGTTATAATATCATTATAGTTTAACCCATGGAAAATAAAATAGTTTTTATCAATATTTCATTATCATAATCGTAAACCATATAGAGAAAGAAAAATTATGATATCATAGTATCATATCTATAATTAATCATAAGTAATATCAATATATGTTATCATACATGAAAAATTTCTATAAAAGATCATTGGAATATTTCTTGAGTAAAATACCTTTTTAAATTTTTAATCAATATTTCAAAATCAAAAAAATTATAAAATATTAATTTTGTAAATATAATTTTGTAAAATTTTAAATTAATATTCAAATAAAATATTTTTAATGATAATGAATAAATCGGTTTGGGCAGTATACATCAAAACAGATATTCCATTCACATCTTTGTTGAAAAGAACCGCATTTGAAAAATTAAAATAATATTTATTCTTAACCTTTTATAGAAAGTTAGAAAGGGTAAAAATAAATCTAGTAAATCATTTTATAATATTCAAAACTTTCTTGAAAACATTTTAAAGAAAATATGGACATGGAATAAAATATTCACAACCGAATAAAAAACAAAGTCCATTATCCTTAAAAACATTCTTTTGATCCTTTGAGTACTTCGAAAGATAAAAATGAAATTAAAACTTGTGTTTTGAAAAAATAAACCAAGTCTAAGAAAAGAAATAATATTTTTAGAGATATATATTATAATTTCATCATTGATAATTTTAAGCATAAATAATCTTTTTTAAAAATGATATTGTAACATAAAACACTTACTACTTTTTAACTTTTGAATCATAACACCAATGATAGAAAAAACATTAAATGAAAATGAAAATATCATGTATATGAATATATTAATTATATAAAATATCAATGGATAAGTATATCCACAACATGAAATAATCAAGTGGTGAATATGACATATGTCTCACAGTAAGAAAAGTGAGAAGAGAAAGCCTTACCTCATGTCTGAATTTCATGGAGATATAGAATCATTTATAATAAATTAAAATTTATTATAATTATATAACCAAAAAATATTAATATTTATAATATCATAAAATATTTATTAATAAAATTTTATGACATGTTTATTAAAAATTATTTATTAAAATTACAGTTATGGGTGATAATTATTCAATTTTTAATGTATGTTTCATTTCAGCTACTAGGGTACTTTCATATTTATTTTGGTTTTATAAACTAAATAATATTAATAATGATATAAATATCATATAAATTCAATATATATATATATTTATAATGATACATAAAAGGTAAAGGTAGAAAAACTAATTACACCGTTCATGGAGACGGTAGTCCATACATACACATAAACATTGTTTTTATTTTCTAAAAAAACAAGAAGAGTATGATAAATAATATTTTGTCATTAAAGAATAATAATTATATATAAATTTAAAATAAATGTATTAAATATTTTATTATATACATCAATATTAGGTGGTTATGGAAAATGGATTATATCGTGATGTGGGGGCAGTAGTCCACATGTACTCATGAGTGATACTTATATATCCCATTTGTTGGAAAGGAGGTAGGAAATGGTTGTGACATAATCATAATTACAAATAATCATATTTATGATACCATAGTCATCATGTTATAATGAATAAAACATGTTTATAGATGGTTTAATGAGAAATAAAATTTAAATAACTTGGTTATGATTTATACATCTTCTTCAAGAAACCTCCTTTTCCATAAAACTTAAAATTTGAAATATTGTTCTTAAGAGAGGAAAATTAGATCTGGGATAATGGGAAGATATCTAGGATTTTTTTTGATATAGTTATTTTCCAATCTTGAAGGATCAAAATTCACGAATACGGGAGGATAAGAGGTTCCCATTTATATATGAGAGAAAGAGGAAAAAGATAGAATTACTTAATAAATTTAAATAATATAAATTACTTTTCTTATTAAATTTGGAAATATTTAACAAGTATTTTATGTTAAGACAACACATGGTCTAAATATAATTAATCAATATGAATTAGAAATTTTTTTTCATGGATTTAATACCCTTATATCTTAGTTTAAACC
The DNA here is from genome assembly GCA_963277665.1 of Viscum album. NCBI lineage: Eukaryota > Viridiplantae > Streptophyta > Magnoliopsida > Santalales > Viscaceae > Viscum > Viscum album. The sequence continues at coordinate 2,126,142,831 of OY728130.1, read as the reverse complement.
CAAAGTAAACCCATTTAAACCTTAATTATGGGAATTTTTTTATTGTTTTTACTAGTCATTATGACAAAAAATGAATGTTTCCTTATTATTTTTTTTGGAAATTTTTATTCTAATTAAGTAATAACTTTTATCAAATTAAATTTCTATTAATGGAAAACATAATTTTAAAATAATCTCACAAAACAAAATGAAAACCCATTATAAATTTACATCCATTCTATGAATTATTAAAACTAATAAATAGATATTAAAATAATTTATTGCATATATATTCTATAAATTTCATTAAAATTATTAATAAATTGTGATTAATTTTAATTATTATGATAAAAAGACATACACATATAAAAATAGTTTTATGAAAAATAAATATTTTAACCTTAAACGAATTTATCTTCACTCTTAAATAATGTATGAATTATTATTCATTTGTTCATATAAATTATCAATAAATCTCATTGAAATCACTTCTCAATTGTGTAGAATACTTCTCCCCTCCACTCTGATCTCTTGGCAGTGATGCCCTAATAATTATGGATATGGTTGTTTCCCCCCCTTCCCACCAGTGGAAGGGAGAGGACGGTCTAACCATGCCCTCTCACATACATATTTTCTCACTTAAAGTGTGACCTAGAGGAGTGCATTCTTATTAAGAAGGTCTCAACTAATTTATGGAAGAATATGAGGATTCTTGGTATAGAGTCCCTGGGAATCAAGCTTAATTCATCTCATTTGGAGGTACTACAATTGAATGGGGACCTAGAATATAAGAACCCTTCTTTTATTACAAACATAAACATGATTTATTACGAAAACTCCTCACTTGATACAACATGGAATATCCAGAGGTCTAGTGTCTTTGGGGATTATGATCATTACATAACAACATAAAACATGAAATACAAAATCTTATTGAAAACTTCCTTTACACGACCACTACATTCCCTTGTACTTAGCATTACATGGGATAACCTGAAGACATGCATAAGAAAAGGGTGAGCTATAAAGCCCAGTAAAGGAATAAAAATTGAATAACATGAGGAATACAATACATGTTAGAAAATAGGAATATCAATGGAGCACAAGAGAAACATGAACATAAATGATTGATAAAGCATGATAATCATAACATGAAAATGTGGCAACAACACTTAACATGAAATTAGCATGAGACAAGGCTCAGTGCACATGGAGTATGAGTAAACCATAATTTCACATGAAGCATGAGTAAAACCTAGTTTCACTTGAATTATAAGGACTCAACACTCATTTAACATGATGTATCATGATAATATACTTTACCTAATGCATTGGAGCGCTATCAGGCTGCACCCGTCTTAAACATTTCATTTCATGCATAAGTGTGCCACATAGAACATAAAACATGCATTCATTAAACATAATCAATTATTCCATGATGAAAGAGTGTGGAATTCATAAATGAAACTATTTAAAATATAAGTTATGTGAATAAAGCTGAATACCCTTGATAGAGAAATGGGAAAGGTATTCACTACACAACGACTTTGGCTTGGAAAATCGCAGTGCAATTTCGACAGCATAACAAAGTGACATAAGAACTCATAAAAATTGTCGATGAGAGAAAAATGGGTATATAATCATATTTAAATTAAATGGATAGTAAGAGAGTCATATATTTACATGTCCCAACAATTTCAACATAATTTATATTCATGATACAAAATAATTACTTGAATGTAAATGAGGAGAGAGAAATTCCTTACGAAATTTCATCATGGTAACAGGTGCACATGGAAGGCATTTAATGTGAGAAAAAGGGGTATCCCATCATCAAAAAATAAATACGAAAATATGGGGGAGGTGAAAAATCACACCCCAACATTTTTAATTGAAAACAAAAGGGCATAATAACTTAAAGAAAATTGGACAAAAATGAGAAAGGTAGAAATCTCTTACATGGAAGTGTTATCCCAAAGGCTTGGGAGAGGCTTGAGAGAGGCTTCTTGGGAGATGGGGTAACCTAGGGAGGATTCTAGAGAGATGAGGGAAGGGTTTGGTCGAACTCAAAAGGATTTTAATGAAGAGGAAGTTGGAGCTTGGGTGGGTTTATATCGGAAAGGAGAGGGAATTCTTTATTATTTAGGTTTGAGACACGTCACATTAAACTAATCAAAACCAAAAAACAGCCCATGGTTTTTGCCCATGGTTTTTTAAAAAGGGGATTGGAAAACAATATTTTATAAGGCCAGTGGACTACCTTCTTAAAATAATAGGGTTGCTTATGTGGAGGTGAGTCACACTCTAAAGGAAAACAATTTAAAAACACAAAATGTTTTATAAGCCTTGAAGGGTCCACTAAAGAATTGTAAAATAAATAAAACAAACCCAAAATCACATTATTTTAATGGTAAATCCTATATTGGCCGAACATAATGTTTATTTTATTTTATTACATCACTATTGGGTCATTACGATGTCATAAAACACATTATATATTTAAATGGTAATTATTTTATTTACCCAAAAATTCGAATCTCTAAGAAAATTATGAAAAATTCACCATTGGATAATTTTGACTTATTGATTCCAAAAATAAAATTAATTTTATCAAAATAATTTTATAAATATGCGATTTTTTACTTTTAAAATAAAAAATGACTTTTACAGAAAATTCATGGGTTTCGACAAAAACAGCTTTCAAACCTTAATAAAAATTACAATTGCATTCATAAAATTATATGATCATTTATATTTAATAAAAATTAATTTAATTATCGTAATATTTTCTTAAAATATTATTTAATTCAAAAATCCATTACTTCATCAAAATAGATTTCTTAGTATAATATTAACTTAAAATATTATTTGTGTTGTAAAAACTATTTACAAAGTAACAATAATAAAATGAATGCACATTCTTAATAAAAAAATAATGTACATAGTCATAGTGCTAGGGTCTTGTTACATAACCCCTTATAAAACTAGCATAATACTGAAGGGTAATGTTTGTGATGGTGACAGACTCTTGGGGTGTCTCAGATAACATCGCCCGAGTGGTAATCTTTATTAACTCCCACTTCTTCCATAGTTGGTTCTACTCAAGATTAATGTGTTCATGCTCGGCTTTGGAGCTAGGTCAAGAGCGAAGCTCAATGATGCCACCTCATTTCTGAGCTCTGACAAATGGGCTTCTTAAGGGGAAAGTCTATTGGATGAGGCCATCACTTCCTTTTTCTGAGTAAATTGTATTCATTAAAGCCCTTTATTTATACTAATCATGTGATCATTGTTCAATGGATATATTATCAACGGTCACAATTCATAATGGTATTTTAAAACTTGGAAACATAAAACCAATGAAGTGTAAATTTTATATAACCATAATAAACATTTAATTAGATCAAGAGGAATTTACATTAATGAATGTTTGGGTCGTTACAATCTTCCCCCCTTAAAAACTTTCTCACTAGAAATTTCCTTTTCCCACTCTAAAACAAATGTTGGTAACTCTGCTTTATCACTTACTCCAATTCTCACATCGCTTCTTCAAACTTATGGCTTCTCCACAAAACCTTGATGATGGGAATTGTATTATTTTATAGAACTTTTTCTCTACAATATAAGACCTTCACTGGTTGCTCCTCTTAATAATGATCATCCTCTTGGTGTACTACCTCTAAATAGAGTACACATGAAGGGTATGTTATGTACTTCCTTAAGAGGGATACATGAAATACATCATGTACTTTTCCCATGGTATGTGGAAGTGCTAGTCGATAGGCCACAACCCCAACATGATCAAGAATCTCAAAGGGGCTGATGTACCTAGGACTTAACATCCATTTATTTTCTAACATCATTACCTTCTTACATAGAGATATGCATAGAAATACCATGTGTCCAAATTTAAACTCAAGGAATCGTTGATGGTTATCTACATAACTCTTTTGTTGACTCTGGGTAGCCTTGATATGCTTCTGAATGGTTTTCACCTTCTCCACCATTTCTTTAACCATTTCTAGTCCTAGCAGCTTACGTTCATCGACTTCATCCCAATATATAGGTGTTATCCACCTCTTCCCATACATGGCTTCATAAGGTTCCATTCAGATGCTCAAGTGGAAACTGTTATTTTAGAAGAATTCAACCAGTGGAAGATGTTGGTCCCACCCTCCTTTGAAGTCCATATAACATGATCATAACATATCCTCCAATGTCTAAATAGTTCACTTAGATTGACCATTGGTTTGAGGATGATAGTCCCACTAAAATTATGTTCAGTATCCATAGCATGTTGAAGACTCTTCCAAAACATAGAGGTGAATCATGGATCTCGATCAGATACAATAGATAGTGGTACTCCATGCAGCCTTACCACTTCCCTGATATATATCCCTACCAGTTGATCCAATGAGAAATCCTCCCAAATTATAATAATGTGTACAGACTTTGTAAGATGATCCACAACAACCTAGATTGCATTGTTGCCTTTGGATATCTTCGGAAGTCTGGTGACAAATTCCATGGTGATGTTCTCCCATTTCCATGCTGGTATTGGAAATGGTTGAATCACCCCATTAAGCTTCTACCCCTATACCTTTACTTGTTGACACACCAGACACTTTGATGTATACTCAGTGATATCCTTATTCATTTTATCCCACCAATAATACTCTCAGAGATCTCGATACATCTTTGTGCTTTATGGGTGAATAGAGAAATTTGAACTATGTGGATCATCCAAAAGTTCCTTCTTTATCTCTAGACTTGATGGAACACATAGTATTTTCCCAAATCTCATAATTCCTTCTTCATTAAAATTGAACCCCAAGGATTTCCATTTTTTGATAGCTTCAACTTTCTTCTGAATTTCCACATCATCCTTTTGACCATCCTTTAACCATTTCAAAAGAGACAATTGCACAATCATTTTTAAAGGATTGATGATGTTCCCTTATTTATGATTGCCATGTCCATATTCATCAAGTATAAAAAGATTGGATCCTTCTCAATTATCATCAATGATAGAATTGTTGGGTCCTTTCTACTTAGAGCATCTTCCACCTTGTTCACTTTCCCAGGGTGGTAATGGATTGAGAAATCATAGTCATTGATCAGCTCTAACCATCTTCATTGACGCATGTTCAACTCTTTCTCTGTGAACATATGCTTGTGGATTTTGTGGTCAGTATATATTTCACACGTCTCCCAAAATAGATAATTCCACCAATATTTTAAAGCGAATATCACCGCAGCCAACTCCAAATAATGTGTTGAATAATTCTGCTCATGAACATTTAATTGCCTTGAAGCATAGGCAATGAATTTGTCATTTTTCATCAACACACAACCAAGGACCTTCTTTGAAGCATCACTGAATACCACAAAAAGTTCTCCACTTGTGGGTAAAGTGAGCACGGGTACAGTGATAAAACTCCTTTTTTAACTCCTTGAATCTTTCTTTGCATTCATCACTCCAAGAAAACTTTACTCCCTTCCAAGTTATCTTGGTATGAGGGTTGTAAAATCATGAGAAATTTATCACAAATCATCGATAATATCCAACTAACCCCAAGAAGCTACGGATATCTGTTACCGATGTTGGCCTCAACCATCCCTCAATTGCATCTGTTTTAGAGGGATCCACAGATATCCCATTTCTTGTGATGATGTGGCCCAATAATGAAACCTCCTTCAACCAGAACTCACACTTGATATACTTTTCATAGAGATTCTCCTTCCGCAAGGTCTCTAGTACAGTTCTTAGATTCTCCTCATGATCCTCCTTGGTTTTGGAGAATTTCAAAAATCATCTATAAAGACTAATAAATTTTTTTCAAGGTAATCCCTAAAGACTCTAATAATCATGTTCATGAAGATTGATGGGGCATTAATGTTTCTGAAAGGCATTACTATGAATTCATAGTTCCCGTATCTTGTATGAAAATAGTCTTAGGGATATCATCCTTCATCACCCTAACTTGATAATATCCTGAACGCAAATCCACCATGGAGAAGTATTGTGATGCACGCAGCTGATCGAACAGGTAATCAATTCGTGGGATAAGATAATTGTTCTTTATCGTTATTTTTTTAATCTAATGATAATCGATGAAAAGGCACATTGATCCATCAATCTTCTTGATCAAGAGTACTGGTGCGCCCTATGGAGAATCACTTGGGCATATAAACCCTCTATCCACACTCTCCTATAGTTGTTTCTTCAGCTCCTCAAGCTCTGCAACAACCATTCTATATGGAGTCATGAATATTGGAAACGCCCCAGGTATAAGATCAATTGAGAATTCAACATCTCTTCTAGGAGGAAGACCCGAAAATTCCTCGGGAAACACTTCAGTGAATTCCCTCACAATAGGCATGTCTTCAAGGATGGTTGCCTCCTTGGACTAAATCATCTGAGCCAGATACACATGCTCATAGGGTAGTAATATCCACGCTTGAGATGATGGATCTAAAGAAGATTAATCTTCCTCCTTGCACTTGTATAGAATCGGGGGTTGATTCTCCACATGGAGAGTGATTTCCCTCTCATGTAAATTTATGTTGGATCTATATAAGAGAAGCCAATCCATACCAAGAATTGCTTGAAATTCCACCAGAGGGAGTATGACGAGGTTCGTGGGGAAATTCAATACACATATTATGACAGAGGAGGATTTATATTAATGGAACACAATGATTGAACCATTTGTCGTACTCACCGACATCTTTACTTCCTTGATTTGTGGTGGTGATGGGATTGTTCTACGAAACTTTTGGGATATAAAAGAATGTGTAGAACCTAAATCAAAAAGTACATTCATAATTATTGAATGAATAACTAGCGTTCCTGTCACCACTTCGTTGTCGGGGTTCACTTTAGCATTAGTGATGAAGAAAGTTCTCCCTTACTGCCTTGAAGGTTGTTGGTTGCCTATGAAAACCCTTGGCATAGGGCACTGATTTTCAAGATGCAATGGTTCTTTGTAGTTGTGGTAATGAACTACGTGTTGAGGTTCAAATGGAGCATTCCTATCCTCTGTTTCAGCTATAGGTTTTTCTTTTCGGAAGTTAATATCTCAGTGCCCTTATCTTTCACACCTAAAGCATTTCCTCATCCCCTGTAGACAACTTCCAGGGTGCTTCTTTCTACACCTTTGGCAAGTCGGGTGCTGGATCTTCTTAGTACTGTTAGATTAATCCATCAGATCACCAACATTGAAGTCTACCTTATGATTCTTATCCCCATGATACCCCTAAGATTCTCTAATCTACATTTCAACCTTGAGGGCACATTAGAAAATTTCCTCATAGCTATCGAAGTCACGTATCACCAGAGATTTCTGTAGGCTAGGTTTCATCCAACCAAAGAAGCATTCAACCTTGAATTCTGGGGTAACAACAGAGCTGATGGCGTATCGTGCAAGCCTTGTGAAGTTTTTCTCATATTCTCTAACAGATTCGTCATCTCTTTTCTTGAGGACAAGGAAGCCCCTTTCCATCTTAAGTCGGAGGTTCATGGAAAATATTTATCGAAAAACATCTTCCAGAAATAATTCCTTTCCAATGCCTCAAAATCCTCCTCAGGCTTCATATTTTTGATCAACATCCACCATTGATCATATTCACCCTCCATATGATAAATAGTAAGGATAACCTTATCTTGTTCAGAACATTGAAGGATGGAGAAGATATTTTCAATGGAGTCGATCCATTGTTTGACGATTGAGGGATCGGATGATCCACTAAAAGTAAGAGGCTTTTTTATCATGAATCTCTTGATAGTGACTTGTTCTTTATTGTGTGTGTGTGTGGGGGGGGGGGGGGGTGAACATTACTCTTGACCCATGTTTCTATTCAAATCATGAGTTAACTGAGAGAGAATCATGACAAAGTTCGTGATTCCCGCTCCCATCAGATTGGGCATCACATTAGCACGGTCCTCACATTGATCTTCACATCGATTGTTAGCTCGAGTCCTCCTATTACCAGCCATTGGCTGGAATAAAAGGAATGTTAGGGGTAACACATAAAGGGTAATCCAAATAAAATACTGATTACTTATAAATAACTTTTATTTCCTTAAATTATGAATCCATAGGATTGAATCTATGCTATTCACGATCTACTTTGTAACATATATTCTTAGGGGAATTTTGTCATTCCTTTAATAAGGGTTTATAATAAACTTGTGAATTTACCAAGGCACATCCCATGAGAGTTTCATAACCAAGAGTGCATCAAGGCCCGTTTTCATACACCAATTTTTATTCGAGTCTATCTCAAAGCGATGTTTTCAGGTTTTACCCCGTGGATACATCTGTACGAGAGCCGCCTCTACCTACTCGTATCCAGACAGGGATGTATTTTAATGATAAACCACTTAATAAATACTCACCAATACATAGGGATGTTTTTATTATACTTATCCTAGTCTCTAAGTCATCACTAGGGTTTTCTAATCCTAATCTCAAAAATAACTAAACCTATCCTTTGATACCAACTATAACAACTCTTCTTTTATTACAAACTTAAACATGATTTATTACATATACACTTCACTTGATACAAAATGTAATATTGAGAGGTATAGGGTCTTTGGGTCTTAGGATCATTCCACAACAACTTAAAACATGAAATACAATATCTTTATTAAAAACTTCCTTTACATGACAACTACATTCCCTCGTACTTTGCATTGCATGGGATAACCTGAGGACATGCATAAGAAAAGGGTGAGCTATAAATCCTAGTAAGGGAATAAACATGGAATAAAATGGGGAATACAATACATGTTATACAATAGGAATATCAATGGATCACAAGAGAAAAATTAATATAAAGTCTTGATAAATCATGATAATCATAACATGGAAATGTGGCAACAACACTTAACATGAAATTAGCATGATCCAAGGCTCATTGCACATGGAGCATGAGTAAACCATCATTGCACATGAAGCATGAGTAAAACCTCATTAAACTTTAATTATCATGATTCAACACTCATTTCACATGATGTATCAGGATACTATACTTTACCCAATGCATTGAAGCGCTATCAGGGTGCACCCTTCTTAAACATTTCATTTCATGCATAAGTGTTCCACATGAAACATAAAACATGGATTCATTAAACATCAGCATTTATTAAAAGATAAATTAGTGTGGAATTCATACATGAAACACTTTAAACAATAAGTAAATGTTCAAAAAGTTGAATACCCTTGATAGAGAAATGGAAATGCTATTCACTATACAATGGCTTTGGCTTGGAAAACTGCGGTGCAATTTCAGCAGTATAACAGCGTGACATAAGAACTCATAAAAATGGTTGATGAGAGAGAAATGGGTGTCTCATAATATTTAAAATAAATGTACAGTAAGGGGGTCATATATATACATGTCCCAACAATTGTAATGTAATTTAGATTCATGATAAAAAATAATTACTTGAATGTAAATGATGAGAGAGAAATTCCTTACAGAATTTCGGCATGGTAACAGGTGTACATGGGAGGAATTTAATGAGAGATAAAGGGGTATACCATAATCCAAAAATAAATACGACAATATAAGGAAGGTGTGAAATCATACCACAAAATTTTTAATAGAAAACAAAAGTGTATAATAACTTAATGAAAATTGGACAAAAATGATAAAGGAAGAAATCCCTTACTTGGAAGTGTGATCCCAAAGGCTTGGGAGAGGCTTGAGAGAGGATTCTTGGGATCTTGGGGCAACTTGGTAAGATTCTAGATATAGTAGGGAAGGGGTTGGTTGAACTATAAAGTCTTTGAGTGAAGAGGAAGTGGGATCTTGGGTGGGATTATATAGGAAAGAAGAGAGAATTCTTTAATATTTAGGTTTGGGACACCTCACATTAAACAAATAAAAACCACAAACAAGCCCATGTTTTTTGCCCTTAGTTTTTTAAAAAGGAATGTGAAAAAAATTATTTTATAAGTCCAATGGATTAAATTCTTTAAATAACATGGGTTTTTATGTGGAGGTGAGTCATACTTTCAAGGAAAAAAATTTAAAAAGACAAAATGTTTTATAAGCCTCGAAGGGTCTACTAAAGCATTGTAAAAAAAATCAAAAAACACAAAATCAATTTATTTTCATGGTAAAACATTAATTGGCCCAAAATAATGTTTATCTTATTTTATTAAATCACTATTGGGTCATTATGATGTCATAAAACACATTATATATTTAAACAGTATTTAATTTTTTACCCAATAATTCGACTATCTTAGAAAATTTTGAAAAATTAATCATTGGATAATTTTAACATCCTAATTCCAAAAATAACATTAATTTTATCTAAATAATTTTATAAATATGTGAATTTTTACTTTTAAAATAAAAACTGACATTTACCGAAAATTCATGGGTTTTTACAAAAACAGCTTTCAAACCTTAATAAAAATTACAATTGCATTCATAAAATTATATGATCATTTATATTTAATAAAAAGTAATTTATTTATAATAATATTTTATTAAAATACTATTTAATTAAAAAATCTATTAATTCATCAAAATAGATTTCTTAGTTGAATATTAACTAAAAATACTATTTGTGCTTTAAAAACTATTTTCAAATTAACAATAATAAAATGAATGTAGATTATTTATACATAAATAATGTACATAGTCATAGTGCTAGGGTCTTTTTACATAACCCATTATAACACCCGCATAATACTGAAGGTTAAGGTGTGCGATGGTGACAAACTCTTGGGGTGGCTCAGATAACATCACTCGGGTGGTAATCTCTAATAACTTCCACTTCTCTCGTAGTTAGTTCCACTCAAGATTAACATGTTCAAGTTCGAATTGGGATTGGTCAAGAGAGAAGACCAATGATGCCACCTCCTTTTCAATCTATGATAAATGGGATTTTGATGGGGAAAGTCTACTGTAAAAGTCTATCACTTCCTTTTTCTGAGTAAATTGGATTTGTTAAAGCCCTATTTTTATACTAATCATGTGTTCACTGTTAAATGGCTATATTAACAACGATCAAAATTCACAATGATATTTTAAAATCTAGAAACATAAAACCAATGAAGTTCAAATTTTATATAACCATAATATACATTTAATTGGATCACGGTAAATTTCCATTAATGAAATTTTGGGTTGTTACATAGAACATATAGTGGTTAATACAGAGATAATTGAGGGAAAAAGTGGTGATACTATGGAATGTTTTTAGGTAATATCCCATGATGAGTGAAGGTAATTACTTGCTTAAATTTCATTCTCAATCTATTTTTTTTGTCAATTATGTGTTTCTAGGAGTTTGGGGGGACTCAGTGGTGTTATGGGGGTACAAGGAATGAAAGAAAGGAGAAATAAGGCTAACCCATGCTAGACACATGGCTAGTGCATGGTTAAGTAAATTGTGTGAGGTGGGAGAAATTTTGGACAGTGGTATATCACAAATTTTTATAGGGTATAAAATTTGTGTGGTTCTACCTAGGTAAATTGTGGCCTAGATTCCCTCAGACAGAGACATACACACGATTTTTGCACGGGTTGTCAAACAGTGTGGGTAAACCGTGCACCCCTGAAAAGTTGAAAAAATTACAAAATTTTAACGAATAGATTTTAAGTATTCACCCAATTTACCTCACCCATTTCCTCTTTTTAAACCTAGTGATGAAGAATAACTGAAAAGGAATTCTGAGGGTGATTATCCATCATTTATGTAGGATCGAAATTATGATGTAGATGCTCAATATACACGAGGGGGGGGGGGTGAATTGTACACTTTAAAAATTTACTTAAACAAGGAAAGCTATAAGTTTAAAAAAGTTAAACAAAGAAAATTCACAACACCTATAACACCAATTTTAGGATTGGTATAGGGTATGATGTTACAAACTTCTAGTTCTATGCACTTTCTTAAATCTGGAAAGTTATTCCGAAAAACTGGTTCCGAAAATATGGATCTGGAAATTGAAACTTAACCAAAGTTTACAATATGAGATTCTACCTTAAAGCGTATAGAATCTAAATTAATCAGAGTACAAGTTTAAGGAAATATAAGAAGATTATACTTTCCTTACGATACAAAATTCAGTGGAAAAAAAGTATTAAAACTACAAGTAACAAGATATAAGTCTTTTAACCCAAAGAGACGGGTATCCAACAACCTTGGATAAAGGTCCATTGATTTATACTTTCAAGAAAGTCTGTCTACCCACACAAGGGTAAGCCCTCAATACAAATATCAGAATCACTATCTTGCTATCCCTGCAAGCCCTCAACTTCAAGGTAGTTGGAACCTCTGTCTTTCCCAGCAAAGAAGGCCTCAACTTTAAGGTAGTCGACACCTCTGTCTTCCTATCCCCAGAAGCCCTTGAATGTAATCACCAATATTCGGAGTCACATGAAGAAATATGAACGAGAAGTTCAGTACACACAAATCATGAAAAGTCTCTCTCTCTAGAAATCACCTTAACAGCGTGTGGTCTCTAGAGTGATCAACTTCAGTTGTTGCATTGATCTCTTTCAAATGAGATCCTATTTATAGGCTTGGTTGGAACGGTCAACTCCCTCCTCCAATGATCACATTTTCCTTCAAATTCGGAGGGAATTTTACACATGTCACTAAACCAATGGTTAGTTAGAAATAGAATGGAAAACATCATTTTATAAAAAAACTTGTGTAACCAAATGCACGACATCATTTTGTAATGAAACAAGTATAAGTATAAGCCAAACTAAAGTTAGGAATGTAAAAAAAATAAAAGTTCAGAGTCTAACCAAAATGGAATTCAGAGTCTATAATAAAAAGGATATTCAAATTCTATTTTATAGGAATTCGAAACCTGAATTCTGTAGAAATCCGGAGTCTGAATTTCTAAGGAAATTCGGAGTCTGGTTTGACCAGAGTTCAGAATCTGAACTTACAGAGTTCGGAGTTGAACTAGTAAATGTTCAGAGTCGAACTCATAGAAGTTAAGAGTCTAACTAGTAAAAGTTCCGAATCGAACTAGTAAAATTTCGGAGTCGAACTCATAAAAGTTCAGAGTCGAACTAGTAAAAGTTCGGAGTCTAACTAGTAAAAGTTCAGAGTTGAAATAAAAGTTCGGAGTTGAACTCATAAAAGTTTTGAGTCAAACTAGTAAAAGTTTGTATCCAGAATTTGAAATGGAACTTTATTAGAGTTCGTATCCAGAATTCGGAGTGGAAATTTATTAGAGTTCGTATCTAGAATTCAGAGTGGAACTTTATTAGAGTCCGTATCCAGAATTCGGAGTGGAACTTTATTAGAGTTTATATCCAGAATTAAGATCCTAAAACAGAATGCTTCATATCTTAGCATTATATGATTCCGAGGTTTTGGGTATGAATCCAATTTTTATACTTAATAAAAATATTGATATGTATAAGGAAATCTATGTTAGGGTAAATTTCCTTAAGGAAGGAAATCTATGTTAGGGTAAATTTCTTTAAGGAAGGAAATTTTCCTTATAAAAGTAAAATATCGATTTTCTTAAGTATAAGGTGTTTGTGATTTCTTTAGGTCTTTCAACCAAGTTCCAGACTTTATTTCTTTTGAATTCATTTAGTTCATCTTTCATGGCTCTGATCCAATCATCATCACCTAAGGCTTCATTAGTGCTTTTTGGTTCTAATTAGGAAATAAATGCTAGGTGTTCTACTTCATTCCTTATAGAACTTCTAGTCCTTAGAGGTTTATTGACATCACCATTGATACTATCACTAGGATGATTCTTTAGATACACCAGACTTGGGTCTGGTAAAACCTGTTCATCAACATGGGGTATGTAACAGCCCGAGATTTTATGAAAAATATTCTTTTTAATTTTATTAATTTCTTGTGTTGTAAGCTACACCAAAAGGAGCTTGCACAACATGCATCTTTGACTTGCCTTGCATTACACGCAATCGAAACCTTCCTCGATAGCGTGTGTAGTACGCAATACTGAGTTTCACGAAACAACGATATGCTATTAAAATATTATTAAAACTAGCCGTTATGAATAGTAATAACCACTTTTTAAAATTTTTAGCTCTCAAAATGGACTTCATTTTTGGATTCGGAGTATCGAATTTAGCCTAAGGTGAAATTTTGGTACTTTTCGGATAACTTTCATATTCTGATGAATAGTGAAAATTACTAAATTATAATTAAAAACAACCTTTTTAATTGAAATAATTAATAGTGATAAATTATTAATTTGAGTGGTTTTAAAGTATATTTAGAATATATTTTTACAATTTAATACAATGTTGGTCATTGAATGTAATTTCACATTTAAACCAAACGTAATCAAGTGTCAATCTTTTGATAGATATTGTTTCTTAAAAACACGCTATTTGTTTTAACAACGGGATTTAATTATAAAATTAATTAATACAACTTCTATGTTATGAATTTGGTAAAATAGACTTCATTTTTGAATTCGGAATATGAAATATAGCTTAGGATGAAATTTTGGCATTCTTCTGAAAAACATCAATTTTTGATGAATAGTGAAACTACTAAGTGGTAGTTAAAAAACTGATTTTTTCATAAAACTTAATTTTACCGCTTCTGTGAATGGAATTTCAAAAATCCGAGAGACACGGTTGATTTCAGTAAGTAAAATGTGGTTCAATGAGATGAAAATAATTTTTGGTGAATAGTAACTTTTTACTTTTATTTACCACGGTTAAAAGTGAATAGGGTAATTAAGGGTAAAAATGATATTAATATTACCCTAAAACATGTCATAATCCTATTGGACAAGTGTATATCGACCAAAAACAACCTTAAGTGTAAAATATTATCATTTAGGCCCACTTGGATTAGATAAGGACATTTATTATTAATTTATTTAAAGAAGGGTTAAAATAGTTAAAATCGAAGTTTAATAAGTAAATCATTTTTAATATGGGGTTATACATATGATAAATTCGACTATAAATATTCATAAGAAATCTAAAACGATTTCCTACATAATGGTATTTTATTTATAATTTTTAGACATTAAATAATTTAATTTATTTATGACACAATGATGATGCAGTAATTATCTTATTAATGAAATATTGACATAATTGATGTTATAAACACCAAAATAAATGTAATTTGAGACTTTTTATGAATAACACTAATTTTCTAGGTTACTATGATATATTAGTGTTGATTTAATCAACTTGGTTCGAACATATAATCCTTTTATGACTTTCACAAAAATCATATATGAAATAGTGTCAAAATACACACAAAATAGTTTTTAAATAAAATATTATATTATTAATTTTTATTTTATTTTTAAAAATCTAAGGTTCAGCCAAATGACTTAGATAAGGATATTTATATTAATAATAAACAAATTGGGGTTCGTTTGGCATTTTATAGTAAGTGTATTAACCATATAGTGAAAGAAAACAAAAAGGCACGGTAAAAGTTAAATTATTTAACTTAGAGTTAAATCTAATTGATAAGGTTAAAATAATACCCTAAACTTGTCTAAATCATATTGGTTGATAGGATTTCGACCCATCCCCACTTTAGCTTCGAAATAAGACCCTTTGGAACCATTATAAACCGATTTTGACTTTAATATAAAATAATATTTTGAGATATTCCTAAGGTGTCCCTCTCCTCCCTTATAAAAGGGAACCTCCTCCCCCTCCTCCTCACACCAATTTGAGCACTCAAGATCGGCCAACCCCTGCCATTTTCACCTCTCCACTTTACTAGAATAATCCTAGAGGTCCTGGTCTTCTTCAAAGACCAATCTTAGTTCCCTAAGTGGAGGATTCAAAGAGGCGTTCCAAAGAAGAGGTAATATCCATTACCGATCTTTTCAATTTATTTCTTCTTCAACTTCTTCTTCTTTAGTTGTTACATGATAAAGTAATAACATCAGTTTTACTTACATACTGATATGTTATTATAAATATGAAACAACCCTAATTCACCTTCTATCCATCCTACGGAAAAATGAAATCACCGCGCGTGCGTATGTACTCAATACCGTCTCCACGCCGTGGTGTAATCTATTTTCCACCATAACCTTACAAGGATGGGTATAATGGTGTAATGAGTAACTATTTATGATTATTATAAATTAATATTGATACTAAAATAATATATATATATACTCCAATACAGTTCCACGATCATAGGAACGATATCATCACTCGTGCGTACGTACGGAATACCGTCTCCACGATGTGATGCGACTCGTTCTACATGATCATCATTACATAGTAATTATATAAATGAATTGAATGAATAAATATGATATATGTTACACTAATACCATTCTGGATATAAGGTATCTATAACCTTAAAAGAAGAATAAGAATTTATTCGGAAAAACACGCATAAGAACAAAAGGCAATAAGGACACGAGTAACAAGTAACAATGAAATATTACTAACAAGAAGCTAAGAATATGACCATATATGATATCATATCAATATTTATGATTCTTTAATAAGTCAATAACATTATTTAAACCATTATAAAGGAGTTTAGGACACGTACAAATCAAATCGGACCTAAGGTAAGGGGAAATATCAAAATCTCATTTTTTTATCCGAGATTGTTTATTCGTAAGTATTTACTGGGGTGTATTTTACCATCCACATCCATGTTCCCTCAATATGTAATATTGTTTCCGTCCACTTAGAATAGTTTAAATCCAATTTTACCCTTCGGTGAGTTTTTAGTAAAGAATATGAAAGGAATCTTTTGTCGTTTTTTCGTACGAGGTACTTTTTGACTTTTCTGACAAAAGTACGAAGAATGTTTTTTTTAACTTATACGGCATGAATGGACTTTTAAAACATTATTTCCAAGAAACTTCCTTTACAAGTTTTCAAGTTTATTTTTAATCAACTTCTTATATTTTAAAGTCGTATGACATGTTATGAAAGGAAAAATGTTTTTGAAGTAGAAAGGATATTTTCCTCAAGAATGGAGTTCAAGTATTTTATCAAAATTATTTTCCATCTAAGATAATAAAAGGGTTCTGTTTTTATCCCTATTATTACATTGGTTTTATTATGTTGTGATGGAAATATTTTTATGAATTCCTTTATCTTATATGAATTGTTTTATGATGTCATGTTGTTTAAGAATCCCATTTTTATTGCATGGGTTACGCTATGATGTGTGGTTTATGATTATGTGGCACACATAAGAAAGGATTCATTATAAGATGGGTGGGACCTATATCTCCCTCCAATGCATTGGGTAAAGATTTTATATCTCATGAGATAGACATGGCTGGAACGGTAGGTTATACCGGTTCAGTGAAACAGGACTGGAACGAGGGTGACTCAGTTCAGAAAGGGACTTTGTCCACTAAGATAGTCTTGGAAATGAGTCATGACTAATAAGAAATGATTTTCCATGATTATGTGTGTATGACACAATATTTCATGTTTTATGTTATGATTATTGTGATTACATTTCACTGCCATGATTTATCCCATGTTATGAAATTATGATCTCTTTTGTAGGTTAAGATTTCCAAAAGTTATGTGCTTGTGTATACGATGAGATTTATATTCCTTTTGTTTACCCTTACTAAGCATTTGAGCTCACCCTTTTATGTTTTCTTTTCCCCAGGATATAAATAAAGGTTTTAGGTAAAAAAAAGGGAAGATCTTTATGGGAGATAATGGAGATCTTTCACCATGATTAGAAGATTACGTTCCGAGTTTCCAAATACACTAAACTATTACGATCCTTGTGTGTGTATTTTTTTGTTATGCACTAAGTATTCCACAAAAGTAATGTAATGTCAATGTACATCAAGATACGGGTCTCTACAGTTGGTATCAGAGGAAAGGTTTAGTCAACCTTTGGAAACTAGGATGCGAAAACGTTAGTGAGATCCCTAGAGATATTTCTAAGGTATGTCTAGGGATGTCCCTAAGGTTAAGTATACGTATAGGTTATAGTACTATAATTACACTAACGATCATAGAATTAAACCTAAGATGTTAGATATTGAAGGTACTACCCCTTTATTATGTTGTTTTCCCCTAGCATGATTTTTGCCTCTCACACTATTCTTTTTGGGTTTTAGAAAATGGCTGGAAACAAGATGATTCACGATAATAGAGAATATGATGGACAATGGAATGATATTCTTCATAATGAAATGGGATTTGGAAGTCCAAACATCATTATTATGCCGAATCAGCAATCTCATAATATGATCAATAAAGTAAAATTTGGTAAGTTTCCTAACTCGGCTAATAAGAGAAAGATGGAGTTTCATGATGATCATAGAGGAATGAAAGTTCAATTTACCCTATGTAAATCATGTGGGAAGAGGCATCAAGGAGAATGTTTCAAAGGAACTGGAAGATGCTTTGGGTGTGGAAAAGAAGGACACAAAGCAAGTAAGTGCAAAAGAAAAGGTTCAGTTAACACCATGGTTGAGGATAATGGTATTGCTATGACATCAACAATGGTTAAATGTTTTAAATGTGGAATGTACGAGCATTATGCAAACCAATGCCCTAAGGGAAAGTCTCATGAAGAGAATCAGTATGGTCGTATGGGAAGTATTTATGTTGATGATGATGAAGAGACTACAAATGATATGTGAGATGAAAGAATTGTTGAAGCTCGGTCAATGGTTTAAGAAGTTAGTGGAATGATTACATGTTTATCAAGTGTAATGTTGTATAAGTAATCTCATGGTACTATGGAATAAAGAGACATCTAAGGATTGTTACACTATTGTCTTTCCTAAGTTTTTAAAGTGTATGATTAATGGTACTAGTAACCATGAAATGTTATTCAGATATTTTTTTTGGAAAGTAGATGATATGCGCATAATGAAGGAATAATAAGATAATGAGGTATTTGATTGTATTCATGAGCTCATGAATGATATAAGGAGAATGTTATATCATGGTTTGAGTATATAGAATTTTTGGATTTTGTTATGTGGAAAGAGTTAACTTTTAACTGCATTAATGTTTTCACTAAGGTTCAATGGGTATTCAAGAGAATACGTGATTAAGGCCTTTTAATGTTTGGAATGTGACCAACAAGACATATCTTATGATATATGGGGATCAACGACAGTATTAAATCTCTGGTAATAGTTTTCACTATATTATGAGAGTGGACTGAAGTATTATGGATAAGCCTAAAGATTAGAATGGATTATGTTGGACATAAGTTAGTATTGTTTAAGGATAGAAGATTTTCGATATTATTGATGGGATGTTATAGTAATGTAGTTTTAGAAAAAGGACAACCTGCAGGACGGGCGACATCCCATCGCATCAGACAAGGATGTGGGAATCGAACCCACAACCGAAGTGCGACTGGCCTTTATCGCCTACCACTGGCCTACAGGAAGTCCCTATTTAGTAGAAACTAGTTATATTATATTAAGCAGTATGATATATGAAGTATAAGTTCATTTTAAGAACCATATATGATTAATCTCACTATAGATCGACTTATGTATATAATTTTTGCTAACCTTTTGTTTGAGATGGAATGACCCATCATTCTATCACATGATCTGCTAACACTTCACGAATAACAAATTCAACTTCATTTATTTAAGAGATGAAGTGGAAATTGTTAAAGGCACGAACAACAGTGAGATTGTACCAAAATAAAGTAAGTATTTATTCTAATTATTTAACTTTAGGGAAACGATCTTGAAAACCAAAAATGTTGTCCTAGTGATCTTATATCTGATGAATTAGATGGTACCTTAGATAGTCACAAATTTATGTCTTTGTGATTGCTGGCTTTTCCATAGCCATGTTCTCTACCACTCTCCATCAGAACATGATGGTTAGATTTCTCTTCCATATCCATATTTTCACCTATGTGGAAACCCAATGATTAGTTTATTTGGGTAACCGTTACGTTTCACACTTTTTTTTAAAGATTGGTTTTGATATTCCTTTTCACGATGTGAGTTTCTATTAAAGAAACTTTCGAATAGTAAACCATTTATAACCCCGACGAATTTCGAGGGCGAAATTCATTTTAAGGGGGGTAGAATGTAACAGCCCGAGATTTTATGAAAAATATTCTTTTTAATTTTATTAATGTCTTGTGTTGTACGCTACACCAAAAGGAGCTTGCACAACACGAATCTTTGACTTGCCTTGAATTACACGCAATCGAAACCTTCCTCGATAGCGTGTGTAGTACGCAATACTGAGTTTCACGAAACAACGATATGCTATTAAAATATTATTAAAACTAGCCGTTATGAATAGTAATAACCACTTTTTAAAATTTTTAGCTCTCAAAATGGACTTCATTTTTGGATTCGGAGTATCGAATTTATCTTAAGGTGAAATTTTGGTACTTTTCGGATAACTTTCATATTCTGATGAATAGTGAAAATTACTAAATTATAATTAAAAACAACCTTTTTAATAGAAATAATTAATAGGGATAAATTATTAATTTGAGTGGTTTTAAAGTATATTTAGAATATATTTTTACAATTTAATACAATGTTGGTCATTGAATGTAATTTCACATTTAAACCAGACATAATCAAGTGTCAATCTTTTGATAGATATTGTTTCTTAAAAACACGCTATTTGTTTTAACAACGGGATTTAATTATAAAATTAATTAATGCAACTTCTATTTTATTAATTTGGTAAAATAGACTTCATTTTTGAATTCGGAATATGAAATATAGATTAGGATGAAATTTTGGCATTGTTCTGAAAAACATCAATTTTTGATGAATAGTGAAACTACTAAGTGGTAGTTAAAAAACTGAATTTTTCATAAAACTTAATTTTACCGCTTCTGTGAATGGAATTTAAAAAATCCAAGAGACACGGTTGATGTCAGTAAGTAAAATTTGGTTCAATGAGATGAAAATAATTTTTGGTGAATAGTAACTTTTTACTTTTATTTACCACAGTTAAAAGTGAATAGGGTAATTAAGGGTAAAAATGATATTAATATTACCCTAACACATGTCATAATCCTATTGGACAAGTGTATTTCGACCAAAAACAACCTTAAGTGTAAAATATTATCATTTAGGCCCACTTGGATTAGATTAGGACATTTATTATTAATTTATTTAAAGAAGGGTTAAAATAGTTAAAATCAAAGTTTAATAAGTAAATAATTTTTAATATGGGGTTATACATAAGATAAATTAGACTATAAATATTAATTAGAAATCTAAAACGGTTTCCTACATAATGTGATTTTATTTATAATTTTTAGACATTAAATAATTTAATTTATTTATGACACAATGATGATGCAGTAATTATCTTATTAATGAAATATTGACATAATTGATATTATAAACACCAAAATAAATGTAATTTGAGACTTTTTATGAATCCCACTAATTTTCTAGGTTACTATGATATATTAGTGTTGATTTAATCAACTTGGTTCGAACATATAATTCTGTTATGACTTTCACAAAAATCATATATCAAATAGTGTCAAAATTGACACAAAATAGTTTTTAAATCAAATATTATATTATTAATTGTTATTTTATTTCTAAAAATCTAAGGTTCAGTCAAATGACATAGATAAGGATATATATATTAATAATAAACAAATTGGGGTTCGTTTGGCATGTTATAGTAAGTGTATTAAGCATATAGTGAAAGAAAACAAAAAGGCACGGTAAAAGTTAAATTATTTAACTTAGAGTTAAATCTAATTGATAAGGTTAAAATAATACCCTAAACTTGTCTAAATCCTATTGGTTGATAGGATTTCGACCCATACCCACTTGAGCTTCGAAATAAGACCCTTTGGAACCATTATAAACCGATTTTGACTTTAATATAAAATAATATTTTGAGATATTCCTAAGGTGCCCCTCTCCTCCCTTATAAAAGGGAACCTCCTCCCCCTCCTCCTCACACCAATTTGAGCCCTCAAGCTCGGCCAACCCCTGCCATTTTCTCCTCTCCACTTCCCTAGAATAATCCTAGAGGTCCTGGTCTTCTTCAAAGACCAATCTTAGTTCCCTAAGTGGAGGATTCAAAGAGGCATTCCAAAGAAGAGGTAATATCCATTACCGATCTTTTCAATTTCTTTCTTCTTCAAATTCTTCTTCTTTAGTTGTTTCATGATAAAGTTATAACATAAGTATTACTTACATACTGATATGTTATTATAAATATGAAACAACCCTAATTCACCTTCTATCCATCCTACGGAAAAATGAAATCACCGCGCGTGCGTATGTACGGAATACCGTCTCCACGCCGTGGTGTAATCTATTTTCCACCATCACCTTACAAGGATGGGTATAATGGTGTAATGAGTAACTATTTATGATTATTATAACGTAATATTGATACTGAAATAATATATATATATACTCCAATACAGTTCCACGATCATAGGAACGATATCATCACTCGTGCGTACGTACGGAATACCGTCTCCACGATGTGATGCGACTCGTTCTACATGATCATCATTACATAGTAATTATATAAATGAATTGAATGAATAAATATGATATATGTTACACTAATACCATTCTGGATATAAGGTATCTATAACCTTAAAAGAAGAATAAGAATTTATTCGGCAAAACATGCATAAGAACAAAAGGCAATAAGGACCCGAGTAACAAGTAACAATGAAATATTACTAACAAGAAGCAAAGAATATGACCATATATGATATCATATCAATATGTATGATTCTGTAATAAGTCAATAACATTATTTAAACCATTATACAGGAGCTTCGGACACATACAAAGCAAATCGGACCTAAGGTAAGGGGAAATATCACAATCTCATTTTTTATACGATATTGTTTATTCATAAGTATTTACTGGGGTGTATTTTACCATCCACATCCATGTTCCCTCAATATGTAATATTGTTTCCGTCCACTTACAATAGTTTAAATCCAATTTTACCCTTCGGTGAGTTTTTAGTAAAGAATATGAAAGGAATCTTTTGTCGTTTTTTCGTACGAGGTACTTTTTGACTTTTCCAACAAAAGTACGAAGAATGTTTTTTTAACTTATACGGCATGAATGGATTTTTTAAAAATTATTTCCAAGAAACTTCCTTTACAAGTTTTCAAGTTTATTTTTAATCAAATTCTTTTATTTTAAAGTCGTATGACATGTTATGAAAGGAAAAATGTTTTTGAAGTAGAAAGGATATTTTCCTCAAGAATGGAGTTCAAGTATTTTATCAAAATTATTTTCCATCTAAGATAATAAAAGGGTTCTGTTTTTATCCCTATTATTACATTGGTTTGATTATGTTGTGATGGAAATATTTTTATGAATTCCTTTATCTTATATGAATTGTTTTATGATGTCATGTTGTTTAAGAATCCCATTTTTATTGCATGGGTTGCGCTATGATGTGTGGTTTATGATTATGTGGCACACATAAGAAAGGATTCATTATAAGAAGAGTGGGACCTATATCTCCCTCCAATACATTGGGTAAAGATTTTATATCTCATGATATAGACATGGCTGGAATGGTAGGTTATACCGGTTCAGTGAAACAGGACTGATACGAGGGTGACTCGGTTCAGAAAGGGACTTTGTCCACTAAGATAGTCTTGGCAATGAGTCATGACTAACAAGAAATGATTTTCCATGATTATGTGTGTATGACACAATGTTTCATGTTTTAATTTATGATTATTGTGATTACATTTCACTGCCATGATTTATCCCATGTTATGAAATTATGATCTCTTTTGCAGGTTAAGATTTCCAAAAGTTATGTGCTTGTGTATACGATGAGATTTATATTCCTTTTGTTTACCCTTACTGAGCATTTGAGCTCACCCTTTTATGTTTTCTTTTCCCCAGGATATAAAGAAAGTTTTTAGGTAAAAAAAAGGGAAGATATTTATGGGAGATAATGGAGATCTTTCACCACGATTAGAATATTACGTTCCGAGTTTCCAAAGACACTAAACTATTACGATCCTTGTGTGTGTATTTTTTTGTTATGTACTAAGTATTCCGAAAAAGTAATGTAATGTCAATGTACGTCAAGATACGGGTCTCTACAGGGTAGAAAGTCTTCTGGGGTAAATATTAGAGAAATATCTTCTTGAAAATTTTCCTTACCAGAAGGATCTTCTAACAAAGGTTGATAATCCGTTTTTTAAACACATCAGAGGATGTAGGTTGGGATGGTTTTAAAAAAAGGATCAGTTTCATCAAATTTTACATGTTCAGTTTCCTCAACAATACAAGTGTTTTTATTGAAAACTCTATAATCCTTAGAAGTTGTGGAGTAGCCTAAGAAAATTCCTTCATCATATTTTGGTGCGAATTTGTGTAGATTATATTAAGTATTCAGGATGAATACCTTGCAACCAAAAACCTTGAAGTAGGAAAGTCTTGGTTTTCTACAATTCCGTAACTCATAAGGAGTTTTATTAAGAAAATGTCTAATCAAAACTCGATTTATAGTGTAACAAACAATACTTACAGCTTCATCCCAGAAATGTCTAGCTATAGAATATTCACTCAACATGGTTCTATTTATCTCTTAAAGAATTATATTTCTTCTTACAACTGCACCATTTTGTTGAGCAGTTCTAGGTGATGAAAAGTTGTGAGTAATACCTTTTCTACTACAAAAAGTTTCAAAATCCAAATTTTGAAATTCTCCTCCATGACCATAATGAATAATTTTCAGTGGAAGGTTTTTTTTTCATTTTTAACTTGGGCTCTAAAAATTTTGAAGTAAGAAAAAGCTTCAGATTTCTTTGCTAGAAAATATACCCATGTAAATCTATTGTAATCATCAACTAGAACAAACACATAGTATTTTCTTCCAATTCTTCCAGTTTGTGTTATACCAAAAAGATCCATGTGCACCAACTATAATGAATCAGTTGTTGAGACTTCACCAATTAACTTAAAACTAGATTTATGTTGCTTGCCATATTGACAAGGATCACGGACTTTAGAAGAATAAAATCTAAGCTCCGGCAGATCCTTAACTAAACCTTTATTTGAGAGTTTTCATAGGTTTCTAAGGTTACTGTGACCTAGCCTTCTATTCCATAACCAAGAATGATCTTACATTGCAATAAGGAAAGGTAAGTCTTGGCTCCTAAGATCTTCTAAGTTCAATGTGTAACCATTCTCTTGCCTCTGGGCAGAAAGAATAAAATCTTCCTTGGAATTGTGTACTAAGAACTTATCATTCCTAAAATTCACAAGGTATCCTTCATAACATAATTGACTTATGCTAATGAGGTTGTGTTTAAGACCCTTAACAAACAAAACATTTGAAATCAATGTTTTACCAAGAAGAAAAATATTACCTATACCAACAATTTCTCCCTGAGAATTATCTCCAAAAGTTACTTTTCCTCCTTCCATCTTGATAATATTTTCAAAATAGTTTTTGTTACAATTCATGTGCTGGGAACATCCACTATCCATGTACCACATATTTTTTTGGGTACTTCCTTTATCTTCCTAAAAATAAGAAATGAATTAGACTTTCGGAATCCAAACTTGTTTGGATCCAGGATTTTTAAATAACAAAATTTTGGTTATCCACATTTGTTTAAAGAAATATTCTTTATGAAACCCAAGATATTGAACTTTATTCAAAGAAATTTTTTTCTTCCAATGCCCACCACTTTGACACTTAGTGAAAAAAGGGTCTCTAGAAGGAAAAAAGTAGTTGATTTTGAAAACTAGTTTTTGGTGAGTATAACCTACTCCAGTAGTGTTTCTGTGAGGTTTAATTTGAGAATACATCTTGTAAAAAGTTTCCTTCCCAGAGGTAAATTTTGCAAGGAGCTTCTTTAGGGAATTTTTTTTGGATTTTAGTCTAGCAACTAAATTTATATCCCCACGAATCATTTCCTTAGAGTTATATTTTTCCTCAAAAACATTCATCTTTAAAATAGAATTCTTATGATCTTTATAAAGTTCTTCCTTATCAGAATTTTCTTTCTCAAGGTCTTTAGAAAGTTTTTCTATAAGCTCTTCTTTATCTTTAAGATCTGAAGAAAGATTTAAAATCTATTTTGTAAAAACTTCTTCCCTAGTATTTTCCTTGTCTAATTTGTTATAAATTTGACAATTTTTTGCTTAAAGTAACTTGGAAAATCTAGATAATTCTTCATATGAAGGTTCTTCATTTTCTGAGGATGAAGTATCTTTATTAGAAGTAATATTTTCAGAATAGTAATTCTTATCAAGATATAAGTTTGTTAAAGCCTCGACAGAGCGTACCTTGGCCATAAGACATGTATGTGGAAGAGAATTATTAGCAATGAATCCCATATTCTTCTGAGTTGATGAGTCATATTCTGAAGATTCGCTTTCTGAAGAGTCTCCAAAGCTAGCACTCCAAGAAGTATTAGCTTTTAGACTTTTCATATATTTGTCTTTATAAAACTTCGTCATGTTCCTTTCAGAATGCCTTTATTTTATTCCTTTCTTTTTAAGCATAGGGCAATTAGGTCGTATGTGTCCACTTCTCTTGCAATCATAGCATGTGACTCCTGAATCTTTCTTATCTTTCCTTTCCTTCTTCTTATATCTGGATTGGAAATTTCTTTGACCGGCTATCTTTTTCATTCTTCGAGCAAGATTATCTAACTCATTCTATGAGACTTCACTCTCACTAGATTCAGATTGGATAGTAACCTTCTTAGACTTAGATCTGGTTACTCTCTCAGGAGTCTTTTCTTTCATGTGATTTGATGTAGTAGTAAAATCAACAGTACCATTCCCATTATTCTTTTTGATGTTGTCAGTATCTCTCTTCATTCTTGTTTCATGTTGGAGTAGAGTTCCAAACAGCTCATCTAATGAAATTTGAGTGACCTTATTATTCTCATCAATTGCTGTTCTCTTTGATTCCCACTCATTGGGAATAATATCAATAATCTTGTCCACAAGAGCTTCATCATCTAGACAATTCTCTCCTATAGATTGTAGGCTATTCACGATAGTCATAAAACTTTGTTGCACTTTTCTTATAGGTTCTCCATAAGGAAAAGTTAAAACCATGATATTCTGCTCTCAACATAGATCTTCTTGTCTCTATGACTTTGGATGTACCAAAATGAGTAACTTCAAGTTTCATCCATATACAGTTAGCTGTTTCACATGAAGAAATTTGGCTATATATGTTCCTAGTCATTGAACATAGTAGAGTATTGTGTACCTTATAGTTTAATCGATAATCATTATTCTCTTGGTTTGTGAAAGCACTAACTTCCTTATCAAGATATTTATAACCTCCAGTAAGCATAACAAAGTTATCTACCCCAGTATTAACAATGAAATTCTTTATTCGATCTCTCCAATAATCATAATCATTGCCATAAAAAATTGGTGGTCTTGTAGGATTTAGGTTGTCGATGGAACCAACATTTAAACCTTCCATCTTTAAGAAAACATTTCTACACAAAAACTTGTTAATAACAAAAGTTCGGATTCAAGGAAAATATTCCTAAGCAAGGAAAATATACAAAAAAGGAAAAACTGAGCAAGGAAAACTTATATGTGAGTATAAGTATTTCAGAGACCCCCTCTGATACCAATTGTGGGATCTAAATTATGATGTAGATGCACAATATACAAGATGGGGGGGGGGGTGAATTGTAAACATTAAAAATTTCCTTAAACAAGGAAAGCGATAAGTTTAACAAAGCTAAAATAAGAAAATTCACAACCCCTCTAACACCAATTTTAGGATTGGTATAGGGTATGAAGTTACAAACTTCTAGTTCTATCCACTTTCTTAAATCTAGAAAGTGATCCCGAAAAACTGGTTTCGGAAATATTAATCCAAAAATTGAAACTTAATCAAAGTTTACAATATGAGATTATACCTTAAATCATATAGAATCTAAATTAATCAGAGTACACATGTAAGGAAATATAACTAGGTTATACTTTCCTTACAATACGAAATTCAGAGGAAAAAACAAGTAGTAAAACTACAGGTAACAAGATATAAGTATTTTAACCCAAAGAGAAGGGTATCCAACAATCTTGGATGAAGGTCCCTTGATTTATACTTTCAAGCAAGTCTGTCTTACCCACCCCAGGGTAAGACCTCGATATGAAGATCAGAATCTCTGTCTTGCTATCCCCACAAGCCCTCAACTTCACGGTAGTTGGAACCTCTGTCTTCCCCAGTAAGGAAGCCCTCAACTTTAAGGTAGTCGGCACCTCTGTCTTCTTATATCAGGAAGCCCTCAAATGTAATCACCATCATTCAGAGTCGCGCAAAGCAATCTGAATGAGTAGTTTAGTACGCACAAAGCATGAAAATATTCTCTCTCTAAAAATCACCTTAACAGCGTGTGGTCTCTAGAGTGATAAACTTCAGTTGTTGCATTGAGCTCTTTCAAATGAGCTCCTATTTATAGGCTCGGTTGGAACGGTCGACTCCCTCCTCCAACGGTCATATTTTCCTTAAATTTCAGAGGGACCTGTACACATGTCACTAAACCAACGGTTAGTTAGAAACAGAATGGACGACATCGTTTTATAACAAATCTTGTGTAACCGAATGCATGAAATTGTTTTGTAATGAAACAAGTATAAGTATAAGAAAAACTAAAGTTAGGAATTTCGGAAAATAAAAGTTCAAAGTCTAACCAAAATGGAATTTAGAGTCTATAATAAAAAGGATATTCGCATTCTGTTTTATAGGAATTCAGAACCTGAATTTTGTAGAAATCTGGAGTCTAAATTTCTAAGGAAATTCGGAGTCTGGTTTCAGCGGAGTTTAGAATCTGAACTTACAGAGTTCGGAGTCGAACTAGTAAAATTTCGGAGTCGAACTAGTAAAAGTTCGGAGTCAAACTAAAAGTTCGGAGTTGAACTCATAAAAGTTCGAAGTCGAACTAGTAAAAGTTCAGAGTCAAACTAGTAAAAGTTCGTATCCGGAATTTGGAATGTAACTTTATTAGAGTTTGTATCCCAAATTTGGAGTGGAACTTTATTAGAGTTCGTATCCAGAATTAGGAGTGGAACTTTATTAGAGTTCATATCCAGAATTCAGAGTTGAACTTTGTTAGTGTTCATATCCATAATTTGGATCCTAAAATAGAATGCTTCATATCTTAGCATTATATGATTCAGAGGTTTTGGGTATGAATCTGATT
Organism: Viscum album; assembly: GCA_963277665.1. Classification (NCBI taxonomy): domain Eukaryota; kingdom Viridiplantae; phylum Streptophyta; class Magnoliopsida; order Santalales; family Viscaceae; genus Viscum; species Viscum album. Next base: position 2,126,113,715 of record OY728130.1, on the reverse strand, counting down.
TTTATACTTAAGAAAAATAATTATATGTATAAGGAAATCTAGGTTAGGGTAAATTTCCTTAAGGAAATTTTCCTTATAGAAGTAAAATATCGATTTGCTTAAGTATAAGGTGTTTTTGATTTTAAAAACAATAAATAATTGAAATGTCATAAGGAAAACCTTATTGACTCAACAATTTATAGGTCATTTCGAGCAATGACAGTTTTGGATCAAAGATCTGGGTAAGTCTAATAACCTCTTTTATTCTTTTATACAGATTGGGGTTTGCACCTTGGGAAATATTCTTTGAATCTCTAAAAATCTTCTTTTTCATTGGGATATAGGTTGATTCTTTAAGAGGTGGTTGAATCTGTTTATAAGAACACATTTTGGAGTGCATTAACCATCAGATTAAATATAGGTGGTCTATAAGTAATATCCCTTAGTTTCGTTGAATATTTTTGTGTGTTCAATTTTGTTCTTGGTTAACTCTATCCATGCTACTGATTATCTTTGTGAAGTTTTAAAAAATTTATGTCTAAATGATTAATAGAACCCCCTAGGTCCCTATGGGATGGATGAGGATGATTTTACTGATTGAGGTCCACTCGTGTGGGGCACTGATATTTCCAAGTCTAGAAATTAGTTAACTAAGTGTATGGTTATGGATGATAATGTAAATCACTTTTTGAGTATATTGATATGTTTAATATAAGTGAAAATGAAATATTGATTGTATTTATATATTTGGTAATGGAATAATGTGTTGTTTGGTATGACATGAAAATGAGTCGATTGGGTTAATTGAGATCATGGCATATGGCTTGTAAACCATGTTAGAAATGCATAAGAGAGTTAGTTCACGTGAAATAGTGAATGTGTTAAATTGGTAATAGTATGTGAAAAGGGAATATTTTAAATGGAATTTCATAATGGAATTGATGAATATGTGAAATGGGATGATTTAAGAAAATTATTGAATATTCTTAGTAAGACAGACATGATATTGAGAATTGGGATAAATGGGATACGTAATGTAAATGAAAAATGTGTCAATGGGTTATGGAATGAGGTTAATTCCAATGTTTAATGTTATAGATTATGATTAATAAATGTATTGGTTGTGTTTTATTGTGATATGGTTTGTGTTCTATTAATGGATGAATAAGAATGTGCACATGGATTGAGGTGTGGGATAAAGGTCTAAGGCACCTCCCATGGGTCGAGTTGGACTAATGCTCTAACTCCACCCACAATGCATGTGTTAGAGAATAGGATGAAGCCCTATTACCCTAACTGTTGAATTCCACCTGTAATGAGGATTCAAGGTGAGGAAATTGTGATGTTTTGATGTATTATCCCTAGTGAGATAAGGACTTAACTTATTCCCTTGTACAAAATGATATATTACAAGAACCATTGAGTTAATGGTGTTAATGCCTAACCCATGGATTTCATTTTGATGATGAACTAAGTAATGAAGAAGATAAACATAATGAATTTGGAACTATGGTTAGTAATATACAAGTAAATATTGTTGAGTAGTGGCCCCAAATAGCATTTTATTTATTTTATAATTATTTAATACTTGCATATACTAACTATTTATACTGGATATTTTACAGACACATTTGGTGGTGACCTGCTAAGTTGTGATCACACCCTACTCGGGCCACTGCCGGGTACCCAAGTGGACATCATGGTTACATGTTAGGACAAGGGAAATGGTTGTGTTTTAAGAAGTTAAGTTGGGCTTGGGACATGTATAGATGAGGTTCTAGACTTGGATTCAGGACCATTTTGGGGATTCTATTGTATATCGTTATTTTGGATTTGTTCACTTTAGAACTATTAATCATGAAATACCATATTTACTATTGGTTATGGATGTACCCAGTTTGGGAGATGTCAATTATATATATTTATTGGTTATTTTATTTTTTTGTACTATTGTTATTTATTATCTACCATGGTTTACTCTGGTAATGAGGGTATAATCTCCAGAAATGACTTATCTACACCCTATCTACTAGTCAGAAACCTCTGGAATATGGGGAGGAGCACTTGAGGTCATGTAGAAACCAAAATCGGGGCACCATTTCAATTCCTCTTCAATAACAGAAATAAAAAGTGGTATCAGAGAAGGTATTTTATATAAATTACTATTTGGGAATGGTAGATAAGAGGTTAGGAAGGTGTCAGGACTTGGCGATGACCTCAGGATCTGGATTAGCTATCTAGTGTATGAGGGAGATACCAAGTCACCTAGGGTGGGATTTTTTTTTCTTATTATGTGTTATTACATTTAGTGAAATTTCATCCTTGGGGGGTTCACTTGTTGTGTGATGGAACTATTTTATGATATTTTTCTCATGACCAGAATGGAATGAGGATGTGAATTCAGGAATCATTCTAGGAAACTAGGTATATAAGTTACATGTATCATGGTAGGCATAATCATAGGATAGATTTGTGGTACCTAAAGGGTAGGATGCATTTTATCTTCCTAAAAGTGAAAAACATGGCGTATAATGAAAAGATATGAATGGGTTAAAAGAAAAGAAAAATGTTCAATAATGATTACAAAATTGTGATTAATAAATGGGTGGGGTGGGGTGGGGTAAGCGAATTAAAATTTTGTTATAGTGAGTTGTGATATGGAAATAGTTTTAAAATGATGGCCAATGTTATGTCATAACCGATTAAGTTTGTCTACCTGTGTTAGCCATGGCCCTTGGTTGGGATGGTCGAGGGTAGTGTTCAAGGTATGATATGGCATGTTGGGACAGTGTATCTGAATTTCTTGTTTATAGAGAATTTTGAGCCTTCTTTTATATTTTTCAAAGGATTTATGGTTTGTGTTCTAAGGGTCATGTTAGGCATTGTATAGAAATTCCACCATGAAGACGCGTCCCCGTTGGGAAATAATAATATATTTATGATAATTATCCATTAATAGTGGAGCAAGAAGATATACTGGTTTAAGATGATATGGAAGAGTAGTTCCATGAGAAATTATCTCATTTTAGGTATATTATGGAATGAGACCCAAGGTAGGTTGCACTGAGTATATTTGAGCTGACTAGAGAGTTTCACTTATAGCACCCTCGAACTTTTACTGGAGTGGGTGGGCCAAAGGCGACCATGTTCTGAATAGAATCTATCTAGATGATTAATGATCATATAAATGCCCCTTTTGAGAAGTGATTCAAGGTAGTCTTACATGTTGTGAGGCCAGATAAAGCGTTGGTGGGTAATTATGGTTTAGACAGAGAAGGATGAAGGAATGGTATGGAAGGATTTCTAGGAAAAGCTCCTAGAAAACTACTACCCAGATACCTTGAGGTAGGAGAAGTCTACAAATTTTACAATTTTGACCTAGGGGGTTGAATCAGTAATGGATTATTATATTCATTTCACTAATCTATGTGGCTTGATTCCCATGTTGGAAAAAGATGAGGTGAATTTGGGGAAACATACATAGGATGGGATTAGGAAAAATATTAGGTACCAGGTGAATATCATCCATCTGAATAGGTTTTCAGAGGTAGTGGACCATGAACTTATCTCATAGGGGAAACTGTAGATAGATTTAGGTGGTGGACTCGTGGTTCCAATTGGTTATACAAGTGGTGCAGTTAATGAGGGTAAAAAACATCATTTTGTAAGTTTCCAATAGGGTGAAAGTGTGAAAAGTATCCATAAGGAGAGTTATTCTCTATAGGTGGTGATTAGATGTTCTGTTATCAATGTGGTAAGCTGAGGCACATATGGGGTTAGTGTCCCTGACCACTAGTTGAGTACCAATCATGTGGAAAGTTGGATTATATACAGAGGTTCTATAAGAACCCTCAGAAGATGGGAAAAGATGGACGTCAGAAGCAGATGCCATGTGTAGGAAGGCGGTAGGGCACTCTGTATCTGGAATGTAGTTGGTGCTCCATGGGTCATATTAGTAGGGGATATGGATGTGGAACTATAGGTAGAGATCATCCATACCAATAGGGTAGTGAAGTGTAGGGTACTCAGGCTAGAGCCCAGGGTAGAAGGGAAGGTTATCATCATGCAGTTCAGTCAACACTTGGAGGTGGTGGGGCTAGACTATATACCATTTGAGGTACTATTGTTGTAGATTTCACTCTCTCTAGAGATTTATTTGACATAGGTGCCACACATTATTTTATTTATTCACATTTTTTATTTTTTTGTTCCTTATTATGGAAAGTGTGAGTGGGGTTATGTTAATTGATACTCCATTGGGAGTGTGAGTTGAGGATATAAAACTATTTAAGGGTTGTGATTTGGAGGTTGGAAGATATCATTTTCTTTGGAATTTGTCTATCCTTGATATTTCAGGTTTTGATATGATTTTGGGTATGGATTGGATGGTGGTGTATCAAGCGCATATCAATTATTACCTATGTAAGGTAAAGTTCACATCTCTCAAGTGATACACGTATGTCCTTCGCGGTGAGTGGGATGTTCGAGCATGCCGTACACGGACAATTTTCTAGAAATTGGGAGAAATCACAGTTCATGTGGATATTTTTGTGCTAGATAATGGAGGAAGGGAGAAACTAGTATTCTTACCCATTATGGATCAATCTCAGGATGTGTTTCCTGAGGAATTATTTGGGATACCACCTGAGAGAGATGTTGAGTTCATGATCGAGTTGTTTCCAAGGTAGAACCAATTTCCATTCCACAATATCAAATGGAACTGGTGGAACACCAGGATCATATGGTTCATATAGAAGATTTGGAGTGAAAGGGGTTCATCCATCCTCGTACGCCACCTTATGGATATCCAATGATATTTTCCAAGATGGCAGATGGATCATTGAGGTTATGTATTGAATATAAAAAGTTGAATCATATTATGGTTAAGAACTGATACCTGCTTCCCAAAATCTATAATCTATTTTACCAGCTAAGGGGTGCTTTAGTGTTTTCTGATATCTATTTGAGATCAGGATACCATCAGTTGAGGGTGAGACTTTCTGACATATCGCAAACAACTTTCTAGAGAAGGTATGTTTTATATGAGTTTGTGGTGATACTATTTGGGTTGACCAACACATTGGCTATGTTCTTGGATCCAATGAACTAGATATTCCACCCATACCTAAATCAGTTCATAGTAATCTTTGTTGATGATACCTTGGTGTACTGTAAAACTCACAACGATCATTCCAACCATCTTAACATCATCTTGAGTACACTAAGAGAGAATAGGCTTTATGAAAAGCTATCAAAATGAAAGTTCTAGACTAATAATGTGCATTTCCTAGGTCATATCATTTCTGATTCAGATGTGGAAGTGGATCTATAGAAAGTACATGTAGTGGTTTCTTTGGAGTATCCCAAGAATGTTTTTAATGTTCAGAGTTTTCTAATATTATTTGGTTACTACTGAATGTTCATTAGGGTTTTTTTTTCATCTAGAGGAGCCACTCTCAGTCTTAACCAAGATGGGAGTGAATTTTGAGTGTTCAGAGATATGCGATAATTATTTTCAAGAGTTGAAAAAGTAGTTGAATACTGAATGAATCCTGATCTTAACCAAACTAGGTAAGAGGTATACCTTGTTCTGTGATGCATTCAATGTTGTTATTGGGGAATTGTTGATTCCTAAAGATCATGTTGTATAATATGAGTCATAAAATTTTAATCACAGTGAAAGAAATTACCCTACTCATGTTCAAGAACTGACCACATTGGTATAAGCCTAAAAGTGTTAGAAGCATTGCTTTTTGGGAGAGTGGATCACTGTGTTTACTGATCATAAAAGTCTTAAGTACATATTCTATTAGCACGATTTGAACCTTCAATAGAAAGGTGGGTTGAATACCTATAATACTTTGATTTCGAATTGGGTTATAAAACCGGAAAAGGGAATAGTTTTGTAGACGATCTAAAATGAATGACTCGAAATCAGGTGGTTTAAGAATCTAACTCCGAGTAGAGGATGATGAATTAGTTTAATACGATGCACCTAGAGGTGTTGGATTGGAATAGAAAAAATGACACTTTCATCTATAGAACATGAGTCTTCACTTATGATTTGGGTCAAAGAGACTCACTGGGAGGATCTAGAGTGTTTGGATATGAATGAAAAAAATTAAAGGTGGGGAGTCACCTTCTAGTTGGGATATTGGTGAAGATAGAATTGTTAGTGTTCTTGGATGTGTGGTTGTGCCAGTTTGTATGAGGCAAGAGTTTATACAAGATTCAAATTCATTAAAGTGGGTGGTGTATCCTAGTTTAATAAAGTTGTATGATTACCTTTATAGGAAATATTCATGACTGGGCATGAAGAAGGAGGTTATGGGTTTTGTAGTATGATTTCCTACCTGTCAGTGAGTGAAAGATGAGAAACAAAGCTTGTGTGGTTTGTTACAACCATTTCCCATTATATAAAGGAAATGGTATGATGTAAAAATGGAATTCATAGTGGGTATTCCAAGGATTCCTTAGAAAAATTATATATTTTGGGTGATTTTGGATTAGTTGACTAAGGTATCTCATTTCATTCCGATCCTAGAGACATACTGTTGATTAGTTTGGTGAGTTATATGTTTAAGAGATAGTATAGTTACATGGTGTGATGAGAACTATAATATTGGCTCCTGATTTTTGTTTCACATCTCACTTCTAGAAGGTATTACAGAATGAACTTAGTTCCTGAGTGTTTATAGGTATGACTTATCACCCATAGATGGGAAGGCATTTAGATCATGAAATTTAAGTGTTGGAGGACATTTTGAGGGTTTGTTTTCTGGATTTCCGTGGTTCATGGGAAAAATATTTATCACATTTTTAGTTTTCCTATAAATTTTTTTATAGGAAATGATTCAGATGGCAACTTTTTAGGTGCTTTATGGGAGTCCGTGTCTATCTTCATTGTGTTGGTAAGATGCTAGGGAGTCTAAGCTGTTGGGATAATGTCTCATGTAGGAGATATCTAAAATTGATTGATTGATTTTCAAGCGCATGAAAACAGATCAGAGTATATATAATTCGTATGTAGATTGGAATCATAGACCTCTTTATTTTATGGTGAGTGATAGTGTGTTTCTTCAGGTGTCTCCAAGGTTTGGTCACCTTCAAATTCAGAAATAGGGCATGTTGGCACCCATGTATGTTGGACCATTTGAGATTGTGGATAGGATTGGAATGGTGGATTATAGATTTGATCTTTCACAATGGTATAGCATAATGCATGATGTATTTTATATTTCATATATTTGGAAGTATCTTCATGATCGATCTATTGTGATTAATGTCGAAGATGTTGAGCTTAAGGCTGATGCATCCTTTGAAGAGTATCCATTTGGTGTTGTGGATCGTAGCGAGAAGGTCTTATGGGGTAAGAATGTGCCCTTAGTTTTAGTTTTATGGAAACATAGAAATTTTTAGGAAGAAACTTCTAAGTGATAATTAGATATTAAGGCCTTGCGACCTGATATCATTGTTTTGGAAGCTCCGTGATGATTCAGAATGTAGCTTGAGGATAAGCCATTATATTGTGAGGAGGTTGTAAGATCCTAAGCTTCATAAAAGCTTTTTACCTATTTAAATTTTCATCTCAATTATTATTTTTGGTTAATTCAATGTTTCTAGGAGTTATTGGGGCCTCTAGGATGTTTTTTGGGTATGCGAAATGAAAAAAGGAAAAACCATTACATCATGTACCAGGAACACAATTGGCGCATGATTAGCACACAGTTAAGTAAACTTTGAGAGGTGGGATACATTTTGGATAGTGGCATATTGTATGGTTGGATGATGGTTTATAAACCATGATAGTCTCCCTAGGTGACCTTGCGAAACATATTCCCTCAGATAGAGGCATTCACATGGTTTGCGCACAGTTTTTCAAACCGTGTGGGTAAACCGTGTGCCCATGAAAAGTTGAAAAAATTACAAAAGTTCCATTATTGGATTTTAAGCCTTCACCTGATTTCCTCCCGCATTTTCTCCTTTGAACCCTAGTGGTAAAAAACTCCCAAGGGATTTCTAGGGTGATTCTAATTCATATATAGGTTAGTTGGAGTGCCATCAGTTGTACCTTGAACCTCTAGGTAAGTCTAATCTCCTCCTTTATTATCATTACCAGATTAGGGTTGGAACCTTGGGAAATCCTCTTTTGAATCTCTAAAACACTTATTTACCAATGGGATTTAGTTTGAATATTTTAGAGGTGGTTGAATCCAAATCTAAGACCACATTTTGGAGTGATTTCTCCACCAGATTCTAGGTACGCTCTCCACAAGTTATATCCCATAGTTTCATTGTAGATTTCTACATGTTCCATTTTTTATTGTTTAAATATTGTTGTGATCTTGATTCCCTTAGTGAGTTTTGGTGAAATGGATTTATAAACGATGAATAGGGACCCTCATGATCCCCATGGTTTGCACGATGATGATTTGATTGATTTAGGGCTACCCGTGGGGTGCCCCAATATTTCAAGGTCTAGAAATTGGATAAGGTTGTGGATGGACATTGGTGATAATGTAGATCCCTTGTTGATTATATTGATATTTTTAATGTAAGTTCAAATGAAATATTGACAGCGTGTCTAAATTTTTTAAAGTATTAAAGGGTTATTTCAAAATAGGTAGAAATTATCCAATTGGGTTAATTGAGATCATGACACATGGCATATTAATTAGGTTAGAAATTCATAAGATAGTGAATATGAAATAGTGAACATGTTAAATTATTAATGGTATATGAAATGGGAATATGTTAAATGTGATTTCATAAGGTAATTAATGAATATATGAAATGGGTTTATTTAAGGGAATTATTGAATATTCATAGGGAGTTGGGCATGAGAATGAGAATTGGGCTAAATGGGATAAGTAATGTAAATAACAAATGTGTTAATGGGTTATGACATGAAACTAATTCCCATGTTTAATGTTATGGATTATGATTGATATATATTGGTTTTGTTTGGTTTTGATATGGTTTGTGTGTGGTGAATGGATGAATATGCATGTTCACATGGCTTGAGGTGTGTGATAAAGGATTGAGGCTCCTCTAATGGGTCAAGTTGGATTGATTCTCTAACTCTACCCACAATATATGGGTTAGGTAAGGGGACATAGATATATTTATATAATGGTATAATTCCACCCAGAATGAGGCTTCGAGGTGAGGACATTGTGATGTTGTGATTTATTATCTCTAGTGAGATAGAGACTTGAATTGTTCCCTTATGCGTAATGATAAATTCCTTGAACCTTTGAGTGAATTGTTTTGATGCCTAACCCATGGATTTCATGTTGATGATGAACTAAGTAATGAATAATATGTGCATAATTAATTTAGAACTATATTTAGTAATATCTAAGTAGAGATTGTTTAATAGTGGCCCCAAACTATATTTTATTTATTTTTCAATTTTCTAAGAATTGCATTCACTCTCGGTTTATACTAGATATTTTGTAGACACCATTGGAGGTGGCCTATTGAGTTGTACTCACACCCTACTTAGGCTGCTCTTGGGTACATGAGTAAACTTTATGATTGTAGGTTAGGACACAAACAAGTTCTTTGTGCTAGGATGTTGATTTAGGCTTAGGACATGCTTGGATGAGGTTCTAGACTTGCAGTCAGGACCATTTTGGGAATTGAACTATTTATCTTTATTTTGGATTTGTTCACTTTAGAACTATTTAGCATGACATATAATGTTTAATTTTGGTTGTGGATATACCCAGTTTGGGAGATATCAGTTATTTTTGTTTATTGGTTATTTAATATTGTTTCGACCATTTTTGTTAATTTATTTCCTGTAGCTTACTCTGAAAATGAGGGTATAATCTACCCACCTGACTTATATACACCCCCACTACTAGTTGGAAACTTCTGGAATATAGGGAGGAGCACTTGAGGTTATGTGGTGCCCCAGATCGGGGCACCGATTTAGTGGCTCCTAGGTCCGAGACATTACATTGAAGCACTGTACTCCAATGGAAATGGGATGAAGGATTGAATCCACCAGGTCAAGTGAAAGGAAGAACCAAAGAAACATAAAAATTAGCAACCAATTTGAATGTTTGGATTGGGGGGGGGGGGTTGAACTAGGACTAGGGAGAGGTCCGATAGGCAGAGTAAAACATTGAGGGGAAAAGTTTAAATGAGTAAGAGTTTGACGAAGAATGTCCTTGTTATTTATCTAAGGACACTACAAGTAGAAAACTCATCAGAGGTCAATACAAATCAATAAATAAGAATGGTTAGAATACTATAAATGATTCATGGAGTTTCAATTTGACCAAAGGAAATAAAAATAAAGGGTGCAAGGACTACTCATACTACCAAAACCAAAGAAAACTAGATCAGTTATAAAAATAAAATCAAAGGTGTTGTATTGTGTGCCTGCTATTATTGATCATTTTTTTTGAAGTAAACCAGAGGACTTTTATTAAAAAAGGAGGAATTACACCAGATGAAAGGATGTATATTTGTTTACATCAAGAATATAAAGCGGGATCAACTTAGCATGGAGATCATCACTACACGTAATAGCATGGGCTACACCCATGTTTGCCAGAGCATCAACAATCCTGTTGGCTTCTCTATAAGTGTGCATTGAAATAAAGCTGATGGATGAGAATGAATGAAGGCAGTCAATCTAGCGGGAAGTGAACTTCCAAGCTAGGTGAAATGTACCCTTCCAAATAGCTTGAACAATGGTAGATGAATCACTCTGAATCCATATGTTGCTCCAATTACGGGATTTAGAAAATGAGATAGCATGGATAACACTCCACATATCACCTTATAAGGAGGAGGAAGATCCACATGAGCCGTAGAAGCATCCAAGGTTCTGGTCCAAATGATTTCTAAAGATGACACCACAACCCGCTGGTCCCGGATTGCCTTTGGAGGCCCCGTCCACATTTATTTTTATCCACCCCGTAGGCGGAGGTTGCCAAAAAACTTCCATCATAAATTTGGGATGAGGAAATTTCCCATCAACTCCAATGCGCTTCAAGATCCCAAGATCTCTAACAGAGTTAGAGCTGTGATCGTTCTGAATCGAGGCCGCCTCTCGAATAGCAATGAGAATTCACATTTTACCTGCAGTGAGATTAAATAAGTTTTTGCGAAATATGTAGTCATTCCTGCCATACCAGATCACATGAAGAATCTCTCCAATAGCCGCCATAAACAGATTCCTGAATTGCTTAGAATCCAAGGTTTCCATGCATCTCTGAATCTTCGAAGTAAGAGATGAACCAAACAACCATCTGCAGTCAAATATATCAAATACATGGTTCCATAGAGCAGAAGTCGTATCACAAGATAGAAAGTGATGATTCATATCCTCCCTATGATGATTACACATACAACATTTAGAGCATAGGTTGACCCCAAAAGCCTGTAGACAGGAGTCGACGAGAATTCTACCATGTGCAATACGCCACACCAAGGTGAATCTTGAGGGTTTTATCCATGATTTGTTAAAGTTTTTGAACCAGTCAAGAAAGTTGTTATCATTGTTGAAAAGGAAGTTGTAATAACTCTTAGAGTCTATAATGCCATTATGCATAGGCTCTCATATAATAAAATCATCATTTTGCAAGAAGGAGTAGGAGTCAACAATGTTCTTGATTTCATCTGGAAGAGAGTCATTTTGAGAGTGCATAATGTTCTTTATGGCATCCTTGATGTTCAAGGGGGAGTGACCAGGAGACAATAAAGAAATAAGGGGGGAGCCCGTCCAATTGTCCAACCAAAATTTTATGTTTGAATTTTTATTGACCATCCATCTAGAATTAGTCATAATAACATTGAACGAACGTTTAATGGAAGGCCAAATAGAAGACGTGCAAAAATTAAAATTTTTGTTCCTCAGTTTTTCAAGAAAGTGAGCTCTAAGATAGTAAGTGTCAGGCGAGTTATTAAAAATAAGGTTCCATGTCAGCTTCGCCTGAAGGGCATCAAAAAAGAAAGTCAGATTTTTTATTCCAATTCCACCCTTATCTATGGGTTTACAACAGGTGGACTAGGGTATGGTGACCATTTTCCTTTCAAGAGTACTCCCTGTCCAAACAAAGTTTTTGATGGCAGTATTAATGCATTTTAAGAGACTCACCAGCCATTTGTAAATCATCATAGAGTAGACAAGTTTAGAGATAATAGTGGATTTAACCAAGAAAATTATACCAGCCATAGAAAGATTTTTCCATTTCTAGGAGGAAAAGTTCCGAAGTGTATGATCAATGATAGAAGAGAAATAGGTAGCCTTATGTTTTCCCCAAAAGATAGGGACACCAAGGTAAGTAATGGGAAACATGCCTTCCCTAATGCCAAGATCGTTTGTGATCCTACTTTTCCTGCCAGCGGGGAAATCTTTTCCAAGGTAAATATAAGATTTTTTCCAATTGATATGTTTCCCAGAGACAGACTCATAGTGAGAGAGGATGACTTTTAAATTGTTTAAATTCCTCTTTTCCCCTTTCAAAAAAAGTATTATGTCATCCGCATACAAGAGGTGAGAGGGAGCATTCAGGTTCCTGGAGGAAGGTATCAGATTAAGGTCACCATTTTCAACGGATTGTGAGATAAGTCTGCTTAAATAGTCTTCAGCAATGGAGAAAAGGATGGTAGAGAGAGGGTCCCCATGTCTAACCACATTAGAACATTTGAAGTATCCCTTTGGGGATCCATTTAAGAGGATAGAGATGTGGGCTGAATTAAACAAGGTTCTGATATTTTTGATCATATATAGGTAAAATTTTAAGCATAATATCATGACATTAGAGAGGCCATGACTGAGTGTGTCATAGCTGATCATCAAGGGAAGATAGGGGTAAAGGAGGTCACTAACATGAATACGTTTAAGATGATTTTCCAGTTGTAATAATAAATAGTGGAGGATACCTTCATTATTAATGACACAACATAGTTGTCTAATCAGATGATGGAAATAGGGCTTACTATGGACACTAATCATGAGAAGACTTCATGGATTGATAAATAGGACCTTATACTGGTGAGGGGATTCAAAAAAGAGGACATCAATATTGAAGAGTACATTAAAACCTAGGAGATGAGGGATGATCTCTTTGAATAGATTATAAATAAGATCTAGAAATACATTTATGCACTCTCTTATGAAAATATTAAGGGATAAAGTCTCCAAAAGAATCAAGATATTTTTAATCATTATGTGATTTATTTTGATTCTCATCCAATAGATTGAACCTTCGTGGTTTCTCAATTTTCCTTAAAAGTGTTTTGATAATAAAAATTCTAATTTTTATTCATTTCTCAATTTTGATCATTATATTTGTTTATAAAAAAATTTATACAATGAAGAAAAATATATTTCTTCAGAAAATTGGTGTTTTAATCATGAAATGATTTTATTAATAATTTAATGTTTATTTATTAGGCATTAGTCAATATAATTTAATTAATGAAATAATTTATATATAAATTTCATAATGTTTTTAATATTATTCATACCCAATAATCTAATGACTATGTATTAAATATTATAAAATATAATGGTTCATTTGTAATGATGGTTTTATGTAACATAATCCATCAAATACTTCAAGTTTATTTTTATGTAAATACATATATAATATCAGGGTGTTACACACAAAACCCAATAAGGGAGAAGGGCTCTTGTTATATAGTGATGCATCAAATAATGGACTGGGGAGTGTCTTCATGAAAAATGAAATGGAAATATCTTTTTCCTTATGATAATTAAATGTCCATGAGTAAAATTACATGAAAGAAAACATTGAGCTAGAAACTATAATATTTTCATTAAATATTTGAATTCATTATCACTATAGTGAGAAGTGTAATATATATATATTTATTAATTAACAAATTATAAAGTATACATTCACATAAAAGTAGTTGAAATTATTGTATAGGAGATGGTTATAGTTGATCAATGACTTTGAATTCTCAATACATTGCAACCTAGAAAGGTGAAATATGTGGTTAATGATATATGTAGGATGGATCATGATAAATTATCTATGATGAGGATTCAAAGAGACACAATAATAAAGGATTTTAAATGTATAGACCTTAAAATTATAAAGGGGAGATATCCAATCTTTCCCAAGTGAAAAATCAACCATCCATCCATGTGAATATCAAGGATATATTGAAGGATGATATAATACTATAGAAGAAGGTACGTAAAATTCCTTAGTACAAGAGTGAAAATGATAGAATAATAAGATTTTTGAAATGAATATATATTCCATAAATAATATATTTAAATAAGGGGTTGTTGGATGATTCACATAGCTCCTTATTTTTTATCCATGATAGAAGAAAAAAGATATAGAGAGATCTCTAGAATCATTTCTGGTGGGAAAAAATGAATTGGAATACTGTGGGGTATATATATTGGTACTTGGTTTTATAATAAGTTATGGATGGATTTCATAAGTCTAAGGGGATGATGAAACCATTACCTATACATATATGAAAATTATAGAAAAATACCATGGTTTTTATTGGTTTTATTAAGACTTAAAAAGGCCATAATTCCATTTAAGATGTTATTGAATTCATTATAAATTTAGTGTATTTTATCTCTTTTTTATAATATTTATCTATCAATTAACATTCCATGAAATGATTTAAGTAATTAGTCGGGATACATGAAGTTCAATTATCAATTGTATCTGATCGGGATCTTATATATACCTTAATGTTTTGGAGAAGTATTCAACAATAATTGGATACAAATTTGTAATTTAATATGAAGAATTATTATTATACTGATGGTCATTTTGAATGTATGATTTAAACTCTTAAAGATATACCGAGATCTTATTTAATGCATTTCAAAGGGGTCTAGGATAACCCCTTCATATAGAAGAGTTATCATATAAGAATAGTTTCTATTATAGAATTAAAATGAATGTATTTGAATCCCTTTATAGGAAGAGGTGTAGAAATATAGCATATTGGGATGAAGTTTTAGAGAGTAAGAGGTTGAGACTAGATCTTATTAAAGAACTTTTATAAAAGATCCAAACCATTCAACAACACATTAAAATTTTACAAATGTAGAAAAAGATATATTCTTATATTCATCAATGAGATTGGGTGTTTTAAGTTATATGTGATTTATTCCTTTGAATATAAACATGAAATATGGTTATGAGATATTGGAAGAAGGGAAAATGTATCCCAATATACATTGAAACTATTGAAATCCTTGATCATGTAAAGATGATAGATTATCATCTTGAACTTCTGTCTAACCTATCCTAAGAGCATGTTTGGTTTAATGTATCACTTTTTAAAAGTATATACTTCACCCTTAACATGTACAAAACTCAAAGGTAGCACAATCAGGACATGATTTATCTTGTGAGGAACAATCGATAGAAATATTGAATCATAGAGATAAGTACTATAAAAAATTAAACTCAACTCGGTAAGGTTATATAGAGGAATAATAAGTTTGAAGAAGCTACATGGGAACCATAATATTTAATCCGGTATAAGTACCCCAATTTTTCACATGAAAGTAACAAAATTTTGAGGTTGAAATTCATTAGTACCCCAAGATTTTATTATGTATTCTATTTTAAATAAATACTATGTTGAATTTATTATTTCACCTGAAAATATGAACTAAAAAGAACCATGATATATTTTGTTGAGATAAAAAATTATAATAAAAAATAAACAGAAATACATTATGATAATGTGATAAAAAAACATCATCAAAAAAATGATAATAGGAATTAAACCACAAGTGAATAAAAATTCCATGAAAATGAAATACTTATCCTAATGGGTTGAATTCAAGATCATACACCCAGTTATAAATATGAAAAAAATAATATTATAAATATAATATGACTTTTGAGAATTAAATAAATGAATAAAATTAATTATTTTTAGAAAGGTATGCAAGGCCATATATAAAAATGTAATATGACTATTATACATATGGTTTTTAGACATATGGTCATTTGATATATGAACATTATATATATAGTCATTTCACACAATAAAATCCAATAGGTAAATTGATTTATTTTAATTTTTAGTTAAAAAATAAAATGAATATAATTTAAAAATAATAAGTAACTCTAGACTAAAAGAAAAATAACTAAAAAATTTTATTAAAAAATATGTATTTTGTTAGTTACATATCATTATTTTTTTAAAGAATGATTTGACGTGTTTAAAATTTTAAAAATATTCTAGAACCAAATATTTTGATAATACATAATAATTATAATATAACTAATTTCAATAGGATGTGATTAAAATAATTCAATGCAAAAAATAAAATTTTATTAAATAATTATTTTTTTAAATTACAATGTATTTTTATCTTAATAAATTTAATTGATCATTTTAAATGTAAAATTATAATAAAACATAATGTTTCAATGTATAAAAAATATATTAACACTCATTTATTTATTTATTGATATGAAATAATATTAAAAAAATTTAATGTAATAAAAGTCATTATTTCTAAAAATTAATTTTTCTACATATTCGATATTTTCAATAAAAATTATTTTCTTCATATTTATAAATTTAATCTAATTAAATTGAGTTAAGATTTAGAATCATCATATTAAAATTTTCGAAAAATTACGATCTTATAATTTTAGTAAAAAATAATTACCATAGTAAATAATTAAACTTGGTAGAAAGAGGTAAAAATAGATAAAAAAGTTGTATATTAAAATGGATCAAATTTTGTGTAATTAAATTGATATTTATAATTTTTAAAAGTAAATTTTTAGGTTTAAAATTAAATCCTACATGTCTCACTAATATGTCCTTACCCACCCCACTAAACTCCCATGTGATTCCATCTTTACCCTGCACCGTCATAAGTTTCCAAAGAAATGCCCCTCATTTTCACATATATAATCGATATATCTTACAAAAATTAAAAACCCCTCATATTATTTAGTTATCCCTTGAATATATTTCCATTTACCTCTAATAAATATGTATTAGTTGTTGTGTTACTTCTCAACCAAGTGAGTTTCCTAAATCCTTCATTCCGATAGAACCTGTTTCAAGAAGGAGAAGATTCATCAAAGAAACTATATTCTTCTCCAAAATTTTCAATTAAATTATCATATAAACTCTTTAGGAATGTAATTACCCAACCCTAGTTACCCAGAGTTGGTGCATTATTATGTATTATTAGCATGATCACAAAAGATCAAGTCTCGAAATACCGATTAGTTTAGTAGCCTTGGAAGTACTAGATATATTCATAATGTTTACATTACAACATAAAATGGAAAAATAAAACAAAATTATTTCGATAGATAACACTAATATCCCATATACTATCTCTGTACGTCATTCATAATATAATTTCTCGCATTCTGGAAAAAATGAAACATAGAAAGGGTGAGCTCAGATGCTCAGTAAGGATAACAATATAGCAGAAAATTTCATAAATATGCATAAACATTTAAAGAAATGTATAGAACTAAAACAAAATCATTTTCAACATAAAATTCATCATAATATAGTAAATATAAATCAAAATAATTCCATTTACTTACTCACATGGATATTCTACTAGTCAAATAATCACTTGCAATATCAATACCCACTTTCATAATGATGGAATGCATAATGCCAGACTTTCATAACCACATAGTCAAGGCCTTATACCAATATTACAAATAAGATCTTGTCAAGACCTTGTTCTAAGACACTAGTTTGTCTCATGAGACCTACCGATGCATCGAGGAGCTATAGTGGGCTCCACCCATCACTTACTAAGTCCAATGCATTCCACATATGAAAAAGTTTAAACATAACCTAAACATTCGTATTAACAATAGCATAAGAAATGTTAATACTTTATCCATAAACCATGAATGGTATAAAAATAGGACATCCATATTCAAACATATCACAAAAACTTCAATAAAATATAGATTTTTTGTATCATAATAAATAAAATTCAAATAAGCTTACAATCCATCAAAGAATGTTGACATATATGAAATCAAATTTTTTTTTGAGAAATATTTCTTTCTATTTTGAAATCATTTAAAATTAATATAATTATAAAAGAAACCATTTTTTTTGAAAATATTCTTATAATCTTGTAAGGGAAGATTCGATGATGTTAAAACAACGGAAAATAGCCACACTCACAGTATAAGTTAAAAAAACATTCTTACCTTAAATTTGTCAAAAAGGTCAAAAAGTACCATGTTTGGAAAATGACGGAAAGATTAATTTCAACTACATATAAGGTCAAATAAGGGTATAAATTACTTTAACCCAATTTATATTAAATATTAATTTTTTTGAAATACATGTTTAAGAAACATGGATGTGGATGATAAAGAGGTCCCATCAGATACTCACATAAAAACAACCTCAGATAACAAAGAGATTGTGAAATTAACCCTTACCTTATACTTTTTCTAGGTCGAGGGTAGGTTAACCTCATGTATAGTGGTGAAATAATTTTTATTCAATTATAAAATAATAATATACATTAATATGATATCATATATGGTCTTTTAACATTGCTTTGTTAGTAATATCTTAGTATTATCGTCGTTTCGGGTGTTAACTGATTTGTTTTCCTTTATATGATTTTTTATGTAAGTAATGATTGTTATGTATTGGATGTATCTTATTCATATTAATAATGATATTAAGTATTTAAATATTATTTTTAATCATCTATTTAAAATTATTCTTTAATGAATACGATGGAGAATGAATCTCATCGCGTTCGTGGAGACGGTAATCTGTATGTATGCACGAGCAACAATATCATTATTTTGATATTAAAATAATATATAATCTGATGGTATATCATATATACAGAATAATTATCATGTTATATTTATTATTTAAATCAATTACACATCATTATTATACCCATCCAAATAATAATGTATTGAATAACAATTACACCACGACGTGGAGACGGAAAGCCGTACGTACGCACGTATGGTGACATGTCATTCAAAGGATGGATAGAATAATGAATATGGTTGTAAAATATTTATAATAAAATCACAGTATATATAAGATACTAAATTTATTATTTCATAATGGAAACAACAAAGAAAGAGGAAGTGGAAGAAGAAAGGAACTTGAAAGAGGTGATGAAATATTTACCTCTTCTTCGGGTTCTTCCTTTTGATTTGATCAAAATGGCTCCTTAGGTTGGCTTTATGAATAAAGGAATGCCTTTATAATTAAGTTAGTATAGTTGAGAGGGTATTTGGGTAGGGTTTGGCTGAGCCAAATGGCTTTGAAGGTGTGAATTAGAGAGAAGGGTAAGTTCCCATTTATAAGAGGGGTAAGGGGCACCTTAGATAAAGCCAGAAATATTATTTTATAATAAAATCATTTTCTATTTATAATGGTTAAAAAATAAATCATTTAAAGGATAAGGTGGGTATGGGTTGAAAAACCCTCAACCAATAGGTTTTATATAGGTTTGGTTCACTATATTAACTTTATCTTTTAAATTAACTCTTAGTTAAATAGTTTAACATTTACCATCTCTGTTTGTATTTTTATATTATATGGTTAATAAACATACTATAAACTTCCAAGAGATCCCGAAGTGGTTCATTAATGATACAACTATCATTATATAAGTCTTTTGAAAGAACCTTTTATTTTTAGGAATATAATATCAATTAATAATATAATATTTGTTTTAAAAACTCTTTTATGTCAATTTTGACACTATTTGGTATTTTGTTTTCGCTAAATTCATAACAGTATTATTACTTCAAAAACAATTAATCGAATTAATTATAACATATCATATTAACCAATAAAATTAGTGTAATTCATAAAAAGTCTCAAATTACATTTATTTGGATATTTATAATTTCAATTATTTTAATATTTCTTTAATTAGGTAATTTTTGTATCATCATTGTGTCATAAATAAATTTAATTATTTAATTTATAAAAATTATAAATAAAATATAAATATTTATAAAATATTTTTATATTTCTAATGGATATTTATAGTCGAATTTATCTTATGTGTAACCCTATATTAAAAAGGGGTTAGTTATTAAACATTGAATTTAACACTTTTAACTCTTCTTTGAATTAAACAATAATAAATGTCATAATCTAATCCAAGTGAACCTAAAGAATCATATTTTATTAAGAAGGTTATTTTTTGTCGAATTATAATTATCCAATAGAATTCATACATGTGTTAGGGTAATAATAATATCATTTTACCTTTAAATACCCTATTTACTTTTAATCGCGATAAATAAAAGTAAAAGTTACTATTCAAAAAAATTATTTTCTTCTTATTGAACCACATTTTACTTACTGATATCAACCGTGTCTCTTGGATTTTTTAAATTCAACTCACAGACATGGTAAAATTAAGTTTTATGTAAATTTACAAATTCAACTAGGAGGTGGGTAAAAGACAGTAAAAAGTTCTATAAAAATTTTATATATCTAAAATTATTATAAACTGACTCCAATGAATTAAATTGAACTTATATAGGTGTTATGTATCTATTTTTGCCTAAAATAAATTTATATAAAATAAATTATTATTAAAATAAAAATGTTGTTTTAAACAATAACTCCGTGATTTTCACTATTCATAAAAATTGAAAGTTTTTAGAAAAATACAAAAAATTCACCCTAAGCTAATATAGATATTCTGAATCCCAAAAAGAAGTCCATTTTGAAAGATAAAATTTATAAAATTTAAAAATGTCGGTATTACTATTCATAACAGCTGGTTTGATTGGTTGTGGTGTGTTATAACTCGAAGTTGCATACAACACAAGCTATTATATTATTCAAAGAGAAGCATACCTTGGAAGCTTGGGGTGTTACATTCAACCCTTATTCAAATAATTTTGTCCTCAAAATTTCTAGAATATTACTTCATTAAAAGTCTTGGGTGGTTCTTCATCATAACTTCCTCGGGTTCCCACGTTGCCTCTTCTATTTTATGGTTTCTCCATAGAACTTTTACCAGATGAGTCGTCTGGTTTCTCAAAACTTGTTCTCTTGTATCAAGAACCTTGACATGCTCTTTTAAATAAGGAAGATCGGGTTCCAGTTCTAATTCTTCATAGGTAAGTATATGCGTTGGTCCAGACATGTATTTTCTCAACAGTGATACGTGTAACACATCGTGAACTTTGGAGAGACTTGGCGGCATTGTCAAATAGTATGCTACATCCCCAATTCATTCTAGAATTTCGAAAGTTCCAATGTACCAGGGACTCAATTTTCCCTTCTTACCAAAACGTATAAAACCCTTCTATAGAGATATCTTCAAGAAAACATGATCTCCTACGTTAAAATTCCAAATCCTTCCTTCCGTTATTGGCATAGCTCTTCTGCCTACTTTGAGCTGATTTGATGTGGGTTTGGATTACCTTCACCTTTTCCATAATTTCCTCTATAAGTTCCAAGCCTACGAGTTTTCTTTCGCCAACATCATCCCAACAGGTTGGTGTGCGATATCTCTTTCCGTATAATGCTTCATATGGTGATATCTGTATACTTGAATGGAAGCTATTTTTATAGGAATATTCTACCAAAGGAAAATATTGATCCCACATACCTTTAAAGACAAGTGTGAATGATATCAACATAACTTCTATGGTTTGAATAGTCTATTCTGATTGTCCATTAGTTTTGGGGTGGTAGGCAGTGCTCAAACAAAGTTCAGTATTAAGGGATTTCTGAATACTTTCCAGAATCTTGATATAAAATTGGGATCACGATAAAAAACAATCGATTATGGTACAACATGAAGTCTCACAACATTATTAATATATAGTTTTTCTAGATGTTCAAGTGGTAAATCTTCCCTTATAGAAAACAAATGTGCTGAATTGGTAAGATGATCAATAATGACTCATATTTCATCTTTCATTCTAGTATTATTTATTAGCCCTATGACTAATTCCATCGTGATATCATCTCATTTCCATTCAGGTATGGGAAGAGGTTTCATGACTCCTCCAGGCTGTTTCCTTCCAGCTTTCACTTATTGAAAAACCATATATCTTGACACAAAATCAGAAATCTCCCTTCTCATGTTGCCCCGCCAAAATTGTTCCTTCAAATCTCTATACATATTAGTGCTCCCAGGGTGTATATAGAAATTGGAACTATGTGCATCATCCAACAATTCAATTTTTAGATCAGGTATATCGTGAACACAAAGTCTCTTCCCAAATTTCAAAATTTCATCTTCATACACAAAGTCACTCAATCTCCCATCATTCACAGCTTTGATATTCTTTCAAAACTCTTTATCACCGGTCTGAGAACTCTTTATCCTTTCTATTAAATATAGTTTGGCAACCATTTGAAAGAGTATTGATGTTTCACCTTCCATGGTGATTCCCATATCCATATTTACTAGATCTATGTATATAGGATCCTCTTCAACTCTCATCTTGTTCAAAACTCCGTGATCCTTTCTACTCAAATCATCTTCCACCTTATGTGACTTCCCTGGCTGGTAGTGTATAGTGAAATCATAATCCTTGAGTAGTTCAAGCCATATCCTTTTCCTCATGTTGAGTTCTTTTTGTGAGAAAATATACTTCAAACTCTTGTGATCGGTATATATCTTAGAATTTTCACCATAGAGATAGTGTCTTCAAAACATAAAAGAAAATATTATAGCTGCTAACTCAATATCATGATTAGGACAATTTTTATCATGAATTTTTAGCTGTCGTGATGCATAGGAAATAACCCTATCATTCTTCATAAGGACACAACCAAGTCCTTTCTTTGAAGCATCACTATAAATAACAAACCCATCATTCCCCGATGGTAGAGTCAATATAGAAGAATTGACTAATATTTTTTTTAATTATTCAAAAAATTATTCACACTCTTTTTTCCAGACAAATTTATCCCCTTTTTGTGTGAGGTTTGTTAATGGGTTAGCCAACCGGAAAAAATTCTAGACAAAACTTCAATAATAGCCTACTAAACCAATAAAACTGTGTACCTAATTTATACTCGTCGGTGCTGGACATTATTGGATTGCCTTGGTCTTATAAGGATCAACATAGGTTCCATCCTTAGAGGAAATATGGCCAAGAAAAGAAATCTCCGGAATCCAGAATTCAGACTGGCTATACTTCCCATATAATTCATGTCTTCTAAGAGTTTTCAGGATAATGCGCAAGTGATTTTCACGATCTTCATAGATTTTAGAGTATACCAAGATATCATCAATAAATGACACTACAAAGTCATCCAGATATTCCTTGAAAAATCAATTCATTAAATCCATGAAGACAGAGGGTGCATTAGTTAACCCAAAAGGTATTACTATAAACTCATAATACCCATACTTGGTTCGAAATGTTGTTTTTAGAATGTCTTCCTTCTTCACACACAGCCGATGATATCTAGATCGATGGTCAATCTTTGAAAAGTATTTGTATACATGAAGTGGGTAAAATAAATCATTAATGCGAGGTAGGGGATACTTGTTTTTTATTGTTATAGAATTGATGTCCCTGTAGTCAATGCACAACCTCATAGATCCATATTTCTTCTTAACAAGAAGGATAGGAGATCCACATAGAGAAACACTAGGGTGAATAAATACCTTATTACTCAATTCCTCTAGCTGTTTCTTTAGTTCAACTAATTCCACAGTTGCCATTATATAAGGGGTCTTTGATATGTGCATTGATCTAGGAATTAAATCAATTGAGAACTCAATTTCTAGTTCTGGAGGATGTCCAGGTAAATCTTCTTGAAACACATCAACATATTTTTTCACAATAGGTACATAATCTATTTGAACATTCCTTTTCTCACCCATAGTTATTTCATTATCTTCCTCCCCAATAATTGAATTTAGTTGAGAAAATGGGGGTGGATCTAGATAAGAATTAGGTTGTGACGATTCTGCTCTAAAGATAAGGTGTTATTTATCATCATTATCAAAAATAGTAACCTCCTTATTCTTACAATAAATTTTTCCATCATGGTAAGAAAGCCAATCCATACTGAGGATTATATCAAATTCAATCATGGGTATGATGATGAGATAAGTAGATAAAAAACATTTATATGCCCTAATGAGAACTGATTCACAACTTGTTGTATCAATGATACTTCCCTTATGAGTTTTTATTGATAACTCCGTTGTTAAATAAAATTGTAAATATATAATTTTCTTAGAAAACATGGAAGATATGAAACAATGCGATGATCCAAAATCAAATAAAGAATTGGCTAAACATGAGGAAACCATTAAATTACCTACCACCACGTCATTCAGAACTTCAAACTCAGCATTAGTGATAGCATAAGCTTGGCCTTGACCCCTTGGCCTTTTCTGAGGTAAGTTCCCCTGATGCTTAGAACATTCATTTTATAATTCCCCCTTTCTCTACAATTGTAGCATTCAACATCGACAACCTCTTTATTCCCCTTGCAATTACAGGCTTGGTGGCCTTTTTCACTACACATGTAACAGAGTCCCATTCCCTTCTGGAAAGTACCAGGGTGTTTCTTCCCACATTTACTATAGGAGGGATATTGAAGTTTTCCCTTCTTCCCCTTATTTCCATTTCCATAATGTTCAAAAGATCTCTTCTTCTCTTGATTTTCTTTAAAGTTGTAAGAATTAGAGAAATATTTTTCGGTCTTGATAGCACATGAGACAATATCTTCATACAACAAGAAGGATTGTGAGAATAATGCTCAATGGATAAATGGTTTTTACCCATAAAATAAATGATCAATCTTACTTATTGGGTTATGTATATAATCTGTAGCATGCCTCGCTAACCTTGTAAAGTTATCTTCATACTTCGCTACATTTGTATCCTATTTTTTCCTCAAACTCAGAAATTGCCTTTCCATATATGCTCGATGGTCATGAGGAATGTATTTTTCTATGAAAATTTCTTTAAAATCCTCACATTCCATATTTTATACTTCATCATCTTCCTTTGTATTTTGAATTAATGACCACCATTGAACATAATCTCCAGTGAGGTGGTAAACTTCCATGATAACTTTTTCCCTTTTGCTACTCCACAAGGCGTGGAATATTTTCTCTAAGGAATTTATCCATTTCTCAGTTACTAGTGAATTTTTACCCCCATTTAATGTTGGTGGTTGTTTCCTCATGAAGCGATCTAACATTGATCCTCCATGCTATAGATCAAGGTGTTCTATATGGGTAAGGTTATTATTCATAACCTAAGTGAGTTGTCCCAGTATGGTGATTAGCTGGTCATCACCAGTTGCATCACCAGCTCCACTATACTTATCTTGAGTAAGAGGGAAATCCATATATGGAGTGTGTGAATTGATATGGTTTCCATTCCTTCCACTAGGCTCCATTTCTAAACAATGTCATAAACTAGATTTGTTTATGAATCAAAATTCATAATTCCAAACTTGTAAAACACTTAACATAAATTGAATAGTTTATGGATATAATCCATAATCATAAAAAAATTTTCCTTGAGGAAGTATATACTCTACAACCATTCATAATGGTCTATAAAGAAAATGAGAATTATCCTAAGCATATCCCCCAGGAGTGTCATAACCAAGAGTGCAACAAAGCCCGTTTTCATGCACCAGTTCCCATTTGAGTCTAAATCAAAGAGGTGTTTTCGGGTTTTACCCCTAGGTACATCTATGCCAGAGCCACCTCTATATACTTGCATCCAGACATGGATGTATTTGCCTTGAAAACTCAGAAAAATATCTACAATACCAATATTCTAGGAAGTTATTCTATACCAATCCTCGAATTATCTTAGGGATATGTGCTCTAATCAGAGATTATCTAAATCTAGTTTCCAAGGATTGTACTAAACCTCCTCTGATACCAAAAGTAATGCCCTGAACCTAGTTACCTAGAGTCGATGTATTATTAGGTATCATTTTCATGATCACAAAAGATCAAGTCTTGAAAGACCAATTAGTTTAGTAGCCTTGAAAGTACTAAATACATTCCTAAGGTTTACATTACATCATAAAATGGAAAACTACAACAAAATTGTTTCCATAGGAAAAATTGAGATCCTATAGACTATCCCTGCATGTTAGTCATAAAATACTTTTTTGCATCCTGGGTAAAATAAATCATAGAAATGGGTGAGCTCAGATGCTCAGTAAGGATAACAATATAGCAAAAACTTTCATAAATAAGAATAAACATTTAAGGATATGTATAGAACTAAAACAAAAGCCTTTTAAAAAAATGTCATCATAATATGGAAAATATAAATCAAAATAATTTCATTTACATACTCATATGGATATACTACTAGTCAAATAATCACATGAAATATCAATAGCCACTTTCATAATGATGGAATTCATAATGCCAAACTTTCATAACCACATATTCAAGGCCTTGTTCGAAGACTACAAATAAGATTTTGTCAAGGCCTTGTTCCAAAACAATAGTTTGTCTCATGAGACCTACCGACGCATCAAGGAGTTATAGCGGGCTCCAACCGTCACTTACTAAGTCCAATTCATTCCTCATATGAAATTTTTTAAACATAACATAAATATTCATATTAAAACAAGCATAAGAAATGCCAATACTTTATCCATAAACCATTAATGTTATAAAAATAGAAAATCCACAATAAAACATATAAAAAAACCTTCAATACAATATAGAAGTTTTTTATCATAATAAATCAACTTCAAATAAGTTTACAATCCATAAAAGGTTGTTGACACAGATGAAATCAATTTTTTTTGAGAAATATCTCTTTCTATTTGAAAATAATTTAAAAGTAATATAATTATAAAAGAAAAAATTTATTTTGATAATATTCTTATAATATTATAAGGAAAGATTCTATGATGTTAAAACGACAGAAAATAGCCACATCCGTCGTATAAGTTAAAAACACATTCTTACCTTATTTTGTCAAAAAGATCAAAAAGTACCTTGTTTGGAAAACGACAGAAATAATCATTTCAAAAACATATAAGGCCAAATAAGGGTATAAATGAATTTAACCCATTGTCTAATAAATATTAATTTTTTTTTGAAATACATTTGTAAGAAACATGGATGTGGATGATAAAGTGGTCCCAGCAGATACTTACATAAAAAAAACCTCAGATAATAAAGAGATTTTGAAATTAACCCTTACCTTGTACTTTTACTTGGTCAAGGGTAGGTTAACCTCTTGTATAATAGTGAAATAATTGTTCTTAAATTATACAAGAATTTTATATATTAATATTATATCATATATGGTGTTTTAAAATTTTTCTGTTAATAATATCTTAGTATTATCGTCGTTTCAGGTGTTAACTGATTCGTTTTCCTTTATATGCTTTGTTACATAAGTAATGTTTGTTTTGGAAAGGATTTATCTTATTAGAACTCATAATTATATTAAGTCTTCAAATATTATTTTTAATCATCTAAATAAAATTAGTCTTGAATTGATACGATGGGGAATGAACCTCATCGCGTTCGTGGAGACGGTAATCCGTACGTACGTACGAGCAACAATATCATTATTTTGATATTAAAATAATATATAATTTGATTATATATCATATATAAAGAATAATTATAATTTTATATTTATTATTTACATCAATTACAAATCATTATTATACCCATCCAAATAATAATTTATTGAATAATAATTACACCACGACGTGGAGACGGTAAGCCGTACTACGCACGTATGGTGACATGTCATTCAAAGGATGGATAGAATAATGAATATGGTTGTACCATATTTATAATAAAATCATAGTATATATAATATACTGGATTTATTATTTTATTATGGAAATAACAAAGAAAGAGGAAGTGGAAGAAGAAATGAACTTGAAAGAGGTGAAGAAATATTTACGTTTGTTCAGGTTCTTTCTTTTGATTTGATCAAAAGAGATACTTAGGTAGGATTTATGACTAAAGTAAGGACTTTAGGATAAAGGGAGGACAGTTGATAGGGTATTTGGGCTGGGTATGGCCAAGACAAATGGCTTTGAAGGTGTGAATTAGAGAGAAGGGAAAGTTACCTTTTATAAGTGGGGTGAGGGGCATCTTAGGAAAAGCTAGAAATATTATTTCATAATAAAATAATTTTCAGTTTATAATGGTTAAAAAATGAATTATTTAAAGTATAAGGTGGGTATGGGTTGAAAACCACTCATCCAATAGGTTTTAGATAGGTTTGGTTCACTATATTAACTTTATCTTTTAGATTTAACTCTTTGTTAAATAGTTTAACATTTACCATGTCTCTTTGTATTTTTATATTAGATGGTTAATAAACAGACTATAAACATCCAAGAGAACCCCAAGTGGTTAATTAATGATACAGAAATAATTATATAAGTATTTTGGCCAAACCTTAGATTTTCAAGAATAGAATATCAATTAATAATATAATATTCGTTTTAAAAACTCTTTCATGCCAATTTTGACACTATTTGGTATTTTATTTTTTCTAAATTCATAATAGCATTATTACTTCATAAATTATTCATCTAAAAAACCCTAAAATATAATATTAACCTATAAAACTAGTTTAATTCATAAAAAGTCTCAAATTACATTTATTTGGATATTTATAATATCAATTATTTTATTATTTCATCAATTAGGTAATTAATGCATCATCATTGTGTCATAAATAAATATAATTATTTAATTTGTAATTTTTTTTAAATAAATTATAATTATGTAGGAAATATTTTTATATCTATAATGAATATTTATAGTCAAATTTATCTTATGTTTAACCCTATATTAAAAATGGTTTAGTTATTAAACTTTGAGTTTAACACTTTTAACTCTTCTTTGAATTAAATAATAATAAATGTCCTAATCTAATATAAGTGGACCTAAAACACCATATTTAATCCTAAGGTTATTTTTGGTCTAAATATACTTCTACAATATAATTCAGACATGTGTTTGGTTAATAATAATATCATTTTTACCCTTAATTACCCTATTTACTTTTAACCATGGTTAATAAAAGTAAAAAGTTACTATTCACCAAAAATTATTTTCATCTTATTGAACCACATATTACTTACTGATATCAACCATTTCTCTTAGATTTTTGAAATTCAACTCATAGAAGCGGCAAAATTATGTTTTATGTAAATTTGCAAATGCTCCTAGGAGGTGGGTAAAAGACGGTACAAAGTTCAATTAAATTTTTATATATCTAAAATTATGTTAAACTAAATCCAATGAATTAAATTTAAATTATATAGGTATTATGTATCTATTTTGACCTAAAATAAATTTAAGTAAAATAAATTATTATTTAAATAAAAATTAAGTTTTAAAAAAAAACTCACTCTTTTTCATTATTCATCAAAAAATGAATGTTTTCAAAAAATACCAAAAATTCACCCTAAGATAATTTCGATATTCTGAATCCAAAAATGAAGTCCATTTTGAAAGATAAAATTTATAAAATTTCAAAAAGTGGGTATTACTATTCATAACGACTAGTTTGATTGGTTGTGGTGTGTTAGAACTCGAAGTTGTGTACAACACATATTATTGTATTATTCAAAGAGAAGCATACTGTGGAAGCTTGGGGTGTTACAATAAATACCTTAATTCAATATAATTATGTTATATTAACATCATTATTATTCTTTTGTAATGATATTTCTATTATGAAACTCTAAACTCATACTCAATTCAGAAGTATAACATGTTGTTGTTTAGGTTGGTTCAACCACCTACATGAATGATGCTATACCAAAATCATAATTTTCATCATCAATAAGTATCAAAATATTAATATTATAAATATATGATATCAGTGGATAATTTTTTCATGAATATAATTATTTAGGTTTGATAAGAAACAAAGGGTCATTATAAAGTAACATGTTAAAGGAAAATTACCCAAAACATACTCAATGTGGATTCCATTCGCATGAACCATAATAATACATTTCATAAAATAAAAAGTATATAGAATAAATAATTATAATGTAAATTTTACAATAATTTATATAATCTAGTAATTATGAGATTTTTATCAAAGAATGAGGATCATCATTTACATTACAAAACTTATACAAACAATCAAAATTACTAACATCCAATGATGAAAATAAAAGAATAACTAATATATGTGTAATAAATGATAATAATTTAAGAGTATTAACAGTAATAAATATTAATAATTACCATAAATAAGTTATTAAAATGGATATATTTATTATATATATTGTTAAATAATATTCATGCAAGTCTGGAGCAAAGGAAAAGGTTTCTCATCTCAATTTACCTTCATCAAGATATGATTCATAGTCACCAATTGTTTTCTTTTATGTGGTGCATATAATGAAAATGAATGTATTTGATAATAATTTTCATGTAATTAAATAGATTTTAAAATATATCTAAAGCTCTCTCATTCAAGGGGTTTTGATTCAAAAGTTACCAAAGTCGTAAGGTTTTCTTTTCTAATATCACTTAAAATTGAAGATTACTTATAGATAATTTTTTATTTGAAAAAATTATATTCCATTTATCTATAAAAAAAATATATTTTCTTATACTCTAGTTATTTATAGAGTTTATTTTTTTACCCTTTCACCTTCCTTTAGCTTATAATTTTACTGGAAGGTTGTCTGTAAGTGGATAAAACCTTGTCTCATCTCTTCAGTAAAGAATCATTATATTCCATTTTTATATTAATTATATAATTTTATGGATGTACTTTTCTATAAATATATTTTTTATTAAATTAATTTTCTAATTTATTTGAATTTATTTATAAAATTGGGAAAGGAATATCCTTTTAGGATTTTCTATATGAGTCACTGAGAATTTCATTATAAAAATTTGAAAGGAATCCATTTTTAAAAATGTTTTGAATGATCTCCTTTTCCAATAATATGAAGCATACTTTCCATGTTTTTATGGTTTTGAGAAGAAAATTTTATTCTCAGTGTTTTATAATATATTTCATTTGAAATAAAATCTATTAAAATAATAAAGGGTATTTGTTATTATTTTTCATAGTAATTTTATAATGCTATTATCAAGGGGTTTTAATCTATGTCAGAATAATTTAATATTTATTATTATTATCTATGGATATAATCTAATGATACCATCCTCATTATTTATCAAGATTAATTGTGATCTTATTTTGTGGAAATCCTTATGAAACCTATTTATTTCTCATGGGTTAGTTTGTATATGATGGGATTATGAATCATTTCATGTTCATGTGGAACAAATATATAATGTTTATAGGTATGTGATGGGTGGGTCTGATATACCCCTATAATTAATTAGTTATTTTTTTATATTTCATGAGATTATTATGGGATATGGGTGTCTATACGAAGTCAAAAATTTAGAGGGGAGCATGTGGTTAACCAAATTCCACTTAATTATGGGTTGGTGGTTAGCCTAGTCCATTATAATATAAATGTCTTGGTTGTCAAACTTGATATATGATAGAATTATTTTACTTATACTTATGCCACATTCTTATGTTATACAATATTCCCATGTTATGTTATCATGGGTCATTTTTATTGAATCATGTTTTCAAACTCCTATTACCCATGTATTATGTTATGCCTAAAGCTTTATGTAATGATTTATGATTTTTATCCATGTTTTATCATTTATGATTACCTTTTTTATGCCCATGTTCCTTAATTATGTTCTCATACCGATATGTTCATATTATTCAAAATTATGATATTCAATTGATATATCTTATTTTCACCCCCACTGAGTGTTTGTGCTCACCCTTCTATATGTTTCCATTTCCCTTGGTTATGAAGAATATTTTTACATATCATGTGTCTATAAGGGAATCATAAGTTAAACATATTTATATAAGATATTAGAGAATTATTATAAAATAAGTTATTTATGTATGTAGTTTCCAAAGAGACTAAACCTATAGGTTTTTAGGTGTGTTTCATTACGACATGTAATTAATAATCTTGTATAATGATGTATTATATACCTATGATATGATTTAGTTTTATAAGTGGCTGTGGAATTAGGGTTCTTTTTATTATGTTGATATTGAGTGATAAGTTATTTTGAGTCGGATTTTTTTATCCATTCATAACTATGTATTTTAATCAATTTGAGTGTCTATATTATATTTGATTATAGATAAAGTGATTAAAGTAATAATATTGTAGTTGAGTATGGGAGTTGACTATTTGACTAATTTAACCTCTCATATTTCATCTTCAATAGAAAAAATTTTATAGTGGGATTTAATATTTTGTGAGATTAGGTTTCTATATATAGTCCTTATAGTAGGGGATACCTAAGGTCAGGTTGTGATTTATGATTCCCCAATACCCTCACTTATAGATCTAGTGAAACATATACATGATTTATATACACAACATGAGAATTGATTATGTTCAACCATTCCATGAATTCTAATTTTAGTGTCTTTGTGAACATGGTACATAATGTATCATCCAATAATAAAATACAATTAAAATTTTAGAAAGTCCATCGTAATTATTCTCTTATAATTTTATCCAACCCTTTTTAGTATATACAATCACTTACGTACATACATCATGTAAAGGGAGAATAAAACAATCAGTTAGGGGGATAAAATAAAAACATGAAGAACATAAAGAATAATTTTTATTATAGGATTATAAAATAATAACCATGATCATATGATATGAGGATTTCAAAGATAAAAATTTACATCATGAAACCATAACATAGAAGGAACATGATATTGATCATATAACCCATATTAATGTCGATATCATGGGTTCATGGGATACCTTGAGATATTTGAGTGCATTATTGGATCACAATATAGGAGTAACATAGGTCATATTAAAGCAAAATAGAAAATTGATGTGAAAATGATCAAGATATGGCACTTGAATAATAATAAAACATCATAACCATAAGTAAAGGATTACTGCTACGAAATCATATCATATTGGGAAAATATAACTATATTATGTCCATGAATGACATTATAAACAAAGCTAATAATATAATCTCTACTCAAAGAATTATTATTAAATCTAAACATATAATGTACATGAATAATAATCTCATATGATATAAAACATTAACAAATGAATTTGATGGATTTATAGTTCTATTTACAACCAACACATTATAATATGTTCAAAATCAGGCCTCCCATATAGAAATTAAAATAATTTAATGATCATAGGTAAATTCATTTTCATAACATGTATACCGCATGACTAAAAAAATTTCATAATAATATCATGCATCATATCATAGAAAAAATCAAGAAATAAATAGTTCAATGAAAGTTAATTCCCATGTAAATTAAGGGAATATACAAAATTTATAATCAAGGTGAATAAGAAAATGAAAATTTATCTAATATTTAGAAGTGGTATCCTATGAATAGAAAATTGGATTCAAAAGTGGTCTTGAAAATAGTTTTTATATGAATTTCATTAATGTTTTCATAGAAGTCCCTTTGAAATTAAAAAATGTATATAAAATATTATATAAAAATATAATATATAATTTATTGAATGTATAAATAAAAATATATACAAATATTTAGAATGATGATAGAGAAAAATGAGTTTCATAGGGAATAAATAAAGGGATTATGTATAATATTTTAGTCCAAAAAAAGGAAATTTTGAGAATAAAATAATATACTTAATGGATGAAGTATAAATGAATAAACATTTATTAGATAAAATATTGTTAATAAAATATGAATGAAGAAAAATAGATATGTGAATCCCATGAGATAGAAAATTTGGATGGTTAAACCCCTTATGAACATTATAATGTATTACTTGAACATAAATCATTTGAGATCATAAAGTAAAGGAATGAGATTCCCAAAATTAAAATAAGAATATAAATAATAGAGTCAGACTATAAGATATATATAATGATTTTAAAATATAATTATATATTATAGATAATCTAATATAATAAAAAGGTTCAAATGATAAACACTTACAAATTTTTTAATATTAGGAGAATGAAACAATCAAAGGGTTGAAATTGAAAGTACCTTAAAATCTAAAAAATCAATGGAAAATGAACGAGTAGAATTTCATATAGTCTTATATAGTAAGCATAAACATGTTCCTTAAAGAAGATGATATATAAAAAAATACTGTTAGGTTTTTAAGGATTGAATAAAAATTATTCAAGCAGTGGAAGACATTAATGAAACCCTAAGCTAAGATATCCATGCAAGTAAACCAAAATGATGTATAATATAAAGTGTAGAAACATGTGTACATTACAAAAATTATGGATTATACTCTTATATTAAAGAAATTTTTTGATAAATATTCATGAGAAATATCCAAAGGACTCCTTCCTCTAGGGTGTATCCATGGGGAAATGTAAGTCACCCAAAATTTTGGTGGGATTATTTTTCACACCATGATATACTAGTATCTCTTAAGGTAAAAGAAGAAATATAGAAGGGATATATGACATTGGAAAATCCATGGTAAGGTTGGATTCTATTTCCAAAGCCTCTGAACACTTTATATATGCCTCTAGAATACTCCCAATACCATTCCTGAATTTAATTGTATTTTTTATAGTGTATGAGTATTGCATCAATTATAATATTTTTATACAACCAAACCTGAATTTATACTCAAATTAATTCATGATTATACCATATTATTAATCATAGAAAACATTAATGATTAATTATATTCTTTATGTGTAATATTTTTTAATGTTAAAGACTTTATTATTCGATTTCCATGTTAATCGTATCATATGATTAACTCATATAAAAATATAATGATCTGGCCATGTTTTACACTATGATAGACAATGGTAGTGGTACGATATCACCATACTACAACCTATAATATCTCTATAATAATCCATAGAATATAACATAGTTCTTATATTTTATACCTTTTAATATAAAAATATCATCAATTATGATATGTCCAAATCATCATATGTTTATTTGGATTTAAGGCATTTAACCATCAATCACCCACTTTCACTAAATCCAAACATACATTATGTCATTTCCCCATATCTTATATAATATAAAATAATTTGTGAAATAATACCGAAATATATTTTTGGATATTTAAAAAAAAGGAATATTATCACCAATTTTACCATGTGTCACATAATATGAAATAGGTATGAATATCTATCCAATACTCATTTTGGAAAAACTATAAAACACATTTACTAGAACTCTATTTGTTTTTATAAAACTCAATCCTATTTCAATCAATGAAAAAGTGTGACTTATTAGGCCTTTGTATCACTGAAATTAGATATGAATTATTGAATTCATAGTTGTAATTAAAGAGAATCATCTATAAAAGCATCAATTGTAGTCTTGCTAAAATGGAAACTAGTGTGATATCCATAAAACACATGTATATATACACTTATTTTTAAAAATTATATAATATAAAAATATTTATTTCTATATAATCTCTTTGATTAATACATCAAGTAACCTTGAGACATAGAGTATACCAATCTTATAAAACTACTCATATATTCTATATTATTTGAGTATAAACAAAACAGAAACAGAAACACATCACATGTAATTTGTTAGGACGCGACCCAACCTGGGCTCAAGCCGCAACTACCCCAAGCCCGCTTCCATAGAATGGGGGCTGGCGACAAGCGCTGAAGGCTAAAAAACTCGGGGAGGCCTTTTCCTGAGTACTTGTACACACATACAGCCCACTCATTGCAGAAGTGAAAAGTAAAAAAGAAAAGTAACGTACTAACTGCTATAAACAACCACAAAAGTGCATCGACCTCTAAACAGTACAAAGCAAGTACTGAAGGTAAACTGAAAAGAAAAGGGGAAAACCACGCTCCCAACTAGAAATGTGCCACAACCCAGAAATAGGTAAACAAATGTAATACAACCGAGAGAGTCGCACACCTAGAACCCAACTATGACCACCACACTCGGTCCATACTAGAGAACTACTAGGCTCCACTGAATTCACGTTCAACGTGTCCGTCATCTGCAAGGGCACACCAAGTGCGGGTAAAGCCCAAGTAGGGGTGAGTGTAAAAATACTCAGTAGGATGCCCCGAAGGCTCGAGGGAGCAACAAAGGAGGTACTGAAGAGGTGAGCAGTAGATAGAACTGAGAAAAGTAAAAGAGTACAACCGAGAGTGAAGTAAAGAGTACTGTAGTGTATCATCTCAAACCAACAAGATAAAGGAATTAGACTCATCCAAACACAAGGAGCTATAAATGGTGAGAATATGAACATCCCGTCGAGTCTCCACTACCTATATCAGGAGATTAGACTCGTCCAACCAAGAGAATATAGACACGGGAAGCACGTGGCATACCCCACATGTCTTCACCTCCCATGGAAGGAGAGTATCCAAAACCCAAGGAGTGGGTACTGAAATAAGGTAAACATATATATATATTCTCTCTCAAGAAACCCGTACAAGATCACAAGGTGATCCCTATCCCGTAGCTCAGCCCAATAAAGTGAGTATCCAATAGTCTCAGAAGTAAACACCATCGATGCCCAGCATCCCGCACGTCTGCCCCGAATTGCAAGTCAAGGGGCTCAAATAACCGCACCTCGACACTATCTACTTTGGGTGGAACTGAATCTCCCTCAGGATTTTATGTCGCGTCACAAGGATTCGTCTCGGTGGGAAAGCGACCCTCATACTTTAGAGTTCTAGGGAAAGTAAATCCACACATCGTCACTGCCCCACAGTCGAGAGATCTTCTCAAAGTCAAGGTCTTCCCATCACTGACCCATTCAACAAAGGGTCCCGCTCTGGTAATCACAGAGAAGCCACATACTAGCCTAGTGGAAAGGACTGAGTCGAAAAGAAGTCATCGTGTGACCCACTGCCCAGTCTCTGTTTGAGGGTAGAACCTAAGAGGTCGTCAGTTGACCCACTGCCCAGTATCTACTGGAGGGTAGACCCTAAGAGGTCGACATGCAACCCACTACCCAACCCTGCTAGAGGGTAGACCTAGAATATGTCGATATGTGACCCACTTCCTAGTCTCTACTGGAGGGTAGACCTGGAATATATTGACAGGAGACCCAATGCCCAGTCTTTACTGGAGGGTAGACCTCGAATAAGTCGATAGGCGACCCACTGCCCAGTATCAGCTGGAGGGTAGAACTGGAATACATTGACATGTGACCCACTGCCTAGTCTCTCATAGAGGGTAGACCTAGAAGAAGTCGACAGGCGAGCCACTAACTATTCTCTTCTAGAGGGTAGACCTTGAAGAAGTCGACATGTGACCCACTGCCTAGCCTCTATTGGAGGGTAGACCTAGAAGACGTCGACTAGTGACCCACTGCCTAGCCCTGCTAGAGTGTAAACCCGAATAATACAATGAGTAACCCACTATCCAGTATCTACTAAAGAGTAAACTCAGAACTACTCTGGCCATCCCTACTGGAAACAACCTCCTGAGTAGAGGATCGGTGCCCACGTAAAGTATTGGTCACACAAAAATCCACAGTAACCCTGATGGTCTAAACCATCATTAACAGAAGGACCATCTGCGTCATGAGAGTTCAAAGGTACGTAAAGCAGAACACGACACATACAAGGGGGCCACACGACGTGTGTCCCTTTGTCATCTCTGAACCAAGCGCAGAAAAACCTTGGGTACAAACCACAAAATGTACCTCCAGGCATTCCCATATACTTCCAGCGTATACCACATTTCCAGCCCAAAGGCTATTGTGCTCACGACACCCAACATCAATGCGAATGGAGAAAACGAAGTTTTTCTAAACTGCTTCCTCCATGGAGCTAGCATGGCCAACCACATCTCTTTAAACATATACCTCACACACACAGAAGTGAACACGATCTCACACCAAGGGTTCTCTTTCAAACACAGCAAGAAGAACCACCAATAGATCACCTTTCATATTTCCACATTTTATATGATCATATAAGAGGATATGATCACCTGAACAGATTACACCATTGTAATCCTTGTGAAAAAACATGAAAGATAGACTATCTACTCGCCTCCAACGGATATCCGATATAAAAGTTTTCCAACACCGCTTTACGCCTAAACGACATCTCGTGATCCAGAGCCTCAGCCCCGAAAATAGTCAGGCACATGGAACCACTGTGATCCCCTCAGGAAAACACGTCAAATTGACTGCTCACTTGAGTGCAACAGATATACAGAAAAAAAGATACATTTCACCATACCGCACACGAGTGGTGCTTCATGGGACCCATCTGTCGGTCCCGAAGCGCAATGAACGGATCGAACCGTTGTGATCCTCTCGAAAAAGTACACAAGATTGACTATCAATTCGTCTGAAATGGACACCCGGTGATAAAGATAGAAATCACGGCCAACTCCCAAAAGGACCCTCATGAGCCCCACACCATCATGCAGAATTAAAGTGGGAGGATTGCACCGTTACAATGACCTCGGAAAAACACCCAAAAACGACTGCTCGCACGCCCCGAACGGACATTCGATGAGAAAGTTGTGAAACACTGCTTGAAGCTTAAAAGACGGCCCGTGGGGCCCACATATCAACTCGGGATTCGATTCCTGAAAACCTTATGGAAAAATCCGCCTCAATGCCAGGGTCGCAACGCCCCTAACGGTGCTCAAAACGGACATCAGATGTGTCCGCGCCATCCAAAACAAACCCCCCGGACAAACGCCATTCCACTTAACGTACGCATCATGCCACTGAGGCCACCATATCGAGAGTTAAACCCCCAAAAATGTCTCATTTTCTCCACCTTGAGATGAGGTTCACACTTCCGCAAACAGAATGAAAAACGGACTCCCGTAGTGGAAGATACGGGTGTCTGAAATCAGAGGGGACAAACCCCTTGGGCTGGACCGGCCTGGTCCGGCCGGTCCACCGAGTCTGGGCCGACCCGGTTCGCAGCGCTGGCCTGCGGCTCAGCCGTGCAGGATGGTCGTGGACCGTGGTCCACCCACAGACCGGCCCCCGTGGCCAGTCTTCCATCCATGTGAAGACCCACTGAGGGCGGGTCTTTGTTCCCCCGTGGGGTCGCGCACTGCGACCCCGGTCCTCCCGTGCCGTCGCCTGGAGCCCGCCGCGCGGAGGAGTCACCACCAACTCACCCTGCTGCCGAAGCCTGACTGTCCTACTACCTGACCTCCGAGGACTTCCCTACTGATCGCGCCTCCTCCTGTACCTACGCCGCTGCCGCCTTAGCCTGCGCCGCTGCCTCGGACTGCCAAAACCTCACCGGAAAACCCCAAAACTACCCGAAACTTCGTCGGACAGCTGCATGCACCTCAGAGCTCAAAATTCAAAACTGAAATATGCGTCAGAAATCTAAAAACAAGTTCTATGAGATTATGGGCTTCACTATATAAAATAGTGACAAATAGATTCATATACATCAATTCAGAGAAGGTGCAGAAGTTTAAAACGAAAAACGCACGATCCTACCTTAATGGGCGTTGCCCGACGCTTCACGAGCGATTCGCCGGAGACGGATCCGGATGCGCCTTAGAGAGGAAGGTTGGAGCTTGAGGGAGAGCTACTTGGGTGAGCTTGAGACTTTTCTACATAGGATGAAAAAAGGGGAAGAGGGGTGTGGGTTTGGCTTAAGTAAGGAAAATTAAAAAAATTAACTTAATTAATTATTTTAATCACCCACGAAGGGACCCTCATCTGAAATTCTCAGTGGGGTCAATGTTAAGCCTCCACTAGGGTAAAAACCACGTCCCAAGCACAACGAAAATCTCATAATTTTAATCTAATCCTCCATTCAAAAGTTATAAAATTTAACGTCTGAAATCGCTAAATTATGAAAACGCCCCTGGTGTCATTTTTCACAAAAAGGCTCGTTCCCACGATAGTTACACCTATTACTAGGTAAACGACACACTACAAACTCAACAGTGCCCTCAGATTTCCAATCCGAGCTACCATTTAAGAGATACTTGAGTTTAACCATTAAAAAAATAATTTAATTACTTTAATTATCCCTTTAACGTTCTGTTAATGGGTGAGGGGTCCCAACGTCCCGCGCCGACATGTTTTATGTCGTTCATAGGGTAAACACCCTATTTCAGACCCATCTGTTCTCTCAGATTTTGGATTCGAGTTACCGTTTAGGAGTTATCTCATTTATTTAGCATGGTGAGTGTGAACACACTGAGATTTTAATTCCGGCCACACCGGGGCTCGGAATCACACACCGTCTGATGGCGCTGCTCTGGAATAATATCAAGAATATTCCAAAGTATTTTATAGCCAAAAACCTGTTCTTACATAATTCACCCTAATGGAATAACACATAGCATTAAAATTCTAAAATAGAAAAGAACATCACATTTCGCTTTTATATATATAAATATAAACTCATTTATTATATCTTAATCAAGGGACTAGATATCATACTAATCATATGAGAAGAAATATCCCATATTTTTTAAACATAATCAATGAAATTATCATAAACATACCAAAATCCCCCTGATTATCTTATAATCAAGTTTATAATAAGAAAAAAATTAGAGTATTAAGGTTATCATGATAGGTATTTTTTCTAACCTCAGGTAATAGAGAAATCCAAATAAGAAATATAAACCCAACTATACCAAATACCTTGTGTATGAAATTCCATGATGAATCCTTCTTGGGTCATCCAACAGAAAACACTCATTTTGTGTCTCCTAATAATATTTAATTTATTTATACACATCTATACCCATTATAACTTTAAAATTTTATTAAAAAGAATAATAATTCATGATGAACATAGATTAAGAATAATCATACTTTGAGAGGTTAGGATTCATTCACTATATGTATTTGATACATTAGACAAGAATAAATAATAAAGTATAGAGTCTTTATGTATAACATTATGCATTTTATATTCTTAAAACCCTATAATAATAATGAAAAAACAATACATTAACACATGTCTAATCATATCACATATTTCTGACCACTAGAGAGATATTTTTATTATTGATCTTTTACAGTTTTATTAAACTCATTATATCTTGATGTAATTCCTTCCACATCTCTATATGACCATAATATAAATCCCTCACACTAAACTCTATAATGGGTAGAAAATATTAATAAATATAGTTTGAATAATGGTAATAATAAGAATCATTTTCTGAGTGTTCAAATTATTCGATAAGTATTAAAACTCCTTTATTTCATAATATACAATATTTTGATGTTAATTACTTGTGTTTTCATCTTAAAACTCAGTCTATGTTGATTATAATATTTTATTACATTTTAATTAAATATTTTCCTTTTAGATCATTTGGGTAAATAAATGTAATCATTTATATTTTATTTCCTTACCAATATACCATAACATATTTTAGCATATTATGTGATATACAATTTTAGACTCAACTTGTATAATATTTTATTTATTAACCTTTGAAATCATATAAGTACATACTCACAGTATAATCTTAGAAATTATAATCTTTATAGAATATAAATCTAATAAATATAAATTTATTTTTGTTTATAAAATAAAACTTATTTCTTTTAACAATATTATTTTACAAATAAACCATTAACTATCATATCTCATAAGTTATTCTATATGTATGGAGAAGTATTCTAAAAATAAGATGTTATTATTTAAAATAAGACATTAATGTATGGTGAAATATGGATTTATTATTTTTTAATAAATACCTTTGATTGAATATTTATCTTAGATAAATTTATTTTTATCCTCATTTTGATTTTAGGTCATATTATAGAAACTAATTCCAGTGCCCTGGTTTGGTGAGATCACTATGAGAGGGAGGGGTGAATTAGTGATACTGTGTCATTTTATGAAGTCTACTATTTAATAACCATCTTTGGAAAGTTAATATCTAAATATTTGTATTATTTTTATCTTACCATTTCCCATATACTAGTATATTTAAGAAAATAAAGAACATAGTGATTTATAAGGTTTGGACATTAAAGACTACTCTAGGTTTAGGCCATGTTATGAGGCATAGTTTTCTACTATAAAATATTTAATAAAAATACAATATATCTCTTAAAAATAATAGTAAAAAATATCTTCCAAATCTTGGTGTTTAGTTATAATATTCCCCAACTCCTAGTGAGTTCTAAATACTGGATCCCACAAGTTGATGTTATCTCATGAAAATTTTCTTTCCATATCCTGATGAGGTATTTATAATAACTACAAAAAATTATTCCTATGGTACTCTAAAAACCCATCCTTAAATTGGACTCTGATTTCTTTCTCTTCTTAGAGTAGACCATTAATTTTGTTCTCTTCATGTGCATGTTCATTGTTCTTCTATAGGACTAGAATCTCTGGCCTTACTCACACTTTCACATCAGTTGTATAACTGATGTTCTTCTCTAATTTTTCAATGAAAAATATATTATGGATTCATCAAATATCCATATAATTTTATGTATAGTGAATTAATGAATGTTATTGACCCTTATCCTTTGATACTAATTTCTATTCCCAAGGATGAAATGTCAGGTTCAATAACATAATTATTAAAAATTTCTTCTTGTCCCTAAAATTTATTCACTAAATTATTGCGAATATAATTTAAAATAATTTCCAGCTTTTATAATGAAATTATCCACTAATTGAGGTAGGATCATCATTCTTTTGAATCTCATAACTTCCCATTCAAGGTATCCCTTTAGAACCTCCTTAATACTTGAGACTCATTCTATCTTCATTCATTATTTAAATATCACAACATTTTCTCCCCAAAAATATAACTTTAAATTCTTTTGAATTTAATCCGCATGTGTATGAATACATGAAATGTGACGAGGATATTTTCCTTGTAGAATAATGATATCTCAATTTCCATATTCTCCCTTAACTGGTCCTTTTTCAATATCACCAAGAATCATGATCCCTTTAAATCATCAAGAATATAAAATCTATGAAGATAAGTATAATGAAATTTCATTTGGTTCACCAATTATCATAATATTTTGTTTGTATATTTCTTCTAAAATTTCATTGAATTTATTTGAATATTCATCCATATTTTCTCCCATTTATCATAATATCTCAATATTATATTTTAATCCTCTTCATTTTTTCTCTTTTATTATGGTTTCTCAGAAATTTAATCTATGATGTCTTTATAGGCTCCTTATGATGTATCTAATTTTAGATTTCACATTCTTAATTGGGTTTCTTGCATCCTCAATGATCATGAACATCATGGAGGTATGTTCTCATTGAAATTTTAGTTTCAATACCTTAATTTTGGATAAGTAAATTTTTACCAGGTGTATGATAAATCATGGGGGTGTTTTGGGGTTTGGGACACAGAAGAAAGGGAAATCAGGACATCTAATCAAAGTCGCACAGTTATCACACGGTTAGAGTAAAATGTGTAGGGTGGAAAGACAAACCATTATATCTTGTATAGAGGCATTTCACATGGGTTGCACATGGTTTTTAAAACCATGTGAGGCTACCCTATTAACCATACAACATAGACCCTCTTTGAAAGAGTATGGAGTATTGTTGGCACATGGTTTGTCAAACCGTGTGGCCAAACCATGTGCCCTAAAAAAGAGTGAAGATTTACCAAATTCTCCCAAGAGATTTTAAGATACTCAAACAATTTTCTTTTAATTTCTTTCTTCTATAGACCTAGTGATCAATAAAACTTCCTCAAACATATCAAGGGTCAATATCCTTCAATATTTGGCCATTTCGAGTGTAGTTGGTTGTAGATCGAATCTTGGGGTAAGCCCAATGCTCCTCTTGATTCCTTATTCTTGATTAGGGATTGTGGATTTTTTCTTCTTCTTAAAAATCTATGTAAACCTATTTTTTACATTGGATATTTGGTTGGGAAATTAAATGGGTTCTTGAATTAGGATCTAAGGCTACAATTAAGGGATATATCATCTTCATATTTGAGGTAGATGGTATTCTCGTTATATCCCATAATTTTATTGTTAATTTGTGCATAAAAAGTTGTGTTCTTGGTTAGATCTTTACGTGATTTTGATTAATTTTTTATGTTTTGGTAAAATGGTTGGATAACTGAT
This sequence comes from Viscum album, assembly GCA_963277665.1. NCBI lineage: Eukaryota > Viridiplantae > Streptophyta > Magnoliopsida > Santalales > Viscaceae > Viscum > Viscum album. Next base: position 2,126,069,657 of record OY728130.1, on the reverse strand, counting down.
AATATGAACTCCTCATGATCCTTAGGTTATTTATTGATGATGATTTGATTGATTTAGGGCCACTCATGGGGTGTGCCAACATTCCCAAACATGGAATATGGTAATTTTAAGAACGAAATTAATTTATATTTAAATATATCCCATGGTTAATGTGTTGAAATTCAGGTTCAATTATAAAGGGTCTCTAATTGTAGTGTGTTTAGATGTTGGAAATGACATAGGGAATTTATTAGCATAATTTGAAAACAGGATAAATGGGTTAATGTGAATATTTCGAATGGATTATGAATTTGTAATGGAAATGTACTAACAGATTATGTCATATGAAATGGTAATGTGATAAATGTGTTAATGTATGGGAATTATTGAATATAATTAATGGGTTAAGGATTGAGGTTAAATTTAATTATTGAATAATTATAATATGTGAATGTAAATTTATTGATTGTGTATGATTTGTGGTATGGTATATGTGGTAAATGGATAAATATGCATGTGCACATGGCTTGGTGGTGAGTGGGGTATTGACTTGAGTTTCTATTCCCACTAGTTGGGTTGGATTTAGGCTCTAAAATCAACCCCTAGAATACATAGTATAGGTATTTGGAATGAGGTTCTATGCCCCTAATGGTTGCATTGCATGAGACTATATGGAATGAGGCTCCAAGGTAAGTGAGATATAATTTGTATGAGAAATGGTTTTCCCCAAGTTAGTTAAGGAATTTTAATTATCCCCTTATGAATAAAATTGATCAGTATATGAAAAATTAAAATGATGTAGATGCCTATCCCATGGAACTGGTGATAGAAATATTATATATTATGTAAATTGTTAAAGTGATTTTTTTAACTAATAGAACCTAAGTTATGTTTTGTTTATCTCATAATTTTTATTGTACTTGAATCCACTATCTTCAATACGGGATATTTTGTAGAAATAGTCGTTGGTGGCCTATTAAGCTTTAATCGCACCCTTTTTGGGCCACCATTGGGTACCAAAGATGTTTTTGTGGTTACATGTCAGTAAAAGGGAAAAACATATTCTAAAAAGTTGAGTTGGTCTTGGGATGTGCATGGTTGATGATTTAGACATGAAGTCCAGACTAGTATTTTGGATTCAACTATTAGCCTTTAATTTGGGTTTTCTTTCACTATTTTCACTATTAGCATGACATGATGTCACGACCCACCCTGGGGCCTGTGTTGTGACTACCCCAAGCCCGCCTCCCATAGGCCATGGGCTGGCGACTAGCACCAAGGCGTAATTCTCGATAAAAAGGCAAGGCATTGCCTTTATGAAGTAAACAAACACACAGAGTAAGTAAGCGGAAGTAAACACTAAGTAAACAGAGTAAAAGTAAGTGCGGAAAACAAATAGGTCAGAATACAAACCCAAAATGAATGTAAAGTACAACTGAAAAAGGGAGTACAACAACTGAAAAGTAAAGCCGCAACGTCGAGCCGTCAACTGGAAGTCCCGCCTGATGGGTGGGTACAGATAGCCTCCACAGCTCCTCAGGTCCAGCCGTCCGTTCCATGTACGTCCCGCCCAGTGGTCCACCTCCAGGTACCAACCTGCTCCGCAAGCCTCAACCACGATCAGTGCTGTCCATCGTCTGCAACCAACACAACGTAGTGCGGGCATAGCCCGTGCGGGGGTGAGTATACGCTACTCAGTAGGGACCCCGAGACCCCCGAAGGTCTCCCTGAATCCACCAAGGATAAACCACAAAGAAAAGATACAATCATGAAGTAACATCCAACACTACTTAGGTATATGCCCATACATATACCCAGGTCATTAGTCCAGTTCGGCTCCAACATCCGAGCCCAAGTTCGATCACGTCCACACATGATAGCACAACCAATCCACACAGGATAACACAACCCAAATCCACAAGTCAATCATATTGAAGATAATTATTGAAAGTCATGAATCACCTCAAACCAGGATTTAATAATGATGTCGAAACCATAGATGCTGGGGAAACTCCTCCTCTATCGAGTACAGTGAGCCTGTCGCTACAACCAAGTGCTTCCCATTAACCTTGGACTGTTGTAGTACTCCACCTGTTGAGTACTGTGGGCCTGCTGCTACAACCAAGCGCTTCCCACCATGGGTCTTCCACTACAACCAAGTGCTCCCCCTCATATCCTACAAAGGTAATCCTTCTGTTGAGTACCGCGGGTCTGCCGCTACAACCAAGTGCTTCTCCGCCGTGGGTCTGCCGCTACAACCAAGCGCTTCTCCGCCATGGGTCTACCGCAACAACCAAGTGCTCCACCTCATAGCCTCCAGAGGTACTCCTTCTGTTGAGTACCGTGGGTCTTCCGCTACAACCAAGCACTCATCTTCCGTGGGTCTGCCGCTACAACCAAGCGGTCCCCACTGGGCTATCCGAAACACACCGAGTCGATCGATCAACAGTCGTCAAGTATCAGCCAGCTCTAGGGTTTCTGTACACAGCATGATCGTTCCTGGAGGGTCCACTCCACGAGCCAAGAAGTCATTAATTCAAGTATCACAAATTTCCACGAAGAAGTTTCTCAAAGGACCGCCTCGTTATAGGGGTCTCAACGCAAAAGACGGCACATCAATCGGACGCCCGGTCTGTGAGTTATTATCCTTTTCGTTCCAGGGGCCCGGTTAGCTTCGTGTACGAACCAACCCAATTGCATCTCAACTATACCCCAAAATAAATAGGGTATACTCATAGGTACCGTTTCCCAATGTGACCACCAACGCCGCTGACGGTTCGTCAAACGGACGTCCGGTCTGAAAGTTATCAGCTTTTCCGTTCTAGGGGACCGGTTGGATTTTGGGTACAATCCACCCCGTAAATTATCCAACTGCATCCAAAACTCATGCGAAGCATGCCAAAAGTTTCGTCTCATCAAGAGTAATCCAACAAAGTTGACGACAAGTCAATCGGACGTTCGGAGATCGAGATATAAGCGTTTCCGCTCCAAGGGCCCGGTTGGTTTCGGGTTCGAACCAACCCGGCCGTACCCAAAGTTCTCCGAAACCTTGAGTGTAATATACCGAAACGTCCGTCTCGATCCAAGGATCGAATCATAACTGAAGGTGTGTCAATCGGAGGTCTGTAGCCCCTGCTATGGGAAAAATAACGAAAATAGTCTGAAAATGGGGGTTTCGGGCCCGGACTGACCCGGCCCGAGACCCCCTGGGTCGTCCCGAACCTGGTCGACCTGACTCAGGTCCGGGTTCGGTCTGCGTGGGCGCAGCCCGGCCCGGCACGCTGGCATGGCCGGCACGGCCAGGCGGCTCGGCCGAAACGGCCGAGCGGTTTGGGGGAGAGGCGTTGCCCCCCCCCCTATTTAATGAAACGCCCCCCCCCACATGGGGGCCGCTCCTGCTTCCAACTGGGGATTTCGAACCCACGGTTCTTCCCCTGACAGGCCGACCCGCTCCGGCCGGCCGGCTGCTGCACCACGGGGCCAGCGTGGGCCAGTCCCCCTTCTCCGATGCCGGTGGCCAGAAACCGGCCGCCGCTCCCTGCTCCGCCACGGCCACGCTCTTGCCGCGGTGTTTTTGTGATTCTTCGGCACGGCACGACAGAGCTGCGAACTTATTCGACTTCAACGGCGCGGTGCTACGGCGCCACACGTTCTTACCGCATGATCCCATGCGGTGTGACGACATGCGCCATCTCCGTTCCAAACCACAACAAGGTTAATAAACATAATCAAGGGAGGAGGGTCGGCTATGTTTGTGCGGTCCGGCCCCCTCCTATTAATTGAAAGCAAGAGGTCCAATTGAAACGAGGAATGACAATAGAATAATTCACGAATAAAAACAATAAATCCCCTACCTCATCGAATTCTTTGAGAGAATTTTCGTCACGGAAGAAGGCGTCGCGGAAGTAGAGGGTTGTTGGCGTCACGGTACGTGGCGTCACATCCTTGATCTACAAAGAAGGCGTCTCTCACTGTCGTCCGTCGTCGGAGGTCGACGTTCTTTATCGGCAGCAGTGTGTTCTTCGCGTTCTTCGACGAAGAATAAGAACTTCAAGCCTTGAGCAAAATCATCCAAGCCTATCTCAACAAGCTCACAACCATAATAAAATAACTGTTTGTCTTATTTTATTTCCCATTCCAAGCATTTTGAAATTCAAAAACAAATCCATCAATTAATTGAAACGTTTAAACTGCCCTATTAAAAGTGGAATTTCATAACAGATAAAAGCAAGGGTTGAATTTCATTTAAAGGGGGGTGCGGGTGCGTTACTTAATTAAAGGTGGGGGTTGAAAAAGGTGGGGCTCGTATGGGGCCCATCCCACAAATATCCTACCTAGTGGAGTAGGATATAGTGGGTCCCACTCCAATCACTTAGCTTAGGTTAAACAACTTTAAATAAAATAAAAATCGGCCGCACCATTTTTATTTTATTCCTTTACTTAACCCAAAAATTTAATAACCACACCCGAGCAAACGTAACTCCAAAAAAGGTGTTCCTAAGTAATTACAGGCGCTGCGAATCCATTGGTGCCATCAGAATTCGATTCCGAGCACTGATTCAAATGTCAGGAAAACCCGCTCGTTCGTTCACTGAACGTACCTGAGCTAAACTTCGGAAAATGATTTTGGGCACATCGGGCCTCAGAATCATGCACCATCAGAAACTACGTTCGTGTAAAATTCCAAAGAAAATTAAGAAAAAAAATTTCCTTGAAATTTCCAGGTCTTTATATCACTCCCACCTCAGGGCTTTACGTCCCCGTAAACCTTTAACACAAACTAGGGATACAAAAGCGGTACTGAGTACACATCTGAGCCTTTCGATCCCTTGTGCTCACCTAGAGGTTCCTGTGCTGCTTGTGAAAGCGCAACTAAGGAATTGATCATTCACGTAGGACCCGCTCCTGTCGATTCTCGATCTCCACTGGAATCTATGCGCATGTCGCCCTGTCATCGACATCCAACTCTCTGAGGTCGATGATGTGTGAAGGATCATGCACGTATCTCTTCAGCCGAGGTACATGGATGATTTCATGCACCCGGTGCAACTGAGGTGGAAAGGTCAAGTGGTAAACCACCTCGCCTACCCTACTCAGGACCTAGAAGGGTCCGATGCAGCACGAAGATAACTTGCTGCCTCAGCCAAATCTCCGTAATTCCACGTCGAGGTGAGACCTGTAAGAAAACGTGGTCGCCATCCTCGAACTCTAGTGGTCTCTGCCTGTTGTCAGCATAAGGCTTCTGTCGGCTCTGAGTTGTCCTCATTCGCTCTTGGATGACCTGTTCCTTCTCTGTCGTGGCCTGGACCATATCTGGCATGGCCTGGACCATCTATGGTCCCATAAGAGCTGCTATGATTTCTTCTTTGCCGATAAGAGAAATCCGGTCTCATCCCTTGGATGAACCATGTTCTTTTTCTAATACAGTCAATCCCGACATGGATGATACAAATCCATACCAATGATGAAATCGTAAGGCCTAGACGCTACTACCAAGAGATCCAACCATTACTCTCACCTCCAAGGGTTGAGTCACACTGTCAGTATCAGTGTGTGGTCACTGGGTCTTCTCCAGTAGGTACCTCAAAAGTGAGGGTCAAGTCAACGATTTTTTTAAATCAGAACCTATTAGTAACAAAAAGGAAGGAAGAAAATTTCACAAAGGTAAGTGTCTTTTTATTATTGAAACTCATAGTAAAAAGACACAAATGTAACAATAAAATGGAAGTAGAAGTACGAAGAACAAAAAGGAAACCACTAGTTCCGCTCCTGTCCACTTGCTTCCAAAGCTCCGTAGTCGTATGCCTCTACTGCCTGAAGCTGAGCTCTCCTCTGTCCACCCATTCCCTGCAGTCAGGGTGGACCTCCTGGTTGTGGTGGTGGCAACACCTCGAATCGTCGTCCACATCCAGATGCACGACCAGCTCCCCTTCCATGGTCTCCTGATCCTTTCGGTCTGCCTCGATCGAACCTCTGCCTCTGCCTGGGTGGTCCTTCATTTATCTTCTGGTCATCTGTATGGCAGGTCAGACCGTCACGTGCCATGTGACCAACCCCTCCGTAGGAGTAACACTGTACACTCATGGTAAGCTGCTCTCCACCCCGGGTGCCTCGAATACACGATCCTGTGTCATGCAGTCGACCACCTGTATGTCTGGTCCTCTTGGACCTCTGCGTCATCTGTCTACTGCTCGCTGTAGAAGACTATGCCACATGCCGGATAGTGGTGGGTCTTGTTGTTGGAGACTGCTCTGTAAAGAAAATCTCTACTAAGAGGGCTCGCTCCAACACCCCTGTCTGCGTCGGGATGATATGAGAAACAACAGAAGCTCTAATCTCTCGCCTGAGCCCCTTCTCGAAGGTTCGAGCCCTGAAGAATGGGTCCCGTACCATATTTGTGGAGTAGCGTGAGAGGTATGTGAACCTTGGTGAGTACTATTCCACCATCATGCTACACTGCTGTAGATGCAACAAATTTTGTATATGCACCGCTCGAAGAGTGGATGGTCCAAACTCTACCCGGAACAGGCTCTTGAAGTCTGGCCACAGAAGTGTCGCCTCATCATGCATCTGAAGCATCAGGCTCCACCATCTGCCTGCTGCTTCCTGAAGGAGGCTGGCAGCAGGGATCACCATGAAGTCTGATGGTGTCTCTACTAGCCTGAAGACTCTCACCACAGCCTCCAGCCAATCCTCAGCCACCTGCGGGTCCGTCTTTCCCCTGAACCTGGGTGGCCTCTAGCATTGGAACTTGTGCATTGTGCTCAAGCGACGTGCACTCTCTGTTACTGGGGCTAGTGGAATCGGTGGCCCAATGGGTGGTAGTACTGCTAGTGCCTCCACTGGTGCCTCAACTGTGATAGGGCCCTGTACTGAGGCCACATCGCTTGGCGGGCTGTCAGTACCTATAACTCTCAAGGCTCTAGCTGGTCGTCCGCGGGGAGGCATCCTGAAAGAAACAAACGTGACATGGTCAAACGATTTGTACCTGGTGAGCTGAACTAGTTTGAGATGACTTTTAAAAACTTTTGTAAACACACACGCAATCAGTGTTTTCATGCACAAAGCCGGAAATCAGTTGTCAGGGTCCTGGTGTACGGATACGTCGGCCACCGCACCAACACTAGACTCCCTGGACTGATAAACCACACTCAATACACTTAACACTATTGCTTCATAGGGAAGAAAGATCAGAGTCCAGAGTTCTTCGGTAGAACCAAACTCCTTTGATACCAATTTTTCACGACCCGCCCTTGGGGCCTGTGGCATGACTACCCCAAGCCGGCCTCCCATAGGCCAGGGGCTGGCGACTAGCACTAAGGCGTAATTCCCAATAAAAAGGCAAGCCATTTCCTTTATGAAGTAAACAAACACACAGAGTAAGTAAGAGGATGTAAACACTATGTAAACAGAGTACAAGTAAGTGCGGAAAACAAATGGGCCAGAATACAAACCCAAACTGAATGTAAAGTAAAACTGAAAAAGGGAGTACAACAACGGAAAAGTAAAGCTGCAACGTCGAGCTGTCCACTGGAAGTCCCACCTGACGGGTGGGTACAGATAGCCTCCACAGCTCATCGGGTCCAGCCTTCCGCTTCGTGTACATCCTGCCCAGTGGTCCACCTCCAGGTACCGACCTCCTCCGCAAGCCTCAACCACGATCAGCGATGTCTGTCGTCTAAAACCAACACAACGTAGTGCGGGCATAGCTCATGCAGGGGGGAGTATACGCTACTCAGTAGGGACCCTGAGACCCCAGAAGGTCTCCCTGATTCCACAAAAGATAAACCAAAAAGAAAAGATACAATCACGAAGTAACATCCAACACTACTTAGGTATTTTCCCGTACATATAACCAGGTCATTAGTCCAGTTTGGCTCCAACATCCGAGCCAAAGTTCGATCACGTCCACAAAGGATAGCACAACCAATCCACACAGGATAACACAACTCAAATCCACAAGTCAATTATATCGAAGATAATGATTGAAAGTCAAGACTCAGCTCAAACCAGGACTTAATCATGATGTCGAAACCATAACTGCTGGGAAAACTCCTCCTCTATCGAGTACAATGAGCCTGCCGCTACAACCAAGCGCTTCCCATTAACCTTGTACTGATGTAGTACTCCACCTGTCGAGTAGTGTGGGCCTGCTGCTACAACCAAGTGCTTCCCACCATGGGTCTGCCGCTACAACCAAGCGCTCCCCCTCATAGCCTCCAGAGGTACTCCTTCTGTTGAGTACCGCGGGTCTGCCGCTACAACCAAGCGCTCCTCCCCCGTGGGTCTGCTGCTACAACCAAGCACTCCCCCTCATAGCCTCAAAAGGTACTCCTTATTTTGAGTACCGCGGGTCTGCCGCTACAACCAAGTTCTCTTCCACTGCGGTTCTTCTGCTACAACCAAGTGCTCCCCACTGGGCTATCCGAAACACACCGAGTCGATCGATCCGCAGTCGTCAAGTCTCAGCCAGCTCTAGGGTTTCCGTACACAACATTTTCGTTCCGGGAGGGTCCACTCCACGAGTCAAGAGGTAGTTACTCCAAGTATCAAAAAGTTCCACGAAGAAGTTTCTAAAAGGAACGCCTCGTCATAGTGGTCTCAACGCAATAGATGGCGCGTCAATCAGACGCCCGGTCTATGAGTTATTATCATTTTCGTTCCAGGGGCTCGATTGGTTTCATGTACGAACCAACCCAACCGCATCTATAATGTACCCCAAACTCTCATAGGGTATAATAATAGGGACCGTTTCCCAACGTGATAACCAACGCCGCTGACGGTTCGTCAAACGGACGTCCGGTCTGAAAGTTACCAGCTTTTCCGTTCTAGGGGACCAGTTGGATTTCAGGTACAATCCAACCCGGCCATTATCCAACTATATCCAAAACTCAGGAGAAGCATTCCAAAATGTTCGTCTCATCAAGATGAATCCAACAAAGTCGACGGCACGTCAATCAGACATCCAGAGCTCGAGATATAAGCGTTTCCTCTCAAAGGGCCCGGTTGGTTTCGGGTTCGAACCAACCCGGCCGTACCCAAAGTTCTCTGAAACCTTGAGTGTAATATACCAAAACGACCGTCTCGATCTAAGGATCACATCAAAACTGACGGTGTGTCGATCGGAGGTCCTTAGCCCAAGATATGGGCAATAGAATGAAAATAGTCCGAAAATGGGGGTTTCGGGCCCGGACCGACCCGGCCCAAGACCCCCTGGGTCGGCCCGAACCAGGTCGACCCGACCCGGGTCAGGGTTCCGCCCGCTTGGGCGTGGCCCGTCCTGGACGGCCTGGCCCGGCGTGCCGGCGCGCCCAGGGGGCTCGGCCGAAACGGCCGTGCGGTTTGGGGGGGGGGGAGGCGCCACCCCCACCTGTTTAATGAAATGCGCCCCCCCACGTGGGGGCCGCTCCTGCTTCCAGCCTGGGGTTTCGAACCCCGGTTCTCCCCCTGACCCACTGGCCCGCTCCGGCTGGCCGGCTGATGCACCATGGGACCGGCGCGGGCCGGTCCCCCTTCTCCCACGCCGGCGGCCGGAAACCAGTTGCCGCTCCCTGCTCTACCGCGGCCCCGCTCCGGCCACGGTGTTTTCTTGATTCACCGGCGCGGTGCGAAGGCGCCGCGCATTCTTGCAGCATGATCCCGCGCGGTGCGACGGCACCGCTCCATCTCCGTTCCAAACCACAACAAGGTTAATCAACAGAATCAAGGGAGGAGGGTCTTCTGTGTTTGTGCGGTCCGACCCCCTTCCGTTAATTGAAAGAAAGAGGTCCAATTAAAATAAGGAACAGCGACAGAATAATTCACGAATAAAAACAATAAATCCCCTACCTCATCGAATTCGTTGAGCAAAGGTCCATCGCGGATTTTATCATCGCAGAAGAAGGCATCGCGGAAGGAGAGGGTTGTTGGCGTCGCGGTACAAGGCGTCGCATCGTCGATCTCCAAGGAAGGCGTCTCTCACCGTCGTCCTTCGTCAGAGGTCGGCGTTCTTCGTCAGCGGTGGTGCGTTCTTCACGTTCTTCGACGAAGAATAAGAACTTCAAGCCTTGAGAAAAATCTTCCAAGCCTCTCTCAACAAGCTCACAACCATAATAAAATAAGTGTTTGTCTTATTTTATTTCCCATGGTAAGCGTTTTGAAATTCAAAAATGAATCCATCAATTAATTAAATTAATTGAAACGTTTAAACCTCCCTATTAAAAGAGGCATTTCATAACATATAAAAGAAAGGGTTGACTTTAATTTAAAGGGGGTGCGGGTGTGTTACTTAATTAAAGGAGGGGGGTTGAAAAAAATGGGGCTCGTGTGGGCCCCACCCCACAAATATCCAACCTAGTGGAGTAGGAAATTGTGGGTCCCACTCCAATCACTTATCATAAGTTAAATAACTTTAAATAAAATAAAAATCGGCCGCACCAATTTTATTTTATTCCATTACTTAAACCAAAAATTTAATAACCACACCCGAGCAAACGTAACTCCGGAAAAGGTGTTCCTAAGAAACTACTGGCGTTGCGAATCCATTGGTTCCCTCAGAATTCGATTCCGAGCACCGGTTCAAATGTTAGGAAAACCTGCTCATTCGTTCACTGAACGTACCTGAGCTAAACTTCGGAAAATGATTTCGGGCACACCGGGCCTCAGAATGAGGCACCGTCATAAAATGCGTTCTTGTAAAATTGCAAATAAAATTAAGAAAAAAAATTTCCCTTGAAATTTCCGGGTCTTTACACATGACATATTTATTGTTTAGTTATGGCTATAACCAGTTTTGGGAAATGGTTTGTAATGCATGTTTATTGGTTGTTATTTATTTTTTACTTATTTTATTATTGTTATATTATGTATAATACTTTGGTAAAGTGGGTATAGTCTACCCACATGTTATTTAGACCTTTACTGCTAGTTGTAAGCCTCTAGTGTATGGGGAGGCATGCATGAGGTAATGTGGTTAACCGTATTAGGGCACCAGTTAAGTGGAAACTAGGTTGGGGATGTTACAAAGTTGTATGAAAGTGGTTCTTTCCTATGTTCTTACTATTTTGGATGGTATACACGAGATTAAGAAGTTTCAGGCCTTGTAAATGAACACATTTTTGAGTGTATATGACCAAGGTACAAGGGGAAACCGAAGTATCTAGTGTGGTAATTATGTTGTTAATGTGAGTTGTTACAATTGAATGATATATCCGCATTTGGTGATTCACTTGTTGTATGATGTGACTATTTTATAATATTTCACTTGTGTATGGAATGACATGAGGTTGTGCATTGATTCATCATGTTGGGAACCAAGGGATATAGGTGGAATGAATCATGGTAAGAACACATGGAATAGTTGTGTGAGACATAAAGGGTAGAATGAATTTTTCTTTCTTGAAAATTTAAAGAAAATGTTGTCTAACAAAGATAATGTAAATGAGTAAATGAAAATAATGTGAAAGAACGGTTAAATAATTATTCTTAATAAGGGGTTGTAAATTACTATAAAATGTTGGGTGTGATGAGTTATGAAATGGGAAATGTGCGTACAAGGAAAGATTTACATTGTGAGTTTGGAAAAGGTTTTAAAAATGTTTCTAATGAAGTAATTTTGGCTAGGTATACTAGTTTACACAATTTAATACATGACTTGTAGTAGGGATATTTGAGGGTAGTGTTATACATGTTACAATGTTCAATGGAATATTTTACATGAAATGGGTTATTTAATGTATAATGGAGAGAGTTATTTGTGCACATGAGCCTCAACCTAGTTGTTGAAGATTCCTTAAGTGCATCCAAGAGACCCGGTATCAAATCTAGGTGGAGGATAATTTTCAGGTACTGTAGCAGTGCTGTAGCAGAACTATAGCAGGTACTGTGCAGAACTGCAGTAGGTACTATAGAGGGAACTAAAGAAAGAACTTTTTGGCACTATAGCAGCTGGGAATATTCCCCCGTTTGGGATTTCGGGCCACTGATTTGGTCCCCGAGTCCTTTAAGGCCTTTGAGCCACAAAATCCTTCAAGTCAGTAAGGCCTTAGGGCCACCTTATGTGAAGATGCAAACCAAACAACCTACAATGAACAAGTTTCAGAAGGTGGATGAGCAATGAACTTTCACCATAGCAGAAGATAAACAAATTTCAAGAATGAGAGGCTATGACACCTACCATCGAGACAAGCCTATGAATGCATAGTAAAGACTACCCAAATAGACATGTGAAGGTAGAGAGATGATTTCACAATGAAGATGCTGGGGAGAAGCAGTTCCAAGTAGTTTGTTTGTGTTGCATGTAATGTTTGAAGCTTACGGGCAATGAATTCCTCTAAGGCCTATGATCCATATAGTACTTACGCCTATGGGCCTTGTAAGGTTTTCACCTCACCCCTTGAAAGGTGGATTATCAAAATCAATTAAAAATGAAGGCCTTCTGGCCATTGGGGGAGGATAGAGTTATTTGTGAAAATTGTGGATGGTTAGTGATATGTGTTATAAGATGTGTGTTTGGAATTATAGATAAATAGAACCATGATGATGTGTGATAGTTGGGAGAGATGAGGATATCATCGTGAATGATCCTCTAAAAGTGGAGCAGGGAACATGAGTGATTCAGGGTAATGGAGGAGAGGAACAGTTTTATAAGAACTTTATTCGTTTCATGAAATTGATGGAATGTGACCAACGACAGGTTGTGCTGATTATTTTTGAGATAACTATGGAGTTTCAACTATAGGACCATATAACTTTTTCTAGAGATGGTGGGATTGAGGTAGTCAGTTTTTGTATGGATTCTTTCCAGACAATCCATGATCATCTCGATAATCCTCCTAAGAAGTGAGTCAATTTGGAGGTTTACATGTTTTGAGGGAAGGCAAAAAGATGGTGGGATATCTTGGTTCAAACTGAGCAAGATGAGGGTATGTTATGGAAGGTTTTCCAATAAAATTTTCTAGAAAAATTATATCCAGAGGGCCTAAGGAAGTGTAAGTCTACAAATTTTGTCAATTTGACTCGTGGAACTACGACATTGATTGATTATTCTTTCCATTTAACCAAATTGCAACACATTGTTCTAGTATTTTAAGGGGTTAAGGTAGAAATGTAAAGTCACTTCGAGGAAGGACGTAGATATAAGTTTAAAACCTAGGTGAATATCTTCCATTAAAAGAGGTTTTCTAAACTGGTAGATCAAGACCTTATTTCATAAGGAAATATCAGGGAGGCTCATTGCAGTTAGCATACAGTCTCATTTGGGTGATCTAGTGGTGTGGATTCTGATGGTAGAAATCACCACTTCAAGGGTTTTTACCAGAAATGTGGTAGAAATGGTAGTCAAAAATGGAAATCAGTCTCTTAGGGTAGTGATCAGGTTTTCTACTATCAGTGTGGAAGGCCAGGACACATGCATGGTCGGTGTCCCTGACCATCAGTTTAGTTCTGAGCATGTTGTATGTTGGGAAGGTGTAGTGGTTCCGTAAGAACTCTTAATAGATGGGTATTTATGGAGGACCTGATGTAGTTCAGATTAGAAGAATGGGGTCAGTTACCCCATATTAGGGATGCAGTTAGAGCTCTATTGGTCGTATCAGTTGAAGTGGTGGTCAATGTACTCTTAGGTGACAAAATCCATACTAGTATGGAAGTACAACACAAGGAAATTTGATATAAGACCATGGTGGATTAATGGTTTAGATTCATCTGGTTCAACCTATACTTTTAGTTAGTGAGGCTAGACCATCGACTGGTTGAGGTATAATTCATGTATCTTCTACTCTTTCTAGATATTTTTTTGATCTAGGTGCTTCACATTATTTTTTATTTTCTTAGTTCGTAAGTGTTTTCGGAATAGTGGATGATTAGTTTTGTGTAGTTATGTCGATTGATAATATTTTGGGGGTATGAGAAGAGAATATCATGAAATTAAAGGGTATGCTCTTGTAATTGGTGGGTACCATTTCATATAAGGCTTGTTTGTGCTCGATATGTCAGGTTTTGACCTAATATTGAGTATGGATTAGATGAAATTGTACCGAGTCCATATTTATTTATACCGCCATAGAGTAACATTCATGCCTCATGAGGGAGGCACTTATTTCCATTGTGGTGAATGAGATGTTCAGGCAGGCTGTCTAGGTCTAGTTTCTCAGCAGTAGGGTGAACTCAAAGTCTAAGTGGCTTGTATTATGAATGATGATGAGGGACTATATTAAGTTGTTCTTCCTCATACAGTGTATTAGTTTCATGATTATTTTCCTATGGACCCCTCGATGTTGCTGTCTGAGATAGATGTTTATTTCATGATAGAGTTTCTATTGGGAGCATAACTAGTCTCTAAGACACCATATAGAATGAAAATGATAAAACTCCAGGAACATTAGTCTTAGTTGGAGGAATGGAGAATAAGGGGTTCATTCTCTAGATCACATCACCTTGGGGATCTATAGTGTTGTTTTCTAATAAGTCCAATTGATCGTTTCAGTTATGCATTGATTATAGGAAGATTCATCACATGACGATTAAGAACTGAAACTCTCTTCCTTGAATTGAATATATTTTTGACCAACTAAGAGGTTCCTCAGTGTCCTCCAATAATGACTTGAGATTTATATATCATCATATAAGGGTAAGACCTTATGATATACCACAAAATAATTTTAGGTGCAGGTATGGGTTGTATATGTTTTTTTGTGATTCCATTTGGGTTGACCAATGCACCAGCAGTGTTTGTAACCGTAATGAATCGAATCTTTCACCCTTACCTGGATTAGTTTGATGTTTTTTATAAAATATTTTTGTACCCTAAGACGCATTAAATTCAATCCAAACATCTTGATATCATCATAAGTACATTGAGAGAGAATTGGTTATATGGAAAACTATATGATTTTCATTTCTGGATCTATAGGGTGCATTTATTGGGTCACATCATCTCTGAGGGAGGTGTGTTTGTGGACTCGAAGGAAGTTCTTGCAGTTTTATCTTAGGATCATCCCAAAAATGTTTTTCATGTCTAATGTTTTGGGGTTTATAGGCTATTACCAATGGTTCATCAAATAATTCTCCCACTTAATAGCACCACTGTCAGGATTGATCAAGAAGAGTATCAAGATCGAGTGGTCTATGATATGTGAGAATGCCTTTTAGGACATAAAGAAGTGGTTGAATAACATGAGTATTCTAATCTTACCCCAACCAGGTATGAGTATACATTGTTTTTTGATCCATTTTGTGTTGGTCTTGAGGAATTGTTGATTCATAAAGATTAGGTTGTCACATATGGTTCACAATAGTTTAGGCTTCATGAAAAAAACTACCTTATGCATGATCTTGAATTAACCATGGTGGTGAATATCTTGAAGTACCGATGGAACTATTTATTGGGATAATGGTTTACAGTGTATAAAGATAGTAAAATCCTTAAGTAAATATTCTTCTAGTGTGATTTGAATCTTCAACCATGAATATGGGTTGATTGAATGTAATATTTTGTATTCGATCTAGTTTACATGTCAGGAAAGGGAAATAATGTGGTAGGGGATTTATAGGTGGAGGATGATGGGATTTTATATTGAGATGCAACTAGGGGTGTAGGATGGTGAAGGGTAGAGGAATATTTAATCCTTTATAGTTGAGTCCTTACTGCTAAGACCAATAAAGGATAGGCAAAATGAACACTTAGAATGTTTTTCCTTGAGGTAAAGTCTTAAAGGTGAGGAATAAATTTTTTTTTTGAACATCAGTGATGATGGGATAATTTGTGTTTTTGGATACGCTGTTTTGAAAATGTGTATGAAAGAAGATTTTATGCATGAGTTTCATGCATCTATGTGGGAAGTGCATCCTAGTTTGACCAAAACGTATCATGACCTTCATAGGTAGTACTGTTGACCTGGGATGAAGAAGTAGATTGCAGGCTTCATGGTGAAATGCCTTACAATCTAGTAGGTGAAGGAATAACATAAGAAAATGGGTTGTTTTTTATATCCATTTCCTATTCTAGAATGGAAATGGGATGATGTGAAAATCAATTTCATGGTGGGTCCCTAGAAGATGCCTTAGAAGAATGATACAATTTGGGTAGCTATGGATGCATTGACTAAGGTGAATCATTTATTCCCAATTTGGGAGACATTCACCAAGGATCAGTTGGGTGAGTTGTATGTTTGATAGGTAGTGTTGTTTCATGGGGTACCATGGAATATAGTTTTAGATCATAATTTTTATTTCCCATAATGATTTTGGAAAAGGTTATAGAAGGTTCTTGGTACTAATTGTTTTAGTACGGTTCTCCACCTGTAGAAGGAAATGAAATCAAAGTGAACTATTTATTTACTAGAGGAAATTTTTAGGGATTGTTTTATATATTTTGGTGGATCTTGGGAAAGGCACATGGTTCAAGTTGATTTTTCCTAAAATAATTGTAACGATGATATAATTTAGAGGACACCATATGAGGAACTATATCGTAGACCGTGTAGATCCCCATTGTGTTGGATAAAAGTTGGGGAATAAGAGTTTTTAGGAACAAGTATCGTATGAGAGACGTCATAACAAGTTCAGTTGATTCAAAAATGTATGGTAATATCTTAGAGTTGGGAGAAGTTGTAAGTGGAATAGAGTCCTAGACCACTTGATTTTTTGGTGAGTGATCATGTGTTTCTTTAGGTTTTTCCATGGTTGGGTCACCATCAGATTAAAAAGTAGGTTAAGATTGAACACATGTATGTGGGGCCATTTGAGATTATAGAGAGGATCAAAGCAATGGAAAACCTATTATCTATTCTACATCTATATAGTGGTATACATGATTTTTTTCTTGTGTCTCATATTTATTACGATCTGTTGGACCCACATCATGTTATTGGTTTTGAGGATTTTAAGCTTGAGTAAGATGTATATTTTGAAGAGTATCTAGTTTGTATTGTGGATTACAGTGAGAAAGTGTAATGGGGAAAGACTGTACCTTTGGTTTTAGTTTTTTGAAAGCATAATAATGTTTATAAAGAGTCATAAGAGAGAGAGAGATTCATATATGAAGGATCAGTAGCTCAAACATTTTTCTTTGGAATCTTAGTGAGGCTTTGGAGAATGACTCATAGATGAGCCATTATAAGGTGGGGAGGTTGTAAGATTCAAGACTTCATTGAGGTACTTTCTCATTTAATTTTTTGTTTGAATCACTTAAATATAGATAATTAAAAGTTTACTGGGTGTATAAATATGTTCAGGGGTGTTTTAGGGGTTTTGGGAATGAAATAAAGGGATATAAATCCCTCCAGTTCAAGTCACATAGTTGGCACATGGTTAGAGCAAAGCGTGTAAGGGGGATTAAAACCATGCAAACCCAGATAGAGGTATTTTTCATGTCCGGAACATGATTTTTCAAAATGTGAAGGGAATCCTAGATAATCATGTGATTTATCCCCTATTGGATAGAGGCTGGTGTATGGTTTTAAAAACTGTGTAGCTAAACCGAGTGTGCCTTTAAAAAGTGAAAAATTACCAAATTTACACCTCAGGATTTTAAGATACTCACCTGATTTTCCTTCCATTTCTTCCTCCCCAATACCTAGTAATTAATTAAACATACCTAATATTCCTATAGGGTAATCTCCTTCGATTCTAGACAATTTTGAGTTCCATTGTTTGCAGATCCAATATCTATGTAATTATAACACTCATCCTACTTCCTTTTTACAAATATGGGCTTGTTGATTTCTTCTTACTCATCTTATGAAGCCCTAAACCCCTCTTTTTTTTGGATATTGGGGTGGGTAATCAAATTTGTGGGTGAACATAGATATATTTATAAGGTTAAGGGTTCAATCATTTTCATATTTGAGGTAAGATGCCTATAAGTTATATCCCATAGTAAAATTTTCAATTTGTTCATGTGTAGTTTTGTTCTTAGTTCTATCTTTTCATGAATTTGATTAATTATTTATAATTTTGTAAAATGGTGGGATAATTGATTACATTAACCCCCATGATCCCTATGGGATGATTTAAGGATGATTTGACTAGTTTAGGGCCACCCATGGGGTGAGAAAACTTTCCTGAACATAGAATTTGGTAATATTAAGCATCAAATTGACTTATATCGAATAGATTCCATGGTTAATGTGTGGAAATATATGTTTAATTATAGATGGGGACTAATGGTAGAGTTTCTAATAGTTGGTAATGGAATAAGGGATTGTTTGGAATAACGTGAAAATGAGATTAATAGGTTAATGTGAATGTGTCAAATGGTTTATGAATTTGTAATGAAAATGTGTTAATGTATTAAGGAATATGATATATAAATGTTTAAAATGGGATAATATATGATAATTTTTGAATGTACCTAATGGTTTAATTCATGATGTTAAATTCACATGTTGAACAGTTATGATATGTGAATGAATGTTTATTGATTGTCTATGGTATTTGATTTGGTTATGTAGAAAATAGATAAATAAGAATGTGCACATGTCTTGGTGGTATGTGGGATATTGACTTGAGGTTATATGCCCATAGGTTAGGTTAGACTGAGGCTCTAAACCCCATACCTATAATGCATGGATTAGGGAGTTGGGATAGGGCTCTATTCCCCTAATAGTTTCAATGGATGAGATTACTTGGACTGAGGATCCAAGGTAAGTGTGATATAATTTTAATGTGAATTGATTTTTTCCTCATGAATTATGAAATTTGACTTATTCCATTATGTGTAATATTGATCAGAATATAAAAAATGAAAATTATGTAAATTCTTAACTAATGGACCTGATGATAGAAATAATAAAAATGATGAAGATGGTTCAATTGAATATTCTTAACTAATCAAAAAGAAGTTATTATTTATTTATCTTGTGATTTACTTTTTACTTGGTTGCACTATCTAGTAGACTAGATATTTTGTATACACAATTGGTGGTGTCCTACAAAGATGTACTCACTCCCTGCTCGGGCCGCCGTTGGGTACCCAAGAAAATTTCTTGGTTGCATATTAGGAAAAGGGTAAAGGCCCTATACTATGGAGTTGATTAGGGATTGGGATGTCCATGGTTGAGGATCCAAATATGGATTCATGTCCCATTTTAGGGATTCAAATGTTGGTCTTTCTTTTGGGTTTTCATTCACTTTTGGAACTTTTATCATGACATGGAGTATTTATTATTTAGTTATGCTTGTACACAGTTTTTGGAAATGGTTGGTAATACATGTTCATTGTTTTTTATTTATTATTTCCTTAACTTATTATTATAATATACTATGGAATACTCTATTAAATAGGGTATAGTCTCCCCACATGTTATTTAGAACCTTACTTCTAGTCAACAGCCTCTGGTGTATGAGAAGGCGCAGTTGAGGTTATATGGAGACCCAGATAGAGGCACCAGTTTAGTGTCCACTGGGTTGGGGACATTACATATCCTTTGATTCTTTGTAGGCTTCATTTTACCATATGAAGATCATATAACCTATGATGTCCATTATACCTTATAATGTAACCATAAACAGTTACCTGAATCCTTATTAATTCTTCATCATAGGGTTCATGTACCCTATAAAGGTGCCTTATGAATGGGTTCTTTATAGTGGTCAAATCCTAACATAAATATATATTACATCATTTCAATTAATATTCAATATATCTCCCAAAAAATATGTATGGGAATCGTAATGGTTGAGTATACATGGACACTAGATATATAATAAAAGTATTTAAGTAGAATATTCATCATCTTTAACATCTTTAATTACATAATGTACCCTTATAATCTCATCATAATTAGTACCCTTATTTGTAAACTAGAAGAAATTAAAATATAAGAAGTGGTGATCTTAGATTCTTAGTAAGGGTAAAAATGAGAGATATCAATATATGATCATATGTAAGAATATATCTAGAATAAGAGTACAAGAACACTTTATTATCAATTGAAAATTAAAAACCACAATTCATAGATCATAATCACGATTCATGAAATAAAGTATTAGTATGTAAAAATATTGAGGAATAATAAAAAAATGAATCATGAGCCAAGAGTTCAAATCATAATCAAATCAACATGTCATAAGATTTTAGCACCTTTATAATAAAATAAACCATATTATATATCAATATTAACTATCGAGACCATTATATCATATTAGATCAGACATCACCACCCGTTTCCTATACCATAGAGGATTATACATCCCCACCTATTTCTCATATCATAGAGGTTCATGCATCCCTAACTTTTTCAATTATTGGATTAATAACTTAAAATCATTTACCTCTATTATACTAGGATATGCAAGGATTTTACTAATGTATTAGATGGATTTAACGGACCCACCCATCAAATAATGAAAACAATACATTTGTGTTCCACAAGATCATAAAATATTCATCATTTTATTACAAACATAACCCATGTAAAAGAAACAGGTTTCACAAACATTTCATCACAACAAAAACATAAGTCATCTACAGAAGTAATAAGGCTTTTATCATTATATATCATCCCTATTAATGAAAAAAACATAGAAGGATGTTGTCATAGATGAAAGATACCTTAAAAAATCATTCACATATTTATTTGAAAACATGAGAAAATATCCATTTAATTTGATAAAATTTTAACAAAATATTTGAAAAATATTGAGATAGTAATTTTATTTGAAACTAACCATGAACACATATAAATGAAAATTCAAATAAAAAATTGGTCATGGGGGTAGGATAATACATTAATTCTATATATAATAAAATAACATCCCTTCCATACTTTTGTAAAAAGTAAAAAAGGACATGTTCATAATTTTTTTAAAAAAGATTACTTTTTGAACCTTTTTAAATAAATTCAAGTGTAGTTAAAATTAAAATTTCAAAACATTTCACGTATAGGAAAGTTATTTCACAAAACAATTTTGAAGAGTATGAACATGGTATAAAAACATCATCAACTAAAGATTAATCTAGGATGAATTTTGTTAAAAAAAATTTATTGATCATTTTATGTAACACGGAGAGAAAAATTGAAGTAATAACTTATAACTCCAGGAATAACTATTGTAGAATAAAATATGTTTGTTTTAAATGATAAGATCCATAAAATTTTACCCAATGTAAATTTATCATATAAAGTCCAAAAAAAATCATTGAATTAGAATATAATGAAAAAGATTAAATTATATGGGTTTTTAAACCCCCATAATTTTCAGAAGAATAACTATAAAAGGAATTCATGGGTATTATATACCCAATAGAAAATAAATATGTTATGAATATGTCATATGACTCATAGAAGTAAAAGTGAGATTAATAACCCATATTGTAAGTCCTTTTTTTCTTCATACACTTTAAAACATATTTTATACTAATTATATAATTATTAAAAAAATTATAGAACCAAAATAATATATATCATAACATATATGATTTTATTATAACATCATATCATTTATTATTAATATTTTTTTATTAAAATCAGTTTTCAGGGTGTTAAATTCATTTTTCATGGATATTTTTGTTTAGTAGTCTGAATAAATTTAATTTGATCATGGTTCCATCATATCAAAATTTTTAATCATGTCATAAGTATCATATTTAATAATTATATATAATTTCATAACTATAAATATTAGATAATGATGAAAAATTAATCGCATTAGTTCATGGAGACGGTAGTCTATACGTACACATGAGTGATGTTTCAAATTGTCTATAAATAGAATGAAAGAAAAGTAAATAATAATTAAAATTTTAAAAACTATAATAATATCATAAATATCATATATATTAATTAAATTCATCATTACAACCATTAATATGATGTAGTGATGAAAACATGCTTCTCTTCATAGAGGTGGTAGTCCACATGTACACACACACACACATTGTTTTCTTTTCCCATAGGATTGAAATAAGGTTGATAATGGATATTGAATCACCATAATAAAAATTAATTATATTTAAGATATTTAATTAATTATTTTATAATTAATACCATAGATTTATAGGTGGTAATAATAGAAATAAAATTGAAAATACTTAGTTAAGAGATATACATCTTCACTAAGAAACCTATTTGGAATATAACTTAAGCCTTGAAATAATGATACATATGAAAAAAATATCTATGACTTGGAGAAGGAATATAGGATGATATAATTACAATTTTTATGAGATAGTGTAATCATAATTTGTGAATTAGGGGGGATATGAGGTGTCCTTTTATAAGTGTGGGGAGGGGAACCTTTGGAATTACTAAAAATATTTAAATATAGTTACTTATTTTTAATATTAAAATGGAAAAAATGTGATAAATTTATAAGTAATTATGAGTATAAATACTACAACCAAATCAAATTTAGAAATGTTTAAGTGATGATTTAATCCATGTTTCTTAGTTTTAACACAATGTTATCCATTTTGAAGATCATTAAGATATTAATTTTTTTACTCTTTAAGGGACATGAAAGTTAATATAAATGGAAAATAGAAATATAAGTGGATTATTATTGATATTATAGAACATATACCATTAAATCAACCAAATATAATATTTTTATAAATTTTAATGTACTTAATATAATATTATTTTATATAAGATAATATTAAAGTCATTTTCAAGACTATTCACATAGTTTGACTTTAAAGGCAACATGATAGAAATTGAATTTGAATTAAAATATTAAAAACATAAATATTTTGTTATATTTATTTAAAAAAAGTCATATAACCCAAAATTTTATCCATGTTTTAGTACTTTTAGTATTTTTATAATTATTTATTTTATTTTTTATTATATGAACAAGTATTGTATCAACGTTTCGTTTGAATTTAAAGTGATTATAAAATAAATAAAAATTTAGAATAAATTATCATGATAAAAATTATTCATTAATATTTAAAATAAATATTTATAACTTAATATAACCCCTTTTTATCCCTATGAAATAATATTCTTGATATTAAAATTGATATAGTGACATTTTGTATTTATTCTTTAATTAAAATAAAATTTAAAATATTATCCAATGAAAGTGTAATTAAATATCCAAAAATAAAAATATTATATGATTAAGGTGTAAAGGAACCTATATAATGAAATACAGTAAAGTGTTTGGATATTTATATGCCTTATCCCAATGTTTTAATCCCATGTTACCTTTACTATGGTGACAAGTATTTTCCATTATTACTATTCATAATGAGAATGAAAATAACTATTCCCCAAATTTGATCCTAATGATTCCAATTATGGAATAATTTTTTTAAAATTAAAAATCTCTTATGTTTTATAAATCAATTTTAATCTATATTTATAAAACATAATGAAAAATAGTTTTTTAGAAAAATGAGTTTTTAAGCATAAAAATGTACTTATACCAGATGAAATTATAATCCACATTCCAATAAAATTAATTAGATTATATATTTTTTTAAAATAGAATTATGTTAATTTATTATCAAATTAAAAACACAATGACACATCTAAATTACCTTATTTAATGAAAAGAAATGACAATTTTACAAAATTTTGGTATTTTCACTATTCACTTAAAAATAAATCTTCTTTAGAAAAATAAAAAAATCACAATAGGATAATAATGAAATGATGATTCAAAAAATTATATTAATTCTATAAAAAAATTTCTAAAAAATGGTAAAAAATAATTATAATATTCATGCAAAAAATGGAAAAAAACATTTTTTTAAAGAAAAAATATTTTTGAAGAACAAAATTACTTTACTGAAAATTGAGAACTATATTATTATTAGTTAATAAATAAATTTCAATTCCAAAAACCTATATAAATATTTTTTATAATATATTTATTCCTTTTACTGATTCGAATTAGATGACTAGGTTATAATGGTCACATAATAATATTTTTATTATATATCACAACTTTCTTAAAGCACATGGTTTATTGTTAAGAAAGATATGAAGAATATTATTCTTTTAAACTATTTTTGGCTGTTACATTATATTCCCCTTAAATAAATTTCTCTGTTAAAATTTATAACTCAAAAATCAACGGTTGAATATGGTTAAATACCTTTGTTTAAAACCCTCATCAAACAAACGGTTAATAAAATATACTTTGAAAATGGATATGGGTAACATAAAGGTTATATAAGTAACATATATTGAAGTTTCAAGATAAAGATAACCTTAGTGAGAAGTAAAGATATTATCATAGAGGAGAAAAATTACATCCTATGAATATTAAAGGGTGATATTGAACATGATCATTAGGAAGATAATTACCATATAACCATAAAGTAGTAGGCGATAAAGCAGACCATAAATTCATTGAAAATGAAGGTAAAAGGAAAATATTTTTATTTTAATATCCCTTTATTATACTTAAAGGATTCCTTTAAAATCAAGATATTGTGAATGTGAAAATAGACTCACTTTTTTTATTTCTTTTATATAAACATAATTTTATCATTTTGTTATGATTTGATTAATTTCCACTTCTATATATTGTCTTACACCATGAAATAAATATTCAAGATAAAATTATAAAGAATGAATCACTAAAATTAGCTTTTAAGGGATCATAAGAACCATTAAAGAATGAAAAGTCATTCTTTATTTCTCTTAATATTTTCCAAAACTAAAATGATTAGCCTAAGTTATCAAATGGATAAATATAATACAGTAATCTATAAAAACTTAGTAATAAAAATCAAAGTTCAATTTAAACCATTTGATAAATACTTAACCATAATAATCCTCTAAAACATGTTTTTTAAAATATTAATGATTTGACCATATATTTTTTCCATGATAAACATTAATATTTATCCACAAACAACATGAAATTGATTATAATTTAACATACCAAAGACATGAATACCATGATCAAATATTTTCTTAAGTCATGTTAATCATTTCCAAAAATAATATAAATAACCACAAAAACTCATTGAAATCATAAATGATTAAAAAAATAACTCTTTATAAATTATCTAATATATTGCATAAATATAAAATTGAAATAAACTTCAACATAAAAAACTTTGGCATCAAATAAATAGTCAATTTCAGGATAAAAAACACTATCCAATTTACTTTATCAATATCAATAATCTCTTTATCCATAATATAAATTATTATCTCAATAAAAAAACATATTAAGTGTTATTTTTTTCAGTCATGTGTTTTCAAAAAACATCACCAAACTACTAAATAAATTTTCTAGTTTATTATTACCAGTCAAAATATACTTACAAATATTAAATGAAAAACTATATTATAATAATTATTAAATGTTTCACGATTCCTATAATTAGAAAATCATTTATAAAATATTTCTAAAACATGATTCTCGAATCCCAATACATAAACAATTCAATTATTTATCTTTAAAAATTAGCATAACTAACCCTTCCTTGGCATAGGAGGTGTCCTTTGGAATGTGATATTAATTCAGATAATACCCAAATTCCTCAAAAATAAGACATTGGTCTATAAATGGTACCTTAAGATGAAATTCACTTCCCTCCATAAAAATATTTATATTGAATCTATAATTACTTTCTCTATGTCATTATTGTCTACAAATAAAAAATATTATCATTACATTAAGACATTTCACTAGGTGCTTATTTCCATATTCTAGATATTTATAAATCTAGATTCTCTTCCATCTATGGTATTCATCAACTAAAATTCAATGTAACTTAGTATTTCTATTATTAGGTGTGTTACTAAATTCAATCCAAGTTGAAGTTATTAGTAATATAATGAAATATATTATTATGAATAATAAAAAAGTTTCAAATGCTAGCCAAATTTTTTTTGGATGGGCATGTAGAAAATTATTCAATTGTTCACCACATTCAATGTTAACATGAATTATCGTAGTTACAAACATTGACTAAAACCAAAAACCATAGTGTGAGAAATAATAATCATAGTCAGAAATCATATGACTATGAAAAATCATTCAAAGGATGCCTAAATGATAACACAATTTTTTTTTCTATTTATGAAACCTTATGGTTATCCTAGGTAATTCATAAGAATTATCTATTCAAATATTTTATAATGGTTCATGAATAAAATTTTAATTAACCAAATAATATCCCCTAGGATTTTCTAGATAAATATACAATATTTATCACACTCATCATGAACCGGTGATTATGGTGTTGATTACCAACCAACCCCTTTTAGAGTATTTACTCCTAGTTTTATCTATTCCAAATCTACATCCACAAGCCAGTATCTAGACATGGATGTATTTTATAGGAAAACCAGACCATATCCACTTTATAAAAACATTATGATATTATACTATACATAGACTTAATACCATGGTTTTCACCATATTTCTATAATCCTAATATACAAAAATAACTAATCCCTCCCCAGATACCAAAAATATAATCCTAATCATAACATACATATATATTACACATTTTTAATGAATATAATATATATCTACCAAATGTACATTTTAACAAACTGTAAAGGTTTAGTGTACATAAATAATATATACAAAAACATCTTATTTAAGTATAAATATCATAATCTCTAACATATTTCTTTATATAAGGAACCCTTATAGATTCATTATACTTAGTACCCTTATTTATAACCTGGGGAAAAATTAAAACATACTATTTGTTGATCTTAGATGCTCAATAAGGGTAAACATGGGACATATCAATTGATAATCACATATAAGTATACCATGAGAATAATGTTACAAGAACATGTGATTATAAATATAAAATGATACCCACAAATTCATACATCATAACTATGAGTCATGGAATAAAATATTAGCATGTCACAGATTAGGGAATCACCAAACAATCAGTTACGAGTCATGAATTTATATAAAAAAGAATATAAATATTTCATAATATCATGGAACCATAAAAGGAATATAAAAATTATCATATATCATTTCTAACTATAGATACCATCACATCATAGAGGATTATAAATCACCCCCTATTTCTCATATGAAAACAGATTATGCAGCACCACATGTTTCCCATATCATAGTGGATTATGATTCCCTACATATTTGTCATAGTGGATCGAGTATGTCATATTATTTATAATTATTATCTAATTAGATATACAATTTTACCCAATGCATTGGAGGGAATTAATAGACCCACCTACCACATAATGAAAAGCATACCCATGTGTACAAAAAGATCATAAAACTATCATCATTTCACTATAGCATAACCTTTGTAAAAGAATTTTTTTTCATAAAACTTTCATCATAAAATAAACATAATACTTGTAGATAAATAACATGTATGGTATCATTATATATTATCCCCATTTAAGCATAAGAAAAATTAAATGAGGATGACATAGATGAAAAAGGAATTTGAGTGATCATTCAATCATTTTTCAAGAAAACATGAGAAAATACCCTTTTAGATTCATAAAATTGAAACTAAAAATTCCCAAAATTTTTATAAACTCATATTATTTGAAAAAACTATAGATAAATTTAATGTATGATTCATATAAAATAACATTCATGATGTCATGAAAATCTGTTTATGTCGTATACGTTCAAAGAAAAACATTCCCTTCACACTTTTATAAAAAGTAAAAAATAACTTGTTTAAATTTTTTTTATTAAAATTAAATTTTAAAACATTTTATATAAATTAAACGGTATTGAAATTATTATTTTTTAAAACATTTCATGTATATAAAATATCTTTCATAAAACAACTTTGAAGAGTATGGTCATGGAAAAAAAGTTCATAAACTAAAGATGAAATAAGGTTGATTTTATTTAATATTTTTTAAACATTCTAAGTACCAATGAGATAAAAATGAATGTAAGATATGAATATTTTATAAAATTAAAGTATATAGATAATATGGGATTTAAATTATATGATCTATAAAAGTTCTCTCTACTAAAATCTACCACAATCATGAAACTATATGAGTTTCAAACAAAAAAGCTACCTCTTTGGTAATATATGAATCAAAAAATTATGAAACAGATAACCTTAAATTTGTTTTTAATGTCGAGTCAATAAGGTTTTCCTTATGACTTTTCCATTCATTCTTGTTTTGAAAATCACAAACACTTTATCTTTAAGGAAAATCTCTTTTATAAGGAAAATCACTTTTATAATGAAAATCACTTTTATAAAGAAAATAGCTTTTATAAGGAAAATTGCTTTTATAAGGAAAATCACTTTTATAAGGAAAATAGCTTTTATAAGGAAAATATCTTTTATAAGGAAGATCGATTTTATAAGAAAACCCGCTTTTATAAGGAAAATCACTTTTATAAGGAAAATCGCTTTTATAAGGAAAATCTCTTTTATAAGGGAAATCGCTTTTATAAGGAAAATCGCTTTTATAAGGAAAGTCGCTTTTATAAGGAAGATCAATTTTGTAAGAAAAATTATCCTTATCATATTTTCATTCATATATTTCTTAATTATAAGTTTCAGATTCATTTCTATATTCTCGGAATCATTTGAAACATTGATATGAAACTTTCTGTTTTACGTAACGAATTCCAGATGAGAATTATAATGAAGTTTCATTCCGAATTCCAGATACAAACTCTAATAAAGTTCTACTCCGAATTCTGGATATGAATTCTCATTACGAATTCTGATAAAGAATTCTCATTACGAATTCTGATTACGAATTCTCATTACGAATTCTGATGACGAATTCTCATTACGAATTCTGATGACGAATTCTCATTACGAATTCTGATGATAAATTCTCATTACGAATTATGATGAGAAATTTTCATTACGAATTCTATTGATGAATTCTCATTCCTAATTCTCATTCTGAAATCACCTATTAAACAGAATCTGATCATCTTAGTTTTTTCACTCCAAATTTATTTATACTCCAAGAAATTATTTTTGTTTACACTCCAAACCTTCACTCCAAACTTTTATGTTAAACTTAAAATGATGTCGTGCATTCTGTTACACTTGTTTTGTTATAAAACGATGTCATCTATTCTGTTATAAACTAACTGTTGGTTAAGTTACACATGTACAGGTCCCTCCGATTTGTTAGGAAAATATGACCGTTGGAAAGGAGGCCGACCTTGCCTATAAATATGATCTCATTTGAAAGAGCTCGAAAAACATTGATGAATGACTTCTTAGACATTGTGAATACATTATATTGAAGTGATTTCTAGAGAGAGATGCTCTTATTAACTCTCAAAGCATTGTGAGACTCCGAATGTTGGTGATTACATTCGAGGACTTCCGGGGATAGGAAGACAGAGGTGCCGACTACCTTGAAGTTGAGGGCTTCCTTGCTGAGGAAGACAGAGGTGTCCAACTACCTTGAAGTTGAGGGCTTGCGGGGATAACAAGATAGAGATTCCGATATTTGTATGGAGCGATTACCCTGGTGTGGGTAAGACAGACTTGTTTGAAAGTATAAATCAAGGGACTTTTATCCAAGGTTGTTGGATACCCTTCTCTTTGGGTTAAAAGACTTTTATCTTGTTACTTGTAGTTTTACTACTCGTTTTTTTCCGCTGTATTTTTTATTATAAGGAAAGTATAAATTTCTTATACTTCCTTACTTGTACTCTGTTTCATTTAGATTCTATACGCTTTAAGGTAGAATCTCATATTGTAATCTTTTGTTAAGTTTCAATTTCCGGAACTATATTTCCGGAACCTACTTTTGGAATCTCTTTCCAGTTATATGCAAGTACATAGGATTTGAAGTTTATAACTTCATTCCTCTTTCCATGTTTTCATTTGGTGTTAGAGGTGTTATGAATTTTCTTAGTTTAACATTGTTAAATATAGCCCTTTCCTTTGTTTAATGAAAAACATAGTTAATCATAACTAACTTTAAAGGTTCCAATGGAATTTTTAAAGTGTACAATTCACCCCCTCTTGTATATTGAGCATCTACATCATTATTTTGATCCTACAATTGGTATCAGAGGAGGTATCTGAAATACTTGTACTCACGTATAAGTTTTTCTTGCTCACTTTCTCATTCCAAACTTTCCCATTCCGAACCTTCTCATTCCGAACTTTGTTATTACGAACTTTTTCTACTAACAAGTTTTTGTGCCAAAGGTTTTTAAGTATGTTAGGAATTAATGTTGGTTACATTGATAATATAAATCCTACAAGAACACCAATCTTTGATGGTAATGATTATGAGTACTGGAGAGATCTAATGAAGACTTTTATTATCAATAGAGGAGTGGACATCTTCGTTATGCTTACTGGTGATTATAAAATTCCTGATAAGGAAGTTAGAACTTTTACTAACCAGGAAAGGCAAGAGTATCAACTCAACTATAAGGTATGCAATACTTTACTTTGTTCAATGAATAGAAATATATATATCCAAATTTTCTTCTTGTGAAGTAGCTAATTGTATCTGGAAGAAGTTAGAGGTTACACGCTTTGGTACTTCTAAAGTAATTGAAACTAGGAGAGCTATGCTTAGAGATGAATACCATGACTTCAATTTTCTTTATGGTGAACCAATTTGTAAAGTTCAACAGAGATTTATGACTATTTTCAATATTTTACAGTCTATGGGAGAGTAAGGGTTAGATGATGAAGCACTTGTGGATAAGATAATTGATATCATGCCCAATAAATGGGAATCCAAAAGAACAGCTATAGATGAGAACAGGAGGTCACTCAAATTTCTCTTGATGAGTTATTCAGAACTCTTCTCCAACACGAAACCAGAATGAAGAGAGATGATGACAACATCAAAATGAATAATGGGAATGGTACTGTTGCTTTTACAACAACATCAAATCATATGAAAGCTAAGACTCCTGAGAGAGTAACCAGATCCTAGTCTAAGAAGATAGTTATTCAATCAGATTCTAGTGAAAGTGAAATCTCAAAAAATGAGTTAGAAAATCTTTCTCGAAGGATGAACAAGATAGCTGGCCAGAGAAATTTCCAATCCAAGTATAAGAAAAAGGAATGGAAAGATAGGAAAGATAGAGAAGTCACATGTTATGAATGCAAGAGAGCTGGACATATTAGACCAGATTGCCCTTTGCTCAAAAATAATGAAAGGAAAGAAAAGCATTCAGACAAGAACAGAAAGAAGTATTATAAAGCCAAAACTAAGAATGTTCTGAAATCTAGTGATACCAGGAGTTCCAGTGGTGGTGACTCTTTAGATGAATCTTCTGATTACAAATCTTCAGGACAGAAGAATCTTGGTCTTATAGCTAGATTACCTATTGATAATCATTGTTTTATGGCCAGGGTACGAAATGCTAAATCATTGACCATTATTTCTTTAAATTATAATGATAGTAAGTATTATAACTCTTCTGATAAAGAATCCTATTCTAATGAAGAAAATACTTTACCTACTTATGAAGAAGTTTCTAGGTTTTCTGAACTTCTTGAAATTGAGAATTCCAAACTCAATAAAAAACTTGATAAGGCAAACTCTAGGAATAATATTCTTACAAAAGAGATATCAGATCTTTCTAAAGATCTTGATAAGAAAAATTATGATTTTGAAAGTATTTCATAAAATCTTGAGGAAGTAAGTTCAAATAAGAACAAACTTTCTAAAGAGTTAGATAAAGTAATTTCTAAGAAAAATGTTTTTGATCCTAGATCTAGTTCTAAAACTAATGATTTTGGGGATAAAAGCTTGGTTATAAAACTCAATTCTGAAATTTTTTCTTTAAATAAGTGTTTATCAAACTTTACCCATGGTAAGGAAAATTTTGATAAAATGTATTCCCAAATATGACCTTTATGAAATAAATCTGGATTTGGTTATACCCATGAAAAAACAATTTTTAGTAACAATTATTTTGTTCCTCAAAGTGCCCCATTTTGTAATAAGTGTCAATGTGGTGGTCACTGGGAAAATAATTGTTCCTTAAACAAAACCCAATCTCTTGGATTTCACAAACCATATTTCTCTAAGAAGGTGTGGGTACTTAATATTTTGTTGTCTAGAAATATCAGATCCAAACAAGTTTGGATTCCGAAAGTCTAATTGTCTTCTTGATTTCAGGAAAATAAAGAGAGTACCAGCAACAATACATGGTACATGGATAGTGGATATTCCCGGCACATGACGGGTAACAAAAGCTATTTTGAAAAGATTATCAAAATGAAAGGAGGAAAGGTATCTTTCAGAGATAATGCTAAGGGATAGATTGTTGGTATTGGTAATATTAAACTTTGATTTCAAATGTTCTTTTTGTTAAGGGTCTTAAGCACAACCTCATTAGCATAAGTCAGTTATGTGATGAAGGTT
Organism: Viscum album; assembly: GCA_963277665.1. Lineage (NCBI taxonomy): Eukaryota > Viridiplantae > Streptophyta > Magnoliopsida > Santalales > Viscaceae > Viscum > Viscum album. Next base: position 2,126,037,432 of record OY728130.1, on the reverse strand, counting down.
ACCTTGTGAATTTTAGGAATGCTAAGTGCTTAGTTCACAATTCCAAGGAATAATTTATTCTCTCAGCCAATAAGCATGAGAATTTTTACACCTTAAATTTAGAAGACCTCAGGAGCCAAGATTTACCTTGCCTAAGTGCAATAAAAGATCATTCCTGGTTATGGCATAGAAGACTAGGTCACTGTAACCTTAGAAACCTATGTAAACTCTCTAAGAAGAAACTAGTTAAGGATCTACCAGAGCTTAGATTTGATTCTTCTAAATTTTGTGATCCTTGTCAATATGGAAAGAAACATAAATATAGTTTCAAATCAATCGGTGAAGTCTCAACAAATGATGCATTACAGTTAGTGCACATGGATCTTTTTGGTCCAACAAAAACTGGAAGTATTGGAGGAAAATACTATGTGTGTGTTCTAGTTGATGATTACACTAGATTTACTTGGGTTTATTTTCTAGCAAAGAAATCTGAAGCTTTTTCTTATTTCAAAAGTTTTAGAGATCAAGTTAAAAATGAGAAAAACCTTCCATTGAAAACTATTCATAGTGATCATGGAGGATAATTTCAAAATTCTGATTTTGAAACTTTTTGTAGTAGAAAAGGTATTACTCACAATTTTTCAGCACCTAGAACTCCTCAAAAAAATGGTGTCATTGAGAGAAGACATAGAATTCTTCAAGATATAACTAGAACCATGTTGAGTGAATATTCTATAGCTAGAAATTTCTGGGCTGAAGCTGTAAGTACTGCTTGCTATACTATAAATCGAGTTTTGATTAGACCTTTTCTTAATAAAACTCTTTATGAGTTATGGAATGGTAGAAAACCAAGACTATAGTACTTCAAGGTTTTTGGTTGCAAAGTATTCATTTTGAATACTAAAGATAACTTACATAAATTTGCACCAAAATATGATAAAGGAATTTTCTTAGGTTATTCCACAACTTCTATGGCTTATAGAGTTTTTAATAAAAATACTTGTACTGTTGAAGAAACAGTGCATGTAAAATTTGATGAGTCTGATCCTTTTGTTTTTAAACCATCCCAGCCTACATCAACAGATGTGTTTTCAAAAACTGATTGTCAACCTTTGATAGAAGAACCTTCTGATAAGGATATTGTTCAAGAAGATATTTCTGAAACATTTACCCCAGAAGACTTTGTACCCTATGCTGATGAATAGGCTTTTCAAAACCCAAATCAGGGGTTTCTTAAGAATCATCCCAGTGATAGTATCATTGGTGATGTAAATCAACCTGTAAGGACTAGAAGTTCCTTAAGAAATGAAGTAGAACATCTGGCATTTCTTTCCCAATTAGAACCTAAATGCACTGATGAAGCTTTTTATGATGATGATTGGATCAAAGCCATGCAAGATGAACTAAATGAATTTGAAAGGAATAAAGACTGGACCTTGGTTGAAAGACCTAAGGAAACTTCTATTATTGGAGTAAAGTGGGTCTTCAGAAACAAATGTGATGAAAATGGAGTCATCGTAAGAAATAAAGCTAGACTTGTTGCTAAATTCTATAATCAGCAAGAGGGAATAGACTATGAAGAAACCTATGCTCCAGTAGCTAGACTTGAATCTATCCTTATTCTACTTTCCTTTGTAGCATTCTTTAATTCTAAAATTTTTCATATGGATGTAAAAATGTGATTTTCTTAATGGTTATGTCCAAGAGGATGTTTTTGTTGAACAACCTCCTGGATTTGAAGATACAAAATATCATGGTCATGTTTTTAACTTACTAAAGCTCTGTATGGTCTTAAACAAGCCCCACGAGTATGGTATGATAGACTCACTGATTTTTTGCTTCAAAATAACTATGTTAAGGGAAATGCAGACCCAACCCTTTTTATAAAGAAAGATAAGAAAAATGTTTTGATTGTTCAAATTTATGTTGATGACATCATATTTGGTTCAACTCAGAAATCGTTAACCGACTATTTTGCAAGTCTAATGAAATCTGAGTTTGAAATGAGTATGATGGGTGAGTTAACCTTTTTCCTTGGTTTTTAAATTTCTCATAAACCAGAAGAAACCTAGATATCTCAACATAAGTATATTAAATATCTTCTTAAAAAGTATGGTTGTGACAACACTAAGAGTATACGCACTTCAATTGTTACCTGAAACTCTTTAGATCTTGATGAAGCTGGGAAACTAGTAGATCAAACATCTTTTAGAGGTTTGATAGGAAGTTTAAATTACTTAACAGCTAGTCGACCAGACTTAATGTTCTCAGTATGCTTATGTGCAAGATATCAATCCAATCCTAAGGAATCTCACTTAAAGGAAGTAAGAAGAATTTTTCTCTACCTTAAGGGAACCATGGATCTAGGATTATTTTATACTTCTGGAAATGATTTTGTTCTAAAAAGATTTTCTGATGCTGACTTTGGTGGATGTAGAATGGATAGAAAGAGTACATCCAGAACTTGTCATTTCTTAGGAGATTCATTAGATTATTGGTCCTGCAAGAAGCAACATTCTGTAGCACTTTGCACTATTGAAGCCAAATATGTAGCAGCTGGAATTTGTTGTGCTCAAGTGTTATGGATGCAACACACACTCACAGACTATGGCTTGAGTTTTACTAAAACTCAAATTCTGTGTGGTAACACAAGTGCCATTTCCCTTAGTAAGAACCCTACACATCACTCTCATTCAAAGCACATAGATATTAGGAATCAATTTCTTAGGGATCACAAACCAAAAAGGAGATATTATCCTTCAGTTTATCGGAACACAAGATCAACTTGCTGATATTTTCACAAAATCTTTGCCTTCTGATAGATTTGAATATATTAAACAGGAGTTAGGAATGATAATCGTAAGGTAATATTTCTTAATTAACTTTCTGTTGAACAAGTCTCCTTACAGTAATAAACTCCTTTTCATAGGGGGAGTACATTTTATTGTTAGAGTAACTAAGTTTTTCAAAGTTTGTTTTCAAACTTTTCAGAACTAAAATTCCGGAATGGAAATTTCCGGAACTGAAATTTTCAAAATGGATATTTTCGTATAGAAAAATTCTAGAATAGAAATTTTCATATTGAAAACTTCCAGAATGGAAAATTTCGTACTAGTATTTCCATAACAAGATTTTCATACTGAGACTTTCATAATGAGTTTTTCGTTTTCAAACTTTTGTAATGAAATCTTCATACTAAAAAACTTGTAATGTTTTTCTTAGTTTTTCGTAGTTATTTTTGCGAACTATGTCTTTTTGTAATAAATATTTTTCATAGTTTTTTTCCCATTACAAATAATCCTTCAAAGCCAATCTGAAAGGTATTTTTTTCTTACTCAAGTTTTCGTAGCCATACTTTACTTGCCGGCATTTTCTTATATTTTGTTTTCAGATTATAATTTTCTTAAATCTTTGTTTTAATAAAAACATCAAAATATCGGATTCAAGTTTTCTTGAGAATTGGTTTTCAACAGTCAGATCTGATTCAGCTTGTCAAAACCATTCGATCAACTGAGGAAGTTGAACCATCTTCTCGTTGCCTATATAAAGGGGACCCCAAATGGTTGTACCACATTGATTTTCAAGCTCCAGAGTCCCGAAGCTCTGCCTCTCTATTTTAATACCATTCCGAACTTCAGCAATCTCCGTTCCGAACTTCTCAGAGGTCTTCAGATCCAAATGTATGTGGAAGTAGCTTCTCAAGACATGTCTTCCTCTAAGCCAATTTCAAAGTGGTTAGTATATAGAGAAAGGTTGGTTCATCCTGATTTATTCAACAAGTATGATTCTCTTATATCTAAGAACATAAAGATTAACGGATGGGAAGATGTTGTTGTGTCCAAGCCCAGAAATCAAGATGAAGTTTATTCATATTTTCTTGTAGAGTTCTATGAAACAGTTTCCTTCCTTAAGGAAGATGGTAGGGAGAAGTTGTCATTTAAGTCTTATGGAAAGAATTATAAACTTTCTTATGCCAAGGCAGCCAGCTTGGTAGGGATGAACAATGAAGGAGAAGCCGAGTTCATTTCTCATTTTTTTCCGAATTCAAAAGGAAGCTTCGACAAGGAAAAGGCTTTGGAAACTCTCGGACTATCAGATGATAAGGATCCTAAGATTGCTTCTCTGTCTATGAATTTCCAGATTCTATAATTATGGGTACAAGTACTTATCGTACCGAGAAAGGGTGATAAAGATAGTCTGAAGAAGAGTGAGATTTATATTCTAGATTTTCTGATAAATCTAAGGAAGTTTAACCTGATGAAACACATTCTTATTACTCTTGAGAATGTTAAGAAAGAGAATCTGAGAGCTCAGATCATAATGTATCCAGCAATCCTCTCAAAGTTGATAGTTTGGTACCTTGAGTCCTTCAAGGAGGCTTGCAAGTCTAAGCCAAGAGTTTGAAATATTATGTTGGTGAGTGATGGTACTCTCAAAAGGATGGGTGTAGCCTTCGACAAGAAGACTGGTCAGTTTGTTGATTTACCTACACAAAAAGAAACGGTTCTGAAAGTTGCTGAACTTGAATCCTCTAAGCCAGTGAGGAAGAGAATGTTGAAAGAAGTTGAAGGTAAAGAAGAGAATCCCAAATCTAAGGAAGTTCATTCCGCACCTCCAAAACCGAATAAGAAGAAAGCTTACCCAGATGAAGTAGTTGATAAGTGGAGGGAAATAAAAGATAAGAGAGTGCAAGGAGAGCCTCAGTTTGGCTTGGATCCTGCGGAGGCTAAGACCTTGAAGGAATGAACTACAGATGAGCTAGAAAAACAAGTGAAATAAAATAAGCTTAAGAAGAAGATTTCTGAAGCTGAGGTAGATCAGACTTTGTTGAAGTTTAATGAGATGGTTTCAGAAAAAATTCGTATTCCGAGATCTTTTTCATTGGAATATCTACCTGAGACTCTAGGAAGAAACTTTGTCCCTCCGGAAGAGGCAGTTGCTAATCATGTCGAGGAAGTAGAGTAGATTGAGAAATTGGGAGAAGAAGAAGTAGTTGCTGAAGGTAGTGGTGACACCGGAGATGTTTTGAAGCAAGTAGATGATTATAAGGGGACACCTTCAGAACATTTTTCGCTCCAAACTTCAAAATCTGAATCATCGAAGTTAGTCACTCTAGGGAAGGATGAGGAGGAAGGAGAACAATAAGTAGCCTATCATGAAAAGGAGGAACAACTTCTACATGATGTTTCTCAAACGGAGAACGTAGAATATGGTGCTCAAAAAGTTACTGATGATGAAGGCAATATTGTTCAAGTTTCTGATAGTGAACAGAAGACTCCGGAACAAAAAACCATTTCGATAAAGGACAAGGGAAAGAAACTTATTGTTGATACCCCGAGCTCAGTGGTAGTACAGAGAAGGGAAGTTGGTGATTATTCTAAGAAGAATTTTGATAATTTTGAAGAATAAAATTATCCAAGAAAAGTCTCGGATTCGGAGTCACCTTCGTTGGGGCATGAATTTGTTGTTCAGTCATTAAATAAGTTGGTAGGTACTATTTCGACTTTCTCAGGTATTGATTCAAGATTCCAGATGCTCCAACATGCTTTGAATCAGAAAACATACTATGTATCCATGGTTATGGACAAATTTTTGAGAAAGAGGCTCAGTTCAAAACTTTCTTTGTCGGCTATGAAGCCCACAAAAGATCTTGCAAGAGGATGACTAGTTGGTCGAGGAAGACTGTAGAAGAGATGAGGCTCTTTGATGAATTCGAATATAATTTGAAGGATCCCTTTGAGATAGAAGACAGGAAGATAAATGAACTTACTTCATCCTTTGAAGAAAAGTTGACAGATGAAAAGAATTTTCGGATTCAAGAAGTCAGAGATCTGAATGGGAAACTGAATTCTGTTTCTCAAAACTAGAAGTATGAAAGGTATCATTAGATTGAGTTTGAAGAAAATTTGTTAAAGCAAGAACAAATCTTGAAGGCTCAGGAAGAAAAGCTTCAGGCTCAGGAAGAAAAGATTCAATCCTAGGAAGAAAAGATTAAGGCTGAAAATGAATTTTTTTTTGTGTTAGATAAGCAAGCCGTGGAAGACCATAAAGACTTGAAGAATATAAAAAATATTCTTAAGGGTCTCATGGAGAAGGAAAAAGATCCAAAATAGACAGATCTGATCTTTTGTTGTATCTAAATTTCTTTGTTGTTGAGCTTTCAAACTCAATGAAAATTGTGCTTTCTCGTTTTTGTTGTTGTTAATACTCATTTTTTCAGGTACTTTGTTATATTTTCCATTCCCTCAAAATCTTTTTGAAAATCACAGAAGGGGATAAGGAAAAGAACCCTAATAAAGGGGGAAAATAATCTTAACAAAGGGTGAGAAAGAAAACTAACTCTAATAGAGTTTATCTAAGGGGGAGTTTTTCATTAAAGAATACATTCTTATTCTTAATGAAATATCATTTCGGAAATCTAGAATATGATCCTTATAATTTCAAAGACTAAGGGGGAGTTAGTCGTATTCATAAAAATCCATAAGCAAAGGGAGATAAGCCTTAATGTTTTCTTTCTTCTTAGACATTCTTTTTCGTAAGGATGTTTGTGCTTTCCAAAAAGGGGGAGATTGTTGAGTCAATAAGGTTTTCCGTATGACATTTCCATTCCTTCTTGTTTTGAAAATCACAAACACCTTATCTTTAAGGAAAATCGCTTTTATAAGGGAAAACACTTTTATAAAGAAAATCGCTTTTATAAGGAAAATCGCTTATATAAGGAAAATCACTTTTATAAGGAAAATCTCTTTTATAAGGAAAATAGATTTTATAAGGAAAATCACTTTTATAAGGAAAATAGTTTTTATAAGGAAAATCACTTTTATAAGGAAAATCACTTTTATAAGGAAAATCGCTTTTATAAGGAAAATCGCATTTATAAGGAAAGTTGCATTTATAAGGAAGATCACTTTTGTAAGAAAAGTTATCCTTATCATATTTTCATTCATATATTTCTTAAGTATAAGTTTCAGATTCATTTCTATATTCTCAAAATCATTTGAAACTTTGATATGAAACTTTCTGTTTTAAGTACTGAATTCCAGATGAGAACTATAATGAAGTTTCATTCCGAATTCCGGATATGAACTCTGATAAAGTTCGACTCCGAATTCTAGATACAAATTCTCATTATGAATTCTGATGACGAATTCTCATTACGAATTATGATGACGAATTCTCATTACAAATTCTATTGATGAATTCTCATTACAAATTCTGATGACGAGTTCTCATTACGAATTCTGATGACGAATTCTCATTACGAATTCTGATGAAAAATTTTCATTACGAATTCTGCTGATGAATTCTCATTCTGAATTCTCATTCCGAAATGACCTATTAAACAGAATCTGATCATCTTTGTTTTTTTCACTCCGAATTTATTTAGACTCCGAATTTTTTTTACACTCCGAACCTTCACTCCGAAATTTTGTGTTAAACTTAAAACGTTGTCATACATTATGTTACACTTGTTTTGTTATAAAATGATTTCGTCTATTCTGTTATAAACTAACCGTTGGTTAAGTTACATGTGTACAGGTTCCTCCGATTTTTTAGGAAAATATGACTGTTGGAAAGGAGGCCGACCTTGCCTATAAATAGGAGCTCATTTGAAAGAGCTCGAAATACACTGATGAATGAATTCTTGGACATTGTGCATACATGATGTTGAAGTGATTTCTAGAGAGAGAGAGTCTCTTATTAACTCTCAAAGCTTCGTGCGACTCCGAATTTTGGTGATTATATTCGAGGACTTCCGGGGATAGGAAGATAGAGGTGCCGACTACCTTGAAGTTGAGGGCTTCCTTGCTGAGGAAGACAGAGTTGGCCAACTACCTTGAAGTTGAGGGCTTGCGGGTATAGCAAGACAGAGATTCCGATATTCGTATCGAGGGCTTACCCTAGTGTGGGTAAGACAGAATTTCTTGAAAGTATAAATCAAGGGACTTTTATCAAAGGTTGTTGGATACCCTTCTCTTTGGGTTAAAAGACTTTTATCTTGTTACTTATAGTTTTACTACACATTTGTTTCCATTGCATTTTGTATTATAAGGAAAGTATAACTTTCTTATACTTCTTTACTTGTACTCTGTTTCATTTAGATTCTATACTCTTTAAGGTAGAATCTCATATTGTAATCTTTTGTTAAGTTTCAATTTCCGGAACCATATTTCTGGAACCTACTTTCGGAATCTTTTTCCAGTTATATGCAAGTACATAGGATTTGAATATTATAACTTCATTCCTCTTTCGAAGTTTTCATTTGCTGTTAGAGGTGTTGTCAATTTTCCTAGTTTAAATTTTTTAAACTTAGCCCTTTCCTTTATTTAAGGAAAACATAGTTAATCATAACTAACTGTAAAGGTTCCAAAGGAATTTTTAAAGTGTACAATTCACCCCCCTCTTGTATATTGAGCATCTACATCATTATTTAGATCTTACATTTAAACCCTAGAAATTTTAATTATATGTATTATTAAATACATTACTTGGTAATATATACACCACAAAAAGAAACAAGTGGTGAATATGGTATATATATCATAAAAATAAAAGTGAGATGATAAACCTTTACCTTAGGTCCTATGTTACATTACACACATTAAAACCTCCAATACAATGAATATGGGTTTATTATAAATATAATATATGACCATAATAATTTATATGATAGTATATTTTATTTAATTATGATATCTTATCACCCTTTTATGAATAATTATTTATCAAAATCACTGTTCTGGGTGATAACTGCTTCATATTACATAATTTTTTTGGTTTAAAAGTCATAGTATTCAAAATTTGATCATTGTTAAATAATATATATAATTTTAATCATGTAATTATTATCATATTTAATTATTATATAAAATTCTATAACTATTATTACAAATAAGAAATGAAAAATGATTCACATACCTTCTTGGAGACGTTAGTGTGTATATACACATGATCGATGTTTCCAATTTTTGATGGATAGAATGAAATAAAATAGAATAATATTTAACCACTATAGAAATATAATAATATACTTTATATAATATTTTATTCATAAAATTATTCATTATAACCATCAATTTTAAGGGGTTATGAAAAATGAAATGCATCATTTTTTTGTGGTGGTAGTGCATACGTGTGCATGAGCGATGTTTTCTTTCCCCTAAAAGATGAAAATGAAGTGGATAATTACTATTACATAATAATAATAATTATTATGTATATAAAATAAACTGAATTTATTATTTTATAATATATACCATATATTTATAGTAGGTATAAGAAGAAATAGAATTGAGAGTACTCGGTTAATAGTTTTGCCTCTTCATTGAGAAACATCCTTTGGATTAAAAATTAATCCTTGAAAGGATTACAATTTAATAAGAGTAAAAGATATAATATGTGTGAAAGTAGTATAATATGATATTTGTGTAAGAATTTTCTGATTTAGAGTGCTCAAAAGTTTTTAATAAGAGAGAAGTGAAGGTTCCCTTTTATAAGCGAGGGGAGGGGCACACTTATAATTACTTATATAATTTAAATGTATTAAATCATTTTCATGTGAAAGTGGAACCAAGTTGATATATTTATAATATAGGACGATTATTAGTATAAATAATCACATAATGTTTTTACCATTTAGGTGATGTTTTAACCCTTATATATTAGTTTTAACGCCCATTGACCATTTTTACAATTACCATGATATCAAGGTTTTTTATAAGTTACGGGTCTTGAAATTTACTATGAGAGGAAATTTTACCCATATGTAAAAAATAGTTGATATTCATAACCATATAACATTATTTTTTTCAAAGATAATATTATTTATTAATTTTAATGAATTTAATAAAATATTCTTTAACGAAATATACCATTGAAGTCATTTTACTGAATATTCGCATAGTTTGTCTTTGAAGACAAACAGATAGAAATGTAATTTTAATCAAAAAACACAAAAATAAAATGTTATTTTTCTCTAATGAATTCATGGAGTAAAATAATTAATCCCTTCTATATACCTCTTAATACTTTTAAAAATAGTTATTGTTTTTTTATTACTTGATCAATTACTCTGTCGGTGTTGCACAAGCATTTAAGGTAACTATTCCATAGATAAAAACATAAAATAAAATAATACGATAAAAAAATACATTCATAACATGAATAAATATTTATAAAATAATATAAACTCTTTTTTATTCCTATGAAAAAATATTAGAGTGATTAAAACAAATATAGTGTCATTTTGTATTTATTCATTACTTAAAATAATATTATAGTCATTATCAAAGGAAAGGGGAAAGAAATTTCAAACACATTAAATATAATTCTACTAAGGTATACCTTAACCTATAAAATTAAATAAAGTAATGTTTTTTAGATATTTCTTGGCTGTATCCAAAAGTTTTAATCTTGTTTTACAAGTTTTACCCTTACTGTGGTGACAAATATTTTCCAAAGTTACTATTTATAATGAAAAAAATACAAGGGACATGTCTATAAAATTTAAAAATAATGATTCAAAATTTGGAATAAACTTTTCAAAATTTAATTTAAAAAATTTAGAGAAATAAATTTTAATATAAATTTGTAAAACACAATGAAAAATAATTTTTAGAAAAATATGTTTTTATCCTACAAATGAACTTATTACAAAAAAAGTATAATAATGATTCCTATTAAATTAATTAAATTATATAAAATTAAAATAATTTTATGTAAATTTAATATCATATTGAAAACATAATGGTACTTTAAAATTAGTAGATTTAATAAAACAATTACATTTAGAAAAATCTATATTTTTCACTATTCACTGAAAAATATATATTTTTAGAGAAAATGAAAAACTTCCCACTAAGATAATATTTACATGATGATTTAAAAAATTATATTCATTAACTAAAATGAAATTTAAAAAAAAAATAAAAATTAATTACAATTTTCACACAACAAATGTAATAAAAACTAATTTTTTTTAGAAAACATTTTTTGGAAGTATAAAATGTATTTGCTGAAAATAGAGTAATTATTTTTTATGAAATATTAAATAAATATCTATTATAAAAATACTTGTAAATATATTTCATAATTATTTTTATTCCTATTAATACCACTAATTTAACGATTAGGTTATAAAAATCACAAAATAATATTTTTATAGTATATCATAGCTCGTTTGAAGCTCGATGTTGCAAGTTATGCAAGATATCGAGCATGATATTGTTTTATACTATTTTTAGGGCCTTATATTAATTACCCTATGATTTACATAATAAGGTACGTGAATTTTATAAACCATTGAACTTTTACATAACTTGGACATTATGAAATGTCAGTTCTATCCTCTATGAAGTGCATTGTACTCTAGGATGTGTGAATGGTTCTTCCCTTTTCCATTTTTTTCAACTACTACATCATTTAAAAACTTATCCAGTTATTAGAAGGAATTATCCAATTAACTTCAAGGGATTATCAAACACTTAAAAACATATTCAAACCTTATTTAATCAATATCTTTATTCTAAAACAACAATATGCATGTTCCATACTTCATAGATGGATTTTCCATATTCTCACAACTTTGTATCCCTTTTTTCATTCATGATACAAAATATTAAACCTCCCATTTATCAAAATTAATTTGAATTAAATCATAATTTTCTTTGATAATATCTATATCTCCATGAAGTTTTAGGAAATATTTATTTCAAATAAATTTAATCTCTTTGATATCATGTGTTACACACAATATAGAGTTTTAACGAACCACAATAATAAGTAAAATATTATTATTTAAAATTTACTATAAAATACAAGATATTAAATTGAAGGGTTTGAATAGTAATATATAAATTATGAAAAGTTTATGGTTTACAAATGTAAAAAATAAATTCATTGATTACTAATAGTTTTAAAATGAAAATAAAAATCATTTCCAAAAAAAATGTTTTTCCTGAAAAACCATTTTTATGCATGAAATGTGTTTTTATATTAATAAATTAAATTAATGAATATTGGTGAACTATTTTAATGAAATTTATATAAATTATATACAATAAAATGACTCATCATTCATCAAATATTTTTTTTTCACGGTGCGAGATTAGAATAAACCTAATTTTATGCTTAAAACAGTATTTTTCTAAAAAAGAATTTTCATTGAAATTTACACCATTATACTAAAATTTATTTGTGAAAAATTTCGAAAAATTTATTTTAAAAATTAAATTTAATATTTGAAATCATCATGTCAAAATTATATTATAGTTAACGTTTGATAATTTTCTGAAAGTATTAATTTTTTGATGAATAGTAGAAAATATTTATTTTTATTAAAAAGTATCTTTTTTATTTAAGGAATTTAAAAAGATAAATTTTATTATAAAATGGTATTAAAAGTAAAATTAGTAAAATTATATTATTTTAAATTCAAGTTATTTTAATGGAGTCTATTTTATGTTTAAATTTAATAACAAAACTTTTTACACTTAAGAAAATGTTTTTATGGAAAATTATTATTCACTGCATTTGCAGGTTTAATTTTAAATTAATTTCTACCACTTAGATGAATTGAATTTGAAAAAATATGTTAAATAATTAGAATAATAATAATTAATTTTAGTTATTAAGTGAAAGTTAATGTTTTGTCATGATAAATAGTAAAAAAAGTAATAAAAGTAAAAATATGTTACCACGGTTAAAGTTAAACATGTTTACCTAGGGGTTAAACTAAAAATACATGGGTTAAAAAGATGGAAAAACAATTTGGAACACCATTTTATATGTTTTCGTTCAAAATTAAACTTAAATAATAATAATATGATTCATTTTGGATCCATTTTCCCAAAAAATTTACTTGAAATTATTTCAAAACTTTGAAGAATTTCAAGCATGCCACTCACCTCAATTATAAAACGATGCCCCCTATCCTCTCACATTCACAATTAAATAGCATTTTGTATTATCCAATACCTACCAAAATGAATTTATTAAATTCATATCCATAACCTATAATCCCTATTTAGATCATAACACCATCATAGGAAGGCTTTAGTTGTAAACCAAAATATGTTGTTCGAAGAAGAGGTATAGTTCTTAATCATGCGTTTTCTATTTATTTATTCTTCTACCTCATTAAAATATTATCAAAATATATTGAAATGATAAAAAATATATATAAAATATAATAATATTTTATTATGTTAATTTAATAACCTATATCCAACTCCACTTCGTTCAAATGATAAAGAAAACCATCAATTGTGTGTATTACGAACAACCACCTCACGAACAGATTTAATTAATTTTCCATAACTGCCCCTCATTAATGGAATATAGTGATAAATTTAACGTATATATGTGATATTTATAACATAATTATTCTTATGTAACTATATTATGACATATGTATTCTTACCACAAAATCTATTAGGAAAGGATAGTTTCACTCATGTGTATGTCTGGACTTCCACCTCCATAGAGAGATGCAATTATTTTAATATTTTATTTTACATGGATTTTAATAAGGATATAATTAATAAATATAAATTATATTCATGGTATAATAATTATTATTTCAAGGTTAAATACTATTTATGTTTATTTTTTTCCATCTATGGAAAAAATGAAAAGAACTTAAATTTCTACATACGATATACTGTCTCTATAAATGATATAATTCATTTTATAAAAATTAATTTTATATATGAATATAAATATGTTTTTAAGTAATATATATTATATTTACATCATTATTAAAATAATGTTTTTGAATTAACCATGATCTAATTAAGGGACCCAAACTATCAAACCAAAACATGTATAAAAATGAAGTAATTATCACCCAAAAAATGATTTTAATAAATAATTGTTGATAAATGTGTGACAAAAGGTTATATGTAAATCATATATGGTATAATATATATGACTATAGGTTTTTAATATATTTATAATAAATATATATTAATTATACAAGAGGTTTGAGAATGTACTAAGGAAATCAGAACTATGGTAATGGTTTATTTCACAATCAAATCCTTATTAAGGATTATTTTGTTTATATCTTCAATGGAGATTTTATTTTAATTTTCTATATTAACCCAAATATATTTTATTATCGTTGGGTTATTTATATAAATTAAATGTTTTGATTTCAAATTTAACTCTTTAATAACTAATGATACCAAAACATTCTTTGAAGTGAAACAGACCATGTTTTTCTATTTGGTTTGGAATATTTCACTTCCATGGAAATATTTTACATAAAATGTATAAAATAAATTTTTCTCTAATTATTTATTAAAAACATTATACACATATTTAAAATTTTTGAAAAATGGTTTAAAAGGATTATTCTTGTTGTTTTTCAAATGAGGTACTTTTTAACCTTCTTACAACGTTGTGGATAGAATGTTTTTTAACTTATACAACATGTATGGAATTATTCACTATCATGGAAACTCATTGATTTAAAAATTAATTAATAGTTTACAAAGGTATTTTCAAATAAAATGTATTCTTCAATATTTGGGATGTATTTTTTCTATATAATAAGTGATTTCCAATTGAAATGGGAATTTCCCTCAAGAAATACTACAGTGATCATTTTAAAGTATTGTCACTATGTTAATATCCTTTTTTGAGTATTATGATGAGGTTATAATCTAAGGATACCATCCATAATATATCTCTGTATGGTCTATGATTAGTTTGATTCAAAATATTACTGATATTTCTTATACCAGTTCTTCTAATACCGGTATTTATTGATTTTTTATGGCATGTTGATTAAGTTGTATTGATAGTTCGTACGATGAATGGATTATAATTATTAATTGAAGGCTAGGGAAAAGAATTACATAGACACTATTTGAATTAGTAGGTATCATGAGATAAACTATATTGGTTATTGGTCGAGGCCTTACCCATTTATGTAAGATGTCTTGGCGTTAGGCATCAATGGTATGTTTCTGATGTTCGACATTATTCATTATATCATTATGAAATTTGTAACTGATTTTCTTATGATTATATTTGTAATTATAATACCCAATGATAAGTTTATAGATTAGGAAAATATTTATATAACATTATTTAATCATCATTTATCCCCATCATATTATTCATTCCTTATTAGTTTCTATTATATGCATACCCTTACTGAGCATCAGAGCTCACCCCATTATTTTATTTCAATTAACTAATATTATGGAAAGTATATATTAATTTATATCCATGTATATTCTAGAGGGAATCTAGGAGTTATCATAGAATATGTTGTATTGTATTTTATGTTTTCAAATATAATGTAAAATTTAAGTATGTATGTAGTTTTCCAAGAATAAAAACTATTATATCCTTAGGGATGTGATTCATTTTAAATAGTTACAAAGTAATAATTTAACAATTGACTCTATTCTACAGGGGTTGAAGTCATTACATATGGTGTCCTTGGAATATTAGTAGAAACCTTGGGAATTGGGTTTATAAAAATATATATTAGGTAATATAACCCTATGAACTACATTGAAGATAAGTCTATATATTGGATAATATCCTAATGTTTTTGTATGGTATATATTAGGTGGATTTCCTAAAAATTTATCCATGTATGGATACTACAAGTGGACATGGCTATGGAACAAATTCATCAAGTGTTAATTACCACTAAAATAGATGGTTTGAGTAAATCTCAACCATCATTCGGGTGCTTTGTTAGTGTTTCTTACTATACACCTAGTTTGACCATCCCAAGGGATATGCTTGTGTAAATTCACAGTTTATTTACAAATCATTATAAATTATTTGAATATATTTTTATTATTTGAGAATATTCCCAAGGAAATGATGTTTGTGATTCAAATATTAGTTATGCATAAATTGTTCAATTATATTAAGTGTTTAACTAGTTTTTCAAAATTATCCATTATTATTTATAATGTTATAATATAATCTTGTGTATGAAATTATTTAAAAATGGTAACTAGTATAATTAATAGAAATTACATCAATTCATGCAATCCAAGTAATAATTTACCTTCTAGGAAGGGTAATAAAGATGGAGCTAGAGGTACAATTGGTGTTTAATTTTTTTTGACTACATTAGTGAAGTTCAATCTAGTTATGAACAATATAATTTTAAATATGGAACAAAGTTCTTATCCAAAATGGGGTGTATAAATTTTATACTTATTAATGTGTTAAAAACCTCCATAATTATATGGTACTAAAAATATATTTTTAGTTGAGAAATATATATGTTCTTTAGAGAATATATTTATCATTTTGTTAACTAATGAAAGGGATAAGGTTATTATGAATTTTTTCCATCTCTAAGGGGATGAAAGTAAATAGATATCATTAATTTAAAACTCTAAGGATGATGAGGAAATATCAAATATTGAATGGAAGTATTTTAATAATTTTTTCTTGGAAAAAAGTTTTCATTGAAAAAAATGAGTAAATATGGAGAGACAATTCATGAGTCTAAGAAAAAAGAATATGAAAATGTTTCTCTGAATGAATAAAAATTTATATGGTTCAAAAGGCATAATATGGACTATATACATAATCCAAATAGAAATATTGGACATTTATTTGATGATATTAAGCCAATCATTTTATGTTAACTAGTATCCTAAACATTCTCATAATATTGGGATATATTATCATATGCTATCAATATAAAGATATAATTCTATAAGTATGATTGATTTGAAGGAAAAAAGAGAAGACAGTGATGGAATATTAAATAATGGATAATGGGAACATGATAAAGGGGAATTTTACAACATACTATAATAACGTAAAGAAACACCTTGGTATATGCCTAAAGAGAAAATGAGTTTTCTTCAATTGTAGAGGAAAATACCATCATGATCATGAATGAAAGGGTGAAGGATAATCCATCAAATTATTGTTCTTTAACTATAACAAGATGGGAAAATATTCCAACCAAATCTCAAACCATCAAGAGAACTTACCACAAATGAAGGTAAGTGGAGAAGGAAAATCTTATGCAATTAATATAACTGATATTGACATTCCTAGTGATGTGGTAAAAGGTATACTTATTATCCACTATTTGATTGAAAAAAATGTGTTTGATTTTGGTTCTAACCACTTATTTAAACTTAAGTAATTTTTTATGGGTATCACATCAACACAAAAACGATTATATATTTTGTAGGTAGGGAAAACTCTGAATGGAAAATAGTGTTGTGTCACATATTTATAAATCCTTTCCTTTAGAAGTTTTTCAGATAGTTCATCTTGTGAATATGATAATTATTTCTCCAGTTGAATTTGATGAAATTTGGTTTATGTATTAACTCTACCAATATATGTCCCTTATAAATTGTGAAGTAATAGAAGTTATATTTGATATTCTGAATCAAACTTCAATTGTATATTAGTGTGGGATAATCCAAAACACTAAATATAAATTACTTCTATCATATGGGTATTTCTACCAATTCATGAGGAATATTTGATAGATATAATATTTTAATAATTTTAATATGATTTTCAATGATTTAATCTCCAATAAGTTTTCAATTTGAACTGATTTGTATGATTTTAATATTTTGGGTGTTTTTTTGGCCAAAATTGGAATGTTTCTTAATTATGGAAAATTGACAGATTTTAATAAATATGTAAATTTAAGCATAAATTTTATAATATAGATCCAAATAATGTGATTATTTTTAAGGTCCCTTAATTTTTTTTCTATAACATAATCTTCTGAAATAAAACTTAATTTATCCATATAATGCCTCAAAAAAGTCAATCAATTCCAAAAATCATTCTGCATGACTCCGTGAACCCCACCTCACTAAATTAATTATAAATCATTCTACACACCTTCAATTTGTGTGATTATATATTTATTTTAAGGATAATTAAATGGGGAGATTTTATGATAAATATAATAGTTATTTGACATAATTAAGGTAGTACTTGGATGGTCAATTTTTTGGGGCATATTTTGGAAACACTTTTTCTGAATAAAGTTTCTCAATTAATGGGACATATATTTTTCTTAACAGGTCATAATGGGCTGAAATTTCAAGGGTGTAGAGAGGATAAATTTTCTAACAACTGTTAAGAAGTAACCTTCTAGAAATTCAATCATTAATGTGTTCTCATATGATCAATATTTCAGTGGATAAAATCTAGATGAGATCTTAAAGAGAGGTTTAGAAGATCTTGAAAATAAAGATGACACAAGCTGCAAGATTGGGCATCACTTGGATATAAGAATATCCCTCATACACCCTTACAATATATTATAGAGTTTTTTAGACAATTGGGAAGCTTTTTATGACATCGATATTTTGGATTTCTATTTTAGTTTTCTCTTCCCATGTAACACATTAATATTTTTATTAATGTGATTCCATTTTTATTCCATCTCCCTTTCTATTTCAATATTAATTTCATTCTATTTCTTCCATAGTCCATCGTGATCTCTTTTTATGTTGCAATGAAAAGTGACTAATATGATTCTTAGCCCCTAGGGGAGTTTTCAATATGTTATTTGTTATTGATATTCAGTTAAAAATGTTTTTAATTTATTTGTGGTTGATGTAGTAGTATTGCATAGGTGAGGATATCTTCCACCACGACACTATTTCAAAATCTATTAATTTTCATTGATTCATTCTTCCACCCCTTATCTTAGGAAAACCCTTCATACAATGGAGTTGGGTTTTCCTAAAGGTAGGAAACAACATATGATGAAACTGGGTGTTTTTGGAATTACATTCTCAGTTATGGTTTTATCCCACTTAACTATTGGAGGAAGTCTGGTTTGGTGTTCCAAAATGCATAATACAATAAAAAACTATATAATTATAATAATATTAATTCATTATTGTTTTTTTTAACAAAATGAATTATTAAATTTTATTTAAAAAATAATTAAATAATTTAAGAAAATGTGTTATCCAACCCTAGTAAAAAGTTATTTATTTCTCTAATTTCATTATGTATGCATCTACATCTACATTTATATTTGAAGTTATCATTTTATAATTTTAATTTCACATTTTCTAAATCCCACACCATTGTTTTGAGTAAATATTAAAATAAACCAAAAATAATTATATTAGGTGAATTAGATTTAGTGAGTGAATTGATTACAACACTCCTCAAGTGAGACAACCCTGGTCATCCACTATGCTATACTAAGAAAATTAAATTACTTTTTCCAAGACCTATGATAGGTGTGAATCAAAACTGGCGCCTTTTCTAGGGAGTTAATCATTAATTTTTTTACCTTTTCTATTTTAACATTGTATATAAATTTTCATTACATTGTTTAAAAAACCATAATAAAATTATTCTACTATGATGTTTTCAAGAAACCATTCCAAGAATACATGGAACAATTACACATAGGTGTGGGAAGAAGATAAAAAATACACTAAGGAGTCCCTCCAAATAAGGGCTGATGCTCTTTTGATAATGTTCATGAAAAATCAAAGATCCATAACAACATGGGTATCACCTAAATATTTTACAACTATGGACGATGAGCTCCGAACTAACATTCAACGATTCAAGGCCAAGAAGGAAGTTCCACTAGTTTCCCCAATTTCAATGAAGTCATCTAAGAAGTTGATTCCAAACATGATGAGTATCAATAGCCAAACCATTTTAAGAACCACATTCAAGAAGATTACAATGAGCTAGAGTGGATTCATAATGAGGAGGACTTACCTGCTAAGCTACGTATGGGAAATCAACAAGATCTAGATGATTTATAGAATGAGTATGAGATAAAACATGATCTATCTAATACTTATAAAGTACAAGATACCATACCATTGCATGTCACTCTATCCATGGAATTGGAGGAAGCCCCAATAATGATGAAATTTGAAGAAAGGATGGAAGATCCCAACTACCAACTTCTATCCACTAATACTATCATTCAAGAGGAACTTATCACTAAAGAAGTTATCAAACCAATACTAACTGTGGGAATCGATCCTTTCTTAAACTTTATCTATTCTAATTTCATACAATATGATTTAATTATCACTTCTTATAATTTTGAATTTTTATATTTGGTCAATCCTTGTTTGACCTTATAAGAAGGTAAAGGAACAACCCCCAATATCTTGTGTAAAAAATAGAGCTCCATTGTTTTAATGAACATAAATTTGCAGAATCCGATAAAGAAATCCTAGTAGTTGAGCCTAAGGAAATTGATATAGATTCTAATAACACAAAAAGAGGGAATTTAAATTAAAAATTTTCATTTTCGAATTATATCAAATTAAAATTACATTCTAACCCTACTTTTGAAATTATAATTCATATATACTAGTTTGAGCTGACACTAGAATAAAAACATAATGTTACAAAAGTTTAAATGAAATAATCTGAGGTTCCATAATTTTCCTACCCCCACCTTGAATGATGTACCACATTGCAAAGGGGGGAAATATGGTGTACACTATCCCTAGAGTCCTCCTCAATAAAGAAGAATAATAACAAGATGGGAAAAGACACATGTGGTAGTTCAAATGAAAGAATCCCCAACCACCATCATAATTCAGATAATAGCTGGTACATCCCTGTGAAAGCAGTATAAATTCAAGGCCCACTTGGGGGATCATACCAAGTTTTCCTTTTACTATATTTATAGGAATTTATATTTCAATTTATTTTCATAGAATTAGTGAATCATAAAGCCCTTACCTATATCTTTTTATCTTTAAATACATGATCCTTGTGCCTAATTGGGTAATTATATTTTTTCAGTACATAATAGAAGAAGGAATCCTCAAATAGTGGAAGAGAGGGACTAAGATTAATTTAAAAAAGGAGTTTACTTATAGTTTTTAAACCTTTTAACTCCTTAAATGTTTTTCCAACAACATAGTTTGAGAATTAACTTGCATATGTATGCTTAATTTCATTCTTTATTTGAATTATCAAGGAGACATGAGTTTTTAAGAATACAGTGATTCCATATTTTATATTTCAATTTTAATGAAATTGAATGAGTAAAATGGAAAATTGAACGTTTAATGTGAATCATGGATATTGAAATGATGACTTGTGATTTGAAGGAATTATATGATTCTTGTAAATGAATTTTTCCCACAACTTTTTCATGATTATAATTGGTAAAATTAATTTTAATTCATTTACTAAAACTAATAATTCCTTGAGTGATTGTCCAATATCATATTTCCCATTCCCAATAGGATTTATAAACTAGGTCTTTCCTATTTATTCATGAGCATATTTCTTGAGTGATCTTGGGACATGACACCAACTTGAACTTGAATTTTAACTTGTCAAATATATGACTATGAAAAAACATATTTAAAATGATTAAGCCATCTTTTGAAAAATATTTATTTCTTAAAATAACATCTTTACATCAATCCTTAATTATCCCATAGAGACCATGAATGAACATGTTAGGTAGGAACAATGTTTCAAGCCATTTTTATCCATTCCTACCCTACTCTCTGTATATACATGATATTTTAATAGTTGAAGTGTGGGGGTGAAGGGAGTCATGGTTGAAGGAATGATTTACATTGTAAGTAAAAAGTTTGGGGGTTCTATTGTTTAAATTTTAAAATGTTATTGATTCATTTATTATAATATTTATTTCATTTCCCTTATTGAATGAAAAAATAAAAAATAGAAAAAACCAAAAAATTTGGTAGAAAATGGGTTGTAATTTAGGAAAAACAAAAATCACCATTTTCTAGATCAACGATTTTTCAATTATATGTACTTAGGTGATGAATGTGATATTCTTTCTAATCATAACTTTCGAAAAAAAAAGTATAAAAGTGAAAAAGTAAAAATATAAAATATTCAAGAGGGTACACAAATCATTCATTATGTATACTTGATCATAACCTTTACTTTGATTTTTTTGGGAAGTGGGTGTTTTTAATTTGAATTGGATAATTTAATTACACTTTTTGATATGATTCATTTTACTTTAGAGATTAAAATAATCCTTGAGCCTAAATGTTTAAAGCATCAAATCCGACTAACCTTAAGACTCAGATTCATTTGAACCTTTATTGAAAGTCCTCATGATTTTATGTTTCTTTTGTATTTACAAAGGGAATAAAGTAGTTCATTTAAAGGACTACTGATAAGGACCACATTCTCACGATATAAGTACAACTACACTTGAATTGCATCATGAGTGATGAGATAAAAGATTGGAAAGCAAGGTAGATCATGATTTGACATGTTTAATAACAATAAATTGAGGAACTTGAATGAATGAAAAGAGAAGTGTCATCATTTTTTAAAGGGGAAAATGAAAATACATTAATTTTTTATTTATTTGAAAAATGAGAAATTAAATTGATACTTCATGTGAATTTTTGAAAATTTATTTGATGTTTAAAATTGTGTGATTTTATTACTTTGGAATTTGAATATTTGTAACATTGGTGTACTTTGACTTCCCAATTGATATTTTATGCTTGAGGAAAAGAATGATTTAACTATGGGGGAATTTATAGAGATAATATTTTAGTTATTTTCAATATGTTTGTCAATGAATTAATCTCATAAAATTTTTCAATTTGAGCCGATTTTCCAAATTTCAATATTTTTGGTGTGTTTTTGGATAAAAATATAATGTTTCTTAACTCAATATATTTAACATATTTTAATAACCTTTTAAATTTTAGATGAATTTTTATAATATAGACCCAATTAATGAGATTATTTTTTAAGTATTTGTATTTGTTTTCTATAACTTTTTCTTTTGGAATGAAAGTTAATTCGTCCATCTAATGCCCTGCAAGATAAATACATTTCTAAAATCATTCGGGATGACTGTGTGGACCCAACCTCACTAAATTAATTTTAAATCGGTCTAGACATATCTAATTTTATTTATTCCATATTTATTTAAAATATAATTAAATTATGAGTTTTTAGGGTAAATATCATAAATATTTGACTTAATTAATGTGGTCCTTTGATGGTCATCTTTTGGGGGAAAATTTTGGAAACATTATTACTGAATAATGTTTCAAAATTAATGGGGAATATATTATTCTTAATAAGTTAGATGGAGATGAAATTTCATGGGTGGAGAGAGGATGAATTTCATAACAACTATCAAGAAGAAACCTTCCACAAATTCTATCATTAATGTGTCCTAATATGATCAATATTTCAGTAGAAAGAATCTGGATGAGATCTTAAAGGGAGATTTAGAAGATCTTGAAAATAAAAATGACGCAGGCCACAGGATTGGGAAAACATGGCTATAAAATGATCTGTCATCCACCCTTCCAAGACATTACAATGTAGCCTACAATAAAGGGAATCTTGTAATGAAATCCATCTTATGTTTTTTATTTTATTTTAATTTTTATTTTATCATATAACACATTCATATTTTTATTAAAGTGATTCCATTTTCTTATTCCATCCCTCTTTCTCTTCCAATCTTAATTTAATTATCTCTCTTCTATCTTCTACCATGATATATTTTTATATTTTAATGGAAATTGACTAATAGAAGGCTTGGACATGGGGCATGTTTTATGGGTTTTTTTGTTATTGACCATAAATTCAAAATGTTTTAAATTTATTTGTGGTGGACAGAGGAGTATTGAAAAGGTACGTGCGATCATCCACCATGAAACTATTTCAAAATCCATTAATTTTCATTTATTAATTATTTTCTATATCTTATCTCAGAAAAAAAATTCATACAGTGGAGTTGGGGTTTTTAAAGGGTTATAATGGAATACGGTGGATCTGAGTCTTCTTGGAATAACATTCTCGTTTAAGGTGTTACCCTACATGACTATTGGAGGAGGTCTGGTATGGTGTGTCAGACGTATACTAAAATCACACACTCTATAAATCAAATAAAATTAATTCATTAATGAGGTTTCACTAAATGAATTATCAAATTGAATTTAAATATTAATTAAATAATGAAAGAACCCATGTTATCCAACCCTAGGACAAAGTTCTTTGTTCCCTAATTCCATTATACCTAAATCTTCTTCTGCATTTAGATTTAAAGTTTTCATTTCATTTTTATTATTTTAACATTTTACAAAACCAACACCATTATTTTCAATAAATATTAAAAAACCCAGAAATTATTACATTAGGTGAATTATAATTTGTGATTGAATTGACTGTAATGCTCTTCAAGTGAGATGAACCTGTTCATCCACTTTGTTGCACTAGAAAAATTAAATTGTTTTTTCTATGCCCAGTGATTGGTGTTCATCAGTATTTATCTAAAATAGTTGGGAAAAAATCAACATTGATAATGTGCCTAGTATTCCCCCTAATAGTGAAGTTGAGTTTTAAATGGAACTGATGCACAATATTATGACTATTTCAAATACCCTATATAGAATGGTCTTGATTAAGTTGAAGTAATTGATGAAGAAACTGTAGGAAAATATAGATAAGGGAATCATTTGACCATGTGATTCAACATGGGGTGAATGTTTTCTTTTTGTTAATGAGAAAGATGGGTTAAAGAGTATTTGAATTAATTATCAGGAACATAAAAAGGTCATAATTAAGAACAAGTATCATCTACTTCGTATCAATGATCTATTTGATTAATAATAGGAGATCTATACTTTTATGTGATTTATCTTCAATCTGGGTATCTCAAATAAGGATCAATAAAGGGGATATTCCCAATATATCCTTGGTATATGGTATGGTCATTTTGAATTTATAGTAATTCCAGTTGAACTTTTCGATTCTGCTACTATCTTCATATATTTAACGAATAGAGTCTTTATAGATCACCATAATTAGATTGGGGTAGTATTTATAGGTGATAATTTTATATATTCAAAGATAAAGAAAGAGAATAAAGAATAATTGATATTTTTGAGGAATTCCATGTGGAAGGAGAAGTTGTATGCTCAATTTACCAAGTGCCATTTTTTTGAATAAGATAGTTTCATTCTTTGGTCATATAATATAATGTGAGGGTATATTAGTGGATCCTTAAAATATGGATGTTATAAAAAAATTTCATATACCAACCTTGGTAACCGAAATCCATAGGTGTATTAGGTTGGATGGATACTATAGATTCTTTATGAGCTATTTATCATAAATATCTAATCCAATCACCATGTTGACATAGAAGGGGTTTAATTTATTGTATAAAAATGAGTTTGAAGAGATTTTCAAATAAATAAAGGGATGGTTGGTTTATCCCTCTATTCTTACACTAATATACATCAAAAAAGGGTTTTTGATATTTAGTGTTCCATAAAAGAAGATAAAATGATGTGTACTCATTCAAAATGACATAGTGATATCATATTCCTCCCACTAATTAAAAAATTATGGTAAAATCGCTTGACTCATTATTTAGAGTTGGTAGCAATAATTTTTTCATTGATGATGTGAATGGATTGTCTATATGGTGAAGACTGTGACATATCTTCTAATTATAAAATATTGAAGTATATATCTACCTAGAAGGAGTTGAATATGCACCAAAGAAGATAGTTTAAGTTGATTAAATATTAGGGTTTTTTGATACATTACCACCCTATAAAGGTGACCAAGGTGGGTGATTCTATAAGACAGAAAGGCCATGATGGATTATCTATGATGAGGATCCAAAAAGATACAGTATTTCTAGATTTTTAAATGATGGATCTTTAAATCATGAAGGAATGGATGAAATATTATCTTGATCAAATGGGCGTTTAACCATATATCAATGTAAGTATAAAAGAGGTGTAGAAGGAAGATGTAAATCTTTATAAGAATGTAAGAAATTTTACTAAGTTAAACATTTATTATAATGGGAATATAAGGTTAAAGAACCATTTATTTGTTCCATAAATACTTTATTTGAATATGAGTTATTGAATGAGGAATATAGTTTATCATTATCCATTCATCCTGGATGTATAAATATGTATAGAGATATGAAAGAGTATTTATAGTGAGAGAATATGAAGAGAGATATTATTGAGTATGTATCCTGGTGTCTTTTATGATAATATGTTATGGTTAGAGACTAAAATATAATGGGATGTTATAATCAATCCCCATAAAAAATGATAATGGAAAAAAATCATCATTGATTTTATCATTGGACTCCCCAAAATGTCAAAGGCCACAATTATATATGTGATATATTCAATGACCTTATAAAGTCAGCACACTATATTACTATCAGATAAGGATTTCCTATTGAATATATTTCAAGAATATGAATTAAATATGTGGAAAGGTTTCATGTTGTACCACATTATATTTTATTTTATTGGGATCAAAGGTGTTCCTCTATGATCTAGTAAATTCTTACATAGTATCTAGATACTATGTTGTGTTGTAGTATAACATATCATCCTTATATAGAAGGTCAATATGAGAGGAACATTTAAACCCAATAGGATCTATTAATATATTATTATATGGATTTCAAATTGGTATCTACACCTTCCTCTAGTTGAGTTTTATAAAAATAATAGCCTTTAGTTGAGCATTTAGATGGCTCCTTATGAATCCCTATATAGAAAGAAGTATAGAACTAAAATGTGCAGCGATAAAGTTAGATACAAAATAGATGGGAACACGATTTATCTGAGTAAGTAGTGGATAAATTCAAAAACAGTAAACATCACATCAAGGAATATTAGAGTTGAAAAAAAATTTATACTGATAATCATTGATGATATTTGGAGTTTGAAGTTAGTGAGAAGGCTCTTCTATGAATTTCTCCAAGCTATAAGGTTATGATATTTGTGAATAAAGGAAATCTAATACTTAGGTACTCCAACGACCTGAAGGCCTTAATTTTTTTCATTATATTATAAAGCCACCTTTTAAGGGATAAAGGGGGTGGAAACCCAAAGACATCATGGACATAGGAAAATCAAACTTGAAGGGTAGAAATAGTAAAACCAGAATGACAACACCGAATTCCTCCTCTCCATCATCTGATCATGATGAATCTCTCCACCATTACAAGGCTAATTGGTAAGCAAGTGTCCTGTCTTAAAAGACAATCCCAATATGATGGTTGACATGATACCCTCTCAAACAACCAAATCTAAAAAACTATACAAAGTTGAATCACTAGATCTGAATCCTCTTATGAATTCTATTCATGAAGTCACGTCCAGTATCACAAACATCCCACCAACAAAAAACAAACCATGAGAGAAAACAATTACCACAATTCCAAATCAACCAAAGTAAACTAGGAGGTTCAACACAGTAAGAAACCTGCTTCTCCTATTCATAATCTACATGAAAACACCCCTTCTCCACCACCAAACCTACACATAGAGGCCACAATAGTCTATCCAAGGAACCCTTATCAGAGCACTGCACAAAAGACGTATCCCAGCCCCTTAAACAAGGATCAGAATCACATCCCCAAAACAGGATAACCAGATCATGATCCATACTACAGAAGAAGGATAAGACTCTATGGCCATAGAAGAGGATGACCATAGCCCCGAGAAGAAAATAGATAATGACAACATCACCGCGAAAGGGCGGTCACGACCCACGCCTCCAAAGCACGATCCCATGACGCACTGAATCGCGACCCAAAACCACACCTGATCATGCCCCCAACACCGCAGAACAAGAGAATATCTACCCCAAACCACCAGATTAGAATCCCTTTCACCACAAAGACAAGACCCCGATGTAGTCAGATCAAGAACTCACCTTTGCAGAGAACTGATCCATGACCATGATGCACCATATTAGAAATTACATATCATAGAGATAGAGAGATATGAAATAAGACTACAAGGTCATTCAAATGTACTGAGATTAGATGATGTAATTTTGGAGAATATTCTTTCCAATGACTAATAACTATAAAAAATTAAGCATCATAGAGATAGAGTGATATAAAATAAGACTACTCATTTGGTTAAAGTTCTTTAGAGGAATCAAAATTTTGAAGAAAGAACATGGGTACCCAAGGATGTAATGTAATAACGATATCCTTATTTATTTATATCGTAGTGATGAAATATCGAAGGTTAAATTATTTTTAAGGGGGAATAATGTAATAAACTTGTATTTTATGAAATAATTATTTCAAATGAATTTAATTTCTTTTTTATCTTGAATTACTCATAACAAAAAGTTTTAACAAACCATAATATATCATTAAAATATTATTATTTAAACTGTACCATTATAACCTCGCCATAAAATTTGGAGTTACTAATAAGAATAAATAACTTATGAAAAATATATGGTTTTAAAATGTACCAAATAATTTAGGTTCTTATCAATATATTTTAAATAAAAATAAAAATCATTCGAATATAAAAGATTGTTTTTGGAAAAACTAATTTTATGTAGGAAATGTGACTTTTTTCATAATAAATTAAATTAATAACTATTAGGGAATTATTTTAATGAAATTTATATATTATATATTCAATTAAATTTCTCATAATTCATCAATCAATTTTTATAGACATGGTATAAGAGTAAATCATGTTTTATACATAAAAACTATATATATTTAAAAAACAGTTTTACCTCATTTTCTTTAATTATTATAACATTATTTTTTAATAATTTTAGAAACTGTATTTCAAAAAATGATCATTATTGATGAAATAAACATGTTAAAATTAACTTAGATTAATTTTTTTTTGATTTCTTAGAAAAGATTAAATTTTCGATAAATTGTGAAAAATACTGATTTTCATTAAAAAGTTTGTTTTCATTTAATGAATTTAAGAAGTTCCGTTATGTTTTAATTTTTTAAAAGTAAAATTATTAAAATTATATTATTATTAATCTAATTTATATCATTGGAATCAATTTTATGTTGAATATTGGTATAGAAAACTTTTATACATATGATAATGTTTTCTTTGGAACACCACTTTTCATCGCATTTGCATGTTTAACTTTAAAATGAATTATATACATTATATGAATTTAATTTTAGAAAATAAACTAAATATTGGTAATTATAGTAATTAATATTAATTAATAAGGATAACTTTATTTTTATTCAAAATGAATTGTCAGAATAGTAAAAATATGTTATCACGGTTAAATTTAAAATAGATTTACGGGGTTAAAATAAAAATATAATTTATAAAATGAAATAAATACCTTATAAAACCCCATTAGTTAGTTTTTTATTGATCTTAAACTTATCAGGTCAAAATATTAGACATTTGGTATTTTCAAAAGAAAGTGACTTGTCATTATTTAAAACACACAAGTGTGCCACTGACCTCAATTATAAAAGGAAACCCTCTATCCTCTCATATGCAAACATCAAGAGCCTATTAATTCATCCAATATCTATCCAAATAACTTCATTATATCCTTAAATATTACCTAGAGTAATTTTTTTTAAACATAAAACCATCCTAGGATGGGTTTACTTGTTAACGTATAGAGGTTGTCCGAGGAAGACATATAATTATTAACTCTGCATTATTTATTATTAAATATACTTAAAATATTATCAACATATAATGAAATAATAAAAATAGTATAATACATATACTAATATGTTATTAAGTTAATGTAATAATTAATATCCATCTCTTCTTACAACAAATGGGAAACAAAACCATCAATCTTGTGTATAATGAACCACTAGCTTGCAGACTGAAGTAATTAATTCTCTATCACCCCCTATAAAAAATGTATATAATGACGGTTTTAAAGTGTATATATGTGGTAATTATTATATAATTATACATATTTAATTACAATATAACATATACTTTCTTACATTTCAATCTTTTGGAAAACAATAACATCGCTTGTGCGTATGTCTTGACCACCACCTCCACAAAGCGACATGATTAATTTTTTATTTTATTTTGAATTGGATGGTAATAAGGATATATTTAAATAATATAGATGATATAATAATGAATAAGTTAAGGTTAAATTACACTTACCTTTATTTTATTCCATCTGTGAAAAAAATTAAAACAACATTGATGTGTTCATACGATATATCGCCACTTTGAAGAGTGTAAGTCATTTTCCATATATAACATTTATGAATGACTCTAAATATGTATATAATGAATATATATTATATTATTATCATTATTAATTATATATAAGTGAATAAACCATGATAAAAATTAAAGTAACAAAACTTAAACACCAAAATTTACATGAAAAAAGGAAGTAGTTATCATCAGAAACATCAATTTTAATAATGAATTGTTAACAAATGGGTGATAAAATTTTATAATTAAATCATATATGGTTTTATTATATATGTATAATAAATATATAATTATTATATAAGAGTTTTGAACAAGTATAATTGAAATCCTACCTAAGGTAATGTTTTATTTCATGATCTCATCATTATTCCAGACTATTTATGTTCATGTCTCCACTGGATAATTTATTTTTCATTTATATATTAAAAAATATATATTTTATTCTCCAATTATTATTTATATAATTTATATGTTTTCTTTTTAAACTTACACTCTTTAATTTCTCAAGATATCAAAATAATGTTTTAAAGGAAAGCTAGCCTTATTTTTTCTATTTAGTTGGGAATCATTCACTTATGTGTCCATATTTTCCTTAAAACATATAAAAGGATTTTTTATACAGTGAATTATTAAATTAATTTTTACCTATGTGAACATTTTATTAAATTGTTCAAAATTAATATTCTTTTCATTTTTCAAATGAGGGACCTTTTGACCCTTTTACCAGAGTGTGAAAGGTATGTTTTTAAATTATACGACATGTATAGAATTACCCACCATTATGAAAATTCATTGACTTTAATATTAATATAAATATTTAAAATTTATTTTCAAATAATGTGATTTAATTAATAATTGGGAATTATTTTATACTTTAAATAAGTGATTTCAAACTGAAAATTTTATTTTCCTCAAGAAATTCACGAGTGATATTTTTAAAGTATTTCCATTTTTTTCAATATCATTTGTATAATAAAATGATTAAGATTTAATTTAATGATTCTATCCACCATATTTATTGGATAGTTTATGATCCGATTGATTGGGGAAATTATTGATATTCATTATTCTAGTTCTTACAATATAGGAATTTTTTAAGGATTTTTTATTTACTTGAATTGATTATTCATTTGATTAAAACATAGGAATTATTAAGTGATTGGTCGGGGTAAACCATACATATACCCTCTATACATAAATTTTATTCATGAGAAAAACCTTATTGGGTATTTGGTTAAGGCCTTACTCATTTATATATGATTCCTTTGCATGAGGCCCCAAAGGTAATTTTTAGATGTATGAATTTATGTATTCCACAATTATGAAATCTGTTATTGATGTCTGTTTGATTTTTTTGAATAGTTATGACACACATGGATATGTTTATAGCTCATGTGATTATTTATATGGTATTATTTGATCATTATTTATTCATTCCATATTATTTATGCATTATTTGTTTCTACTGTATGCATACCATTACTGAGTATGCCTACCAATTATGATCTTGATCCACTAATTATTGTTATCTTACCCATTACCATAATTATTAAAATTTAAGTAACAGAAACACATAGGTATTTTCAAAGATTAACCATGAAATCCTACTATTTTCCATGTTTAGGTTGTGTTTTGAGTATCAGATTCTATTCAATAAAAAATCATGTAAAATTATATGATATTTACTAAAAATACTAGTATAAAAGATCTTGAAAATTTCAGTCTCTAGTTCTTATAGTGGGAACATAAAAAAGATTTATTTAAACATCTCTCAAAAGATAAATATCTCATCTAAAAATATTCTTACAGTGTCCTGATGGTGTCTGTATACATTCTCCTGATTGTTCTTCAATGGGTACTCTAGAACTCCATTCTTGAGAAATTATTTGACTTTATCATATTTATATTTTTTATTATCCGCATTTTACTTTTCAATCCCTTGAACCTAATTTTTCAATAGGACTATAATCACTTTCCTTGATCACTCCAACAAATTAGTTTTAGTGATGGTTATCTTCTTAACCGTTTACAATGAACATGATCCCTAAGATACTTCATCTCTCCTTATTCTTCTATTTATATAGAATCTTAAATATAATCATCCCTTATCCTTCAATAATTAAAGGTGTTATAATGGATGTATTATTGGGTTCTCTCTGAAAATTATCAGAACATTATACTTCTTCACCTTGATTTTTTATTCAAATAAATATTTTAAATATAATTTTAATAATATTTTAATTTTATGTAATTAAATTATCATTTAATTATGTTAGGATATTTTTTATTTTTTAATATAAAAAAATCTAAATCAATGAATTTATTTTGAATCTCAAAAATATTTGTGATTCTATCTTTCATTATGTAATTTTTAAATATTGTAGAACCTTCTCAAAGAAAAACCACAAATTTAAATTCATTTGAATTTACTCTCATGAACACATGCACTATTTCATTGTAATCTTCATTGTGACTTGGTAGCATCTCAATGTAGAATCTTCCTTATCTGGTCCTTTTTCCATCACAACATAGATCATGATCAATTTTAATGATCACGATTTTAGAATCATTAAAGATCAGGGTAGTATTGTCTGATTGGGTTCACCATTTTTTAGGATATATTTTGATGATATTGTTTCTAAAATTTATCTTAATTACAAAAATATTATTTTTTATTTTCTATTGTTTTTTCTAATATCTCAATCATCTATATTAATCCTATTTATTTCAACTCATTTATTTATAGTTACTTATAAATATACACTAAAACTTATTTATAGGTACCTTATGAAGTTTCTAATTTTATATTTTATAATGATTATAGAGTTTCTTTTATCATATGATTATTTATTGGGTTCATTTTACCATACAAAGATCATTTACCCTGTGATGTACCTTATACCCTATAAATATACCCTATGATACCATCCATTTATTAATGAAATATTCATTATAGGGTTCATATACCATGTAAATCTACCTTAAAAAGTATATCATAGAATATATTCATTTTTTTTAATATTTAAACCTATAATCAACACGTTTCTTATGAAGTGTCAATGTTATACCATAGTAAGTGAATTTTACTCTATGAAGTGTATAGGGTTCCTCTATTTTATATTTTCCTCATCTATTACAACATTTTTGGACTTCTTAAAATATTAGAAGGTCTTGATAGATTCACTTATAGGAATTCTAAATCACATAAACTATATATGAACCTCATCCAAAGGATATACTTACATTGAAATAGTACTATTTGTGTTAAGTTATTTATGGATGGTTTCTAAATATTATCAAAACTTGGGATATCAATTTTATTTTTTGATATGAAAATTCAATATCCTATTTAATCATATTCATCTGAAATTAGTCAAAACCTATTTTGATAGTACCACTTCTTAGTAATTAGCACATTTCATAAGATTAAATATCAACAAATAAATCATCAATATTATTTTCTATTATCATGAATCTATCCATGTGAGATCTCCACAATGTAATATTCATCTACCTTTTCCATTTTGGATGGAAATACCTCATCTTGTTGTCATAGATTCCCAAAAAAATATTGGAAGCACATCAACATTCTGGTGGTCTTCTTTATTAACAAATAAATGAAATTATCACTTGGGATCTTCACTAATTAATCATAAACAATGATAATTATCTCATTTTATTTAAAATATATATTTTTAATAAATAAATTATCTTAACACATGAAATAAATGAGGGAAGAATAAACATTCCTTACTAAGATCTTCCAGAGATTAAAAAACTTCTTTTAATTACAAATATCCATAGTTAGTAAGTTTTTTTAGTATATTTGTTTGTAAACTATAACCTTATATAATTATTACATTAATTTTAAACACTTGTATATTTAAAACATTTATAAAGTATACATTTTTTATTATGTTCCATTCAAAATTGAAAAATCGATTTTTTATCATTAATAAATGATATTAACTATCTATAAAGATTATAATAACTAATTTAGTTATCCTAGATAATTCCGTCATATGAAAACATTTCCCCTCCTTCCCTATACAACCGTTTGGTTCCAAAAAAATTTAATAGTCTACTAAAGGAAACATTATTGGAATTTCAAAAAAAATTGCATTATTATTGATTAAACCTTTACCCAATTTAAATGTTAATACAATACAATAACCTAGAAATTGCAGGCCTTTCACTTCTAGCCAAACCATTTTTTTGAAATTGAGTAGAATTCATATTGAACTTATTTATGTTTTCAGAACCTTTACAATAATAAAAATTGAATAATTTAAAATCTCATTTAATTTTTAAAATAAACACAAGCCTCTATTATACATTAATATACCCAAATATATTATAAACATGAATGGAGGATCAAATATATTTTGTAATTTATCATCTACCACCTTTGATAACAAAATTGAAATAATCTATATTTCTGATAAGAATCTATATCTAATTGTTAAATAACATTAATATATGGTTAATCTAGAAGGTATTATTATAACACATAAATTTCTTTACTTATTAAGAAGATTATTAGTTTTTGTACTGGTCTAAATTTTTTTTGCATTAAGATTTTCCTTTTAAAAGTTTAATCAAAAAGTCATGTTCAATGATTATAATTTAATTTTATCTACAATACAAAATTTTATCATATGATTATCACATTTTAATTTGATTTAATAATGCATTTTATTGAATATTATTCTATTAAAATAAGGAAAACTTTTTAAATATCACATCATATCCATTAGTGGGACATGATCAATATATTATATTGACTAATCCCATATAAACTCAAAAAACAACTCATGACTATATCTAGTAGAAAATTATTTCAATGATATTGAATATAACTCTTGGATAGTTAAGTGGATAAGTCTTTATCTTATTCCATCATATGGATTCACTCAACTTTAGTCCGATGGTATCATAATAGCTAGGGTTAATGCTTACGGTTTCCAATAACATTCCTACATAACATACGATATTTGATGGGAACCTAATGGTTATGGTCACCCATTCTGAATGATTGCAATATTCATTGGTTTTTTATTTGGATTTAAAAATTCATTGTATTTTAAGGGTTTTATTATCGAACCATCATGTCTCATGTATTTATTTTACATATATGAATACTTATGATGATATGTTCTTTAATTATTATTCATTCAATTTAATTAATATATTCAAACCATATTGATCTGTACAACTTTACAAAACACATAACATGTGATATTGACCAAAATTAAAAGATAAGATTATTTACACATATCTAAATGCATCCTATGTATAATGTATATGAAAAATTTCAATGTAAATTATTTGAATCGTATGAAACCAACAATCTCTATAAAAGAATGCTTGGAGTAATAGGTAATTAACCCTTACGTTTCTAAAAAGAACCGACACTTTTATGTTAGTGATAAGTCTATCTAATATTACCTATACCTATATATCTTTACTCAATAAAGACTTTAATTCCATCACAATTCGAACACAAAATATGTATAAACTATAATTAACTTCAATATTCGAGATCATAATCTAATATATGTTAAAGTTAAGGTAAAAGAAAATCAAATTAATTGTTATACCTAGGCTGTAACTCATTAGATATATGTATAATAATTTATAGAAGGAGTACAATAATTTAAATTAAATAATTCATCTACTAATAATAGAACCAATTTATACCTATGAATTAAAACATAGAATAACACTAAACTATTGGAATAGTTATAAATTAAGACTTGAGATAAAAATTTATGAACAATTCATAAATAAATTAATTATAAACACATTATAATTTAGTCAGGCATTTTAAGAATTTAATAATTGATTAAATTTAAACAATTTATATTTATTATTGTTAAAAAAATATTTTTATATAATCATTTATATGGAATTTCACATTAATATATGTATTTGGAATATGAAATATTTATATTTCATATCCATGATGTAAATATTTTACATTTTAAAAAAATCACAAATTTAATATTATTTGAACCATGATCATATCAATTATTAAAACTCTTTTTGTTATGACTGAAACAATTTTCTCAAAAAATGATCTTCTAATTTGAATATTTAAAATTAACCATTATGAAAAATTCACAATTCAATATAAACTCTTTTATAATTTTATTTATGTAATAATTTATAAACACAATATAAATTACCTTAAATATTTTATACTAGAATTATAATTCATGACATATAGATCAAAGGTATTTGATAGTAACTATCAATATCATGGTTATTTATTTATTAAATTTATTATAATCATTTAATAAATAATTAATTTATAAAAAAAATTAAAATAAAAAAATATCCCAAAAATACATTTTTCTATAATTTAATTTTTTTTCAAAATATATAGTTCAATTTATATTTATAAAAATAGAAAAATCATATATTTTCTATATATATCATTTTAAAATATTTTTTTGTTATATGATTTGACAAAATGTTAATCCTATATTGTTGTTTGAAATAAATAATCTATTAATTTTGATAAACAATACAATTTCTATCTATCATATTTTACAATATCTTATATCATAATCCATGGTATAGTCAATACTTATACTATAACTTGTGTTAAGGGGTGAAGTGGCATGTGTATGAACCCGAATCTTAGTTTCAGGTATTTTTTTTCTTTTTTGGTCGTTTTTGAGAAAAGATGAGTTTCTAGAAATTTTTGAAGTACACGCCGTGTACTTCCAGAGTACACACTGTGTACTCATTTGCCGCTTGAAGCTGTGTGCTGACCGTGTCCGGGCCACACACACGGTGTGTAGGGATGAAGTGGAGGCCGCTTAAAGCAGAGTACAAAAAAACAGAATACACACCGTGTACCCTAGAAGTACATGCTGTGTATTTACTTTTTTTATTAAACGGACCGGGGTCACTCCTGACGGAAAGAACACTCTCCTTCTTCAGGTTTTTCATCCGAGAGAGACCCGTACAGCCACATTGCTTCTCCGATCCCATGTGCCTCCGTCCGATCTCCTTTTTAGCCACCGTCAATTGTGTTGGGATCGCCTCGGTAAGTTGTCTCTTCTGCTTTATCCTTGTTCCATGATTTCTCCTCGTTTTCAAGTTATCATGGGTTGAGAGTTATGGACGTTTTCTTAGATATTTGACGTTCTAAAGAGAATCAATCATCATGGTTCACTTATAGAGATCTTCTAGCATCGAGGTAGGTGGTTTGTTTCCCTGCGTTGAATGTCTTTGAGTTTTGGTTGCAAAAGTGCCGGATACCCATGTATCG
Source organism: Viscum album (assembly GCA_963277665.1). Lineage (NCBI taxonomy): Eukaryota > Viridiplantae > Streptophyta > Magnoliopsida > Santalales > Viscaceae > Viscum > Viscum album. The sequence goes on along the minus strand of OY728130.1, from coordinate 2,126,000,178 downwards.
GGTATCCCGGGTTTGGGATTTTGATCCTATTGTTTATTTGACTTATATTTTCTGTTAGATTATGATTAATTGATACTAATTTATGCTTGGTTGCATGTATGAGGATAACCCCCTGGGTTTTTTCCCTGTTTGGCTGTTTATCACCGTTTGGCACCGTTGCCTACGAGGAAAACCCTATTTCAATTGCTAATATTTTTTTTATAACTAATTGCATGTGTTGCTTGCAGTTTAAATGCTTTTGATTCTTTGTATCTTTTATCCAAGTAGTTATTGAACATACTTAGGGCTACTGAAAGTCAATTATGCTCGACTGGATTGCTCATTGCTGTGAGAACCTGGTGCGGGAGATCAAAGGGGGAATAGATGATTAAGTGCTTCCCTAGTGGGTCTGTTGGTTTTAGTTTTGTACTCAGGACCTATGAAAATAGGACATTGTGCTTCCTAAGAGTGTTATTAGTTTACGCATGTATCCATACCACAAGAGGAATTAGACGTAAGTGATTCCTCATAGAGTTTGTAGCTATCATTGCAAGACCATAAGGGAGTTGATGTGAGAGATTCCCAGAGTGTCTATGCCTTGTTTGATTACTGGACTATAGGGGTATGCTAGATTGAGCCACCCAGAGAGTTAGTGTGAATTTTTTTGGATGGTTGTGACGAGTCCACCAAGCCAAAGAACAAGATTGGGTTTGTACTACTTGTGGTTCAAGAAGTCTTTTTAGTTACCTGCTGTGTTACTTTATTTACCTTGGAATAGAGAGCTCAGCTAATTTCCCTGGTTGTTTAATTAAATGAATGTGAATGGTAAATGGTAGTATTTTTACTGGTGTGCTCCAAGTTCTTTATTGAATTTATTTCCTTTACTTTTTATATATTTCTCACCTACAGTAGGGCATAAATATTATAGTGGTTGCCTACTGGGACAAGTCTCACACCCTGTTTGGGTCTTGATTTTCGGCCCAAATAGATTATATGGTTGCAGGTGTGGATAGGGATTGGGGACCTTCTACCTCATGTACTTGATTGTTGGTTGGAGTTGGAGAGTATGGGATCATGCTTTGGCTCGCGATGCTGCTTTGGTTGTCGTTCACTTTTAGTACTTGGGTTTCATTTGTATTTCAGTACATTGATTTGTTTACTACTTTCCATAGACACATGTACCATAATGCATCATTATTATATCAGACATTGCTTCTACTTTTTGTTCATTTGTTGTATGTTGTTTACTAATTCCGCTATTATGTATTTTTGTTCTTCCATTTTATACTTTACGAAATGAGGGAATAGTTTTCCGACCAACTCACCAAGGCCCTCGCTGCTAGTCGGTAGCCTCTGGAATTTGGGAAAACACGCTTGAGGTCATGTGGCGAACCAGGTATGGGGCACCAGTTATGTGGCTTCGAATTCAGGTCGTTACAAAGTGGTATCAGAGGAGGTTTATTTTTTTCTATTGACTTAATGTTTTGCGACAATAGACAGGGATAGGAAGGAATGGGTAGTTAGTACTTAACTGTGCCCGGGAGTAATTAACCAGTGTACAGGGAAAAACTATATTACCTCGTAATTGAAATTTTCAGTTTTTGAAAGTGTTACAGTTTATTATATTTCATCGTTGGGTGATGCACGTGTTTTGTGCTGTTACAGTTTATATGATTGTGGTTATATTTTTTTGCAACCCGATGAGATGAGGGTATGCCATCTCATGCATCATATAGGCACTGGTTAGGAAATCAAATTTCATGCTTTTTTTCCATGTCATCTAGGGTGTATTATATATTTTTTGCTGTTGTGATAGATGTCATGATAGATTATGCATGATATTGTGATAGTTGTTGTGATAGAAATACCGCTATGTTGATAGGGTGTCTTTTTTTTACAGCTAATTTATCATCGATGCAAAACATTGGTCTTAGAGGTGTTATAGGCCCTCGAGGATCGAAATTTGGCGGATCATTGAGTTGTTATAATGTTTACTTGTTGTATGAATTGTTATGATGTCGAGATCTGATTCGCGGGGAGTATGAGCCCCCACATATCGGAATTTGGCACATAGATGCTTGTTTTTCAGTGTTTCTGGTGTTCGGTGCAGTTTCTGAGCTACTGCCTAGAAAAACCCAGAATACAAGGCGTGTACCATATTAATACACACCGTGTAGCTTTTAAACCGTGTTACTGACTGTGTGAATAGAAACATGGGGTTGTGGAATGTCTTCAGGGACACGCCATGTACGATAAGTACACGCCGTTAAGTAGTCAACCGTGTACCCAACCATGTCACTAACAACACGGGTCGGGGAAGCTCGTGTACCACACGTCGTGTTTTGTACGAACATTCCATGTAGCCTTGTTCTATGTACCTGGACGTGTCACAAAAAACACGATTCGGTGTTATCTTTTCTTATACACAATGTTTTTGTTTGGAACACGCTGTGTAAGGGTCATCCTTGTAGCCGTCCGTGTAACCTGCTACACAGGTCACCAAACCTATCTAGTACACACCGTATCCTTTGTGAACACGCCATGTAGTTTAGGATTAAGGGGACCGTGTAGGTTAGCCGTGTAAAGAGACTTGGGTAGGGGAGTGGAGTTCAAGTACACGTCGTGTATTGAAAAAACACACAGTTTAGTCTGGGGTGTTACATGACCAGTTGTGGCAGAGGTACACGCCCATGTGAATGGCCTTAACAAACACGCTGTGTAGTTTAGATACATTCCGTGTAGTCGTGTTTTGCAAACTTAAGTGTTTCTCTCTCCTGTTCCCATTTTGTACCCTTGTGTTTTTTGTCCTTGTTAATACTAAATCAGGGGTGTTCTTTTGACCTTTCAGGGCTATGGCACCAAGACGTCCTCCCATTGTACGTCAGGATCCAGGAAGTGACCATACGCCTGATACGGCAGACCGGGGACTACTGGTAGTTCCGCCGATCGTTCCGGACATGGAACCTACAGGGATTATAGACACTGGTTCCGACAATTCGTTCAAGAGGGTTTCATGAGATTCATGCAAACCTTCTACAAAGCTCAGCATCCGGCTTTGTCTATGGAAGAGCTGACACGTGTTTTTTAGCAGCAGCATCCTCCCACTTTCACAGGGGATAAAGGACCTCTGGATGTAGAGTCATGGCTAGAAACCATGCTTTCCATCTTTGAACATCTGGAAACACCCCCAGATAGAATGGTGAAACTCGCGACTTATATGCTGCGAGATTCTGCAAAGAGATGGTGGGATGTAGTTTCATAGGCAGGGCGCCAACAGATTATGGCATGGGATGAGTTCTAGCATATGTTCTACGACTACTTCTATACAGAGATGCTGAGGGCCGACAGATCCAGAGAGTTCATGAACTTGCAGTAGGGTACTCTTTCGGTTATGGAGTATTCCTCCCATTTCATCGAGTTACAGCGTTTCACTCCCATTCTGGGAAATGGAAAGTTTTTTTTGGCAAGGAAGTTTGAGGAAGGCCTCAAACCAGAGATTAGATCACAGGTGAACGTCTTCCAGTTGACTTCTATTACTCTGATAGTCAACCAGGAACTAATCACCGAATGAAATCGGAGGGAGACTGGAGCTGTTGACCAGGGCGGTTCAGTATCCAAGGCTGATTCATTTCATACTGATAGCAGGAATCACCACTGATAGTCTACTCGACGTGACTCAAGGAAGCGAGGTATTTCTTATGGTAGATGGGATCTTCCTTATGGAAACATGGTGGTGTGATATAAGTGTGGAAAGAGCGGGCACAAGAAGGATCAGTGCTCGAGAGACCCAGTGGAGTGCCGATCTTGTGACAATATGGGTCATCTGCTGCGTTTTTGCAGGTTTCTTCTTCTAGAGGCTAGTGAAGGAGGATCTGTTACTACTCCTTGTACAGGAGCAGGATTACCAGCTCCACACCAGACTAGGGGATGGAGTTATTCAGGTCATTTAGTCTAGGGAAGAGGCCGTGGATGTGGTGGCTAGGCTCAAGAAGGATCATCTCAGGGATATCAGGATGCTACCCAGGGCCGCGGTATTGGCCAGATGTTTGTGGTAGAGCATATTCATCAGAGGCGGGATCCTGGACCTTCCACCATTTGAGGTATGATCTTAGTATCCTCAGTTTTATCTGCTGCACTTTTCTATACCAGAGCTTCTCATAGCTTTGTTTCTGTGCACACTATGGAGAGCCTTAGACTTACTATCTTTACCTTTGAGGATATGATGACACTAGACACTCTTTTGGGATATAGAACTACTAGTGTGCGTCAGTGCAAGGAGTGCCCCCTTGAGGTTGGTGGGTGTTACTTCTTGTGGTATCTTTATGTCCTTGAAATGATGGGTTATGATTTAATTCTCAGAATGGGCTAGTTTGTTCCTTTTCAGGACTTTTTCGATTTTTATCGCCACAGGGTGAGTTTCACGTCACTAAAGGGAAAATATTTTCTTTACATGGGAGAATGGGATGTCCAGAACAGTAGAGCTAGACTAGAGCATCCAGGGTTGGGTAGTGTTACAGCCCAGATTGCAAGTTTATATCTGGATGACCAGGGGAATTCTCAAATAGACTTTCCTCTAGTGGTTGATCATTTTCTGGATGTCTTTCTAGAAGAATTTTCAGGTTTTCCTCCGGAGTGAGAGGTAAACTTCTATATTGAGATTGTGCGAGGAGTAGCACCGGTATTCATACATCCTTATAGGATGGCTATTCCTGAGTTGCAAGAGCTCAAGAAATAGGTGATGGAGTTGTAGGCAAAGGGTTTTATCTGACCCAGTAATTCGCCTTGGGGTTTGCCTGTGTTGTTTGCGAAGAAGGCAGATGGTACCTTATGGCTTTGTGCGGACTATCGGAAGCTGAACCAGTTGACGGTCAAGAACCGATATCCTTTTCCGAGGATTGATGATCTTTTTGATCAGCCTCGAGGTGCCAAGGTGTTATCGAAGATTGACTTGAGATCCAGCTATCATCAGTTGCACATCAGACCATCAGTTGTACCTCTTACAGCCTTCAAGAGTAGATATGGTCTATATGAGTACTTGGTTATTCCATTCGGTCTCATGAACGCGCCAGCAGTTTCCATGGCACTGATGAACAGAGTTTTCCATCCTTACTTGGATTATTTCGTGGTGGTTTTCATGGACGATATCTTGGTGTACTCTCACACTAGACATGACCCTGCTACCCATATTGAGATCATATTGAGTACAACGAGAGAGAATCAATTATATTCTAGGCTCCCGATGTTCCACTTCTGGATTGATGAGATTCACTTCCTGGGTCATGTCATCTCAGAGACATAAGTATCAGTAGACCCAGAAAAGGTGAGAGTGGTAGTTACCTGGGAACATCCGAAGAATGTCTTTGAGGTACAGAGTTTCTAGGGACTGGCTGGTTATTACAGGCGGTTTATATAGGACTTTTCACTCCTAGCAGCACCGCTGATAGGTCTGACCAAGAAGGGGGAGAAGTTTTTATAGACAGATTCTTGTGAGTCAGCTTTTCAGGAGCTGAAGGGGAGGTTGACGTCAGAGCTGATACTGGTGTTTCCAGAGCTGGGAAAGGCCTATACTTTCTACTTTGATTCTTCAGGTATTAGGCTGGGATATGTGGTTATGCAGGGAGAAGGGTTCGTTGCTTATGGGTCTCAGCAGTTGAGTCCACAAGAGAGGAACTACTTGATGCATGATCTGGAGTTGGCAACTATTGTTCACACCCTACGCTGTTGGAGACATAACCCTTTCAGAGATCACTTTGTGGTTTTCACCGACAAAAAGAGTCTCAAGTACATCTTCACCCAGCGTGATCTGAATCTGAAACAACATAGGTGGGTCGAGTATCCTCAGTCCTTCGACCTTTAGATTTCTTATACACCCGGGAAGGGCAACGAAGTGGCTGATGCGTTGAGAATGAGAACTCAGATTCAGGCAGTTCAGGAGGACATCAGTGAGTGGCATCTCATGGCTCAGTTCTCCGAGATGTACTTTGTGGTGCATGACAGACAGGGACAAACCTTTCTCTCTTATGTGGTTGTTACCTCTACTCTTCTTGATCGGGTGTGGATGAGGCAGCTATCAGATTCAGAGGGCTTAGTCCTATGGGAGAGTGTATCAGGAGACGACCCTATTCCTGGATGGAAAATGGGTGAGGATGAGATCTTGCATTTCTAGGGACACGTATGGGTTTTAGTAGACACAAGCGAGGATATGATGCGGGATTTTCATTCCTCAATTTGGGCAGTTCATCCCGGCATCACCAAGATGTATCATGATCTACACCACCAGTACTGGAGGCCAGGTATGAAGAGAGATGTTGCTTGTTTTTTCTTGAGGTGCTCTACTTATCAACAGGTGAAGGCGGAGCATCAGCGACCAACATGTCTTTTATAGGATTTACCCATTCCAGAGTAAAAGTAGAACGATGTTGCTATGGACTTCGTGACCAGTTTTCTGAGGTCACCTCGAGGGAATGATGCTGTTTGGGTTATCATCGATAGGCTTATGAAGGTTGCTCAGTTCTTTCCGATCAGGGATACCTTTAGTGTTGATGATCTGGGACGAATTTATATCCGAGAGATTGTACGTATGCATGGAGTTCCACACTCCTTTGTTTCAGATAGGGATTCTCTCTTTACTTCTCGGTTCTAGCAGGGCCTTTAGAAGGCTTTGGGTACACAGGTACTTTTGAGTACAACATACCAACCCCAGACTGATGGCCAGTCCGAGCGTATGATCCAGGTGCTTGAAGATATGCTCCGAGCTTGGATTTTGGATTTTGGCGGTTTTTGGGAGATTCATATACCTCTTGTGGAGTTTGCCTATAACAACAGTTTCTAGGAAACTATTCAGATGGAACCTTACGAGGCCTTGTACGGTAGGCCATGCCAATCACCTTTATGCTGGCTGAAGGCAGGAGAGGCAGCTTTGCTGGGACCTTGTCTTGTTCAGGAGACCTCAGAGCAAACAGAGTTGATTCGGAAGAGTATGGCTACAACATAGTCTCGTCATAAGTCTTATGCTGATCAACGGAGATGACCTCTGGAGTTCGAGGTCGAGGATGATGTTTTTCTGTGTGTCACACTAAGGTTGGGACACAAGAGGATTCAGAGACAGGTTAAGCTTTCACCGTGGTATGTTGGGCCATTTGAGGCGATGGAGAGAGTTGGGCTGGTTGCCTATGGGTTGCAGATACCTCAGAGGTACCAGGCTATGCACGACATATTCCACATTTCCCAACTCTAACATTAGTTTTCAGACCCGTCTCATGTCTTTCAACCTGAAGAGGTTGAGCTTGAAGCAGATGCGTCGTTTGAGGAGTATACCATCCAGATTTTCGATCACAGTATGAATGTTCTCCGTGGTCAGTCTGTTCCTCTAGTGCGGGTGCTATGGCAGCACGAGCGAGTGTAGGACGAGACTTGAGAGTGGGAGCTCGATGTACGATCGCAGTGGCCAGAGCTGTTCAGGGTTTTCTCTTCTATGCCTCTTTAGGGAAATCTGAGGACAAATTTCTTTAAGGGGGGAAGATTTTAAGTACTCGGATCTTCATTTAAGGTATGTTTTTCCATTTCTGGTCATTTTTGAGAAAAGAGGAGTTTCTGGATAATTTTGAAGTACATGCCGTGTACTTCCAGAGTACATGCCCTATACTCCTTTGCCGCTTGAAGTCATATGATGACGGTGTCTAGGCCACACACACGGTGTGTAGGGGTGAAGTGGGGGCCACTTAATGGGGAGTACGAAAAAACAGAATATACACTATGTACCCCAGAAGTGTACGCCATGTATTTTCTTTTTTTCATTGAACGGGCCGAGGTTGCGCCCGACGGATAAAACACTCTCCTTGTTTAGGTTTTTCGTCCGTGAGAGACCCGTATGACCTCGTTTCTTCTCTGAGCCCCCGTGCCTCCGTCCGATCTCCATTTCAGCCACCGTCGATTGTGGTGGGATCGTCTCGGTAAGCTCCCTATTCTTCTTTTTCCTTGTTCCATGATTCCTCCTAGTTTTCAAGTTATCATGTGTTGAGTGTTATGGACGTTTTCTATGATCTTCGACGTTCTATGGAGAATCAATTGTCGTGGTTAACTTATATCGATCTCCTATCATCGATGTAGGTGGTTTGTTGTACTGCTTTAAATGACATTGAGTTTAGGTTGAAAAAGTATCGGATACCCATGTATCGGGTATCCCGGGTTTTGGATTTTGATCATATTGTTTATTTGCCTTAGATTTCTTATTAGTTTATGATTAATTGATACTAATTTATGCTTTGTTTTATGTATGAGGATCACCCCTGGGTGTTTTTCCCGGATTGGCTGTTTATCACCGTTTGGAAACGTTGCATGTGAGGCAAACCCTATTGCTATTGAAATTTTACTTTTTATAACTAATTGCATGTTTTCCACACTGTTTAAATTCTTTTTATTCTTTTTAGATTTTATCCAAGTATTTTTTGAACTTATTTAGGGCTACTTCCAGTAGATTACGCTCGAATGGACTGCTCAGAGTGGTTAGAACCCGGTGGGGGAGATCAAAGGGGGAATATACGATTAAGTGCTTCTCTAGAGGGTCTGTTTTTTTAGTTTCGTACGCAGAACCTATGGCAATAAGACTTTGTACTTCCAAAGAATGTTCTTAGTGTACGCACATATAGATACCACAAGTGGAATTAGACGTAAGTGCTTCCTCAGATATTCTATAGTTATCGCTGTAAGATCATAGGGGAATTGATGTGAGAGCTTCCCAAACTGTCTCTACCTTGTTTGATTACTGGACTATAGGGGTCTGCTAGTTTGAGCCACCTGGATAATTAGTGTGAATTTTGTTTGGTTGGTGGTGACGAGTCCACCAAGCCAAAGAACAAACTTGCTTTTGTAATGCTTGTGGTTCAGGTAGTCTTTTGAGTTACCTGCTGTGTTACTTGCTTTAATTTGGAATAGAGAGCTTTGATAGTTTCCATGGTTGTTTAATTAAATGAATGTGAATGGTAAATGGTACGATTATTACTGGTGTGCTCCTAGTTCATTACTGTATTTATTTCCTTTATTTTTGCTGTATTGCTCACCGACAGTAGGGAACAAATATTGTGGTGGTTGCCTACAGGGATTAGTCTCACACCCTATTTGGGTCCTTCTTTTCAGCCCAAACAGATTATATGGTTGTAGGAGTGGATAGGGATTGTGGCCCTTCTACCTCAGGTACTTTATTTCTGGTTGGAGTTGGAGAGCATGGGACCGGGCTTTAGCTAGCGATGCTGCCGGGGTTACCGTTCAATTTTAGTACTTGGGTTTCATTTGTATTTCAGCACGTTGATTTGTTTACTTCTTTCCATAGACACATGTACCATACTGCATCATTATTATATCAGACATTGCTTCTACTTTTAGTTCAGTTGTTGTATATTGTTTACTTCTTCTGCTATTATCTATATTTGTTCATCCGCTGTATACATTACCAAATGAGGGCATAGTTTTCCCACCGACTCTCCTAGGCCCTCCCTGCTAGTTGGCAGCCTCTAGAATTTGGGAACATGCGCTTGAGGTCATGTGGTGAACCGGGTATGGGGAACCAGTTATGTGGATCTGGATTCGGGTCGTTACAGCATGTGATATCCTCCTTATATGACCATGATTGACAATTTATGATATATGTTATATCATATTTATGATGGAATTAAATTTTTTTAGTTACAATAATATAACAATTGGACACCATAGGAACCCCTGTTTCCTCATAGACACATGTTGTTTTCTTTCTAGGGCCAAACCACATACCTGAATAGGTCATCAGACTAATGACTTTCCCCAAAAGTCAACACTTGATCTTTATTTTGTAATTTTTACTAACTTAAACATACCTTGGGAAACTTCCTATGAGGTTACCCATAAAAATCACAAATATAGTCCAAACCCCTTTAATCGTGGAGTTCTAATCAGGTTGGATCTTTAAAAGAAAGGTGAACCATGTTGACATAGTTAGTATAATTTATCCCATTAAAACATTACATTTCTAGGGTATTACATTCATTATCTCTTTATAGAAAATATTTCTCATTGTGGACCCAAAATCTCAACCAAGACAGTGACACTGCACTTCTAGATGGGTTTCTGATATAATACAACTGTAAAAACATGGCCCCACAGGTACCCCCATTTCATTATAGAAACATGTTTTCTCCTCCCTAGGGCCAAACCATGTGCCCAAATAGGTCATCAGACTAATTAATGTTACCATAAGCTAAAAAATTTCCTTTCTAGTATTCTTTTTCATAACTATCACATACCTTGGGAAACTTCATAATAGATCATCAATATTGATCACTACTCCATAAAAAATTCGTTAACTCTGGAGTTCAAATAAGGTAGGATCTTTAAAAAAAGGTCCATCTTATTAACATGGGTAGTAACATTTATCCCTTTAACCCTTTAACTTCATGGTATGTTTTAAAAATATTTCATATCCGCACCATCATATGTTATGATTCCACATCTCATACCATATAATATAAATAAAATCAAAAGACTTAAACTAAATCATCTATTATGATTTCATATATAATATTTGATCAACTAACCACAACTTATGATATCACAAATCATAAAATAATCCCTAAACCAAATTCTGTATCATGTTTTATGATTCAAATTATGATATTAAATACAAAATCTAATTCATATTAATTTTTAACATGATTTAAAAAATTTAAACACATGTAATGGATTTGATACCACTTTTGGGGTTTAAGGATTGAATAACAATTATTCACGAAATAAAATACATCCAATAAACCTTAAACCATGATGTAAATGCTATAAAATAGAAACAATATGTAATATAAAATAAAAAAATTTCATACCTTATGCTAAATATGGATGATCATTTTTTATTCAAACACATCATTGATAAATATATGTGATAAATATCTATAGTGATATTTTCTCCGAGGTGTGTCCATAGACTGAAGTGAATCACTCAACATTTGGTTGGGATTATGCTTCACACCCCAATATGCTAGTATCTCTTAACATAAAGGAATATGGAAAAGGGTAGATATTCCTTTGGATAACCCACAAGATAGTTGGATTACATTTTAATGGACTTAAATAACAATATATTGGCCCATGGGGATGTTTCTTGAGACTTACAAGAATTTAATCATATATTCATAACATAAATGTAATACATCATTTACAATATTTATATCCCATAACAGAACATTATTTTATACATATATGAATTCAATATTCTCCCACACATTTTATTCTATAAAATAATAATGATTACTGATATACATCATGTGTAAGTGATCACAATTTTAAAAAATTATTCTTTTATTTCCATGTTAATTATATTATAATATTTACTCATATCAATACATAATTATATGCTGATGTTATACACTATAATAGACAATGGAAGTGAAGTAGCATCACTATACCACATCTTATAATATCCCTATCATAAGGCATTACTTAGTTTCCATATATTTTACCATGTGATATATATATATATATTTATCATCACTTATAATATAGAAAAAACATCATAATATTATTTGGATTCAGAGAATATATATATATATATAAATTGATTTTGATAAAAATAATCCTTTCCTTAAGTCCCATTTTTCTTTTCTATACTTAAACCTATGTTATAACAAACATATATTAATTAAAAAATTATTCTATAAGTGTATTAAATTTATTTAAGTTATCCTTGATCAATCATTTTATTAGAATTTATTTATTAACTTTTCATTAAATGTAAAATGAAATATTGACTTTTTTGTTGGAATTATTATTTTTTTATTTTAATACTATTGTTTTTATCACTTTTATTTACAAATTAATTAAATTAAACCTAGAATCTTAAAAATAAATTTTTATATATTTTGTATATGATATATTAAATAGTCCTAAATGGTGTGATAATTAACAAATTAAGAACGTCCTCTTAGTTCGTAAAAACAACCATTGATGAACAATTTCAAAAGAGGAGGAGGATATATATATATTATAAATATATAGCTCAGATGTGAATGAAAGAATACTAAATATCCCTATTGGTACATATATTTATAATGTAGGGATGTATTTAAGGGTATCATATGAGTCTAGAGATCCTTATATTATAGTGGTAATCGAGGATTTTATTCTTAAAATTAGTATCATGAGGGTCACTTGAACATTTATCCTTTAAAGTAACATACACCATTAATAGTGAAGTTATTAATTGACTTTATTATTAAATTTTCTTTTAGTTCTCATGTTTTTAAGGAATATTCTGATATTGAGTGGGTCTCTTAAGTTTTATATAATATAAGGAAGAATTTTATTTTCTTTGTCCCTTTAGGATCCAAAGTAGTGATTAAAATTATTTTAGAAGCTACACTATAAGAAGATATAGAGAATTTAGAGAAATAATATAGGAAACAACAATTTAGTGAATCTAGTGATGAGATGATCCTTTTTATATCATTTGATAAACCTTCTTCTCATACCAATGATAATGTTAATATGTTCTCTCAATAGATTAATTGGAAAGGGGAGAATCCATTGAATGATTCTTATGGAATTATGATGTATAATTTAATGAAGTTAGAATCACATAAATATTATTCAATGATCTAGATTACCATGGTTACAATACCAATTAGTAAGGAACAATACAAAACTACATCAGATAAATATTAAAATAAAACCTCTTTCAATGTTGATCCTAATTATTCCTTAATGAAGGGAAAAAGAACATTAGAATTAGATAGCTCTATGAATTGGTATTTCACTTGGGGTCACGTCTGTAAAATACAACAACATTCCAAATGAATTGTAGGGGAAGACTTGATTAGATTCTAAAAAGATAATTGGGTAGGAAATGGGTTGGGATTCCTTGGTTATCTTATGCCTCATATAACCTTCAATCAAGAGAGTAGCTTCCCATACTTCATATAATCTATTCTCAACCACAAATAATTGGAGGATTTTCATTGTATCTTTTTCTCAATTGAATCTAATAGATTTATATTCAATTTTTCTTCATCAGGCTTCTTCACCCATAAGGTTTACCACCATTTATTGCTTACAGATTATGAAAAAGAAAAATGGGGTGGTTCATTATGGTACAAATAAATTCTATTCAAGTTAAATTTTCTAATCTGGAGTATTTATAATCATTCTCCTCCCACTAATTAGGGAGACTAGAAAAAGGGTATATATATGGTATCTATGTTCTCATGCTGATTCTCTCCCAAATAAGAGATTACAGCCAATATTTTCTATGAGAGCAATTGGGATTTTTTAGTCTGAAAATCCTTATAATTTTATATAGGAGAGATTTCCATAGTCTGTCTATTGATTCATTCCATGAATCATGGGTTCTCAAATCAGATGAAAATACCCATGGAATAAAATCTTAGTATATATTATTCAAAATTGTATGTTTTATTTCATAGAATTCTTATAATAAAGTAAGACATGCGATCTTTGTTTCTTCTTGGATGGTAGTGAATGTGAAATCCATATAATTTTACATGTAGTTGGCTCCCCTAATTAAACACAACGAGCATGAAAATTACCTATATCAGATCATGGATAGAAGAAGTACTAAGATCATGCCTCTCCTATCCCTTACCCAAGAAAACTAAGTTAGATGGTTCCCTCGAGAGTGAAACATGAAATTGAATATTTATAGATCTTATAAGAAAGTCTCTATGTGGGAGAGGGGGGTAGTTCATAATCTTAATGGATGAATTGTTTTTTAACATTAGTTTTAGAAACATTCAAGGTGATTATCTAATAAAAGAGGTTTCCACCATGCTCAAAGGGTTAACATTGTGTCATTATCATGACACTATCCTTAATAAGGTGGAATTTGACTCTTCGATCATCCTCAACTCCATACATGGTGTGATATAAACCCCTTGGGCTATCACATATATAGTTTGAAAATACAGGGAGTTTATCATTAATAGCATTAATCTCAGCCACACATGGAGAAAGGTAAACATGGTCACAAACATCTTGGATTCCCAAGCTACTTATGATAATACAGATACAAATTAAAATTATATTATTCCCCTTCCCCTTGAGTGTGTAGATTTTTTCTGGAATAATGCCCCCGATCTTCATTACTTTAGACATTCGTAACTTATTTTAGGGAATTTACCCTTCCTTTAAATAAAAAATTCTTAACCTTAGAGGGATGGATTATATTTATCTTATAAGATTTAATAGAGAAGTGGATCAGTTATTCTATTTTATTAGACCAAGAGAGGATAAGAAAAATTTAGAATAATCATGAAGGTGTTCAAATAATCATTATGACAAAGAAAAATCCCGGTTTCTTATATAATGTTGGCTACCCATTAAAGGATTAAATTCTAAATATACTGAAGTTAAAGAATGTTTGTGGGGTTAGTAAATATATCTTAAATTCTTGGAAGTAAATTTTAGGGCTCCTTATGAATAAAAAGTAATATTCATTTATTGGGAACTATATCTCATTCATAATTAAAATGAACTTATTTTCAAGTTAAACCCTAACATTTTTGTTCTTTTTTGGAGAATATGAAATTCACTTTTTGTTTTTTTTGTTTTCTTTCTTGTTCTTCTCCTTTATTTTTATTGGACTTTCTATAACAATGGTTTTCCTCTTCCAAAAGTGATGGGTCTATTTTTTATTTTGTGTTATAAAAAATATTATAAATTTTTTATCATAATTATTTCATATAATAATAAAATTAATCACTTATATAATCATTAATTTATTAGTTCTAAAAATGTTTAAAATAAAATTAAAATTGGAGAGTAGAAGGATAAAAGTGGAATAAAGAAAAAGGTGGATTATCCTCTTCTTTGAGCTAGGTCCTTTACCAAGGGAATATGGCCATAAAGGCTTAATTGGGTGAGACGAAAACATATAAAATACACCAAGTAGGGTTGAATAAGTTATTTTGTCAAAAAATATTCAATGAGATAAAATTTATAAGTGATTTTTCATAGAGCTTAGATAGAGTATTTTTATTTGAAGGGGAGGGGTTTTTTGGGTTAAAATAGTGGAAATTATTATATTAAGACCAAGAATTGAAATAATGGTCTTCTATAAGACTATGAATAGTATTTAATTATTATTTTTATAAATAATAATATATTCTTCTAATAAAAACATTACTAATTTTAAATTTTACAAAATTAAATTAGAAAAGAATCAAAAAATGTTTTAAATGAATAAATTATCACTTCAAACTTTGGAATTTACTTTTTAGGTTTGTATATTGTTTTTTAATTTTAAATAGATTATTTATCTTATTAAAATTTATTTTTGTTGATAAAACCTTTCTGGAAATCATCAACTCATTATTAAATCAATATTATGATGTAAAACATACCATTTTTGGGAACTGAATTTTTATATTCACAAAAAATTCATGTTTTTTCAAGAAGATAGAAAAATAACTATTGTATAATTTTAATGTGCTGATTCTAAAAACGAAATTCATTTTTTTAAAATAATTTTCACACTTAGGTAATTTTAATATTTAAATATTAATATAAAAATGAGGGTTTAATTAAATAAGTTAACACATTCTTTATTAAAAAAATATAATTATAATTTATTTGAGTTACATAATTTGAATATTTATTATATTGAATTATAAATTTTATATATAATTATTTTATTCATGGTAAATATTATTTACTATTCATTTTACAATTCTAATGGCTAGGTTACCATTTTAGCAGCCATGTTACTATTTTAATAGTCGTGTTACTTTACAAAATATTATAGTACCTTTTATAATTACTATAAATAGCTCTTATTAAATTTATTCATTATTTACATAGTTTTCTATCATGGTTATCCGTACAAAATGAAATATTTTTTATAGTGATTTTATTCATTTTTTGGTGTTGTTCATGACTTTGATATTTCAAAGAGTCTACAACACTCATGAACTTTAAAGACTAGTTATGTTATTTAATTTTTTATATTATCCTATTATACATTTTTTTAAATATATATAATTTATTCATGCTTCACAAGAAATGTTCTATATTAAATTAATAACATTTTGTTTATATTATTACATTTGTTTTAGAATTATTTAAGGTATACATTAATATAATAATTTTATAAGGAAATAATTTATTCAATGAATGTTTAAAAATAATTAAGGTATAAATATACACCTAAATGAAATGTCAGTTATTAAAATATAAGTTAAATTTTACAAAATATAGACCATGGGAGGAAATTTAAATATATATATATATAATCTTTGTTGTTATATGATTTATAACTAGTGATTTGGTAATGGTGGTCGATTCAATACATTATTTTGAGATTATGGTAGTACGAATGAGAAGGGATATTGAGAGACAATAATTGCGATATTAGAATGTTGATGGATAGTGTGATGTAAAAGAATTATAGTGTTGCAGTGATTGTGGAGAAAATATTTAAAATCTCAATTATTGAGTGAAATAGAATTTATAGGGTAGTGTATTTTGTTGTTAAGATTCACACATTATGTCAAAATTGTGATTTACGGGATTAAAGTGATGGAAATGTTCACTATAAGATTTACTATTATGTGGTGGTTTATACCATGTTGTGGTGTGTGTGTTGGTTTAAACAATGGTTTAGTGAGGTAAACTGCATTGCGGTGTTCTCCATGGATGTTTACATGGTATATGATATTGTTTAGTATGAAATCCATCTCCTAGTACTTCTATTTTGACCAGTTTAGATCATCATATTATGATTATTAGAGGAGTTTTGATGTGAAAATTGATTCTTCAAAAACTTAAAAAATCTATTATGAATGAAGAGTTTGGAGTTACAGTATTTGTAACTCATGATGCATTTATAAAAAAACTATTTAATTTTTCCAAATATTTTATATCTAAGGTGTATCTAGTCATAGAAATATATTAGATATTAGTTTATGATTTGAGTGTGATAAACCATTATGAAAATCCTTGGTTAGTGTTCTTTTGATATCTAATTCCATTAATACTTTAACTGATGTATTTAGTAGACCATGTATAAAAGGGTGATACTTCATATGCATCGATATATTTGTGTGATCCATGGAAAAAATAGAGGGAATAACCCATCAGTCCCTCATTAATGATCTACATCTAAATAATGTCGATGAGATTAGATTGACTGGTGAATGGTCCATCATTCTTCTTTATTTTAAAATTAATTTCAAATGTCTAAATAGATCATAGTTATTTAAATGTTATTTTGTTATCTTCAATATCTTTATGATGTGTTTCATGCTTCTAAAACAATTAAAAATATTAGAATAGATCCATCAATATTTAGTTTGATCGTTAAATGAATTAATAAGCCACGATAGTAATTTTTTAGGTACCACGACATAACTAAATCCAAAACACCCATTTTATTTCATGTTTTTTCTAGTATATGACATAGTTCTCTTAAAAACAAGGGTTTTAGTTCTTATTTTTACATGAATATGACACGCTACACCAGAAATGGCTATTATGGGCTGGTGTTGAAAATATTGGGAAATAGAGCATCATAGGATGATTCTTTACACCCTATTTTGTTAAGAACTGTGGGATAATGATCATTACCATGAGGAATGACCATGAAATAATAGAGATTACCATGTCATTTTAATTTTTTGAATTATTTCAAAAAATTACTTGGCTAAGTGAAATTGAATGACTAAGATAACCAGACTAAAATTGAAGGTTATGGATTTAGTAAAAGAAATGGTAGAGGCTGTAACAAGCTCAAATATTTTTCATAATACATGAAAAATACATGATGTACATGATGAAGAATTTTCATGACCAATGAAATTAATATAATTATTAACAAACAAGAAACTGAAACCAAGAAGAGAGGATATGTTTAGGAATAATTTATAATGGATTTACTTAATTAATGAATTAAATTTCATTGAATTATTTCTTTTTAAATGAATATTTAGACTAGTGTTGTTATACCATTGTCAAATAATAGGAATCAATGGTAAATTCCATCTTGTGGTGATCCACACATTCTCCTAAAACCTTTGATCATCACTATAAAATTCTCTTGGTGCTATCATGAATAAATTTAACGCTTTCCATAAACACTACTAATCACAACCGAATAATTTAAGAAAAGAATAATTCATTCAAGTGAGAGGAGAATTGATTTACATTCTTCAAAGTTTTATAGGGAGAGATATCTCTAGTGATTGAGAGAATCCTCTGGAGAATTAATTATGCATAATGATGGAATGTGGCTTGGGCTTTCACAGATTGTGATAATTAGGTTTATAAAGTACTAGTGTTATAAAATAAATAAATTTCACAAGGGACTTTATTATTTCCTTAATTCTTGGTGAACACTGTGTCTAAATAAAAATAATATAATTTACTTAACATGTGATAGACTTATAGATAAAATAAATATTATTTTATTAAGTAAATAAATTAATATTTATTTAAATAATTTTTAATATAAAATTTCTCAATGAACCATAAAAATATTCCAAACAATCCTCCACAATATTTGTTTAGTCCTTGAATAATTACTATTCATTTTATTAAAGAAATACTACTTTATTATTCAAAATAATTTATAAATATTATATTAAATGAATTAGAAAATAAAAATATATTAAATATTCATGTAACTAAGTAAACAAATATTTTTTTACCTTGTGCATAAACTAGAATAAATAAATATTTTTTTTCATAATTAAATCAGTAATTACCAGGTGAATAAATATGAATTAAATATTTAACTCAAATGTATATTTTCTCAAATAAGAGGTGATTGAATATTTTTGATCAAACCAAAATGAAAAATTATTATACCTTATAAAATAATAAACTTTTTCCAACATAATTAATTCATATAGAATTTAACCGATGTTCTAAATACACAATGTGTGATCCTCTATGAACCTTTTTTAGTGGAATTAGACTATACTACTTAAAGTCCAAGGTTAGTGTTTTCTAACATAACAAGGCTCCCATAAATAAATAAGCTAATGTCGTAATGATATGTATCCTCCTATAAATATATACTATGCAATATAATCTTTTCAAATAAATATATATAATCAATAAGGCTGTATACTAGTGTTACTAACCCATATACTCAATATAAATTTCTTTGAATTTCTATAAATTAACCTACCAATAACACCACCATGGATATGAACATAATTAGGAAGTTAAATTACTTTAAATGGGATTGAGATAGCTACTTCAATTAAAGAATAGATGGGATAAATCATTTCTGACATTATTTATTAGTATTGAATCACATGTGAAACACCTAATATATCCTACCTCATCATATTCATATGTTGCCACAATTTTCATCAACACATCAAATCACATGAATCAATACATATATTAATGATAATATTAAATTACAAGGATAATTATTATGTACATATATATGAATATCCAATGACACATATAAATTTTTATTTCTTATTGGCCGGTCATGTTTTCAAAATCTCATATACTGAAGATTACAAAGAGCATACACCCTGAGAAAGTCTCTCAATGTACTATGTGTCTCCACCCTTGTTAGCCTATATCATCTGTTTCCCATCAAATAATAAAATCTTTATATAGAAAACATATATAAAAATACCATCGTGTTACTTATAATTTCCCATCATAGTTGGGAAATGCTATATCCTTTTAGTGTGACATATACCATGAGGACATTATCACATACAAAGTCATTCATGAGAAAAACCATGATTTGATGACAACATTTATTAATACTTTAAAAATTCATGGTTATACAAAAAGGATTCCAAAAAAACATGGTATATGTTATGACTATAATATTTAAATGAATTTAAATTTTGATAGCAGGATTGACAGATACCATTACTAGAGTTTTATTTTAGGAACACCATGCTCTGATTAAAACTATTTGGGTTAATGATACATTTTTTTGTTAAAATTCTAAAAAACCTTCACTAGTTCTATTTTTGGTAGATGTAATCAAGGTTTAAAATATAATTACAAGGTTGAATAATTTAAAAAGTGTATATAAATTATAAAATTTGGTATAATATAAAATTATTTACACTTCTTTATTTATAGTTCAAAATTTTAAAATATAATTTTTATATTAACGCCTTATTTGGATAATTTATCTAAACCATTTAAAAAGGTGTTTTGGATTATTTGATAAAAGGTTCAAATAATGACATGTGATATTAAATTTAGGAAAATTATTAACACAAATATTAAAATGTTTATTATTCAACAATAAAAGATATTATACACTATCAAATATTTTGGAATATGATGGAGTTCATATTAAACCATGTAAATGATAAAATGAAAATTTCATGTTGGATAAAATGGAGTTGTTCGTGTTTATATATTCCTATATAATAATGTTTGTATAATTTTATTTATTTATGAATTGTCCATAAATGTTTATCTCATGTCTAAATTTATAAATTATCCATTTATTTAGTTTTATTACCTTACTTATTATTCAGGAATGTAATTGTTTTATTATGAATTGTGGTGTAAGGTTTAGTTTAGTTTAAATATGTTAAAATACACCATTAAATAATCATAAATGCCTTCAAGTAGTTACATGATATGTATGCTAATTGATTTAGTTTTCTTTAAACATGGATTTATATTATATTTGGTTATTATCTTATATTAAGAAGTTAATTATAATTTATACATATTATTTTTTAGAATTGTAATGAAATTTAATTCACTCCAAAGTAAATAACTATGGGTATAGGTAATTTGGGTTATACTTTTCACTAACCTAAAGTCATATGCTTTGTGTAGAAAAATGGGTGTTTACTACTTGTCAATCTATAATTACTCCTATAGAGATTATTAGTTTCATATTATTCAAACCCTTAACATAAAATTTTTTTATATACCTTATGAATAAGATGATATTGAATTTATTTAAATGTAGTTGGATTCTAATTTATATTATTAAAATAATTCGTTTAGTTGTGTAAATAGTTATACATCAATATGGTTGGAATATATTTATTAGTGGAATAAATTGGGATTCAAAACTAAATAATTATAAGAATACATACATGTGAAGAACATGAGATAAGTTAGTGAGATAAAATTCGCTTTAAAACACGAATTTCCAGATTTCTTCCAAATAAAATACATGTTAAGTACTCATTTATCAATCTTGATTGATCATGTAAAATTTGAGTGTCCCTAATTTATCTTATGTATGGGAGGAATGTTATTAGTAAACCTAATATTATTAAGTTCTTTTTTTTAATTTTATTTGGGTTAAACTTAGATAGAAAACCATAAAATAATTAGGATACTAAAGTAATAATGCTAATTATGTTCATATGATGGACTGAGAAAGGAGTTTTCAACTATAATATCTAAGATTCATATATGATATGATTAGAATAATGGATTTGACATCCATCCCTCTAGTCTATGACCATTGAGAGGTTCCCGAATCAGTTGTGGAGCCATTGGTACCTCATCCCTGGATCCTCATATGCTAGAGGTTTTTTAATTGAATAATAAGTCTATGATGGTTAGTGGGAAGATTGTACCCATATATTAAAGTAAAATTAACCCCTAAAGTAAAAGAAATTAGATACATACAAATCAGTAGTAATGGGAAATCTAAGAGATTAGTAATAAATAACAAAAAATAACCTATTACATACAAAAATTGAGACTATACATTATATTTTTTATAATAATACATTAATATTATGTCATATACATCAAAACACAAAATTCTAAAAGATGAAAAATGGAAAAACCCACAAACAGTCCCAAATCCTAGCCTATTCGCAAATCTCATGGTCCATAAATGTATCCCAAACCGTAATCAACCATAGAGATATTTCCCTTATCATGTCCTACAAATAAAAATTCTTCTCAGGTAACAAACATAAACCATAAGAGGGTGTGATTATGACTCAGTAGGTCACTGAAAATGACATCTATAGGCATATCCAGTTTGAGCCCAAAGTGCCTAATAACGTGTATAATAAATAAATGTATAACATATATAAAAAAATTGATACTTGGGTATGAATGTGACAATCCATAATTACCATACCCTATTTTTCATCAATCAAATGTCTCTATCCATAATATCTCTATTGGTATAAATGAGTCCAATGGGGGGTTTGCTGAAGGCAATCCAAACTCTAAATCATAACTAGTCATAGTGGAAATATCCTAATTAACTCTAAACCGTGAATCATAATTTGAACCCATGGGGGAGTCATAGTAGGAATATCATAAGGAACTAAAGACCATGAATCATAATTCAAACCCATGGGGGACTGACCTGTGATTTTCTAATCGAATATTCATAATCCAAAACCATGTCAAGTTTCCCCATAGTGTCCCAAACCATGTATCATAATTTGTACCCATGGGGGATTTCCATGTGAAATCACAATCCATGTTTCATAATCCAATCACATGGGGGATTTAAACAAAATTTCCTAAAACCTTGTTTCAAAATATTAAACCATGGAAGATATCCTCACTATGTCACAAACTGTGTTTCATAATCTGAACCCACGGGGAACTTCCCTAAGACATCCCAAACCATGTTCCATCATATCCATGTATATAAAAAACCTAATTAAAAATTATTTTAAATTCATATAAAATATGAATCTTATAAAAATCATGTATTTTTGGTTCAATAGTATGTACAAGGAAACCCGAATCATTTAAATAATTAGTTTTTATTTCACAAAACCCATAGGGGACACCTTTAATTTCCCATTTAGTTATCCCAATTAAAGAACACCTAAAGGGGTGTCTATGATCCTGATAACACACCTAATATCACTTATTAAGGCTAAGGAATAGCTAAACCACTTATTTAGTTTTCAAACTCACTTTACAAGGTTAATCAATCCACATAGGTGGACATTGTTCCGGTCTACCCACAAATAAGCTATTCATGGCCCATAGAAAAATTCAATATCATGATTATAAGAACCAATATATTAATTTGTAACATTTTATCAAATGTATTATATATAACAATGACCTTATATAACACACCTAATGAAAAATGGAACAAAATTAATAAAAAAGATTATAGACCACCTGCCTTACACATTTTAGACATACACTGAAACAATATCAACCATTGGTATGAGATAAACCAATATAAATAAAAACATCAGAATAAAACATTGGAAATTTTTTATATTAGATAAAAATAGAAGGATAATTATTATTAGAGAAAGATACAAATAAAAGGAGATGAAAAAAGGTTATCCTTACCACTATCTTCCAATCACAACTGATAGTGGGTGAATCAGTTAACAAATGAGGGATATATCTTATTAACAGGGGATAAAAACCCAAGGGGAGAGGCATCATGTACTATGGTTGATAGGAACCCCCTTATTATTTTTAAAATACGCAATAATTATTTATTTTAATAAAAAAAAATAGAGTATGGTTTCATAGTTTGAACTAGTTGTTTACAATTTGAGTTTTCTTGGTAGGGGACTCCTCCTGTCTTCCCACTATTTTTAGGACTTGAAGGAATTATTAATGCTATGAATCAACTATAGAGAGACCTATATTAATTGAAACCACTTTTGGTACACTACTCACACTATAAAAATATAACAATAACCAAAATAAAAGTGTTTTAGAGATGTTAAAATGGATTCACACCTCAAAAAGGTATGAGATTATTTAATCTCCCCAATATAAAATAGTTTATCCTAGAGCTTTGCTCCTAGAAATAACCTAACTTGATCAAAAAACAACACCAACAATAGAGACCTTATAATATACTCTCACTCCCATATCTCATCATTGATATATACATTCTTCCACTATGGATGTACCATAGGAACTCTACTGACATGAGGAATTTGTTCACTATGATCAGCTATACTAATTGGATACTCCACAAAATACGTAACAACCTCAAGAATAATATTTCATTGATGTTTCCTATATCGAGGGTCCCCCTCTTACTCTTGATCCATGACACCATATTCACTTTCTTCTTGAATGATGATGCCCCAAAATGGACCCTTCACTAAATTTCATTACATGATTCACCCCCTTAATCATGTGATAAATTAAATTTACCCCTGAATCACATGAGGAAATATGTTCACCCCAGAGTCATAAGATGAAATAGGTTCACCGCTTGAATGATGTCAGAAAACTGTTTTCACCCTCTAAAACACATCCCAAACCAATGTAGGTAGTTTCCATCCATTTCTAGATCAACTAAATACACATTAAATTATCATGCATGAGACATGACTTAATCATCATTGATTCACCAGTATCTCATTTTTTATGGTTTGGACAAGGCTTCATACACACCATCCCCACCACTAAAAACCTCACTAACCCACACACCATAGTTCAAGTTATTTTAACTAACTCAACCACGATGCCCCAGTTTTGGGTTCATTTATATAATACTAAAATTACCAACATATCACCTTAAATGGTGATTCCACTAGTTTAACCTAGTCAATTTATTTCCTAACTATCTTATCTAAACCCATAGTTTCACTATAAAGAGTACTTATAACAAATTTCTATCATTAATAAACACATTTCCATGTTACATAGATCAATAGAATCTCAGATTCCTAATCACCCTACCAACCTAATTCTTGATATTCACCCTTGGTCATACCACTCAAGCTTAATCAAGTATCTAGTCATATTCCAACACTAATAAACCAAATATACTTAAATTTCATCAGCTAACACCCATACATGGGAATTTATATTTTTAAAATCTAATTCATCCACTTAAACCAAAATAACATAAAAACATTGTAACCATATATGGGTTCAGTTATCAATAAAACCCTTTAAACATTTACATAAAACTATTTGAAATGACCACCACATGCTCAAAATGGTCATGGTGTGATACCCACTACATAAAATCCTTATTACTAATCTTTGAGAATGATCCCACACAATATCCACTACCAAAAAAATATAAGAATCCCCGAGAATCGCTCATGTTAAATGAATAAATCCTCAAATCAATCCCTACTAGAGACTTTATTAGCAATATGGTTCCCCATCCTATCAATTTCCAAATCTATCTACAAACTAACATCATACACCCAATAATGAAAACTTTAACTCAAGGTCTATGACCATTTCCATCATCACATTATTATCAAATTATATTATGTTATTGGCCTTAATTAGACCCACAAAAAACTCATATTCATTAGTGATAAACTCTCCATATTTGGGAAACTCTTTTATGATCCTATAGGCATAAAACCTATTCACTAGGTGATCCATAAGATCCAACAATCATCATAGTATAACTTAAACCTTTCCCAATGGCCACAACTCATCCCTCACATGAGATTACTATCTCTACATTAAAAAATTACTCATTTACCAATGGTCAATTAATTAACACTTACAGAGACCTTATATTATGCATCCATCACAGCTAAATAAATCCACTCCCTAAGATAAGATACACCTGGTCATACCCTAGAGCAGCTCTTATTATAACCATCATACATTATAAGACCAAGGCTTTTTACCCACTTTCTCTTCTCAGTTAAAAAAGTGTCTCATACAATTCCACCATCATTTCATAGTTTATCATCCATAAATATAATAAAAAAACCATGACCTCACACCACTAGGTTGAGAAAAACCACAGAGTCTTTGAACCCACTACAATACAATTTCACCTCATAAGGTCCTAACCCAAATATGTATATAGGGAAAAACACATACATCCTAAAATGGTATATCCACACCATAAGAGAATAAAATGAAAACCACAATAATTTCATCCATCATCATAACCTCACATCATGCATCACAAAACCTCCCCAATACAAACTCTATATCCTTGGAATTTTCTAAAAAAACCACCCATCAACATGTCTCCAATAACATATATAGCTATCCGCATCAATTAAACTCTAACAATACATGTGCATGGATAATATTTTTCACACTAATAAACATAGAATATTGGTCAAAAAAAAATACCATTCACTTAGTAACCGGTGATGAAGTTTCCTATTTAACTTCTCATAATGGTACTCAATATCACAGGTTGCTAACTGATGAAAGCGATAAACATACATCCCATCCTCACTCAACTACACCCTATGAATTGACTATATTGAGTCTTACCTATCAATCCTAGGATCATATTAATAATAACAAAACTGACCATTCCCACTACATGTCAACTAATCTAGTCAAAATAATCTCATTTGATGATTCCTTTCCAACAAGATTAGAGAATATCAATCATTACATGGACAACAAAAATATCACCATCCATCCTGAAATCACCACAAAACTATAAGAATCCTCCCACACTCTACCCCTTTTAAATTTATCTATATAAGATCACCCATATATAAGGTTAAAAAATTCAATTGTTCCTTCCATTAAAAGTCAATATATAACAAAAAACATCAAGGTTTCGAATTTACATCCACATTAGATGAGTCATCTATACACCATTCCAAAGTATTAGTTACAACATACCATGCTTAAATCCCAAAACAAATAATTTATCATGTTTATAATCTCTAATTAATACAAAATCCTAGGATGACCCCACTCTTAGGTTACTATAATATACTACATATATATTCAATTAGAGTGAGTAAACACCCTATTACTTAGTCATATCACTCAGCTCACTAATTTCCTAAGGCACCTTTAACATCAAAAGTCAATTAATAGGATTAGAGAACCATCATCTAGTTTTTCTTATATATATATATCGATCACCCCATAAAAATGTAATTACTCACTCCAGGATTATCCAAAACTCATATTCCTAAATAACACAGGAAAAACAATGACATACAACATGTCCCATCACTTCACTCAAGACCTTCTATATAAGGGTCTTAAATATCGGCTCATGTCCATCCTATCCTATATGCTATCAGCCCAAGAATAAACCCACAAGGTTTATAAAAAATCATGACGTATCACTATTTTCAATTTCACAACTCAAAACAAAGTTGAAATAAATATTACATCACAATATATTATACACCCCACATTGCAAGGGTCTAAAAATCAAGGCTTTGTTTAGTCCTATCCATATATTATCAAGACTAGGTTATACAAAAATAGCTTCCAAATAAAAACTAAATTATTTGTAAACATTTTTTTACTATCACCATTTATGGAAAGTGATAACAAGAACAACACCCTACTATTCCTTACATCTCGTATCACAATAACATCATAACTTGTGTTCTATCACTATCCCTAACTACCAATAAATAGAGTTAAAATCATATTCACATATGGTCCAAATAATATATATATATATATATATATATATATGTTTTTCAATATCAAACTTTACCAAATTATTTTAACATAAACTTTTAGGAAAAGGGGTTCAGTTAAATGAAATTTCAATAACATGTTATAGAGTAAAATGATATATAAGTAGTAATTGAAATTTAATTTAGGATATTGCACAAAATAATTTGGTAAGTGATCATGTAGTAAACTTTAAAAAATTAAATTAATCCAACATTTTCACAATTAATTCCTTGTTAAATTAAATTTCAATGAAAATTTATCAAGTAAAACACTTTATTAGATTTCATTGGAATTTTACTTAGGCGATTCCTTTTAATAATGAAGGAAAATGATCAAGTAATTTTTTTATTCACTGAAAGGATCAATTAAGTTTTATTATAAATAAAATTTATATGTTAAAACTCTATATAAATGGAAAAAATTACTTAAATAATCAAAACTTATCATAATATTGGCAATCAACCCCAAGAAATCACACAAATGACATGTTAATCCTATGTTCCTGGTATGAAGCATGCAAACATGACCTATTTACATCTCAAAAAATAGATAAATTACACGGTGAAATAATTAAATGGTAAATGAAAAAATCATAATAAATAATCCCATATTAAGAAATGTGAACTTCCCTCATACATGGGATGACCATTCTTAGGGATGACTTCCATACTAAGTTCTAATAATGTCCTAAATCCATGGTCTAACACTTTAAAACCAATAATAAAAATTATAGTTTAATAACATAACTATCTAAAATATAATAAAATGTTATATTTTTATGAAAAAACACCCTTTAAATTTTTTCATACATCATATGGGAAATGAAAACATTGCTCTTGCATATGTGTGGACTACCACCTATATGAAGTGTTGTGTTTTGTTTTTGATCATCGTCTCTCATGGATGGTTATATAGATTGATTTAATATATATATATATATATTATTTTTGAAAAATATTTATGATTCTCTAAAGATAAAATTTTATCTACGATATTACTCACCCATCTATTGGAAAATGATAATGTCACTCATGTGTACGTGTGGACTACCACCTACACATTGCGATTCGATTAATTTTTTATTTTCACTTGACATGGATTTTAATAAGGATAAATTTAATAAATCTATAGGATATTTATTATTTTATTATTATTATTTAATATTTAACTATTATTTACCATTCATTCATTTTAACTATTGAAAATAGAAACATTACTCGTGTATATGTATGGACTACTATCTATACAAAGTGATGTAATTCATTTTTCATCACCAATATACCTAGAAAGTTATTAAAGAGTATATAATGAATAAAAATTATATTTATGACATAATTGAGAATCTTTATATTATGAAATCAAGAACAAAGTTCATATACTAGAACCATCAAACCAAAACACGCTTGAAGAAAAGACTTATTTTCAGCTGAATAATGATTTTAATGAAGAATTGTTAATGGATGGGTAATTAGAAATTAAAATTTAGTGATATACAGTTTTATATGTATCAATATTATTATGTTATATATGAATAATAAATATAAATTTATTATATAGGAGTATGATAGAACGTTATAATAAATTATGGACTTTAGTTAAGGGTTATTCATCTCAATATTATTTCATTGAGACATGTTTCACATTATAAACCAATTTGTGTTTACATGGTTTATATAATATCAATTTAAAATATTATACCAAGAATATCTACATATTCATGGTATTTTAAATTCTATTTTAATTTATTTCTTTAAAATGGGTTTATGATTCAAATATTATCATTATAGTAGGTTTTTATTTACAATCTCAATTAGTTTTGGGATTTCCTATGTTAAATTTCCATTAATGGAAATTCTTAATATTCATATTTTAAAACCCATATATTTTCTTACCCTTTTTTATTAATATATTTTTCATGTTTTTCTTGTATTTTTTTATATTTATTACTTAATACGACTGAGAAAATAATTTTATGAAAATATGACCAAATTTATTTTTTTGGTCAGGAACATTTTTATTACATCTCTACATATTCAAGTAGTTTTATAAGAAATATCAATTACTATTAATTGGTTTCAAAATGTTTTCTCTACTATATCTTACTTAAAAAATGTTTTTTATGAATACATCTTTTTAAAATTTTTATATAAGTCATTTTTGAACATCTCTTCCAATGTGTAAAAGGAATATTTTTTTAACATTTACCAAATGAATGGACTATCACTATTAGGACCTTTATTTGGTCTAAAGATTCCTTTACATGTTTCCATGGTTATATTCAAATAAAATACCTTTTTTAATATCCAATTGTTTTTAAAATTTATCAATAAAAAATGAATTTTTCTCTTGATTTTCAAAGAATATTTTTATTTACTTTATAAAAGAGATTTTTCATATATTTCAACATAATATATAAATTTTTATTCCTTAATAGGATTATGATATTTCGATATCGTTTCATTTTTTATCTTGATAGATTATTATGATGATGTTTTAAGAATTATTCTATGAAAACCGTTACTTTCCCAAGGGTTAGTTATGTTGTAATGAAATATTTATGAAACATGTTTCTTTTCTATGGGTTATGCTATGATAAATGTTTTTATCATATTGTAATACACTTTTATGGTTTTAATTATTTGATGCAAGGGAGTTAAATTATATGGGAATCCAGGTAAAGAATGAAATCTCATGAGATTATATTATGTGGAAAGGGGAGTGAACACAATTCAGTAAGGGACTATGTCCACTTCAATGGTATTGATAATGATACTTGACAAAGGAAATAATTTAATGGGGGAGTGAAACCAATCCACTTGAGACTCTATCCACTATTATTATCTTGGTAGTGATCATTTATTAATGAAATTATTTTATATTATTATATGTTTCTCCAAAAATTATGTGTTATAATTAAGATAAGTTCTCATGACTCATGATTGATTATTAACGATTCTTCACTCTTAAAGATTATGTATTGTGATATAAAATACTATTATTTTGTGACTCATGATTAATGATCGTTAATTATTGGATATGAATTTTAGAAGTTAAGATCATTTTTTCGTACTCGTATCCTTATCTTGTGCTCACATACAATCATTGATTGATATCTTCTATGTTAACCCTTACTGAGCATCTGGTCTCACCCTTTCTTATGTTTCTAATTCCTTAGGTTATAAAGAAAGGTTTAATTTAGGGTATGTATAAGAATGGTACTATGTGAGAATAATTGTATGGGATATGCTGGAAATATTTCATGAAATAATAGGATTATGTTTCTAGTCTTCAAATTAAAAAATCCTTTATAATTATAGGGCATGTATTATTATGAGATGTATTTAATATTAATCTAAAATGATGCAATGTTTATGTATGAAATTATTGGTTTTCCTCATTTGGTATTGGATCTAGGTTGAGCTTTTTTAGAGATTAGGATTATAAGACTTGGTGAAAACATTTGGTATAAGACTATGTATAAGATAACATCCTTAAATTTTTGTAAGGTATATATTTCTATGCTTCATAGTAATGAAATACCTATCTAGATACAATAAAGTAGATGCTAGATCTGGAATATATTCACTTAGGATGAATATTCTTGAAACTTTTAGTCATGTATCTACAATATCTTCTCATATTTCATGACAAAGAGGTCTAACTGTACCCCATGTTAGAAACTCATTAGTGATATGATTTGGTTAATTCACATTTTCTTTATGAATCATTATTAATAATGAGAGGATGGAACATATGAAAATATATGTTAAACCAAATTGATATAGGATTAACCTAAAGATTTATGGGTTGATGAGTGGGTATCAAAATTTAGGACATTATAAGAATTAATTTTATTAGGATATAATTTATTAATATTATTAATATTGATTATTACTTATAAAAATCATTTATTTAAATTATATTAAAATAATAATGAGGAATTGTGTAAACAATTTGTGTGATATCCAACGCACCAGCTATCCTCCTAAAAACCAAATTTAATGGAAGTTGGGATGAAAAATATCGTGGTTATTTTTAATCATCCATTGTAAATTATTATTAACAATTTAAATCAATATTAAATTAAAAAAAAGAGAAAAAGGGAGTTTTTGGAAATTTCAGATGATAAAGACCATAATGGAAAAGAAGATTCAATTTTCTAAGTGTTAAGAATATGGAAAAAATCACTGAGGGAAATGTTTCGAAGGAACAAGAATATGTTTTATGTGTGAAAGATGAGGGTATAAAACAGAAAACTATTGATGAAAACTAAAGATTTTAGTTGATGTAATGATAGTAAATAGAGTTCATCCTTAGGTACCATTAACAACTCAATGTTATAAATGTTGGAAACTTAGGAACTATCCAACTCAATTTCTTAATCCCAAGGATGAAAATTTTAAAATACATCAAAAATACGAATAAAAATGGAATAATGAAAGGCCTATGAAATCACAACGAATGATGTGGGTTTTGAAAATTAAGTGGAGTAATATCCACCAACCATCCACTCAAGAATAGTGATTTTTTTATTTGGTTCTTCATTGACCCACCACTTTATACCTTGAATATTTGATAATAACTTGAAATCACCACCCTAATGAATAATGTTGATTTATAATATAAAATATTCTTGTGGTATGATGATTTCATCTCATTTTTATAGTTCTTATCTGGTACAAGTTTGTGGGAATGTGATTCTTGATAATATTTTTAATCACCCTATAGATAAATTAGATGTGATTTTGGGAATGGATTGTATCACTTTATAGGGATCTCATATCAATTTTTGAGGAAGGGAATCCACATTTGATACTAATAATAAACCTATGATCATCTATAGGTGATAGGATAAACATGATCTTCCAATATAAATCACTTCCATTATATAGGGTTTACAACATATTAATAAGGGGTATTTATATCAAATGTCTTTGGAGAGACCCAAAATTGAATATATATATATATATATATATATATTTATAGTGAGAGGTGTGATATTTATTCTCAAAATTGAATATTGAAGTATACAGTTACATTAAAAGAGTTGAATATGTTCAAAAAGAGATGGTTAGAGTTGGTTAAATATTAGGAATAATCAATACACTAAAACCTTAGGAAGGAGAATAAGGTAGTTGTTTCTTTTATCCAGAAGTACCATTCTAGATTTCCCATGATGATGATTGATATAGATCCAGTACTTATGGATTTTAAAAAGATTGATTTTTAATTGATCCTTAAAGGGGGAACATATTATTTTTCTTAGACAACTGTTAAACCATTTATCCATATAAGGATTCAATAGAAACAATTCGGGGATATAAAATTATTTAAAAAGGTGAGAAATGTTCTTCAGTTCAATTATGATAATGATGGGATGATCTAGTTCATGACCAGAGTATGTTTCCCATCAATTTCATACATTAATAAGGAGTTGTTGGATGAAGGAAATAATTCATCATTCTTTATTAATACTAGAAGTTTGTTGATGTATCAAGATCTCAAATTCTATTTTTGGTAAGAAAATATGAAAATAGATATTGCGTAGTATGAATCTCAAGGCCTTATATGTATGTATGTTATGGTTTGGAGTTATAGGAATAAGGGGATGTTATAACCATTACCCATTATAGAATTTAAAGGATAAATAATCACCATGTATTTCATCATTGGAAACCTCAAAACATCTAAAGGCCATACTATTATTTGTCCTATAATCAATAACAATATGAAGTTATCACATTTTATGGATATCAGAGAAGATATAATGTCTTGATAATCCATCCAATATATACATATAGAATGTGGTAAGGTTTCATAGAGTAAAACATTCAATCTTATCTGATTGGGATCTGAGGTTTTCCTCAATTTTAGGAAGAATTATTTAATTGAAGTTGAATATAGAATCGGGCTTTAGAATTTCATGTAATCCTTAAAAATATTTTCATTTTGAGAGGACCGTGAAAACCCAAGAGTTTATTTTGGGATCTTAATCTATCAATTTTGAAGGTGGTTATCATAAATGGCTTATAATATTCATGTTTTAAAACCAAAATATCTTTCTCTTGAGAATTATTACAGATACTTATGAATCCATATATATCAGGAAGTGAATAAGTGAAATGTTCTTAGATTGCGTTGGATAAAGTAATATATTGGGACCATTTATCAACATGGAAATGGAAGATAAGGGTAGATCCATTCAATATCATATTAGGAAATATCATATTCTATCTATAAGATATGATAAACGTAATCGGTGAGTAATATAGTATGAAGTCTTTGATAAGTTATTCTTATGAGTATATCAATTGAATAAGATTATGTGATTTTCAATGAATATAAACTTGATCCCTTAATATATCAGTGAAATAAAATTTCTTGATTGTATTAGGGCGGTTTCCTATATCTTGTCGCATCCATTGAATATATTTTATGTTCATTATGTGTCCCATGTAATTATTTTTAAGGAAGTACAAACCAGCTAATTTACATGTATTAAACACATAGGTTACACCATTAGAATATGGTCATTCTTAAGAGGAACAATCATGTGAGATTCATGATTGAAGAGATATATTGCTATGAAACATGACCGCTCACCAAAGAAATGTTTTATAGTGAAACTATAAATTTGAGGAAGTTATATGGGATCATAATGATGTGATTCTTCACATGTATCCTTGTGTTTTATTAGATTATTATAATTTTATGTTAGAGATTATTACAAGGGGGTATAATGTGACACCCTAACATTTTTTTAATATATATTTCTATTTATTTAATTATAAGTTTTTGATATCTTTATTTACATGAAACATCAAGCATAGAATAACCAAATTATACTATTCAAATATATATATATATATATATATTATCACTTTAATAAATTAAATAATTAATTTCTTATTGATTATCAATTAGTTATAAATGAAGATAAATTATTTTACCGGAGAAAGATTTATTTTTCATAAAACATTTTTTACTTGGAGAATGTATTTTTCTATTAGTAGATTAAATTAATCAATCTTAAAAAATGATTTTAAATAAATGAGTATATTATATCTATTTAGATTAATAAAAAAACTAATTTAATTTTGATTATTAACTAAGGAATGATAATAAAATCATTTTATACTTCAAAAATGAATTTTCTTTAAAAATCGTGTTTATTTCATTTTTTCTTAGGTATTATAATTAATTTTTTAAAATTTTAGAAATTTTATTTGAAAAAATGGAAATTATGTTTTAAATTTTCATATAAATATTATCATAGAGTGATTTTTTTTATTTTTTTAAAAGGATTAGTTTTTGATCCGTTTTTGTCAAAAATTTTAATTTCTTTTCTATAAATATTTTAATTTAAAATTATTTTTTTGTTTGCGATTTTATAATTTAATATTAAAATTAATACCTAATTACATGATTTGTAACATTGGTTTCAATTTTATAAATTTCTAGGAAATTTTTGGTTGGGAGTTTTTTAGAATGAGGAAAATATTACATAACAATGTGGACATTTCCACCAGTATCCTTTTTTTCTAAAAACAATGTTATTTATAAAGAAACACATTCTTTGTTAAAGGATCATTTCAATTTTTTATAGATAGAATAAATAGTAGTTCTTGATCATACATTATCCCTTTTAAAAACATTCAAAAACTTGGGATTATAAATATAAATATTATTTAGATATATAAAAATAATGGAAAGCTATTAGTACATTTGAAAATTTAAAAAAACCATAAAAAGATATCGTTATTCTTAGTAAAAACTACAAAAAATAATAATTTACTTACCCAATAAATAATGTTATTATCCCAAATCATTAGTAAAACATAATATAATAAAATATAAAGGAAAAATCACCATCATGAAATGTTTTGTAAAATATGAGTACTGATGAAAAATTTCCTTGAAAATCACACTTTTAACCTCTAAAGTGGAAAAATATTTACATATAACATAATATAATTATATTACCGTTTTAAATATATATAATTCAATAAACATAATATTATATAATAGAATAATGATATAGTTATGTTGGGATATCATCTTCATATTACTCTTAAAATCATTTTTACAAAAACTCATACATATGGAATAACCAACTTAATTAATTATAACATAATTTACTAGAGAATATAATTATTAGAAAATTCTTTAGGTAGATTTAATATGCATACCCTATATATCAAATAAGTGTAACATGGATGTAGGGTTGGGGGGGATGAATTCCCCTTTAAAAATTAATGGAAAAAAGATATGTTTAAAAACTTATTTATACAAGATTAAACAAATTAAAACCTTTTGTAGAAAAAAAATCAAAGATAAAATTAAAATAATATAATTAAATATAATAAGATAATTGGAAAATTAAAAAAAAGATATATTTGAGAATAAATTAATTAATCACATTTAAAAGACAAAACATTTGAATAAAATAATGATTGAATGTGATAAATAAATGAAATTGTAGAAAGTAAATAAGACACAATATATGGTAAGGAAAGTAAAATATATATACAAAATATCTCAATTAAATACCACCCCAATCTTATGAGGATTTAATTTATTTTTCCCTCAAATTTAATGGCATCCATTATACAAAAAATATTCCTTCTTTTTTAGGTTATAATAAGTATTTGTAATTAAAATAGACATTAGTACTTTAATGGGGAGGAAAGAAACCTCAAAGGTATTAGTCCACTTAATTTATAATGAAAATGATTAGAATACCAATGTACATAACATTAGTGAATGTGGGAATGAAAAATAAAAGAAATCAGAAGATAAGATAATTTATAGGAAGTAATATATTTTTACTAAAGTTTCAATTCTCCTAAAGACTATGAAGTGTTCTAGTAGTCAATGAGAATAAATAAGGGAGTTATATTATATTAAAACTTTCTCACACTATGAAATATAGTAATCAGGATATAGAAAATATCTAACCTAAAAATAGATTTTTAGATTCTATCATGTTGGTTTTGGATATTGGAAGAGAAGGTGATTTCCAAAAGGCCACAAAAGTCCCTATTAATAGGTTTTATTACTACTAGGAATGTTTTGTGAGTATTTGGTTCAAGACATATTATTAAAGGGTTGAGGGGACACTTTTTAAGCATAATAAATTCTTCCTTAGAAGCTATACCTCAAATATAGAAGGTAATAAGTAGCCTCTATTAGATAGTTGGCGGAGTACCTTCTACTATATTGAATCTTTCTACTATCATTAGCATGATAAGGCTCCTCCACCGGTTGGATAATGGACAAATGGTACTCAAGGGGGATATTTCATTCACTACAGATGGTCCAGTGAGAATCCACCATCTGGCTAGTTGTTCTTCTTAAAAATTAGTGCTACTACCTCATTTCATCCGTTGAATAGTGTACTACACTAGTTAGTCAGTTCTTTCTATTATTTTATGATCAACTTCAAGGTACTTCTAGCTTCCTTTTAGAAATCAAATGTTTTAAGAACTTCAGTTAACTATATTTAATAAGTTCAATATTATTTCAATAAATTTACTACAAGGTTATCA
This sequence comes from Viscum album, assembly GCA_963277665.1. Lineage (NCBI taxonomy): Eukaryota > Viridiplantae > Streptophyta > Magnoliopsida > Santalales > Viscaceae > Viscum > Viscum album. Next base: position 2,125,963,315 of record OY728130.1, on the reverse strand, counting down.
CAAGAATATAATAATAGTTCATTAAATCTAGCTACATATCACTTAAATTAAAATATTAAATAATTATAAGAGTGTTTGGGATAATTAAACTCAAATAATCACGTTAATCCTAACAATATATCCATTTTTGATGATAAAAAATTATAATAAAATTATATTTGAAAAAAATATAGATATTATAATAAGATAAACATGATATGATTATCAAGATACACATAATAAGATTAAATTTTTTTGTACTAATATAATAAATGAATATTTTTACCTTTGATGGAAAACATAAAACATAGGAAATTTCTCCCCCTCTCAAATTATAAAAGTCTCATATATGAGGTTAGTGTAAATAAAAGAAGAAAAAATTAAAAGTATATTTATCCTTATTAGTGATCTTTCATGGGAGAAAAAAATATTTTTTAATTTTTTTTAAAAATCATTAATATTTTGAAAAAAAAATATTGTCAATAAAGCTCAATATTAGAAAAAAATCATTTTTCATTAAAAAATAACAAGAGGAAAATAAGACTTCAAAAATTTTATTTTTAAAAATAATAAAGGATAAATACGATTTTGGAAAAAAATTATAAAAAGGGGTCTCATAAAGGATCATTTTGTCATTATTAAGGTTATCTCTCCTCAAATAGTGTAACATGTGACTTAAAAAGATCAAAAAATAAACAATGATAAATAATAGAAAATAGGCTTAAAAATTTCATGAATATTTTTAATAAAAACATATAAATATATTGTGTTAAAAATGTATAAGATTCCAAGGGAGTGTTAAACAAGTTATACATTGAAAGACTGATACTCATACACGTGATGGAGAAAAGGGTAAAAATAAAATAAACTATTTTCAAGATAAATCGCTAGGATAATCTATTAAGAAACCCTAAAAAAATTTATCTAGAAAGGAATTTTTTTCTTGGAGTATTACAATAAATTTAAATTTCCAGAAATTTGTAATTTTTTGTATAAAATTTATTTGTAATACATTTTATAAAAAATAAAAAATCGAAAAATAACTTCTTAAGTTTGGAAAAATTAAGAGATAATTTTCACATGCTAATCATTCCCAACTCACCTTTAATAATATCAAGTAAATCAAGTTGAAGGGGTTTAATGAAGATATCATAAATTTGAAGGTTGAATAAAACAAAGTAAATAACTATCCCATCTTATTGAATGTGGTCTCACAGAAAGTGGTGTATCAAATCAATGTTCTTAGTGAGAGATTGTAGGTTAGGGTTTTTTTATGATACTAATCTCATAAGTGTTTTCACACTTGATAGGAATAAAACAGTATGTAATCAAAAATTAAAAGAAGTAATGTTTCATCCATATAAATTAGGTGAAACCAATTCTAGTTTCTATGTATTCTACTTATTATATAAAAATATAAACATAGTTTTTCCTTACTAATCCATGATATGTGGGATTTTACATATAAATGAATAGTTTCACTATTAATTTTTATATCAACTTTTTACAATCTCATGTTTTAATTTAAAAGACAATAATTTTTAAAATTGGTTTATCTAGGATAAAATAATCCAAATTTTTTAGTTCCATTGATACAATGAAAAATTATTTTGAGTGTTTTTAAAAATTACTCCTTTGGATTGAACCTAAAATGATCACAAAAGTATACAATAAACAAGATGTTTGACCTGGTCACAACGATGCAATGTATAATTCAATTCATACTTTTATAATATTTATTATTGACCATTTTACTAGATTCAATTATTGTTAGAATAAAATATGTAGTAATTGGTGCTAAAATTTCCATAGATTTAACCATTATAAATTTATTTAGACATTTAATACTTTATTTACTTTAGATTAAAAATGTTCCATATGAATTTTGGGAAATTTGAAAACCATTGAAAATTTAAAGTTCTCCCATAAAACTCATTTAAAACACATTATTCATTATGTGAAAAAATTTATTACAAATAGCTTCTTTTATTGAGTTGAAAAAAATTAATATAAATGTGATCAATTAATAAATCATTTAATTTTTTTTAGGAAAAGGCTGGAATCATATTTTCCCATTTAAAAATAATTTGATAAAATAGATTTTGTTAAACACATCATACTAATCCTGAGGGTCATGTATTAATATATAAATTGCTTTAGTTAACTTCAAAACATAATTTCTTAAAACATAGATTTTTAAAACTAGGTGGATGGTCCATAAAAATATTTTTAGAAATTAGACCATTTAAAAAAGTACTTTTGGCATCCATCTAAAAATATTTAAAATCAAAATAAGGGGTGGATTTTAATTTTATTATAAAGGATTCAAGTAGTGATATAGGTGAAAAGGATTTAATATAATCAGTACCTTTTACTTTATTATATCTTTAAATAATATGTTGATCATTTTTATGAATTATAATCCCTTGATAATCATGTTTGTTTTGAAAAACACACTTATTTCCATTAATATAATGATTATCAAGACATTCCATGAGAGTTGAATTGTTTTTTATTATATTTTATTCAAATCCTCTTGTATAGAAAGTATCCAATTTTCATCATTAATAGCATCATTAATGGAATGTGATTTAAGGTGATAGAGAAAAGATTGATGTTGAACCTCATTTATGATCGAATTTCTAATATGAGTCTCATATTGTAATTCCCCACTAAGATTATCAAGAGGATAGTATATAGATTGGATAAATGCCTTAGGAAAATAATTAGATAGTGGTTCTAGAACATTTTTAATTTCTTTACCTGATTGAGTTTTCATCAATTTCAAACTAGGCTGATTAAGATCATCATCACTTTGTGGATGTGATTTAGGAATTTTCTCCTCAAATTTGATGTGAATAGACTCTTATTGGGGCATGGTCCTATTATTTACGATACATAATACATTACTTGAGATTGAAACCCAATAAATGATACTTCATTGAATTTAGTTTAAAAAATTCATAGATTATGGTTGGTATTAATGATAAATAATATATAATTGATGACTATAAAGATAATTATTTTTTGTAATTTTCTATTTTCCAATGTTCAGAAGCGATTTTTCCTAATAAGGGTCTTATGTAAACATAGTTATGGATAAATGAAGTAGCATTAACCACCTTATCCAAATATAATTGAGTAAGGAAAACATAGTCAAGATAGTCTTAAACATTTTTTAGAGGGTCATATTTCATCTTTTGATAACTTCATTTTGTTGAGGAGTTATTGGATAAGAAAAAGAGGGATTATAATCTTGAGAAGCACAAATCTCACCAATGTCGTTGTAATAAAATACTCCACTTTGTTAACATATAATGGAAAAGAGTTTTTAGCCTTTTAATTTTCTTCATTCCTTGAAATGTTGACTACATCTTCAAGATCCTCATTCATACCAATTAAGAAAAAAACCCATGTAAATCAAGTATATTAATCGATAATAAAAAATGTTTAATTTCTACCAGTAATATTAGTAACCAGAGTTAGTCCAAATTGGTAAATTTAGACCATTTATAAGGATTTAGAAGAGAAAATAATATTTTCAGGTTTGAAATAATACTTTTGTTATTTTTCTGGTTAGAAGGGTTCAAAAAAAAGTTTTATTTAAAATATAATTTAGGTAGATATTGGACTAGTCAGTTATAGTTATGTTTAAAAAGAGTGTGAATATTAGAATGACCTAAGAGACAATTAGAAATCCAAGATTCATTATTCCATTCACTTACAAACATAAAATTTTGAATTGCATGTTTTTTTTATAATTATTATATTTAAATTTCAAAATCAACATACAATAAATAAAAGCCTTCCTTTATAATTTAAATCTTTACAAAAATCATTTTTTAAAATAATTTGAAAACAATTATTAACAAATTATCCAATACTTGCTAAATTATACTTCAATACTTTTACTAATAAAATATCATTAAATAGAGTAGATTTGGTGAAAAAATCCTACATATACCAACAATTTTTTATTTGGAATATTCTCCAAAGGTGAAATCACCCCAATAAATGTTATATAGATGATTAAATTTGGAAGGATATGTAAACAATATGCCTTGATAACCAGCTATCCATATACCATTTAAATTATTGTGGGTTTCTCTAATTCTGAAAAGTTTTAAGAAACTATATCTTTTGGTTCCAATATCTTGGGTCCATATATGTTAGCTAACAAAGATTTTGGAGTCCAAAATTGTTTAGAGAATGTTTTTTATAGTAGAAATATGAGATGAATGTTTAATTATATTAGGCATACCATATTTTTTTTTTCCAATTTTATTACTTTAAAATATATTTATATTTATTTCAATAATTACAAAATTTATTCTGAGAAATTCCCATTAAATAAGTATTTTTTATAATTTTTGGAAAACTATATTATTTTGAAGAACCTAAACCATAGTGTTTTTAAATGTTTATTGAGAAAAAAAATCTTACTCAAAATTTATTCTCCTAAGGTAAAATGATAAAGATAATTTTTGAGATATTTAATTTGAAATATATAAATTTCAACATTTGGTTATTATTTTTACATTAAAACTGAATACTCATTTTCTTTATTTTTTTTCATAATAACAATATTGTGTTCATTTTAAAGATATTTTAATTTATAATTAGGATCAAAAATTCTATTTTGAAGTTATTTTTTAGGATAGATAAGATCTTTATAATTTAATGAATAATTTGAATTAGTGAGACAATAAGAAGATAAAGGACACATAGAGTGAGAAATGTTATAAATAACCTCAATTACTTCTTTAACATGTGTCATAAGACACTTAAGACATTAATAACTTGATTTTTATGCGGAAATTGAGTCCTCTATATTGTTCTAAATTGAAAATAGTAGAGCAATATTAATATGATTTTTATATTCTAAATTTTTCTTCTTTAAAATTAAATCTAGTTGGATGGAGACCTTTTTTTTTGAAATTAAATAAAGTGACCTCAAATTCGTATTTTTCTTTCTGAATTGTCAATATGATCTCTTCTTTTTCTTTTTCATTTTCATAATATTGGAAAATTGGAAACATTGATGTCAGTCTGAGATGATTAATCATTGTTCACACTGAAAAATACTATTATTTTATCTTCTTAGACCTAATAATACTTATTTTCAACTTTCCACATCATAGTTATCCCATATTTCATGATCAAACCTATGAGTTCCTTAAATAATATATTTTAAAATATATAGCTTCTTGGATCAAGGTTCCTTTCATCTCCCAACTTCATGAAGAAACCCAAATGATTTTACTGACTAGAATTTCAATAAAAAGAGATTAACCAAGAAATTTTCAACAATTTAAAATATCAATAAATATTTTAAACATAATTATGATAGACTTGTTAGGATGTGTAGAGAAACTCTCAATGTATTCCTTATACAATTCAAGCCTTATATCCTTAACATGATTCGTAATCTTATATGTAAATTCTAATAATTTCAAGATTTATTTTGAATTTTCACATGAAGAAGCACTATTGAAACAAGTAGCATATAAACCACAATTTTATGCATTCAATTATTTTCCAGTAAGTTCAAAATTAGAAATATCATTAGAAGCATATTTTTATCCTTTCATAGCTAAATGTGTATAAAAATTCATTGAAATTTTATAAATAGGATAACCAAAAGATCTAAGAAAAGTAAAAATTATTGATTTAATGTAATTATAATGAGTACCATTAAAATGGGGGTGACCCAAAGACTATCATTTAGGACCACCATCGGGGTTTCAAAAATCCATTTATGAAAGAGAGGTTTTCATGAAAACCTGATTGAATATTTCAAAAATAAACCAGGATATGAAATAATTTGAAAAAATACATTAATTAATTCAAAACTCCTTTGAAACCAAATTTATTTTAACACAGAATAAAATAGAAATAGGGTGAGGTTGAATTTCCCATTAAAAAATTAAAGTAAAATAATCCATGTTTAAATCATATTTATAAAATACTGAAGAAATTAAAAGCTTTCCAAGATATCAAATATAACATTACAATTATAAATACAAATAATATAATTAAATATAATAACATAATAAGAATTATTAATCAAATTTTAATATGAGGAAAATTCAATTAATCACGTTTAAAAGATCAAAAAATTAAATAAAAAAATGATATATTGTGATAAATAAATGAAATCCATGAAAGTAACTATGAAAAAATATTCGTTGAGTAAGTTAATAAATATCCCTAAAAGATATTATAAATCTACCAACAAAATAATTTGTGGATTTAATGACTTAGTCCCTTGGATTTAATGGTATCCAAGATACCAAAAATTTACCTAAATTGTTAAATTTTAGAAAGAAAATAAAATTACCATTGACACTATATATTTAATTATGAAGATAGATACCTAAAATATATTAATAACTTTCCTTTTTCATTAAAATTTCAAGAAACACAAATTCACTCCCTTTATCCTTATTGGGCACCAAAAATGGTTGGATAAGGATGATGGGATTTATAAGAAGATACCACTTTATAATAAAATATAAATTCTATCAAAGACTAGGAAAAACACTAAGATAGATTGAAAATAAATAGTAGAGTGTGATGATATTTCCATTTTCACAATGTCTATATGGAGGAAATAGAATTTGGAAAAGGGATCAATTTGAGAGAGATTTTTATATTATAGAACATTTGGATTAGTTATTATAAGAGAATTTGATTTTTCTAAGGCAACCAAAGGCTCTATTAATAGGGATAATGATTTTCTAGGAATGTTTTTGAAGTATTTAGGTTGATCCAGAGAATTAAAGAGATCAATTTGACACTTTTTAAATATAATAAATACTCTCTCAGAAGGCTTTCCATGACACCATCAGATACCCGGTAGTTACCATCGGGTAGCTGGGGGAGGCACCTATTGCAGTAATGAATCTATCTTGTAGAACAGACTAGTCATCTATACTCTACGTATTCCTAGTGAATAAATTATATGTGATGGGGGGGACATCATTTATAACTATATGGCCAGTGGGTCCTCTAAAAAATTGGTGTTATCTCTTTATTTCATCGTCTTTCTAGTGCACTACACTGGCAAGCCGATGCTTACCATTGTTGCCTGAATAACTTCCTGGACCTTGCCAAGTAATTTTATACTTCTAAATTTTAATGACAATTACATAAATATATTTTATAATTTTAATATTTTTTCAATAAAGTTACTTCAATGTTCTCATAAAATTCTAATAATATTTCATCAAGGCTAGTTGTACATCACTTAAATGAAAATATTAAACACTTTTAAGTGTGTTTGTGGCAATTAAAATAAAATAATGATGAGTAGAATAACAAAACCATCATAATTATAAATTTACATTGTCTATGACATACTTAAAACACATAAAATATCATAAATTATTCTATTCAACATATAAGTATAATCACTTTTAGGCTTCATATAAAAATAAGGATAAAAGTTATTCTTATTTGAAAACCCTTTAAACAAGTTCCCAAAAGAATGAGAAAATGATATTATTATGAAAAACCATTAATAATTGTATAGTAATTTTCATAAATTAAAATTACCATGATGATGGGAAATTATTCTCATGTTATATACATTTAGAAAAATATCTCTTTAACACTTGTAAAAATGTAAAAAATAACACTTTGGAAAAAATTTAAATATATTATTTTAAAACCTTCCTAATGAAATTAAAACATGTATTAAGATCATTTTTAATATATATTACATTATATTAATAATATACTTGAAACATATTATGGAATATGGACATTGAGGAAAAATAGAAGAAAACTTTTTTATATTTTAAAATTAGTGTTTAATGAAAAATATTTTTCGTCAAGTCTGAATCACCATGTAGGAAATTTAACTCCTATATATTAAACCAATATTAATTATATAAACTATAATGAACATATTTAATGTTAATTAAATAATTATTAAATATTTTATTCCATTTATATTCTGTTCTTATATATTTATTAATTCAGTTTTGTTGAGGTCAGACTTTTAGAATGTTCAGTTCATAAATATGAAAAAAATAATTTTGGTTGACTATTATTAATGTAGTCATTTATATATAATACATTAAATCTTAATAATGTCTGAATTATCTTTTTTATACATTAAATATATTTTTTTAGTAATAAATGAATGGATGATGTGAAAAATTAATCACATTGCCTCATGAAGGTATGATTCCACACGTACACATGAGTTATATTATAATTATTAACATGTGGAAGGGTAAGAAAATAGATGATATGTTATATTTACTTAATTATAATTATATCATTAATATCAAACACACACAAAAACACACACACATATTTATATATATTTAAATTAAATACAAAATTATAAACATCCATGAGAGGCAGTTATAGAAAATGATACACATTACATTATGGAGATAGTTGTCTGCAAGTATGCACGAACGATGTTTTAGTTCCCTAAAGGATGGAAAATATGGTCAAAATAGGGGTGAAATATAATAATAATAATAAAATTTATGTATATTTATGATAATTATATTATAATTACATCTTGTTTAAATAATATTTTCAGGATGTAGAATAATAACAAAAAAAATGCTTAGTTAATAGTTATACCTATTCATTGGAAAACCATATTTTACTTACACCTTAAGCACTATAAGTTGGTTTTTTGATGTTATTAGAGACACTAGTGTGTAAAAAAAGGCTGTGAAATGATTTTTTTAGGTATTTTATGAACTATTGTGCTCAAAATGTTTAAGTAATAAAGGATAGGAGGTGTCCCTTTATAAGTGAAGGGAGAAGCACCCTTATAATTACTTAACGAATTAAATTACCAAAAATTAATTTTCATGTCCAGGTGAAAAAAAATTAATATTTAGAATCTAGTTTGATTTGAATACACAATTATCTTATAAAATAAAATGTGGACATTTTTTAGCATTATTTTACACTTATCTCTTAGTTTTAACCCTCATTAACCCTTTTGATGATTGCGATAATACCAATGTTTTTTACTCTATAGATGTTAAGAAATTTACTGTAAAAGGAAAAATGATCCATAAGTGGAAAATGGTTGATATTATCGACCATATCCCATTAAATTTTCTAAATGTTAAAATTCTTATGATTTTTAAATCATTAAATAAATTATTATTTGACATTATACACCATTAAAGTATTTTTAAGACTATTCGATTAGTTTGATTTTAATGACTTCAATGTATTAAGGGAATTTGAATATATAATTTTAACACATAAATAATATGTTATATTTATTTATAAAATTAGTGGAACCAAATAATTTATCCATATTTTATTACTTTTAACGTTTTTAAAATAATTTACATGATTTTACTATTACTTGAAGATGCACTATGTCATAGTTTCATAAGCATTTTAGGTAATTATTAAATTAAAAATAATGATAATAAAAATTTATTAATATTTAAAATAAATATTTATGACTAAAAATAAATTCTTTTTTATAGTGAATGAAAATTAGTATATTAACACAAAAAGAGTGAAATTTTTTATTTATTCTTTACATAAATGAAAATTAATGAAATTATCAATGAAAAATGAAACCATGTTTTCATATAATATATAATTATATGATGATCATCAAAATAAAATAATCTAATAGCAATATGTCATGTTTTAGAAATATTTTTAAAGCCTTATCATATTATTTATAACCATAATTATATAATATACCCTTACTAGTTTGTAAAATATTTATCTTGGTTAGTATTCACTATAAAATATTAAAGGGTCTATATTTACCATATTATAATATCCTAATTAAAAATAATGAAATTTTGTTCAAACATAAATATCTCGAAATAGAAGAAATTAATTTAATATAAAACTAAAAAATACAACGAAAACATTTTTAGAAAAATTCATTTTTAAACTTAAAAATAAACATAAACCATGTTCAAATATAATTTATATTAATATATAATTAATTAGATTATATCTAAGTCATTAATACCAATTTATGTTTAACATAGAGTTCATTAAATATTTTTAATTTAAAATTACATCATTTAATGAAATAAAATGACAGTTTTACATAAATCAGTATTTCTCACAATTCAAATAAAAATAAATATTTTCAAACAAATACAAAAAATTCACCCTATGATATTATTGACAAGATGATTTAGAAATGTTATAATTTTTGTTAAATGTAACTTCTAAATGTATGATAATGTAATTACAATATTTACCCATAAAACATAATAAAATCCATTTTGAAAAAAATGTGTTTTTGAAGCATAAAATGATTTACTAAATATTGTGTAATTATTTATGAATAAATACATTTCAATTATACAAAAACGTGATACCAATTTTTAATAATTTGGTTATTCTAATTCATACTATAAATTGAATCAATTAACATGAGAAATTAGGGCATAACATTAGTATAAGAGGTGGAAATTGTAACATACACATAAACATAAAAAACAATTTTCCTATTAGTCTGAGATCACATCCAAGGCTATAATGTTGAAATGGGTTTACTCCCCAAAACATCATAAGAGCCTAGGTTCTCTTTAAAGACCATCATAACGGACAGAGTCCTCTACTAAACCAGGTTCCTTGCCATTAAAGTCTTATATATCTTATGAGATATGACTGAATGACTTGAATGCCTTTTTTTATTTTGATAATCTACATTTTAAGGGTTGAGGTAGAATCCTTACATGGCCCGAAGGCTTAGAGACAATGACATGACATGAAGGTCTTAGAAAAAATCACCGAGACAAGGAAACTTGGAACTAATCATCCCCAACACATGTCTTGATATCAGCACTCCCCCTTCGTGAGGATATTCAACTAGTTGTCATGTGCATAGCTGCACATGCTCGATACCGATGAAAATTCCATACCCTCTCATTCTTCCAATTCTAGTTATCTCTACTCTGGTGAATGTTCCTGCTCTGATCCTCATCTAGAGCCTTGTCTCTTGTAGTCTGACTGGTACATCTGCATCTTCATGTGGCTCGAAGGCCTTTGGGTGGCCCGAAGGCCTTAAGGTGGCCCGAAGGCCTTGAGAGACAACTGGCCTGAGGGCCTTAGGCTGCCTAAAATCCTTTCAAATAATGAAAACCATATATAATTTTTACACATGATCATAAATATTTATTATATATTAATAAATAAAATTAAATGGGCACCATAATAATTTATTTATATCATAACATGTGTATAATATACATGTTTCAAAATCATTTCATCATAACATAACCCATGAAAATAAGTGGGATACATAACAATTTTATCATGGCATAACCCGTGGAAGAGAATTTAGTTTCATAAAAAAATTATTATCTAAAACATAAACCATTCATAGAAAGTATAATATTTTAATCATTGTTTCATATATGAATAAAAGTATAATTTATAATTTATGTCCTCTTAGATGGAAAATGTTTTTGAAATATCATTTAAAATATATCTCAAAAAAATTTCTTTTAATTGAAGATATTTTTTTTTTGAAAAAAATAAAACTTTTTAAAATACATTTCATTGAAAATAACCCTAAAATATTATAAAGGAAACTTTTAAAAACTATTTAAATCATTTTTGGATGAAAATAAATTTTTCACTTTGAAAACCATTTTATAAAAAACTAAAAACAATTTTAAAATATTTTTTATTTTTGAAATCATTTATTTTAAATATAAAAATTCAAAAAATATTAAGCAATCAATTTTAGCTGAAATGAACTTTGAAAGATAAAATTTAAAAAAATTTAAAAAGTGGTTATTACTATTCATAACGGCTTGTTTGATTGGTTGTGGTGTGTTAGAACTCGAAATTGTGTACAACACATGCTATTGTATTATTCAAAGAGAGGCATACCATGGAAGCTTGGGGTGTTACATTCTCCCCTCCTTCAAATAATTTCATCCTCAAAATTTCTAGAATATTATTGCATAAAAAGACTCAGGTAGTTCTCCATTATAAGTTTCTCAAGTTCCCACGTTGCCTATTCCATCTTATGTTTTCTCCATAGAACGTTTACTAGATGAGTCCTCTAGTTTCTCAACACATGTTCTCCTGTATCAAGAATCTTTACAGGCTCTTCACAATAAGATAGATCGGGTTCCAGTTCTAATTCTTCATAGGTAAGTACATGGATTGGGTCAGACTTGTATTTTCTCAACAGTGATACATGGAATACATCGTGAACTTTGGAGAGACTTGGAGACATTTCCAAACAGTAAGCTACTACTTCAATTCGTTATAGAATTTTGAAAGGTCTGATGTACCTGGGACCCAATTCACCCTTCTTACCAAAATGTATAACACCATTCCATGGAGATACCTTCAACAAAACATGATCTCCTACCTGAAACTCCAAATCTTTCCTTCGGTTATCGGCATAGCTCTTCTGCCTACTTTGAACTGCTTTGATGTGGGTTTGGATTACCTTCACCTTTTACATCATTTCCTCCACATGTTCTGGGCCTATGAGTTTTCTTTCACCAACATTATCCCTACAAGTTTGTGTGCAACATCCCTTTCCTTATAATGCTTTATATGGTGCCATATGAAAACTTGAATGGAAGCTATTGTTATATGAAAATTCTAACAGAGGTAAATATTGATCCCACATACCTTGAATGTCAAGTGAGATTGATCTCAACATGTCTTCTAGGGTTTTAATAGTCTATTCTGATTGTCCATCAGTTTGGGGGTGGTAGGCAGTGCTCAAATGATGTTCAGTATCTAGGGATTTCTGAAGAATTTTCCAGAATCCTGATGTAAAACGTAGATCATGATCAAAAACAATTGATAGGGGTACTCCATAAAGTCTCACAAATTCATTAATATATAGTCTTTCTAGACGTTCAAGTGGTAAATATTCTCTTATAGCAAGAAAATGTGCTGACTTGGCAAGAAGATCAACAATGAACCATATTGCATCGTTCCTTCTAGGGGTCTTTGGTAGTCCCATGACAAAGTCCATCATAATATTATCCCATTTCCACTTAGGTATAGGAAGAGGATGCCTGACTTCTCTAGGTTGTTGCCTTCCAGATTTAACTTGTTGAAAAACCATACTTCTTGACACAAAATCTGCAATCTCCCTCTTTGTGTTGTCCCACCGAAAATGTTTCTTCAAATATCTATACATCCTGGTGCTACCAGGGTGTATAGAAAAATTGGAACTATGAGCATCATCTAACAATTCATTTTTTTGATCAGGCATATCAGGAACAAAAATTCTCTTCCCAAATTTCAAAATTCCATCTTCATACACAAAGTCACTCAATCTCCCATCATTCACAGCTTTAATCTTGTTTTTAAACTCTTCATCACCGGTCTGAGAACTCTTTATCCTTTCTAGTGAAGATGTTTTGGAAACCATTTGAAAAATAAATGATGTTTCACCTTCCATGGTTATTCCTCTATCTATCTTTACTAGATCCATGAAAATAGTATCCCTTTCAACTCTCATATTGTTCAAAAATCCATGATCCATTATTCTCAAAGCATCTTCCACCTTATTTTCCTTCCCCAGGTGGTAGTGTATCGTACAAACATAATCCTTGAGTAGTTTAATCCATCTTCTTTGCCTCATGTTGAGTGATTTCTATGAGAAAGTATACTTCAAACTCTTTTGATCATTATATATCTCACATTTTTCACCATAGAGATAGTGTCTCCAAATCTTCAAAGCAAAGATTACAACAGCTAACTCAAGGTCATGGATAGGATAGTTTTTCTATTGAATTATTAACTTTCATGATGCATAGGAAATAACCCTATCATTTTGCATAAGGACACAACCAAGTCCTTTCTTGGAAGCATCACTATAAATAAGAAACCCATCATTCCCCAATCGTAGGGTCATAATAGGAGCATCGACTAATCTTCTCTTAAATTCTTAAAAACATTCTTCACACTCTTTTGTCCAAAACAATTTAACCCCATTACGTGTGATCTTGGTTAATGGCTTATCCAATCGAAAAAAATTCGGGACAAAACACCGATAATAATCTGCTAAACCAATAAAACTACATACCTCAGTTATACTCGTTGGTGCTGGCCATTCATGGATTTCCTTGGCCTTAGAAGGATAAAAAGATATTCCATCCTTGGAGAAAATATGGCCAAGAAAAGAAATCTCTTGAAGCCAGAATGCATACTTTATAAACTTCCCATATAATTCATGTCTTCTCAAAGTCTTCAGAATAATGCACAAGTGATTTTCATGATATTCATAGATTTTGAAGTATACAAAGATATCATCAATAAATAACATTAAAAAATCATCAAGATATTCCTTGAAAACTCTATTCATTAGATCCATGAATATATAGGGTGCATTAGTCAACCCAAAAGGCATTACTATAAACTCGTAATGCCTGTACTTTGTTTGAAATGCTGTTTTTGTAATGTCTTCCTTATTCACACAGAACTGATGATATCAAAATCGAAGGTCAATATTTGAAAAGTATTGATCTCCATGAAGTTGTTAAAATAAATCATCAATGTGAGGTAGGGGATACTTTTTCATTATTTTAATAGCATTGATCTCCCTGTAGTCAATGCACAACCTCATAGATCCATCTTTCTTCTTAACAAAATGGACATGGGCTCCCCATGGAGAAACACTAGGGAGAATAAATCCCTTATTACTAAATTCCTCTACTTGTTTCTTTAGTTCCACTAATTCCACAGTGTCCATTATATAAGGGGTCTTCGATATGGGCCTTGAACCAGGAATTAAATAAATGGAAAACTCAATTTTCGTTCTGGAGGATGTCCAGGTCAATCCTCTGGAAATACATCATCATACTCAATCACAATAGGTATATCCTCTATTTGAACATTTCATTCCTCACCCACAATTATTTTATTCTCTTCCACCCCAATAATTGTATTTAGTTGAGCTAATTGGGGTGGATCTAGATAAGAATTAGGTGGTGAATATTCTACTATAAAGATAAGGTGTTCTTTATCGGCGTCATTAAAAATAGTAACCTCCTTCTACTTACAATAAATTTTTGCATCATGGTCCGAAAGCCAATCCATACTGAGGATTATATCATATTAAATCATGGTTATGACGATGAGATCAGAAGATAAAGAACATTTATGAGCCCTAATGGGAACTAATTCACAAAACTTTGTAGCAATGATACTTCCCTTAATAGTTTTGACTGGAAACTCCCTTGTTATATCAAATTGGAAATATCTAATTTTCTTAGAAAATTGGGAAGATATGAAACAATGCGATGATCTAGAATCAAATAAATCATTGGATAAACTTGAGGAGACCATTAAATTACTTGCCACTACGACTTCCAACACTTCAAACTCAGCAGTAGTGATCACATAATCTTGTCCTTGATCCCTTGTCATTTTATAAGGTAAATTTCCCCAATACTTAGGAAATTAATTTGAATAATGTCCCATCACTCTATAATTGTATCATCAAACATTGGTAGTTCCTTTATTTCCCTTACAATCACCAGTAAAATGGCCTTTCTGTCCACATTTGTAACATACTCTTTTACCTTTTAGACAGGCACTAGTGTGATTCCTACATCAATTATCACGGGGTGGAAATTCAATTCTTCCCTTCTTCCCTGTTTACTTATTTCCTTTCCTAGAGTTTTTAATAGATCTCTTCTTCTCTTTCTTTTCTTTAAAGACAGAAGATTTAGATAACTCATTTCTTGTCTTGATAGCACACGAGACAATATCTTCGTATGATGAGAAGGATTGTGATACCAATGCTCTATGGAGAAATGGTTCTAACCCATCAAATAAACGACCAATATTACTTCTTGGGTTACGTATATAATCTATAGCATGAATTTCTAGCCTTGTAAATTTAGCTTCATACATTGAGATATTCTTATCCTCCATTTTCCTCAAACTCAAAAATTATCTTTCCATATCCGCTCGATGGTCATGGGGAAAGTATTTGTCTATGAAAATTTCTTTAAACTCCTTACATACCATATTTGATACTTTATCACCTATTGTGTGTATTTTGAATCAATGAACACCATTGATCAGCATCTTCAGTGAGGTGGTAGACTGCCATGACAACTTTTTTCCATTTGCTACTCCCCAAGGCGTGGAATATCTTTTCTAAGGAATTTATCCATTTCGTACCTAATAGTGGATCTGTACCCCCATTTAATGTTGGTGGTTGTTGCATCATCAAGTGGTATAACATTGATCCTCCGCGTTGTGGATTAGGGTTCTCCATACGGGTAAGGTTATTATTCGTAACCTGTGTGAGTTTTCAATGTATGGTGATAAGCTGATCAACACTATTTGTATCCCCAGATCCACTATAATTATCTGGTACAGGAGGGAAATCCCTACATGGAGTGTGTGTATTGATACGGTTTCCATTCCTTCCACTAGGCGCCATTTCTAAACAATTCCATACACTAAATTAGTTTATGAATCAAAATACATAAATCCAAACTTGTAAAACACTTAATATAAATTAAACATTTTATGGATATAATCCATAATCTTAAAAATATTTTCTTTGAGAAAGTATATACTCATAAACCCTTCATAATGGGTTGTAAGGGAAATGAGAATTATCCTAAGCATATCCCCCGGGAGTGTTGTAACGAAGGGTACAAAAAGACCCGTTGTTGTGCACCAGTTCGCGTTCAAGTCTAGCTCAAAGTTGAGTTTTTGGGTTTTACCCCAAGGTACATCTGTGCCAGAGCCGCCTCTACCTACTCGTATCCAGACAAGGATGTACTTCTTGAAAAACTCACAAAATCTCTACAAAACCAAAATTCTATGAAGTTATTCTATACTAATCCTCAAAGTCCATCTTAGGGAAATGTTCTCTAATCAGAGTATATCTAAATCTAGTTTCCAAGGTTTGTAATAAAATTCATCTTATATGAACTGTAATGCCCTTTCCCTTGTTATCTTGAGTCGGTTCATTATTACCTGACATTGGCATGATTATAAGGAAATCTTGTATTGACAGATCGAACAAATTAGTATTATTGTAAAAAAGATTCATACATATGATCAACTTTACAACTTGAAAAGAAATACAACATAAATTTATTCCACTAGGAAGATCCAAGCCTCGTAGATTATGCCTAGAAGTCACTCATAAGAAACTTCTTCATATCCTAGAAAAATGAAACAAAAGAAAGGGGTGAGCTCAAACGCTCAGTAAGGGTAAGTAATAAAACAGATGATAACATAAATATTAAGTATGGTGAATAATTAAAACCACATTCCTTTACCAATAATAAACATGAATAATTTTTTGTCAGTAATATGAACATAGTATGTAATGACATAATAAAACATAATCATGTGTATTCTATTAGTTGAATGACCATATGTACCATCAATATTATTTTCATAATGAGGGAATGTATAATACAGGACATTCTGAAACATTTTTTCAAGGCCTCGACCAAGACGTCTAAAAATGATTAAGTCCTCGGAAAAAACCATATATCAAATTGGTAAAGGCCTCAACCAATTCCATGTCTAGTTGTCTCATGAGAATTACCGATGCATCGAGGAGCTATAGCGGGCTCCAACCATCACTTACTAAGTCCAATACATTCCTCATCTAAAAAGGTAGAAATATAACATAAAATTCGTATTAAAAATTGTACATGAAATGTCAATATTTTAACCATAAACCATGAATGGTATAAAAATAACACATCCACGGTCAAACATATCGCAAAACCTTCAATACAATATGGATGATTTATATCATAATGAATCGACTTCAAACAAGTATAATATCTATCAAAGGATGTTGACATAGATGAAATCAAAACTATTTGAGAGGAATTTCTCTTTCTTTTTTTTGAAATCATCTAATGTTACATAATTATAAAAGAAAACATTTATTTCGAAAATATTATTATAATATTGTAAGGGAAGCTTTGATAATGTTATAAAGGAAAGGAATAACTGCACCCGCCATATAAGTTAAAAAAAGACATTATTACCTTACTCCAAAGCCATTTCTTTTATTTTTCTAAAAACCCGATTTAAGGGTAACCGGTAACCGTACAATCAAAATTTCCAAATTCAAAAAAAACAACATAACGCTGTATCCGAACCTTCCAGATTACAATTCAGATTTTCAAATATCAAACTTCATCTGAAATAATGACAAAACAAATCCTTTACGGCACGCGTCCACCTCATTTCTCTCCCCTAACATTGCACACCACCATCATCCCATCAGAGTAAGCTGCCGGTGAACTGCTACCACCAGCCTCTTCTCTGACTACAATCGCCTATGCACCGTCACCGCCGTCTTGCAGATACTCCCTCACCATGACTGTCGTACACACGGGTCCACCATCACCATCACCATCATCACCTATCAACTCCACACCAGAATGTCGAATCACCTTAAAACATCAAGTCATCATCCCCCATCATCAGAACACATACCAGCTACAAAATGAATCAACCGAATGATAATTTCTCCCCCTGGAACACCAAAAACAACTCCAAAAGCACCTCCCAAATCTTGCGTGACAACCACCTCACCAGACCGACCCAGATAGGAGAAGTGATTCCCAAGGACAGAGCATCGTAAGAGAATAATGGAGTTATCACAGAGAGTCAAGATCTTCATCAAAAGAACCCATCCAAACTGAAACCCCGTTGGCGCCTGAACCTAGGCCGGGCCACCTGTAACCCCCCACCACATTGCACAACACAACTCAAAACCACTTGGAATCCATCTCACCCGACCGTCTTGAAAGGAAGAAGTGTATCTAGAGGCCAGAGAGGAGTACAAGTGGGCAAGGATTCCATAGCAAGACGTGACCAAGGAAACACCAGATGCACCAAAAAAACATCAACTACGGACCTTCATGAGAAAACAAAAGACCGAAGCACCATCGAAACTCCTCAACAGGAACAAGATTGATACCCTTGACCACAATGGAACAAGGAAATAGAAAACGGTATTGAAACCCTAAAATAAACATGGGGAGAAGACCCAAATAAGAATAAAAGAAAGGGAAATGTGAATAGGGGATGAGGATGAAACCCTAAAAAAAAATATAATAAGAGGATAAACCCTAGGAAAAAGGAAATAAAATGCTCCAAAGATCTCATCAGAAGAAATCAGAGGCTGGGAGGACTCAAATACATTTTTAGGAAACATGTATGTAGATGATAAAGAGGTTCTAGTGGATACTTACGTAAAAACAACCTCAAATAATAAAGAGATTGTGAAATTAACCCTTAACTTGTACTTTTCCTTGGTCTAGGGTAGTTTTAACTCTTATATAATGGTGAAAGAAATGTTATTTAATTATAAAAGAATAATAAACATTAATATGATATCATATAGGATCTTTTAACATTGATTTGTTAATAATATCTTAGTATTATCGTCATTTAGGGTGTTAACGGATTCATTTTCCTTTATATTATTTGTTATGTGAGTCATATTTTTTATGGATTGGATGTATATTATTCATATCCATAATAATATTAAGCCTTTAAGCATTATTTTTACTCATCTAATGAAAATTAGTCTTGAATGGATATGATGAGGAACAAATCTCATCGCGTTCTTGGAGAAGGTAATCTGTACGTATGCATGAGTGACAAAATCATTCTTTTGTTTTTAAAATAATATATAATTGGATGTTATATAATATAAAAAGAATCATTGTTATGTTATATTTATTATTTACATCAATTACACATCATTATTATACCCATCCAAATAATAATGTATTGAATAACAATTACACCACGACGTGGAGACGGTAAGCCGTACGTACGCACATATGGTGACATGACATTAAAAGGATGGATATAATAATGAATATAGTTGTACCATATTTATAATTACATCATAGTATATAGAAGATACTGGATTTATAATTTTAGAATGGAAACAACAAATAAAGAGGAAGTTTAAGAAGAAAGGAACTTGAAAGAGGGTGGTGAAATCATTACCTCTTCTTCGGGTTATTCTTTTTGATTTGATAAAAAGGTGTCCTTCGGATGTATTTATGACTAAAGGAAGGATTCTATAATTAATGGGGGATAGTTTAGAGGATATCTGGGCAGGGGTTGGCCGAGACAAAAGGCTTTGAAGGTGTGAATTAGAGAGAAGGGGGAGTTCCTTTTTATAAGAGGAGTGAGGGGCACCTTAGGAAAAGCTAGAAATATTATTTAATAATAAATGTATTTTCGGTTTATAATGGCTACAAAGAGAATTATTTAAAGTATAAGGTGGTTATGGGTCTAAAAAACCCAAACAATATGGTTTAGACAGGTTTGGGTCACTATATTAATCATATCTTTTAGATTTAACTCTTAGTTAAATAGTTTGACTTTTACCATGCTTCATTGTTTTTTTATATTATATGGTTAATAAACATACCATAAACTTCCAAAAAAACCCCAATAAGTTAATTAATGAAAATAAAATTTTATTTAGGCCTTTTTTCTAATCCTTATACTTTTAGGAATATTATACCAACCAATAATATTGTATTTTTTTTAAAAACCCATTTATGTCAATTTAGGGATTATTTAATAATTGCTTTTTTGAATTCCTAAAATCTTTATTACTTAAGAATAAATAGATTTAATCAACCATAATATGTCATATTAACCTAAAAAATCTGTGTATGGCTTCAAAAATTAAGAATTATATTTATTTTATTATTTATAAAATCATTTATTAGATTCATTAATTAATAAGGAAAATACTGCATCATCATTGTGTCATAAATAAAATTAATTATTCAATGTGTAAAAATTATAAATAAAATACCATTATGTAGGAAATATTTTTATATTTATAATGAATATTTATATTAGAAGTGATACTATGTATAACCTTATGTAAAATATTTTTTACTAAAAGACATATGCTTATGTCATTTTTGCGTTTACTTTAACTAAATTAATATAAAGTGTCATTATCATGTATATGTGGCTCCATGAGGTCCCAAAATAGAACCAAAGATGACCATGTTTAGACATGTATCATCCAATAGGGTTAGGACATGTGTTAGGGTAATTTAATATTATTTTTTACCTTTATTTTCTGGATTTACCCTTTTACCATGGTACATAAAATGTTTACCGAAGTAATTATTCAAAATTTCTAAAAATAAAATTTACATATTTAAAAAATTTGGAACTCTTGATTCTAAATATGGAATCCATTTTTCTAAATTCAAAACACAGAAGTGGTAGAAGTTAATTTAGAATTAATTCCTGTTTTCAAAACAAAAGGCGTGGTTTTAAGAAAATAATAACTATCAAAAGATTGGAACTTGCTTATGTCTAGTTTAAATGTGAAATATTTTCCAATGAACAACATTGGATTTAATGGTAAAGATATTATATAATTATAATTTAAAACAACTCAATAGTATAATTTATCACTATAAATTATTTTGATTATAAAAGGTTTTTTTAATGAAAATTTAGTATTTTTCAGTAGTCATCAAAAACTGAATGTTTTTAGAAGAATACCAAACATTCTCCCTAAGATAATTTCAATACTACGAATCCAAAAATGAAGTCCATTTTAAAAGATAAAATTTATAAAATTTCAAAAAGTGGGTTTTACTAATCATAACGTCTTGTTTGATTGGTTGTGGTGTGTTAGAACTCAAAGTTGCGTACAACACACAATATTGTATTATTCAAAGAGAAGCGTACCGTGGAAGCTTAGGGTGTTACATAAAACCATGTGGGTGATACAGAGCCTCACAAAGAGAATAGTATCAAGGTTTGGTGATTGAACCCCATTGACTTTTTTGTTCAGGGGTGACGTGAGGGATGTTTGGGGTCATTGGTGGTTACTTCTAGAACTTTTGGTCACTCTTTTCCCAGGATGAGCTATGAGATTGAGATCAACTTACTCTCTCATTTTAGTTTCTTTGACTAAGAATATATATATATATATATATATATATATATATTCTATTTCAGTACCCATTACGTGGGTTATGGTTACTCTCCTTCTAGGAGAGGCAAAGATGTGCAAGGTATGACACATGATTCATAACTCTAGATTCTAATGGTTTGAGGATTATAATATCATAATATAGCTAGTGAATACTCAAAGAGAAGTTCTTATTCTCACCATATCTATGTCCTTGTGAATTGATGAGTTTACATCACTCTCTTGTCGGGTTGAGCTGCACTCTTTTAAGGTACTTTGTTCCATTTTTAGTTTCCTTTCTTATGGTATCTCTTACAGATCCTACTTCTTTTTAGGGAGTGCTACTGAATATGTTTATACTCACCCATATATGGGATTTCCCCACACGTATCGTTCCTTATGAAGACAACTGTCAGGTTTGATAATGACTTCATGGAGTTTATGGAAACAATTTCTTAGACCACGCATGATGGTTGTAGCTTGGATTCTAGGAGTTGGGATCTCTCATCTATTTAATTTCCCAATTTTTTGGTCAGGATACAGTTTCAGTTGGGTGTGTATTCTTACCATTATTTCATCCAATTTATATTTCTGTACTTTTTCTTTTTAGTGGTCCATGCATGTTTAGTTTTTTTTTAGTAGGTTTATTATATTACATGTTTCCTTCTATACTTTTGCATTGAGTTGGATTTGTGTGTGTTTGTGTGTATAGGTACAGAAGAAAAGGCCTCCCTGAGTTATTTTTCCTTCAATGCATGCTTCCACCTCTAGCCTATGGGGGTGGGCTTGGGGTAGTTTTGGCTCGAAGCTAGACAAGGGTCGGGTTGCGACAATGTTGTATCAGAGAAATTTCATTCCTTGAGACTTTGTTAAGACATTTAACTTTGAAATGATTGGTTGGATTTAGGGAAAAATGATGACATGTCTTGAGAGCATCTTTAATGCCAGGGATTTCTATGATGGTGTAGTGGCCAATGTAGCCATTCAACATGACCCTGATTACCCACTTTTCGACTCAACATGATGATACATTTTTTGAAGGAAACGTTGGTACATGAATCATTTAGGATTGAGTTTTTGAATATGCTTATAGAGTTAGATTCCCATTATTGTTGATATATTGATATATATACTCATTTTACCATAGTAATCCTTCATAACTTTCATGATTCCATCACGATTATAGCCAACCAGGATACCATCTCCAGTTGGTGATGACGACCCGTGAGTGATGGGGCCTCAGTTAAGGGTGCATCTTGCAGTCCCCTTAATCCAAGTGGACCAATCGAAACCCATCCTCCTGTTGAAAAATAGATAGTCTGAACAGAGTAGGCCACAGATGATCATAGGTTGAGCACCCTTCATGAGTTCAAAAAAAAGACACCGATGAGGTTTCATGGTGATCCAAATCCCCAGGTAGTAGAGGACATGTTGGAGTTGTTGGCTTGCCTCTTAAGGCTTGTACAGACACTAAAAGATAAAATGGTGGCTTTGGAAGCTATTTTTTCCCATGAGATGACTGGAAATTGGTGGATCTTATTTACCCATATGCACGATGAGTTGGAACTCTCTTGGGATGAGTTCCAATAGCCATTTCGTGAGGAGTACTACCCCTCCTGCTTATGATCTGTCTAGATTCAGATGCTTCTAGAGCGTCAATAGGGATGGATTAATGTAGCAGAGTACTCATCTAGGTACAAATACATGACTTGATAATCTCTAGAAATTACCTATGATGGATAATTTTGGGCATGGAAGTTTGATCAGGGACTCCGTAGGGAGATCTGTGCTAGTATAGTACCCCTGTGCATCCCCACCTATGTTAGGGTGCTAGAGAGACCACTAGTGACATTGGTTTTTTATGTAATAAAGGAATCAATCAATTGGTACTTGTATTGGTCTCTATAGAGATGATATGTCTACGGATGTTGGTAGACATCAGTTAGTAGGGCCTTAGCATAGGAGATCTTTCCATGATCATGCTTGGGGACATGGTCAGGCAGCACCAAGGTAGCCCAGAGCACATGGTTAGCCTAGAGAAGGATGATGTTATGCTAGTGATGGGTGAGGTAACATGGCATGATACTTCCCAACCATACATGCTGATCATCACATGTAGATAGCAGGAGGACCACCAAGGTAGATACAATTCCATGATCAGGGATCCCCTAGGGAGGGACATGTTGGTTTTAGAGAGGCGACACTAGTAGAGAAACAGGAGGAGATTTTGGTGGTAGATGATGCTATAATGTTATCCCACCACCACCACAGGGTGCCCACATTAGGCTTAGGGTGCTAGAGGATGGGGCCATGGACAGTTGTAGGATATGCAAGTTCATGATCTTCCAGCACACAAGATGATCCAATGTATGATCTGTGTTTATTCTAATCATTCTTCTGTACTAGTAGACACATGTTCCAATCACCCTTTTATCACATTACTCCTGGTATGGGTTTTGGTACTCCAAGTAGAGGTGGTATCACAAAAGATTATTCTCATGGTCTCTATGAGGAGTGCTTCTTATATGTCCTTCATCTTCCAATAGTGTGATTTATCGCTATGAGGATAAAGGTTCATGTGGAAACTATTATTCATCATGATGAAACATTGTAAAATCATCTTGGGAATTGATTGGTTTTCCATTGTTCAAGCCTTGATTTATTGTCACCACATTATAGTCAGATGCCTGCAAACAAATAGAATAAGGTTCTCTTTTCTCAGTGAACGAGACCTTGTACTAGGGGAGACAAGTGATGTGAGTAGGAGACGACAACATT
This sequence comes from Viscum album, assembly GCA_963277665.1. Lineage (NCBI taxonomy): Eukaryota > Viridiplantae > Streptophyta > Magnoliopsida > Santalales > Viscaceae > Viscum > Viscum album. The sequence goes on along the minus strand of OY728130.1, from coordinate 2,125,938,633 downwards.
TTACCCATCAGTTAGTCAGTGTAACCATTGGTGCATAATTCTATTCAGGAATATGGGTTCCTTCTATTGTGGAAGATTATGTGGACATCTTCCTTGAATTCGTTTAGGGACTACTTCTGAGGTTGGAGTTGGAGTTTTTCATGGACATACAACTAAGTACTGCCTCGATATATTCTATAACATATCATATGACACCCATAAAGCTCCAGGTGATATGGTTACAGTTGGAGGGCCTTTTTGGGTAGGGTTTCATCTGAACCAGTGTGTCCCCCTTGGAAGCTCCAGTTCTATTCGTGAATAAGGCATACATGACCTTATTGATTTTTGTGGATTATTATGGCCTGAACTATGACATGATAATGAAAAAGTACCCCTTTACAAGAATATTTTATCCCTTCAACCAATTACAAGGAGTGAGTTGGTTCTCCATGATAGATCTCATATCCGACTACCTCCAACTATGGGTTGGAGAGGCTAATATTCTGATGTTGGCTTTTTCAGTGATACTATGAGAATTACTAGTTCTTAGAGACTCCCATAAGTGTAACAAAGTCCCCAACTGTTTTCATGGGTTTTATGAAATAGATATTATATCCATAATTAGAATGGTTTTTACTGCCTTTATTGATGAAAAACTCCTATGCTCCACATAAGAGGAGGATCATGCAGAGAACTTGAGATTGGTTCTTAATTTACTTCAAGAGGATAGACATTTGGGAAAGCTCTTGATGTTCCATTTCTAGATACATGAGGTACACTTCTTGGGAAATTTCATCTATAAATAAGGTTTATACGTGGATCCAAATAAGATCCAAGAATTGATTTCTTAGGATCCACCTAAGAACATGTTTGATGTAAAATTTTTTCTTGGTTTGGAAGGATACTACAAGATATATTTTGTAAAATTATTCAATATCACAACCCCTTTATCCACTCTAACACAAAAGGAATAGATGTTTACCTGGTCTGAGTAGTGCTAGATGGAATTTGAGGAGTTGAGGTAGAGGCTGACAAGCGCTGTAGTTTTGAGGGTACTAGAAGAGGGAATTGGGTTTATAGTGTATTTAGATGCATTAGGTTCTGGGCTCGGTTGAGTTTTTATGAAATTAAATACAGACATCGCATATGGGTCGTGGAAGTTGAGACCCCATGATGAGAACTATGTGACTCGTAAATTAGAGCTCATAGTGGTTGTATTTTCATTGAGGATGTGGATACACTATCTTCTTAGATAACTATTTGTGGTTTACTCAGACCACCAGATCCTCAAGTACTTATTTATGTAGAGAAATATGAATATGAGGCACTGAAGATGGTTATAGTTTTTCCAGGACTATGAATTTGATATATTCTACACCCCCCTGGAAGGGAAACATTTTAGTAGATGCCCTTAGTAGGAATTTTGAAGCTTGACAAGTGTAGAAAGCTTTAGATAAGTCAGCTTCAATGAAGCTGAACTTAGAGTAGAAAGAGGGTAAAACATTTCTATATTAGATGGTCCTGACTCAACACTCCTTGATCATCTAAGAGAGTCCGAACTGGGAGAGATCAACAGCTATGTTCTGTATGATCAGATATCCACAGGTGATGTACCTGATAAAAATTCTGAAGGAGGGAATCAGAAGATGATGTTCTAGGGCCATATATTGGTTCCAGTCATGATGTGGGAGGAGGTGATTAAAATGTTCCATTCTTATCCATTAGATGTAAATCTTAGTCTGGGAAATATGTACAAGGATCTTCAGTAGCAAATTGTGTTGTCCGACATGAGATGAAGTGTAGCTGAGTTCATCTGATGATGCCTCACCTGCCATTAGGTGAAGGCTGAGCATCGGGTTCCAGTATTTTTGTTGTAGCCTCTCAAAATCCCAGAGTGGAAATGGGATGACATAACCATGGAATTAATCACAGGGATTTCATGTATAACGAAGGTCCATGACCCATCTGAGTGATACTGAACCAAATCACGAAGTCGGATCACTTCCTTACTATCAAGAAGTAGAGTTCAATAGAGAGTTTGGGTCAGTTGTCCGTACGGGAGATTGTCCTCCTTCACGAGGTAGCCTCCACAATAGCATCTGATCAGGGCATGCAATTGTCATCACAATTGTGGAGAGGAATTCTGGAGTAATCTGTGACCCATATACGGATTAGTAAATCTTTTCACCCCTACACCGATGTGTATTTCGAGCACAATATTCCAGTGTTGGAGGATATACAGAGGGATTTTATGTTGGATTTTGGATAGAGGTGTAAATATCACCTTCCCTTGGTAGAGGTTTCATACAAGAACAACTACCTCTCTAACATTGGTTTGTAACCATATGAGGACCTATATGGGAGACCCTTTAGGCCACCATTGTGTTGGATGGAGGTTGGTGAGTCATCCATTGTGGTCCTAGAGTTGGTGAAAGTGATAAAGGAGAAAGTGCAGGTCATCCATGAATGAATGAAGATAGCCCCAATTTGATAAAAATTTTACGCATACCATCATCATAGTCCCTTATAGTTCGAACATGTGGACCATTTCTTTCTGAGTGTCTCCCCAAAATGTGAAATATAGAGGTTCATCTGATAAGGAATGCTATTCATGAGGTTCATCGGGCCATTCTAGATCGCGTGGAGGGTTGGTGAGGATTCCTAGTGCCTTGACCTACCCCCAATGTTGGAACCGGTGAAATTCGTCTTCCATGTTTTAGAGCTAATGAGATATGTGCATGATCCAATGCATGTCATCGACTGGTGTGAGCAGGACATTGAAGATGGAGCCACCTTTTTAGAACACCTGGGGGCGATCGAGGATCGATAGGAGTTGACCTTATGTAGATGGGCTATCCATTTGGTTCACGTGATGTGGAAACAAAAGAACATACATGAGAGTTATAGGGAGTGGGAGACCTAGATGTAGGCTCAATATCTCATGTTGTTTCCCTATTTTTTTATTTTCAATGATGAAATTCTTAAATAAGGTAATGATTTAGAGAATTGGTTTTTTCAGGATTTGAAATATATCTCTATAAATTTACATAGCTAATCATTGAGATGACATTCAATTATGAGGCCTGATGTTCCCACAATTACTTTTATAAGAAATATTAAGTATATTTTAAACTATGCTTGTGAAGGAAATGGGATAAATCTTAAATAGAAGCACATATCAGGAATATGAGGGCATAATTGAGTTCAAAACATTTCTTTTAACCTAGTCAAGAAATATTTTTTAGAATGGGACTTCTGTGAAAAATGTCACATAGGAAAAAAATCATAATTAAAATAATTAATCTTAATTATTTTATCTCAGGAATCATTTGAAATAACTTTTGAACAAAGATTTGGATTAGAAATATGAGATGACTTTTAAGTTTGAAAATGAGTATATGACCTAAGCATGACATAATATTAGATGGTTTTTGAGGCTTGGATTCCATGGCTGTTGGTGGGGTTTCAATGTTTTTTTAGAATAAGAATTTAAGACTTCAGGATTAGGGTTAACCCCTAATTATCTCTCTATCTCCACCAATCTCTATCTCTCTCTACTTCATTCTTCATCAAATAAAGATGTTTTCATCAATGGAACTCTAGAGGATCATAACATAACTGAGGTGAAGGCATCAATAACACCAAAAAGAAATAATAAAGGTAGCATTCATCAATTTATCTCCATTTGAAGTTTTTTACTTGAGAAATCAATGCTTTTCATTTGATTATTCATATTAGATATCAATCGATGATGGAATCACTAAAAAAACCATCAATCCATACATTAAAACTATAAATTCTCTTGTTCTTCACCCTTTATTCATGGATATTCATCATCTACATTAAAATACTACAAATCGTTGAAGGATCATCAAGAAGAGTCTGGTTCTGGGAAGCTATCATCGCAAGGATTGCAGATCTGGTTTCAGTTTCATAATAAAGAAAATAGTGGAGGTCTATTGGTTAATGGAAGGGACCACTAGAGCACCTCTAGCATGACAGATGGTGGAAGCTACTCCATGGAGAACTGTGGAGAGGCAGTGACACCATAGTGTGGTAGTTCCATGAAGAAGCTGACTTGTGTGGCCCTTCCAGTTGGTAGGGTAGGGTCATGCAGTGCTACTAGGTTGGTGACCACCACCGTGATTCTCGGATGGCCAGTCAGCTGCATTGATGTGGGGTGGTTATTGGCCATTGGATGGGCATTGGGGAAGCGGGTTGGGTCCAAAAATAGTAGGTTGGGTCGACCCAGATGGATTAGGTCTGGTCAGATCTAGGTCGACGCGGGGGGATCGCACTGTCGACCACCTCAGCAACTCGAGCTACCATGACATGGTCAAATGTGGAACATTCACAAGGATCATCTATGGGGTGGATGAACATGGGGAGTACCAACCCCTATGGGCGACCATGTTGGTTGACCACCATGTCCAGTAGACCAACCGTGAGTTGGTCCACCATCCCATTTCCCCTTCTAAAATTTCAAGAGCCCATATCTTCAAAACAGTGCATCCATTTGATGTGCCATTTATGGATATGTGACCCTCTCTTTGGTACATACCTTTTGAGTTAAATTTTGTAATTTTAGTTTTGGTTACGAGATGTGGGCCCCATGAATCCTCATTTTTTCTTGTTGCGGTGAAAAGAACCCTTTTCATTAGTAATCCATTTTAGGCTAGAAAATAGCTTGTTTTTCTTGTTTTTTCTCATAGAATGAAATCGAAACCTCAGTTTCAATTTATAGGGTATGATGCATAGTTTTCTGATCATGATAGTCAGACTAGATGTCTTTAATGATAATAGTTATCAGGAGATGATTTCAGATCTTTTCTTGTGGTACCCTCTACCCGGGCTAGGCATGGGTCATCGATAATACTATAGTAGAACCCTCCAGTCGAGCTGGGCATGGGTCCTCAATCTATTCCAAGTGGAATCCTCTATCCTGGTGGGGTGTGGGTACTCGATGACACTAGATTTGAACCCTCCTACTGGGCGTGGCAAGGGTCCCCAATGATGTTAGAATTGCACCCTATAGTAGGGCTGCGAATGGGTCCTCAACCTTGAGATGACCTATCAACTATGTGGATCAGTGAAGAGATGTACTTTAACATTACATTGGGCTCACGAGTAATAGGGAGACATTCCTCACCAACACACATCCTTGTGACATTACCTAAAACTATATATGTGAGACAGTGCTACCCAAAGTGGAACATATCATGGTGTGGTGGTTGAACCCCTTTAACTGGCATGTTTAGGGTTGATGTGGGGGATGTTGGGCATTGATGGTGGTTACATTGAGAACTGTTGGATGCTCTTTTCCTGGATTATGCTATGAGATAGAGATCCTATTACTCTCTCATTTGGTTTTCTTTCATTGAGTATATATATATATATATATATTCTATTTCAGTACCCACTCCTAAGGTTCTAGATACTCTCCTTCTAGAAGAGGTGAATATGTGCAGGGTACACTACATGCTTCTCATGTCTATATTCTCATGGATGGATGAATCTAATATCAGACTATAGGTATAAAAGACTAGAAGAGAAGTTCATATTCTCACCATCTCAATCTCCTTGTGTTTGGATGAGTTTACATCACTTTATTGTTGGGTTGAGCTGTACTCTTTTACTGTACTTTGTTCTATCTACAATTTCCTTTCCCACAATATATTTTTTTTTCTAATTATTTTCAGGTAGTGTTACTATGTATGTTATACTCCCCTAGATGGCCTTTTCACGCATGTATAATGAATTATGCAGATGATAGAAATGATTGATCGTGAATTCAGAGATCTTAGGGATACAGGTGCTCGGACCACATAAAATGGTCGTAGCTTGGATTCCAGGAGTGGGGCTCTCTTAGTTGTTTTCATTTCCCAGTTTTAGTCAAGTTAGGAAACAGTTATGGTTGGGTGTGTATTTTTCCCTTTTTCCTTTCAGTTTAAAATATTTTACTTATACTATTTTGTGGTCCACACTTGTTTGGTTTATTTACAACAAGTTGTATCTTTTACTTCTCTCCCTCTCCACTTTTTCATCGAGTTGGCTGTTTGTGTACAAGTACTTATTCATAGGACTCCCCATGTTATTGTTTCCTCCACTCTTATCTTCACCCCCTATCCTATTATGGTGGTCTTGGGGTAGTTACATCTTGAATCCTGACATGTGTCGGGTCATGAAAATGTTAATTAATGTTAAAAATTTGTTATAAGGTAACAAAATATCATGTTAATTATTATTTAGTGAGGGTATTTAAAAAATTATTGCCATATATTTTAATTGGAATTATTTTGGATCCACTTGACCATGAGAAAGAATCTTATAACAACTTTAAATTGGGATATATTAAATGTTTTTTATTTCCCTCACTTATATAAGGGAACCTTATCTTCTCACTTATCCACATAACAAGATACCTTTATCTTGACCAATATCTACCAAAATACACTCTCAATCTTCCCCCCCATGGACTATTAGTCTTGGTATCACCAATGTTACACTAGTGTTTCTTTTGAGGTATTTTTCATTTATTTTCTATATATTTTTCCATTTGAATTTCTATTGAATTCTTGGAGAAAAATGAGATTTTTTTCAGAGTGTGTGGTCCATGGTTGGTGGAAAATTAATGGTAATGGTGTAACTTTTTCCAGGTAACCATGTGGTAGGTGTCTAGTTTGACATAGTATCTACCAAATGGATTGTGCACTGTTAGTCTGATTATGTGGGATAACTATGAAGTAGGGTATTCTTAGACAGAGAAGAGATCACAATCATAGTACGACATTTCATACCATCTAGACTAACCAAGCGACATGTACAGGTCATTAAAAATTTGATTGTTAATTTTATATCTCCCCAATTTTTAAACCCACAACCCTCTTTTCCCTCCCCGTTTGGGATTCCGCACCCTAGGAATTCCTCCATCTTCTTTTCCCTACCTTAGAGCACCATATTTGTGTGAGATTTTGTGTATATCCTCCATAATTTGTTATTTAAGTGCCTTCTATCCTCGATTACTTCCCTATTCTAGGGTTTATTCCCTCTTACTTTGGAGTTTCTCTTCTCCTAGTGTGTTGGGTATAATTTTTAGTGTTAGATATTAAATTTTGGGGATTTAGCATTCATGTTAGGGTTCAATATTGCCTCTAAAGAATGTAGTTGAGGTGTGGTTGAAGTTTTGAACTACATTTCAGATGTTTCTAATCCCCAGGTAGGTAATTACATGCTCAAAAATTATTTGAAGAATTTATTATTCTTTCTTGAGTATTTTTAAATGTTATAAGATTTATGTGTGTGGTGAGAAATGAGTTTTTAAAAGGTTTTTACATTCATATTGCTTGAAAATGGATTTTCTAAAATAAATTCGGTGTATTTATTATGTAAAACATTTTTGTACTTATTGAGGATGTAACACCCCAAGCTTCCACAATATGTTTCCCCTTGAATAATGTAATAGCTTTCATTGTATGCTATTTCGAGATTCTAACACACTGTGACCAATCAAACTAGCCGTTATGAATAGTAATACCCACTTTTGAAAATTTTATAAATTTTATCTTTCAAAATGGACTACATTTTGGGGTTTTGAATTTTAAAATAAGCCTAGGGTGAATTATTGGTATTTTTCTGAAAACTTTCAATTTCTGATGAATAGTGAAAAACACTAAGTTATTGGTTAAAACCGAATTTTTATTTAAATAATTATTTATTTTATTTAAATTTATTTTATTTAAATTTATTTTATATCAAAATAGATACATAATAAATATATAAGTTCAATTTAATTCATTGGAATCAGTTTATAATAATTTTAGACATATAAAAATTTTATTGAACTTTTCACCGTCTTTTACCCATCTCCTAGGAGAATTTCCAAATTCACATAAAACTTAATTTTACCACTTTTGTGAGTGAAATTTCAAAAATCAGAAAGACACGGTTAATATCAAGGAGTAAAATGTTGTTCAATATGATAAAAATAATTTTTGGTGAATAGTAACTTTTTACTTTTATTTACCACCGTTAAAAGTAAATAGGGTAATTAAGGGTAAAACTGATATTAATATTACCCTAACACATGTCCTAATTCTATTGGACAAGTTTATATCGACCAAAAAAAACCCTAGGAATAAAATGTTATCATTTGGGTCCACTTTGATTAGATTTGGACATTTATTATTATTTAATTCAAAGAAGAGTTAGAAGAGTTAAAATCAAAGTTTAATTACTAAAACATTTTTAATATAGGGTTATACATAAGATAAATTCGATTATAAATATTCATTAGAATGATAAAATGATTTACTATATAATGGTAGTTTATTTATAATTTTAAGACATTAAATAATTTAATTTATTTATGACACAGTGGTGATGTAGTAATTTTCTAATTAATGACAAATTAGAATAATTGATATTATAAATATCAAAATAAATGTAATTTGAAACTTTGTATGAATTAAATGAATTTTATAGGATAATATGAAATATTAGGACTTCATATATGAATTTGGTTTGAAGTAATAATGCTGTTATGAATTTATAAAAAAAATACTCAACAATGTCAAAATTGACATAAAAGAGTTCTTAAAACAAATATTATATTATTAATTGATATTATATTCCTAGAAATCTAAGGTTCAGCCAAATGACTTATATCATGATAGGTGTATCATTAATCGACCACTTTGGGGTCGATTTGATGTATATAGTATGTTTATTAACGATATAATATAAAAATACAAAGTGACATGGTTAATGTCAATCTAATTAACTACGAGTTAAAACTAAAGGATAAGGTTAATATAACGACCCAAACCTGTCTAAAATCTATTGGTTGAAATTATTTCTACCTATACCCACCTTAGAATTTTAATAATACACATTGGAGCCATTATAAATGGAATATGAATTTACTATAAAATAATACTTTAAGTTTTTCCTAAAGAGCCCCTCCTCCCCCTTATAAAAGGACACCACTTCTAACCAATTCTTCACACTATAAAATCCTTTCGGCACGGCCAAACCCTACTCACATATTCTCTCAAAATCCCTCAATACAAGATAGATGCCTTATTTTGATCAAAAATCTAACCAAAAGATCCCTTTTGATCAAATCAAAAGGAAGAACCCGAAGAAGAGGTAATGTTTTCACCACCCTTTTTCAAGTTCCTTCCTTCTTCAACTTCTTATTTCTTGGTTATTTCCATTCTAAAATAATAACTCCAGTATATTATATATACTATGATGTTATTATAAATATGTTACAACCATATTCAGTATTCTATCCATCCTTTGAATGACATGTCACTATACGTGCGTACATACAACTTACCGTCTCCACGTCGTGGTGTAATTTTTATTCAATACATTATTATTTGGATGGGTATAATAATGATGTGAAATTAATGTAAATAATAAATATAACATGATAATTATTCTTTATATTTGTTATAACATACAATTATATATTATTTTAAAATAAGAAGAATGATATTGTCTCTCGTGCGTACGTACGGACTACCGTCTCCACGAACGCGATGAAATTCATTCTCCATCGTATCCATTCAAGTCTAATTGCCATTTGATGATTAAAAATAATGTTTAAGGACTTTATATAATTCTTTATAGGAATAATATACAACATATCCTTAACAAACACAGCTTATGTAACAAAATATATAAAAGAAAACGAGTAAGTTAACACCTGAAACGATGATAATACTAAGATATTATTAACAAATAAATGTTAATAGATCATAGATAATATCATATTAATGTATATGATTATTGAATAATTTAATAACAATTATTTCATGACTATAAAGTAGGTTAACTTACCCTAAAACAAGGAAAAGTACAAGGTAAGGGTTTATTTCACAATCTCTTCATTATCCGAGGTTGTTTATACATAATTATCTACGGGGACCTCTTTATCATCCACATCCATGTTTATTAAAAATTTATTTAAAAACATTATTACTATTTTACAAAATATGGTTTAAAGTCATTAATACCCTTGTTTGACTTTTTATAAGAAGTTTATAAAGAAATCTTTTTGTCATTTTCCAAACAAGGCCCTTTTTAACCGTTTCGAAAAACTTAAGGTAAGAATGTCTTTTTAACTTATATGGTGGGTGAAGATATTTTCTTCCATTATAATATCGTTGAAGAATCCCTTACAATATTATAAAAATATTTTTAAAGTAAATGTTTTCTTTTATAATTATGTGACTTTTAAATGATTTCAAAAAAGATACATTTCTCTCAAATAGTTTTGATTTCATCTAGGTCAACATCATTTGATGGATTTTAGGTTTATTTGAAGTTAATATATTATGATACAAAACTTCCATATTGTATTCAAGGTTTTGTGATATGTTTGACTATGGTTATGTTATTTTTATACCATTTATTCTTTATGGAGAAATTATTGACATTTCGTATGCTAGTTTTAATATGAATGTTTATGTTATGTTTAAACCAATTCATATGAGGAATGCATTGGAATTAATATGTGATAGGTGGAGCCCACTATAGCTCCTCGATGCATCGGTAGGTCTCATGAGACAAACAAGTATCGTGGCACGAGGCCTTGACAAAATCTTATTTGTAGTATTGGCACGAGGCCTTGGCTACGTGGTTATGATAGTCTGACATTATGCATTCCTTCATTATGAAAGTGGTTATTGATATTGAATGTGATTATTCTATTAGTAGAATATCAATGTGAATAAGTAAATGATATTATTTCATTTTATCTTTTCCATATTATGTTGAAGTTCAAGTTTAAAAGGCTTTTGTTTTTCTTACACATTGCCTTAAATGTTTATGCTTATTTATGGATGTTTCCACTATATTGTTATCCTTACTGGGCTTTTGAGATCACCGCATTCAATGTTTTATTTTTCCCAGGATGTGAAGAAGTATTTTATGAATGACCTACAGGGATAGTATAAGGGGATATGAGTGTGGAGACAAGATGTTGTTTTAGTTTTGACTTTATGATGTAATTTAAACCTTATGAATGTATCTAGTTATTCCAAGGCTACTAAACTAATCGGTCTTTCGAGATTTGATCTTTCTAGTGATCATGCCAATGTTATGGAATAATGCACTAACTCTGGGTAACTGGGGTCGGGGCATTATAGTTGGTATCATAGGAATTTTAGTACAAACCTTGGAAGCTAGATTTAGACAAACTCTGATTAGAGCACATAGACCTAAGATGGACATTGAGGATTAGAATAGAATAACTTCCTAGAATTTTGGAATTGTAAAGGCTTTGTGAGTTTTCCGAGCAATACATCCCTGTTTGGATATGAGTAGGTAGAGGCGGCTCTAGCACCGATATACCTAGGGGTAAAACCCAAAAAGATCGCTTTGATCTAGACTCGAATGAGAACTAGTGCACGACAACGGGCCTTGCTGCACTCTTTGTTACAGTACTCCCGGGGGTTATTCTTAGGATAATTCTCATTTTATTTACAAATAATTATGAAGGGTTCATGAGTACATAATTTCTCAATGAAAACATCTTTATGATTATGGATTATATCCAAAAACCTTTCAATTTACATTAGGTATTTTACAAGTTTGGAATTATTCATTGCAATTCATAAACTGACATAGTTTATGCTATTGTATAGAAATGGTGCCTAGTAGAAGGAATGTGAACTCCAGCAATACGTATGATCCAAAGAGTAAGAAGGATCGTATATTTCACAGTATTAATCCAACATTTTTAAGTGAAATAGTCTCCCATGTATTCTCAACATATGAAGAAATAGTATCATGTGTTAATAAGTTAAGAAAATAATTTTATGAGTCCTATGGCTTTGACGGGAAGTAAGAGAAGAAATGGATGTAAGAGAGAAATATGGATAAAGGGAAGAGGGAAAAGGAGAATTTTCCCATTAGTGATAACTGTGGGAAGAAACACCCTAGAACTTGCCAGAAAGGAATGTGAGATTGTTATAATTGTGGAGAAAAAGGACACCAAGTACGTGACTGTAAGGGTAAGAAAAAGGTTTCAAATGTACAATGCTTCATCTGCAAGGAGATGGGACACTGTAACAACCCGATATTTTATAAGATACATTCTTTTTAATTTCATTCATATCTTCTATTGTACGACACACCAAGATTATCTTGCACTATACGCAACACTGTATTAGCTTGCAGTATACGCAACACTTTTCTTGGCTCTTGTTACAAACAATTTCAAGTTCGTTTGATAGAAGTTATTCTATGCAATATTGAATGTATATATATATATATGTATATTCAATGTATAAATAAAATATCATTGTATTATGTTATACACAACAACAAAGGAGTTGTGCACTACACACAATCCTGACTTGGCTTGCATTACACGCAATCACGACCTTCCTCGATAGCGTGTGTTGTATGCAATACTGGGTTTTACTAAACAACGATATATTATTATAATATTGTTATGAACTAGCTGTTATGAATAGTGTTAACTAAATTTTTAATTTTATAACATTATTATTAATATTACACATTTCTATAACATGGTATAATAACAAAATAAAATTTTCGGGTAAAATAAGTATTTTTTTCAAAAAATGCAGTTTTGCTGCCTTTTGATGGCGCACCCACTTTAAATCTAGTTTTTGACATGTTTATAAGTTCAATTTGACAAAATTAAATTCTTATTTTGAATCAGGATATAAAAATTTACATTATATAATGTTTTGATATTTTTCCGATAAGTTTCATATTTTGATGAATAGTAAAATCACGCTATATTTTAATTAAAAACAATTTCTTTCATCGTAATATCTTATGTGGTTAAATTATAATATTGAATGGTTTTAAAGTATAAATAGAATATATTTTTACCATTTAATATAATTTATGTCATCAGCATTGATTTTACCTTGAATTCGTAGGTTAAATCAATTCAATCTTTTGCAATGTTTTAAAGAAAAACCCGTTTTCTTTCACCAACGAGATTAATTTTAATTTAATTTCTGCATCTTTTGTGTATTGAATTTGGAAAAATGGATTCCATATTTGGAATTAGTGGGTCCCAATTATCTTAATAAGCTACTTTTTATTTTTGGGCATTGTGAATAGTAACTACGGTAAATTTTATTTACTATAGTTAAAGGTAAATCGGGTAATTAAGGGTAAATATAAGATTATAAAATTATCCTAACACTTGAAAAAATTATATTGGATGGCTAGAAGTATACCCATATAACCTATGGGTTGGATTAGATTCATTTTATGGACTTTTGTTCATGAAAATAATTTAATTATTATTAAAACCAAAGAATGTGACAACATGTCACTTTCTTAAATGTTATAAGTATAATAATTTTAATTTAGTGATAAACTTCATGAAACTTCGAACATGAATAGTATCCATAACTCTAATAAAATTATCTACATCATAGGAATTTATTTATAATTTTTAGGGATTAAATAATTATCATTTATTATGACACAAAGATGATGCAGTAATTGTCTTATTAATGAAATATTGGCATAATTGATGTTATAAATGCCCAAATAAATGTAATTTGAGACTTTTTATGACTTAAACTGATTTTATAGGTTAGTATGACATGTTATTGTTAATTTAAGTAACTTGTTTAGAACTTAACATTCTGTTATGAATTTCATAAAAATCATGTACCAAATAGTGTCAAAATTGACATAAATTAGTTTTTAAAACAATTATTTTATTATTAGTTGTTATTTTATTCCTAAAAATATAAGGTTCGGCCAAATGACTTATATAAGGTTATATATATTAATAATAAACAACTTGGGGTTCGTTTGTCTTGATATAGTAAGTTTATTAACCATATAGTGTAAGAAAACAAAAAGACAAGGTAAAAGTTAAATTATTTAACTTAGAGTTATATATAATTGATAAGGTTAAAATAACAACCAAAACTTGTTTAAATCCTATTTTATGAGAGGATTTCAACCCATACCCACTTTAGCTTCTAAATAAGACCCTTTGTAACCATTATAAACCAAATTTGACCTTAATATAAAATAATAATTTGAGATTTTCCTAAGGTGCCCTTCTCCTCCCTTATAAAACGGAACCTCCTCCCTCTCCTCCTCACACAAATTTGAGCATTCATGATCGGCCAACCCCTGAAAAAATATCTTATCCACTTCCCTAGTATCATACTAGAGGTCCTGGTCTTCTTCAAAGACCATCCTTAGTTCTTTAAGTGGAGGTTAAGTGAAGGCGCGTCAAAAAGAGGTAATATCCATTACCGATCTTTTTCAATTTCTTTCTTCTTCAACTTCTTCTTCTTTAGTTGTTTCATGATAAATTTATAACATCAGTATTTCTTATATACTGATATGTTATTATAAATATGAAACAACTCTAATTAACCTTCTATCCATCCTACGGAAAAAGGAAATCACCGCGCGTGCGTTCGTACGGAATACCGTCTCCACACCATGGTGTAATCTATTTTCCGCCACCACCTTAATTGGATGGGTATAATGGTGTAATGAGTAACTATATATTATTATTATAAAGTTATATTGATACTGAAATAGTATACATACACTTCAACACAATTCCACGACCATGGGAACGATATCATCGCTCGTGCGTACGTACGGACTACCGTCTCCACGATGCAATGATATTCATTCTCCACATTAACCATTCATGAATGATTATAAAGTATATATAATGATTAATAATGAAATATATGACATGTTAAATCTACTGGATTTATGTATATATATATATATGTATTTCAGCTACTTACTTCCATTCAAGACAATAAGGAAAGGAAAACAACGTTCATGCGGACGTACGGACTACCGTCTCCATGAATGGTGTGTTTCATTTCATTTATCTATCTATTATATATATATATATACTGAATATATATGATATATAAATCATGTTTTATATTTTTTAAGTAAGTAAATCATGATATAAGTAATAATAATGTCAAGAACAACAAGTCCAAACACCTACGATAAATGAAACGATTTTACCCAAAATGCTTCTTTAACATGGAATTTACAAAAGAACGGGTAATATAAAGTCATAAGTGAACCATATATGATATCATAACAATGAGTATGATTCTTGAATAAGAAAATGACATTATTTAAATCATTATACAGGAGGTTCGGACACATACGAAGCAAATCAGACCTAAGGTAAGGGAAAATATCACAATCTCATTTTTATCCGAGACTATTTATACTTTGGCATTTACTGGGGTGTATTTTATCATCCACATCCATGTTTACTAAATATGTAATATTATTTCCATCCACCTACAATTGTTTAAATCCAATTTTACCCTTTAGTGAGTTTTTAGTAAAGGATATGAAAGGAATCTTTTGTCGTTTTTCATACGAGGTACTTTTTGAATTTTCTGACAAAAGTACAAGAAGAATGTTTTTTTAACTTATACGGCATGAATGTATTTTTAAAACATTATTTCCAAGAAGCTTCATTTAAAATTTTTCATGTTTATTTTTAATCAACTTCTTTTAGTTTGTAATTGAACGAAATTTTAAGAAAGGAAAAGTGTTTTTGAATCAGAAAGGATATTTTCCTCAAGAATGGAGTTCAAGTGTTTTATCAAAATTATTTTCCATCTAAGATAATAAAGGGTTCTGTTTCTATCCCTATTATTACATTGATTTGATTATGTTGTGATGGAATTATAGTTATAAATTCCTTTATCTTATATGAATTGTTTTATGATGTCATGTTGTTTAAGAATCCCATTTTTACTACATGGGTTATGCAATGATGTATGATTTTGTGGCACACATAAGAATGGAATCATTATTAGATGTGTGGGACCTATATCTCCCTCCAATTCATTGGGTAAAGATTTTATATCTCATGAGATAGACATGGCTGGAATGGTAGGTTATGCCGGTTCAGTGAAACAGGACTGAAACAAGGGTGAATCGGTTCAGAAAGGGACTTTGTCCACTAAGATAGTCTTGGCAATGAGTCTTGACTAATAAGAAATGATTCTCTATGATTATGTGTGTATTCCAAGAAGTTTAATGTTTTACGTTATGATTATTGGGATTACATTTCACTACTATGATTTATCCCATGTTATGAAATTATGATCACTTTTGCAGGTTAAGATTTACAAAAGATATGTTCTTATGAATATGAAATGATTGATATTTCTTATGTTTACCCTTACTGAGCATTTGAGCTCACCCTTTTATATTTTCCTTTCCCTAGGACATAAAGAAAGGATTTAGGTTTAAAAAAATAAGATCTTTATGGGAGATGTTGAAGATCTTTCAACACTATTAGAAGATTATATTCCGAGTTTCCAAAGACACTAAACTATTACGGTCCTTGTGTGTGTGTTTTTGTTATGTACTAAGTATTCCGCAAAAGTAATGTAATGTCTATGTACGTTAAGCCTCAAGTCTCTACAGTTGGTATCAGAGGAAAGGTTTAGTCAACCTTTGGAAACTAGGATGTGAAAACGTTAGTGAGATCCCTAGAGATATTACTAAGGTATGTTTAGGGATGTCCCTAAGGATAAGTATACGTATAGGATATAGTCCTAGAACTATGGTAACAATCTTAGAATTTAACCTAAGATGTTAGATGTTAAGGGTACTCCCCCTTTACTATGTTGTTTTCCCTATCATTATTTTTTCCTCTCACGCTATTCTTTTGAGGTTTTAGACGATGGCTGGAACCCGAAGGAACCTTGTTGGTCACTGTAATGGACAATGCAGTGATTGTCCTCCGGAACAAACAAGTGTTATGGGAGATGGAGAGGAAAATCGTATTGCTATACTTACACAAGCTATGAATCATTCTGGACTTCCAAATGAGTAGAGAAGGGAACAATATTCTATTGAGTCCTTCATGAGTCAACGTCCACCTTCTTTCAGTGGGTCTTCTTATCCACTTGTTGCTGAAAAATGGATCAGTACCACTGAAAAGATATTTTCAGTTCTTCAATGATCTGAACATGATAAAGTCATCTTAGCAGTATATCGTTTGTAAGGTGAATCTGATCAATGGTGTAATCTTATCAAGAATACGAGGCCAAGAGATGAAATTGAGTCCATGGAATGGGACAAGTTCAAGAACTTGTTTTTCAGTAAGTACATCCCTCATATTTTTCGAACAAAGATGGAAAAGGAGTTTCTTGAGTTGAAGAATAAGGATGATGAATCTATTGGTATATATGAAGAGAATTTTACAAGACTTGCAAGGTATGCATCTGGCATTATCATCCAACCTGAAAGTAAAGTTGATCGATTTTTCAGTGGCTTAAAACCAAGTCTTCGAAGGGCATTAGCTCCAAGAGACTTCAGTAGCTATGAAGAAATTTTGCATTGTGCTATCAAGGTAGAAATGGAAGTTGGTTTTACATATCCATCTCATGGTTTTGACAAGAAACGAAAGATGGAGTCCAAGGAGAAATCTCAGAATAATGGTGAAAAGAAGATGAATGTTTCCTTATGCACAAAGTGTGGAAAGAAGCATGGTGGAGATTGTCTTAAAGGGACTAGAAAATTTTTTAACTGTGGAAAATAAGGTCACTGAGCAGCTGAGTGTCGAAGTAATGGAAAAAGGGTTTCTAATGATGTGAATAAAGCAAACACTATAGAGAACGCACCACCAACACTTCAATGCTTCAAGTACAAGGAAATATGGAATTATGCTAATAAATGCCCTCATCCAAGGGTTAGTGATGATCGACATGAGCAACTGTTTAAGGCAAAGGACAAAGGGAAGTCACATGCGATCACTATTGGAGATGTTGAATATGACAACGATGTGGTGGAATGATTAAGTGTTTATGTAATGGGATTCCAAAATAATGTTGTATCATGGAGTATTGGAATATTTATGTATTGGTCTAATGTCGTATTCAAAGTGATTGAGATATTTTTGGAAATAAGATGATATGCGCATAATGAAGGGAAAACGAGAAAATGAAATGTTTAACAGTATTCATGAGCTCGTGATTGATATAAGGACTAAGTGATATCATGGTTTGAGTATATAGAATTTTGAGGATTTTGGTACGTGGAAAGTGTTAACTTTTAACTGCATTAAAGTTTTCACTATGGTTCAACGGGTATTCATTTTTTCAAGAGAATACATGATTAATGTATTCAAATGATTGGAATGCAACCAACAATATATATATATATATATATATGGGGGATAAATGATGGTATTCACATGCTTGGTTGATGACATTTCAAGTAATCGTTTTCTTTATACTATGAGCTTGGACCGAAGTATTTTAGATAATCCTAAATATTAGAATGGATTATGTTGGACATATGCTAAGTATTGTTTAAGGATAGAAATTTCTTTCGATATTACTGATGGGATTTTATAGTAATGTAGTTTTAGAAAAATGAAAACCTGCAGGACGGGCGACAACTCATCGCGTCAGACAAGGATATGGGAATCGAACCCACAACAGAAGTGCAACTGGCCTTTTTCGCCTACCACTGGCCTACAAGAAGTCCCTGTTTAGTAGAAACTGGTTTTATTATATTAAGCAGTATAAGTCAATTTTAGGAACTATATAAGATAAATCTCACTATAGATAGACTTATGTATTTTTTGATAACTTTTCTAACCTTTAGTTTGAGATAGATGGAATGACCCATCATTCTATCACAAGATCTGCAAACACATCACGAATGACAAATTCAACTTCATTTCTTTAAGAGATGAAGTGGAAATTGTCCAAATAATGAAAAACAGTGAGACTATACCAAAATCACGAAAGTATTTCTTCTAATTCCAATTCCATCAATTTTAGGGAAATGATCTTGAAAAACCAAAAATTTTGTCCTACTGCCCTTATATCCGATGAATCAGATGGTACCTTAGATAATCACAAATCTATGGCTTTGTGATTGTTGGCTTTTTCATATCCATGTTCTCTACCACTCTCCATCAGAACATGATGGTTATATTTCTCTTCCATATCCATATTTTCACCTATGTGGAAACCCAGTGATTAGTTTATTTGGGTAACCGTTACGTATCATAAGTTTTTTTTAAAGATTGGTTTTGGTATTCCTTTTTACTATGTGGGTTTCTATTAAAGAAACTTTCGAATAGTAAACCATTTATAACCCCGACGAATTTCGAGGGTGAAATTCATTTTAAGGGGGGTAGAATGTAACAACCCGATATTTTATAAGATACATTCTTTTTAATTTAATTCATATCTTCTATTGTACGACACACCAATATTATCTTGCGCTATACGCAACACTTTATTAGCTTGCAGTATACGCAACACTTTTCTTGGCTCTTGTTACACACAATTTCAAGTTCGTTTGATAGAAGTTATTCTATGAAAAATTGAGTGTATATATATATATGTACATTCAATGTATAAATAAAATATCTTTGTATTCTGTTATATGCAACAACAAAGGAGTTGTGCACTACACGCAACCCTGACTTGGCTTGCATTACACACAATCGTGACCTTCCTCGATATCGTGTGTTGTATGCAATACCGGGTTTTACTAAACAACGATATATTATTATAATATTGTTATGAACTAGCCGTTATGAATAGTGTTAACTAAAATTTGAATTTTATAACATTATTATTCATCTTCCACATTTCTAGAACATGGTATAAGAACAAAATAAATTTTTCGGGTAAAATAAGTATTTTTTCAAAAAATACAGTTTTGCCGCCATTTGATGGAGCACCCACTTTAAATCTAGTTTTTGACATGTTTATAAGTTCAATTTGACAAAATAAAATTCTTATTTCGAATCAGGATATAAAAATTTATATTAGATAAAGTTTTGATATTTTTCCGATAACTTTTATATTTTAATGTATAGTAAAAACACGCTATATTTTAATTAAAAACAACTTTTTTCATCGTAATATCTTATGTGGTTAAATTATGATATTTAATGGTTTTAAAGTATAAATAGAATATATTTTTACTATTTAATATAATGTATGTCATCAGCATTGATTTTACCTTGAATTCGTATGTTAAATCAATTCAATCTTTTGCAATGTTTTAAAGAAAAACCCGTTTTCTTTCGTCAACGAGATTAATTTTAATTTAATTTCTGAATCTTTGGTGTATTGAATTTGGAAAAATGGATTCCATATTTGGAATCATTGGGTCCAAATTATGTTAATAAGCTACTTTTTATTTTTGGGCATTGTGAATAGTAACTACGGTAAATTTTATTTACTATAGTTAAAGGTAGATCGGGTATTTAAGGGTAAATATAAGATTATAAAATTACCATAACACTTGGAAAAATCCTATTGGATGGATAGAAGTAGACCCATATAACCTAAGGGTCGGATTAGATTCATTTTATGGACATTTGTTCATGAAAATAATTTAATTATTATTAAAACCAAAGAATGTGACAACATGTCACTTTCTTAAATCTTATAAGTATAATAATTTTAATTTAGCGATAAACTTCCTGAAACTTCGAACATTAATAGTCTCCAGAAATATAATACAATTATCTACATCATAAGATTTTATTTAGAATTTTTAGGTATTAAATAAATATCATTTATTATGACACAGAGATGATGCAGTAATTGTCTTATAAATGAAATATTGACATAATTGATGTTATAAATGCCCAAATAAATGTAATTTGAGACTTTTTATGACTTAAAATAATTTTAAAGGTTAATATGAAATGTTATTGGTGATTTAAGTAACTTGGTTCGAACTTATCATTCTGTTATGAATTTCATAAAAATCATGTACCAAATAGTGTCAAAATTGACATAAATTAGTTTTTAATACAAATATTTTATTATTAATTGTTATTTTATTCCTAAAAATCTACATTTCGGACAAATTACTTAGATAAGGTTATATATATTAATAATAAACAACTTGGGATTCGTTTGTCTTGATATAGTAAGTTTATTAACCATATAGTGTAAGAAAACAAAAAGACACGGTAAAAGTTAAATTATTTAACTTAGAGTTAAATCTAATTGATAATGTTAAACTAATAACCGAAACTTGTCTAAATCCTATTTTATGAGAGGATTTAGACCCATACCCACTTTAGATTCAAAATAAGACCCTTTGGGGTCATTATAAACCGAATTTGACCTTAATATAAAATAATATTTTGAGATTTTCCTAAGGTGCCACTCCCCTCCCTTATAAAAGGGCACCTCCTCCCTCTCCTCCTCACACCAATTTGAGCATTCAATCTCGGCAAAACCCTGCCAAAATATCTTATACACTTCCCTAGTATCATCCTAGAGGTCTTGGTGTTCTTAAAATACCATCTTTAGTTCTTTAAGTGGAGGTTAAGTGAAGGCGCGTCAAAAAGAGGTAATATCCATTACCGATCTTTTTCAATTTCTTTCTTCTTCAACTTCTTCTTATTTAGTTGTTTCATGATAAAGTAATAACATCAGTATTTCTTATATACTGATATGTTATTATAAATATGAAACAACTCTAATTAACCTTCTATCCATCCTACGGAAAAAGGAAATCACCACGCGTGCGTACATACGGAATACCGTCTCCACATCGTGGTGTAATCTATTTTCTGCCACCACCTTAATTGGAAGGGTATAATGGTGTAATGAGAAACTATATAAGATTATTATAAAGTGATATTTATACTTAAATAGTATACATACACTTAAACACAATTCCACGACCATGGGAACAATATCATCGCTCGTGCGTACGTACGGACTACCGTCTCCACGACGCGATGAGATTCATTCTCCACATTAACCATTAATGAATGATTATAAAGTATATATAATGATTAATAATGAAATATATGACATGTTAAATCTACTAGATTTATGTATATATATATATGTATTTCATCTACTTACTTCCATTCAAAACAATAAGGAAAGGAAAACAACGTTCATGCGTACGTACGGACCACCGTCTCCATGAACGGTGTGTTTCATTTCATATATCTATATATTATATATAAATATATATACTGAATATATATGATATATAAATCATGTTTTATATTCTGGAAGTAATTAAATCATGATATAGGTAATAATATTGTCAAGAACAACAAGTCCAAACACCTACGATAAATGAAACGATTTTACCCAAAACGCTTCTTTAACATGGAATTTACAAAAGAACGGGTAATATAAAGTCATATGTGAACCATATATGATATCATAACAATGAGTATGATTCTAGAATAAGTCAATGACATTATTTAAATCATTATACAAGTGGTTTAGACACATACGGAGCAAATCAGACCTAAGGTAAGGGAAAATATCACAATCTCATTTTTATCCGAGATTGTTTATACTTTGGCATTTACTGGGGTGTATTTTATCATCCACATCCATGTTTCCTCAATATTTAATATTATTTCCTTCCACCTACAATTTTTTAATTCCAATTTTACCCTTTTGTGAGTTTTTAGTAAAGGATATGAAAGGAATCTTTTGTCGTTTTTCGTATGAGGTACTTTTTGACTTTTCCAACAAAAGTACGAGAAGAATGTTTTTTTAACTTAAACGACATGAATGGATTTTTAAAACATTATTTCCAAGAATCTTAATTTATAAGTTTTCATGTTTCTTTTTAATCAAATTCTTTTATTTTGTAATTGTACGACATGTTAAGAAAGGAAAAGTGTTTTTGAAGCAGAAAGGATATTTTCCTCAAGAATGGAGTTCAACTGTTTTATCAAAATTATTTTCCATCTAAGATAATAAAGGGTTATGTTTCTATCCCTATTATTAAATTGATTTGATTATTTTGTGATGGAATTAATTTTATGAATTCCTTTATCTTATATGAATTGTTTTATGATGTCATGTTGTTTAAGAATACCATTTTTACTACATGGGTTATGCAATAATGTATAATTTATGATTTTGTGGCACACATAAGAATGGTATCATTATGAGATGGGTGGGACCAATATCTCCCTCCAATGAATTGGGTAAAGATTTTATATCTCATGAGATAGACATGGCTGGAATGGTAGGTTATACCGGTTCAGTGAAACAAGACTGAAACGAGGGTGACTCGGTTCAGAAATGGACTTTGTCCAGTAATATAGTCTTGGCAATGAGTCTTGACTAATAAGAAATGATTCTCTATGATTATATGTGTATGCCACTAAGTTTCATGTTTTATGTTATGATCATTGGGATTACATTTCACTACTATGATTTATCCCATATTATGAAATTATGATCTCTTTTGCAGGTTAGGATTTTCAAAAGATATGTTCTTATGAATATGACGTGATTGATATTTCTTTTGTTTACCCTTACTGAGTATTTGAGATCACCCTTTTATGTTTTCTTTTCCCTAGGACATAAAGAAAGGATTTAGGTTTAAAAAAAAGAAGATCTTTATGGGAGATGTTAAAGATCTTTCACCACGATTAGAAGATTATATTCCGAGTTTCCAAAGACAATAAACTATTACGGTCCTTGTGTGTGTGTTTTTTTTATGTACTAAGTATTCCACAAATGTAATGTAATGTCTATGTACGTTAAGCTTCGGGTCTCTACAGACAATATGTGAACCAATGTCCAAATCATCAGTGTATTCCCCAAATGATTCTATTGGATAATAATCACGTTATGATACTACCAAAGATGAGGAAGAATGATTAGAGTTCTTATGTTGTTATTATAGAATTATGTCATTTGAGTGTTGTATCCAAAATATACTGGTTATAATAATTATGGAGTATATAAGGATTATACTGCAGTACAATTTCATTAAGGACTTGAGATTGTGTGGAACAAAGAAAAGTGACTCAATAACAGGTTAATTTTTTAGAAAATATATGATTGAGAGAAAGATAAACCATAATATGGTTTTGATACCGAGGAAGTGATTTTGGAATAATACATGATTGGTTTGGAAAAATTATATTGGTTATTCTTTAATACCTTGAAACTGATTAATGATTTGTATATTCCATCATTGTTGGAGTTTACAACATTTTTGGATAGAAGGATTATATCTAGTATTCTATAAGTAATAAGGGATCATGAATGTAATCAATAAGGTTTTATGGTATTTCAAGATGTTGTAATGTTTTAAAAGAATACATGATGAAGGTGTTCACATGATATTACGTGGAAAAAATGATCTTCATTGTGTTTACCTACCTTATAAATTTTGGATTGTGAGTTTGGACAGAAGTATTTTGAATAATTCTAGTTTGAGATTATTTTTAGATTGCCATAAAAGGACAACCCAGAGGTCGGGCGGAAACCTGTCACGTCCGGAAAGGCCGCGAGACTTAAACCCACAACCAAAGGGTGACAAGGGTGTATCACCTACCACTGACACACATGATGTCTTGGATTTAATAATGTCATTTTTATAAAGGTTCTACTATATTCATTATAAATTCTTTTTTTTGAACCCTATACGAATAGGATAAATAGAATATTATTTTTAAGTTCTATTATCTTTTAGAGTGAAAGATGAGTTTGTGGTAGAACTTAGTTAAAGGATGAGACTCTACTTATCAAGTATATATTTTTATTTTTCTCTTATTCTATATAGAAATTAATTCTTATAATTCAGTGAAGGGATCTTAAAACAAAAAATGTGTCATCCTAATACTATATGTTTTGTTGAACCGATGGTATTTTAAATCTCATAGATTGATGAATTTAAGGCCCTCAATTTTAAACTTGTTATTGATTGATGACCTCAATCACTAACTATAAATATTTACGTATTTTCTCCAATTATATGTCTCTAATTTCCACCAATGTTCTCATAACCGAGATCATAATTTGGTGGTGACCTTTTCATCTTCCGTTCCCTCTTATTAAGAGTAAATTTTATTGACCTATTTTCTGATGTGGGTTTTCCCAAAGGTATTTTCTATTTATAACCATTTATTTTCGAAAAATAATTTCAAATTGCAAGGATACAATTTACTGAAGGTGGGGAGAATGTAACACCCCATTCTTCAATGGTATTTTTCCCATTGAATCATGCAATAGCTTGCATTGTACACAATTTCGAGATTCTAACACACCATGACCAATCAAACTAGATGTTATGAATAGTAATACCCACTTTTGGAAATTTTAAAAAATTTATCTTTCAAAATGGACTTCATTTTTGGATTCGGAATATCGAAATTAGCCTACGGTGAGTTTTTTGTATTTTTCTGAAAACCTTCAATTCTTGATGAATAGTTAAAAACACTATGTTATTGGTTAAAATCGACTTTTTATTATTTATTTTATTTAAATTTATTTGTTTTCAAAATAGATAGGTAAAACATATATAAGTTCAATGTAATTAATTGGAGTCAGTTTATAATAATTTTAGACATATAAAAATTTTAATGAACTTTTCACCGTCTTTTACCCATCTCCTAGGAAAATTTGCAAATTCACATAAAACATAATTTTACCACTTTTGTGAGTGGAATTTCAAAAATAAGAGAGACACGGTTAATATCAATGAGTAAAATTTGGTTCAATAAGATAAAAATAATTTTTTGTGAATAGTAACTTTTTACTTTTATATACAATGGTTAAAAGTAAATAGGGTAATTAAAGGTAAAAATGATATTAATATTACCCTAACACATGTTATAATTCTATTGGACAAGTGTATCTCGACCAAAAACAATCTTATGAATAAAATGTTTTCATTTAGGTCCACTTGGATTAGATTAGGACATTTATTATTATTTAATTCAAAGAAGAGTAAAAAGAGTTAAAATCAATGTTTAATTACTAAAAAAAATTTCATATAGGGTTATGCATAAGATAAATTCGATTATAAATATTATTTAGAAATATAAAAAGAAATATTATATATATAATTTTATTTTATTTATAATTTCTAGACTTTAAATAATTTAATTTATTTATGACACAATGGTGATGTAGTAATTATCTAATTACTGAAAATTTAGAATAATTGATATTATAAATATCAAAATAAATCTACTTTAAAACTTTTTATGAATTAAATTAATTTTCTAGGATAATATGACATATTATTACTTTATATATGAATTTTTTTGAACTAATAATTCTTTTATGAATTTATCAAAAACAAAATACCCAATAGTGTAAAAATTGACATAAAAGAGTTTCGAAAACAAATATTATATTATTAATTGATATTCTATTCCTAAAAATCTATAGTTCGGCCAGATGACTTATATCATGATAGTTGTATCATTAATGGACCACTTGGGGGTCACTTGGATGTATATAGTACGTTTATTAACTATATAATATAAAAATTCAAAGTGACATGGTTAATGTCAATCAAATTAACTAAGAGTTAAAACTAAATGATAAGTTTAATATAAAGACCCAAAACTGTCTAAAATATATTGGTTGAAATGATTTCAACCCATACCCACCTTAGACTTTGAATAATCCACTTTATAGCCATTAGAAAATGAATATGAATTTATTATAAAATAATACTTTAAGTTTTTCCTAAAGATCCCCTCCTCCCCCTTATAAAATGACAGCACTTCTAACCAATTCTTTACACCATCAAAGGCTTTTGGATCGGCCAAAACCTGCCCAAATATTCTCTCGACTTCCCTCAATACAAATTATAGGCCTTATTTTGATCAAAAATCCAACCTAAAGAGCCCTTTTGATCAAATAAAAAGGAAGAACCTGAAGAAGTGGTAAAGTTTTCACCACCCTTTTTCAAGTTCCTTTCTTCTTAAACTTCTTCTTTTTTTGTTATTTCCATTATATAGTAATAAATCTAGTGTCTTATATATACTATGAATTTATTATAAATATGGTACAACCATATTCATTATTATATCCATCCTTTGGATGACATGTCACCAAATGTGCGTACGTATAGCTTACCGTCTCCACATCGTGGTGTAATTGTTATTCAATACATTATTATTTGGATGGGCATAATAATGACATGAAATTCATGTAAATAATAAATATAACATAATAATGAATCTGTATATATGATATAATTTCCAATTATATATTATTTTAATATCAAAAGAATGATATTGTCGCTCGTGCATACGTACGGACTACCGTCTCCACGAACGCGATGAGATTCATTCACCATCGTATCCATTCAAGTATAATTGTAATTTTATGATTAATAATAATGTTTAAGGACTTGATATAATTATGTATATGAATAAGATACAACCTATCCATAAAAAACACATCTTACGTAACAAAACATATAAAAGAAAATGAGAAAGTTAACACCCGAAACAATGATAATAGTAAAATATTATTAACAAATCAATGTTAAAAGATCATATATGATATCATATTAATGTATATAATTCATGTATAATTTAATAACAATTATTTAACCATTATACAGGAGGTTAACTTACCCTCAACCAAGGAAAAGTAGAAGTTAAGGGTTTATTTCAGAATCTCTTCATTATCAGAGGTTGTTTATACATAATTATCTACTGGGACCTCTTTATCATCCACATCCACGTTTCTTAAAAATGTTTTTCAAAACATTTTTTCGATTTTATAGAAAATGGGTTAAATTCATTTATACCCTTGTTTGACTTCTTAAAAGATATTTATAATGTAATATTTCTGTCGTTTTCCAAACAAGGTCCTTTTTAACCTTTTCGACAAAATTAATGTAAGAATGTCTTTTTAACTTATACGGCGGGTGTGGCTATTTTCCACCGTTATAAAAATTTCAAATGTTCCCTTAAAATATTATAAAAATATTTTTAAATTAAATGTTTTCTTTTATAATAATGTGACTTTTAAATGATTTCAAAAAAGAGATATTTTTCTCAAGTTGTTTTGATTTCATCTATGTCAACATCCTTTGATGGATTTTAAGTTTATTTGAAGTTGATATATTATGATACAAAACTTCCATATTGTATTGAATTTTTTGTGATATGTTTGAATATGGATGTGTTATTTTTATACCATTCATGGTTTATGGAGAAAGTATGACATTTTGTATGTTACTTATAATATGAATGTTTTTTGTTATATTTAAACATGTTCATATGAGGAATGCATTGGACTTAATAAGTAACGGGTGGAGCCTGCGATAACTACTCAATGCACCAGTCGGTCTCATGAGACAAACTAGAGTCTTGGCACGAGGCCTTGAAAAAGTCTTATTTTTAGTCTTAGCACGAGGCTTTGGCTATGTGGTTATGATAGTCTGACATTATGCATTCCTTCATTATGAAAGTGGTTATTGATATTGCATGTGATTATTTGACTAGTAGAATATCGATGTGAATATGTAAATGGAATTATTTCATTTTATCTTTGCCATATTATGGTGAAGTTCAAGTTTAAAAGGCTTTTTTTAGTTATACTTTTCCTTAAATGTTTATGCTTATTATCAAAGTTTCCATTATATTGTTATCCTTACTAGGAATTTTTGCTCACCCCTTTCAATGTTTTATTTTTCCCAGGATGTGAAGAAGTATTTTATGAATGACATGCAGGGATAGTATAAGGGGATATGAGTGTAGAGACAATATGTTGTTGTAGTTTTAACTTTATGATGTAATGTAAACCTTATGAATGTATCTAGTTATTCCAAGGATACTAAACTAATCGGTCTTTCGAGGTTTTATCTTTCTTGTGATCATGCCAATGTAATGTCATAATGCACCGACTCTAGGTAACTGGGGTCATGGCGTTACAGATGATGTTTTATAAATTATTAAAGATGGTTATTAAATCGTGCGAGTGGTGCGAATAATGTTTTCAAATAGTTTTGTTGTGTGTTGGGGTTTAAATGGAGATTTTGGTTGTGTAACTGATGTAGTATTTCATGTGTTTCATTGTTTGGATTGAGTAATGTGAAATTGATTTGTTATGTGTAATTTGGATCTTAATTGAGAAAACTTTTAAGCCCATGTAACTAGGAGGGAAGACTAGGACTAGTACGCTAGATGATTTGGAAGTGGTTCATCTAGGTTTCTTCTAGTTATATTGATACTACAACACTAACTAAACACTGTGATGATTGGATACCACTAGGCCCTTTGGATTTCCCCTCTTAGTGGCTCATGAATGAGAATACTGTTATTAATGGATGTTATGAAACATTTCACTGGGATAAAATGTAGATAGTGTCCCATTTCTAGGAAGTTCATAGGGTTTTCTCTTGTGACTCAGTTCTTTCATTAAAATTATTGTCATGAAAATTGACTGTAGTATTTATTTTATAAAATATGAAAGTTTCTTTATCTTTTAATGTTTAATGCATATAATATTTTGTTTAGTGGCATCCTACTGGGATTTGGATCACAACTTACTTACATCATTGAGAGTATGTAGATTTAGTTATGTTTGACACATGTAAAGGAAAGAAATTTATAGATGGTGTTTTGGGTTTCTAAAAGATATATGCTTATGTCATTTTTGCATTTACTTTAGCTTAGTTAATATAAAGTGTCATTATCACGTAAATGTGGCTCCATGGGGTCCCAAAATAAACCCAAATATGACCATGTTAAGAAATGTATCATCCAATAGGGTTAGGACACGTTTTAAGTAATTTAATATTATTATAATATTATTTTTTTACCTTTTTTTTCCGGATTTACCCTTTAACCATGGTAAATAAAATGTTTACCGAAGTAATTATTCAAAATATCTAAAAATAAAATTTACATATATAAAAAATTTGGAACTCCTGATTCTAAATTTGGAATCCATTTTTCTAAATTCAAAACACAGAATTGGTAGAAGTTAATTTAGAATTAATTCCCGTTTTCAAAACAAAAGGCGTGTTTTTAAGAAAATAAGAACTATCAAAAGATTGACACTTGCTTATGTATAGTTTAAATGTGAAATTATGTCCAATGAACAACATTGGATTTAATGGTAAAAATATAATATAATTATAATTTAAAACCACTCAATAGTATAATATATCACTATAAATTATTTTGATTAAAAAAGTTTTTTTAATGAAAATTTAGTATTTTTCAGTATTAATCAAAAACTGAATGTTTTTAGAAAAATACCAGACATTCTCCCTAAGATAATTTCGATACTCCGAATCCAAAAATGAAGTCCATTTTGAAAGATAAAATTTATAAAATTTCAAAAAGTGGGTATTACTAATCATAATGTCTTGTTTGATTGGTTGTGGTGTGTTAGAACTCGAAGTTGCGTACAACACACACTATTGTATTATTCAAAGAGCAGCGTACCGTGGAAGCTTAGGGTGTTACATAAAACCATGTGGGTGATATAGAGCCTCCCAAAGAGAATAGTATCAAGGTTTGGTGATTGAACCCCATTGAATTTTTTGTTCAGGGGTGACGTGAGGGATTTTTGGGTCATTGGTGGTTACTTCTAGAACTTTTGGTGACTCTTCCCTAGGATGAGATATGAGATGGAGAACAACTTACTCTCTCATATTGGTTTCTTTGACCAAGAATATATATATATATATATATATATATATTCTATTTCAGTACCCATTACTTGGGTTATGGTTACTCTCCTTCTAGGAGAGGCAAAGATGTGCAAGGTATGACACATGATTCATAACTCTAGATTCTAATGGTTTGAGGATTCTAATATCATAATATAGCTAGTGAATACTCAAATATAAGTTCTTATTCTCACCATATCTATGTCCTTGTGAATTGATGAGTTTACATCACTCTCTTGTTGGGTTGAGCTGCACTCTTTTAATGCACTTTGTTCCATTTATTGTTTCCTTTCCTATGGTATCTCTTATAGATCATTCTTCTTTTTAGGGAGTCCTACTGAATATGTTTATACTCACCCATATATGGGATTTCCCCACACGTATCGTTCCTTATGAATACGACTGTCAGGTTTGATAATGACTTCAAGGTGTTTATGGAAACAATTTCTTAGACCACGCATGATGGTTGTAGCTTGGATTCTAGGAGTTGGGATCTCTCATCTATTTAACTTCCCAGTTTTTTGGTTGTGATATAGTTTCGGTTGGGTGCGTATTCTTCCCATTATTTCATTCAATTTATATTACTGTACTTTTTCTTTTTAGTGGTCCATGCATGTTTAGTATGTTTTTAGTAGGTTTAATATATTCCTTGTTTCCTTCTATACTTCTGTATTGAGTTGGATTTGTGTGTGTTTGTGTGTATAGGTATATAAGAAAAGGCCTCCTTGAGTTATTTTTCCTTCAATGCATGCTTCCACCTCTAGCCTATGGGGGTGGTCTTGGGGTAGTTTTGGCTTGAAGCTAGACAAGGGCCGAGTTACGACAATGTTGTATCAGAGAAATATCATTGCTTAAGACTTTGTTAAGACATTTCACTTTCAAATGATTGGTTGGATTTAGGGAAAAATGATGAAATGTCTTGAGAGCATCTTTAATGCCATGGATTTCAATGATGGTGTAGCGGCCAATGTAGCCATTCAACATGACCTTGATTACCCACTTTTCGAATCAACATGATGATACATTTTTTGAAGGGAAATTTGGTACTTGAATTCTTTAGGATTGAGTTTTTGACTATGCTTATAGAGTTAGCTTCCCATTTTTGTTGATATATTTATATATATTCTCATTTTACCATAGTAATCCTTCATAACTTTCATGATTCCTTCACGATTATAGCCAACCAGGATACCAGCTCCAGTTGGTGATGACGACCCGTGAGTGATGGGGCCTCAGTTAAGGGTGCATCTTGAAATATCCTTACTCCAAGTGGACCAATCGAAACCCATCCTCCTATTGAACAATAGATAGTCCGAATAGAGTAGGCCACAAATGATCATAGGTTGAGCACCCTTCATGAATTCAAAAAAAAAGAGACCGATGAGGTTTCATGGTGATCCAAATCTTCAGGCAGTAGAGGACATGTTGGAGTTTGTGGCTTGCCTCTTAAGGCTTGTACAGACACTGAAAGATAAAATGGTGGCCTTGGAAGCTAGTTTTTCCGATCAGTTGACTAGATATTGGTGGATCTTAGTTACCCAGATGCATTATGAGTTGGCACTCTCATGGGATGAGTTCCAATAGCCGTTTCGTGAGGAGTACTACCCCTCCTGCTTATGATCTGTCTAGATTCATATGCTTCTCGAGAGTCAATAGGGAGGGATGAAAGTAGCAGAGTACTCATCTAGTTATAAAGACATGACTTGATAATCTCTAGAAATTACCTATTATGGATAATTTTGGGCATGGAAGTTTGATCAGGGACTCCGTAGGGAGATCTGTGCTAGTATAGTACCCCTGTGCATCCCCACCTATGTTTGGGTGCTAGAGATACCACTAGTGACATTGGGTTTTATGTAAGAAAGGAATCAATTAATTGGTACTTTTATTGGTCTCTATAGACATGATATGTCTACGGAGGTTGGTAGACATTAGTTAGTAGGGCCTTAGCGTAGGAGATCTTTCCATGATCATGCTTGGGGACATGGTCAGCCAGCACCAAGGTAGCCCAGAGCACATGGTTAGCCAAGAGAAGGATTATGTTATGCTAGTGATGGGTGAGGTAACATGGCATGATACTTCCCAACCATACATGCTGATCATCACATGTAGATAGAAGGAGGACCACCAAGGTTGATACAATGCCATGATCAGGGATCCCCTAGGGAGGGACATGTTGGTTTTAGAGAGGGGACACTAGTAGAGAAATAGGAGGAGATTTTGGTGGTAGATGATGCTATAATGTTATCCCACCACCACCACCGGGTGACCCACATTAGGCTTAAGGTGCTTGAGGATGGGGCCATGGATAGTGGTAGGATATGCAAGTTCATGATCTTCCAGCGCACAAGATGATCCAATGTATGATCTGTGTTTATTCTAATAATTCTTTTGTACTATTAGACACATGTTCCAATCACCCTTTTATCACATTACTCCTGGTATGGGTTTTGGAACTCCAAGTAGAGGTGTTATCACAATAGATTATTCTCATGGTTTCTATGAGGAGTGCTTCTTATATGTCCTTTATCTGCCAGTAGAGCGAGTTATCTCTAGGAGGATAAAGTTTCATGTGGAAACTATTATTCATCATGATGAAACATTATAAAACCGTCTTGGGAATGGATTGGTTTTCCATTGTTCAATCCTTGATTTATTGTCACCACATTATAGTCAGATGCCTGCAAACGAATAGAATAAGGTTCTCTTTTCTCAGTGAACAAGACCTTGTACTAGGGGAGATAAGTGATGTGAGTAGTAGACTACAACATTTTACCCATCAGTTAGTCAGTGTAACCATTGGTGCATAATTCTATTCAAGAATATGGGTTCCTTTTATTGTGGAAGATTATATGGACATCTTCCTTGAATTCTTTTAGAGACTACTTCTGAGGTTGGAGTTGGAATTTTGCATTGAAATACAACTAAGTACTGCTTCGATATATTCTACAACATATCATATGACACCCATAGAGCTCCAGGTGATATGGTTATAGTTGGATGGCCTTTTTGGGTAGGGTTTCATCTGAACCAGTGTGTCCCCCTTGGAAGCTCCAGTTCTATTCATGAATAAGGCATACATGACCTTATTGATTTTTGTGGATTATTGTGGCCTGTACTAGGACATGATAATGAAAAAGTAACCCTTTATAAGAATATTTGACCACTTCAACCAATTAAAAGTAGTGAGATGGTTCTCCATGATAGATCTCATATCCGACTACCTCCAACTATGGGTTTGAGAGGCTGATATTCTGATGTTGGATTTTTCAATGATACTATGAGAATTACTAGTTCTTAGAGACTCCCATCAGTGTAACAAAGGCCCCAACAATTTTCTTGGGTTTGATGAAATAGATATTATATCCATAATTAGAATGGTTTTAACTTCCTTTATTGATGAAAAACTCGTCTGCTCCACATCAGAGGAGGATCATGTAGAGAACTTGAGATTGGTTCCTGATTTACTTCAAGAGGATAGAACTTATGGAATGATCTTGGTGTTCCATTTCTAGAAAAACGAGGTACACTTCTTGGGAAATTTCATCTATAATGAAGTTTTATACTTGGATCCAACTAAGATCCAAGAATTTATTTCTTAGGATCCACCTATGAACGTGTTTGATGTAAAATTTTTTCTTGGTTTGGAAGGATACTAAAAGATGTATTTTGTAAAATTATCTAAGATCACAACCCCTTTGGACACTCTAACACAAAAGGAATAGATGTTTACCTGGTCTGAGTAGTGCTAGATGGAATTTGAGGAGTTGAGGTAGAGGCTGACAAGCGCTGTAGTTTTGAGGCTACTAGAAGAGGGAATTGGGTTTATAGTGTATTTAGATGCATTAGGTTCTAGGATCGGTTGATTTTTTATGAAATTAAATATAGGCATCGCATATGGGTCGGGGAAGTTGAGACCCCATGATGAGAACTATGTGACACCTAAATTAGAGCTCCTAGTGGTTGTATTTTCATTGAGGATGTGTATAGACTATCTTCTTAGATAACTATTTGTGGTTTACTCAGACCACCAGATCCTCAAGTACTTATTTATGTAGAGACATATAAATATGAGGCACTGAAGATGGTTATAGTTTTTCCAGGACTATGAATTTGATATAGTCTACACCCCCTAGAAGGGAAAAATTTTAGTAAATGCCCTTAGTAGGAATTTTGAAGCTTGACTAGTGTAGAAAGCTTTAGATAAGTCAGCTTCCCTGAAGCTAAACTTAGAGGAGAAAGAGGGTAAAACATTTCTATATTAGATGGTCTTTACTCAACACTCCTTGAGCATGTAAGAGTGTCCGAACTGGGAGATATCAACTGCTATGTTCTGTGTGATCAAATATCCACAAGTGATGTACCTGATAAAAATTCTGAAGGAGAGAATCAAAAGATGATGTTCTAGGGCCATATATTGGTTCCAGTGATGATTTGGGAGGAGGTGATGAAAATGTTCCATTCTTATCCCTTAGATGTACATCTTAGTCTGTGAAATATGTACAAGGATCTTCAGTAGAAAATTCTGTTGTCCGACATGAGATGAAGTGTAGCTGAGTTCATCTGATGATGCCTCACCTGCCATCAGGTGAAGGCTGAGCATCGGGTTCCAGTATGTTTGTTGTAGCCTCTCAAAATCCTAGAGTGGAAATGGGATGACATAACCATGGAATTAGTCACAGGGATTTCAAGCATAACGAAGGTCCATGACCCATCTGAGTGATACTGAACCAAATCACAAAGTCGGATCACTTCCTTACTATAAATAAGTAGAGTTCAATAGAGTGTTTGGGGTAGTTTTCCATATGGGATATTGTCCTCCTTCACAGGGTACCCTCAAAAATAATATCTGATCATGACATGAAATTGGAATCACAATTGTGGAGAGGAATGTTGGAGTAATTTGTGACCCATATACGGATTAGTAAATCTTTTCACCCCTACACCGATGTGTATTTCGAGCACAATATTCCAGTGTTGGAGGATATACAGAGGGATTTCATGTTGGATTTTGGTTAGAGGTGTAAATATCACCTTCCCTTGGTAGATGTTTCATACAAGAACAACTACCACTCTGACATTGGTTTGTAACCATATGAGGACCTATATGGGAGACCCTTTAGGCCACCATTGTGTTGGATGTAGGTTGGTGAGTCATCTGTTGTGGTCCTAGAGTTGGTGAAAGTGATAAAAGAGAAAGTTCATGTCATCCATGAATGAATGAAGATAGCCCCAATTTGATAAAAATTATACGCATACCATCATCATAGTCCCTTATAGTTCGAACATGTGGACCATTTCTTTCTGAGTGTCTCCCCACAATGTGGAATATAGAGGTTCATCTGATAAGGAGAGCTATTCACGAGGTTCATCAGGCCATTCTTGATCACATGGAGGGTTGGTGAGGATTCCTAGTGCCTTGACCTACCCCCAAAGTTTGAACCGGTGAAAGTCGTCTTCCATGTTTTAGAGCTAATGAGATATGTGCATGATCATATGCATGTCATCGACTGGTGTGAGCAAGACATTGAAGATGGAGCCACCTTTTTAGAACACCTGGGGGTGATCAAGGATCGATAGGAGTGGACCTTATGTAGATGGGCTATCCATTTGGTTCACGTGATGTGGAAACAAAAGAACATACACGAGAGTTATAAGGAGTGGGAGACCTAGATGTAGGCTTAGTATCTCATGTTGTTTCCCTAGTTTCTTATTTTCAATGATGAAATTATTAAATAAGGTAGTGATTTAGAGAACTATTTTTTCCTTATAATGATTTGAAATATATCTCTATAAATTTACATAGCTAGTCATTGAGATGACATTCAATTCTGAGGCCTGATGTTCCCACAATTAATTTTATAAGAAATATTAAGTATATTTTAAACTATGCATGCGAAGGAAATGGGATAACTCTTAAATAGAATCACATATCAGAAATATGAGGGCACAATTGAGTTAAAAAAAATTTCATTTAACCTAGTCAAGAAATATTTTTTAGAATGGGACTTCTGTGAAAAATGTCACATAGAAAAAAAATCATAATTAAAATAATTAATCATAATTATTTTATCTCAGGAATCATTTGAAATAACTTTTAAACGGAGATGCAGATTAGAAATATAATATGACTGTTATGTTGGAAAATGAGTATTTCACCTAATCATGACATAATATTAGAGGGTTTTTGAGGGTTGGATTCCGTGGCCATTGGTGGGGGTTTCAATGTTTTTTTAAAATAAGAATTTAAGACTTCAGGATTAGGGTTAACCCCTAATTATCTCTCTATCTCCACCAAGCTCTCTCTCTACTTCATTCTTCATCAGATCAAGATGTTTTCATTGATGGAACTCTAGATGATCATAACAGAACTGAGGTGAAGGAATCAATAACACCAAAAATAAAGAATAAAGGTAGAATTCATCAATTTATCTCCATTTGATGTTTTTTACTTGAGAAATCAATGATTATCATTTGATTATTCATATTAGATATCAATCAATGATGTAATCACTAACGAAAACCATCAATCCATAAATTAAACCTATAAATTCTCTTGTTCTTCACCCTTTCTTCATGGATATTCATCATCTACTTTTCAACACTACAAATCGTTGAAGGATCATCAAGAAGAGTCTGGTTCTGGGAAGCTATCATCGCAAGGATTGCAGATATGGTTTCAGTTTCATAATAAAGAAAATATTGTAGGTCTGTTGGTTAATGGAAGGGACCACCAGAGCACCTCTAGCATGACATATGGTGGAATCTGCTCCATGGCGAACTATGGAGAGGCAGTGACACCATAGTGTGGTAGTTCCATGAAGAAGCTGACTTGTGTGGACCTTCTAGTTGGTAGGGTAGGGTCATACAGTGCTACTAGGTTGGCGACCACCACCATGATTCGCGGATGGCCAGTCAGCTGCATTGATGTGGGGTGGTGATTGGCCATAGGCTGGGCATTGGGGAAGTGGACTGGGTCCAAAAATAGTTGGCTGGGTTGACCCAGATGGAGCAGGTCTGGTCAGATCTGGGTCGACACGGGGGGATCGCACTGTCGACCACCTCAGCAACTCGAGCTACCATGACATGGTCAAACGTGGAACAATCACAAGGATCATCTATGGGGTGGTTGAACATGGGGAGTACCAACCCCTATGGTCGACCATGTTGGTTGACCACCATGTTCAGTAGACCAACCGTGAGTTAGGCCACCGACCCATTTCCCCTTCTAAATTTCAAGAGCCCATATCTTCAAAGCAGTGCATCCATTTGATGTACCATTTATGGATATGTGACCCTCTCTTTGGTAAATACCTTTGGAGTTAAATTTTGTAATTTTAGTTTTGGGTACGATATATGGGCCCCATGAATCCTCATTTTTGCTTGTTGCGGTGAAAAGAACCCTTTTCATTAGTAATCCATTTTAGGCTAGAAAATAGCTTGTTTTGCTTGTTTTTTCTCATAGAATGAAATCGTGACCTCAATTTCAATTTATAGGGTAAGATGCATAGTTTTCTGATCATGACAGTCATACTAGATGTCTTGAATGATAGTAGTGATCGGGAGATGATTTCAGATCATTTCGAGTGGTACCCTCTACCCGGGCTGGGCATGGGTCATCGATGATACTAGAGTAGAACCCTCCAGTCGGCCTGGGCATGGGTCCTCGATCTATTCCTAGTGGAATCCTCTAGCCAGGTGGGGTGTGGGTACTCGATGACACTAGATTTGAACCCTCCTACTGGGCGTGGCAAGGGTCCCCAATGATGCTAGAGTTGCACCCTATAGTAGGGCTTGGAATGGGTCCTCAACCTTGAGATGACCTATCAACTATGTGGATCAATGAGGATATGTACTTTAACATTACATTGGGATCACGAGTAATAGGGAGATATTCCTCAGCAACACACATCCTTGTGACATTACCTAAAA
The DNA here is from genome assembly GCA_963277665.1 of Viscum album. Classification (NCBI taxonomy): domain Eukaryota; kingdom Viridiplantae; phylum Streptophyta; class Magnoliopsida; order Santalales; family Viscaceae; genus Viscum; species Viscum album. The sequence continues at coordinate 2,125,900,272 of OY728130.1, read as the reverse complement.
CTATATAAGTGAGAAAGTGCTACCCAAAGTCGAACGTATCATGGTGTGGTGATTGAACCCATTTAACTTGCATGTTTAGGGTTGATGTGGGGGATGCTAGGCATTGTTGGTGGTCACATTGAGAACTGTTACATGCTCTTTTCCTGGATTATGCTATGAGATAGAGATCCCATTACTCTCTCATTTGGTTTTCTTTCATTGAGTACATATATATATATATATATATATATATATATATATATTCTATTTCAGTACCCACTCATAGGGTTCTGGTTACTCTCCTTCTAGAAGAGGTGAATATGTGTAGGGTACACTACGTGCTTCTCGTGTCTATATTCTCATGGTTGGATGAATATAATATCATTCTATAGGTATAAAATACTCGAAGAGATGTTCATATTCTCACTATCTCTATCTACTTGTGTTTGGATGAGTTTACTTCACTCTATTGTTGGGTTGAGCTGCACTCTTTTACTGTACTTTGTTCTATCTACAATTTCCTTTCCCACAATATCTTTTTTTTTCTAATAATTTTCAGGTAGTCTTACTATGTATGTTTATACTCCCCCTAGATGGCCTTTTCAAGCATGTATATTGAATTATGCAGATGATCGACATGATTGATCTGACTTCAGGGATCTTAGGGATATAGTTGCTCGGACCACATACAATGGTCGTAGCTTGGATTCCAGGAGTGGGGCTCTCTTAGTTGTTTTCATTTTCCAGTTTTAGTCATGTTTGGAAACCATTATGGGTTGGTGTGTATTTTTCCCTTTTTCCTTTCAGTTTACAATATTTTACTTATACTATTTTGTGGTCCACACTTGTTCAGTTTATTTACAACAAGTTGTATCTTTTACTTCTCTCCCTCTCCACTTTTTCATCGAGCTGGCTGTTTGTGTACAAGTACTTATTCATAGGACTCCCCATTTTATTGTGTCCTCCACTCTTGTCTTCACCCCCTGGCCTATTATGGTGGTCTTGGGGTAGTTATGTCTTGAATCCTGACATGTGTCGGGTCCTAAAAATGTTAATTAATGTTAAAAATTTGTTGTAAGGTATCAAAATATCATGTTAATTATTATTTAGTGAGGGTATTTAAAAAATTATTGCCTTATATTTTAATTGGAATTATTTTGGTTCCACTTGACCATGAGAAAGAATCTTATAACAAATTTATGTTGGGATATATTAAAAGTGTTTTATTTCCCTCACTTTTATAAGGGAACCTTATCTTCTCACTTATCCACATAACAAGATACCTTAATCTTGACTAATATCTACCAAAATACACTCTCAATCTTCCTCCCCATGGACTATTGGTCTTGGTATAACCAATGTTACACTAGTGTTTCTTTTGAGGTATTTTTTATTTATTTTCTATATATTTTTCCATTTGGATTTCTATTGAATTCATGGAGAAAAATGAGATTTTTTTTTCAGAGTGGGTGGTGCATGGTTGGTGGAAAATTAATGGTAATGGTGTACCTTTTTTCAGGTAACCATGTGGTAGGTGTCTAGTTTGACATAGTATCTACCACATGGATTGTGCACGGTTAGTGGGATTATGTGGCATAACTATGAAGTAGTTTATTCTTGGATGGAGAAGAGATCACAATCACAGTATGACTTTTCAGACCGTCTAGACTAAACAAGTGACATGTCCAGGTCATTAAAAATTTTATTGTTAATTTTATATCTGCCCAATTTTTAAACCCACAACCCTCTTTTCCCTCCCCCTTTGGGATTCCTCACCCTAGTAATTCCTCCCTCTTCTTTCCCTAACTTAGAGCGCCATATTTGTTTGAGATTTTGTGTATATCCTCCATAATTTTTTATTTAAGTGCCTTCTATCCTCGATTACTTCCCTATTCTAGGGTTTATTCCCTCTTTCCTTGGAGTTTCTCTTCTCCTAGTGTGTTAGGTATAATTTTAAGTGTTAGATATTATATTTTGGGGATTTAACATTCATGTTAGTGTTCGATATTGCCTCTAAAGAATGTGGTTGAGGTGTGGTTGAAGTTTTGAACTGCATTTCAGAGGTTTCTAATCTCCAGGTAGGTGATTACATGCTCAAAAATTATTTGAAGAATTTATTATTCTTTCTTGAGTATTTTTAAATGTTATAAGATTTATGTGTGTGGTCAGAAATGAGTTTTTAAAAGATTTTGACATTCATATTGCTTGAAAATGGATTTTCTAAAATAAATTGGGTGTATTTATTATGTAAAACCTTATTGTGCTTATTAAGTATGTAACACCCCAATATTCCACGATATGTTTCCCCTTGAATAATGCAATAGCTTGCATTGTACGCAATTTCGAGATTCTAACACACCGTGACCAATCAAACTAGCCGTTATGAATAGTAATACCCACTTTTGGAAATTTTATAAATTTTATCATTCAAAATGGACTAAATTTTGGGATTTGGAATATCGATATAAGCTTAGGGTGAATTATTGATATTTTTATGAAAACTTTCAATTTCTAATGAATAGTGAAAAACACTGAGTTATTGGTTAAAACCGAATTTTTATTTAAATAATTATTTATTTTATTTAAATTTATTTTATTTAAATTTATTTTATTTAAATTTATTTTATGTAAAAATAGATACTTAATACATATATCAGTTCAATTTAATTCATTGGAGTCAGTTTATAATAATTTTAGACATATAAAAAGTTTATTGAACTTTTCACCATCTTTTACCCATCTCATAGGAGAATTTGAAAATTCACATAAATCTTAATTTTACCACTTCTGTGAGTGAAATTTTGAAAATAATAAAGACACAGTTAATATCAAGGAGTAAAATGTGGTTCAATGTGATAAAAATAATTTTTGGTGAATAGTAACATTTTACTTTTATTTACCACCGTTAAAAGTAAATAGGGTAATTAAGGGTAAAACTGATATTAGTATTACCCTAACACATGTCCTAATTCTATTGGACAAGTTTATCTCGACCAAAGAAAACCCTTAGGAATAAAATATTATCATTTAGGTCCACTTGGATTAGATTAGGTCATTTATTATTATTTAATTCAAAGAAGAGTTAGAAGAGTTAAAATCAATGTTTAATTACTAAATTTTTTTAATATATGGTTATACATAAGATAATTTCGATTATAAATATTCATTAGAAAGATAAAACGATTTCCTATATAATGGTATTTTATTTATAATTTTATGACTTTAAATAATTTAATTTATTGATGACACAATGGTGATGTAATAATTTTCTAATTAATGAGAAATTAGAATAATTGATATTATAAATATCAAAATAAATGTAATTTGAAACTTTTTATGTATTAAATTAATTTTCGTGGCTAATATGACATATTAGGACTTCATATATGAATTTGGTTTGAAGTAATAATGCTGTTATGAATTTATAAAAAACAAAATACCCAACAGTGTCAAAATTGACATAAAAGAGTTTTTAAAACAAATATTATATTATTAATTAATATTATATTCCTAAAAATCTAAGGTTCGGCCAAATGACTTATATCATGATAGTTGTATCATTAATGGACCACTTTGGGGTCTATTTGATGTATATAGTTTGTTTATTAATGATATAATATAAAAATACAAAGTGACATGGTTAATGTCAATCTAATTAACTAAGAGTTAAAACTAAAGGATAAGGTTAATATAACGACCCGAACCTGTCTAAAATCTATTGTTTGAAAGTATTTCGACATATAACCACCTTATAATTTTAATAATACACTTTTTAACCACTAAAAACCGAATATAAATTTACTAGAAAATAATAATTTATGTTTTTCCTAAAGAGCCCCTCTTCCCCCTTATAAAAGGACACCACTTCTAACCAATTCTTCACACCGTAAAATACTTTTGGCATGGCCAAAACCTACTCACATATTCTCTCAAAATACCTCACTATAACCTAGATGCTGTATTTTGATCAAAAATCCAACCAAAAGATCCCTTTTGATCAAATCAAAAGGAAGAACCCGAAGAAGAGGTAATGTTTTCACCACCCCTTTTCAAGTTCCTTTCTTCTTCAACTTCTTATTTCTTGGTTATTTCCATTCTAAAATAATAAATCCAGTATCTTATATATACTATGATGTTATTATAAATATTTTACAACCATATTCAGTATTCTATCCATCCTTTGAATGACATGTCACCATACGTGCGTATATACGACTTACCGTCTCCACGTCGTGGTGTAATTATTATTCAATACATTATTATTTGGATGGGTATAATAATGATGTGAAATTAATGTAAATAATAAATATAACATGATAATGATTCTGTATATATTTTATAACATCCAATTATATATTATTTTAAAATCTAAAGATTGATATTGTCTATCGTGCGTACGTACGAACTACCGTCTCCACGAACGCGATGAGATTCATTCTCCATCGTATCCATTAAAGTCTAATTTCCATTTGATGATTAAAAATAATGTTTACGGACTTTATATAATTCTGTATAGGAATAAGATACAACATATCCTTAACAAACAAAACTTTCATAACAAAACATATAAAAGAAAACGAGTAAGTTAACACCCAAAACGATGATAATACTAAGATATTATTAACAAATAAATGTTAAAAGATCATAGATTATTTCACAATCTCTTCATTATCTGAGGTTGTTTATACATAATTATCTATGGGGACCTCTTTATCATCTACATCAATGTTTATTAAAAATTTTATTTCAAAACATTATTAATATTTTAAAGAATATGGTTTAAACTCATTTATACCCTTGTTTGACTTTTTATAAGAAGTTTATAAAGAAATCTGTCCGTCATTTTCCAAACAAGGTCCTTTTTAACCTTTTCGACAAACTTAAGGTAAGAATGTCTTTTTAACTTATATGGTGGGTGCAGCTATTTTCTGCCGTTATAAAATCGTCGAAGCATCCCTTACAAGCTTATAAAAATATTTTTAAAGTAAATGTTTTCTTTTATAATTATGTGAATTTTAAATGATTTCAAAAAAGAGATATTTCTATCAAATAGTTTTGATTTCATCTAGGTCAACATCCTTTGATGGATTTTAAGTTTATTTGAAGTTCATATATTATGATACAAATCTTCCATATTTTATTGAAGGTTTTGTGATATGTTTGAATGTGGATATGTTATTTTTATACCATTTATGCTTTATGGAGAAAGTATTGACATTTCGTATGCTAGTTTTAATATGAAGGTTTATGTTATGTTTAAACCTATTCATATGAGGAATGAATTGAACTTAATAAGTGATGGGTGGAGCACAATATAGCTCCTCAATGCATCGGTAGGTCTAATGGGACAAAATAGTGTCTTTGCATGAGGCCTTGACAAAATCTTATTTGTAGTCTTGGCACGAGGCCTTGGCTACGTGGTTATGATAGTCTGGAATTATGCATTCCTTCATTATGAAAGTGGTTGTTGATATTGAATGTGATTATTTTACTAATAGAATATACATGTGAATAATTAAATGACATTATTTCAATTTATCTTTTCCATATTATGTTGAAGTTCAAGTTTAAAAGGCTTTTGTTTTTCTTACACATTGCCTTAAATGTTTATGCTTATTTATGAATGTTTCCGCTATATTATTATCCTTACTGGGCATTTGAGCTCATCCCTTTCAATGTTTTATTTTTCCCAGGATGTGAAGAAGTATTTTATGAATGACCTATAGGGATAGTATAAGGGGATATGAGTGTGCAGACAAGATGTTGTTTTAGTTTTCACTTTATGATGTAATTTAAACCCTATGAATGTATCTAGTTATTCCAAGGCTACTAAACTAATCAGTCTTTCAAGATTTAATCATTCTAGTGATCATGCCAATGTTATGGAATAATGCACTGACACTAGGTAACTGGGGTCGGGGCGTTACAGTTGGTATCAGAGAAATTTTAGTACAAACCTTGGAAGCTAGATTTAGATAAACTCTGATTAGAGCACATAGACCTAAGATGGACATTGAAGAATAGTATAGAATAACTTCCTATAATTTTGGAATTGTAAAGATTTTGTGAGTTTTCCGAGAAATACATCCCTGTCTGTGTACGAGTAGGTAGAGGCAGCTCTGGCACAGATGTACCTAGTGGTAAAAGCCAAAAATGCCGCTTTGAGCTAGACTCGAATGAGAACTAGTGCACGAAAATGGGCCTTGCTGCACTCTTGGTTACGACACTCCCAGGGGATATTCTTAGGATAATTCTCATTTTATTTACAAATCATTATGAAGGGTTTATGAGTACATAATTCCTTAATGAAAACATCTTTATGATTATGTATTATATAAAAAAACCATTCAATTTAAGTTAGGTATTTTAAAAATTCAGAATTGTTCATTTCAATTCATAAACTGACCTAGTTTATACTATTGTATAGAAATGGTGCCTAGTAGAAGTAATCTGAACTCCAGCAATACGTATGATCCAAAGAGTAAGAAGGATCATATATTTCACAGTATTAATCCAACATTTTGAAGGGAAATAGTCTCCCATGCAATCTCAACACATGAAGAAATAGTATCATGTGTTAATAAGTTAAGAAAAAAATTCTCTGAGTCCTATGGCTTTAAAGGGAAGCAAAAGAAGAAAAGGATGGAAGAGAGAAATATGGATAAAGGGAAGAGGGAAAAGGAGAATTTTCCCATACGTGATAACTGTGGGAAGAAACAGCCTCGAACTTTCCTGAAAGGAATGTGAGATTGTTATAATTGTGGGGAAAAAGGACACCAAGTACATGAATGTAAGGGTAAGAAAAATGTTTCAAATGTACAATGCTTCATCTGCAAGGAGATGGGAAACTATGCGAACCAATGTACAAATCATCAGAGTATTCCCCAAATGATGCTATTGGATAATAATCAAGTTATGATACTACCAAAGATGAGGAAGAATTATTCGAGTTCTTATGTTGTTATTATAGAATTATGTCATTTGAGTGTTGTATCAACAATGTACTGGTTAAAGTAATTATGGAGTATATAAGGATTGTACTGCAGTATGATTTCATTAAGGACTTGAGATTGTGTGGAACAATGAAAAGTTACTCAATAGAAGGTTAATTTTTTAGAAAATATATGATTGAGAGAAAGATAAACCATAATATGGTTCTGATACCGAGGTAGTGATTTTTGAATAATATATGATTGGTTTGGATAAATAATTTTGGATATTCTTGACTGCCTTGAAACTGATTAATGATATGTATATTCTATCATTTTTGGAGTTTACAACATTTTTGGATAGAAGGAGTATATCTAGTATTCTATAAGTAATAAGGGATCATGAATGTAATCAATAAGGTTTTATGGTATTTCAGGATGTTGTAATGTTTTAAAAGAATACATGATGAAGGTGTTCAGATGATATTATGTGGAAAAAATGATCTTCATTGTGTTTACATACCTTATAAATTTTGGACTGTGAGTTTGGACAGAAGTGTTTTGGATAATTATAGTTTGATATTATTTTTAGATTCCCATAAAAGGACTACCTGGAGGTCGGGCGGAAACCCGTCGCGTCCGGCAAGGCCGCAAGACTTAAACCCTAAACCGAAGGGTGAAAAGGGTGTATCACCTACCACTGACCCACATGATGTCCTGGATTGAATAATGTAGTTTTTATAAAGGTTCTACTAGATTCATTATAAATTCATTTTTTTGAACCCTATACGAATAGGATAAATAGAATATTATTTTTAAGTTCTATTATCTTTTAGAGTGAAAGATGAGTTTGTGGTAAAACTTAGTTAAAGGATGAGAATCTAATTATCAAGTATATATTTTTATTTTTCTCTTATTCTATGTAGAAATTAATTATTATACTTCAGTGAAGGGATATTAAAACAAAAAATGTGTCATCCTAATACTATATGTTTTGTTGAACCAATGATATTTTAAATCTCACAGATTGATGAATTTAAGGCCCTCAATTTTACACTTTTTTATGATTGATGACCACAATCACTACCTATAAATATTTATGTTTTTATCCAATTATATGTCTCTAATTTCCACTAATGTTATCATAACTGAGATCATAATTTGGTGGTGACCCTTTAATTTTCCTTTTCCTCTTACTAAGAGTAAATTTTATTGACCTATTTTCCGATGTGGGTTTTCCCAAAGATATTTTCTATTTTCAACCATTTATTTTCGAAAATTAATATCAAATTGCAAGGATACAATTTGCTGAAGGTGGGGAGAATGTAACACCCCAAGCTTCGATGGTATTTTTCCCTTTGAATAATGCAATAGCTTGCATTGTATGCAATTTCGGGATTCTAACACACCGGGACCAATCAAACTAGCTGTTATGAATAGTAATACCAACTTTTGGAAATTTTATAAATTTTATCTTCCAAAATGGATTTCATTTTTGGATTCAGAATATCAAAATTAGCCTATGGTGAATTCTTTGTATTTTTCTGAAAACTTTCAATTTTTGAGGAATAGTTAAAAACACTGAGTTATTGGTTAAAATCGACTTTTTATTTACAGAATTATTTATTTTATTTAAATTTATTTTTTTTCAAAATAGATACGTAAAACATATATAAGTTCAATGTAATTAATTGGAGTCAGTTTATAATAATTTTAGACATATAAAAATTTTATTGAACTTTTCACGGTCTTTTACCCATCTCCTAGGAAAATTTGCAAATTCACATAAAACATAACTTTACCACTTATGTGAGTGGAATTTCAAAAATCCGAGAGACACGGTTAATATCAAGGAGTAAAAATTTGTTCAATAAGATAAGAATAATTTTTCATGAATAGTAACTTTTTACTTTTATATACCATGGTTAAAAGTAAATAGGGTAATTAAGTGTAAAAATGATATTAATATTACCCTGACACATGCCCTAATTCTATTGGACAAGTGTATCTCGACCAAAAACAACCTTATGAATAAAATATTTTCATTTAGGTCCACTTGGATTAGATTAGGACATTTATTATTATTTAATTCAAAGAAGAGTTAAAAGAGTTAAAATCAAAGTTTAATTACGAAACAATTTTTAATATAGGGTTATACATAATATAAATTCGATTATAAATATTAATTAGAAATATAAAATGATTTAATATATAATAATATTTTATTTATAATTTATAGTCTTTAAATAATTTAATTTATTTATGACACAATGGTGATGTAGTAATTATCTAATTAATGAAAAATTAGAATAATTGATATTATAAATATCAAAATAAATCTAAATTGAAACTTTTTATGAATTAAATTAATTTTCATGGATAATATGACATATCAATACTGGATATATGAATTTTTTTCAAACTAATAATGCTGTTATTAATTTATCAAAAACAAAATACCCAATAGTGTAAAAATTGACATAAAATAGTTTTTAAAACAAATATTATATTATTAATTGATATTCAATTCCTAAAAATATATGGTTCGACCAGATGACTTATATCATGATATTTGTATCATTAATGGACCACTTGGGGGTTACTTGGATGTATATAGTACGTTTATTAACTATATAATATAAAATTTCAAAGTGACATGGTTAATGTCAGTCAAATTAACTAAGAGTTAAAACTAAAAGATAAGGTTAATATAATGAACCAAAACTGTCTAAAATATATTGGTTGAAATGATTTCAACCCATCCCCACCTTATAATTTGAATAATACACTTATAGCCATTAGAAAACGAATATGAATTTATTATAAAATAATACTTTAAGTTTTTCCTAAAGATCCCCTCCTCCCCCTTATAAAAGGACACCACATCTATCCAATTATTCACAACTTCAAAGCCTTTTTTCTCGTCGAAAACCTTCCCAAATATTCTCTCAACTTCCCTCAATACAAACTAGAGGCCTTATTTTGATCAAAAATCCAACCTAAATAGCCATTTTGATCAAATGAAAAGGAAGAACCCGAAGAAGTGGTAATGTTTTCACAACCCTTTTTCATGTTCCCTTCTTCATCAACTTCTTCTTTCATTGTTATTTCCATTATATAGTAATAAATATGGTGTCTTATATATACTATGATGTTATTATAAATATGGTACAACCATATTCATTATTATATCCATCCTTTGAATGACATGTCACCATACGTGCGTACGTACAGCTTACCGTCTCCACATCGTGGTGTAATTGTTATTCAATACATTATTATTTTGATGGGCATAATAATGACATGAAATTCATGTAAATAATAAATATAACATAATAATTAATCTTTATATATGATATAATGTCCAATTATATATTCTTTTAATATCAAAATAATGATATTGTCGCTCATGCATACGTACGGACTACCGACTCCACGAACAAGATGAGAATCATTCCCCATCATATCCATTCAAGTCTAATTGTCATTTGATGACTAAAAATAATGTTTAAGGACTTTATATCATTCTATATATGAATAAGATACAACCTATCCATAACATACACATCTTACGTAACAAAACATATAAAAAAAATGAGTAAGTTAACACCTAAAACAATGATAATACTAAGATATTATTAACAAATCAATGTTAAAAGATCATATATGATATCATATTAATGTATATAATTCATGTATAATTTAATAACAATTATTTAACCATTATACAGGAGGTTAACTTACCCTCAAACAAGGAAAAGTACAAGGTAAGGTTTTATTTCACAATCTCTTCATTATCCGAGGTTGTTTATATGTAATTATCTACTGGGACCTCTTTATCATCCACATCCATGCTTCTTAAAAAAAATTTTCAAAACATTCTTGATATTTTATAGAATATGGGTTAAAGTCATTTATACCCTTTTTTGACTTTTTAAAAGATGTTTATAATGTAATATTTCTATCGTTTTCCAAATAAGGTCTTTTTTAACATTTTCGACAAAATTAAGGTAAGAATGTCTTTTTAACTTATACGGCAGGTGTGGCTATTTTCCACCATTATAAAATCATCGTAGCTTCCCTTAAAATATTATAAGAATATTTTTAAAGTAAATGTTATCTTTTATAATAATGTGACTTTTAAATTATTTCAAAAAAGAGATATTTCGCTCATGTTGTTTTGATTTCATCTATGTCAACATCCTTTGATGGATTTTAAGTTTATTTGAAGTTGATATATTATGATACAAAACTTCCATATTGTATTGAGTGTTTTGTGATATGTTTGAATATGGATGTGTTATTTTTATACCATTCATGGTTTCTGGAGAAAGTATTGACATTTCATATGCTAGTTATAATACGAACGTCTTTGTTATATTTAAACCTATTCATATGAGGAATGCATTGCACATAATAAGTAACAGGTGGAGCCCACGATAGCTAATCAATGCATCGGTAGGTCTCATGAGACAAACTAGTGTCTTGGCACGAGGCGTTGAAAAAATCTTATTTGTAGTCTTAGCACGAGGCCTTGGCTACGTGGTTATGATAGTCTAACATTATGGATTCCTTCATTATGAAAGTGGTTATTGATATTGCATGTGATTATTTGACTAGTAAAATATCCATGTGAATATGTAAATGGAATTATTTCATTTTATCTTTGCCATATTATGCTGAAGTTCAAGATTAAAAGGATTTTGTTTTAGTTATAATTTTCCTTAAATGTTTATGCTTATTTATCAATGTTTCTGCTATATTGTTATCCTTACTAGGAATTTGATCCCACCCCTTTCAGTGTTTTATTTTTCCCAGGATGTGTGGAAGTATTTATGAATCTCATGCTGGGATAGTATAAGGGGATATGAGTGTAGAGACAATATGTTGTTGTAGTTTTCACTTTATGATGTAATTTAAACCTTATGAATGTATCTAGTTATTCCAAGGATACTAAACTAATCGGTCCTTCGAGATTCTATCATTCTTGTGATCATGCCAGTGTTATGTAATAATGCACTGACTCTAGGTAACTGGGGTCGTGGAGTTATAGAGGATGATTTATATATTATTAAAGATGGTTATTAAATCGTGCGAGTGGTTCGAATAATGTTTTCAAATAGTTTTATTGTGTGTTGGGTTTTAAATGGATATTTTGGTTGTGCAACTGATGGAGTATTTCATGTGTTTCATTGTTTGGATTGAGTAATGTGAAATTTATTTGTTATGTGTAATTTGGATCATATTTGAGAAAATTTTAATCCCATGTAACTCGAAGGGAAGACTAGGACTAGTACACTAGATGATTTGGAAGTGGTTCATCTAGGTTTCTTCTTGTTAGATTTACCCTACAACACTAACTAAGCACTGTGATGATTGGATACCACTAGGCCTTTTGGATTTCCCCTCATAGTGGCTCATGCATGAGAATACTATTATTCATGGATGTTATGAAACATTTAACCAAGATAAAATGTAGATAGTGTCCCATTTCTAGCAAGTTCATAGGGTTTTCTCTTGTGACTTAGTGATTTCATTAAAATTATTGTCATGAAAATTGTCTATAGAATTTATTTTATAAAATATGCAAGTTTATTTATCTTTTAATGTTTAATGAATATAATATTTTTTTCAGTGGAATCCTACTGGGATTTGGATCACAACTTACAGCCTTGAGAGTATGTAGACTTGGTTATGTTTGACATATTTAAATGAAAGGCATTTATAGATGGTGGTTTGGGTTTCTAGAGGTCTTACATTTTAGGTGATGATGGTTGTGGCATTAGGGAGATACTCATATTGTCATATTGTGGTTTTTGGGATTTTTTTATTATCATGCTTTTCATGTGTTTTTTTAATGTTGTAAAATAAAATCTTGAAAATTTATTATGCTATGTTTGGTTATATATTTTCAGTTTTGGATTATTTATGTGTTAGTTGTTTTATGATTATAAACTTCATGAAAATTGTTCTCATATTTTTTTGTTGATACCTAGTCACTTTTTTCCATCCCATGGGGATCAGTTGGGCCCTTTGTTCCATGCCAAAAACTAGATTGGGCACTGGTTCGAATGATTACCTATCTTGGTTTGTGAAAAAATAGAATCAAAGAAGGTTAAAACACTTTTGGGTCATGTTATTTTGGATGAGTCTGGATATACTGGAGCTATGACTATCGGGTCTTGAGGTTTTGGTTTTAAGTGGCATTCCTAGATAATAAAAATTGTGATAGGTCTCATGTCACCATAAGATATTAGGATTTTTTTTCTTCTCATCAAAGTGAGACATACAAGATGCAAACTATATGTGGGCATTGGGTGGGGGTGGAGTGGGGTTGTCATTAATTTTTAATGAGGTTTCTGATTTATTTTTATTTTTTGTTATTGTAGAATTTTTTTTTGTTTTTTGTACTGATGGTTTATGTTGTGATTTTTCATTTTTGTAGAAATATTCCACCCTAAAAAATTTCCATGGAGCCACATGAGGAATATGAGGAGAGATCTGTCACACTTCTTGATCATATATTAGTGGAAGATATGCTTCGGGCTTTTCAGGATATGGGATATAGAGTGGTTTCTAGTCCGACTATAGTCAGAGAAGCTGAACCTGGTCCTAGGAAGGATATAGCCAAGGAGTTCTTTAAGAACAAACATCCTTATTTATAAGGTAATACAGAGGTTCAAGAAGTAGAGGAGTTTATTAAGAATATGGAGGGAATGTTTTAATTCCATTACACTGTTAAGGAAGTTAGGGTGAAAAGTGACTTGTTTTTTCTAGAATGTCCCAGTCGAAGTCGGTGGGACTGAGTGGTCCAAATGAGGAAGAATGAGAAGATGAGATGGTAAGACTTCAAGGATTTCTTTAATGACCAGTATTTCTCCAAGGTGTTGGCCTATTCTATATCCCTTATGTTTATGGATCTTGTTTAGGGGGACCAATCTGTAATAGAATATGATAACCACTTTTCTAAGCTAGTATGGTATGAAACCAAAACAGTGTCTAATGAGAAGATGAAGACTTAGAGGTTTGATAGGGTTTTATGATTAGAGATATTTTTTAGGTCTTTTAATTCAACGTAAGACTTATACTAAACTATTTGATCATGATTTTATGGTGGATATAGACCATAAGGGATGATTGAATTCTTATTAGGACATGTCTATGATGGGTTGTGGTAGTTCATCTGAGAAGAAGAGGAAGATAGATTAGAAAGGAAAAAAATAAGGTTTTAGTATAGGCCATCCTTCTTGATAATCTGAATCTGTGGCTTCTGATGTAGGTTCAATGTCTACCACCAGTGTGGAAAAGTTAGGAACACGCAGATTGCATGTACATTTCCTCCCAAACCATGTCATTGATGTTGAGATATGGTACACTTACAACATTTTTGCAAGGATACAAACCCATACCAGGGTGAAGATGGATCTATAGTTTCTAGGGTAATGTCATCTCATTCATTTCCATATAGGATGGTGGGATATTATTTTAGTTGTAATGGTGGCATAATCAAATCCCTTTTAATTAATATTCAGTTCAATATAGAGCCATAAGTCAGTGGTCTTGTTTAGTCCATGGTAGAGACCAAGAATCTTCTTGTTGTAGACCAAGAACTAGTGGGACAAGATGTAGGGCCCTCAACATTTGAGGTACCATTTTGATTGAATCTTCTATAACACCTAATTTATATGATACTGGATCTTTTTTCCATTTATATCTTCTTATATTGGGAATATATTGAAATTTACAACCATGATTATGTCTTTTTCGATGGAGTTGGTGACACCATTGGGTAAGAAGAAAGAGCAGGGTCTTAGGTTCCTGTCTTGTGCACACTCTGTGTCAGGGTTCGAACTGAAATGATATTTTTTAGTCTTGTATATGGAAATTTTTTTATGTAATAATTGGTATGGATTGGATGGTATTCTTCTAGTAGAATATTTATTATTATAGGTGGATGGTAAGTTTCATGGAACTTGATGGGAGTTCTGAGGTTTTTCTTGGTGAATGGGATCCTCAGTTAGGTCATGCTAGTCCTCAACTACTAGTGTTGAGTAATATTGTTTTTTAGTTATCATCTTTGAAGCTATAGGATTGTGGTGGTGCTATTAAGGGTGGATTAGATCCTATAGTGGATGAGTTCCCAGAGGTATTTCCATATTACATTTCAGGTTTACCCCGGAGAAGGATTTGGAATTAGCGATTGTTTTGGAAATGGGAAAAAAAATTATATATCTTCTCTCATATAATATGGACCCCACCAAGTTGAGTGAATTAAAGATACAACTAGATGATTTGTAATTCAAAGGGTTTATTTACCTGAGCATCTCTCCTTGGGCCACCCTAGTTTTTTTGTGAAGAAGGCCGATAGATCTTTCTGGTTATGTATCGATTATCGGAAGTTGAATAAGGTAACCATCAATAAAAAGTATCCATTACCTGGAATTAATGACATTTTTGATCATATAAAGTTGAAAATGTGGTTCTATATTATTGAAATGTGTTCTATCTATCTCTAAATTAGGGTAGAAGAGGTGGATGTCCTAAAAATGGATTTCTGAGATAGGTATGACCACTTCGAGTACTTGGTAATGCCTTTTGGGTAGTTGAATGATTCATCTGTTTTCATGGAGATTTTTAACAAGGTGTTACACATGTATATTGATTCTTTTTTAATGGATTTCTACATGAAAAATTTATTAATCTTGAGTCTAACCAGAATATTTAGAATCAATTGTGGATGGTGTTGGGAACACTTCAAGAACATTGTGTCTATTCAATGTTTTAAAATTGAAACTTTTGGATCAGATAAGTGATGTTTTTGGGCCCTGTGATCTCAAAAAAAGGGTTTCAATATACCCTGATAAGATCAGTGAAGTTATGTCATGGAAGAATCCAAATAATGTGTTTGAGATCAGAATTTTCATTGTCTTGGAGGGGGTTTGTTGGTGTTTTGTTCGGTGTTTCTCTCAGCTTGATTATTCAATGGAAGCACTCAAATAGAATGGGGTGAATTTTGATTGGATATTGGACTATCAGACACCCTTTGAGAAGCTAAAGAGATGGTTGAATACCATGCCTATGTTGATATTGGTAGAGTTGATAAAGGGATACATGGTTTATTGTAATGCCTCTGGTATGGGTCTTAGGTGTGTGATCATGTGGAAGCATATAGATCCTGCCAAATTCGGAAACATAAAAAGAACTACCCAACCCATGACCTAGAATTAGCAATAGTGATGCATTTCTTGAAGACATTGCATCATTATATTTTTGGGGAGAAATTTATGGTCTACTCTAATCATCATAACGTGTCCTAAATCTTCTCCAAAAAGGATCTAATCTTGAGGAAATTTCAATGGATTGAGTATCCAAAGGAGTTTTACTTTAATATATTCTATACCACATGAAAGGGTAATGTGGTGGTAGAAAATTTAAGAAGAAAAGTGCCAGTTCAGGCATTGATGAATTCTAGTTATGAGTGGACCTTGATGAAGCCCTTTTACCAGATGCACATAGAGACCAAGGAGCATAGTGGAGGGGAATCCTTGACTGGTTTTCAGTTTAATCCTTCCCTTATATATAATATTCAATAGGATAATCCTAGTTATGAGCTGTTATAGTAGTCTATGTAATTTCTACATCGTTGGGAGACACCTTGCGATTGGTCATTGTTTCCCGAGAGTGTTCTTTGTTTCAATGGTCGTTTTGTGGTGCCATTGTCTCTAAGGAAGTTGGTTATGTAGGATATCTCATAGTATTAGTGTTGAATTCATCCTATAGCTACTAAGATTTATTATTATGTTACTCGATTGTTTGGTTAGCCAGGTATGAGGCGAGACATAGATGAATTCATATCAAGGTGCTATACGTGTCTATAGGTAAAAGAAGAGCATCAAAGGCCCTATAGTTTTCATCATCCATTAACCATTCCAATCTGAAATAGGGATAAGGTCTCCATGAATTTCATTATTGTATTTCATTTTACACATCAAGGGAGAAATGATATTTGGGTGATAATTGACTATTTGACCAAATAATCTCATTTCATTCCTATTAGAGAATTAACGAAGTTATAATAATTGGGCTGATTAAATGTTTTAGATATAGTGAGGATTTAGGGTGTGACATCATCAATTGATTCTAATAGAGACACTAGTTTTACCTCTTGGTTATGGTAAGGCCTTAAAAAGGAGATGGGTTGGTAGATCAAGATGATTATGACATACCAACCCTAAATGGATGGTCAGACAGACCAACCAAATTAAATTCTAGAAGACATGGTTCGAGTGTGTGTCTTAGATTTTATAGGATCATGGTATAACCATTTAGGGTTATATTAGTATTTATATAATAATAATTGACAATAATCTATTCAAATGTATCCTTTTGTGGTACTATATGGTCGGTCATGTCGGTCTCCTTTGTGTTGGGATTAGGTAGGTGAGACCTCACTATTAGGGTTGAGCCCTGTTGAAGAGAAATTTGGAAAATTTATGTTGATCAGGTAGAGGTTATTAATAGATCAGTGTCTCCAAAAATATTATGCCAATCAGAGGAGCTGATATCTTGAGTTTTCTATGGGTGAATGGTTATTCTTGAAAGTGGCTCCACGTTTGGTTCATCATTGTTTGAGAAAACAATGGAAGGTAATACAGAGGTATGTCAAACCTTTTGAGATCACTCAGTAGTCTGGAAAGGTGGAATACATGTAAGATTTTATTTCTAAATGGATTTCAATTCATTAATTTTTTCATATTTCAAAATTTAGGAAATATAATTCAGATCTGTATCATGAGTTTAATTGGGATGTGTTGGAAACTGATCATAACATAACCATGTTCGAATGGCCAGTACAAATAGTAGATTCTGAAGAGACGATGCTTTGTGGGAAGTCGATTCTATTTGTCTGTATCCTTTGGTAGAATGGTAATTATATGCATAAGACTTTGGATTGGATGTTGTGGTTTGAGTAGGATTACCCGTTCTTATATTCTAATAAAGTTTCGAGTTGAATTTTTTGGGAAAGAATGTTTTTATGGTGGGGATAACTATCACACCATTGTTTCTTTTGAGATATTGTTCAATTTATTTTTGTTCTAAATTTTTTCCCTTTAGTTTTTCATTGAGTTCATGGATAAAATTGAGAAAAATGGGTGGATAGAGTGTGGCTCACAGTTAGTGGTAACCAAGAACCTCGGACTAGTTAACCGTGTGGTAGGTGGCCAGTTTGAGGAGGAAGAAACCACATAGATTGAACACAGTCATTCATACTAGGAAAGGTAACCTTTTAGTAGGTTATTATGGGAGAAAGAGGATATAATAGTCACTTCAGGGTTTGTCAAACCGTGAGGAATAACCGTGTGGTCTATCTAGGTCATTAAAATTTGATTTTTAAGTTACCCTCTCCAGGATTTTTAAAACTGAAACCCTCTTTACTCCCCCCTTTGTGATTCCTCACCCTAGGTGCCCCTCCCTCTCCTTTACCCTACGTTAGAGATCCATTTTTGAGGGATATTTGGTGTAGATCCTCTAATATTCTTCATGTAAGTGCTTTATCTCCCCGATTTCTTCTCTATTTTATGGTTTCTTCCCTCCTTATTTGGGGTTTCTCTTCTAAAATTGGTTGGGTGTTGTTTTTAGAGGTAGATCATAAATTTTGGGGGTTTAATATTGATGTTAGGGTTTGATCTTCCCTCTAAAGGGTTCATTTTTTGTTTTTCACTAGATTTTAGACATTTCTACACCCAATGTATGTGATTCCATGCTTAAACATTATTTAAAGAATTTATTATTCTTTCTAGAGTATTTTGATGTTGTTTATGATTTATATTTGTAGTTAGAAATGGATTTTTAAAGGGTTTGACATGTATATGACTTGAATTTTTTTAATATAAAATAAATTTGATGTATTTTTTATGTAAACCCTTAGTCATCTTCTTGAGGATATTTTATAAATTATGAAATATGGTTATTAAATTGTGGGAGCAGTGTGAATATTGTTTTAAAATAGTTTTATTGTGAATTTGGTTTTAAAAAAGGATTTTTGTTGTGCAAGTGATGGATTATTTCATTTATTACATTGTTTGGCATTAGTAATATGAAAATGATGTGTTATTTGTAATGTGGAACATATTTGAGCACAATGGGAAGCTTGGGTAACTTGGTGGGTGGAATAGGATTCGTAGACTCGATGATTCAGAAGTGGTTCATCTTTGTTTCTTCTAGAAAAGATTGACACTACCAGAATAACTAAAAATTGGGATGATTGGATACCACTAGGCCCATGGGATATCCCCTCCTATTGGTTCATGTATGAGAATACTATTAGTCATGGTTTGTATGGCACATTTCACTGAGATATGATGTACCTAGTGCCCCATTTTCAGCAAGTTCCTAGAGGGTTCTCCTTTGAATTAGTACTCTACGGTGACATTACACATACCATCATCTTACGTTATACATTGTTGGTTATTTCAAAAGTAAGCATGACTTTATTTATAATTATTTTCATTAAAATTTTATTTAGTAATTATTTTTTAATACTTTTATGTTTATTTATCTTGTAATGTTTATAATAAGGAATCTTTAATTGGGTGTCATCCTACTAGGATTTGGATCGCACCCTACTAACCACTTTGGTTGTAAGTATACTTTGTTAATTTTTACAGTGGTAAAGTCATTTCATTTATATATGGTGGTTCAGGTTTCTAATGGTCTTCCTTGTGAGGTCTTGATAGTGGTGGCTTGAGGGTGATGATCCTCTTGTTATATAGTGTTGTTTGGGCTATTTTTATGTTTTTTGTACCCCCTTTTTAAGTATTTTTAATTTTGTAAACTAAAATCTATAAAATTAAATATTCTATGTTTCGTTGTGTGTTTTCAGTTTTGGATTATTTATTTTTTGGCCATTTTATAATTATAAAATCAGAAGAAATCATTTTGATGCTTTATTATTGACACTCAGACACTTGTTGCTAGCCTGTGGGGATCAGGAATGCCCTTATGGCCTTGCCACAAACTAGTTTGGGCACATGTTCTGATGAAGACCCTACATGATTTGTGACATCCAAATTGACAACCTATAAGTCTTATAGTGTAAGTCAATGGTGGTTTTCCAATGATAAGGTATAACTTTTAACTATGTAATTTAATGTTTATTTATACTTAGACCTATAAAACTGTCATAAAATTATTTGTATAATAACATTTATATTCGCAATATTAAGAAAATATTATTTTTTTATACCCCCTTTCTATATTTTCATCCTATGTGAAATGACACCATCACTCATGCATACATAATGAAAACCACCTCAAAGAATTGATGGGTTTTGTTTTTTATAGATGTCTTTAAGGAGTGGCTAAAAGATAGATTTAATAAATATGTAGAATTTTTATAACATATTTATAAATATTTAATGGTAAAATATTATCTACCCTATTACCCTATCATATATTGGAAAATGATAATTTCAGTCGTGCATACATGTGGAGTACTAACTCCCCAAAGCAATGTGATTTGTTTTTCATTTTAGAAAAAAATAGATGGTAATGAAGGTATATTTAATGAATATATATATGTTATTTATGATATAATTACTATTTTTAATGGTTAAATATTATTTAACTCTGTTTAATTCCAACCATTGAAAAATGGAAAGATTAATCAGGAGTATGTATAGACTACCATCTCCATTACGTGAAGTACTTTATTTATCATTACCACCCAACATTACTATTAAAAAGGTGTATATAATGATTAAAAATTTAAATTTTGATATTATATAAATTTTTTATACTATTAATTTATAAAAGAGGTTCATGTACCATAACCATGAAACCAAAATATGTATAAATTATGTGACTTTTTTCTCTAGAATAATCATTTTAATGAATAATTGTTATCACATGAATAATTATAAATAATAATTTAATGATAGGTAGTAACATATGTATAAATATGGGTTTTAGAATATATTTATAATTAATATGAATTTTTTATACATTATTCTAAGAGAACAAATGATAAAAGTTAAGACTTTTTGTAACGATTATTCTTCTCAATATTCTTCCAATAAGACATTTTTCCAATATGCACATTTTTTTTGATTTTATGGTGTATATATTTATCCTTTTATATTTTATATCATTAATATATTCATATAATTGGTATATAAAATAGTATTTTATGTTATTTATTTGATAAGGTTTATGATTCAGAAGTTACTAAATACAGAAGTGTTTATATAATAATCTCCTTTTTTTGGTATTGTTTACACTAAATTTCCCTTGTGTGAAATTTTATAATAATTTTATTTTAATCATAATATAATTTTTTAATATATTTATTTCTATGGTTTTCATGTTTTCTTTAAATTTTCTCCTCTTGTTTACATAAAATTATTGATAAAATATTTGTAATGAAAGGCTTACTTATTTATCTTTTTTGTGCGAGAATATTTTTATTCCAAATACATGATTAGAAGTTGTTTTATAAAATTTATTGTTTTCAATTATATTATTTCCAATGGTTTTTCTCTACTTTCATTGAATTTCATTAAAATAATTTAAAAATTATTCCATTTAATGTTTGTTATAGGAGTTTTTTTTACTCCATTTACAAAAATGTGAAAATAATATTTATTTTAATGTCTATTGAATGAATATATTTTATCATGAACATGACCATCATTTTCATTGAATATTGATTTATATATTTCCGTTGTTATTTTAACTAAAAAATAATTTTTTTAATATCCTGGAGATTTTTTTAAAAGTCACCAAAAGAATATGGATGTTTTATCTTGATTTCTAAAGTGTATTTTAATTATAGTTATAAAATATTTTATACATCCATGTTAATATCGTTTAAGGATTATTATGATTTAATTGGTATATGATTTTAGGATACAATTCAATTTCATTCACTATAATGATTATGATAATGATGTTTTGAGGATAATTGTTTAAAACCTATTACTTACCCACAAGGTAATTAATTTATAATGAAATATTTATGAAACCCATTTTTAAATGAATTTATCTATGATATAAGTTTTATGTCCTTTTGTAACACTTATATATGGTTTAATTTACATTATTGGTGAACATACAATTATATTTCACTATAATGCATTGGGTAAAGAATGATATTTTATGAGATAATATGAACTGGAATGGGGAGTGAACCAAGTATACTAAGGAATTTTCTCCACTACGATAGTCTTAATAGTGAGCCTTGATTAAGGAAATAATTGAATAGAGAGTAAACCCAATCCACTATGGGACTCTATCCACTATGACAATATTTAAAATGAATATTGACTGGGGAAATAATTTTATTCTCATCCATCACAATAAAATACAAACATCATATTCTTAAGATATGTTCTCATTGCTCATGATTTATTATTGATGATTCTGCACTCTTATGACTGATTTATTTTGTTATTAAAAATAATTATTCCATGAGTTATATCTAATGATATTTAACTGAGTGGGTATGAATTTTTAAAGATATGATCATATTATCATACCCTTTTGCTTATATTATTCCCACTTATGATCCTTGTTTATTATCATCCATGTTTACTACTACTGAGATTTTAATCCCACCTTTTCTTAAGTTCCCATTTAATGAGGTTATAAATAAATGTTTATGTAGTGTATATATATTTATGGTATAATGTGAGAAGAATTTTGTTGGATATTTTTTAGATCTTTCATGAAATAATTTTATTATGTTTTTAGTCACTAAATAAATTAATCCATTACGGTTATAGGGTGTTAATTATCCTGAGTTTTATTGAATATTTATCTAAAATTAAGAAATATTTTTTTATGAAGTGTTTTATTCACCACACATGGGTTGAAATCAACTATCAAATCTAATAGTAACCCCCTTTTAACCCTTAGATTTTTGAATGGTTTTAAATAGGTGATGAGATATAAAGTGAAGCTGAGAACCACATGCCATTAATAGTCAAATAATCAGATAAGAAGAGATATCCAAATTCTAGAGGATATGATTTATTCTTAAGATGTGGATTTCAGTGGCTTGTGGGATAACTATTTGAGACCATTTGAGTTTTCCTATATTAAATGTTTCCAAACATTGATTGGTACAATTTTATTTGAGGCTCTTTATGGTTGGATCTTCTAGATTCCTAACCATACATCACTTTTAAATGGTAAAAACTCTTCTAGTGTGACTAATTAAAATCCAATAGGTGAAGATGAGAGTTTATATGATCCATAAATTGTTGGAGATCATTCAGATTCTCTATAAGTCCCATGCTGATAATGTGTGTTATCTTTTCACATTTTTAATGGTAATTAAAATTCTATAAAAGGTGTCACCCTTATTAATCTACCATCATCATTAAAAATCAATGGAAATAATATGTAAGGTTTTTGAATTTTTTTGATCTTATAAATGGAGAAAATTTAATTTTTAATTAGAATTACCCTTATTTTTCTTCAATATATATTTTTCTTCACATTTCTTCATTAAAGAAGTAAAATCCAAACACTTAACATGATTTGAATTTGGAAGAGATAAATATAATTTCGTTTTCTTAGATATTAGAAATTGTTTCATATTGTTTAATCTTAAGAAAAAGTGATCTGTGTAACGTTTTCCCATTTTTCTAAGTATCATTTAGGCATGATAATGAATATCATATTACTTGGGTATAAAAATATTTGATGAGGATGTAGTTTCCTTCTTATTTTGATATTATTTATTTAAGAAAACTTTTTTTGGTATAAAGTGTCATGGTAGGGAGAATTTTCAGACTCACGATGCCATTTTCATGTATAACCTCTCTTACCTTTTTAATCTTTTAATTATTTTCATCCAGTGGGGTTTTAGAATTATAAATTTTAATTTAGGAAAAAACTATTCTACACCACAATTAGTGAATAATTTGGAGTAACTACGAAGAAACAATGAAATGAGTCTAAAAATTTGATAGTATGGTTTTTAATGCTTTGTGATATTTCTACCAAATAAAAAAGTTTGACCGTATAGTTTCCCTGATGAAGTAATGGTTATTTGTACGATTAGAACAAGGTTTTTGTAAGACATATGGACAAACCCTACGGTTTTCATAAACATTTGAATACATGAAATTCAAAAAATACACTTTCTTGATTTAACCCCATTTATCCATTTTCTCCCCACACATAAAATATAGCCCCTCAAGATTTCCATACCCTACAACCCTCTTTGGTTGATCTCAAGTGGGGATTCCCTATTTCCTTTTTGAAACCTATTTCTATGTGATTCCATTCCATACATTCATATATATTCCCTTATATCCATATGTTTTTTAGACAATTAGGTTGTGGTGTCCTAGGGATAATATTGGTGGTGAACCCACTTTTTGAGTTGTATTTCATTTCAATAAGAGAAATTAATTATTTATGATAATATATTGAATGATAATTTGAAATATAGAATAATATTGGATGTTTATTAATGATGGTGATAACAAAAATATTTATTGTGAATAATCTAGGCTTGTTTGTATAAGAAATTCAGATAATAAGATGATGCTGGAACTGGTCTATAGTGATAATATATCATTGAAGGAGAGACCATGATGAAAGTAGGAATATGGTAGTTGAGACCATACCAAAATCTATCCACAATACTATGGAAATGAAGGAGAAAGGTGGACCATTCCAGTACATCATTTGCAATCCCTAGAAATGATAAATTCTGGTAGTGGGGCGAACAATGGTCCAAATTAACTCACACTATAGATTGAGTGCTCATACCACATAAGAGGCTTGATTCTAGGTATCCATGTTGTAGTGAAGATGAATTTTCTATAAGAATAATTTAAATGTTATGTTACATGTTGTATAATCATTCCACACTATAGTGGAAGACTATGTTGAGTTTTGGAGGACCTAGAAAATTAAGGACATCCATGCAACAAGGGATTTGCTATGCCAATGAAGATGGAAAAATGATGTTTTATTTTATTGAAGGAGGTATACAACTAATTTTATGAGAAGATGGATTTCATGTTTTTATAGGGAATTGGGTAACTTTATTCTAACACTCATATTTGACACCACAAACTTGTATGTAAGTTAAGAAGAAACTATCAAAAACTTTACCACTTTGTTGTTGTGATATTCATCACACCACAATTTCACACCCCAAGATAAAAAAATATCTAGCAAATACATAAATGTTTTTATGGAAATATTCCAGGAATCCTGAAAATCCATGATATCGCTTCATAATTTTAGTGATTTTTGGTTATTCAAGACTATTATCACTACCATTTTAATTAGGATGGTGGAAATCAATTGAGAGATAATAAAAGGGCTGGTAATTAAGTGGTTGAAAGATGTTGAGTGTCTAAATTGGAATTTTAAATTCAAATTAAAACATTATGTTATATTACTGGAATTCATTTGTGTATAGTTATGGATGTAATAGAATTGTTAGATAGGTATGAAACATGAGAATAACACAATTGATAAAGGAAAAACTTTTGAGAAGATTGAATTCAGTTAGACTATAGCAGATAATTCATCAATAGAGAAGATATATTGTCCAGGTAATCATATGATTGAAGATAAAAATATTTTATAATCTGGTTGAAGTTACAAGACTCGCAGGTTGATCATCATCATCAGATATTAAATATCTTTAAGGAGTACTCATATTGGGTTTTTTGATCCATCTACTTAAAGATGATGATTATATTCTCAAGTAGTGGAAGAGTAGCCTATGATAAGAAGACCATATTTCTTATTGGATCATCATTTTAAAAACTATTTTTATCTATTAGATGATTATGAATGTGTTGGAACATATTCTATACTGTATTTTAAAATTTTGGTTGGAGATAGTGGAGAATCCATATTAGGGAAAGTACCTGACATGGTAAAGATCATTCTTTGGATACGAACCTTTTAAATTTATTCATTCTTTACATTCATCATATTTATACAGAAGGCCAAGATGTGAAAATATATTGAGTGTATCCTGACATATAACAAGTTATAGCGGTTATATTCAAAGGTAGAATTCATAAAACGAGATTAGCTGAGATCCACACCCCTATTAGTGGTACCAAAATTGGTCCATGGAAAAATTAATTGGTATCAAAGTGAAAAATTATACTAAATATCAAAACGATATTTTTGGGAATATGAAGAATTTTATTTCTAGGAAAATTATGGATTTTATACCTTTTATGGAGCAAACTATCATAATTATAGAAATAAAATCCTATCCTACCGCCTTTAACTATGCCTTAAAGTGAGAGATGCTTCTACAATGGGATTTCAACCCCTTCTTAAAAATAACTATATATATAATACATGCTGATAAAATTAATTTGGATGTATATGTAAAGGAATGAAATTCTATTTTTATTATTTTATCTTAAAATATTTATATATAAGTAAATGGTATTGAAACTGTGAGGGACATATGGGATAAATTTAGTTTTATATTTGAAGGAAACATTAAAGTAAATTAGTTCAAGATATAAGTATGGAGGAGTAGACGTGAAGATATTTAAATAGTTATTGATGGGAATATAAATTATTGTCTCCCCAGGGTGAATGAGATAGTCTAAAATATTCTACAATTTAGAGAAAAGATAGAGGGTTGTTATGTTGTCAAATTTTTTTTAAGGAGTTTCTAGAATAGAATTGATCCCAATAATTCAACATTGGAATATAGGGAAGATTTGTCTTTGGATGACATTTATAATACTCTCATTTCTTATGTAATGAGGAAGGGGTTGGGTTTAAAAAAATTGAAAAAATGCGTTGTATTTTGAAGACCTAAGAAAAGTAATAAAATTAAATATGTGAAGGTTATAGAATTTAGTGATTAAGATTTTGAGGATGACGAAGATCTCAACCAGATTATTTCCCTCTAGTCAAAGAGATTCATGAAGGGGAAATAGAAAGTAAATGGTAAAAAATTTATTATATATTTCTATTATAACGATATTTTTTATATAAAAATATTTTACCCCTAGAAGGTGGTTGGGGAATATAATTACCATGATAAATATGAAAATCCTCAAAATAGTAAAAAGGACACGAAGAAGAAGAAATATTCCACCTTAGTAGAATTTTTTAAAAAAAACACTGAAAAAACATCTAGTAATTCTTGAAATTTAGAAAAAAAATTTACCAACCATGATCATGTTGAGAAATGTATTGAATCATTATAAAATAGTGACAATCGATATAAAATAAGATAAATTGATAGGGATTTAAAAGAAAAATTTGAATTCTTCATAGGATAGATATAAAACATAAATAAATAATAAAATAATCTTAATAAATAATATAAAAAATTTCTAATTTAAAGGGAACATATGTCAAGATGGATCTGGAAAACATTAGTGAGATCAATTGGAACATCGTTAGAGTAGCTGATCTTGAATGAATGGAGAGTTATCTTGATGAAAATATGGCTAAAAAAGAATAAGGGTTTTTTGAAAAAATAAGACAAATTATCCAGGGTTCAACATGAGTTGAACAAGGCCAAAAAATACATAAAAGATTTTGTCAATGTTAGTAAGTAATCTTTTCAAGATGGTGAGATGAAGGGTTTCTACTATAATATAAAATCTAGTACTAAAAATTCTCAAGATGGATCCTTTATAACTGATATTTCATGTCTAAAAAAACTTATATATGCTTAGACTAGGAATAATATTTAGGGATACTCTTTCATATCAAATATAAATGTGAGACCAATAAATATATTTCCCCTTAGGTAAAATAAGGAAAATATTTCATCACAACAACATTTATATGTTTTTATACTAAACCAGAATAAATATAGAGGATCTCATTTTAGAGGATTTTTTTCTGGTGTTATGGAAGGTATGAATATAAAGCCTTTATTATTTATTTTAACTTTTCATTTCTAGGTAAGAGGAAAGAATCAAGGACGATATTTTGTGAGAAACATAGAATAAAATATAAAGGAAAGAAAGTAGGGAAAATATCTGTAGAAAATATTTATACTCAAAATAGATGTAAATTACAAGAGAATCCATATAGAAATTATTGATAAGAAGGTAACTAGGATGACATTTTCGTGATTAAAATTCATTGAGAGACTTTCTATGGTGAAAAAGGGAATAATTTTCAAAATATTGAGGAATTTAGAGAAAATTAATGAAAAGTAGAATATGTGAAGATCAAAAGGGAGAATCATAAGGAAAATTTAAATTAAGAGTTCATGAAAATATATGTAGATCATTAAGAAATATCTAATAATATTGAAATTTCTAAGGCTAGAGAAAATCAAGAGGATCAAGTAGTTGAGTTCAAGGTAAATGTGAAGTAATTTAAATTAGAGAAAACTACGGTACATGTGAATTAAGTTTGAGAGTTAAAGATAAGTAAGTAACGACTTGAAACAATTGATAGGATGAAATACAATTATATTAGGAGGAATAAGAAGATTGGATTTAGAGAAAACTCTCAACCTGAATGTTCCCTTCAAGAGATAAATAGGTCCCTCTTTATTACTTATTACTTAGATTTATTGGCACTAATATATATTGAATTAAATGAGATATAAGAGGGTGAAATTTATAGATAAAAAATATTATAATTTGTACATGGATTACTACTATATAATGAAGAGGAAAGTGTGTGTCCTTTATTAGAAGAAAATTTTAGCAGATGTTGTCATGCATAGATTCTTGAAAATCTAGATAGCATCATGAAATATAGAATTGATGTATGAGAATAAATCTTACACTCCATTGTTATGAATATATTAAATATTTTTATCAATGGTATGTTTTTTTTGATAAAATTATGATAAAAAATGTAAACCCTTAATAATTTATGATTTTTTTAAATAAATTTAATTTCCTTGATAGCTTGCATTACATGAAACATCAAGTTTAGAATTACCAAGATATAGTATTGAAACATTATTATCACCTATAAAATTAGTTTTTAGTTATGAATAGTACTACATAAATTATGAAAATATATGTTTTACCCATGTATAAAATAAATTTATTAGTTGTCAATTAATTAGATATGAAAATAAAAAACATTTGAAAAAAAGGATATTTTTCTTCTTCTCAAAAATTACTTTTATGTGTGCAATGTTTTTTTAACATAATAAGATAAATTATTCACAATTGGTGAATGATTTTAATGAAATTTATATATTACATGTTTAAAGAAATGATTTAATTTTCTCATAATATTTTTTATTATGTATATGATAATAATAAATCATGTTTTATGAATAAAAAGGATTTTTTTCTAAAAAGTGGCTTTCACCAGATTTTGTGTAGTTAATTTATATTAAATTTTTATCATTGATTGGAATTTAATTATATAAAATTAATTAAATATTTAGAATTAATAGGTTCAAATTTTTTAAATAGGACATCTTTATTTGGGGTCAATATGATTGGTAACCATGGTAATATTTATAACCTTGATAAAGGCTAAATCAGGTGTATCTAGGTAAAAACTATGTTGGAAGACCATATGTTTTATCCATAAATCTTATTTTATGAAGGTAATTATATCATTTTGAGATTATGTTTTAAATGTATTTTTTAATGGAAAAGTTTCTATAAAAATTACATGTATAATATTTAAATCAATGAATGTTATTAAATACAATATCATTCTTTTTAATATCTCTTATGAGTCCTCATAGAAAAAAGAAATAATTTAAATAATATATGTTTCTACATTGACATTAATAAAATTATTTTCAAAATAGATTTTATTTATATTTTTATTATTTATATAATGACCTTAATAACTTATGAAACACGGATATAATGTTTCCCAATTTAATAAAAGATTATAATAAATGATTTATACAATATTAATAGATTTATAATTTGTATGATTTAATGTGTACCATGAACTTTTTAGAACAATATTACATATTATGGAGGTTTTAAAATATTATATTCTAATTAACCCATTTTCTTTATATATTTAATGTTAAATAAAATGAATAGTGTTAAAAATGACTTTAATGATAATTTTTAATAAATAATTTTTTATTAAATGATATAAATTTCATAAAATTAATATATTAGGAAATATTTTTGGGATATAGTTTTAGAAAACATCCATGACCAATTTATGTGTATTTTTTTATTTTATTGTATCATGATTATCCCATAATGGGTAGAAAGCGTTAATGTTACAATAATTTTCAAAAGGGTCAATGGTGGATTATAACTAAAATATAAGTGTACAAATGTTATATAACCATGTCAATATTTTATTTTATGAGAGTACTTAGACACATATTTATATATTATTCAAATATTATCAATTTTGATCCATTTAGTTATCAAAATTAAATTATATTATTTTAATATTTTAGACAATTCCAAGAGTGCCCCTCCCTTTATTCATAAAAGGGAACCCTGCTTCTCTTCTTTACACCACATTGAGACTTATATATCAAATAAAATATTTCAATTTATCTTCTCCCCTTCCATATACACATACTAGAGGGTTTTGTATTCCCAAAATACCAACCCTACATACCTTTAGTAGAGATCTAAAAGAGTCATTTCAAAGAAGAGGTAATCGCCTAAAACGATCAATTTATTTATTATATTCTTCATAAAATAATAAATTAAATATAATAAATCTACTAAAATATTATAATGTGTTAATTATTTTATATTATATTTATGGTAAAATTATACTTGTAGAATTATAATATCTTATCTACCAACATACTTTCCAAACAGCTGGAATATGATGATGTCATTCATGCGTATGTTCGGAATACCACCTATAGGAAGCAATGTGATTTTTTTTCTATTTCAAATTTAATTTGATGGTAATATGATTATATTTAATGAATATATATAATATATAAAAATATAATTATTTTTTAATAGTGTATTAATATTTATATTTCATTCATTCCATCTATTGAAAAATGAATACAACGTTCATGTGTATGTATGAACTACCTTCTTCAGGAATGGTGTAATTCACTTTTTCTATCTCTATGATTTTTGTATGGAGATATATATATATATATATATATATTTAATATATATTATATTTATATCACAATAATTTTTTTGAGATGATTGATCCATTATAAATTTACTTGTAATAGAACTACTATACTGAAATACTCAAGATAAACAAAAAAGTTTACACTTGGAAATAATGATTTTAATAACAAATTATTGATAAAAGTAGGTTTTGAGATGTTATAAAGGGAAGATATATGATATTATAATAATAAAAATTAATATATTATAAAACTATTATAAATATTAATGTATTATATATGATTTTAGCATGCTTTTAGAAAATGTAGAACCTAAGGTAAGGTTTTTATGTCCCAATCTCATTGTATATCATCAATGATTAGGACTACGAATCCGACAATGAAATATTAGAATATAAACCTCAATAAACTTATTAATTTTCTAATAATATATTTATTTCTTTTAAAATACATGTTTTAATTTCATTTTACACATTTTGTTTCTCAAGAAACCACAAATATATTTTTAATGAAAATCGACTTCATTTCCCTATTTGGTAAAAAAAAATTTCATAAAATTCAATATTTTATTAAAATTTTCTAAATAATGGTTTTTAATGTTATAAAATTATTTTTTAAAATCATTTTTACCGATGTTTTAATTGTTACAAATTTTTTTTAAAGGAAACATCTTTTTGTTTTCTATATGATTACTTTGTGACTTTTCTAAGACCATGTAGGGAAGGAATGATTCTTTAACTTATATAAAATAAATATAATTTTCCTCCACAATGGATACTAAATGTTCTGAAGTTTACTTTAAATTTTCCCATGGTTCTTTTTAATGTAAATTGTTTCAATAAAATTTTTTAGTTCTTTATTTTAAATAAGTAATTTTAAAATTGAATGTTTATTTTCATCAGTAGTGTTTAAATAAGCCTTCGATACATTAATGATAACAGAACTCAATTTTTATTATGTTTTATAAGGAATATTATATAATAATACCATTATTATTATTTATCTAAATTTTTTATTT
The DNA here is from genome assembly GCA_963277665.1 of Viscum album. NCBI lineage: Eukaryota > Viridiplantae > Streptophyta > Magnoliopsida > Santalales > Viscaceae > Viscum > Viscum album. Next base: position 2,125,868,309 of record OY728130.1, on the reverse strand, counting down.
TTATGATGGTATTATGTTGAGGAAACTCCTTCTTTTTCCATGGTTTATGTTATGATGAAATGTTTATGAAATCCTTTTTTTTCATGGGTTCTAATATGATGAATGATTTATGATCTTGTGGCACACATATGTATGATTTTAATTATTTTATTATTGGGAAATATATCTACAATAAATAAATTAATTATTTACTCATATTTTAAGAGATAAGAAAGAAAATAATGTTGAGTGAACCTAGTTATGCAAGGTACTTTTTCCACTATTATAGTCTTTGGAGTGAACCTTGAATACTATGATGGGTTGTGGACTAAACCCATTCGAATATCATAGTATTTGAAATGATCAATTACTAATAATGAAATTAATATCTATGCTTATTTTAATACCACAATTCCATGCCTTATGCCAATGTTATATAATCATGGCTCTTGTTCTCTGATTACTTTATGTTTAATGTCTTATAAACTACCAAGCTTTATTCCCTGAATCAAAATTATGATATATGATATGACGGGTATGGTTTTGAAATTTTATTATCATGTTCAAATACTATTTTCTCACTTTATTATTAGATAATCATTAATAAATCTATTATTTATCTTTATTAAGCATCATAGATCACCATTTATTATGCTTCCTTTCTCAAGTTAAAAATAAAGGTTTTATGTTTCAAATATCTAAGAAGGGTGATAGGTATAAAGATCTAAGTTAGAGATGATGTAGAAATATTATGAATGAGTTTTTTATGTTTCAAAGTGTCCAAGGATACTATACATATATTATTATTTAATGAATAGTTATGTTATGAAAGGAATATTCATCTATCTATATGTTTTATCTATGCATGAAAAGCTCAGGTTACTATAGTTGAATATTTATTTGATGATAAAATATTATGATCTAACTATAAATAAACATATCAATTTTCTTACCCTATTTTTATTTATTTACAATAAATGTTTCCCTTTTATTTTTCTATTCTTATTCACTCAAGAAACTAAAAATATGTTTTTAATTGAAAATAAATTTCATTTCTATAATCGGATGAAAAACAATTTTATTTTATATAAATATTTTCTAAATAATTTTTAAAAACGTTTTTAGTATTCTCATATGATTATTTAAATTCAATTTTACACATTTTTGAATTTTTTAAAAATAATTTGAATTAAAAAATCTGTTTATTTTCAAAATGAGGTACTTTGTGACTTTTTAAATAAAATTATTGAAGTAATTTTTTTAATATATAAAAAAAATGTAATTTCCCTCTCTTATTGATTATCAATGATTTCTGGATTCCTTTAAACATACCCATGGTTGTTTTCAATTAAATTTTTTTAGATAAATATTTCTAAATTTTTAAATATTAAGGAATTAATTTTAAAATGTAAAATTTATTTACCATCATAATGTCTTAATTACATATTGATTTATCATTAATAATAACCTTCATTTTTATTTTTATTTACTAATAATATGATCAAATGATACCACAATTATTTTTTATCTACATGGTTTATATTTATAATGGAATGGTGTTTAGAAAAACTATTTCTTTTCTACGGGTTATGATAGGATGAATTATTTATAAAACCCTTTATCTTCTTGAATTATAATATGAGTAATGGTTTATGATATTGTGGAACACATATATATGATTTTTATTATATGTAATTTGGGACCTATATCACCCTCTTATTCATTGGTTAAAGATTTATATCTCATGATATAAACATGACTATAATAGGATGTGAAAATTGTTTTGCAAGTGATTTTTTCAACTATGATTATATTGGGAGTAAACCCTGACTATAATTATGGTTTGGGGAGTGAAACCATTACACTATGATAGTAGTCTTGGAAAATATCCTTGTCTACATAGGAAATAATTTACTAGGAATATCTTTATGCCACAATTTTATGTCTTATGCCTACATTATGCTCTCATGGATCATATTATTTGATTCCATTATTATTTATTTCATTTAAATTTCAAAGTATTATTTCATGAATCAGTATTATGATCAATGATTTGTAGGTTATGGTTTTCAAATTTCAAGATCATGTTCTCATACCCTTTCTCTCATGTTAATCTTATATGATCATTAATATATCCTTTTTTATCCTTAAAAACTATTATATCTCACACTTTATTACATTTTTATTTCCAAGTAATGAAGAAAGGATTTATGTATGATATGTATAATAAGGGTGATAGTTATGAATATCTATGTGGGTGATGATTTAAATCTATTATGAACCACTTATTTATTTTTCCATGATTCCAAATATAATAGAACTATATGATTATGGAATGGATCTTCATATTATGTAAAGAGAATTTATCTACTTTTATTTAATATATATGTCTGAAATTAGGATGTTTTTGTTAAACATTAGAAACTAGGGTGAAAAAAACATTTTTGAGAACCCTAGCGATAAGTCTAAGTATAAGATAAATAAAAAAGTTTTGGTAATGATAATGAATGACCTAGGGTAAACCTATAGTGTCAAAAAATATGATTTCATGATGTAGAACTGCTATAAATTTCTTATTTATGATTATGTTATTTCCCAATATTATTATTGTTTCTCACACAATTGTTTTTGTTTTTAACAACGGTTGGAACCCAAAGGAATCATGTTAACAATGAATGTGATGGAAAATGTAGTGATTATACTGTCAAGAAACAATTTTTTTCGGATATATAATGAAACTTTTGTTGCTATGATCACATAATTTTATTATGATATGAATCATGATAAAAATAAAAATAATAAATGTAGAGAACAACATTATATTCAATAACTCATGAGGAAACATCCACTGATCTACTAGTAACTATAAAATGGATCAAAACTATTGAAATTATACTTTTTTTCTTTAGTGTTCATATTATGAGAAAGTTATTATAGGTATTTATCATTTGAAAGGAAAATAAGATCAATGGTGGAGTCTTATAAATAACACAAGAGAATAAGAAGAAATCAAATCTTTGGAGTGGGTTTATTTTTTATTTTAATTTTTTAATAGTTACTTTCCTTGTATTCTTCATATGAATGTGGAGAAATAATTCTTTTAGTTAAAGTAGAATGATAATTAAACTATTTGTATCATTGAGATAAATTTCACAAGATATGAGAAGTACATTTATGGTATTATATTCCAACTTGAATGTAAGGATGATTGATAATTCAGTGTCTTAAAACGAATTCTCTTAAGGGTGTTATTCAATATGGACTTCAGTATATACGAAGAAATTTCTTGATGTGATCTCAAGGTAGAGAAAGAGATTAGAGTTACCCATCAATATCATGGTTTTGATAAGAAAATAGAAATATTATTTTAACAAAATTATACAAACCAAAGAGAAAATAATATGACCCTTATTTTATACTCTCAGTTTGGAAGGAAATTTTTTGGAAATTTTATTAAGGGAATGGGTAAATGTTTTAAGTGTGTAAGGAAATGTCATAGGGTAATCAAATGATGATTTGATTGGATGAAGTTATCTAATGATATGAAAAAAATATAAATCTCTATAGAATGAACCACCCAAAATATAGTGTTTTAAATTCAAGGTGTGTGGGAATTATGATAACTAGTGCCCAAATATGAATTTTAATGATGATAATCAATATGAATAACCTCTTAATCCCAAATAAAAAGGGAAATTCCATGGGATCACTATTTTTGATGAGGGGTGAAATAATGATGTGGTGAGAGGTACATGTACCATGCATGCTAGAACTACTAATATCTTATTTGATACTGGATCTACTCTTAATTTTATATCTAAATACTTTTCTTAGGGTATCACAATACTAACTCATAAATTAGATGCTGAGTTAGTATTAAAAACCCTTAATGGTACGATGATTACATCCCAAGTCTATGATTCTTCTCTGGTTGATGTTTGTGGGCATTTGTTTCCTAAAAATATTTTCATTCTTCTTCTAGATAATTTTGATGTAATTTTGGGAATTCATGGGATTTCTTGACATAAATCCCATATAAATTTCCAATTAAGGGAAGTTATGTTTGATACTATAAACCAACCCATGAACGCATAATAGTGTGATGAAAAAAATAAACATCAAATAGATATTACATCAAACATATGGGTTACAATTACCATTCAAAAGGGACACTATCTCATATAGTTTGTGAGAAACTCAAAATCAAAGATACACAAATTCCATGAGACTTTATTGAATCCTTTCTGGAATAATTTCCTCATCTTCTATAGAACCATGAATTTGAGTTCTCAATTGAACACATACCTAGTTAAGCACATATTTCCAAGACTCCATATAGAATTTTCCTAATTGAGTTACTATAAAAGACAAATAAACTATAAAATAATCCTGATAAGTGATTCATTTGTATTAATTCACCACCTTAGGGTTTTACTATTACGTGTTTCAAAGAAATATGGATTTATATGACCATTCCTGGATTATTGAGAACTTCATATGATCAATATCAGAAACAATTATCTTCAACCACATATTTATGACTTTTTTTATCAAATTTGTGGAGTTCAATACATTTAAAAGATTAATATTTATTGTTTATATCATCATTTTAGGGCTAATAATGAGAAAGTACCAAAGGCAACATTCCATATAAGGTATGAACACTTTGAAATTATAGTGATGCCATTTGGACTTACTAAATCCCCCACTATCTTCATAGATTTAATAAATATAGTATTTAGAGATTATCTCAATCTATTTATGTTAATAGTTATTAATGATATTAGTATTTATTCAAATTTGATATAAGAGCATTAATATATATTTAGAATTGTGTTGAAGACCCTAAGGAACGAGAATCCTTATGAAAAATGTATCAATTGTTAATTTTGGATTTGTAAATTTTCATTCATTTGACATATAATCAAATTAAAGGGTATATCATTATATCATTTAAAGATATAAGTTATTAATAATGATCCTAGAAAAAAAAATGTGATTGAGATATGTAGTTTTCTTAGTTTGGATGGATATTATCAGCATATTTTGTATAATTTTTCATAGATATAAATTTAACTCAGAAAGTTAAATGGAGGGGAGCCAGGTTCCTTTAGATGGATGAATGTGAGGAATATTTTATGTAATTGAGTATAAGGCTAGTAAATTCACATTTTCTTACACTACCCAATAGTAGATAAAGGTTTATAACCTATAGTGATGCATCCATAAAGGGATCGAGATGCGTCATCATGAAAAACAACATAGTTATAGCTTATGCCTCATGAACCGTGATGTTACAAGAGAAAAATTACCCAATACATGATTTGGAGTTAGCTAAAATAGTTTCTTCATTAAATATATATAAGTATTATCTTTGAGGAGAAATATGTGACACATATACTGATAAAAATATTAATGTATATTTTCACTCAAAAAGAGCAGAAAATTCTCTAAAAAATATGGTTGGAGATTCTTAATGATTATGAATAGTGAGTAAATTACCTCCCTAGTAAAGAAAATATGGTATGAGATGATTTGAGTCAGTAGAATCATGCTAGATTATCTATAGTGAGGATGAAATGAGATCTAATATTTCTAGACTTGTAAGGTACGAATCTAAAAATCTTACTGGATATTGGTAAATCTTACCATTGTTAAATGATTGTTAAAACATATATCCATTTTTAGATCAAATAGGTATTGAAGGAATATGTAGATATTAAAAGAAAAATGAGAAATTTTCCTAAGTTCAACCATGATTATGATAGAATAGTAAGGTTCAAAGACAATGTATGTTACTTTTTACTACAATATTAGATGCAATGTCCAAATAAAGGTTATATCTATTAATTATCGATTCATCCTAGAAGTATGAACAAGTATCTAGTTTTGATAGAGTATTTTTGGTGTGAAGAAATGAAGAGAGATATTATAGAGTATGTGTATTGATGAATATCCTATGATCATATTAATCATGAGAGTTAAAATTCTAAGGGAATTTTATAACAATTAACCACACCAGAATGAATATGGGAAAACATAAACATTGATTTCATCATCAAAATAGACAAAATATCTAAATGAAATAATGTTATTTGGGATGTAGTTGATCTAATAATGAAGTAGGTACACATTATTTCAATTAGAGAAAATTTAAATCATGATCATCATACTCATTTATACATTAAATAAGTGGTAATATTTCATTGTTTAGAAATATCAATTATATCTAGTTGGGATGTGACGTTTACCACAATTCTCTAGAAAATTCATCAGTAGTCTCTTAATACATAGATAAGTTTCAAAACTGGTTACCATCTGTAGACATATGGTCAATCTGAGGTGACCATTGAAACTCTATAAGACATGTTAAGATCCTTCTCTATAGATTTCAAAGGTGGATGGGATCAAGATCTTCCTTTAGTGGAAAATTATTACGACAATAGATTTCACTCCATCATTATGATGACTTATTATGAATCTCTTTAGGGTATTAAGTGTATAAGTCAAAAATTCTACAATAAATTTAGAAAATGAAAGCTATTTGTACCTACTATAGTTGTGTAAATGGTAGAGAAGGTTAAATCCATTCAATAACACATAAGTGTTGCTTAGATTTGATAAAAAAGTTATGTTGAAAATCATCAAAAAGGTATAGAGTTTCAAGTTAATGAAAATGTATTCCTATGAATATATCTATAGATGTGGGTGATGATATTTTAAAATAATGGAAAGTAGAGCCCTATGTATATTAATTGGTCATTTTTAAATTCATTATCATATTGGGAAAATATCTTATCGGTTGACACTCTAACCAAATCTATCTGAAGTTCATAATTATTCTAGATATCTCTATTAAATAATTAAAAACCTAATCATTAAAATGTAATGAAGTTAGAGGTATTACCACCACATCAAGATCATTATTAAAAGGAGAAACTGGTAGAGATTCCAGATCATAGAAATAAAGTGACATGAAATAAGACCACCCACCTAGTGAATGTTTTGTGACGATACCACCAACTTGAAAAATTAACATGTGTACCTAAGGATTTGATGAGGTAGAAGTATAAAAAAATTTATATTAGATTAATAGATTTTTAATGGATAATTTATTTTAATGGGGTAGAATGTAACACCCTGGTATTTTAGGGTTCTTTTTAAAAATATATTTAATTTATTCGATAACATTCATTACAATCAACAATTAGTTTAGAAAAACCGTGATATACTCTTGAAATATTATCATCACCTTGTTATTAGACTGGTGGGTATGAATAATAATAACTAAATTATGAAAATTAAGGGATTACACTTTTATTAAAATAATTAATTATTTATCAATTAATTAAAAAAGTAAATAAAATTCATTTTGAAATAAATGATATGTTTTTATGAAAAACTTCTTTTATGTATTAAATTTATTTTTATCTAAATAAACTAAATTGAAAACTATGGTTGTTTTTTAATGAAATGTTTATATTATATATTTAATCAATGGTTTTAACATTTATAAAATATTTTTTGTCATTCATATGATAATAATAAATCCATTTTTATGCTTAAAAATATGTTTACTTTGAAAGAAGGTTTTTTCACTTTTTTCGCACATAATTTAAAATTATTTAATTAAATTTATAAATATTTAATTATAAAAAATGAGTTATATATTTATAATTATAAGGTTTAAATTTGTTAAATAAGCCCCTTTTATTTTTTGTTAACATGAATAATAACTTTTGTAAGATTTATTAATTCACTAAAGGGTAAATCATGTTACTCTAGGATAATAATAAATAAAAAGGCCGGACTATTTCATTATAATTGTTATTGTATGATGGTAATTCAACCCTTATAACCATAGGTAAGAAATTGATTATTTTAAAAGAAACATATCCATGAAAATCACTTATATAATATTTTAATAAAACAAAGTTAGAGAATGTCACTCTCTTTATTTTTAATATCTATTTTGTGTCTATATAGGATCAAAAAAATGTTATGATTTAATATAAGTGTCGATTTTAAGCGTAATGAATTTATTTTTAATGATAAAAATTTATTTTTAAATTTCAGTAACTACATAATGACCATAATTAAATTTGCAACAATGATTTATTATTTATTCATTTAATAAAAAATTATAATAAATATTTAAAAAATATTAAATGTGATATTATTTGAATGAGATAATGTATCCCAATAATTTTATATATCAATATAAAATATTTTTTCATTTTTCAAGCCTTATATTTGAATTCCACCTCTCTCCCGATGTATTTAACGTTAAATTAAATGTACAGTATTAAAGATGAGATTAATGGTATTTTTTAATAAATAATATTCAATTAGATGATAAAAATTCATAAGAATCATAAATTTTTAAAAATTAATTATATATTTCTATATACATGAATCCTGATCCATTTAAGGGTCTTTTTTAATTTTATAGTAAAATTATTTACCCTTAAATGGTAGAAAACTTTAATATTATGGTAATTATCAAAAGGGTTAACAAGTGTTAAATTTAAAAGATAACGGTAAAAATGTAATACATACATTTTTAAATTTTATTATAGGATTGGATTTATAATTATACCAACATTATTTTTCAATATATTAATTTTGATACATTTTTTCATGAAAATTAATTTATATTAATTTTATATCTCAATAAATTATATTTGTAACCCTCACCTAAATCACTAAATGGCACCCTCCTTTCTCTTTATCACACCACATTAAGCGATATATATTGACCAAACACTACCAATTTATCTTCTCCATTTCCCTAGAAAAATCTTAATGATTTTTTTCTTCTCGAAAGACCAACTCTAGTGCCCTTTATAAGATATCTACAAGAGTCATTTCGAAGAAGTGACAATCACCTAAATCTAACACTTTATTTTAATTTTTTCATCTACATACTATAATATATTATTTTATTCATTAAAAATTAATTAATTTATCCTAAAAATTCTGATTTTTTATTATCATTATTATAAAATAATTATACAGCCTCTTTCAGTCAAATGAAAAGTGAATGTATCATTTGTGCGTATGTATATCTAACCCTCTCCACACATCAATATAATTAATTTTTAATCACCATATTTTATGGTTGAGTATTTATAATGTGTATAATATTTATATATGATACATATGAAATAATTATACTTATATAATTATAATATCTGATCAACATACTTATCTCCAAATCCTTATGAATATGACGATGTCTCTCATGCGTACGTGTAGACTACAATCTCTACAAATTGATGTAAATAATTTTTCCTTTACATTTCACATGGATTGTAAAAATGATATATATAATAAATAAATATGATATTTATATATAAAATTTTAATTATTTTTAAAGGTTAGTTATTATTTATTATTGTTTCATTCCATCTTTCAAAAAATGAGTACAACGTTTATGCATAAATACGACCAACTATCTCCATGAACAATGTGATTCATTTTTCAATATCATAATTTTATAGATGACTATAAATATGTATATGATGAAGATATATGATATTTTTTATTTATTAATATTATTTATATGATGGATCCAAGATAAATCAATGAGGACCTATACTAATGAACTGAAATACTCATAATAAATAAAATAGTTAACACCTAAAAATGAAAATTATAATAATACATTATTGATAAAAATAATTATAAAAATATTATAAAGGGATAATATATGGTATTGTATGTATGAAAATGACTCTATTATATAATTATAAAAATATTAAATTTATTATATATGAGTTTATAGTTATTTTAATGTAAGGAGAACTTGAGGTAAAGGTTTTATATCTCAATCTGATTATTTAACAAGATGGATTATAACTATGCCTCCAATGATGGAATATTATGATATACATATCATTTTTTTTTAAATTTAATATATTCTGGTTATTTAATTAAAATACATTTTTTCATTTATTTTCCTTTTTTTATTTACTCAAGAAACAAAAAGATAGTTTTTTTTTCTGAAAAATGTATTTTATTTCTCTCTTCAGTCGAAAAGCTTTTTTATTCCATATACATATCTTCTAAAAACGTTTAAAATAAGGTTTTTAATATTATAAAATGATTTTTAATGTATTTTTTTACCCATTATTTACTTTTTACAATATGGTTTTAAAGGAAACATATTATTTTTTCAAATTAGGTAATTTTCAAATTATTTGAAAAAAATATGAAATAATTTTTTTTAACTTATAAGTTATAAACAAAATTTACCATTATATTTGTCCCTCAATGTTTTAAGGATTAATTTTTGGGTTTTAAGGTTATTTTTAATTAAAATTTTTTCTTTAAAATATTGGAAATTTTTATATTTTAAATAAGTGATTTGAAAATATAAAGGTTATTTTCCTCAAGAATGTTTTAATGATATTTTGATTCATCAATGAAAATATTGAATGGATATTATGATTTACTGGGAATGTGATCCGAGGATACCATAATTATTCATTCTCTATATGTCTTGTGTTTATAAAAGCATGATGTTTATGAAACCCGTTCCTTTCCAGGGGTTATGCTTTGATGAACATTTTATGAAACCCTTTTTTCATAAGATATAATATTATGAATAGATTACGATCTTATGGCACACATTTGTATAATTTTCATAATTTAATGAGTGTGACGAATATCTACATATTATTAATTAAATAAATTTTGGAATCTCATGAGAGAAACTTGACTGGAATGAGGAGTGAATCCAACTTAGTAAGGGTCTTTTCCCCAATGATAGTCTTTCGATGAATCCTTGATTACTAAAATGTTTTGGGGAGAGAAACCATTCCACTATGATAGTTTTGGAAATGATCCTTGAATACTATAGTAATGATTTTCTATGATTATTTTTATTCCACAATTCTATGTTATATTCCATTGTTATGCCCTCATGGATCATGTTATTTCATTAATAGTTGATTCATGTCTTATAAACTTCCAATATTTATGTAATGACTCTAGATTATGATCTATGATATTTAGGTTATGGATTTTAAAAGATAATATCATTTTCTTATACCATTGTTTTCATGTTATAATTATATGATCAGTAATGTCTCCATTTTTTATCCTTACCGAGCATCAAATCTCACCCTTTCTTATGTTTCTGTTCCTTGGTTATGAAGAAAGGTTTTATGTATAATATGTCTAAGAAGGGTGATATTTATAAAGATATAGGTGGGAGATGGTGAAAACCTATTATAAACTATTTTATAATGTTACCATGTTTCCAAAGATACTATAATTATTAAACTCTATCAAGGATCATTATGTAATGTACTTTATATTCATTTATTCAAATGTAATATCTATGTATGAATGTTGTGGGTTACATTAAAATGGGGGAGTTTATAACTTATACATGAAATTTATTTATGTGATTGTTGATGTGTGTAAAATATCATAATTTTATTGACTCTTTTTTGAGCATCCCTTGTGATAATATTTATTAAATATTACCATATGATTGATCTTTATATAAAATTTAGATAAACTTGATTGAATATCTCTTGTTTTTACACTAGTTTAGCCCCCATATACATAAAATTGATTAAGTAACATCTTTTTGGAAAGAAACTTTATGATATTATCCCTATATCTAAAATGTCGATAGGGTGGAGAATAAATATGAGGTGAGAATGTTCTCCACATTATTAATTTAAATTTATTTTTAATAATGTAGATAAATATTTATATTTTATGGATACATATTTACATATTATTTATAAGGGAAATAAATAAAAAGTTAGATATTAGTGATCTAACTTTTTGTTTCGTATTTTTTATAAATAATAAAAGGCCTTTATTAGTGTCATTATAATGAAGAATAAATTGAATCAGAGAATAAGTATGGATGTTGAATAAAGATGCTGATGATGAATATAATGGAACTACCATTTAACACATATTTTTAGACGATTTGAAGCATAACTAGCCCAGAAATTAAAACCATGTATCATAATTTCTATTCCATTTGGATGAATAGGTACATAATTAAATAGAATGGAACCAAAATAATTTTTTTTAATATCTGTAAATATATCCTAACATATATTGAGATTTTCCATCTGCATATGATAACCTATGAAATAACTTAATAAAGGGATGATCTAAAAAACAAAGTAAAGGAATAAACATATGAATAAATCATACCACACAGGTTAGAAAGAATAACGTGATGACATAAAAAGGAATGTAACATGAGTAAACATATGGAATCATAACATAAATATCATGGGATCATGTAATCATGGAATCATAGAAATGTTTAAAATAATACAACATTACATAATAATTAGTCAAGGATAAACACCAATACCATTTCACATGGAGGATAATAAGTTATTTATAACCACTAAGACCATTTCACATGGAGAATCGTGAGTCAAGGCCAACCACCAAGACTATCGCACATGTAGGATCATGCATCATGTCTAACAACCAAGTCAATTAACATGATATCTCACGAGACTATACATTAACAAATGTATTGGAGTTCTATCTTGGAACACCCATCATATCATGTTCATTAATATGTGTGCCACATGAATATGTTTACACAAGTATTCAAACATTAACATAAGTGTTACACATGAAAATAATTGAGTATCATAATAATGTAAAAAATTTAACAAAAGAGAATATCCTAATGGTTTCTATGAAAGAATAAATATAAGTCATAAATGAAAATATTTAATTGAAAATAGGAATAGATAATGATAAGTGATATCAAGAATACGTTAAACTTGTAAAAATAGTGTTTAGTGACCTTTAGAAACAAAACATTTTAGTGTGGATTAAGGAAAATATTAATGATTTACTAAAAATAAGAAGAAGAATTGATTATATAGAACCAGAAATGAACCATGTATTTTTTCATGATAATGTGAGTAATTTTCGAAATATAATGATGAATTAAAACAAATTATGGAGATAACTCTATAAATGGTAAGAAACAAGGAAGATCCTATTAATAGGTCTTTTTTAACAAGGAGAATTGAGAAGGGAACCATTTTAAAAATTGTATAACTCCAAAATCGATATATGGAATAATCTGGATACATGATTTTGGAACATTGTAGAGGCCCAAAGCATGACGTACAAAGACAATACATTACTTTTGCGGAATACTTAATACATAAGAAAACCAAAAATCAAGGACCATAATAGTTTAGTGTCTTTGGAAACTCGGAACGTAATCTTCTAATCTTGGTGGAAGATCTTCAATATCTCCCATAAAGATATTCCCCTTCTGTTTTCTTAACTAAAACCTTTCTTTAAATCCTAGGGAAAAGAAAATATATAAAGGTTGATCTCAAATTCTCAGTAAGGGTAAGTATAGAGGACATAAAATAATCCATAAACATTTTAATGCATAAACATGAACATAAAATCTAAACATCAAAATCTTGAGAAAAGACATAAATCATGGGTGTACATAAAGCATAGATCATAAAGGAACATTAATCATGATAAACTAGAATAGGAATAAAACATGTAATTGTGGAAACCATTCAGCACTTGTTATTATTTCTATAGTAGCCAAGGCATTACTGCCAAGACCATCTTAGTGGACAAAGTCCCTTTCTGAATCGAGTTCACTCCTCATTTCAGTCCTGTAACACTGAACCAGATTAACTTAACATTCCATCCATGTCTATCTCATGAGATATAAATCTTTACCCAATGCATTGGAGGGAGATATAGGTCCAACCCATCTCATAATGAAATCATTCTTTCGTGTGCCACAAAATCATAAATCATACATCACAGCATAACCCATGTAATAGAATGAGATTCTTAAACATCATGCCATCATAACATAATCCATATAAAAAATGGATATCATTTCATAAAAAGAAGAATCAAACCATGTAAATAATGGAGACATTATACTTGAAACATACACATATGAAATAATGACATCTTAGATGAAAAATGGTTTTGATAAAACACTTGAAATGAATTTTTGAGGAAAATATCCTTTCTTCTTTAAAATCATTTTATTTTCACAAAATTTCAGGAATTTTTAAAATAAAAGTATATTGTTAAAAATGTTCATGAAATCATTTGGAGGAAACTTCATTAAAATAAGGCTTTATAAAACCAAAAAAATCTTTTCATGCTGTATATGTTAAAAAACATTTTTCTTGTATTTTTGTTGGAAAATTCAAAAAGTACCTTGTAGGGTAAATAAAAGATAGATTCCTTCCATACCATGGGGTAAAAGTCAAAATGGGTAAAAAGGAATTAAAACATACATGAATACACTTTTATAAAATAGGTACATGGATGATAGAAATAACCCCAGTAAATACTTACGAATAAGAAATCTCGGATAAAAATGAGATTTGCATAATTATCCCTTACCATAGATCTGATATGCTTCGTACGTATCCGAACCTCCTGTATAATGATTTAAATAATGTCATTGAATTATTACAGAATCATATTCATTGTTATTATATCATATATGTTTCACTTATGACTTTATATTACCCTTTCTTTTGTAAATTTCATGTTAAAGCAGCGTTTTGGGTAAAATCATTTCATTTATCGTATGTGTTTTGACTTGTCGTTCTTGATATTATTACTTATATCTTGATTTAAATAATTCCAGAATGTAAAACGTGATTTATATATAATATATATTCATTATATACATATATATATATATATTATATATCGATAAAAGGAATGAAATACATCGTTCATGGAGACGGTAGGCCGTACGTACGCATGGATGCTGTTTTCGTTTCCTTATTGAATTGAATGAAACTAAATAGATGACATGCATATATATATATACATAAATCCAGTAGATTTATTATTTCATATATTTCATTAGTATTCATTATATAAACTTTATGATGATTCATATATGGTTAACAAGGATAATGAATCTCATCGCGTCGTGGAGACGGTAGTCCGTACGTACGCATGAGCGATGATATCGTTCCCATTATTATTGAATATAATTGGAGTGGATGGTATAATATATCAGAATTAGTATGATTTTATAATAACCATATATAGTTATTCTTTACACCATTATACCCATCCATGTAAGGTGTTGGTGGAAAAACAGATTTCACCACGGCCTGGAGACGGTATTCTGTACGTACGCACGCGTGGTGGTTTCATTTTCCATAGGATGGATAGATGGTGAAATAGGGTTGTTTCATAATTATAATAACATATCATTATATGAGTTATACTTATGTTATTACTTAATAATTAAACAACTAAATAAGAAGAAGCGGAAGAAGAAATAAAGTTGAAATAATCGATAACGGACGTTACCTCTTCTTTGAAGCGCCTCTTTGAGACCATCTCTTAGGGAACTAATATTGGTCTTTGAAGAAGACCAGAACCTCTAGTATATTTCTATGGAAGTGGAGAAAAAGAATTTGACAGGGTTTGGCCGAGCTTGAAGGCTCAAAGTGGTGTGAGTAAGAGAGCGAGGAGGTGCCCTTTTATAATGGAGGAGAGGGGCACCTTTGGAAAAAGTAAAATATATTATTTTATTATAAAGTCATATTCGGTTTTAAATAGCTCCAAATTGATTTATTTCGAAGATAATGTGGGGATGGGTAGAAATCCTTTCATACAATAGAATTTAGACAAGTTTAGGTCATTATATTAACCTTATATTTTATTTTTAACTCTTAGTTAATTAGATTTACATTTACCATGTCACTTTTTATTTTTATATTATATCGTTAATAAACATACCATATACATACAAGAGACCCGAAAGTGGTCCAATAATGATACACCTATCATGATATAAGTATCTTGTCCGAACCATAGATTTTTATGAATATAATAACAATTCATTAATATAATATTTGTTTTAAAAAATATTTTAAGTCAATTTTGACACTATTTGGAAATTGATTTTTGTGAAAATTATAACAGAGTTATTAGTTCGAAAAACGTTAATTAAATAAATACTAACATGTCATATTAACCAAGAAAATTAGTGGAATTCATAAAAAGTATAAAATTACATTTATTTGGGTATTTATAACATCAATTATGTCAATATTTCATTAATAAGATAATTACTGCATAATTATTGTGTCATAAATAAATTAAATTATTTAATTTCTAAAAATTATAAATAAAACAAAATTATGTAGGAAATATTTTTATCTTTCTAATGAATATTTATAGTCTAATTTATCTTATTTATAACCCTATATAAAAAATGATTTAGTTATTAAACATTGATTTTAACTATTTTAAACCTTCTTTAAATAAATTAATATTAAATGTCCTAATCTCATCCAAGTGGGCCTAAATGGTCATATTTTATTCCTAAGTTTGTTTTTTGTCGAATTACACTTATCCAATAGAATTAGTACATGTGTTAGGGTAATAATAATATAATTTTTACCCTTAATTATCATATTTACTTTTAACCGTGGTAAATAAAATTAAAAATTTACTATTCACCAAAAAATATTTTCATCTCATTGAACCAAATTTTAGTCCTTGATATTAACCGTGTCTCTCAAATTTTAGAAATTCCACCTACAAAATCTGTAAATTTATGTTTTATGAAAAATTCAGTTTTTTAACTACTACTTAGTGTTTTCACTATTAATCAAAAAATGAATGTTTATAGAAAAATACAAACAATTAGGCCTAATCTATATTTGATATAATGAATTCAAAAATTATTTCTATTTTACCAAATTCAAAACATATCATTTTCATTAATTAATTTAAAAATTAATTCCCATCGTCAAAACAAATAGCATGTTTTTAAGAGATAATAACTATCAAAAGATTGACACTTGTTTATGTCTGGTTTAAATGTGAAATTATATCCAATGACCAACAATGTATTAAATGGTCAAAATATATTCTAAATATACTTTAAAACCACTCAAATTAAAAATTTATCACTATTAATTATTTTGATTAAAAATGTTGTTTTTAATTAAAATTTAGTAATTTTCACTATTCATCAGAATATGACAGTTATCTGAAAAGTACGAAAATTTCACCCTATGTTAATTTCGATATTCCGAATCCAAACCATTGTTTCATTACAGAAGTTGGTTCAGGGCGTTTTAATTTGAATGGTTTCAGGATAAGTGAGCAGAGGAGTGGTAATGGGGTGGAAGGGGAGATGCTCACGTGGTGTAAAGAAATCCCAACGAGAATTAATTTCCTAGTGTGGCGGATTCAAAAATGAGGGCTACCCACAGAGGAAAACATTCAAAAGAGAGGGGTCTCCACAGAATCGCGTTTCTACTGTTTTGAGAGACCAAACATGGAATCAACGGTACATTTGTTTTTTCAGGGGAGATGGGTAGTGTTCCTTTGGTCCCAGTTTTCTCATTTCAGGTTTCCTTCTAGGGAGTATCTTTCTGTTCGTGAGCATAATATATCTTGGTTTTCGGGTTTTGGTAACAGAATAGAGGAGCATTCGGCAGGCATCATCATCCTGATATCAGTATGCTGGACCCTTTGGGAAGCTCGTAACCAGGTACGATTAGGAGGCAGGAGATCTTTGTTAGCTCTACAGGTCTATATGAGGTTTATCATCGTAGAACTTGCCGCTCTTTTCAAGAATGGAGTGCATGCAGGTATACTAGGGAACCTTGTTAAGGGATAGTGCACTCAGACCTTGCAGAGAGGGAGATGGGTATGGTGGCAACCTTCAGACAGCAGGTTGAAACTGAATGTAGAGGGTTCATGTATGTGGGGGATCATGAGGGGCGGTGGTGTTCTCAGGGATTGTTGGGGTTCGGTGCACATTGCGTTTAGTGATTATTATAGACTAGAATCTTCTATGGGAACGGATTTTAGAGCCCTACTCTCGAGTGTCCTTCTATGCAGGAGGAGAGTTCTTCGGGTGACGGAGGTCAAATCTGATTCGGTGGTTCTGGTCAGATCTCTTCAGGGGGCTTGTGACATAGCATGGAACCTGGTGTATATTTATAGAAGCTGAAAATTGGAGACCAACCAGGGTATGATGGTCCACCATAGTGTATGGGAATCCAACTTTTCGGCTGATACGATGGCTCGTGGGAGCAGGCCAGAGGAGACTTTGATAGTTTTTGATAGCCTTAACTCTTTTCCACTCGAATGTGTCAATGTAATCCAGAAGGACGCCCTTGGCCTTCACTACTTCCATCCTCCTTGGCACGTATCCCTGGGTTGTAAGGTTTTTATAATAAAATAATAACTTTCAGTCAGAATCCAAAAATGAAGTCCATTTTGAAAGGTTAAATTTATAAAATTTCAAAAAGTGGGTATTATTATTCATAACGGCTAGTTCATAATAATATTATAATAATATCTCTTTTAGTGAAACTCGGTATTGCGTACTAAACATGCTATCGAGGAAGGTCTTTATTGCGTGTAATGCAAGCCAAGTCAGGGATGCGTGTTGTGCAAGCTCCTTTTGGTGTAGCGTACAACACAATACTTTAATGAAATTAAAAATAATATTTTTCATAAAATCTCGGGGTGTTACATTCTACCTCCCTTAAAATGAATTTCACTCTCGAAATTCATCGGGGTTATAAATGGTTTACTACTCGAAAGTTTCTTTAATAGAAACCCACAGCGTAAAAAGGAATACCAAAACATGGCTTTAAAAACTAAAGTATGAAACATAACAGTTACCCAAATTAACTCATCACTGGGTTTTCACTTAGGAGAACATAGGTGAAAATATCGATATGGAAGAAAAATCTAACCATCATGTTCTGATGGAGAGTGGTAGAGAACATGGCTATGAAAAAGCAACAATCACAAAGCCATAAATTTGTGATGATCTAGGGTACCATCTAATTCATCGGATATAAGGGCACTAGGACAACATTTTTGGTTTTCAAGATCATTTCCCTATAGTTGAAGAATATGAATTAGAATAAATACATACTTTATTTTGGTACAATCTCACTGTTGTTTGTGCCTTAAAAAATTTCAACCTCATCTCTTAAAGAAATAAAGTTGAATTTGTTATTAGTGAAGTGTTAGAAGATCCTGTGATAGAATGACAAGTTATTTCTTCTGTCTCAAACAAAAGGCTAACAAAAGTTATTAAATTTTCATAAGTCGATCTATAGTGAGATTAATCATATATTGTTCCGAAAATGGACTTTTAATTCATATATCATACTGCTGAATATAATAAAACTAGTTTCTACTAAACATGGACTTCCTGTAGGCCAGTGATAGGCGATAAAGGCCTGTCGCACTTCAGTTGTGGGTTCGATTCCCACAGCCTTGGCCGACGCGATGGGCTGTCGCCCATCCTGCAGGTTGTCCTTTTTCTAAAACTACATTACTATAACATCCCATCAATAATATCGAAAAAAGTTCTACCCTTAAACAATACTAACTTATGTCCAACATAATCCATTCCAATTTTTAGGCTTATCTAAAATCCTTCGGTCCAAGCTCATAGTATAAAGAAAATGATTTCTTGAAATGTCATCAACCAAGCATGTGAGTACCATCATTTATCCCCCATATATCATAATATCTACCTTTTTGGTCAAATTACAAACATTTGAATTCTTTAATCATGTATTCTCTTGAAGAATGATTACCCATTGAACCTTAGTGAAAACATGAATTTTGTTAAATTTTAACACTTTCCACATACCAAAATCCCAAAAATTATATATACTCAAACCATAATATCACTTAGTCCTTATATCATTCATGAGCTCATTAATACAATCAAACATCTCATTATCTTCTTATTCTTTCATTATGCGCATATCATATACTTTCCAAAAATATCTGAATAAACTTTCATGGTTACCGGTACCATTCAACATATTCTTTCAAATACTTTAGGGAAAACAATAGTGTAACAAACCTTATATGATTCTTTATTCCATAGTACCATACGTTATTCTTTATAAACATACAATCATTCCACTAACTACTTAAACCACTGACTGAGCTTCATCATTTCTTTCATCTCATATTTCATTTGTAGTCTCTTCATCATCATCCACATAAATACTACTCATATGACCATGATGATTCTATTCATGAGATTTTCCCTTAGGGAATTGGTTTTCATAATGCCCATACATTCCACATTTAAAACATCTAATCATTGTTGATGTCGTAGCAATACCATTATCCTTGTCCATGGTGTTAACTGAATATTTTCCTTTGCACTTACTGGCTTTGTCTCCTTCTTTTCCACACCCAAAACTTCTTCTAGTTCCTTTGAAACATTCTCCCTGATACCTCTTCACACATGATTTACATGAGGGAAATTGAACCTTTTTTTCTTTTATGATCATCATGAAACTCCATCTTTATCTTATTATCTAAGTCGGGAAACGTACCAAAGTTAAGATTATTGAACATATTATGAGATTTCTGATTAGGCATAATAACGATGTTTGGACTTCCATATCCCCTTTCATTTGGTTTCTTATGAATAATATCATTCCATTTTCCATCATATCCTCCATTATCGTGAATCTTCCTATTTCCAGCAATTTTCTAAAACCCAAAAAGAATAGTGTGAGAGGAAAAAATCATGCTAGGGAAAAAACAAAGTAAAAGAAGAGTACCCTCAATATCTAACATCATAGGTTAAATTCAAAGATCCTTACCGTAGTTCTAGGACTATATCCAATACGTATTCTTATACTTAGGGACATCCCTAGACATACCTTAGAAATATCTCTAGGGATCTCACTAATGTTTTTGCATCCTAGTTTCCAAATTTTAACTAAACCATTCCCCTAATACCAACTATAGAGGCCCGAAGCTTGAGGTACATGGAAAATACATTAATTTTGTGGAATACTTAATACATAACAAAACCAAGAATCAAGGACCGTAATAGTTTGGTGTCTTTGGAAACTCGGAACGTAATCTTCTAATCTTGGTGAAGGATCTTCAACATCTCCCATAAAGATCTTCCCCTTCTGTTTTCTTAACTAAAAACATTCTTTAAATCCTGGGGAAAAGGAAATATATAAAGGGTGAGCTCAAATACTCAGTAAGGGTAAGCATTGAGAACATAAAATAATCCATAAACATTCGAATGCAAATACATGAACATAAAATCTAAAAATCAAAATCTTGAGCAAAGACATAAATCATAGGAGTACATAAAGTATAGATCATAAAGGAACATTAATCATGATAAACTAGCATGGGAATAAAACATGTAATTGTGGAAACCATTCAAAACTTGTTATGATTTCCATAGTAGCCAAGGCATTGCTTCCAAGACCATCTTAGTGGACAAAGTACCTTTCTGAATCGAGTTCACTCCTCGTTTCAATCCTATAACACTGAACCAGATTAACTTACCATTCTAGCCATGTCTATCTCATGATATATAAATCTTTACCCAATTAATTGGAGGGAGATATAGGTCTCACCCATCTCATAATTAAATCATTCTTTCGGGTGCCACAAAATCAAAAATCATACATCATAGCATAACCCATGTAATAGAATGGGATTCTTAAACATCATGCCATCATAACATAATCCATATAAAAATGGATATGATTTCATCATAATAAGAATAAAACCATGTAAATAATGGATACATTATACTTGAAACATACACATATGAAATAATGTCATCTTAGATGAAAAATGGTTTTGATAAAACACTTGAAATGAATTTTGGAGGAAAATATCCTTTCTTCTTTAAAATCATTTTCTTTTCACAAAATGTAATGCATTTTTAAAAGAAAAGTATTTTTCTGAATATATTCATTAAATCTTTTGGAGTAAGATTCATGAAAAAAAGGCTTTATAAAACCGCAAAAATCCTTTCATGCCGTATATGTTAAAAAACATTCTTCTCGTACTTTTGTTGGAAAAGTCAAAAAGTACCTTGTAGGGTAAATAAAGGAAAGATTCCTTCCATACCATGGGGTAAAATTCAAAATATGTAAAAATGACATTAATCATATATGAATATACTTTTATAAAACATGGACATGGATGATAGAAATAAACCCAGTAAAAAATTACGAATAAGCAATCTCGGATAAAAATGTGATTTGCAAAATTATCCCTTACCTTAGGTCCGATATGCATTGTACGTATAAGAATCTTCTGTGTAATGATTTAAATAATGACATTGAATTTTTACATAATCATATTCATTGTTATGATATCATATATTTTTCACTTATTACTTTATATTACCCATTCTTTTGTAAATTTCATGTTAAAGTAGCATTTTGGGTAAAATCATTTCATTTATCTTATGTGTTTCGACTTGTCATTATTGATATTATTACATATATCCTGATTTAAATAATTCCAGAATTTAAAATATGATTTATATATTATATATATTCATTATATACATATATATGTATTATATATCGATAAAAGGAATGAAATACATCGTTCATGTAGACGGTAAGCCGTACGTACGCATGATCGCTGTTTTCGTTTCCTTATTGAATTGAATGAAACTAAATAGATGACATAAATATATATATATATATATATATATATACATAAATATAGTAGCAATATTATTTCATATGTTTCATTATTATTCATTATATAAACATTATGATCATTCATGTATAGTTAACTTAGTGAATGAATCTCATCGCGTCGTGGAGACGGTAGTCCGTACGTACGCACGAGCGATGATATCCTTCCCATTATTATTGAATAGAATTGTAGTGGATGGTATAAAATATTATAATTATTATGATGTTATAATAACCATATATAGTTATTCTTTACACCATTATATCCATCCATGTAAGCTGTTGGTGGAAAAACAGATTTCACCGCGGTGTGGAGACAATATTCCATATGTACGCACGTGTGGTGGTTTCATTTTCCATAGGATGGATAGATAATGAAATAGGGTTGTTTCATAATTATAATAACATATCCGTATATTAGTTATACTGATGTTATTACTTCCTAATGAAACAAATAAAGAAAATGAAGTGGAAGAAGAAATAAAGTTGAAAGAATTGGCAACGGACGTTACAACTTCTATGAAGCGCCTCTTTGAGACCTCCTCAAAGGGCACTAATATTGGTCTTTTAAGAAAACCAGAACCTCTAGGATGTTTATATGGAAGTGGAGAATAGAATTTGGCAGGGGTTGGCCAAGCTTGAAGGCTCAAATTGGTGTGAGGAAGAGTGGGAGGAGGTGCACTTTTATAAGGGAGGAGAGGGACACCTTTGGAAAAAGTAAAAAATATTATTTTATTATAAAGTCATATTAGGGTTTAAATATCTCCAAATTGATTTATTTAGAATCTAATGTGGGGATGGGTCGAAATAATCTCATCCAATAGAATTTAGACATGTTTAGGTCATCATATTAACCTTATCTTTTTGTTTTAACTCTTAGTTAATTAGATTGACATTTACCATGTCACTTTGTATTTTTATATTATATATTTAATAAACATTCCATATACATTCAAGAGACCCCACAGTGGTCCATTAATGATACACCTATCATGATATAAGTATCTTGGCCAAACCTTATATTTTTAGGAATATAATTACAATTAATAATATAATATTTGTTTTAAAAACTATTTTAAGTCAATTTTGACACTATTTGGAAACTGATTTTTGTGAAACTCATAACAGAATTATTAGTTAGAAAAACGTTAATTAAATAAATAATAACATTTCATATTAACCTATAAAATTAGTGAAATTCATAAAAAGTCTCAAATTACATTTATTTGGCTATTTAGAACATCAATTATGTCAATATTTCATTAATAAGATAATTACTCCATCATCATTGTGTCATAAATAATTTAAATTATTTAATTTCTAAAAATTATAAATAAACCAAAATTATATAGTAAATCTTTTTATCTTTCTAATGAATATTTATAGTCTAATTTATCTTATGTATAACCCTATACTATAAATGATTTAGTTATTAAACATTGATTCTAACTATTTTAACCCTTCTTTAAATAAATAAATATTAAAAATCCTAATCTAATCCAAGTGGGCCTAAATGGTTATATTTTATTCCTAAGGTTGTTTTTGGTCTAATTACACTTATCCAATAGAATTAGGACATGTGTTAGGGTAATAATAATATCATTTTTACCCTTAATTATCCTATTTACTTTTAACCGTGGTAAATAAAAGTAAAAAGTTACTATTCACCAAAAAAATATTTTCATCTCATTGAACCAAATTTTAGTCCTTGATATTAAACGCGTGTCTTAGATTTTTGAAATTCCACTCACAGAAGAGGTAAAATTATGTTTTATGAAAAATTCTGTTTTTTAACTAGTACTTAGTGGTTTCACTATTCATCAAAAAATGAAAGTTTCTAGAAAAATACCAACAATTAGGCCTAAGATATATTTGATATTATGAATTCGAAAATGATGTTTATTTTACCAAATTCAAAACATATCAGTTTTATTAATTAATTTAAAAATTAATTTCCATCGTCAAAACAAATAGCGTGTTTTTAAGAGATAATAACTATCAAAAGATTGACACTTGTTTATGTCTGGTTTAAATGTGAAATTACATCCAATGAAAATCATTGTATTAAATGGTAAAAATATATTCTAAATATACTTTAAAACCAATCAAATTAATAATTTATCATTATTAAATATTTCTATTAAAATAGTTGTTTTTAATTAAAATTTAGTAATTTTCACTATTCATCAGAATATGAAAGTTATCCGAAAAGTAAAAAAATTTCACCCTAAGCTAATTTAGATATTCCGAATCCAAACAGTTGTTTCTTTACAGAAGTTGGGTCAGGGCGTTTTAATTTGAATGGTTTCAGGATAATTGAGCAGAGGAGTGGTAATGGGGTGGCAGTAGAGATGCTCACATGGTGTAAAGAAATCCCAATGAGAATGAATTTCCTAGTCTGGCGGATTCAAAACTGAGCGGTACCCACAGAGGAAAACATTCAGAAGAGAGGGGTCTCCATGGCATCGTGTTGCTACTGTTGTGAGAGACCGAACATGGAATGAATGGTACATTTGTTTTTTCAGGGGAGATGGGCAGTGTTCATTTGGTCCCAGTTTTCTCATTTCAGGTTTCCTTCTTGGGAGTATATTTCGGTTCGTGATCATAATATATCTTGGTTTTCGGGTTGTGGTAACAGAACAGAGGAGCGTTCGGCAGGCATCATCATCCTGATATCTGTATGCTGGACCCTTTGGGAAGCTCGTAACTAGGTACGATTAGGAGGCATGAGATCTTTGTTAGCTCTACAGGTCCGTATGAGGTTGATCATCATAGAACTTGCCATTATTTTCAAGAATGGAGTGCATGCATGTATACTGGGGAACCTTTTTAAGTGACGGTGCACTTAGACCTTGTAGAGAGGGAGATGGGTAAGGTGGCAACCTCCGACCAGCAGGTTGAAACAGAATGTAGACGGTTCATGTATGGGGGGGATCATGAGGGGCAGTGGTGTTCTCCAGGATTGTTGGGGTTTAGTGCACATTGCATTCAGTTCTTATTATGGACCAGACTCTTCTATCAGCACAGAGTTTAGAGCCCTACTCTCGGGTGTCACTCTTTGCAGGAGGAGAGTTCTTCGGGTGATGGAGGTCGAATCTGATTCGGAGGTTCCGGTCAGATCTCTCCAGGGGGCCTGTGACATAGCTTGGAACTTTTGTATATTTATAGAAGGTGAAAAGCGGAGACCAACCAGAGTAGGGTGGTCCACCATAGTTTATGGGAATCTAACTTTGTGGCTGATATGATGGCCCGTGGGGGAAGACCGAAGGAGACTTTGATAGTTTATGATAGCCTTAACTCATTCCCACTCGAATGTGTCAATGTAATCCGGAAGGACGCCCTTGGCCTTCACTACATCCATCCCCCGTGACCTGTATCCCTAGGTTGTAAGGTTTTTATAATAAAATAATAACTTTCAGTCAGAATCCAAAAATGAAGTCCATTTTTAAAGGTAAAATTTATAAAATTTCAAAAAGTTGGTATTACTATTCATAATGGCTAGTTCATAATAATATTATAATAATATCTTGTTTAGTAAAACTCGGTAATGCGTACTAAACACGCTATCGAGGAAGGTCTTTATTGCATGTAATGCAAGCCAAGTCAGGGATGCGTGTTGTGAAAGCCTCTTTTGGTGTAGCGTACAACACAATACATTAATGAAATTAAAAATAATATTTTTCATAAAATCTCGGGGTGTTACATTCTACCCCCCTTAAAATGAATTTCACCCTCGAAATTCGTTGGGGTTATAAATGGTTTACTACTCGAAAGTTTCATTAATAGAAACCCACATCGTAAAAAGGAATACCAAAACATGGATTTAAAAACTAAAGTATGAAACGTAACGGTTACCCAAATTAACTCATCACTGGGTTTTCACGTAGGAGAACATAGGTGAAAATATAGATATGGAAGAAAAATATAACCATCATGTTCTGATGGAGAGTGATAGAGAATATGGCTATGAAAAAGAAACAATCACAAAGCCATAAATTTGTGATGATCTAGGGTACCATCTGATTAATCAGATATAAGGTCACTAGGACAACATTTTTGGTTTTCAAGTTCATTTCCCTAAAGATGAAGAATTTGAATTAGAATAAATACTTACTTTATTTTGGTAGAATCTCACTGTTGTTCATGCCTTGAACAATTTCCACTTCATCTCTTAAGGAAATAAAGTTGAATTTGTTATTCGTGAAGTGTTAGAAGATCATGTGATAGAATGACGAGTCATTCCTTCTCTCTCAAACAAAAGGTTAAAAAAAGTTATTAAATTTTCATAAGTCGATCTATAGTGACATTAATCATATATGGTTCCTAAAATGGACTTATACTTCATATATCATACTGCCCAATATAATAAAACTAGTTTCTACTAAATAGGGACTTCCTGTAGGCCAGTGGTAGGTGATAAAGGCCTGTCGCACTTCAGTTGTGGGTTCGATTCCCACAGCCTTGTCCGACGCGATGGGCTGTCGCCTGTCCTGCAGGTTGTCCTTTTTCTAAAACTACATTACCATAACATCCCATCAATAATATCGAAAAAAGTTATACCCTTAAACAATACCAACATATGTCCAACATAATCCATTCTAATCTTTAGGCTTATCTAAAATATTTCGGTCCAAGCTCATAGTATAAAGAAAATGATTACTTGAAATGTCATCAACCAAGCATGTGAATACCATCATTTATCCCTGATATATCATAAGAACTATCTTGTTGGTCAAATTACAAACATGTGAATACCTTAATCATGTATTCTATTGAAGAATTATTACCCATTGTACCTTAGTGAAAACATGAATGTTCTTAAATTTTAACACTTTCCACATACCAAAATCCCAAAAATTCTATATACTCAAACCATAATATCACTTAGTCCTTATATCAGTCATGAGCTCATGAATACAATCAAACATCTCATTATCTTCTTATCCTTTAATTATGTGCATATCATCTACTTTCCAAAAATATCTGAATAACCTTTCATGGTTACCGGTACCATTCAACATATACTTTCAAATACTTTAGGAAAAACAATAGTGTAACAATCCTTAGATGATTCTTTATTCCATAGTACCATAAATTATTCTTTATAAACATACAATCATTCCACTAACTTCTTAAACCACTGACTGAGCTTCATCATTTCTTTCATCTCATATTTCATTTGTAGTCTCTTCATCATCATCCACATAAATACTACTCATATGACCATGCTGATTCTCTTCATGAGATTATCCCTTAGGGAATTGGTTTTCATAATGCCCATACATTCCACATTTAAAACATCTAATCATTGCTGATGTCGTAGAAATACCATTATCCTTGTCCACGGTGTTTACTGAATCTTTTCCTTTGCATTTACTGGCTTTGTGTCCTTCTTTTCCACACCCAAAGCATCTTCCAGTTCCTTTGAAACATTCTCCCTGATGCCTCTTCCCACATGATTTACATGAGGGAAATTGAACTTTTTTTCCTTTATGATCACCATAAAACTCCATCTTTCTCTTATTATCTATGTACGGAAACGTACCAAAGTTGAGATTATTGATCATATTATGAGATTTATAATTAGGCATAATAATGATATTTGGAATTCCAAATCCCCTTTCATTTGGTTCCTCATGAAAAATATCATTCCATTTTCCTTCATATCATCCATTATCGTGAATCTTCCTATTTCTAGCAATTTTCTAAAACCCAAAAAGAATAGTGTGAGAGGAAAAAATCATGCTAGGGAAAAAACATAGTAAAGGGGGAGTACCCTCAATATCTAACATCATAGGTTAAATTATAATATCTTTACTGCAGTTCTAGGACTATATCCTATACGTATACTTATCCTTAGGGACATCTCTAGACATACCTTAGAAATATCTCTAGGGATCTCACTAACGTTTTCGCATCCTAGTTCCCAAAGGTTAATTAAACCATTCCTCTGATACCAACTGTAGAGGCCCGAAGCATGACGTACATGGAAAATACATTACTTTTTCAGAATACTTAATACATAACAAAACCAAAAATCAAGGATCGTAATAGTTTAGTGTCTTTGGAAACTCAGAACGTAATCTTCTAATTATGGTGAATGATCTTCAACATCTCCCATAAAGATATTCCCATTCTATTTTCTTAACTAAAAACTTTCTTTAAATCCTGGGGAAAAGAAAATATCTAAATGGTGAGCTCAAATTCTCAGTAAGGTTAATCATAGAGAACATAAAATAATCCATAAACATTTTAATGCAAATATATGAACATAAAATCTAAACATCAAAATCCTGAGAAAAGACATAAATCATGGGAGTACATAAAGTATAGATCATAAAGGAACATTAATCATGATAAACTAGTATGGGAATAAAACATGTAATTGTGGCAACCATTTAGCACTTGTTATGATTTCCATAGTAGCCAAGTCATTGCTTCCAAGACCATCTTAGTGGACAAATACCATTTCTGAATTGAGTTCACTCCTCGTTTAAATCCTGTAACACTGAACCAGATTAACTTACCATTTCAGACATGTCTCTCTCATGAGATATAAATCTTTACCCAATGCATTGGAGGGAGATATAGGTCCCACCCATCTCATAATGAAATCATTTGTTCGTGTGCCACAAAATCATAAATCATACATCATAGCATAACCCATGTAATAGAATGAGAATCTTAAACATCATGCCAGCATAACATAATCCATATAAAAAATGGATATCATTTCATCATAAGAAGAATCAAACCATTTAAATAATGGAGACATTATACTTGAAACATACACATATGAAATAATGTCATCTTAGATGAAAAATTGTTTTGATAAAACACTTGAAATGAATTTTTGAGGAAAATATCTTTTCTTCTTTAAAATCATTTTCTTTTCACAAAATGTCATGCATTTTTAAAAGAAAAGTATTTTGTTTAAAATAGTAATGAAATATTTTGGAGGAAGCTTCATGAAAATAAGGCTTTATAAAACCACAAAAATCCTTTCATGCCGTATATTTTGAAAAACATTTTTCTCGTACTTTTGTTGGAAAAGTCAAAAAGTACCTTGTAGGGTAAATAAAAGAAAGATTCCTTCCATACCATCGGGTAGAAGTCAAAATGGGTAAAAGGAATTTAGACATACATGAATACACATTTATAAAACATGGACATGGATGATAGAAATAACCCCAGTAAATACTTACGAATAAGCAATCTCTGATAAAAATGAGATTTGCAAAATTATCCCTTACCTTAGGTCCGATATGCTTCGTACATATCCGAACATCCTGTATAATGATTTAAATAATGTCATTGAATTATTACAGAATCATATTCATTGTTATGATATCATATATGTTTCACTTATGACTTTATATTACCCATTCTTTTGTAAATTTCATGTTAAAGTAGCGTTTTGGGTAAAATCATTTCATTTATTGTATGTGTTTCGACTTGTCGTTCTTTATATTATTACTTATATCCTGATTTACATAATTCCATAATGTAAAAAATGATTTATATATATTATATATTCATTATATACTTACATATGTATTATATATCGATAAAAGGAATGAAATACATCGTTCATGTAGACGGTAGGCCGTACATATGCATGAACGCTGTTTTCGTTTCCTTATTGAATTGAATGAAACTAAATAGATGACATACATATATATATATATAAATAAATCCAGTAGGATTATTATTTCATATATTTCATTATTATTCATTATATAAACTTTATGATCATTCATGTATGGTTAATATGGAGAATGAATCTCATCGCGTCGTGGAGACGGTAGTCCGTACGTACGCACGAGTGATGATATCATTCCCATTATTATTGAATAGAATTGGAGTGGATGGTATAATATATCAGAATCAGTATGATTTTATTATAACCATATATAGTTATTCTTTACACCATTATACCCATCCATGCAAGGTGTTGGTGGAAAAATAGATTTCACTACGGTGTGGAGATGGTATTCCGTACGTACGCACGCGTGGTGGTTTCATTTTCCGTAGGATGGATAGATGGTGAAATAGGGTTGTTTCATAATTATAATAACATATCCGTATATGAGTTATACTGATGTTATTACATCATAATGAAACAACTAAAGAAAAAGAAGTGGAAGAAGAAATAAAGTTGAAAGAATCGGTAACGGACATTACCTCTTCTTTGAAGCGCCACTTTGAGACCTCCTCTTAGGGCACTAATATTGGTCTTTGAAGCAGACCAGAACCTCTAGGATGTTTATATGGAAGTGGAGAAGAGAATTTGGAAGGGGTTTTCTGAGCCTGAAGGCTCAAACTGGTGTGAGGAAGAGAGGGAGGAGGTTCCCTTTTATAAGGGAGGAGAGGGGCACCTTTGGAAAAAGTAAAAACTATTATTTTATTATAAAGTAATATTAGGTTTTAAATAGCTCCAAATTGATTTATTTAGAATTTAATGCGGGGATGTGTCGAAATACTCTAATCCAATAGAATTTAGACATGTTTAGGTCATTATATTAGCCTTATATTTTAGTTTTAACTCTTAGTTAATTAGATTGACATTTACCATGTCACTTTTTATTTTTATATTATATAGTTAATAAACTTTCCATATACATCCAAGAGTCCCCCAAGTGGTCCATTAATGATACACCTATCATAATATAAGTATCTTGGCCGAACCTTAGTTTTTTAGGAATATAATAACCGTTAATAATATAATATTTTTTTTAAAAACTATTTTAATTAAATTTTGACACTATTTGGAAATTTAGTTTTGTGAAACTCATAACAAAATTATTAGGTCGAAATAAGTTAATTAAATAAATTATGACATGTCATATTAACCTATAAAATTATTGGAATTCATAAAAAGTCTCAAATTACATTTATTTGGGTATTTAGAACATCAATTATGTCAATATTACATTAATAAGATAATTACTTCATCATCATTGTGTCATAAATAAATTAAATTATTTAATGTCTAAAAATTATAAATAAACCACAATTATGTAGGAAATCTTTATAGATTTCTAATTAATATTTATAGTCGAATTTATCTTCTGTATAACCCTATATTATAAATGATTTAGTTATTAAACATTGATTTTAACAATTTTAACCCTTCTTTAAATAAATTAATATTAAATGTCCTAATCTAATCCAAGTGGGCCTAAATGGTTATAATTTATTCCTAAGGTGGTTTTTGGTCGAATTACACTTATCCAATTGAATTAGGACATGTGTTAGGGTAATAATAATATCATTTTTACCCTTAGTTATCCTATTTACTTTTACCCGTGGTAAATAAAAGTAAAAAGTTACTATTCACCAAAAAATATTTTCATCTCATTGAACCAAATTTTAGTCCTTGATATTAACTGTGTCTCTGAAATTTTTGAAATTCCACTCACAGAAGGGGTAAAATTATGTTTTATGAAAAATTCAGTTTTTTAACTAGCAGTTAGTGGTTTCACTATTCATCAAAAATGAAAGTTTCTAGAAAAATACCAATAGTTAGGCCTAAGATATATTTGATATTATGAATTAAAAAATGATGTCTATTTTACCAAATTCAAAACATATCAATTTCATTAATTAATTTAAAAATTAATTTCCATCATGCAAACAAATAGCGTGTTTTTAAGAGATAAAAACTATCAAAAGACTGACACTTCTTTATGTCTGGTTTAAATGAGAAATTACATCCAATGAAAATTATTGTATTAAATGGTATAAATATATTCTAAATATACATTAAAACCACTCAAATAAATAATTTATCAATATTAATTATTTCGAATAAAAATTTTTTTTAATTAAAATTTAGTAATTTTCACTGTTCATTGGAATATGAAAGTTATCCGAAGAGTACCAAAATTTCACCATAAGCTAATTTCGATATTCTGAATCCAAAAATGAAGTCCATTTTGAAAGGTAAAATTTATAAAATTTAAAAAAGTAGGTATTACTATTCATAACGGCTAGTTCATAATAATATTATAATAATATCTCGTTTTGTGAAACTCGGTATTGCGTACTACACATGCTATTGAGGAAGGACTTTATTGCGTGTAATGAAAGCCAAGTCAGGGATGCGTGTTGTGCAAGCTCCTTTTGGTGTAGCGTACAACACAAGACTTTAATGAAATTAAAAAGAATATTTTTTATAAAATCTCAGGGTGTTACAAACATAAAAGACAAAATTATAATCATTATATAAAATAAAATAAGAGTTAGTTTGGGTTAAATATAGAGAAATTGTAACCCTATGGAAAAAATGAAGGTTCATAATGCATCCATTACCTTATGTGAGAAAATTTTCCACAATTATACTTAATGTATATGAGAATGAAATTATATTGATTAATAATTTAATTTAAATCCTTTATAAAATTTATTTTATTTATTATAATTTTATTAGGTTCATTTATGGACTTTTTAATATGTTAAAAGATATAATTTCATTGGTATGAAAGTATTCATTTTTTTGGATTTAATATTTAGTTTACTTGTATACACGTATGAAAAACCATGTACAATGAGAATAGTTGTTTGGAATTGAAATTATTTTTATTTAATGAACATAAAAAATATTAAATTCTCTTATATATAAATTTTTTAGATGTTAGGATGATTCATTAGGTAGAACATTAATGATGGTAGTTTATTTTGGTAGTTTTTTGATTATAATAAAATAATTCTGTTTTATAAATTAATATATATATATATATATATATTAGTTCTAGAACATAAATCAAGTTGTAATATATATTTTAAATTCTATTTTAACCACTAAAATAGTTTTTTGATTATAATTTAAGGAAGTATTCGAAAATAAGAAATCATCATCCATGAAGGTGGGGAATCGATAGCTCACGGACAATGTTTCCATTTTAGAAAAAAAAGGCCATTAACACAATAAAATTAAAATATACAAATTATACCATACATATCATGTCACATGGATAAGGGGAGTTTATAATATGAAAAAAAGAATATATATTGAAATTAAAAGAAAAAGAAAGAGGTTTTTACCTCATGAATTCTTCTCTATGAGAACCTCCCTAAGGCACCTGAGTTTTGTGTTTTATTGAGACAAAATGATCATGGAAATAGGGGAGATAAATGGTAGGTGTATTAAGAATAATTTTAAAAATAGTAATATTTTTTAGGTGTGAGGATAAGTGGTGGGGATTAGTGAAATTTATAGTGGTGGAAAAGGGTGTTTTTTGATTATTTTATTCATTAGTTTTTTTTCTTCCATAAGATTGTGAATAGTGTTGATTATTGTGACTAAATAAAGTAATTAGATCAAGAGAGTTACAGATAGTGACCACTAACATCATCTATTAATTAAACATGAAAAAATAATTCATTTATTTAGCTGAAATGATATATTCTATAAATTACTGTATTTCACTATTCACAAAAATTCAAGCGTCTTAGAAAAATCCCAAAACAATAAGCCGAACCATTTTCAACATGTAGAATTAAAAAATGAACCTAAATTTATGAAAATACTTTTTTAAAGATGAGAAATTTATTTTTTAATTTAAAATTTTCATTTCGTCAAAAAATATCAATTTTAAAATTATAACTAATTTTATGAAACTTTAAAAATTTTGTTAGGTTATCATAAAATTATATTATAATCATAAGGAAAAAAATTATTTTAATAAAATATTATATGAAAATAATTTTTGTTTCAAAAGAATTATGTTAATTAAAATTTTAAATAAACATTTATGTTTTATAAAAATACGGAGATTTTTTTTATCATTTTTAAAACATTCAATTACTTATAATATTATATAATTATATCATATTTTCATTTATAATATGGATAAATTTTATTTATAATTTCATGGGAGAAGTTACTATTATATTGGATGATTTAATATTCATAAGTGTCATATTACTATTCAATAGGTTATGTTACTATTCCATTAGCTTAGGTTCCTTAATTTTTATAAGAACCTATTATTTCCTTTATTCAACCTTTGTAAAGTTTTTATTATGTTCTATAAGTTATTTTATTTTGATTTA
This sequence comes from Viscum album, assembly GCA_963277665.1. NCBI lineage: Eukaryota > Viridiplantae > Streptophyta > Magnoliopsida > Santalales > Viscaceae > Viscum > Viscum album. The sequence goes on along the minus strand of OY728130.1, from coordinate 2,125,833,759 downwards.
TATTATATAGAATAATTATAAGAAGGGAAAATTTCATTCATAGAATTCTAGGCTATTACATTTTCCCCATATGAATCTTCAACCTTGAAATATCATTTTACAAACTAAGGGGAAAATTGATGATAATACTTATCATTCATTCCTTTCTCTAGTTCCATGTTTTATCTTCATAATTATGGTTCTTCCATAGTAATTTGAATAGGTGGGTGGTATTGTTGCGTAGAACATTATCTCTACAATCTATTATCTTTACTGGATGTTCCTCATATGAGAGATCATTTTATAACTATACCACATAAGAATTAAGTAATTGTAGGGGATCTAGTATGCACTTCTCAAGAGTGGTACATAGATTACATCATGCACTTATGTCATGGTTGGTTGAAGTGCTAGTAGATATGTTACAGCACTGACAAAATCAAGAATCTCAAAGGGGATGAGGTACCTGGGACTCAAATTTTCTTTTCTTCCCAAATCTCATGATCCTCTTACCTGGAGATATGTGGTGGAATACCAATATTCCAAATATAAAACAAAGGTATCATTAATGATTGTATGTATATATATTCTGTCGACTTTGGGATTCCTTATTGTGTAGCTGAATGGTTTTAAACTTTTCCACCATTTTTTACTCTTTAAGGTCTTAGCTGCTAATGTTCATCAACTTTATCCTATCACAACAGTGTTCTGCATCTTTTCCCATATAGAAATTTATATGGACCCATTTCAATGATCACATAGAAACTATTGTTGGAAGATATATTGAATAGAGTTAGGTGATAGTCCCGTACTCCCTTGAAGTCCATAGAACACTGTCTCATCATGAATTCCAATGTCTGAATAGTCGGCTTAGATTGACCAACAGTTTGAGGATGATAATCCATACTGATGTTTAACTACGTGACAAGATCATGTTAGAGAATTTTCAATAACGTGGAGGTAAATCTTATATTTTGATTAGATACAATCAATTGTGGTACTCTTTATAGCCTAACTACATATTTAATGTATGTAAATTAAATTTAATCAAGTGAATAGTTATCTTTATTTTTGATAAAGTGAGTTTTCCTTGTATGAAAATCCATAATGACCCATATAGAAAATTTTTATCTACATGTCTTTGGAATTCCAGTGAAAAAGTAAATGGTGATGTTTTCCAACTTCTATTTTATTCTAGAAATTGGATTCATAATCCCTTTAGACTTTTAGCATTTATGATTGACTTAATAACATACTAAGAACTTTGATATATATTCAGCGATCTCCTTCATCAAATTGTCCATCCAATAGTGCTCTCAGAGATCTTGATACAAAATTTTACTCCTATGGAGAATAGAAAAGGTTGAGCTATGTGCATCATTGAAAAGATCATTATTTGTCTCTGGATTGCATGGAACACATAGTAATAAACCCAAATTTTTAATCCTCCATCATCCATTTAGAACTCTAAGGAATTACCATTTCTGATAGCTCCCACATTTTTCAAAATTTCCACATCATTTTTTGAGAATAAATTATTTTCCCTAAAAGGAATGGTTGAGAAATAATTTGAGAAAGGATTGATGATGTTCCTTCCTCAATGTTTCCTATGTTCATCCTTTACAGGTCTAAAAATATTATATCTTTCTTTATTCTCATCCTTGATAATATTATAGGATTTTTTCTACTTAGATAATCCACCAAATTATTTTCTTTTCTAGATGGAAGTTGATTGAGAATTTGTAATACCTGATGATCTCTAACAATATTCTCTAGTGCATATTAAGATCCTTCTCTGTGAATACATTATTAAGGATTTTATGATCAGTATATATTTGAAACTTCTCCCCATAGAGATAATGACACCATTTGTTCTTTGAAAATATCAGATCCACCAACTCTAGTTCATCTATGGGGTAGTTTTGTTCATTAATTTTCCATTATCTTAAGGCATAGGCTATCACATTAGCATTTTTCATTAGTAAATAACATAATCACTTCCTTTAAGCATCAATCTACCCCAAAAAGAGTTCCCCACTTTTTAGATGTGTGTATACTAGTGTAGTGATAATTCTTCTTTTCAACTCTTTAAAGAAGTCCTCAAATTCACAGGTCGAGACAAGCTTCATTCCCTTTGAAGTTATCTTGGTTAGTGGGTTTTAACAGTCATGAGATTTTCTTTAAATATATTTGGTAATACCTAGATAAACCAAGGAAACTAAAGATATTCCCTGTATATATTTTCTCAGGCCACTCTTAAATTGCCTTGGTCATGGAAGGGTCCATAGATATTCCTTTAATGGTGATATCTTTCCCCAAGAATGATACTTCCTCTGTCCAAAACTAATGTTTACTATACATTGAATAAATTTTATCACTTTCCAAATTATTCCAAATAATATTCAAATGATCATCAGATTTCTCCATGCTGTTGGATTATATTAGAATATTGTGAATAAATACTACCACAAATTTGTTGAGGTAATCTCCAAAGACTATATTACTTAAATCCATGAAAATTTCCAAAGCATTAGATATTACAAAGTGAATCACATTGAAATCATAGTGTAAATATATAGTTCAAAAGACTATTTGGTAATATCTTTCTTCCTCACCATTAATTGGTGACATATTGACTGATTTTCCACATTAGAGAAATATGTGGTTGTAGGTAGTCGATCGAAAAAGTCATCTCACCATGGAAAGTGATACCTTTTCATTATCATTAATTTTTTTGAGCTAACGATGATCAATCCAATGGTGCATTGATCGATAATTATTTCTGATTAAGAGTATTGGCATTACCCATGGTGAATCACTTAAGTGTATGAAACAATTTTCTAGATTATCTTTTAACTACTTCTTTAGTTCTAACTACTCAAAAATGGCCATTCTATAAGGTGTCCTTGTTATAGGTAATGATTCGGGAATAAGTTCAATTTATAATTCAACCCCTTATTCAGGAGGAAGACTAGACAATTATTTATGGAATACATTAGTGTAGTCTCTAACAATTGGATGTCTTTGAGAATGATCATCTTCTTTGTCTCAATCATTTAAGAAAGATATTATTTCTCATAAAGAAATAATATCTAAAATTGTGATGATGATTCTGAAGGAGATACATCATCATCCTTACAATTTCATAGAATTGGAAGATGATTTGAAATTTTAATTGTAATATCCCTTTATTTACAACTGATGTCGTGTTTGTATAAATATATCCAATAGATGCCTAATATAACAACAATCCTACTAAAGGAACTATAAAAGGATGTAATGGGAGGTTCAGTCCACAAACATTAACAAGGGATGATTTATATACTTTTGATGCATTAATTTCCCAATTTTCTATTAAAATAGAAAACTAAACCCCTATATTCTAAGGTGGTGTTTGAATAGTTCTACTAAAGATTAAAGATATGAAAGAATTCGTAGAAAAATAATCAAATAATATGTTCCCTATTCTTGAATGAATAACCAACATACCTATGACCAAATCATTTTAAGGATCCACCTCAGTAATTGTGATCATGTATTTCTTTTATTATTTCCTTGGAGGTTTTTATTGTTCATTTCCCCCAAAAACCCTTGGTTTAGGGTACTGGTTCCCATATTTTACAAGTTCCTTGTAGTTGAAACAGTACACAAAATGATGATTATTGATTAAAAACTTCTCTTATTCATCCAAATTTTTGGAATTATTCATATACCATTGGTAGTTATTAGCTAGATTCCCTATTCTTCCACATTTAAATCATTTCATATTTCACATTAGACAGTTCTTAAGATGATTGTTACCAAAATTTTGACATGTGGGTTATTGGGTTTTCTTTTTATCATTGGATTTATCTATTGGTCCACCCATATTGAACTCCATTTTCTTATTTTTATCTCTAGGACCAAGAGACCACTGAGAGTATTTGATCTTCATTTCAACCTTGAGGGCACAAAATACAATCAATACATAGTTTTCAATGTCTCAAATCACCAATGCCTTTTATAGTATTATCATTAGTCAAAAAAAGAATCCATCCAAATTATTTTTAGTGTTAATGAAAAAACTAGAGGGATAATTTGAAATCCTTGTGACATTTGATTCATATACCCCAATAGGCTCATCTTCTTTATACAATAGCTAGAGGGACTATGTTTTGATTTTGAGATAGAGGGATTAGGGAAAATATTTATTGAAAAATATTTTCTTGAATTCCTCTCAATCCATGGAATTAATTTCAACCTTGGAATTTTTTATCTCGATCAATTTCCACCACTGACCATCTTCCCAAATAGAATGATTAACCTACATCACAAAATTATCTTTATCTAATAACTAGAGTATAATTAATATCTTCTCTATGGAGCTGATCCATTTTTCTATGATGAGGGGATCAAAAGGTCTAATAAAAATTGGAAACCGTTGAAAAATGATAGATTAGGTAATAAAATTTTCTATCTCATAATAAGGAGGAATTTCCATGAATTTCAAGTTTTTATTCAGAACTTGAGACATTTGATCAAGTACTTTCATATGGTTTCAAGCTCCCATTCCAATCATATTTGGCATTTATTCAGTCAATTGTCACATTTCATATCAAATTCACTGTTTTCAGAATTTAGCATACCTCAATCCATTATGTTTGAGGGGATTGAATATTTAGCTAATAAGATTGTAAAAAAAGTAACTTTAAACATAAATGGATAATATTTTAAATAAAAATTATATCATGAATTGTTATTTCCTATTATTTAATCTAGTTTATCCAAGGTGGTAGATTCATCCCAAGGGTTCGTTCTAAAGTTATCTAGTCCCAATATACTAAAATTACTAGATTGCACTCCGATAATAACTATAAAAACCCTAATATTTTACACATATTTTTTAATTGATATTTAGAATTACTATCCATGAAATAAAAATAAAGGATAATAATGTTTAAAGTATTTTGAATATTCTGTAGACAATTAAAAAACATAAACCAAAATAAAAAATCCTCTTTTATTTAATCTCAATAAAGATATCATAACTTCAACTATGCTCCTAAATACACATAGAATACCCAAGGATTACATGAAACAAGGGATGAGCTAAAAATACTAGTAAGGGAATAATAATATGGATAAATTATAACACATGTATTAGAAGGAATAACATGATAACTTAAAAAGGCATGGGACATAAATTATCACATGGAATCATAACATACAGAACATGTGATCAATAAATCATGGATTCCTAGTAATGTAAAAAAATCATACAACATGACATAATAATGAGTCAAGGATAACCACAAGGACCATTTCACATGGAGGGGCATGGGTCAAGGCTAACCACCAAGACCATTGTACATAGTGGTGCATATGTCATGGAAAACCACCAAGACCATTTCACATGACATCTCATGAGACTAAACATTAACCAATGAATTAGAGTTATATATGACTGAATACATAATAAAAATTTCATGAATATAATTCATAATTTAATATTCACACATAAGGAATAAAACATAAACCTAAGGTTTATCCGTAGAAAGAATTGGGTATCATAATCAGGTCGAAAGGTATAATAAAAGAGAATATCATATTGGTTTCTATGAATGAATGAATTTATATCATATATGGACATTAATAAGGTAAAATAGTCAAATAACATGATTATTTATCTCACAAATGATTTAAAACATGTAAAAATATTTTTTAAAAATAATTGAAATAACGAATTTTAGTTTGGTTTAAGGAAATTATTAAAGATTCTTTAAAATGGAAAATCCATAATTGTTTATATAAAACCAGAAATGAACCAAAATAGATTTTCATGATAAAATAAGTGATTTTATAAATGTAATGGTGGATTGAAATAGATTATTGAGACCACTTGAAAATGGGTATGAAGTTAGAAAGTTCCCTTTAATCGGTCTTTCGTAGCTCTGAGAATTGAGAAGGCAACCATTTTAAAAATTGTATATCCCAGAAATATAAGGATGAACTAATATGGTTACATGATATTGGAAAATATAAATAGAATGTAGAATAATTATATTTAAATAATTAATATATTCATTAGGATAATTAGAGATAAATCATAACCCAAAGGAAAAAAATGAGGGTCAGAATGAATCACTTACCTTATGCCTGAAAGTGTTCGGCACTTGTACATAAATTCATGGATAATGATATTAGATTCATTAATAATTTAATAAAAATCCTATTAAACAAGGATTATATTCATTATAATTTTAGTAAGTTCATTTATATCCTTTTTGATAAGTTATAATATACAATTTCATTATTCTAGGAGCGTTCGTTTCTTCGATTTTCATGATCGATTTACTTCAATACATGTATGAAAAATCGTGTAAATTGAGAATAGTTGACTATAATTGAAATTATATGTTGTTAATGAACATATAGAATATTAAATTACCTTTAATATTATTTTGTTTCCATATTTGAGTATTTTTCATTAGAAAAAATGTTAATGATTTTTGTTTGTCTATTTTTGTGGCTTTTTGATCATCACGAACTAGTTTGGGTTTTGTTAATTTATATTATGTATGTATATTACATCAAGAAAATAATCCATGTTATGATATAAATTTTAAAATATAGTTAATACAATATAATGGTTTGTGACCATCCATGAATGTGGTATTATAAAATGAAAAATCATTATCTATGATGGTGGTGAATCGACAACTCATAGAAAATGTTTTCATTTTTAAAACAAAATAAAAGGGGAAAAGAAATGAATATTTGTTGTTCTATTTACAAAATGACTTAATAGTATATAAAGGATACATGATTTATCATTTCACTTGAATATGGGTGCATGGGGGGGGGGGATAAGTGAAAAATAAAATAATTGAAATTTAAAAGAAATTAAAAGTAAAAGAATGAGGATCTTACCTCTTGAATTCTTCTCGTTGAGATCATCCTTGGGGATCTTGAGTGTGGTAATTTATTGAGACCAAATTTTCTTTGACTTCGGTAAGATACATGGTTATATTATTTTGACGAGTTTGGGAAAACATAATTGCTTTTGAAGTGTGAGGAGAAGAGGTGATATTTATAGTTGAAGAGATGGGTTTCTTTTTATTATTTTATTCACTTGTTTGTTATTTTTATCTCAATAATATGAGTAATTTTGATTAATTTGACTAAATATAGTAATTATAGAATTATAGTTCGACATATTTTCAACTAATATCATTAATGAATACAACATGACTCAAATATTAAATTATTTTTCTAAAATCTCAAATATCGTAAATTACCTTATTTCACTATTTAAATAAATTATTCTATTTTATAAAAATCCCAAAAATTCACCTTAATTGTTTTTCATTGTGTATAATTTAAAAATGAACTCAATTATTTGGTAAATAAATTTATATATATGATAAATATACTTTTTAAATTAAAATCAATATTTACTCATAAAATACCAATTTTAAAATTACAACTCATTTTAGGACACTTTGAAAAATATGTTAAGGTCCCATAAATATATATTATAATAATAATAAGAAAAAATATTAATTTATGAATATATTTAATGAACATAAATTTTATTTTAAATCAATATATTAATTATAAAATTGTAAATAAAGATTTAAGTTTTATAAAAATTCAAACAGTTAATTTATCACTTCTAAAACATTTAATTACTTATAATATGAATAAATTACATCATATTTTCATTTTTAAGATGGATAAATTTTATTTATAAATTCTTGGGGTTGTTTACTATTCTATTGGATGCTTTACTATTTATAAGGTTTATATTACTATTACAAAGGCTAGTTTACTATTTCATTAGTTTGGGTTCTTTAATTTATATAAACACCAATTATTTAATTAATTATTAATTTATAAAGTTTGTATTGTGTTCTCTAAGTGATTTTATGTGATTTATAGTATATGGAATAATTATAAGAAGGAAAAATATAATTAATATAATTGAAAATTGTTACAATGGAGTATTGATTAGGAAGAATCTATGCTTATTGATACAAGAAATTAAGATTATTTGATGATTCATAAAATAGTTTGTAGTGAAAACATATCATGGAAGGAGAGACCATGATGAATGATGGAAGATTCTGGTTGAGACCACACCACAGGCTATGTACAATTCCTTGTAAATGAAGGATAAGTGAGGATAATTTTGCAATATCTTTCCACATTATAGATATTCAAAATTTTGGCATTGGGATGAAAAATGGTCTACATGACTTCACACTATAGATTAAGATTCCATTCCATAGAAGAGGCTCAATTATAGGTCCCCAATTAACTATGTAAATGGTTTCATTATATTAATATTTTAAATGATACACTACATGTTGTCTGAGCATGCTATTCAAATGTGGAGGATTAGGTCGAATTTTGGAGGACCTAGAAATTTGAGTACTGCACGCTACGAGAGATGAGCTATAATGAAGTGGATAATGTAACAATATTTTATGATACAAAATTCGGTCCATGAATCAATATTGGATAAGGTTAAATTATAGTTTTTGGAGGATTTATTACCTTCACATTGTAGCTCATATTCTACGCTATATCCTTTTTGTTTTAGATGAGAAGAAACCAATGAAAACAAATTTCTTATACCATAGTGATATTAATCATTCCATAGTGCCACACCGTAGAGTTATTAATCATTGGACACACTATTGAAATAATTTTATGGTTGTTTTGAATTACCATAATGATATGAAATAATTATGTTATTTGGTGGTTATTCTAGCACATTCTTCAACTATTTTTAATTTTATAGTGAGATCAATTAAAGGATGATCCAAGGGTTGATAATCAAGTAGTTGATGGAAGTTGAGTGCATGAATTTAAAATTAAAATTAAAATTATAGAATATAAATATAAAATTATAATTTAACTTTATTTATTTCAAGATACAAGAGAATAATAAAAGAGGTGATAAACCTAAGAAGAAAACAATTGTTAAATAAATAACTTGTGAGAACAGTGAATTAAGTTTGAATCCAAGGGTTTATTTATTAGTAGAGAATATTAATTTCCTAAGTATTTATAATATTTAAGATCATAATAGTTTTGAATATTTGTAATGTTACCATACTATTAGTCCAGTCATCATCATCAACTATTTATGAACTTGAAGGAGAACACATGCATGAATTTCTCATCAATCTCCTCATGGAGGGAGATTATATTCTCTTGTTGTTTTGAAGAAACCTAGAATTATATGTACAAATTTTTTATTAGATCCTAATTTTATTGGATAGTTTTATATTTCAATGGATTATTTATGTGGTTGATTAAAATGGATTCTTTTTTGTAGAATGTTTTTAGATATAGTGGAGATTCATTTTTATGGGAATAAACAACATGGAAAAGAGTACAACTTGGATATGAAACATTTAATTCTTTATATCGGTAAATTTCATCATATATGTGACCACGGTGAGTTCATGAGACTATAAGGATAGTATAATGAAATTTAATAGGTTTTATAATTTGTATTTTAAGTGAAACTTCATAAAAAGAGTTTACCATTGTTGTACTTCCTCCCAATGGTACCAAATAAGTCCTCAAAAACATAAGTTGGCCAAAACTAATTATGGGAATTTTGGGTTATTGCAATTTTTATTACCTATTTAAAATTCTTATTCATCTTTTGAATGTATTTTCATAGGTGAGGACTAGTTTTTCTTGGTAAACGTTGGTTTTTTCATTAGTTGAGCTTATTTTATATACCTTAATTTGTAGTTTGTATGAATATAATTTGTTAATTTTTTGAAGAATGTTTTATGATTAATAATATATAATATATGTATTTAAAATGTTTAAAATGTTTTTAATTTGGATTTCAAAATTAATGTACATTTAAATGTATGGTTTTAGGGACTACTCATGCATTTTCTATAAAATTACCCTTTTAAATAGAAATTGGTTTCATTAATGAAATGTTGCCTCCTTGAATAAGAGAAAACTGATGAGAGACTAGGTACTAGTGATGGACGACTATTGTAATCATGTGTAGGCATAATATCCCCTACCTAGAAATTTATTGACACTATAACACCAACAAAACACATTGAAGGCATGTGTATGGGATTCAATTTCTGGGATGGTCCTATCCCACTTGGAATTTAGATTACTCACCCTAGAAAAATTAGAATAAATAAATTTTTTTATTTTAACATTTATTTTTGTATGATACAATATTTCATAGATCTTCAATACCTTATGATTTCCCCAATGCACTAATTGTTTGTTGACATGTTATATGTATTTCTTCAATATTTGAAACTATTATAAAATATTTAAATGAAATTTTTTCTCTTAAACTAAAGAGAAACCACATACAATTAGTTTATTTTAAAACTATTTTTAGTTTTATTTAATAAATATTTATTATGAAAATCTTGGTGGGACCCTATTTATCTTTTTGTACTCACACCCAACAAGCACCCAATGAGTGTATATAGATGTTTTTTCAGAGATATAAATATTGAAAAAGGCCAACTTGGGTATGGTGGTTCTTCTTTCCAATAGAGCATGGAATAACAGTGGTAAAAAAACTGATACTAAACCCTCATGTCACATTGAGATGTGTATCTATTTTTTATTTAGCATTTGGTTCTAGTTTTTATATTATATTCATGTATTTATTACTTGGATCCTCATCCCATCCTTTTTGTACATATATTTTTAACTAACCCATTTTGATTATGTTATATTTATTATTTACACTTTTATTTATGGTTTGTTTCATTTATTTGAGATAATTATTATATTTTTACTGGTTATTTATATGTAATTTTGGTTTTATTTTTTTCGAAGCATGACTTTCCAAAGTATGGTAAGGTCATGTCAGGTCATTTTTTGGGATCTTGAAATGTTTTTTTTGGGAGAAACTATTCCCAAGGTACGATATTTATGCCCATGCATTGTTTTATAGCCCAAGGGAATAAAGATTTATCTTTAAGACTTTCCAAAGGTAGGCCCTTGTGCGTGAGTGAGGAGTGAACCATGTTGGTTTATGACAAAATCATATCAGATCTAATTGTTTTAGATTGTATATTATTTGGGAAGTCAAGTACACTAGAGTTATATTCATTGTGGCTATAGTTAAGGCTTTATAAGAGTGTTCATAAAATAATGTTAGTATTTGATGTTGAGTCTCTAGGGGATATTGGGAATTAATTTTTATAATTTTTTAATTTAGGAATCCTTTTTAGACGATGTGAATTGGCTATAAACCCTGAAAATAATGTTATGTTATGGGGACGTTTGTGGTTTTCTATATACTCTTTGTTATGGGTCAGTTTTACACCTAAAAAAAGTTCATGATTTTGATTTATAATTTATTATTCTATTTTACTAATATTGAATATTTTATTTTTGGATATATTTTATTTTATTTGTCTTTTATATTAACACTCCCCTTTAAAGAACCCCCTTTAAACCCACCAAAAGAGGTGGTAGAAGACGTTCTATGAGAAAATACACTAGTTGATCAGAACCTTATTAAATAAGTATTCTAATATATTTGAGATATGGATAAAGTGGTCTGTTCTAATACCACACCTACTATGTAATATTATATAGTTCTTTATAAGGATAAATCTTGAGAATTACTCAAGTATAAGTCTCTACCATTTTGAGGGATCAATGATCCTCAATAAGAAGATAATTTTCTGGGGAAGACTGATTAGATTTTTAAAACCGTTTGGACTCCAAATTTTACTATGGTAATGTGTTGTGATTTTATTCTAGATGTTCCCAGCCAGATGTTGTGGGAGATAATGATTCAAGCCAAGAAATAAGAAAATATGGATTGGGAAGACATAAAGGTAATCTTCACTCTGTAGTTTACCATGAGACCTTAGTTATAGAATAGTCATGGGAGTTTTTTTGTGTCTTGAAAAAGGTTATTGAATAGTTATAGTGTTTGAAAATTAGTTCCCCAATATTGTATACTATTTTTCCTAATTTCATTTTGAATTAAGAAAAAAAATAACACTATTTTGTGAATGGATAACTGCATGATATTCAATCTAAAGTCTTATTTCATAATACAAATACATAATAAGAAGTGTTCTATCAATCCTTAAAGGTAGAAATCACCCAGAATAGTATGTTGGGATTGGTTAGTGTTTCTTTTTTACTTAGTATAGGGGAATCTAGATCTTCATTTGTGATGTTATGGTGTACTCAAAGCCAGAGGATCATAATGATATCCATCAAAGGGATTTCTCCAAACTCTTTAGGGAAATTTAATTAAATCCTAGATATCAATGTGTGATATCTAAATATGAGAAGTGATGTTCTGGGGACAAATTTGTTTTGGAGTAGAGAGTCATAATTTATCTTGAGAAGGTAAGAGGTATGATTATCTAGGAAGATATGGAGATCCTTAAGCTTAGTAGTACATTACTGGAGATTCATAAATAATTTCACCCAGATTAAATCTAATCTCGTTTATCTTACTCAAAAAGAGGGTAATATTTTTATTGAGTTTGAAAACTATGTATTCATGTGGAATTTCATTGGTACATAATGATCTAAAAATGGTGGGGATACTACCAGTGAGTGGTATTTAACATTCAAAGGAGATATTTCCTTAGAATTCTTATATATTGTTTTTTTGTCAACAAGAAGGTTTATAACACAATATAATCATTTCTACCAACATGCTATCCCTCCTGGAACGATGTAGGTATACTATGGTAGGTGACACTGATACTGATGGTCAGGTTCGGGGTGAGAATGTTTAGATTATCTGTCATAATTCCATACTGTTTAGTAGAATAGGGACAAACATTCATGTTAATAATCTAAAATATCATCATCTAGTTCCTACCTAGAAGTGGGATGATATATCTATGAATTTAATTATTGGGTTGACTCGTATCCCAAATGATAAGGTCACCTTTTGGGATATTTTTAATTACTAACCATATCTTCCCACATTTTTCTAATACAAAATTCCTTTGAAGTGGAAGGATGCTTATAGGGATGTATGTCCATCAGACAATGAGGATTGATGGGGTGCAGTTAGCTATCATTTCCAACAAGAATCACTAGTTCACCCCAAGATTTTAGAAATTCCTTCTAAATGGAATGGGATATCATATGAATCTATGAATAATCTATAATCAATAGATATGTGCCTAGAAAAATAAATAAAACCAATTTCTAGAGGAAAAGTTTATTTTCAGTTCCTTGTATTTAAATATCTTGCAGGATATCCATTTGAGACAAGATGTATTTTATTATAATTTATGTTTACAAGACTTAATTAAAAGTGTTTTATTGGATGTTTTCTATTTTTGAACCTATCTTCCCCCCTATGTTGATCCAAAATATGATAACATTATCCAATTGGAATAAATACCATATATGAGGCAATGATAAGAGTTTATATGATTCAAAAATAGATAATGACTACTCAGAGTGACTATAAAAATTAATTTGATAGTTTTTATTATCCCTTATATTTTTCCCGGGGTAATGAGATGTTCATAATGGTTTAACAAGTATGAAGTTACCATTCAATTTCAAATCAAGGAAATCATTATTTGAGGTTCATGTAACCTTTTGATACTACCTGAGAGGATCAAAAAATTTCTTGTTAATTGGATTTACCTTCTTACATTTCATCAATCCATAATGCAGTCCTTGTTTATTGAATGAAAATTTATAATCCAGAACCATACCATTCTCTGAATTATGAATATCTATAGATGAACCCTCTATCTTAGTGACTGTAAAACATGTCCAATATATTGAATCTCAAGAGAAGTTTTTGTTGGTCGGAGTGGACACTCAAGAGGGGGGTGAATTGAGTTCCAATTAAAAATTTCTGTTGAAAACTTTAAGATTAAATCCCCCAAATTGAAAAACAGCCCAGTCAATTAAGGCAGTAGAGATATAGGTGACTTATTGTTCAACAGGTTTCTCTAAGGTTGATTAATCCTCAATAAGGTTAGTTTGATGACTAACTTTACTTTTGAAACAAGTTTACTAAACAAATCTCTTATACACACTAACCAAAATTGACTATCAGAGTATATGAAAAAACAGATTTCTTGTTTAAGAAAAAGACCACAACGGAAAAAAGAAAGCAAAGTAAAGAAAAGAATAACAAGCTATTTCAAACAAGAGGTTCAGTCTTAAGCTAAGACCTAGTCCTCTTCCACTTGGTGATCACCTGCCACCAATCAATTTTATAAAAAAGGATTGATACACAGCCTGTATCGGGCTTTACAACAGTTTTCACAAACTATCTAGGTTTGACAACCTCTGCCACAGTTATACGTGGGAAAACAAATGACCAAGCCACACCAGGCTTCTTCCACAGTTATGCGTGGGGAAACAAATGACCAAGCCACACCAGGCTTCTTCCACAGTTATACGTGGGTAACAAATGTAAAAGGTTTGGGATAGGGATTTTCAGTATCCCTCAGTTTAAGCACAAGAGAAAGTGTGTGTAATACTAACACACTGCTCACAAATGTAAAACACTTAAACACAGTAGAGCAAGAGATAGAAAGAAGAAGGTTTAGAGTGCTCTATAGTGTTGGCAGATCAGTTCTGGACTCGTAGGAATGAGTGACTTGAAGCTTTGGTCCTTTTTCTATAAGTTGACACTAAGATAGAGTGTCGTGATTTCCAGACTTCCAGATGTTCAAGTGATCAGCTTCTTTGAGTTTGAGTGCTTCACAACATGGCTTTTAGGAGACGGTTTTTTCAGTCGGTTCACTTGAGACTCTTTTGTTCTTCAGAATGAATGCTCGAGAGTTCTTCTTTTTGTGTATATGCGTATCTCCTTCTCAGTAGATGTTAGACTCTGTGTGTCCTTCCTCTATTCTTGTTCGTGTATGTCACTGTTCTTTTTGTTCCATTCATGCTATTTCATGAATGCTTCTCTCTTCTTTTTATACTCCTCCATATATGTCCTTTTTGTTCACCCAAGGCCGACAAGATAAATAGTCTTGAGTTACACGTTCAATCTTCCTCGTACATTGTATTATTTCTTGATATGTCTGCAGATATCAATAAATAATGTTAGGTGTATTAATTTGTCTAGACATGACCGTTAGATTAGTATTAATCAAATTGGTAAAGAAAAAATTAGAAATATAATAATAATAGACTGGTCGAGAATGTATGTCACTGTGGACTTCAACTGTGGTCTTCCAACTGTGGACTTCCTTCTGACTGCTGACTTCAACAAAAGGCTTGCTGTCTGTAGGCTTGCAATGGTAGCTTTTACTCCATGTAACTGTAGCCTCTCTAACTGTAGACTTGTAATATCAAATTTGTAGTACTGTAACCTTTGTCAACTGTAAACCTCGATCATCAGTAGACTTAGTTGACAGAAGCTGTCTAAATGTAACCTTGACTGTAGACTTATGACTGTAGGCTTGTTCGACTGCGAACTTGTTCCAACTGTAGACTTGTTCGACTGTGAACTTGAGCAGAGAAAACTTTGAACAGAAGTCTTGTAACTGTGACCTTCGTCTGTGAGCTTTGACAATAGATAGCGGTAGACTCGTGACTGTAAGCTTGTATTAGTCTTCGACTGTAACCTTGTAACTATGAACTTATTGCAACAGTAACTTAAGGTGACAGTTAGCTGTAACTGTGACTTTGAAAAGAAAACTCTGACTGTTAGCTAACAATACTAAACTTATGTAAATACTACTGTAAGCTGTTACAGTAAAGTTATGAGAGTAAGAATATGAACTGTTTAGAATAAAATACGTTTAAGCATAGAATAATAAGATTAATGCAAGGTTTTAATACATCATAATCAATGTTTAAGCATGATTTGGGATTATCAAAACAGGTGATTCCAACAATCTCCCCCTTTTTGATAATCACAAATTATGTCAGTATGGAATGAAATATAGATGTATCAGAGAGAAGTGTGCAAAACACAGTATTACCAATATGAGCAAAAAAATTAGGTATAATCCTCAAGGATTTCTCCCTCTTTGTATAGGTTCATTTCTCCCCCGAGTTTTCCCTATCATTTCTCCCTATTTCTCCCTATTTCTCCCTATTTCTCCCCCTTTGTGATTAACAAAAAGAAAGACAGAGAGAGAGAAAATAAACATTGTATTAAGAATGAGTACATTACATGACCCAAAACGTGAATACATGATCCCTATAAAAAAAACATAAACAGACTCAATCCTCTTCATCTGTAGGTAAGGGATCTTTTCCTTTGGAGGAAGAAGATGGAGCAGTAGGTGAAAGATCAACAGGCTTAGGAATTGTAGCAGGAATGTCTGGAGGGGCAGCAACAGATGCTCCTGAAGGCTTGTAGTGAGTAGCTTGCTGAGGTATCAGTGGTCTAAGGCTTCTGAGGGCATCAGCAGGAGACATTACTGAAGAACCACTGGG
Organism: Viscum album; assembly: GCA_963277665.1. Classification (NCBI taxonomy): domain Eukaryota; kingdom Viridiplantae; phylum Streptophyta; class Magnoliopsida; order Santalales; family Viscaceae; genus Viscum; species Viscum album. The sequence goes on along the minus strand of OY728130.1, from coordinate 2,125,817,376 downwards.
GTTGGAGACAGGTAGGGCAGGAGGAACTATAACAGGTGTGCAGTCCACATGAAGAAAAGGTAGGAGCAGATTCCTGAAATCCATGATGATGTTTCCTCCTCTGTCCATGGTAGATAAGAAGTCATTTTTGTTTTCCAAGAATTTTTCCAAAGCCGGGGTCAACTCTCGTAGCTTGCTAACTTGTTCTTTGAAAGCTTGAGTTACAGGAGGCAGCTTCATAGTTTCTAGCATGAGCTTGAAGTGATGGTTCAACTGATGCTTGGTGAAAATCCGATCAAAGTAATAATCCACTTTACTTTTGATGGCCTCCTGAGAAGCAGTAGCAGCCTGCAGGTGCTCACGAACAATGCCACTGACTTCTCTTGTAGTAGCAAGGATCTGTAGGTCTGATGTGTCATTTGCACGGGCCTGAGTAAGCTCTTCTCTGAGCAGGCTTCTAAACTGCTTAAGGTCTATAGGAGAGCTAGATGAAGGAAGGGACTTGACTGAGAATGCCACTGTCTCCTTGAAAGACTGAGTTAGATTTCCAATCACTTTCTGAATGACAACATCCTGATTGCTAAAGTGTTCTTTTACTGATTTCTTGAAAGCCTCAAATACTTCCACAAACTGCTTGACCACTTCTTTGATGTATCGAATCTCACTGGCCATTTGTGTCTGAGAACTGCTCAGGGCAGTTAAAGAAGCAACTGATTGTCTGAGGGCCACTACTGCTCTAGTCCAGCTTTCAATTTGAGTGTGGCACACATTCATTTCATCCATCACTTCTTTGATTAGACTTCCCACAACACATTCTAGAGATAATTCTAAGGATTGTTCTACATTTTTCAGCTCATCAAAAAGACTGGTTTTCAATTCAGCAACAGACTGTCTGATGGACCCCTTCATTTCATTATTTTAGGATTCATGGTCTTCCTTGGTGGCCAATCTTTCAGTTTCTAACACTGGAGAGCTGTTAGTTAGGATAACTGGATTTCTTGGTGGTTGGTTTTCCTCATCTGAATCCTCATAATTGAGTCCTAACACCATGTATCCTGGATCTGAGGTCCATCCTTCTATATCATACAGTACAGAGACTGAACCAAAACGCTCCCCCTCACTTGGAGCTCCTTCCTGAACATTTTCTACTATCTGCTCGACTCTGGGTAACTATAAGTTCTCTTCTGTAGCTCTAGCAGGTTCCATACTTGCTTCCTCTGTAGGTTCAGCAGTGAGGTTAGCCTCCCTCTCTATTGAGTCATCAACCACTTCCATGACAACAATAGTAGAGACCACTCCTGCTTCCTGGTCAGACACTGACTTGTCTGTATACCCTATCAGAGGGCTCATACTAAGTTCTTCTGTTTCTTCACCACTGATCTCCTCTTCATCTTCTGCAACAGTTTCTTGATTTTCATTTCAAGCTCCAGCCTCTTCTGCTTCGACTGTATCATCCTCGTCAGAGGTGTCCTTGACAAAATATTGAGATTCTTCTTCTTCTTCTTTTGTAGACTCAGTCTCACTGTCTCTTAGAACAGGTTCTCTACTGGGTAGTTCTTTTGGAGGGCTTGCTGCTCCAAACGCCACTGTCCTGACAGGACTGTGAGTAGTCTCAGGATCACTCCCTTCATCAATTGGGGTGTTCTCTCTTGCAGAGTCACCAACTACTGCAGTCTGTTCATCATCTGAGTATACAGGTTCAGGCTCATCAGGCTTTAATCCTGGATCTCTCCTATCTCTCGGTCTAGAGGGATGAGTAGAAGGGCTAAATTTCTCATAGATTCTCTCTTCATCATTCACCCATGATTTCTTTCAGGGATTCCAACTGATCCTCATGAATTTGCAGATTACTTTTGAGATACATACACTGTTCTTTGCCACTATCAACTCTTCCTGACTTCCAGCTGCACCTTTCACTTTCAACATTACCGAAATGAGTTTAGCATGAAACAAGGCACTTGATTTTGAGATTGCCTTTATCATGTCCTCCATCTGAGCCATCAGCAACCTACAAAGGTTGACCTTCCTTCCATGTTTTAATAAGTACATCAAGTAAATATCCTGGTGCTTCAGAGTTGCAAAATCTCCTCTTCTAGGACTCAGTACATGCTGAATAAACTTAAACAGAAGCCTGTCCTCTCCACTCATTTCAGTAGCAATAATCTTTCTTACTGTGCCATTGCCTGTCAGTTCTTCCAGAGCCGTCTCATGATCAAAGATTCCACTATTTGGAGGAGACGCTCCAGAATAGTAGTTGTAAATACCCTCATGAGGAACTCTTAAACATGCAGCCCATTCAACGGATGAAAAACTGACTTCATTGCCGTTTACTTTGGATACCAGTCTATGAAGATCATCCTCTTCCTCGAACTGTAGATATTCATAGAATTCCTTCACCAGTTTCGGGTAGTACGGTACATTATTGTTTGCGAAGCATTCAGTCCATCCTTGCTCATTAAGCACTGCCAGTACTAATGATCTGCTCGATAAAATCCACTCTTCACTTAGCTCCTTCTCAGCAACTATTTCTCTCTTAGTCAGATGTGGATTAACAGGTCTTATCGAGGCGTTCCTGGTGCCACTGGATTCGACTCGAGTCCTCTTTGGCATTGGTACATCTTCATTGACAGTCGGGGGTCGCTTTGTTCTGGCCATTGGAACTGAATGAGGTTTCGAGGTTCGATTGAAGGTTTAGGGTTTAGGACTTGAGAGAGGAAGGGTCGAGATGAGTGGATTGAGATATGTTCGATGTTCTAAATTTTATCATTTAGGGATTTAGAAATAAAAGTATAATGAAAAGAAACGGTTCGAATTCCCGTAAAAATAAAATAAGGTTAAACAGCGAAACAGCCTACAGAGAGATGTAACAGTGAGGTACACCGGTGAGGTCTAACTGTGAGGTTTCAACTGTGAGGTTTCAACTGTGAGGTTTCAACTGTGAGGTTTCAACTGTGAGGTTTCAACTGTGAGGTTTCAACTGTGAGGTTTCAACTATGAGGTTTCAACTGTGAGGTTTCAACTGTGAGGTTTCCACTGTGCTATAATTAATCATACCTAACTCATGTTTGATGTAACTTAATCTCTCAGAATTCAAAGGCTTTGTAAAAATATCAGCTAACTGATGTTCAGTGCCAATGAACTCAAGAGTGATATCACCTTTTTGATAATGATCCCTCAGAAAGTGATGTCTCACATCTATATGTTTTTTCCTAGCATGAGATACTGGATTTTTAGAAATGTTAGTAGCACTTGTATTGTCACACCTTATAGAGACATGTTTTAATTGATATCCATAGTCTAGTAAAGTGTGTTTCATCCACAAGATTTGTGCACAACAGCTACCAGCAGCTATATACTCAGCTTCGGTAGTAGACAATGCAACAAAATTCTGCTTCTTACCACACCAAGTTACTAGTGACTTGCCTAAAATGTGACATGTTCCAGAGGTGCTCTTTCTATCTAACTTGCAGCCAGCAAAATCAGCATCAGAATAACTTAATAAATCAAATGATTTTCCTTTTGGATAAAATAATCCCAAATTGGGAGTATGTTTTAGATATTTGAAAATCCTTTTAACAGCAGTCAAATGAGACTCTTTTGGATTGGCTTGAAACCGAACACACATGCATACACTGAACATGATGTCAGGTCTACTGGCAGTAAGGTACAGTAGACTACCTATCCTACCTCTGTAATTGGTTTGATCCACTGGTTCACCAGTTTCATCACTGTCCAACTTGCAAGTGGTGCTCATAGGTGTGTCACTGCCTTTGGTACCATCCAAAGAAAAACGTTTTAGAAGATCTTTAATATATTTAATTTGGTTCAAAATAATACCATTTTTATTTTGAAAGATCTGAAATCCAAGGAAAAATTTGAGTTCTCCCATTAAACTCATTCAAACTCATTTTGCATTATTTTTGAAAAATCAACACATAAAGAATTTTTAGAAGATCCAAAAATAATATCATCCACATAAATTTGTACTATTAAGACATCTTTAGAAATCCATTTAATAAAAAGAGTAGGATCAACTATCCCTTTAGTAAATCCTTTCGAAATAAGAAAAGAGCTGAGCCTATCATACCAAGCTCTTGAAGCTTGCTTTAAACCATATAAAGCTTTAGATAGTTTAAAAACATGATTAGAAAAATGGGGATTTGTAAAACCAGGAGGTTGTTCCACAAATACATCCTCAATTATATATCCATTTAGAAAAGCACTTTTAACATCCATTTGATATAGTTTGAAATTCAGATGATCAGCATAAGCAAGTAATATCCTAATGGCCTCTAGTCTAGCCACGGGTGCAAAGGTTTCCTCATAGTCTATTCCTTCTTCCTGACTATACCCTTGTGCAACTAGCCTAGCTTTGTTTCTGATTATATTACCAAACTCATCAACTTTGTTTCTAAACACCCATTTAGTGCCTATGGTAAGAGTGTCTTTAGGTCTTTCCACTAATTCCCAAACTTTGTTTCTTTCAAACTGATTTAGTTCTTCTTGCATAGCCATTACCCAGAATTCATCACTGATAGCATCATTGACATTTTTGGGTTCAAGATGTGAAAGAAAAGCTTGATGTTCAACCTGATTTCTTAGAGAAGCTCTAGTTTGTGTTCCTCTATCAAGATTACCAACAACAGCATCTAAAGGATGATTCTTTAGAATCCTAGTTGATTTGGTAAAGGTTGAACTAGAGATTTCAGGTTCATTTATAGGTTCGGGTTCCACAGAGGACGATTCTGGAAAAAGTCTAGAACTGGATGTTTTTATTACAGGTTCTTTAGATTTTTCATTTAGGTCCAGAACAGATAAGTCTTCTTCAACATCTTCAAGAGAAGTTTTAGACTCATGTGGATCAGTCTCATCAAACTTGATGTGAACAGATTCTTCCACACATTTGTTTTTCTTATTGAACACTCTATAGGCTTTACTAGACATAGAGTAACCCAGGAAAATTCCTTCATCACTTTTTGGAGCAAATTTATCAAGATTATCTTTAGTATTCAGAATAAAGACTTTGCAACCAAAAACTCTAAAGTAATTAACCTTAGGCTTCCTATTATTCCACAACTCATAAGGGGTTTTCTTAAGAACCGGTCTAATAAAGACTCTATTAATAACATAGCAGGCTGTATTTACAGCTTCAGCCCAAAAGTAAACAGGCAGGTCATATTCATTAAGCATAGTCCTTGCAATTTCTTGCAGGGTTCGGTTTCTTCTTTCCACTACACCATTCTGTTGCGGTGTCCTAGGAGCAGAAGAATTGTGAGCATAGCCATTGTGTGAGCAGTAAGATTCAAATTCTTGATTCTCAAACTCACGGCCATGATCACTCCTCAAGGTCTTAATCTTAAGTCCACTAAGATTTTCTACAGACTTAGAGTATTTAACAAAGGAAGAGCAGGCTTCACTTTTGTGAGCTAGAAAGTATACCCAAGTATATCTAGAAAAGTCATCTACAAGAACATAAACATAGTGCTTCCCATTTAGACTTGAAATTCTTGATGGTCCAAACAAATCCATGTGAACCAGCTCAAGTGGTTGAGAAGTTGAAACTTCTTTCTTTGGTTTAAAAGAAACTTTGTGTTGTTTTCCCTTTTGACAGGGATTACACACTTTGTCATTTGGGAATTCAAGCTTAGGTAGGTCTCTAACTAGGTGTTTCTTAGAGAGTTTTCTAAGTGAGTGAATGTTGCAGTGTCCTAATCTCCTATGCCATAGCCAAGACTCTTTATGAAAAGCATTTAAGAAAGTAACATTATGTTTAGCTAAAGTGTTTAAGTCAACAGCATAAACATTTTCATTTCTTAAGGCAGAAAATATTAAAGCATTTTTGGAATTATAAACATCACAAGAATTGTTTTCAAACTTGACATTAAAACCATCATCACACAATTGAGAAATTCTAAGTAGGTTGTACTTAAGTCCATCAACAAATAAAACTTTGGAAATTAATACTGAGTCAGTGTTACCAATCTGGCCTAAGCCGATGATTTTTCCTTTTGAGTTATCACCAAAAGTGACATATCCTCCATCAACCTTTATTAAGCTTTTGAAGCAAGAATAGTCCCCAGACATGTGTCTTGAACATCCACTGTCTAAGTACCATACCTTCTTGTAATTACTTTTCAAACAGATTTCCTACAAAACAGATTAGACAGGAAATGACTTTGGTACCCAGATTTTCTTGGGTCCAGATATGTTAGCAATCAAGGATTTAGGTACCCAGATTTGTTTTATGGGTCCCATACAATTAATAGATGCAACAGATTTAGAGAGATATACTTTATTTGATCTACAACTATTTAAATAACCAGTTGAGGCATACGAATTTCCAAAACTGGAACTAGCAGGATTTTTTCCAGACTTGGGAATAAATCGGGTTTTAGTAAACTGTCTTTGTCCAGGTTGGTATCCCAAGCCAGTAGCATACTTAGGTGCAACTTGCTTTCCTAGAAGTTGGGTTAGAGTATCTTTTCCATTTGTGAATGTTTCTAAGTCCTTTCTAAGTTGTTCATTAGATAGTTTCAGTTCTGTATTCTCCTTTAATAATTGAACATTTTTCCCTTTTTCTACATCAAGTGCAGACTTGACACTTGCAGTAAGAGCATGCTGTTTCTTTAAAGACTTATATTTATCCTTTAGTTCATTACACGTTTCTTCCAGCATATTACAGTATTTAATCAATTCATCTTTAGACATATTTTCAGAATCAGAACCAGATTCTGCTTCACCTTCAGTATAATAAGAGTTTAAAGTGGGAGTGTCTAAGGTTACCTCAGATGTGTTTGTCATGAAACATATATTAGCACGATTTCTTTCAGAATCACTGGATTCTGATTCACTTGTGCTGTATTCTAAAGCACTCCAGGTGGCCTTCATAGCTTTCTTATAATTCTTGTCCTTGTACTCATATTTATTCTTGAATTTTAACTTAGGACAGTCAGCATTGATGTGTCCTTTCCTTTTACATTCATAGCAAACTATGTCTTCTTCTTTATCAGTTTTCTTCCAATCTTTCTTCCACTTACCTTGTCTATCATACTTACCCTTGTAGTTTGGTTTTCTGAAGAACTTCTTCTTCCTATAGAACTTCTTGAATCTCCTTGCTATTTTTGCCATCTCGGCATCACTGTCAGAATCTAAGTCTTCACTAGATGAGCTTTCAGTTGGTATATGCACTTTCTCCTTGTCTTTGCTCTTTGATGCAGTAGACATAAAAGCTACAGATTCTCGGTTTGGTTCCTCATCTTCCTCTTTATTTACCTTGAGCTCTTCTTCGTACATCATCAGCTTACCAATTAACTCCTTGACAGGCAAAGTTCCAATATCACAGGATTCTCTAATTGAAACGGATGTGCCTCTCCATCTGTCAGGCAGACATCTCAATAATCTCATGATTTGCTCCTTTGCTGGAACAATCTTTCCGAGTGAGCTCATTGTGTTGACTATCTCATTAAACCTGAGATACATATCAGAAATAGGTTCATCAGCTTTCATCTTAAAGTTATCATATTTGATAGTATAAGTATTTAACCGCATTTCATTGACATTAGTTGTTCCTTCATGAGAAACAGCTAAGGTGTCCCAGATTTCAAAAGTAGTTTTACATGCAGAAATTATATTGAATTCCTCATCTCCTAGAGCACAGTAGAGAGCATTCACAACCTTACAATTATTATTGTATGCTACCTTAGTAGGTTCATCCCAAGTTATTCTTTCAGTTTCTGGAATCTTGTATTGAGACTCTATAGCAGTCCAAATATCAAAACCCATACTTTCCAAATGAATTTTCATTTTGAGCTTCCATTGGGCATAATTCACACCATTAAAGAATGGTGGCCTGTTAGTAGCAGCACCTTCTAGTCTATTATCCATAAGGAAATTTTAGAAAATGTTTTAAAGAGATAAAATTTAGAACTAACAGAAATTTAAGATCTTTTAGATAAAACTAAAATCACAGTTTAAAAACAGAGAGTTAAAATAAAACTTTGAGCAAGTATAACAGAGATAAACACACCCTCTGATACCAAATGTTGGTCGGAGTGGACACTCAAGAGGGGGGTGAATTGAGTTCCAATTAAAAATTTCTGTTGAAAACTTTAAGATTAAATCCCCCAAATTGAAAAACAGCCCAGTCAATTAAGGCAGTAGAGATATAGGTGACTTATTGTTCAACAGGTTTCTCTAAGGTTGATTAATCCTCAGTAAGGTTAGTTTGATGACTAAATTTACTTTTGAAACAAGTTTACTAAACAAATCTCTTATACACACTAACCAAAATTGACTATCAGAGTATATGCAAAAACAGATTTCTTGTTTAAGAAAAAGAGCACAGCGGAAAAAAGAAAGCAAAGTAAAGAAAAGAATAACAAGCTATTTCAAACAAGAGGTTCAGTCTTAAGCTAAGACTTAGTCCTCTTCCACTTGGTGATCACCTGCCACCAAGAAATTTTATAAAAAAGGATTGATACACAGCCTGTATCGGGCGTTACAACAGTTTTCACAAACTTTCCAGGTTTGACAACCTCTGCCACAGTTATACGTGGGAAAACAAATGACCAAGCCACACCAGGCTTCTTCCACAGTTATGCATGGGGAAACAAATGACCAAGCCACACCAGGCTTCTTCCACAGTTATACGTGGGTAACAAATGTAAAAGGTTTGGGATAGGGATTTTCAGTATCCCTCAGTTTATGCACAGGAGACAGTGTGTGTAATACTAACACACTGCTCACAAATGTAAAACTCTTAAACACAGTAGAGCAAGAGATATAAAGAAGAAGGTTTAGAGTGCTCTATAGTGTTGGAAGATCAGTTCTGGACTCGTAGGAATGAGTGACTTGAAGATTTGGTCCTTTTTCTGTAAGTTGACACTAAGACAGAGTGTCGTGATTTCCAGACTTCCAGATGTTCAAGTGATCAGCTTCTTTGAGTTTGAGTGCTTCACAGCATGGCTTTTAGGAGATGGTTCTTTCATTCGGTTCACTTGAGACTCTTTTGTTCTTCAGAATGAATGCTCGAGAGTTCTTCTTTTTGTGTATATGCATATCTCCTTCTCAGTAGATGTTAGACTCTCTGTGTCCTTCCTCTATTCTTGTTCATGTATGTCACTGTTCTTTTCGTTCCATTCATGCTATTTCTTGAATGCTTCTCTCTTCTTTTTATACTCCTCCATATATGTCCTTTTTGTTCACCCGAGGCCGACAAGATAAATAGTCTTGAGTTACACGTGCAATCTTCCTCGTACATTGTATTATTTCTTGATATGTCTGCAAATATCAATAAATAATGTTAGGTGTATTAATTTGTCTAGACATGACCGTTAGATTAGTATTAATCAAATTGGTAAAGAAAAAAGTAGAAATATAATAATAATAGACTGGTCGAGAATGTATGTCACTGTGGACTTCAACTGTGGTCTTCCAACTGTGGACTTCCTTCTGACTGCTGACTTCAACAAAAGGCTTGCTGTCTGTAGGCTTGCAATGGTAGCTTTTACTCCATGTAACTGTAGCCTCTCTAACTGTAGACTTGTAATATCAAATTTGTAGTACTGTAACCTTTGTCAACTGTAGACCTCGATCATCAGTAGGCTTAGTCGACAGAAGCTGTCTAACTGTAACCTTGACTGTAGACTTATGACTGTAGGCTTGTTCGACTGCAAACTTGTTCCAACTGTAGACTTGTTCGACTGTGAACTTGAGCAGAGAAAACTTTGAACAGAAGTCTTGTAACTGTGACCTTCGTCTGTGAGCTTTGACAATAGATAGCGGTAGACTCGTGACTGTAAGCTTGTATTAGTCTTCGACTGTAACCTTGTAACTGTGAACTTATTGCAACAGTAACTTAAGGTGACAGTTAGCTGTAACTGTGACTTTGAAAAGAAAACTCTGACTGTTAGCTAACAATACTAAACTTATTTAAATACTACTGTAAGCTGTTACAGTAAAGTTATGAGAGTAAGAATATGAACTGTTTAGAATAAAATACGTTTAAGCATATAATAATAAGATTAATGCAAGGTTTTAATACATCATAATCAATGTTTAAGCATGATTTGGGATTATCAAAACAGGTGATTCCAACAGTTTTTATATATAATGTTTTTCTCATTGGTCCATGTGCTTTTGTGTTATATGAATGGATTTCATGGGACATGGGAGTGGGAACCATTGGCGAGGAGGAATTAAGCTCATCTTGTTTGGTTTTTTATTTTAGAGATGAATTTATAGGGGATAACAGTGGAATATCTCAGAGAATCTTTAAACCCACAATGTTATTTTTAGGTATGGAATATATTATCTTAGTAATTTATTTATTTTTTTCTTTCTAGACAAATTTACCATGATTTTTTCTAATTAAAAAAATTGTTGCTGCATAGTTAATAGTGACAATGTTTAAATCATGAAATAAATCTGTAATATTTTTATAATGCTGTTTTACATGGTTAGTGCATGGTTTTTCAAATTATAGAGTCTACCCATGAATATAAATTGGAGAATCAGGGGTGATTCACATGGTTTGGGCAAGGTTTTGAAGACTATGCAGATGATGTAAAGGATATCACAACCCCTGCAATCATTAATGAAATTTTCATAGACCTTAAAATGCAATAAGGGAAGTTGACCAAGGGTTTATCTATTAAGGTATATAATACTCAGTCATTCTATTTACATCCAAAATAAAAAATACAATTATCTTCAAAAATAATAAAATACTAATGATGGAAATAGATTATGTATAGAATAAATGTAAAAGAAATGAAATAAATGTAAATAAGATTTTCTAAACCTCAGATAATTTTCACATACACTTTATCAAAATATTTCATAACCAAATTCACTCCCCTACTAATCTCAATTAGAAACTCAACATCTTGATCTATTCACTATCTCTTTCGTGTGTTCAATTAATTAGTGAAATCCATTATCTGTACAAAAAAAATTTAACAAACCCAAAATAATGAATAACCCTTAATTACTACTCGATCACTCCTCACTCCCCTATAATATATGTTAAATAAAAGAATAATGTGGTGGTATAATGTGAAAACTAAATTTAGATAATAATTTAAGGTAGATTTCAAAGTTACAAGAATGATCATCTACTATTATTATAACACCTTTGGTTCTTATTAAAATGTAGGATAAATGAAAATGGAAGGTCAATGAAATTCAAGAGCCAGTGTGGGGGATGACCTCATCACCTATGAAACAATATCCCATAAATCTATAACTGGAACATAAAATAGAAAATAAAAACAATTACTAAAATCTCACAAACTTTGGTTCCAAAATTGCATTTCTATCCTATGATATTATTATTCATTTAAAAATCTTGGTAGTTCCTTCTAAATCCCTGGATTGATCCACTGGATGGTTTTGATTTTAGTTAATGTCTCCATCATCATAGAGACCCTATCTTCAATTATAGTCTTCTTCTACTTTTATGGTTGCTCCCTTGATTATTATTCCCCATATTGAATGTCTGTATGCAATGTAGAAATATAAAATATTACTTTTTATATTTGGCTACTCACAATGATTGATGATAATTGCTTCATATGAAGGATTATTACATGGATAGCACATGGTATTAGATGAGATCTATGGATTTCGTGATTCCATATTATAGAGGCATTGGGTACACGAACTATTTCATGATATTATCATATATTGGAAAAGTTAAAGTGTTATAAATTTAAAATTGGAAAACAATGTCATATGATCACTTCAAAAGTCCAAAAAATTACTAGATTCGATTGGTCCATGCTAAAGTTGGATGATAAAGTAATAATATGTAATCTATATGACATTACCTTGGGAAAAGTATTATGATGGAGCTACATCATATGATATTATAGAGGCTTTTTTTGATCATATATTGTTTGATACCCTTTAAAATCTCGAAAGTAGAACTAACATACATCAAGGCCTCTTCTATTTTGATCTTACATAGACACTAAACTAAAAAATATAGTTTCTCTTCCTTGAAACTATATTGAACAAATTTAGTAGGGATTATTTGTTCAAGTTTTGTCAAAGATAGGGTTGATTCTCCATTAATTTGTTTTTCATTTTATTAACAGGGTAGGGTGGGCCTCATGTGGTACATGTTCTAATCTTGTGGTTATTAGAATCAAGAATTATTTTATGAGGATAACCCTTACAAAACATTTTTTGAGTGCACAGAAACTCTTACACATGATATAATTACCTTTACATAGCCTCTTGATCAATTTGAATGACCTTAAATAGTATATTATTACCCTTATATAAACTTTCGAAATAATGGGGTTACCTTTATTAAATATAGGTACCTTTACATAACAGGCAGAACATATATTTAAATAGTCTGTAAAAAAAATGAAAAATGAAGTAACTTTGGATTTCCTAGTTTAATATAAACAAAAAATATTTAAAAATATAATTAAATCCGTTAAAAAATAAAAATTTAAACTTTAAAATCATGTTTTTTTACATTCAAATAAATCCCAAAATTCTCTAAAACCACTAAAAATCATGTTTTCAAATAATTTTTACATTAAGATTATTATTCTATAGAAAATAGACACATATATATTTAAACTTTTATGGAATATTATTTATACTATTTACATGAAAAATATAATTAAATTAAATTAAAAATGTGTCTTTATCACTCCCCACACAAAAACAAGCACACTTTCTAAAGTTAACACTAGTATCTATTCTTCCCAAGTAAAATTCCTTCCTCAATAAATTCTAATGAAATTGAAATTGATGGAATTATAATTCAAACTAGTAACACATTCATTTATACATTTCTCTAACAATCCTTAAACAACTACTCAATTTTCCATTTCCTTGATATTTCATATATGACATTTTGTTATATAATATTCCCTTCATCAATGTTTAGAATTCTGAAAATATTTTAATCCCTTTTATAAATTAAAAAATACTGAATTTTTATTAGAAATATTTATTTCAATATAATTAAAATATGAGTACATATAAAACTAGAACATTGAAATCCCATGATCCTAGGTATCCCCTATGATTAATTATAATAGTCATAGAATAGAAGTAAAATTTGGGTAGTCATATCTCAAGTCATTCATACTATTTTTCGATAGAAAACACAAAAAAATGTTCTTGTATTTACATTGTAAGACATATATATTAGTTAATAACTAATTTTTTTACTCTAGTTCAATGGAAATTTCCATATTTATTTGAAAGAGGATCCATGGGGAATTATTTTTCAAAGTGTTAATGTTATATAAGATCAAGTTAAAAAATATAATTTTTTTATATTCAAATTTTTTTATATCAATGTCTCTTCAATTATAATGATTTTCCAAAATTCCAAAACTATATTTCTTATTTATATAGTGTGAGTTAATTTTTTTTGGAGAGTATGAAATTGATTCCTATTTTTTGATTTTATTTTAAATAAAACAATTAAAACAAAATAAATAAAAATATATGTAACCTACACTAAAAAAATCCATATACCCATATTTATCAATCACACCACACTCAGTGATTTAAAAAAAACTAATATAAATAAAAAAATAGTTATAAATAAAGTAGTGTAAAAACAAGTGATTCATGTAGAAAAATTTGGGTTATTTGATCAGATGAATCATTATTTTCTGTATTTTTTGGTAGTCCAAAATATTTGTATACCTTGGGAAAAAATAGATGGTAAAAACATGATAATTTTATCAAAAAATAACAATATTAGAAAATTTATGTAATAGAAAGATAAGATGGGGTTATCCCTCCAAGAGGGGTTATTTTAAGGCTATCCACAACTAGAATTCTTGATACTCATCCCTAGTCTGAAGGGGGACTGAGGGTTTCTAATTGGAATGTACACATATTAGTAGATCTATGATTATTTAGTGTTTAGTCATTATCCTTAGGTGGGAAACCATTCATAGTATGTTTTTATTCTACCTTCTATTTAGTGTGGTTTATATAATAATGTGTAGGTGGAAATAGGTATGGGTGTTACTTTTCCTCATCTACATTTCATATGATTTCCCCATATAGCGTCTACTTAATGTTTGCTACCTCACAATTTTCATCCAATTAATAATATATAATTAATTGAAATTCAAAATAATTATAATAAATCGAGTCAATATTGAAAATATCCCCTTTATACATGGATTATTTAAAATATATTTAATAATTAGTGTCTATTGGGAAAATCTCCACTTCTTTAACTCCCTCCATAAAATTTTATTGGTAGTTTTAAATAAAGGATCATTATAGAGAAATTACAAGGGTACTTATAGTTATTATGGATCCCTATTAGGGTATCTCTATTATTATTATTCCAAAATATATAGATATTATTTCACCACTTATCCTAAATCTTACAGGGAATACTCTATTATATTATAAAAATATTCTTTATTCTGCTCTTTATTTATTGATAGACATGGATATACTAATATGCCTAATTTATCTTCATCCTAAAATACCACATTTTACTCCTATTTAGATAGGTTTACTCCCATGAATCATTATATATGACATCCATGTATTATGATAACAAAACCGATTCGACAAACTCATGTATGTATATATATGTTTTCGATTGATCCCTTTTAAAATGTTAGTAAAATTAATTCAAAGGTGATGCATATACCTTGTTTGTTTCTACCTCTAGATATTTATCTATGAAAAAGGTCTATTGGAATCCATATTATAGGATTAGTAGTAAATATTTAATATTTTTATGAAAATTCAATATCATTTCATTTTAATCATCCATATTTGGAAAATTAAGTGCAAAATTAGAGGTTCAAAAAATAAGGGGACTCTAATTATGATTCAATTGCCACTAGTTATTAAAAAATGAGTTTGTCAAAGAAGAATACCATTAAATTTTATTATCAATTAATCATTATTCAATTTATAATACCCCTATGAAAATATTTTCAAAATTAACCATAGGTAGGAACCCTCTTCTTCAAGATCCTCTTCCAACTTCAATGTCAAGATTATCAAGGTTTTAAATCTAGGTTCATCTTCCTATACTTCATAATAAACATGTTTTCATTCTTACCCTAGGGTTTTAAAAGTTATTCTGACATGATCATACTTAATAATTGTTCATCATATTTTTCGCACACTTGTGGGAGGAAATTCTAGTCAGTTTGGATTTATTAATCATGTTCTTGACTATGTATTTAATCTCAAAATCATCTTCAAATTAAGTATTAGAATAATTATCCTTTCCGAGAATAATCGAGTAATTTTTTTTTCAAACCAAATATGGAATAAAAAAAATGAAATGTTAAAGAAAAACAAGTAGATAAGGAATTTACAAGAAGAAAAAAACACAAGAAGATGTAACAAGTCCCCAACAATGACTTGAGGGATGTGAAAGCAGTCACAATCCTTGTAATAAAAAATAAATTTCCAAAGACCCTAATAAATATATAGGGAATTTGATCATGGGATATTATACCATGTAAGGGAATAATATCTCATGATCTTCACATCCATACCACCTACAAATGTTAAATTCATTAAGGATGAAATATTGAGAATGGAAACAATTTTTTATGGATGAAGTAAATCTGAAATTAAATAGATGAAAAAATAAAAGATGGTCCTACAATAATTCTCTCATTCCCCCTATCACAGTATCACAAAACCATATTAACTCCCCCATAAAATATCAAATATAAACTCAAGATCTTTATATATTCAATATCTCTTCAGTGTGTTCGGTTTAGATGTGAAATCTATGATCATTGTTAGATTGTTTTCACCTAACCACATTAATTAAGAACCCTCAATCCCTCCTAGATCACCCCTCTCTCTGATGTGATATTATTTTTCATTTTAAAGTCTTATAGCTCCTCATAAACGATATATTTTCTATATATATTTTTATGTTTTGATTTTGGATCATATCACTAGCTTGCAGGAGATTCTAGATTTGATCACTTTCATCACCCACTTATCTGACAGCTTTCACAATCCTCGGTTCCCCTTTATAACAGATGAACTCCATATAGAAATATTTAATGAGTTTTTCTTTATTTATTAATTAAAAATGAATAATAATATTAATTTCATATAAAGTTTTATTTCTTGGAGGACACATGGAATCATATGTGAAACATTAATTTGATGATGAAAGCATGGGGGGTACTAGGTACTCTTTCCTTTACTTTATCTTCTCTTAAATTGGAAAAATATATAATTACTATGATGGAAGTTCTATATAAAAGGAATATGATTACTTAAAAAGTCTTATGATTTAAATAATGTCTCATGTAATAGGTTAAATACATATAATGAAGTCATATGATGGATTTTATACAATATTTACTAGGTAAATGTATTATGATCTAGCTACTTTTGTTGAACTTATTGAGAAATTTTCGATCATATGGTGTGCATTGTTTTTATTACACAGTCACAACATTAGGAGACATGAATTCCTACACTATTTTTATCCTACATTTATAACAAACTAGGGACATAATTTATATTATATAAATAAACTTTTATCATTTTCAATAGGAACAATTTTTTTATTGTACGTCTAATATCAAGTTGATTCTGAGTTGCAAAAGTTTCGCTTTGAATTAGATGGGAAGTGTGGGTCATGTGTTGTATGAGTTTGGATCACATAGTTAAAAGATTCTCTCTCAATTTTATGATGGATGACTCTTAAATAGATTTTCTAGACCATTTCATTACCTTAACATAGTTCTTAATGACCTTTATATAACCCCTTTTTTATGTTGAAGGACCTTTCCATAGTTCCTTATTACCATTACAAAGACTTTATAAATACTAGAGTAATATTTACATAAAAGAGGGGCCTTTATATAAAATTACCAACTTAACTTTAAATAGACATTAAAAAAATAACTAATGTATAATTTAATACATTAAGATATAAATGAATAAAAACTTTTTGAAAAAATAAATAAAATACTTAAATAATTAAATTTTAGTATTGAAAATCGTGTTCTGGATTTCAAATAAATCACAAAATTACTTATAACCATTAATAGTAATAATTAAATCAATTTTCACATTAATATTAATATTAATAAAATAAAATAAATACATATATACATTAAAATTATTATTGAATATTATTTATATTAATTACAATAAAAAATATATTTAAAAAATCGAGAAATATCGCTTTATAAGGAGGGAAAAATTGTTTTCATCATAGATTTTTAAAATCATGAAATTCTTAAACCAACCCTACCTTATATAACCCCATTTACCCTATTTTATCACCTTACTCAATGACTTACCCCTCATTCATTCCATTCCCTCATCTTAATCTCCTCTTGGGTGGATTTCAAGTTGCTGGTTTCCTTGTTTCCTTCATGAAAAAACATGGTAAGTGATTTATTTACATTCCATTGGATAAATTAACTTTTATATGTTGGTTTTAATTATACTATAAGGTAATAATGTTTCATGTTTTAAAAATATAATTATGGGGTTTTTTCATTGGATTTTACTTTTCTCTTTAGGATCCCTCTTAATCTCTGGACTAGGTTTTACAAATTGGTTGTTGGTTTAGCCTGGATAATGTAGGTGGTTTCATAAATCAGATTTTTTTTAATGAATCTCAATTTCATGATTTATTTGAAATATTTTTTTAAATATATTTTAATCATGTCATACTATTTATAAAATCTTATGTGTTTATTAAAAATTTTATAAATGGGTTTCTTTTGGGTTTATATATTAATGTTTCCTAGAAAGTGAGTTCTTTAGGGACAAATTGTGTTCTGTTTGATGAAATTCGCATTTTAAGTGGAAATTTATTAAATTTATTAAATTCTTCCTCCATGAACGGGTTACAACACATGTGAGACTAGGTACTTGAGTGTGAAGACTACAATATGAGTTACTAGGAATGATATTCTCTCCCTAGTAATGGATTCACACTACAACACTAAAACAACTATGATGAAATGTAGGTAGGAGTCACTAGTAGGGGTTGACCCAGCCTACTAGGAATTTAGATTACTCACCCTATTTGTGTCCCACACAATTTATTGTTTTGGTTTAATCAATATGTTATTTATTATACTAGATTTCCTAGACCTTAAACACCTTAGGACTTCCCCATGGTGCATCATTTGTATATTTTGTTTTCATGGATTACTTTTTTTTATTTTAAACTATTATATATATATTATATAACATTTTTCATGTTAAAAATTCATAATATTAATTTCTGTTATTTTTTTATAAAATAGAATATGTTATTTTATTAGATAAAGTCTTCTAAAGAAATCATTTGTGAGATTCTATTTTGAAAGTTGTACGCTCACCCTATATGCACCCAATGGGTGTATATAAACTTTTTTTTAACAAATATAGTTAAACGAAAATGGCCACCTATAATTATTTGATATTATTTATAGTATATAATGGGTTTATGATGGTGAAATTAAGGTGACTAATCCCTTGTTTCATAAAGATATGGTTGGTAGTTTAGGATTTACTTTTATGTTCCATTTTTTATTTCCTGTTTACGTGTCACATACTTGTCTCCCCAACCCATTCATTTATATATTTATATGGTTGAATCACCCATTTTTACCATAGTAGTTTTATTATTTAATTTTTTATTTATGGTTGTTTTCATTTATTTGAGTTCTTTCTTTTGATTCATCTAGTTATTTATTTACTATTTTGGTAACATTTTCTTAGATGAATGACCTAATAATGAATGTTAGGGTCATTCTTCATCCTTAGTTTTGGTCTTTTCAATTATTTCATTAGGATACACTATTAACATGGTATTTTTTAATCCCCAAGAACTTTTTACCAGCTCATGGAGATCGTGGACACCATTCAAGCATTCATATAGGCTGCCTCATGTACTATAATGATGGGTGACCCGGGTTGGTTTTTGATAATTTGTATATGAAACATGGTTTTTATCACATTAATAGGATGATATGGATCAACAATTTTTTATCATTTATTTTACATAGATTATATGAAGTTATTTATGTATAGAATAAAGAATTTTATTAATGGATTTAGATCAATTTTGAGGGTTTGTTCTTGATACAATGAACTACAAATTAACACTTATAAGAGTAGTGGTTACATTTCTAGTAAGTATACGACCATATTCTCTAGTATCATTGAAATATTTCAAAGAATATTTTGGAATAAATTCCATATATAATATCTTGGATCTTCATTTTCCATAGAGAGGATTCAAAATAACCATTTCGTCAGGTTAATGAATAGAATTACTAGGTATATCATCAATGGGAAATTTCATATTCTTTCTTTGAAGGTATAAACACCATAATTAATACAATGTTAGTTTATATTCTTATTAATGTTCTTTTAGTCATCAGAAATATTATAACTTATAATATAATCAACCCATAATTTCATGACTTATAATAAGGGTTTCTATTTCTTACATTTCCATGACCTTTTTAGTGTTTTATGAAATTTTGTAATGTGTTACATAAAAGAG
The DNA here is from genome assembly GCA_963277665.1 of Viscum album. Taxonomy (NCBI): domain Eukaryota; kingdom Viridiplantae; phylum Streptophyta; class Magnoliopsida; order Santalales; family Viscaceae; genus Viscum; species Viscum album. The sequence continues at coordinate 2,125,797,887 of OY728130.1, read as the reverse complement.
TAGAAATTACACATAATGTATATATTGTAAATAAAAATAAGTTCTTAAATTTACATATTAGTTTCATTCAATAAAATTATTCCTTTGTTTAGACAAGTCACCATAGTGAAAACATTTACCTTATTATATTTCTTACTCATCCTCAAATCTGTAAAAATCTTTAGAAAATTTGGGATAAAAAAACAAAGCATGGTAAGGCATATAAAAATAATTTAATCCCATTAGTGTAGTAAAAAATATTAAAACCCATGAAAACGGTTACCTTTTTAACAATAAAACATTAATCATAGAAATAAAATATATCTACATAATAAAAATAACCTCCACTAAATGAAAACCTTTAAATCCCATTAACAACATAGAAAATCATGAAAATAATGTGGGTTATATAATAACTCATGAAAAAATTCATTGAAAAAACTCCATTCATTATTAAATGTTTATAAACTTTTCTTTTGATATGAAATAAAATTATTACAATTAAAATACATTGGATAACATGAAATATGTGTCTTAGAGATTAAAATTCATAATCCATTTTTCCTTATGTTTAACCCAAGTCAAAATAATGAATTCCTATCTCTGTACATAAGATTATACTACCAAGATATCTCACTCATTTTTATTATTTAAAGAATAATTATAATGAAATACATTGAAGAGTTATATGGGATTACCCATCCCCATGAGAAATATCAAGATCACTCTTATTAATCTATAATGATAATGAACTATATCATGAATTTTTCATTAATATTGTACATTACACTAGAAAACTCTTAAAAAAACATTTTAACCAATAGAAAAATTCACTTTCCAATTTCATATAAAAATTTGGAGGAATATCACTTTCTTTTGAAAAATATTTAAGAAAAAAAATCCTAGAAGAAATGGAATAACTATTTATTTGGAAAACCACATATACATGAATCAGAAAATTTATAATGAATTGTGGGTATAATGGTGGGAAAATTTGGCCAGTCCATACATTTTAAAAAAAATACATTTTCTGTAATTTTGTAAAAAAGGTTAAAATGACCCAAATAGTTAGTATTAAAATGGTTCCATTTTAAAAAATTTTAAATAACATATATTGTATTTTAAAAAGACCTATAAACATATGTTATTTATAAATAACAAAATTATTGAAACATTTTTAAGAACATGATAAGGAGGAGAAATTTTTTAAAGGAATACTTTAAAATAATTTCTTAAAGAAAAATATTTTACCTTAAGTCTTGTATAGATTCGAATTTTCTCTAGCTCGTAAAAATAAAAAAAATTAGTTATTTACTTTATTAAGAACCTTTTTTGTGTTTCACCTAATATCATTGGTCCTATTATTTAATTTATTGCATTTTTTTATTTAGTTACTAAATCAGTAAAGTCTACAACATATGTTTTTATCCATTCTAGTTTATAATCTCAAAATAAAATCAATGTATTGTCTGTGGTAAAAGGTGTAATTTTTAAATATTATTTATAAATTTTAACATGTTATAATAATCATGTTTTTAAATTAAATATAATTGTAAAATCAATAATTTAACATGTTAATGAATAATAAAACACATCTTTTCACGAAGATGATAATCTATTGATACGTACAAATGATGATATCATTTTTATAATGGGTTGAAAATACATAATTTAGATAACATTTTAGATATATATAATCATAAATATATTATAAATTTCATATTTATCCATTATTTGTAGATATATGAGAATCCATGCGAGGAACTAATGAAAAACGAACGACATAAATTCTTATAGGTGGAAGTCCACACGCACGCATGAGCAATATTATCATTTTACAAAGAATGAAGGAGTAAAAATATATGTAATATATAAAATTTATAAAATCATAACTATGTAATATATATCAAATATTGTTTTCATCCATAATTTTAACCAACAATTTTATACAATGATGAAAAACAAAACACATCATTTCGTGGAGGTGGTAGTCCACACGGGCACAAGAGTAGAGTTTTCAATTCCCAGAGGATTGAGAAATAGATGAAAAAGGTTATTCCATAAAAATAATAACCATTAGAATATTAATGATAATTATGTTATTATATCATCACTTTTAAATATTATTTATAAGAGGTATAAGAAAAAATAAATATGAAAACAATTAGCTAATAATTATACATCTTCTCTGGGAAACCTCCTTTGGCTTACATCTTAAGCCCTATATGATTGGTCTTATGGTGAAACTAAGTCATATATAATGTGGGGAGGGTTATTGGAAATATATTTAGGACTTATTTTCTTGATATAAAAGGATCAAACTATGTAATACAGATAGGAGTGGAGGTTCTTTTTTATAAGTTAGTGGAGTGAAACCCCTGTAATTATTTGTAAATTTTAAATAGTATAAATGTATAAATCTTGAAAAATTGTCACTTAATATATTTAGGTTAAAATATAAGATGATAGTGTAATAAATAATATTATCCAAAAATAATTATTATAATATTTTTTACCTTATCAATTAGTTTTAACATTAATTAACATGTTTTACCCTTTATTGTATTAATTAATTTTTAACATGGTAACTATTCATTACGACTGTAAATGAAAGTAAAACCTTTAATAAATTTTAATTTCCTAACATAAAATATTATATAACTTTATTAATATTTAATTTATTGAATTATCATAAATTATTTTTTCTATATGTTCATAAAAGGTAAGGAAAAACTATTTTTAGAAAAATAATCATTTTAAGCATAAAAATTATTTTATACCAAAACCATGTATAACCATGATTAAATAAGAGTTAATTATATTATTTTAAATAAAATGGGGATAATTTTAATTTTAAAATAATCCAAAAGGTAATGATACATTTTAATCACTTAAAATAATGGATTTTTTTTTATAAAAATTGATATTTTTTCATAATTCACCAAAAAATCTATCTTCTTAGAAAAACCAAAAAATTTACCCACAGATAATCTTTTGTATTATTATATAAAAAAATAGTTCCATTTTTTAAAAATAAATTCCTAATATATAAAAATTTAACTTCTAAATAAAAGCATATAATTTATGGAAAATAATGTGGTTAAAAAAACCATATCCTTTTCGACTGAAAAAGATATTAAAAATCACTATAATGAATATTAATATATAAAATATAACGTGAATATCAATATGTAATAAAATATATTTCTTATTAAAATTACATAGGTATCCACCATCTTCCACATGTAATAAATTTATTTTTAAAAATTTTATTCATGTCTTAATCATTTGAAAGTATTTCTTAATTATAGGTTTTTTCAAATTCCCATGATAATTCTTCAACTATATGGGTCTTCCATAAATATTTAACCCAATGATTTGCCTTATTAAAAAATTCATATTCTCTATGTTCTAGAACATAAACATGAAATTCCTTATATGAAACATTCTCTTAAAAATGAACCACTTCAGGGATCAAGTTATGCGATTCATCAGGTACATGTTATCTTAATAATGAAATAAGTAACAAATAATGCACTTGATATTAAAATATAGTTAGGGATGCTCGATTTAAAATTTATCCCAATTTTTCTATAATTTTACATCGATCAATATATGAGGGATATAATTTTTAATTCTTACAAAAACAACATAACAGATTTTGAAGGATATAATTTATGAAAAACATAACCTCTTGCCTCAAACGAGAGAAGTTTTGTATGATTATATGCATTAACCTTCTTTAGACTCTGATATAAAATCACATAGTACTACATAAACTTTAGCTTATCAACAATATTTTCAATCAATTTTTTTCCAAATAACTTACTTTTACCCACTTCATCCCAATGTGTTAGAGTTTGACACCAGATTCCATATAACAACTCAAAAGGTGAAATCTATATACATGAATGAGAAATTTTGTTATAAGAAAATTACAGTAATGGAATATATTGATCCCAACTTCCTTGATTATTAAATGAGAAATACCAAAGTGTATCATATATTTTTTTAAATCGTTCACTGTGACTATCCATTATATTGAGGATGAAATGATATACTAAAATTTTATTTAGTACCCAATGAATTCTAAATTCCTTTCAAAAAAATTGGGGTAAATCTTGGAGAATTATCAGATATAATAAATATAAGGACTCTATGTAATTTTATTAAACCATTCAGAAAAAATATAGTAATTTGATCAAAATAAGTAGTATCTTAGATAGGATGAAAATTCACATATCAATTCAAATGGTCAATAATGACCTATTTTTAAAGATGTTTTTGGTAATGACCCCATGAAATCTATGGATATATTATCTTATTTACATTTATGGAATGTAATCAGTCATTTCATCCCCTTTAGTTGTTGTTGTTAAACTTTTAACTATCAACAAGTCAATAATTTCATATTAAAATAAATAATATTTTTCTTCATTCGACTACAAGATGAATAGAAAATTTAGAGAATCCAAGATGAATAAAAAATTGAGAGGAATGTTATTCACCTAACAATTTTCTATTCAAATTGGATTCACTTAGAACACACAACCTATTTTAAAATATCATAAAATATTATTTATCAATGTTAAATTCCAAAAACATATCCTTGTAGATAAATTATACCTTTTCTTACAAATCATATTTTTCTTTCTAATCATGCTTAATTAGATCTGATAGAGAAAAATATACAAACACTTGAACCAAAAGATAGGGAGTTCCAACATGGGATGTTTCTAGGACAAAATTCATTATATAATTAACAAAAGGATCTTGTTCTTAACACAACATGGGTAATGATATCTTAATTTTTTGACTCAAGGAACCGACTAACTAGATTTTTTTATACTGATGATAGTGAATAATTCAATCATAATCATGTATTAGTTCCATCAATTTTCTCTAACTCATGTTATACTCTTTTTTAGTAAATATGTATTTAAAAATTTATGTTCAGTATAGATTTGAAATTTTATCCCTTTTAAAATATGCCTTCAAAATTTTAAATAAAATCCAACCATTGAAATTTCAAGATCATTTATAGTTTAATACATTTCAAAATATTTCAATTGACATAATTCATAAGAAATTAATCAATCATCTAACATAAATATATAAATAAGGCCCCCTGAAAGAAGATTCACTTTAAATAAAACTATAACAATTTATTATCGATAATAATAAAATGGGATCAATATCCAATATTTTTTTAATTATTGAAATTTTTTTGCACCTTCCTTTATTCAGATGAATTTATATCTATTTAAAGTTAACATAGTTAGTGGTCTAGATAACAAAGAAATTTTTTCAATAAACAGTCTATAGTAACCTAATAATATAGGGAAAAAGTGAATCTAAATGACATTTATATGTCTTGGCCTTATTTTGAGTTGGTTTCATATACCCAAACCATTTTCTAAATTGATTACCATTACATATATATAGTTATATATATATATATATAAACATTCTCATATTACAATAATAGTGATGATACTTTTATGTACAGTTTTTCGTGGATGTTTACTCAGATTACAAGTTTTATCTAAAGATTATATAAATTCCTAGGATATAATGATAACCTATAGATAACATGATAGCAATTAAAATCTTATGTCATATGGCCTAGATACATCATTATTATTGGACAGAGATTATTTCTGACTATCAGGTGATGGGGGATCATAAGAACCGAGACATCTTTTCAGGAACATCACACTTATTGATCTCAAGTAGATGTGATAATGATGATTATGCCATCAAGGGGAACAAAACATTTTTCAGGTGACATTGGCAGTTTCTATTTTTGTACAGTTGTGATGATCTCCTAACTTGATATTATTATTAGTGTATACTATTTGATTACACACTTTGATGCAAGAATATAGGTCTTGTGTTAATGTTTTTGGGTGGTATCTTTCTTTGGGTATGTCATTAATGGTTTGAAAAATATTGAATAATCATGATTGTAACACCCCAATGATCCACAATGCACTTCTCTTTGAATAATACAATATCTTGTGTTGTACGCAACTTCGAGTTCTAACACACCATGACCAACCAAACAAACCGTTATGAATAATAATACCCACTTATTGAAATTTTATAAATATTAATTTTTAAAATGGACTTCATTTTTGTATTTTTTATATAAAAATTAGGTTAGGGATTTTTTTTGGAATTTTTCTGAAAACTTTCAATTTTTGATGAATAGTAAAAACAATGCGTTATTGTTTAAAACTGAATTTTTATTTAAATAATTAGTTATTTTATTTAAATTTATTTTAGGTAAAAATAGATACATAATAGTTATATATGTTCAATGTAATTAATTAGAGTATTTTAATATTAATATTAGATATATTGAAATTTTATTAAACTCTTTAGCATATTTTACCCACCTTCTAGGCACATTTGTATATTTCATAAAAACCAATTTTACCACTTTGGTGAATTAGATTTCTAAAATCATAAGGACACATTTTAAATAAATATGTAAAATTTGTTTCAATAATATAGGAAATTTTTTCAGAAAATAGTAACTTTTGACTTTTATTTACTACGGTTAAAAGTAAATAGTTTAATTAAAAGTAAAAAAAAATGACTTTATAATTACCCTTAAACATGTCCTAGTTTTATTGGATAAGTGTATTTAGGACAAAATAAACCTTAGGAATAAAATATGTTCTATTTGGTTCACTTGGATCAGATTAGGACATTTATTATTATTTTATTTAATGAAGAGTTAAAAGTGTTAAATTAAAATTTTAATAACTAAACCATTTTTAATATAGGGTTATACATAATATAAATTCGAATATAAATATTCATTATAAATATAAAAATATTTCCTACATACTGGTATTTCATTAATAATTTTTAGATATTAAATAATTAAATTTATTTATGAGACAATGATGATGTAGTAATTACCTTATTAATGAACGATTAAAATAATTGATATTATAAATATCCAAATAAATGAAAATTAAGAATTTGGATGAGTTAAAAAAATTTATAGGTTAATATGAAATATTAGGGTTTATTAATTTTCTTTTAAGTGAAAAAGTTTTTGTGAATTTCACAAATACAAAATACCCAACAGTTTCAAAATTGATATAATTGAGTTTTTAAAACAAATACTATATTATTAATTGATATAAAATTCCAAAAAATCTATGGTTCAGCCAAAAGACTTAAATATGGGTAGAAATATAAATACTGAAAAACATGGGTTTCTCTTGTCTTTTTATAGTTTGTTTATTAACTATTTATTATAATAATACAAGAATACATGGTAAAAGTTAAACTATTTAATTATTCGTTACATCTAAATGATAAGGTTACTATGGTGAAATAAATCTATATAAAACCTGTTGGTTGAGATTTTTTTGACCCAGTACCACCTTATCCTCGAAATAAATCATTTTGGATCTATTATAAACCCTAATATGTTTGAATAATAAAATAATATTTCATGATTTTCTTAAAGTGACCCTCACCTCTCTTATAAAAGGTTACTTCTCCTTCTCTAAAAATGACACCTCCAAGTCAATTTGAATTGGCCAAACCCTACTAAAATATCATCCAAAAAACCCCCAATCTTACCTAGAGGCCTTACATTGACCAGAAATCCATTTTATGAAGCCCTTTTGGTCAACTCAAAAGGAAACACCCGAAGAACAGGTAATAATTTCCCCACCTCTTTCAAAGTTCTTTTCTTCTTCCAATTCCCCTTTATTTGTTGTTTCCATACCAAAAATAATAAATCTAGTCACTTATACATACTGTGATGTTATTATAAATATGGTACAATCATATTCATTATTATATCCAACCTTTTAATGACAAGTCACCATACATGCATACTTATGTCTTACCGTCTCCAGATCATGGTGTAGTTTGTTATTCAAGAACTTCATTATTTGGATTGGAATAATAATGAGTATAACTGATGTAAATAATAAATATAGCATGTTAAGGAATATTTATATATGATATACCATCAAATTACATATTATTCCACCATTAATAGAATGATATTATCGCTCGTGCGTACGTACGGATTACTGTCTCCACGAACACGATAAGATTCATTCCCCATCGTAACCTTTAAAGAATAATTTTTATTTTATGATTAAAAATAATGTTTTATAACTTAATATTGTTCATTATATGAATCAAATACATACTATACATAATAAACATGGCTTACATAACCAAGCATATAAAGGGAAACAAATCAGTTGACACCCTAAATAATGATACTATAGAAATATTATTAACAAAGAAATATTAGAAGCTCATATATGATATCATATTTATGTATATGGTTCCTGTATAATTTAATAATAATTATTTAAATATTATACATGAGGTTAAAGTACCCTATATCAAGTAAAATTTCAAGTTAAGGGTTAATTCTATAATCCCTTCATTATCTGAGGTTGTTTATACATGAGTATCTACTGGGACCTAATTATCATCAACATCTGTGTTTTAGAAAAAAAATTTGAAAACATTTTTAATATTTTCTACACTATGGGTTAAATTCATTTATACCATGGTTTTAATATTTATAAGGTGTTTATAAAGTAATATTTCCGTTGTTTTCCAAACAAGGTCCTTTACGACCTTTTTGACAAAATTATGGAAAGAATGTTTTTTTAACTTGTACGGTGGGTGCGTCTATTTTCTGCCATTATAATTATTCAAATATTCCCACTACAATCTTATAAAAATATTTTTAAAATAAATATTTTCTGTTATAATTACATGAATTTTAAATGATTTCAAAATTGAAAGAGATATTTCTCTCAAATAGTATTGATTTCATCTATGTCAACATCCATTGATGGATTTTACAATTATTTAATGTTGATTTATTATTATATAATATTCCATATTGTATTGATAGTTTTGTGATATATTTGACTATGGATGTGTTATTTTTATACCATTCATGGTTTATAGACAAAATATTGACATTTCGTATGCTATTTTTAATAAGAATTTTTATGTTATGTTTCAACATTTCCATATGAGGAATGCATTGGACTTAGTAAGTGAGGGGTGGAGACCATTATAGCTCCTTGATGCATCTATAGGTCTCATGAGACAAACTATTGTTTTGGAACAATTCCCTGACAAAATATTATTTTTATTCTTGGCATGTTGGCTTGACTATGTGGTTATGATGTTTGACATTATGCATTCCATCATTATGAAATAGGCTATTGATATTAAATGTGATTATTTTACTAGAAGAATATCAATATGAGTACATAAATGGAATTATTTGATTTATCATTTCCATATTATGGTTATGTTTAATTTTAAAATTCTTTTATATTATTCTTATACATGGCCTTAAAATTTTTATTCTTATTTATGAATGTTTCTTCTATATTGTTATCCTTACTGAGAACTTGAGCTGACCCCATTCTATCTTATTTTCCTTAGGATGAGAAGAAGTATATTATGACTGAACTGTAGGGATAGTGTAAGGGAAATGAATGTGTTAAAAGAATAAACAATGTTGTTGTTTTTCATTACATAATTTAATGTAAAACATATGTTTGTATGTAATAATTTAAAAGCTACTAAACTTATCAGTATTTTGGGATTTGATTCCTTATGATAATGCCAATGTTATGTAATAATGCACCAACACTGGGTATTTGTGGTTGGGGCGTTACAGTTGGTATCAGAGAATGTTTTTTTACAAACCATGGAGGCTAGATTTAGAAAAACTCTGATTAGAGATCATTATCCTAATAAAAAATTGGAGTATTAGTATAGAGGAACTCACTAGAATTTTGGTAATGTAGAGATTTTGTGAATTTCACAAGAAATACATCCTTGTCTAGATGTGAGTAGGTAGAGGTTTCTTTAGCACTAATGTACCTAGGAGTGAAAAATCTTACAAGGAGTTTTGGACTTGACTCGGGGTATCCTATTACACGACAACATGCCTTTCCACACTCTTGTTTACAAAACTCCTGGGGTATATTCTTAGTATGATTAACATTTTAATTAAAAACCATTATAAAGGATTTATGTGTATATAACTTCTCAATGAAAACATTTTTAGGATAATGGATTATATCCATAAACTATTCAATTTATATTAAGTGTTTTACAATTTTGGAATTATGTATTATGATTGATAAACAAATATATGGTATGCCATTGTTTAGAAATTGAGATAAGTGAAAGGAATAGAAACTGTATCAATGAAAGTAATCCATGTATGCATTTCCCTCCTACTCAAGATAATTATAGTGGTGTTGGAGATGAAACTTGTGCTGATAAGCTTATCACCATACTGGGAAACTCACTCAGGTGATGAATAAAAACATTACCCAAATGGGGCACCCTGATCCCCAATGCTGATGATCAATGTTAGACCGCTTCATGATAAAACAACCAACAAAAATAAATGGGACTAGAAATCTATTTTTAGATGAGCAATGGATAAGTTCATTAGAGAAAATATTTCATTATTTTGGGAGTAGTGAAAGGGAAATATTTTTCATGGCTGTTTATCACCTCACGGGAGATGAAAATTAATGGCGGTAATTAATTCAATACCCAAAGAAGGATGAATAAGTATCAAATATAGAACTGAGGTAGTTTAAAGAGCCTTTTTTATAAAAATACTTTCCTCATGACCATATAGCGGATATGGAAAAACAATTTCAGAGTCCGAGGCAAGAAGAGGATGATAATGTTGCCAAGTACGAGGATAACTTCACAAGGTTTTCAAGGCATGCAACAGATTATATACGTAACCCATGGAGTAATATTGATTGATTCATTTATGGGTTAAAAACATTTCTCTGGAAATCATTAGTCTGACAATCCTTCTCATCATATGAAGATAATTTCTCTTGTGCTATCATGATATAAAAATAATTCTCTAAGTCTTATAACTTTAAAGTAAAGAAAGAGAAGAAGAGATCTTTTGAAAATCCTAGAAATGGAAATAGGGGAAGAAGGGAAATGATGAATTTCCATCCTACGGTAAATGTGGAAAGAAAAATCCTAGTACATTCCTAGAGGGAATAGGAGTCTTCTACAATTATGGTGAAAAATCCAACCAATCTTATGATTGCATGGGAAATAATGAGGATGTCAATGTTGAATTCTATAATTGTAGAGAAATGGGGCATTATGAAAATGAATACCCTAAGCACCAAGGAAGCTTACCTCAAAAAAGGAAAAGTTAGAAAGACCAAGCTTATGTGATCACTACTGCTGAGGTTGAAGCTCCAAAAGTTATGGTGGTAGGTAATTTAATGGTTTCTTCAATTTTATCCAATGCACTATTTGGTTCTGGATCATTGCATTGTTTCATATATTCCTAGTTTTCTAAGAAAATTAGATATTTACAATTCGATTTAATAAGGAATTTATCAGTCAAATATCCTAAGGGAATTATCATTGTAACAATTTTTTTGCGAATTAGTCCCCATTTGGGCATATAAATGTTCTTTATCTGCTAATATCATCATCATACCCATGATTTAATTTGATATAATCCTCGGTATAGATTGGATTTCAGACCATGATGAGAAAATTTATTGTAAGAAGAAAGAGTTTACAATTATCGATGATGACAGAAAGTACCGTATCTTCAGAGCAGAAAAATCACCACCTGATTGTTATCTATATCAACCCCCAAAAGCTCTAGTAAATTCAATTATTAAGGAGGAAGATACTGAAATAACTACGGGCGAGGAAAATAATGTTCAAATAGAGAATGCACCTATTGTTCAAGAATATGTTGATGTATTTCCAAAGGATTTACCTGGACATCCTCAAGAACTAGAAATTGAGTTTTCCATTTATTTAATTAATGGTTCAAGGCCCACAACAAAAAACCCCTTATATAATTAACTCTGTGTAATTATTAGAGCTAAATAAAAAACTAGATGAATTGAGTAATAAGGGATGTATTCTCACTAGTGTTTCTCCTTGGGGAGCCCCTGTTCTTTTTGTTAAGAAAAGAAATAGATCTATGAGGTTCTACATTGACTATAGAGAGATCAATACTATAATAATAAATAATAAGGTCCCCAATCACAAATTGATAAATTATTCAATTGACTTGATGAGCTCAATATTTTTCACTGATTTACCTTCGATCTGGATATCATCAGTTGTGTGTGAAAAAGAAAGACATTCTTAAGACAACATTTCATACCAGGTATGGGAATTATGAGTTTACAGTAATGCCTTTTGGACAGAATAATGCACCCTCTATCTTCATGGATCTAATGAATAGTTTTTTCAAGGTATATGTTGATAAATTTATAAAAGTATTTATTGATGATACCTTATTATACTCAAAAATATATAAAGATAATTTAAATCACTTACACACTATTCTTAAAAACCTAAGATGAATTGAATTATATGGGATGTTTTGTAAGTTTGAATTCTAGATTCAAGAGATTTATTTTCATTGCCATATTGTCTCTATGAATGGAATCTCTCATGATCATTTAAAGACCAAGGTAATACCAGAATGACCCACACCAACGAGTATAACTGAGGAATGCATTTTTGTGGGTTTAGTAGGTTATTATCGGCGCTTCGTCCGGAATATTTAATGATTGTATAACCCATTAATGAAGCTCACATGTAAATGGGTTAAAATAGTTTTTACAAAAGAGTGTAAAGAATTTTTTGTGGAATGGAGGAGAATATTAGTCAATTCTCATATATTGACCCTATCATTGTGGAATGATGGGTTTTTTATTTATATTGATGTTTCGATGAAAGGACTTGGTTGTGTCTTTTTGCATAATGATAGAGTAATTTTCCATGAATCAAGATTACAGAAAATTCATGAAAAAACAATCCCACTCATGATCTTTAGTTAATAGTTGTAATCTTTTCTTTTTAGATATCGAGAAAATATCTCTATGGTGAAAAATGTGAGATATATACTGATTACAAGAAACTGAATTATATTTTATCATAAAAAGAACTCTACATGAGTCAAAGGAGATGTCTTAAACTACTAAAGGATTATGATTTCACTATAAACTACTACCTAGGGAAGGAAAATAAGGTTCCAAGTTCTTTGAGCAGAAAGGATCATGGAGTTTGGAACTAGATTAGTGTTGAAAGGGATCCTATGATCATTGATCTAGTATAAATGGATATGGGAATAGTAAGGGATGGTGAAACATTAATAATTTTTCAAATGTCTACTAAACTATATTAACTAGAAATGATAACAAGTTCTCAGAATGATGATGAAAAGTTTCAAAAGACAATTACATTTTTGAATGATGTGAGATTCATAGACTTAATATATGAAGATGGAATTTTAAAATTTGGGAATAGACTTTGTGTTCTTGATATACTTAATCTAACAATAGAATTGTTAGATGATGATCATATCTTCAATTTGTTTTTAAAACCTGTTAGCACTAAGATTTATAGATATTTTAAGGATCATTTTTGGTGGGACAACATGAAGAGAGATATTTCTGATTATATGTTAAGGTGTATGGTGGGTCAACATGGGAAGGCCGGAAGACAACATCCTAGAGGAGTCATGCAACCTCTTCCCATATCTGAGTGGAAATGGGATGATATTAAGATTGAATTTTTCATGGGCTACCAAATACTTCTAGAAGGAATGATGCAATATGGGTCATTTTTGATCATCTTAGCAAGTCGAATTTTTTTTTTCATGCTATAAGAGAAGATTTACCACTTGAACGTCTAATAATAATATATATTAATAAAGTTGTAATACTTCATGGACTACCCCTATCGATTGTTTTTTATCATGATCCACATTTTAAATCAAGATTCTAGAGAAGTCTTGAGAAGGCCTTTGATACTGGACATCATTTGAGCACTGCTTATCACCATCAAAATGATTGAAAATCATAATGAACTATTCAAACCATATAATATATGTTCAGATCTGGATCACATTACTTTCAAGGTATGTGGAATCAATATTTATCTCTGGTAGAATTTTCCTATAACAATATCTTCCATTCAAATATTCAGATGGCACCATATAAAGCATTATATAGAAATATATTTCACACACCAACTTATTCGGATGATGTTGGTGAAATAAAACTCATAGGCTCAGAACTTTTTGAGGAAACAATGGAAAATGTGAAGGTTATCCAAACCCACGTCAATGCATCTAAAAGTAGGTAAAAGAGCTATGTTGATAACCAAAGGAAAGATTTGGTATGTCATGCAGGAGATCATGTTTTCTTGAAGGTATCTCTACGGAAGGGTGTTATAGAATTTAGTAAGAAGGGTAAATTGAGTCCCAGGTACTTTAGACCTTTTGAAATTATAGAACAATTTAGAGTTGTGGCTTATCATTTGGAAATGCCTCTAAGTGTCTCCAATGTTCATGATGTGTTCAATATATCACTGTTGAGAAAGTATATACCTGACCCAATGCATGTAATCACCGATGATGAAATTGAATTGGAACCTGATCTGTCTTATTGTGATGATCCTGTGATGATTCATGATACCAGAGAAAAAGTGCTGAGAAAACGGATGACTAATTTGGAAAAAGTTCTATGGAGAAACTATAAGATGGAAGATGCATCATGGGATCCATAGAAACTTATGATGAAGAACCACATGGATACTTTTATGCAGTAATATTCACTAATTATAGAGAAAAAATTTATTTTTAGGGGAGAATGTAACACCCCAAGCTTCTATGGTACATTTCATTTTGGATAATGTAGTAGTTTGCGTTGTACGAATCTTTGAATTTTAACACATCAAGACCAATAAAACTAGCCGTTATTAATTATAATACCCACTTTTTGAAATTTTGTAATTTTTTTTCAAAATGGACTTCGTTTTTTGATTCATAATATCGAAATTAGCTTATGGTGAATTTTTTTTCAATTTTTCTGAAAACTTTCATTTTTTGTTGAATAGTGAAAAACACTGCGTTATTATTTAAAACAGAATTTTTATTTAAATAATTATTTATTTTATTTAAATTTATTTTAGAAAAAAATAGATATATATATTACATATATATGTTAAATTTAGTTAATTATAGTATTTTTATAACAATATTAGATATATAAAATTTTATGTGAACTTTTTACCATCTTTTACCCACCTTCTAGGCGCATTTTCTAAATTTCATAAAACATAATTTTACCACTTCAATGAATTGAATTCTAAAAATCTGAGAGACACAATTTACATCAATAAGTAAAATGTGGTTCAATAAGTAGAAAATGATTTTTGCTGAATTGTAACTTTTGACTTTTATTTACAAAGGTTAAAAGTAAATAGGTAAATCAAGGTAAAAATGATATTATAATTACCTTAACAGATTTCCTAATTCTATTGGATAAGTGTATTTAGGACAAAATCAACCTTAGGAATAAGATATGATCCTTTTTATCCACTTTTATTATATTAGGACATTTATAATTATTTTATTTAATGAAAAGTAAAAAGTGTTAAATTCAATGTTTAATAACAAACCCATTTTTAATATAGGGTTATACATTAGATAAATTTGACTATAAATTTTCATTATAAATATTAAAATATTTTAATAATAAAGGTATATTTGTTTTTATAATTTTTAAAAGTTAAATTATTAAATTTATTTATGAGACAATGATGATGCCTTAATTACCTTATTAATGAAATATTTTTAATAATAGATATTATAAATATCCAAATAAATGAAAATTGAGACTTTGGATGAATTAAACTAATTTTCTCGTTTAATATGACATGGTAGGGTTAATTAAATAATTTTTTTTATGTTATAATATTGTTATGAATTTCACAAAAAAAATACAGAATAGTGTCATAATTGATATAATTGTGTTTTTAAAACAAATACTATATTATTAATTGATATAATATTAATAAAAATATAAGGTTCAGCCAAATTACCTATATAAGGTTATATATTCTAATAAGATAACACTTGAGGTTCTTTTTTCCTTTTATAGGAATTTTAATAACCATTTATTATAATAATATGAGAATACATGGTAAAAGGTATACAATTTAACTAAGAGTTAAATCTATAAGATAAGGTTATTTTGGTGACATAAACCTATCTAAAAGATTTAGGATGAGAATTTTTCAACCCATACCCACCATAGAAATGAAATTAATCATTTTTGATCCATTATAAAATAAATATAATTGTATAATAAAATAATATTTCAAGCTTTTCCTAAAGGGACCCCCACCTCTCTTAAAAAAGGATACTTCCCCTTTTCTCAAAATCACTCCTCCAAATCCATTTGGATCACCAAACCCTTTCTCAAATATCCTCCCAAATACCCTCAATTATAATGAGAGTTATTATCTTGTTAAAAATTCCAACCCATAGATCCCTTTTTATCAACTGAAAAAGAAACACCCAAAGAAGAGGTAATAATTTCACCGCCTATTTCAAAGTTCTTTTCTTCTTCCACATCCCATTTATTTATTTTTTCATATAAAAATAATACCTCCTATAACTTATATATACTATGATATTATTATAAATATGGTACAACAATATTCATTATTCTATCCATCCCATGAATGACAGGTCACCATACGTGCGTACGTACGCCTTACCGTCTCCACGTTGTGGTGTAGTTTGTTATTCAAACACATCATTATTTGGATGGGCATAATAATGAGTATAAATGATGTAAATAATAAATAAAACAAGTTAAGGATTATTTATATATGATATACCATCCAATTACAAACGATTTCACCAACAACAGAATGATATTGTCTCTCATACGTACGTATGGATTACCTTCTCCACGAACGCTATAAGATTCATTACCCATCGTAACCATTAAAGAATAATTTCAATTTTATGATTAAAAATAATTTTTAAGAACTTAATAACCATATGTATATGAATCAAATACATCATATCCATAACAAACATGGATTATTAAACCAAGAATATAATGGAAAATGAATCCATTAACACTCGGAACAATGACACTACTAAAATATTATTAACAAAGAAATATTATAAAATAATATAGGTTATCATATTTATGTATGTAGTTCGTATATAATTTAATAAAAATTGATTTATCAATTATAAAAAAGGTTAACATACCCCTGATCAAGGAAAATTATAACAAAAGGGTTATTTCTACAATCTCTTCATTATATGAGGTTGTTTATATGTGAGTATCTACTAGGACATCTTTATCATCCACATATATGTTTCTAAAAAATGTATTTAATTTTTTTACAATTTCCTAGAATATGGATTAATGTCATTAATACCGTTGTTAGAAAATTTATAATATTTTTATAAATAATATTTATGTCATTTTCCAAACAAGGCCCTTTACGACCATCTCGACAAAATTAAAGAAAGAATAGTTTTTATCTTATACGGTGGGTACATCTATTTTTTACAAGTGTAATCCTTTGAAGCTTCCCTTACAAGAATATAAAAATATTTTCAAAATAAATATTTTCTTTTATAAATATGTTACATTTAAATGATTTCAATATAGAAATAGATATTTCACTGAAATAGTTTTGATTTCATCTATGTTAACATTCCTTGAGGGATTTCACACTTGTTTGAAGTTGATTAATTATGATAAAATATTATATATTATATTGAAGGTTTTGTGATATGTTTGGCTATGGATGTG
The DNA here is from genome assembly GCA_963277665.1 of Viscum album. Classification (NCBI taxonomy): domain Eukaryota; kingdom Viridiplantae; phylum Streptophyta; class Magnoliopsida; order Santalales; family Viscaceae; genus Viscum; species Viscum album. The sequence goes on along the minus strand of OY728130.1, from coordinate 2,125,780,227 downwards.
TTATTTTTATACCATTCATGGATTATGGATAATGTATTGACATTTCAAATTCTAGTTTTAATATGAATGTTTATGTTATATTTCAACCTTTTCATATAAAGAATTCATTGGACTTAGTATGTGATGAGTGGAGCCCACTATAGCTCCTTGATGCATCTGTAGGTCTAATAATACAAAATAGTGTCTTGGCATAAGGCCTTGACAAAATCTTATTTGTAGTATTGGAACGAGTCCTTGGCTATGTGGTTATGTCGTCTGACATTATGCATTACATCATTAAGAAATTGGCTATTGATATTACATGTGGCTATTCGACTAGTAGAATATCAATGTGAATAAGTAAATGGGATTATTTGATTTATATTTTCCATATTATGATGCAGTTTAAGTTTATAAGGATGGTGTTTTAGTCTTATACATTACCTTAAATGTTTATACATATTTATGAAAGTGTCTAATATATTTTTATCCTTACTGAGCTCTTGAGCTCACACCTTTCAATGTTTTATTTTTCCCTTTATGCGAAAAATCATATTATAACAAACTTGAAGGGATAGTATAAGGGAGATGAATGTGTTAGAATGAGAAACAATGTTTTTGTTTTTCATTTCATAAGGAAATGTAAAACTTATTTTTGTATCTAGTACTTCCAAGGCTACAAAACGGATCAGTCGTTTTTTATTTTATCCATTGTGATCATGATAATTTTATGTAACAATGCACTGACTCTGGTTAACAAGGGTATAAGCGTTATAATGATAGAATTTTTTTCTTCCAAATGGAAGTGATATCTCAGGCCTAGTTGATCTATATTTTATTAAATTCTCTAAATCCGTGACTATGGTAGAGAAATGGAAGTACATCTAGTTATGTAAATGAATAATAAAGTGATAATGGGTGATAACACCAATTATACATCCTACTTGATGAGGCATCATGAGATAGAGAGACTATATTCAATGACAAGTAATCATAGGAGATATTATTGTTCCTATAACTATTAAATATCTCTTTAGGGTCCTTGATGGGATTCAAGACTCCAAACATTATATATGAATAATATTAACTACTACTAAGGTAATTGTCGAGAGGGTCACAGTCTAAGCATTCTCAAAATTATATACCTACTATGGATAATGAAAATTTTCGAAGAAAAAGAAATTTACCTTATCATTAAATAGATAGTATTATTTCAATATTAGCATAAATGATCATGAATCAATCCTATATGAGATATCCATGTTATGATAAATTTAATTTTTTTTGAATCGTAACCATTATTTTATGATTATAAAACTTAAAGATAACAAACAAACAAACACACACACACACAAAGACCCACACACACACACACATAGATATGATATATTATTCAGGTAGATTACTATGACACTTTCCTTTCCTCCCATGTTCAAAAAAAATGTTTGTAACATTAAGTATTCTTCCTGGGGGGATTAATTCAAGGATGAAATAAATTTTTTACAAAATTATATATGGATTAATATGTTAAAATACAAAATAGAAAAAGTGACAGGGGATGTGGTTTTCTTTGTCTCGTGGGTTCAAGAAACCAACAAAAAAATGATCAAGTAATGGTAGGTGAGTCACTGTTTCTAAGTGAATCAAAAAAATATTATTTTTAATAAAAAATGGGATCTACCCCTATAACTTCTACCTTTCCACTACCTTCTCTAGTCCATCCCCCATCCCACAGCTGCTACATCTCCCCATTAGTGAATTCCACTAACGATGTCCTAGTTAGACTCTCTAGTCACCACCACTATACCAATTTTATAGTAAAACCCCCCCTAATAGACACTTTAACACTCACCCTACCACCTCTAGTGATGAAAATTCACATTCAGACACCTTATCGGCTGCCATGTTATGAAAACACTCCTGACTACATCTCAGTGCACACGGGTTTCCACTCTCAGTAGCCTTTCCACATACACCTCATCCAGATCAACCAAACTACAGTAATGATCGGTGGCCTAACCTGGAATGGGGAGAGGTGGTCCTACTCGACCTGAAATTGGATTGGGTGGGTACATAGTGAGTAGGAATGGGATTGGGAAGGTTTTTCTTGACTTGGAATGGGTTGGGGCGGTTTCTCCTTAACCCAACCATCCCCATCCGTACCTAAAAAAGCCCTAACCCCTTTTAAGATATTTCTATATCCTACAAAAAATATTTTAAAATATTAAAAATTAATTTAATTTTCGGGTACAAAAAAAATTAATATGGAAATTTTTTAAATAAATCACTTAAATTAAAAGAAAATTAATTTAGTTTTTCCCTCAATATGAATTTAGCATAAATTTTCATTATTCATTATGAATTTAATTTTAATTTTGAATGATCTTGAGGATTAGTAGAACAATGTTTTTCTAGTATTTTATTTGTTAATTTATATAATATAATTTCTTACAATTGATGTAATTGTTTATTTATTTATTTTGGTTTATAGATCATCTTTGTTCGCTTAAAATGAATAATGGTCTCAACCTCCATAAAAATAATTCTGTATGTATTATGCTTTCTCATGACCCCCTCTCTTATATGTGAGTATTTATGTATTTTGATTAAGGAATTATAATATGTATACGATGATGATATAAGGTTAAAGTCTAGACATGATGAGAAAAAATTGAACTGGGATGCGTTCTATAATACGAATAAGACTGAACTATTTTATTTTACCCTTATGGACATAGTTGTTTTATTGAGGATAAATGGATCACCCAATACCAAATAATAATTATCATTTAGGTAGTTTATTGAATTTATGCATTATTAATTTTTGTTTTTGAATATCCATGTTTTTGGGAATAGATACAATAATAAAAAATGTATTGATTTAAAAAATAAAATACATTTATTTTTTCTAATATATTACATGTTTGTATGTGATCATGATCAAAAATTGTGAACATATATAATTTTAAATTAATTCATTAATAAATTAATAATAAATAACCTTTAAGTAATATTAAATCATAATTCCTTCTCTAATTTAAATTTGAACAAAACTAGGTGTATGATGTGACCGTTTTCCATAGTTAGGGGTTACTCCTACAACTATAGAGTTATTTTGAGAGATATGAGTTGACTTAACTAAAAATAAAAGTAATAGAGAATAAGTTGATAAATTTATACAAATTTATTGGTAATGTTTGATGGAATCATGGTTATGATTCCTTGAAGATGGTATTTCACAAAATAGTTCAAGGAGCCATGTGTCAATGAGGTTGACTAGTCTAATGCATACCTTGAAACTCTCTAAGTAGTAGCATATCTAGATATTCATCAATGAAGAGAGATTTAAAGGTTCCTTTCCACTAGAATAATCATAATTATAGGTATTCTAAATATAATGGTGAGGGATACTATAATGAGATAAAATAGTATGAGACATTTTAGGAATTAATTAATCAGTATAGTCTAACCAGTAATCAAAATAAAGTACAAACTGGTGAGTTTATTTATTATATTTATAAGTTAAATCACCACCACAAATTTTTTATCATTAATATAAAATCCAGATAAAGAAAATATCATAATAGAACAAAAGTCTAAGGATTATTACAGACATCTGTGGATAATTCTATACTAAGAGAGGAATCTTTATGTGAAAGAGATTTAAATTATTATTGATCCATGTGAGGGAGAAAGCAAGAAGGACAAGGAAAAAAACCTGAAGCATGTATACAATTCATTATCTGTAAAATTTGTCAAATTTTCATAAATTTATAATCAAATTCATAAAATGTATGTGGATGAAGATACTCAAAATAAGATAACTCGTCTCCATGAGTTATCAAAAAAGAGGGAAATAAATTATAGGTATTAGATATCATGTGAACCATATTGTTGCATGCTAGAATAAGGTATTATAAAAGGAACTCATGTACTCAAGATGACTGGGTACATCAAAAAACATGAATCTCATGGTTTAGAAATAAACCAAGAACTAGAAATTTATCTCATTCATCCCACTTTACAACCAAAATTATTGACTTTTATTATCAATTAAAACATGAATAATATTAAAAATTCTATCCTTGATATATTATATTTTGTTCACCAAGATAATAATAATACAAAGGATACTAATTATTCTATCCTTATGGTGAACAAGAGGAGGAGGTGAAAGGATAATGTGTCTAAGGCTACACCCATGTCGAATAAATTGTTACACTATCCTTACAAAAAGAAAAATATATAGTGGGAGGGTAATGAGATGGAGGCTATCGATATTTCATATGAAAATAAATTCCACTAGATGAAGTTTTTAATGGATGGGAAAAAATAAAGTTTATACTTATACCTCAGGTAGTTTTTTTATTTAATGGATGATGAGTTTATCTAAATGTTGCGTATTGGATATAGCATGTGTATCCCACATTTGTATTCATATAACATAAAAAAAGATTCTTGATGATCACAAAGGGAACCATGGATATTTGGGTAAAAATAGTGTGATAATAAGCTTCCCATGTAGTTAGATATTATCATCTGAAATTTTTGAGTGGTTTGGTTGTTTTATTAAATAATTTTTTTTATGACCCTTAATTTACTTGAAAATAATATAATTTTCATGTTTGGACAGCCTGTGATTTTTTCTTGATTATAGAAATAAATTTTCTCTCTTTAATTTGGATAGAACATATTACGTTATGGGGTATATGAAGAATGTATTTCACATACATGAACATGAAAACCTATATTGAAAATCAATGATAAAATAAAAATAAAAATGACAAATATAACATCCACCTATGGTAATTCAGTCATGATCATGTAAATGAGAACCATTTACAAAAATTATATGAAGTTAGATTTTTAGTCTCAATTGAATTAAAATCCAGGGATGTATGTAAAAATTGTTTAGAAGGGAAAATGACCAAACTTTCCATCACTAAGAATGGAGTAAGAGACAATGAATAACTATCATCCATTCATACTAATGCATGCTGTATATTTAGAATAGAGTAAAGGGGTGGGATCTTATTATACATTACTTATAATAATTAATATAGTTGTTAAGATCCTAAATACTTAATGATCTATAAGACATATTTCTTTCATATGTTTAAATAATACCAGTATGAAGTAGAAAAATATATTGGTATGAAGATTAATCCATTTCACTCAGGTTGAGGAAGAAGTATATAAACTAATATTTCATTGATCACATAATAGAGTGTGGGATAATATCCCAACTCAATCCTCTTTATACACATTAGTGGAACAATGTTAGTGAACGGAGGAATATAAATAATCTTAACATGGTAAAATCAATGAAAAATTAAGATGTTGTTCCACTATCCATTTCGGGATATTCATTACAAAAAATACCATAAACCCTTAACTATTTACTAACTAAAGAAATAGATATAATTAAATATATATTTTGGTTTGTAATGAAAACTAATCTCTCACACATAAATGTGTTGGGATGTGATGCCTTTTTATAGACTATACACGGTGAAAAATTAAAATCCAAAATTATGATGTGTATCTTTACATGTCTTCATAAAGAAACTAAAATATATTACTTATATAACTATACCAATATAAAAGTGATTGTGGTAAGACATGTCATATTTATTTAAGTAGAAAATATTTCCAATGTAAACCATGGGATAATGATTTAATTTTCTAGTGTTGATACTCTAGATGTAGAAAATTTTTTAGGGGAATAATCTTCAGAAGAGAAATTGGGAGATAATGATATTTCCAAGACACAAATGCATCAAAGGACTACTCAAAAATTTAGAGCACTATAATGATATAGTTTTCATATCACGGAAATAGGTGACTTGTTACTCTTAGAGAATGATGAACCTAAAACTATAAAAGAAGCATTAGATTTAGAGGATACTACTAATTCAAATGAATAAATGCATTCTAAGATGGTATGTATCTACCAAATCTGGTTTTTGGATTTTGGTAGACCCTGCAGCTGATGTAAAATCCATTAGCTGTAAGTGGGCACTAAAGAAAAATATAGATATATATTGTAAAATAAATAACTATAAATCGTGATTTTTTTGTAAACGGTTTCATGAAATTACCTGGAATTGACTATGATAAACTCTTCTCACTAGTAGCAATGCTACAATCCATATGAATATTACATGAAATAATAGCCTTCCGTAATTTTGAAATTTGGAAAATATATGTGAAAAGTGTTTTCTAAATGGGAATTTGGTTGAATATCTTTATCTAAGTTAAACTAAGGGGTTCATTAAGAAAAAACTGTTCCACTAAATTATGAAATATACAGATATCCATTTATGTGTTAATGTTGGAATCATGATCATGGATTGTTCATTTTTTTGAGACAATAAGAGAATTTGGTTTTTTTCCCAAAAGAGAGATTTATCCATGTTTCTAAATGAAGGATAATTATAATTTCATAATTTTCCTCCTATTACCTAATAATATCATATTAATTATTGAAAATCAATAGCATGTCTTATAGTCAGTCAAAACACAGTTAAATAAATGATTCTATATAAAATAATTTATTGAAATAGCCAAAATTCTAGGGATTATGATCTATAGAGGTAGATTCTTGAGGCTTCCTAGGCTATATAAAAGTATGTATATATTTAAAATGTACTCATAAATTAAAATATCGAACAATCCATGAGGGGGTTGTTTCTAGTGTCACTTGGTATAAATCTCTCCATTAAAATGTGTCTATAAATACAGGAGGAGATTTTAAAAGTGAGTAGAATCCTCTATTCTTTATTAGTTGGATATATCATGTATTCTATGATATATAAAAGGATTGGGTAGTCATTGTTTTATGGTGGAAAAATATAAAGATAATATTTGAGTACTGTATAGCGTATGTGTAAAAACAATCATTATGTACTTGTGATGTAAATAGGATATGATACTGATTCATGGTGGAGATGAGGAAATTAGAGTGAGGGGATACAATGATGATAGTTTCTGGAAAGATCATAATGATATGAAATTATAGTCATGCTTTTATTTTTTCTTAATAGTAGTGTAGTGAGCTGGAGAAGCTTGAAGCAACCTATGGTCACTAAATCTATAGAGGAATAACTCCATATCATAGATTTTTATAATGTTTGGTGAAAAAGACAATTTTTATTATAAAATCAATGACTTATTTTTAATCTAGGTTTTTTGAGACACATTAAATAGCTCAATGGTTGAATGTTAATTGGTCCATGAACATGTCTTGAATGCGCAGTGCAGTGTCACACATGTATCATCCAATCGATGTCACTAGGCCTATGTAATTCCTTCATCATCACATATTTTGATGTATCTAAGGATTAATTTTTGATAAGTATATGTCTCATATATTGACGTTCTTCCTATAAGTGTAAACTATATTCCAATTTATTATGATAATACTACAGTAGTTGTGATTGTTTAGGATCCCAAGTTACAACAGAGGTCAAAGAATATACATTAGAATTTCAATATATTAACGGATTTTACTCAGAGAGGTAAAGTTTTATTTTGTAGAGTATATATAGAAGAAAACGTGGGAGACCCTATGTGAAAATCCATATCTTAGAAGAGTAATTATTATCATGTAAGAGCTAGTAGTTTGAGGATTGTCAATAGTTCTCTCTAGTAAAAGTGGGAGTGTCGCAATTGGTTTCCTTAGACCCAAATATTTTGTGTCATTTAATGACCATTATATGTATATAATTTGATATATATATAAATGTGATTATAATTACATAGTAGTACTAATATTTTTCTATCCACTACATTTATGGTGATGTACTTAGATTAAATGCCATATCAAATGGTAATGCTAGTTCATATGATATAAGGACAAACTAGAGATACCATACCAGTAATCATCAACTTATGTCTCATGGTATAGATAAAACATAATGATATGAAATAGATGATATATGACTATCAGTTTATGATGAAAAAAATATTTTAGACTTTTTATCATGAAGTTTTTACTTGGTGATCTCAAATAGATGAGATAATATAGATTGACCAGTTAATAGGAACACCACTTGTTTTAGGCTTCATTGGTAGTTCCAATATATAAACACATGTAATGGTCTCATAACTCGAGATTATTATTATTGTATACTATTTTATTACAAAATTTAATGAATGATGAACACTGTTTAATTGATTTCAATGTGAGTTAGCTCATGTTGGGTTTGTCATTAGTGGTACAAAATTGATTGAATAATCAAGATAGAATTTGTTCTATCAGAAATGAAGTGATATATTTGGTCTAGTTTATTAGGATGTTAATACCTTCACTAAATCCATATCCATGGTGAAGAAGGTAATTCCATCCAATTAGTTTAATGAAAAATAAATTGTGGAAGATGATTAAATCATGTATGCATCACGATTTATGAGATATTTTGATATAAAGATACTATATTACACTCAATATGTTTGTAGGAAGGGTTGGAGTTTCTATGTTTATTACATATCTCCTTGGGGGATTTTATGGGTTGCTATACTCTTCACCTAGTCTTTGAATAACATTGACTGCTATAACAATAAGGGCCTAGAGATTCACTAAAATAGAATTTTCAGAATTTGGGGTATATTATGATGAATATGAGTAATGGAAATGGTGTGCTGCATCACGAGGTCTGAGAGATGTTCAAGAATAAAAGATCACCAATGATTAAATAATTTTCTTATTTAATTATATAATAATTGGAATGGAATTTTTTTATTAAAAGAATTCATAAGGTGTAAATAGAATATATGGGAAAGTATTTAATGCATGAATATTATTTAATGGGTTGTTTAAAATTATAAAGATTAAATTTTTGGTAAATGACTAAATTTTATATATAATATATTTATTATATATTAAAAGTATGTGATTAGAATGTAAATGAAAATTTTAAAATAATTAGTTAGCCAAAACGTGTGATTTATGTATTATTTAGTGGGTGTTATTTATATGGGGGATGGGGAACCCTTTTTGGGGGATGAAACTCCAATATATAAGAAAAATGTAGCTCTGTTATAGGTTATTATTCAACTAATAGAATTTGAGAAATCCTCCCATTCCAAAATCCTACAGAGAGAACATCCTTTTCCAAGAATTCGATCACCAATATCCTTTTTGTATTGAAGGAACAAAAAAATGGTGATCATTGAAATATTGGAGGACTTGTTGGATATTTACACTTGCACCAAGAGCTCAAGAATAAAATTTTAAATATACTATTGAATCATGTGTGGATCACCTAGTGGGATTCAATATTAGTTTTGTTATGAAATAATCACTAGTGATTAGTTCCTGATAAACTATAAATCAAAATTAATGATGTAATTTTTTTACTTTAATTTTTTCGATAAATTAATATATACAAGATCCTCATTTTTTACCATGTTTTTTTTCACTAGAGTTGATGTTGCTATGTCAGTACACCATTGAAACAAAATAAATTTGTTAGACTATATTCTTCTGTTGCACACACTGATACCATTTATCCACCCTTACTACACTTTAGTTGTACTAGGATTAATAATTATTTCATATTTAGAAATAATATTCCAATGGAAAGATATATATTATAACCGAAATTCACATTTTCCAAATTTTATATATAACTTTATTTTTTTAAATGACTATATATAAATTATTTTATTTCTCTCATGTTCCTCATAGAGATTATAATGAAACATAATGTTTTCAATGAAAATTTAAAAAAAATATCCAAATACTCATAGAAAATGCTATTAAAAAAATCTATAAATATTACGGTTGAATAGATCAAACTGAATGGCATAAAAAAAATCAAAACGATTATACCAAGTACAATTTTCCATCCTTTTAATGTGTTCCACCTTTACATTCAACTGGTGATATCAAGTCCTAATATCAATCTTCAAGTAATACTTATCACCCTAGAGATATTCAAGTAATTTATCTATATAAGAAAACATATACATGTTCTAAATAGTGATGTTATATGTAATATAAAATCAATAAAAATCCTTATGGAACCGTAGTTCCTTTTAATAAACAAAATAGGAGAACCCAAATTTAAATTTGTAGGATGAGTTAAACTCTTATTAAGAAAATACTTTAGTTTATTTTTTATTTAAAAAAGTTCTATGGGATCCACTTGATAAGTGGTTTTCGAAATTGGAATTACATTAGGAACCAACTAAAAAATAAACTCTACCTATGATATAGAATTTCATTAGGAAAATAATTAAGAAATATATCTATATATTCAATTACTACAGAACATAACTAATTTGAATATTCCAGTTTCTTAAATAATATGTACAATATAAATTTCCATAATATTTTTAATTAGTATTTAGAAATCTTGAAATACTAACTGAAGAATAAATTCATATTTATATAAAAATAAAAACCCATTATTAAAAATAATTTACTTATACTTTTAATATATCATAGAATGATATACTAAATTCCAATCCATACCCTCATTAAAATCAAATAATCTAGTGGGAAAGATAATATGGTTTTCAAGATCACCATTATATATATAATAGTAGGGATATTCCTATAAATTGTTATTACCATAATACCACATATATGAGTTTTTACAAAAAGTTATGAATTAATGTATTATGATTTTATTACTAATATAGTTTAAAATTTTCCTAGAAATAAAACATTGTGTGGATCCTGAATCAAATAAAAAATGGGAATAATCATAATAAACTAGTAATGTCTATGACAAAATTTCACTTGATTGTCTGAAACCTTCTATAGTAGAAGGAATAAACATATCCACACCATTATAAATTTAAAATTAATTATTCCAACCTCAATTAACTAACATCAATCTTGAATTAGTATAATGACATAACTAATTGCAACTAAAAAATCTTAATACCATGTGACTATCAATTTCCCCATTACTAGTATGTTCAGAACAATTTTCCATATAGTTAAGATGAAAATTAATAATATTACCACATCAATAACACTTTTCATATCCATAAAAAATGCTATTAATTTTATTTTACCACATTTGAATCATTTGGGGGGATTATCTGTAGATTTATTGGTTATAAATTCTCAATTTTATCCTCATATTTACCACTTTGTACCCTTATTATCATGAAGTAAAAAAGTGTAAAAAAATTATTTTAAAATTCTCAGAATAATTAACAACCTACTCATTAATTTTAAATTTACGTGATTATTTTTTTTCATAAACCTGGATCCAGAAGTACATAAAATATATCAATTTTAATATCATATTCTATAATTATATTGGATATATACATGACAAGTATAGAAAAATTTTCTTCAAATGAGGCCACTAAGTCTACTTCCTTTTGTTTCAACTATATAATTTTCTTTCCATTTTATTTTAAATAACATTAAGATACTAATTATCAAAAAAATATATTTAATGATCATTCTCTCCACATATTAAATATATATTTTCTTTATTATTCATAATCAAATACCTACAACAAATGAAATCCCCCTCAAAACGATAAATAAAAAGAGCTACATTTTGATACTTCATATATTCAAAAACATTAAAAAACTTCTCCAATTGATTTATCCATCATTTCTCTTTCACTAGGTATAAAGAACAACTAAATACCAAAGAGTGTTATTTCATTATACTATTTACAATATAAATGTTTCTCTTTGGATAATTATATCTCTATATTTCGTGGGTGTCACCATTAGTATCCTATATCAATTAACTTAGCACTGACACAAAATTTACTATTCTAAAAGTTCTATGTTTTTTATTTGAATGGTTATTATCCCTTGAAACATTAATACCATAGATTCCCGGTTTCCTATGTGGAAACCATGATAAATAAATGTGAATTAGATGGAATAACATGGAAATATTTAAAATTTATCGCATTATAATATAAAAATAAATTATAATCTCATTAAAGTGTCTTTTAATTTCATATTATCTTATAAAGTTTTCTAAACCTTTCCATTAATAAAAAGTATGACACCCCATAGCCCAATAAACCCAATATTACATGATTTATAAAAAGGGATAAATATTATTAAAAATTTATGACACTTTTTTTATATTATTAGATGTAAAATATTACATAACAAAACATACATTCTGTATAACGTATATTTTTCCCAAAAACAGTTTCTTAAATTTACATCTTTTTTTCATTCATGACACTTATTATTATTTTAAGAGGAGTTACAAAAGTTTAATATTTTACCTTGATATAGTTTGTAATCATCCTTATATCCCATGTAAAATATTTTAAAATTTAGAATAATAAAAACAATTCTTATTAGGAGATACATAAGTAAAGGAACCGTGTAAATCTAGTAAAAATATACTAAAACCATTAAAAATCTTTAGATTTTTCACTATAAAAAATTGATAAAACTATTAATATATATATATATATCAACATTTTATCAAATAAAAAAATCGATACTCATTTGATACATAGAAACTTATATGGACAACATGAGGTATATGAGAATTTATGAAAACCTTCCTAAAAAACACTTACCTTTAAAAGATTATATAATTTTCATTCCTAATGAAATAATATGATTTACATAAAACCTATTTGAAATATTTAAATAAAAATCACTTATAATCATATTTATAACCCATTTGCACTCGTGTTAGACTAGTTTTAGAAAAACTAATGCTCAGTTAATTCCATAATAGTAACCTACTAAGTTATCTTCAATAATTTTCACCAATAAAGATTAATCATTAAAAATGAGTTAGAAAGGTATATTAAGAAAACCCATAATAATATATCATTATCAAGTACCGTATCAATACAATAACATTTTTATGACTTCACATTTTATAATATAACCATGGAAAGTGTCATATGAACCCATAAACAAAAGAACATTCCATTTTTTCTTAAAAATAATGTGAAATATATGTTTTTATTGATAATTATCTTATTTAAATATTTCAAGAAGAATGGTAATATTATATTCATTGTAAAACCATGAAAATTTTAAGTGGAATATTTAAAAATAGTAATTATTATGATGGCGTGAAAAGGAGGTCAATCAATATATTTTCAGAAAATATTATTTTTCACCTTTTTTTATAAAGTAAAAAGTTCCCATATAGAAAATGATTAGAATAGTAATTTTAAAAACTCATTTAAGAAAATAAAATAAAATTAAAGTTACCTTTATACTATATTTTGATGTATAAATAATAACATTCTTGGAGAATTTTGAAGAACATGGATATTAATGAGAAATATTTGAAAGGAAGTTTTAAAAGAAAAATCATTTACCTTAACTCCTATCTAACTTCATACATTCACTAACTCATAAATATTAAAATTATATTAGTTAATTAATTTATTAATATCATCTTTAATTATCACAGAATTATCTTTATTCCTTTTATTTAATTTATTATCATTTTTTATTTAGTTACAGAATCATTTAAATTTATGCCAGATTTTTTAGATCTTTCAATTGATAACATCCCAATAACATTAGTTTTTTGAATAGGGTAACATGTATTCTTGTTCCAACAAATATATAATATTACAAAAATGTATAATAATATTTTTTACATTAAATAAAAATTTATAACTATCTATGTAATAGGGTTATAAAAAAATTAAGAACATCGTTTCATGGAGATAGTAGTCAATAAGTGGTATATGCGATAATTTAATTTTTATACTAAGTAGAAACGAATAATGTATCTATTATATTACTTTTATATAATAATAAATAGTTTATAAATTTAATATTTAATAATTATATTTATACCTATGATCATCCATATGTGGTGTTAACAAAAAATTAATAACATTGCTTTGTAGAGGTGGTTGTTCAACCACACACACAGACGATGTTATAAATTTGAAAAAAGAGTAAGAGTAAGAAGGTAAGTAGTATAAAAAGGTTAAATAATTATAAATATATCATAAATATCATATTTACGCATTTTATCCATGATTTTAACTGGCCATAAAATTTCGTGATGAAAAATAAATCACATCTCTTAGTGGAAGTAGAGGTCAACACATACACATGAGTAAATATTTTATTTCATATGGGATGAAAAATAGATGAAAAATGGTTTTAAAATAGACATAATAACATTTAAAAATATTTATGATACTTATATTCTATTATCAACATGGTTAAAAACGTTTTTATTGATGTATATGAAAATATTAAATTGAAAATACTTGGTTAAGTATTGCATCACTTTTTGGGAAACTTCCTTTGGCGTACGCATTATAACTTCAGTAATTGGTCATATGGTAAAAATATGGCCTATAAATCATAGGGATAGATATTGGTGAGGAATGTTTTTATAAATTAATTGAGTTAAAAGTCTCAAATAATATAAATAAGAGAGGATAAAATGATTATTTTTATAAGTGGGGAAATACAATTGTAGTAATTATTCCTAACATAAAAATATTATAAATGTCTTACTCATGGGTAAGTGGAACATAATATGTTAAAGTTATAATATATGGTGATAAGTTTGAAAATAATATCTTCCAAAAATAATTAATTATTTTTTTACCTTATCACTTATTTTTTTACTTTATTGAATCCTTTTACCCTTTACCGTGTTAACTAATTTTTACCAGGGTAAATATTTATTATGACCAAAAATAATATTATTCTCCTTAATAAATATGACACTACAGATTCAAAATATTAAATTTATTTTTAATATTCAATTTATATTAGTGGTTTAAATTACTTTTAATATAAATTTATTCAATGAATTGAAAAACCATTTTTAAGAAAATAACTATTTGAAGTGTTGAAATAATTTTATATCCAAATAAAATTGAATTGTACTTATAATGGAATTTATTAGAATATTATTAATAAAATGGACTAATTTTAATTTAAAACTGATAATAAAATTCTACTTTTTAAATAATTTAAAAAAGTACATCACTTACAATAATCAGTATTGTTTCCCTATTCAACAAAAAATAATGCTTTTTAGAAAAATATCAAAAACTCACTCTAAGATAAATTTGATATACCTGAATAAAAAATTAATTTCATTTTATCAAATTAAATTCCAAAAATCATGGAATATATATCTTAAATAAAACTATATAATTTATGAAAACAAGTTAGTTAATATTGAAATTTATAATTCGATACAAAAATTACTAAAAATCAGTATAGTGAATATGATTCTATGATATATAATAATTATTATTACTAAGGTATAAAATTTAATTATTATCAAGACTACATAACTGTAATTTTGGTCCTTGAAAACAACTATCAATAATATCAAATTATTCACTAACAATTTCCTAGGGCTCTTTTATAAAGAGGGATGATGCCACTGGGCTAGCTATCCAAGGATAAATAATCATATTGAAGATTGTGTGATCAATATGAGATGTTTTGAGGATAATATGAAATGAATTCATGAATAAATTGTCTGGTACATTTTTTAGGCTTTTTTATTTAGGTTAAATATGTCAGAACAAAATATAGAATGATAGATAACACAAAATTAAATGTGAGAGTCCAAAATTAACCTCTATAAAATATCCTCAAAGGGCACCACAGCATTCGTTTGGATCATTCACATTGGATTATTGATAATATTTTTATTCCATAGTGAGAACTGCTATGAATATATACTTTTCTTCCCAATGTGTCTAAAACACTAACTAATCTTCCATATGTCTAGAAAACAACCAGAATTCATCAATACAGACCTTGAAGATATTCAAAACAACATTTTACATGAAATTCAAATAGTTGAGGAACAAAATTTCTCCATATTTATCCCAATAGGTATGATTTTTTTCAATAGCTCCTAATTTCATAGGATAAACCATGTTAAAAAATTCTAAAACATTTGAGCCATAATTATAGATATAAAATGTGTTCCATCTGAAAATAATTTCCTACTATAAAAATTCATGAATAACGATATACTCACTAATAAAAATATTCTACATTAAGAGATTTATCTATCCAAAAAACGTTTGTGTAAGAAAAACCCTAAAATAATCTATTTAAGAACATATTTTTTAGAGAGTGTTGGATCAATTTATCTTAGTATTCCTCAGTGGGAATATAGGGGTTAAAATGTAACTTGATTCCCTTATCCTTTTTATTGTAATTTATTTCACTCTATTGATGATAATTTCATTGATGGTCATTATCATTTCATGGTGTTCACTATTTGTTGTTGGGTTATTTGGGAGGTTCATAAAAAATCTTGATATCATGGTTTTTATATCAATACTTTCCATCTTAATTATTATAAAACTTCATGACCAATGATCTACAATCAATGATCAAATAGTAAAATATTTCTACCACATTCAAGAAATTTTACCCGTATAACTCCCTATCCCAGGTTGGAATATGAAGAGGGGAACTTGAACACTTAGTATGCTAAAACATGCATAGAAAATACCTTAACATTAATATACATGAACCCTATGATCAAGTTTTATTATTAGTAGGAGGTATACATTTTGACATTCTGGGTTCTATTGTGTGCAAAAAAACATTTATTATAGGGAGTGTAACTCAATAACTGTTGAATATTTTCTTATTCTTAATGGGTTGACTTTATTAATGTTCAATAACATATCCATTTCCATGGTGGAATAAATTTGTATCCTAGTAGTAAAATTATCATTGTCCCAATAACTTGTTTATATCTTCATTTTATTCTTCATAAAATCTTATAGAAGACCAATCTTCCAATATGTGGTAATCAAACACAATTGGTGTGGGGGTAACATAGAGGATGAACTCCTCACCTATAAAAATGATCAAGATGAAATTATCAAAATTTACATTATTAGTGCATCAATCCTCCTAAATCGTATGTATATTATACATGGGGATTTTCTTATTCTCCATAACATCGAACGTCCTTAATGCTCTTTTGTGTTTGTCACCCCTATTTAGTAAAAATTTAAGATTTTTTGTATAGGATTACACATTTTGGTTGTGAAAATGAGTATAATTTTTATGATACTTTGAAAGATATTTCAAAAGTGTTTTTGAGGATATATGAATGATGTTATGGATGTATTTTGACATGTTGTTTTATATGTTGTAATATGTGGTGAAAATGAATGATATGTTTTACAAAATTATATTTGGATTACATTAGAAAATATTTTTTATATGGTTTCATGATTTAATGTATATGATACATAATAAGATAAAAATTGTTTCATATCTATAGGTATTTAGTGCAAGTATGATATTTATGGAAATTTGTACTAATGGATTCCTCTTAGAATTGTGATGTATAACATATCATGGTGTGTGTTTGTTTGTTTAAACCATGGTTTTGTGAGTGTTACCACACCATGGTGTTCTTTATAGTAGTTTACAAGGAAAATGATATCATCTGGTTTGACTTACATCTCCTACTATTGTTTTCATGTTCAGTTTAGAGCATCATTTTGTACTAATTAAAGGAGTTTTAATATCAAAAAATAATTTGGTATATGTTAAATAATCGATCAAAAAATTATCACTAAGAGTTATAATAGTTTAAACACATGAATAATATATTCAACAATCCATTTAATATAAAATAATATTTTACTTCTAAAGGATCTTTATTGATGAATATAAATTGGATCTTATTTTCATATTTGGGTGTGATGAACCACTACAAAAATCCTTGGGATGATGTTCATTCTATCTCTTATCCTCTTAATACTTCAAAAAATGTTTCAAGATAACCCTGGACAAAAAGGATATTATTTTCTATATATGAGATATTTATGTGATATGAGAGAATCATAAGAGATATTTATTTGTCTATTCAATGGAATTATATTCATATTCATGTTATATTTCATTCCAAACAAACAAACACACATACATAAATGCACACCCACACATAGACATATATAGATCAGAGTTGCTCTTTGGTTTTTAGTGATATCATAGAATTTTTTAGGATGACTGTCATCCATTTGAAACCATTCAAGAACAAGAAAGTATATAAATTAATTAATGACATAGATATATCAATATTTATGGTTAAATATCTGGTTAGTCATCATTGGGATGAAAATAATTATAACGGGAAGTTTTCAATAAACCACATCATTGGTTTTCAATCAAATAGGGAAACAATCAGTCTATAGTAGAATTGGGGCTAGAGTGATTTTAAAATTCTGGAGTTTATGTTGGGAATGTGAAATTATTGATGAGTTTAGAATGTAAATAGGATAGTTCTGGTGGTATACAAATATGTGTAAATGGTCAAAATAAAAATTTTAAGTATGTTATAAAAGTAGAGGGACCACTATAGAAAAAAAATATCATATAGAACACCAATGTCCCTTGAGAGTGTAGTAGTTATGTGGAACAAACACATGTTACAACAACAAAACCAATACATTTTTATTTATAAACTACTTATGGTGGGTTGAGAAAATATACTAGTAGAAATCCAATGATAGTACAATAGAGTTTTGGTGTTCTGGATAGTGGTATAAAACCATTTCCCCAATCATTAAGGCCTTTATAGTATTATCGAGTGTTTAATTACTGCCACTAAACTTTTGGTGTTTACCCTCAATTAATGTGGTGTGTATTTTAGTCATTTTATGATGACTAAAATGGAAAAACCCATAGGCCCTTTATTTTTTATGCAGACTAAACAAGTGGGGAGATCCTTCCATTTCTTCTCTCGTTATCCCCTTACATTTCTTTTGACATTAAATTATTTAAGTGGTATGAGATCCCCAATTTAGTGTAAGACAACCCCTTTTTATTTACATTCTATTTCCCTTCCCTTATCCTATGATTTTATTTGAATGGTTTAAGAATTTAGGTTTTTATTTACTATGAGTATGGTGGATTCACATAAAATTTATTGTTATTTTGTGGGTTGGGGAAACAGAAGGATAGATAAATAAGAAAACATGTCAATTATAACTATTTTAGAAGAGATATGTTTCTTGATAACTTTATTTATGGGTTTATTGAAATTTAATAAAATATATGATCAATTTAGGTTAATAAATAATGTATTTTTATTTTTATGGGATCTAGTGTAAACTATAATCCATTTATACCATGTTGCTTGTGGTTTTTGTGTCAGCACACTACATGTTGAGTATTCCCCCATTTATGTCAACAATGAGATTTTTATTGAGTGTGAATGAATTAAATATTTATCGAAATTCAAGATGATATTTGTTCTCCCTAGAGTCAGTTATTTCTTATATGGTTTTGGAGATATGATTAGACAAAAAAATTAGGTACACGACCTTTACTAACTGAAAATATTGATCGTTGTAGAATAAATTAACTTTAATATTGGTTATTTTTTATACTCAGGTGACTATTATAATTACAAAAATATTAAATATATGACATGATATCACTATATAATTTGAAAAAAACCTTTACTAACCTAATATTCATGAATGTGTTTCATAACATTTTAAATACTTTATTTAGTGGCACCGTTGTTGAAAGGGTGTTAGTACCCAACATAGAACCTATATAGAGGTGCGAGTTGGTTATTTGACTGTTTTTAAAAAACATAAAATGTTTTTTATTTAAAATTATAATTATTATTTTTTTGATTTTGTAATAAAAATTTAAAATAAATTTGGGATATAAATGTAAGGCTGTGAAAATGTAAAATTTTAGGGGAGTTTCACAAAATGGAATATTAGGGGGTTTTGACCATTTTCCTAGAGAGATTAAAGTTGGAATGTGGTAATATTACAATAAACTATTAAATATATATTTTTATTATGATTTATGTAATGTAAAAATAGTAAATTTTAAGAAAAGACATGGTTTTATTTATCTTCGTTTGGAAATTTCCTATTATCAGAAGCATGCATGATTGTGTCTACAACCTTGGATTCTAGTTCAGGATAATATATAAGGTATGTTGACTACATGTAAACCTTCATATAATAAATTATTTATTTTGTATAAGTATAGGAATCTAGTAAATTTTTTAACAGACTACATGTGGGGCATTAACAGGTACATATTGTGTGATTATAGAGTATATGACTCTTTCCTTCTTTGAATGGTTTGAGTTAAGTTGTGGTATCCAAATTCAACTTGTGAGATATCACAAAATATTTATTACTAAAGGATTTAGGGTATAGTTGATGAAGTTGGGCCTATTCCCAAAATTACATTTTGTTAGTTTCATTGGATAAAATTATCCAGAATTGGATTAACACAAACTTAAAATATTCAATCATATTATCCTTTTCACATATAATTTATAATTACTTTGTAAATAAGAATCACCATGGATGTAAAATTAATTCTTTAATATTTATTAATTTGGAATCCGTTCCCATAGTATCATCAATTTGATGAATAATCCAAAGAATAATTCTTATATAAGTATCCAAAAATGAAGCATGAATCATATACCATCACTATTGTTATTATAAATAAAAATGAGGGGAACTGAACAAGATGCCTCAATCATCATTAATCACACTAAGAATTATATTAGTCTGGAATAATTATTATATTTTTCTCATAGTCATGAGATGTAGAAGGTGGATAGATTCTCAATTGTGACATCGTTCTTTATAAATTATATCCAAGTATTGGAGAGAATTTTAATGTTGAATCCATTATGTGTATAATTAACTATATCATTGATATGATATAATTTTCATTATATACTGAGGTTTAATAATCTAGTAATTTCCCAAAGTCTCTTAAAAAATTAATTATCCAAAATAATCTATGTGTAAAATAATAATAATAGTTATATTTTAATTATATTCCCTGATATCTACCAAGTCAGGAATATTTAAATATCCCAACATAAATAAATTCTCATTATTTATTTAAATGTTATTAGTAAATTTTATTATTACTCTTTGTACATTATCTCAACCTTTCAATACTACTGAACATTTATCAAAACTTTAATAATACATATTTATTTATTTAAATAAATATCATTATATTATTAATTTAATAAATAAATAAATACTATATTCAGTAACTAGTAACTAATTATATATTCAATATTAAAATCACATTTATTCTGAGTTGAATAAATTGTGACTGAATTAATTTGACCTACCAAACTAGAATAACTATGAAACCAAATTCCAAGAAGAAAATTTATTCAAAATATTAAATTCAAATATTATTTAATTAGGATTCAGGATATACTTATAGTTTGACCCCTAGTCCTCTTCTTTATTCCTCTAGGGTTTTAGGGCCCGTCCACTACCATTTTCTCCTGGCTCCACTCCTCAGCTCCATTCCTATGTGATTCGTTCCGCAAGGGTTTACTATCCTCTATTGCTTGCTGCTGTTTCTCCACAGTTATCTAGTTCTTCCGGCAAAGGTATGTGATTTGGATGCCTTTCATCACCCTAACCTTCTCTGGTCTCATGTTCCTTCATGCCTCTCCAGGTAGAGGATGGTATAGATTTATCCTAGAAATTTTGGGATTGTGGTTCGATGGACGTTGGGTTTCCAGACGCTACTGTTGTCGGTCTGTCATCTTCAGCTGTCCAAACCTACTCTGACTAGGGGTTCCACTGCTACTCTCCAGGTCAAAGTTAGAGTGATGGGTAGACAATGTTTTGGTCCATTTGGATTGTGGTCTTCAAGGTTCCTTTTAGGGTTTCATACATAGTCTTCTTCACGGTCCCATTCCCGGCCCCCTTTATGGTTTTCCCCAGTTTTGTGTTTTGTTTTTTGGTCTCCTTTCTTGATAGAGATTCATTTTTGTCAGTGGTGTCTTTTCTGTTACTGGATGATTGAGGTGAGGAAGGGCGATTGTGGCCTCTGTCAGTGGTGTTCAATGGTTTAGCGGCTGATTATGTCAACTCCAAAATGGTGATGCTCGTGATTTGGTGATGACGACAATGATGCCCCGGTATGACGTCGAAGGTGTTTGGTCCAGGCGGCAGCATCAAATTTCGGTAGTCTATGATTGTGTTCTTCTGTGGTGGTGAATTTTTGTCTATTATGTTATGGAATTTGATGGTGGAGATGTTTCTCCAGTGACGGGTGTTGTGATCACAATGACGGTGTCGACGGGATGGCAAGACGACGGTGGGTATGGGAGGCGACATGACGTGACCTTGGAAGTTGGGATTCTCTAGGCCCGAGGACTCCTTGAATTATGGGTATCTATTGAATTTTGAATTTAATTGTCCTATTTTGATTCTATATCCCGCACATTAATTTTGGTTATTGGGTTTACCACTCCATCTTAATGCGGTTTATTTGAAGAAAAAGGAATCTTCAGTCAATCATAGAGAAATAAATTATTTCCACAATAAAAAAATTATACAAATTATTATTGTATAATATAATAACTTTGTTTTGATATCTCATCAATCGTGTTCCATACTTATTTCATCATCCTATATGATTGATATAACATCCATTAACTACCTAAAATAAACTCACTGATAAAAACATTGGATATGGACTTAATTATGTTTTTCCATTTCAGCAAAAAGTCCAAAAATATCAACTTCCATTAACTCAAAAGAAAAAAAAATCCTTTCATAAATTATTTAATTAATTTAATATCACATATAACTAACCCAATATATCCTACCTCACCATGATCATACATGATTAAAAATATTATCAACCCAAAAAGTAAATAATTCATATTATATATGATTATTAATCTCAAGTATAAGAATGAACACACATGTCTATTGATAGAAATATCCAATGAGACATATAACATGAATAATTAAAATTAGCGTGTCTGTATATATAAACTCTTATCATAAAGATTACCAAATGAGATACATCATGAGAATAATCCTCATATTATTAAAAAAAATCCAACACATGATTGTCAAAACATCATCTATGTACTTTAATATTATGACACATATACCATAGGACATAAAATTAAAATATTTTAATAGAATTTCTACATTATAATTATAGTGTGTAAGTGCTATAACCTTTCAATGAGATAAATACTATGTGAACATTAAAACATTAATTTTACATAGATGAAGGATCATCATGTGATAAAATATTAATTACAATTACAATTATACTAATAGAAAGTTAAATATAAGTTGGTTCATGGAAATCAAATCCAACATACTATCACTTCCACTAGAGTCAACCACTAATGAGTTTCAGTCAACTGTCTATCAAATGAAATTCATTCTTCTATTGGGATATGGATTTATTCAATAGTTCCACCACATTATCCTCTATGGAAAATATTATTATTTACACCTCAACCCTATGAAAAAAATGAATCAAGATATGACACTTTTGATGTATATTTTTCATATTTTGTTGTAACCCAAAAACATTAGTTAAGAGCATCACTATTTTATTATTAAAATATAATGTGATGATTTCATTAAATATAGGTACAACATCAAGATCATGGATAAATTTTCATATACAACCTAATTATTTATCGATATTTGAATCCTCATTATACATGGAATATAATGTCAAACATATAACCACTTACTTGTTAGAACTCTTCTAGCTCCCAAATTTTCTATCAAGGAAAAAGTCATATCCCAACCCTGATTTTAGATCATTTTGGTAAGTCTAAATACTAGTATATATTTATCACAAGATGAATCATTTGACATGTCTTATTTCAACTAGGAACATATCCTTTGTATACCTCAGATACATAAATGTAGTCTTCATAGCTTCCCAAAGATTCTCACTTGGGTCTACATGTTATTTTTCTATTATCCTCAATACATAAACAACATTAAGCATGGTATATAGTAGGACATAAATGATAGAAAAGATCACAAAATCATAAGTTATTCTACTAATCCACTCTCTATCATCTTATATTTTAGGAAACCTTTCTTAAGAGATTAATTAACATTTGAAACAATCCCCTATTGGACTATTCCATGATGAATCGCTTCAGTTTCACATCAGTATTTATACCTCAAAATAGTCCATGAATCCTCTTATATATATCATGAATGACATTGATACACAGAATATAGGCTACCTGACTTAAGTATTACATATATAAGAATTTTTCTAACCATATATTAGCTTACAACAAGACTAGTATCTCATTTCCCATTAATAGTATATCATCCACATATAATATTAAGAAAATCAATGCATTACCAATAAACCTACTATAAATACATGGATCAAATTCATTATTTAGGAAACAAAATCCCATTTTAGATTCATAAAAATAATTATTTGATGATTTTGATTCTTAATTTAACCAATATATGGATCCTTGCAACTTGTATTATTTTTTGGAATCCTTTGATGTCATAAAACCTTTTAAATTTTTCATTTTGATATCTATTGAAAGGTTCTCATTAATTAAGGTTGTTTTGAAATAAATTTTCTATTTCAATTAATCAGGGTTAGTAACTACGAAAAGATTAAATTTAATTTATTTTAGTGTAGATATTTGTGAAAAGGTTATACCATAGTCTATTAATTCACATTTCATAAATTATTTAGGAACTAGTCAGGAATTATAGTTAATGAATTAACTATCCATGTCAAGCTTCCTGTAAATTACCCATTTACAAAAAAATGATTCAAATCATCTGGAGGATCTACTAAAACCAAGACATAGTTCTAGAACATTGAATATATTGTAGATTTCTTGGATTTTTAAAAATTATCAACCTCTAATCATCATTATTCTACCTTATTGGATAGAGAATATATGTAACAACCCAAGGTTTTCTAAAAATAAATTGAAATGTTTGAAATTTTATTTAATGTAGATATTTATAAGTATCCTTTAAACATAATTGTACTGCTTCTATATTTTGAATTTCAAAAAATGGTCATCTACAATTATGTTCAGCATGTTATTTGGAGTTAATGGGAACCAACTTGTTTTTTGGTGAATAGTAACATACCATTATGAATATTAATATGAATAGTAATATGACCCTAATGAATAGTAAATTTTATTAATATTTTATTTTCTTAAGGTTTTAAGATAATAACATCTAGATTAATTTATAAGTGTCATATAAAAGTACATATAGTTTTAAATTATTAATTTTGGAATTAAGTATGGTTTTACTGAGAAATTAAATTTAAAATATTTATAAAATTGTTTTCAAGAAAATGACTTTATTTATTAATTCTACACATAGATAAATGGTTTGGGTGAATTTTGGGGATTTTTCTAAAATAGACGATTTTTTAGTAAATAGTAAAAAATATAGTTTGAGTTTCAATGTGTTAATGACATCATTAATGATGTATTAAATTTGGTTGAAATGTGTACAGTAAAATATGTTATTAGGTGTCCCATGTGGGACATAAAATGGGAAAATACTATGGTCCAGCCAATGGTTTTGAAAATACAACTAATAAGGGGTCCCTTGGAAATTATTAAAATAATCCCGCACTTTTTCTATAAATACCTAACCATTCCTTTGTTAAAATCATTTCAAACTCGTCATCGATGAATCTCTGGCATCCTTACCTCCCTAGTAGACCTACCAAGTTTTCCTCAAATCCCCAAGGTCCCAACCTTCATGTTCTAGGAGTTACTCTACAAGGTTAGAAAATTCTCAATTTCTTTCATTTTTACATTCAAGTTTTCTTTTATATGGCATAACTTTGATGTTTCTATACCATATTCTTATTTCTTTCTTAATCATGATATATTATGTAAGGGATTTCTCAATTGTTCTTTTATTTTGAGTTACTTTATTTTCATATTATTTCTCCATCTCTTCTTACCCAAGAGGCATGAAATATCTATAAATAATTTATATTATGTATGTTCTCATGTTCATTGAAAATTTATCATCATTATTCTTCTCCTCGACTGTAGAGACCCGAAGCCTGACGTACAAGGACATTACATTACTTTTGCGGAATACTTATTACATAACAAACACACACACACAAGGACCGTAATAGTTTAATGTCTTTAGAAACTCGGAACACAATCTTCTAATCATGGTGAAAGATCTTCAACATCTCCCATAAAGATCTTCCCTTTTTTTCTTACCTAAAACATTTATTTATATCCTGGGGAAAAGAAAACATAAAAAGGGTGAGCTCAAATGCTCAGTAAGGGTAAAAAAAAGAAAAATAAATCACATCATATTCATAAGAACATAACATTTTGGAAATCTTAACCTGCAAAAGAGATCATAATATCATAACATGGGATAAATCATAGTAGTGAAATGTAATCCCAATAATCATAACATAAAACATGAAACTTTGTGTCATACACGCATAACCATAGAGAATAATTTCTTATTAGTCAAGATTCATTTCCAAGACTATCTTAGTGGACAAAGTCCATTTCTGAACCGAGTTCACTCCTCGTTTCAGTGCTGTTTTACTGAACCGGTATAACCTACCGTTCCAGCCATGTCTATCTCATGAGATATAAAATATTTAACCAATGCGTTGGAGGGAGATATTGGTCCCACCCATCTCAAAATGATACCATTCTTATGTGTGCCACAAAATCATAAATCATACATCATTGCATAACCCATGTAATAAAAATGGGAATCTTAACCATCGTGACATCATCAAACAATTCATATAAGATAAAGGAATTCATAACAATAATTCCATCACAAAATAATCAAATCAATGTAATAATAGGGATAGAAACAGAACCCTATATTATCTTAGAAAGAAAATAATTTTGATAAAACATTTGAACTCCATTCTTGAAGAAAATATCCTTTCTACTTCAAAACACTTCCCTTTCTTAACATGTCATACAATTTTAAACTAAAAGATGTTGTTTAAAAATAAACTTGAAAACTTGTAAAGGAAGCTTCTTAGAAATAATGTTTTAAAAATACATTCATGTCGTATAAGTTAAAAAACATTCTTCTCATACTCTTGTCGAAAAAGTAAAAAAGTACCTCGTACGAAAAACGACAAAAGATTCCTTTCATATCTTTTAATAAAAACTCACCGAAGGGTAAAATTGAATATAAACTATTGTAAAAGGATATAAATATTACATATTGAGGAAAAATTAATGTGGATGATAAATTAAACCCCAGTAAATACCAAATTATAAACAATCTTGGATAAAAATGAGATTGTGATATTTCCCTTACCTTAGGTCTGATTTGCTTCGTAAGTGTCCGAACCTCCTCTTCTTTGAAGCACCTCTTTGAGACCTCCTCTTAGGGCACTAAAATTGGTCTTTGAGGAAGACCAGTACCTCTAAGATGTTTCTAGGGAAGTGGAGAAAAGAATTTGTCAGGGGTTGGCCGAGCTTGAAGGCTCAATGTTGTGTGAGGAAGAGAGGGAGGAGGTTCCCTTTTATAAGGGAGGAGAGGGGCTCCTTTGGGAAAATAAAAATACTATTTTATTATAAAGTAATATTCGGTTTTAAATAGCTCCAAATTGATTTATTTTAAATCTAGGGTGGGGGAGGGTCTAAATCCTCTCATACAATGGAATTTAGACAAGTTTAGGTTCCTATTTTAACCTTATAATTTATATTTAACATTAAGTTAAATAATTTTACTTTTACTGTGTCTTCTTGTGTTCTTATACTTTAAGGTTAATAAAATTACTATAACAAGCCAAACGAACCCCAAGTTGTTTATTATTAATATATATAACCTTATCTAAGTCATTTGGCCTAACATTAGATTTTTAGAAATAAAATAAAAATTAATAATATAATATTTGTTTTAAAAACTATTTTTATGTCAATTTTGACACTATTTAGTAATTTATTTTGTTGAAAATCATAACAGAATTATTAGTTCGAAATAAGTTAATTAAATCAATAATTAAATGTCATACTAACCTAGAAAATTAATGGAATTCATAAAAAGTCTCAGATTATATTTATTTGGGTATTTATAATATCAATTATTATAATTTTTCACTATTATGGCAATTACTGCATCATCATTGTGTCATAAATAAATTTAATTATTTAATTTCTAAAAGTTACAAATAAAATACCATTATGTAGGAAATCGTTTTATCTTTCTAATTAATATTTACAATAGAATTCATCTTATGTATAAACCTATATTAAAAATGTTTTAGTAAATAAACATTGATTTTAACTCTTTTAACTCTTCTTTGAATTAAATAATAATAAATGTCCTAATCTAATCCAAGTGGTCATAAATTATCATATTTTATTCCTAAGGTTGTTTTTGGTCTAATTACACTTATCCAATAGAATTAGGACATGTGTTAGGGTAATAATAATATCATTTGTACCCTTAATTACTCTATTTACTTTTAACCGTGGTAAAAAAAGTAAAAAGGTAATATTCACCTAAAATTATTTTCATCTCATTGGACCACATTTTACTTACTGACATCAACCGCGTCTCTTGGATTTTTTTGAAATTCCACTCACAGAAGTGGTAAAATTAAGTTTTATGAAAAATTCATTGTTTTTACTACAACTTAGTGGTTTCACTATTCATCAAAAAATGAAAGTTTCCAGAAAAATACCAAAAATTAGGCCTAAGCTATATTTGATATTATGAACTC
Organism: Viscum album; assembly: GCA_963277665.1. Taxonomy (NCBI): domain Eukaryota; kingdom Viridiplantae; phylum Streptophyta; class Magnoliopsida; order Santalales; family Viscaceae; genus Viscum; species Viscum album. Next base: position 2,125,751,759 of record OY728130.1, on the reverse strand, counting down.
AAAAATGATGTCTATTTTACCAAATTCAAAACATTTCAGTTACATTAACTAATTTAAAAATTAATTCTCGTCGTTAAAACAAATGGTGTGTTTTTAAGAGATAATAACTATCAAAAGATTGACACTTGTTTATAACTGGTTTAAATGGGAAATTACATCAAATGACCAACATTGTATTAAATTGTAAAAATATATTCTAAATATACTTTAAAACCACTAAAATTAATAATTTATCAGTAGTAATTGTTTCCATTAAAAACGATGTTTTTAATTAAAATTTAGTAATTTTCACTATTCATCAGAATATGAAAGTTATCCGAAAAGTACCAAAATTTCACCATAGGCTAAATTCGATATTCCAAATCCAAAAATGAAATCCATTTTGAGAGATAAAATTTCTAAAATTTTAAAAGGTGGTTATTACTATTCATAACGGCTAGTTTTAATAATATTTTAATAGCATATCGTTGTTTAGTGAAACTCGGTATCGCGTACTACACACGCTATCGAGGAAGGACACAATTGCGTGTAATTCAAGGCAATTCAAGGATGCGTGTTGAGAAAGCTCCTTTTGGTGTGGCATTCAACATAAGACATTAATGAAATTAAAAAGAATATTTTTCATAAAATCTCGGGGTGTTACATTCTACCCCCCTTAAAATGAATTTCGCCTTTGAAATTCGTCGGGGTTATAAATGGTTTACTATTTAAAAGTTTCTTTAATAGAAACCCACATCGTAAAAAGGAATACCAAAACCAATCTTTAAAAACTAAAGTATGAAACTTAACAGTTACCCAAATAAACTAATCATTGGGTTTCCACATAGGTGAAAATATGGATATAGAAGAGAAATCTAACCATTATGTTCTTTTGGAGAGTGGTAGAGAACATGGCTATAGAAAATCCAGCAATCACAAAGCCATAAATTTGTGACAATCTAAGGTACCATATGATTCATCGGATATAAGGGAACTAGGACAACATTTTTTTTTGATTTTCAAGATCATTTCCCTAAAGTTGATGATTTTGAATTAGAATAAATACTTACTTTATTTTAGTACAATCTCACTGCTGTTCGTGCTTTAAACAATTTCCACTTCATATCTTAAAGAAATGAAGTTGAATTTGTTATTCATGAAGTGTTAATAGATCATGTGATAGAATGATGGGTCATTCCATCTGTTTCAAAGAACAAGTTAGCAAAAGTTATCAAATATACGTAAGTCCATCTATCGTATATTGTTCCAAAATGGACATATAATTCATCTATCATACCACTTAATAAAATAAAACTAGTTTATACTAACCAGGGACTTCCTGTAGGCCAGTGGTAGGCAATAAAGGCCAGTTGCACTTCGGTTGTGGGTTCGATTCCCACAGCCTTGTCCGACGCGATGGGCTGTCGCCCGTCCTGCAGGTTATCCTTTTTCTAAAACTACATTACTATAACATCACATAAATAATATCAAAAGTTATATACTTAAATAATACTATCTTATGTCCAACATAATCCATTTCAATCTTTAGGAAATACTTTGGTCCAAGCTCATAATATAAAGAAAATGATTACTTGAAATGTCATCAACCAAGCATGTGAATACCATCATTTATCCCCCAAATATCTTGTTGGTCACATTCCAATCCTGTGAATACCTTAATCATGGATTCTCTTGAAAAATTAATACCCATTAAACCTTAGTGAAAACATGAATGATGTCAAAAGTTAACTCTTTCCACATTCCAAAATCCAAAAATTCTATATACTCAATCCATTACATAACCTTCTCCTTATATCAGTCATGAGCTCATTAATACTATCAAACATTTAATTTTCTCCTTATCCCTTCATTATGCGTATTTCATTTATATTCCAAAAATATCTGAAAATCCTTTAATGGATACTGGTACCATTAATCATACACTTTCAAAACTCAAGGAAAGACAACAGTGTAACAATCCTTAGATGTCTCTTTATTCCATAGTACCATGAGATTACTTATACAACATTACACTTGATAAACATGTAATCATTCCACTACCTTCTTAAACCATTGACTGAGCTTCAACAATTCATTCAACTCACATATCATTTTTAGTCTCTTCATCATCATCAACATCAATACTACTCATACGTCCGTACTGATTCTCTTCATGAGACTTTCCCTTAGGGCATTGGTTTGCATAATGCCCGTACATTCCACATTTAAAACATTTAACCATTGTTGATGTCGTAGCAATACCATTATCCTCATCCATAGTGTTAACTGAACCTTTTCCTTTGCACTTATTGGCTTTGTGTCCTTCTTTTCCACACCCAAAGCATCTTCTAGTTCCCTTGAAACATTCTCCTCGATGCCTCTTCCCACATGATTTACATAGGGGAAATTTAACTTTCTTTCCTCTATGATCATCATGAAACTCCATCTTTCTCTTATTAGCTGAGTCAGGAAACTTACCAAATTTGAGATTATTGATCATATTATGAGATTGCTGATTCGGCATAATAATGATGGTTGGACTTCCAAATACCATTTCATTTGGTTTCTCATGAAGAATATCATTCCATTTTCCATAATATCCTCCATTATCATGAATCATTTGTTTCCATCCATTTTCTAAAACCCAAAAAGAATAGTGTTAGAGGAAAAAATCATAATAAAGGAGGTGTAAGTTCAATATCTAACATCTTAGGTTAAATTATAAGAACGTTACCATAGTTCTAGGACTATATCCGACATGTATAATTATCCTTAGGGGAATCCCAAGACATACCTTAGAAATATCTCTAGGGATCTCACTAACGTTTTCAGATCCTAGTTTCCAAAGGTTGACTAAACCTTTCCTCTGATACCAACTGTAGAGACCCGAAGCCTGACGTACAAGGACATTACATTACTTTTGCGGAATACTTATTACATAACAAAAACACACAAACAAGGACCGTAATAGTTTAGTGTCTTTGGAAACTCGGAATGTAATCTTCTAATCATGGTGAAAGATCTTCAACATCTCCCATAAAGATCTTCCCTTTTTTTTCTTACATAAAACCTTTATTTATATCCTGGGGAAAATAAAACATAAAAAGGGTGAGTTCAAATGCTCAGTAAGCGTAAACAAAAGAAAAATTAATCACATCATATTCATAAGAACATAACATTTTTGAAATCTTAACCTGCAAAAGAGATCATAATATCGTAACATCGGATAAATCATAGTAATGAAATGTAATCCCAATAATCATAACATAAAACCTGAAACATTGTGGTATACACGCATAATCATAGAGAATCATTTCTTATTAGTCAAGACTCATTTCCAAGACTATCTTAGTGGACAAAGTCAATTTCTGAACCTAGTTCACTCCTCGTTTCAGTCCTATTTCACTGAACCAGTATAACCTACCGTTCGACCCATGTCTATCTCATGAGATATAAAATTTTTACCCAATGAATTGGAGGGAGATATAGGTCCCACCCATCTCATAATGATACCATTATTATGTGTGCCACAAAATCATAAATCATACATCATTGCATAACCCATGTAATAAAAATGGGAATCTTAAACATCGTGACATCATCAAACAATTCATATAAGATAAAGGAATTCATAAAAATAATTCCATCACAAAATAATCAAATAAATGTAAAAATATGGATAGAAACAGAATGATATATTATCTTTGATGGAAAATAATTTTGATAAAACACTTGAACTCTATTCTTGAGGAAAATATCCTTTCTACTTCAAAAACATTTTCCTTTCTTAACATGTCATACAATTTTAATCTAAAATAAGTTGTTTAAAAATAAACTTGAAAACTTGTAAAGGAAGCGTCTTGGAAATACTGTTTTAAAATCCATTCATGTTGTATAAGTTATAAAAAAACATTTCTCGTACTTTTGTCGGAAAAGTCAAAAAGTACCTCGTACGGAAAACGACAAAAGATTCCTTTCATATCTTTTAATAAAATCTCACCAAAGTGTAAAATTGAATATAAACTATTGTAGAAGGATATAAATATTACATATTGAGGAAACATTTATGTGGATTATAAAATACACCCCAATAAATACCAAAGTATAAAAAATTTCGGATAAAAATGAGATTGTGATTTTTCCCTTAACTTAGGTCTCATTTGCTTCGTAAGTGTCCGAACCTCCTCTTCTTTGAAGCGCCTCTTTGAGACCTCCTCTTAGGGAACTAAAATTGATCTTTGAGGAAGACCAGAACCTCTAGGATGTTGGTAGGGAAGTGTAGAAAATAATTTGGTAGGAGTTGTCCGAGCTTTAAGGCTCAAAGTTGTGTGAGGAAGAGAGGGAGGAGGTGCCCTTTTATAAGGGAGGAGAGGGGCTCCTTTGGAAAACTAAAAATATTATTTTATTATAAAGTCATATTCGGTTTTAAATAGCTCCCAATTGATTTATTTCGAAGATAGGGTGGGGATGGGTTGAAATCCTCTCATCCAATATAATTTAGACGAGTTTAGGTTCCTATTTTAACCTTATCATTTAGATTTAACATTAAGTTAAATAATTTTACTTTTACCGTGTCTTATTTTGTTCTTATACTATACGGTTAATAAACTTACTATAACAAGACAAAAGAACCCCAAGTTGTTTATTATTAATATATATAAGCTTATCTAAGTCATTTGGATGAACCTTAGATTTTTAGGAATAAAATAACAATTAATAATATAATATTTGTTTTAAAAACTATTTTATGTCAATTTTGACACTATTTTGTAATTGATTTTTGTGAAAATCATAATAAAATGATTTGTTCGAAAAAGGTTAATTAAATCAATTCTAACATTTCATACTAACCTAAAAAATTATTGGAAATCATAAAAAGTCTCAAATTATATTTATTTGGGTATTTATAATATCAATTATTATAATTTTTTACGATTATGGTAATTACTGCATCATCATTGTGTCATAAATAAATTAAATTATTTAATGTCTAAAAATTACAAATAAAATACCATTATTCTGTAAATCGTTTGAGCTTTCTAATGAATATTTAAAATTTAATTTATCTTATGTATAAACCTATATGAAAAATGTTTTAGTAAATAAACTTTGATTTTAACTCTTTTAACTCTTCTTTGAATTAAATAATAATAAATGTCTTAATCTAATCCAAGTGGGCCTAAATGGTCATAGTTTATTCCTAAGGTTGTTTTTGGTCGAATTAAACTTATCCAATAGAAATCGGACATTTGTTAGGGTAATAATACTATCATTTTTACCCTTAATTATCCTATTTATTTTTAACCGTGGTAAAAAAAAAGTAAAAAGTTACTATTCACCAAAAATTATTTTCATCTCATTGAACCACATTTTACTTAGTGACATCAACCGCGTCTCTCGGATTTTTTGAAATTCTAGTCAAAGAAGCGGTAAAATTAAGTTTTATAAAAAATTCATTTTTTTACTACCACTTAGTGGTTTCACTATTTATCAAAAAATGAATGTTTCCAGGAAAATACCAAAAATTAGGCCTAAGCTATATTTGATATTATGAACTCAAAAATGAAGTCTATTTTACCAATTTCAAAACATATCTGTTACATTAAATAATTTAAAAATGAATTCATGTCATCAAAACAAATGGCGTGTTTTAAAGAGATAATAACTATCAAAAGATTGACACTTGTTTATAACTAGTGTAAATGTGAAATTACATCCAATGACCAACATTGTATTAAATTGTAAATATATATTCTAAATATACTTTAAAACCACTCAAATTAATAATTTATCACTATTAATTATTTCGATTAAAAATTTTGTTTTTAATTAAAATTTAGTAATTTTCACTATTCATCCGAATATGAAAGTTATCTGAAAAGTACCAAAATTTCACCTTAGGCTAAATTCGATAATCTGAATCCAAAAATGAAGTCCATTTTGAGAGATAAAATTTCTAAAATTTTAAAAGGTGGTTATTAATATTCATAATGGATAGTTTTAATAATATTTTAATAGCATATCGTTGTTTAGTGAAACTCGGTATTGCGTACTACACACGCTATCGAGGAAGGTCGCGATTGCGTGTAATGCAAGGAAAGTCAAGGATGTGTGTTGAGAAAGCTCCTTTTGGTGTAGCGTACAACACAAGCCATTAATGAAATTAAAAAGAATATTTTTCATAAAATCTCGGGGTGTTACATCTACCACTTATTCAAGGAATAAAAAACATTGTCCGTGATGTGTCGAATTACCGACAACATGGATGATGTGATTTAGATTTCCATTAATTCCTTCAATTATGATCATAAACCCATTTATATGGTTGAAAAAGGTTATAATATATGTATTATGTCTCATAATTTGTTTTGTAATTATTTTTTACTCATGGTTTAAATTTATAAGACACAATAAGGTTGTCATTATCGAAGAACCACTAAAATGATCTAAACAGACATCATTAATATTTTAACATATGAATAGTCCTCATAAGAAACATAAAAATGATAAATGGTTAAAATTATGGTTGATAAAATATTAAAATACATTTCCATTCAAATTCTGGAGTTTCAATTTCAATTAACAAGAACATCCATCATGAAGATATCCTAGAAATCATGTAAGGAACTCACGCAAAACTGTGCAAGGAACAAAATACTAACAATTAAGGGGTGAAATGAGATTATGAAATGATCATATAAGATTTTATAAACATAAAAATGTTTCATTAAAATACTAATAAAACTCTTTTAACCATTATTCAGGATGTTTCAACATGTTTGAAGTAAGACAAGCCTGGGGTAAGGGAATTCTTAACCTGATTTCCATCCTTTGGGATAACCTTATTCTTCATTATTTATTTGGTATTTAAATTGTTTGTGAGATGACTTAAGATTATAATATTTCTAATTATGCATATTTAGAGAGTATATACATATTCTATCTACTCTATTAAGTCTCATTTCAATTATATGATATTTATAAGGGACTTGTCTTTTAAAATCCTCTTTTAAAATTGTATTTTTCAAAATTTCAAAGAAATGTTTTTATTATAACATTAATGATGTATGATTATATTCTTGATCATGGTTATATTTTATGATTTATGGTGGGATATATATTTTCCCCCAATGCATTGGGTATGTGTAAGTTGGAGGTCGGCTGTATGGTTACTCCAAGTGTAACAACTATGGATACACAAATAGTAAGGTATCCGTGAGGGTTACAAATTATATGGTAGCCAAGAGAGTTACAAAATTATATAATTAATTCCCCAAGAAACCTTTATGGTTATACTAATTTCCTTAGGAATTGTGGAAATCTAATGTTTCACAATGTAAGTATATATATACAGGTTATAAGTATGTATTTTGAAAATGATCTCATACGGTACAAGTATTCATGGACTAATGTGTTCTTTCGTTCTTTTTATATACCTTACTATGTTTTTGGGATCATCCCATGTTTTAAATGATTTTCAAAGGTTAAGGGATGTGTTAGACAAAGAATCAAGCCACATTAAATGTTGAATATTTATCAAGGGATCATGTTTTATGTTATAATGTTTTGAATTTTGAAAAAAATGGAAACTATTTTTTTGGTATCCAGTCTGTAACAATGTGTAGTTCTATGAATGTATTATGTCCCAATTATATATATATAGTTTAAAATATCCTCAATTTAAATGGAATTTTTTTCTTGAATAAATTCATGATTATGTATGCAATAAGGCTGGGACATTATAGTTGGTATTAGAGGATAGATTAGATAACTTTTGGGGTTAGGATGATGTTAAAAGAATACCATAATTGATTTTTACTCTATCATTAATATTAAATTTTATAGTATTTAAATATTTACATGTTGCATCATCTAAGATATGTTTTTTTAATGGTTGTCCGCATATGGAATAGGGATGCTGAAGAGAAGATGCACTGATAGAATGATATCCTTCCAGATCTACAACCTAGAATGGTAGGGATTGGAAATGAGTAGTTTTTGACAGTAATGGATCAGCTAACGCAGAAAATTAATGGTGGTGGAATCCATGCAAGAGAAATAAATATAGGTAACCAAATTGAACGTGATAGTAGTGGAACATTTTACGAGGCAACACCCTCCTCCTTTCAATGGATCTTTTGACCCAGTAGCAGCTAAAGGATGGATCAAAGCCCTTGAATAGATATCTGATGTTATGAGATGTTCAGACAATCAAAAGGTAATTATTTCCATTTATCGTTTTGAAAGTGAAGCTAATAAATGGTGGTAAATGGTATGGAATATCAAGGATAGAGATGATTTTTATGCCTTAGAGTGGGATGAATTTAAAATTATTTTACATGAAAAATATTTTCCTATAGTGGTGAGACATAGGATGGAGAAACAATTCCATGAATTGAAGCAAAACTAGGAGGATACATTGGTTGTGTATGATGTTAACTTCACTCAATTGGTGAGGTATGCTCTAAATCTTATTTCAGATAATGATAGCAATATCAGCCTCTTTTACATAGGACTGAGTCCAAGGTATCGAAGGGAGTTGGCCTCCCATGAATTAAATAGTTATGAGAAACTTATTCGATGTGCTGAGAGTGTTGATATAGAGTTTTCTAATGATCACGTGCATTTTAGAAACATAGAGAAGAAGAAATCCATGTGGCAAGCGATGGGTAATAATCAACCAAAGAAATATGATGGTATGAAAATCCTGTTTTCTATTTGTAAAAAGTGTGGCATGAAACACATTGGGGTATGTCTTAGAAAAACTAGGACGTGTTTTAAATGTGGTAAGTTTGGACATATGGCTCAAGATTGAAATGAAAATGATCATAGACAAATCATGATAAAAAAAATTATAAAGTGTTTTAAATGTGGTGAGATGGGTCATTATTAAAAAGCCTACCCAAAGAGAGATCTAGATGATGTAAAGAAGCCAGACTATAAGAAGAAAGGTGGAGTGAGATCCTTTACGACAACGTCAATATTTTTTGGGCCATCCAATGAAGTTGTATCATGTACTTTGGTTGGTCACTCAGATTTTTCTAATGTTTTTTTGATATGGGTCTACACATTCCTTCATCCCTAAGAAATTTTTGGGTAAATTGGAAACATCACCTTAATAAATGAGACATGAACTTGTTGTTAAAACACCAAGGGAAATATTATAGAAAAGTGTAATTATAATAATCTATCTATTTTGGTCTGTGGAAAGACTATACCATCAAACCTTGTTTTATTACGCTTAGTCGAGATTGATTTTATTCTAGTAATGGATTGCCTTTCTGTTTATCATGATATGATTGACTGTAGAGATAATGAATTTGTTTTTCAGAAAACATTTTAGTTTGAATACAAGAATGAACCCATACAATTGATAACATATCAAGAATCTGAGAAACTGTTGAAATATGGAAATGAATGTTATCTTGATCAAATTGTTGAAAAGAAGGGAACAATTTAGAATGATGATGTGCCTCTCGTAAATGAATACCTTGATGTTTTTCCTGATGATTTACCTAGTTTCATAACTAATTAGGAAGTTGAATTCACAAATGAATTAGTTCTTGATGATAAGCCAATTTTAAAACCCCATATCATATGGCTCAAATATAACTTCATGAATTGAAAAATTAGTTCCATGATTTTTTTGATAATGGATTCATTCTTCCAAGAACATCACCATGGGGAGATACTATTTGGTTTGTTTAAAAGAAATATGGTTTCATGAGACTTTTCATTGATTATTGAGCTTTGAATAACATCACTATTAAAACAAGTATAATTTTCCACATATCGATGACTTGTTTGATCATCACCAGGGAGCTCATTACTTTTCAAAGATTGTCAAGATATTCGGACACCATTAGCTGAAGGTGAATGAGGATGACATCCCAAAAATATCATTTCATACTAGAAATTGGCATTAGGAATTTATTGTTATGCCATTTGGGTTAACTAATGCACTTACTGTATTCATCAATCTTATGAATAGTGTATTCCATGTGTTATTGGAAAATTTTGTGGTTATATTTATTTATGAAATTCTAGAATTTTCTAAAAATAAAGATGATCATGAAAAACATCTTTGGGTTGTTTTACAAAATTTAAATGAAAATAAACTTTATGAAAAATTCAGAAAGTGTGATTTTTGGTTGCAATAGATTTATTTTCATTGGAACATTGTATATAAGGATTGAATAATAGTTGATCTTTCCAAAAATAAAGTGGTTGATGAATGGTCAAGACCCACAAATGATACAGAGATTCAAAGTTTTCTTTTATTACTAGGTTATTACCGATGGTTAGTTAATAACTTTTCTAGGTTATCTTGACCGATTACTTAGTTAACACAGAAATGAGTTAAATTTGTTTGGACAGAATAATGTGATGTTTATTTTCAGTAACTAAAGAGGAGATTGGTAAATACTCCAGTTTTGGCCTTTCCTTACCAAAATGGTTATTTCATCATCTTTTAGTGATGCTTCGTTGAGGGGACTTAGTTGTGTTTTCATGCAGAATGATCAGGTAATTTCTTATGATTCAAGACAAATAAAACATCATGAGTTAAATTATCCCACACATAATTTGGAATTTGAATTTGTGGTTTTTTCTTTGAAAATTTGACGGAATCATTTATACAGATACAAATTTCAAATATACGTAGACCATAAAAGTCTGAAGTATATATCCACTCAGAAGAAATAAAACATGAGGCTGAGAAGATGTATTAAATAGATAAATGATTATAATTTCAAGATCAATTATCATCCTGGAAAATCAAACAAAGTAGAAGATGCCTTGAGTCCAAAATATCATGCATTATTAACCATATTACATTTGAAACATGATCCCTTGATTAATGATTTGATGAATTTCAGATTATTAGTTGTTAGTGCAGGGAATACATCTATTTTGTTTCAGGATTCAGTGCAGTCTTCACTGTCAGATATAGTTAATTGAGAACAGAAGGAAGACTATGAGTTACAAAAAAAGGTATAATTGGTTAAAATGGGTAAGCTTCAAGAATTTGACCTTGATAAAATTTGTGTTTTCAGATTTGGAAAAAAGGTTGTGTGTGCCCTGTGATTCCTAGTTGAAGAAGTATTTATTGTGTGAAGTTAATAGTTCTCCATTTTTGGTTCATCCTTGTAGTACTAATATGTATAGAGATCTTTAAGAGTATTACTTGTGGGATTAAATGAAAAAGGATATCGCTGATATATCCATGAAATGTTTGACATGTCAGTAGGTTAAAGAAGAGTGGCAGTTACTGAAGGGGATGCTTCATCCTTTTCAAATTCCAAAGTTGAAGTGGGAGAATGTATCCATAGACTTTGTGGTGGGACTACCTAAGACATCTCAAGGTAACAATGAAATTTGGGTTATTGTGGATCAACTGTCACAATCTGGACATTTTCTTTCTAGTAGAGATACAGTGTATTTGTATCAACTTTCTCGATTTTACCTAAAGGATATTATCAGGTTACATGGAGTTTCTCTTTACATTGTTTTGGACTGGAATCCCAGGTTCACTTATAACTTTTGGAAGGGACTTCAGAAGTGATTGGGCACATAGTTAAATTGTAGTAGAGATTTTCATCCTCCATTAGATTGGAATTAAGAATGAATGATTCAAACTATGGAGGATATACTTCAATATTGTTCAATGGACTACCCGGGATATTGGGATCATCATCTTTCATTATTTAAGTTTTCTTATTAAATATTTTTCAATCAAGTATACAGATGGCACCTTTTGAGGCTTTGTATGGGAAGTGGTGTTGGAATCCAATGTTTTGGGATCAATTTGGTTAAAGAATGTTGATGGGGCTAGAATAAGTAGAGGAAGTGGCTGAGAAAGTGAAGAAAATCTAGTAACACATGAGGACACCTCTGAGAAGGTAGAAAAGTTATGCAGATAACAAAAGGAAATACTTCTATTTCGAGGAAGGTGACCATGTTCTTCTTAAAATCTATACTTGGAAAAGTGTGATGCATTTAGGTAATAAAGTAATTCTAAGTCCATGGTTCATATTTCCTTTTGAAATCCTAGAGAAAGTTGGACCAGTTGCATACCTAGTTGATTTGCCTCTGAGGTTGTCTCAGGTACACAATGTTTTTGTTGTTTCGATGTTGAAGAAGTATGTACCAGATTCAACACATTTTTTGAGTCCATAAGAAGTTCAACTGGAAGAGAACCTTTCAAATGAAGAGAAACCAGTTCAGATTTTTGATATAAGGGAACTAGTAATGCTGAATAAGGTAATATACTAGGTAAAGGTTTTGTTGAGAAACCACACCGTTGAATAAGCAACATGGGTGTCTGAAAATACTATGAGGGAAAGGTACCCTCACTTATTTAATGAGTAAATAAAATCTCAAGGACACAATTTCTAGAAGGGGGGATAATTTAACACCCCAAGGTTTTTTAAAAATAAATTGAAATGCTTGAAATTTTGATTAATATAGATATTTATAAATATCTTTTAAACATATTTTCACTGCATCTATGTTTTGAATTTCGAAAAATGGTCATCTACACTTGTGTTCAGTATGTCATTTGGAGTCTATTGGAACCAAAAAGTTTTTATGGTGAATAGAAACATACAATTAAGAATAGTAAAATGACCATAATGAATTGTAAATTGCATTATTATTTTATTTTCTTAAGGATTTAAGATAATGACATGTTGATTAATATTTAAATGTGATATAAAAAAATTATATTTTTTAAATTATTAATTTTTGAATTAAGTATGTTTTTATTTGAAAATTAATTTAAAAATATTTAGATTTTTTTTACAAATAATGACATCATTTTTGAATTCTACACGTCGATAAATGGTTCGGGTGATTTTTAGGGATTTTTCAAAAACAATTGATTTTTTGGTGAATAGTAAAAAATACAGTTTTGAGTTTCGGTGTGTTAATGACATCATTAATGATGCTATAATGATGTAATAAATATGGTATACTTGTGTAAAATAAAATAAGTTATGATTATCCCATGTGTCTTATACCATGAGAAAATATAATGGGCCAGCCCATGGTTTTGAAAATACCACTAATGATGTGTCCCTTGAAAATTATTGAAATAATCCCTCAATATGGTTAGGACCATTCTGAGTCATACAAGTTTTCCATCATTTAGAAGTGGGAATTTCTAGAAATAATGGTTAAATTTTCAAAGTTAAGGGATAGTGGCTGATGACTTACCAGCACATGAAAGATACAATGGGAACACTATTCACCATACAATTTAGGTAAGAATTTGTAAGCTGGTCGAGCCAATAACCAAAAACAAAGGCACTTGCTTGGAGGAAACCCATCGGATACACACCGTGTACTACCTATATATATAGTGTGTACGCATTATTTTTTGTTTAACAACTCACTATTATAAATATATTGATTAACTATGTAATAAACATAGATGATGTCGATGCTAATAGTAAGGTCACTGGATTTAATCCGAGCCATCACCAGTTCAAATCCCTCCCGACCTACCTTCGGCACGAGATTCCTCCTTTTTATTATCATGTTTACCTAAAAGTTATGTGTAGTATTTTTCATATTATATAGATATATTATCTTATAAGAAAACCCATGATGGGGATTGATCGGTTTCCCATGGTCATAACTCGGTTCCCAAAAGACCCAGATTCAAATCTTGACAACCGCCCCATTTCCACCATTTTTATATTTTATAATAAAATAACTTTTCATGTATTTAGATATAAATTGTGTGTGCCATATTTTCATTAATAAACTGAAAATATTTTCTAAATACTAAAATAAATGGGGGTGAAGTTTTTAGATTGGGAAAGTCTCAGTCCTGGATTTAGAAGACCCGGGTTTGAACTCGGCTAATCTCCCAGCTTCATCCCTTTTTTTCTAATTAAAAACAACACGTCATGAATTTACTTCCTCCCATGTAGTATATTACTTGTATATTAAATATATATAAGTAATAGAAATGAGCACCAGTACAACCTTTGCTCTAGTGGTTGATGGCTTCTTTTTGGAATGGTCGATTGTCAGTTCGAAACCTCACCCCAAGAACCGGACCAAAGGTTGTACATATCTTTTTCCAATTTTAAACCACACGATTTGTATTTACTGATACATTACGTGTATAGTTTTATTTTTCATAAATTATATATATATATATATATATATAATTTTAAATATTAATATTAATTATTATATATTTTACTCTAATAATTATATATATATATATATAGTATTGTGGTATAAGATTTATATACCACTAATACACACCGTGTAATGCGGCTATAAAGGTCATGCCACACCCAACTTGAGCCCGTGTCACACGACCCCCCCCCCCCCCACTCTCCATTTCTTCTCCCGCACGCCATTTGACCTCCCCACTTCTAAATCCATGGTTTTGTTGCGTTTTATCTTCTGATTTCTACTGCATTGTGATCCATGGTCTAGGTATGCCATTTTAAAACCTTGATTTCATGATTTCATAGGTGTTTATGGTGGTTTTTGGATCATTCGACCGTTCAGTTTCTATGGTACACGGGCACGATACCAAGAACACACGTCGTGTACTCTTGTACACGACCACACACTGTCTCATTCAAAATATGAAAATAAATAGTGTGTATATTCAGTATACACTTTATACCATCATTCCTCATTCCAACATACCTCATCCACATGGCCAGACAAACCATGTTTACATATATAGCGTATATGTTCGGTACACACCATGTATCCCATTTCTCTAGGCCAGCCCGTGTCCAGCCTCCACACGGACAAGAAACCATTAGCCTATACACAATGTGTCTACTATATACATGATGTGTATCATTCCCTGGTAAGTTTCATGCCCACTCGGTGTGTCTATCCAAAGAACCTAGGATGATAACCCACTTCCACTAAATGCTGTTTATTCTTGATATACACATTGTATACTTTTTTACTTTTCTATTTCCCCACATTTTCTCCTTTTTATTTATTTTCGTTTCTTTTTCTGGATATGGATGATGAAGACCCTTCGAATGGGAATCAACTCACCTCCACTACTGAAGATGAGTGGTCCACATTTCACTAGATACAAATCTGGCCCACAACAAAAAAACCTCCATAAATTTCAGTGTAATTGCCTCCTTTGATGGTCATCCATCCACCACCCACCACCTCGGAAGAGACTGGTCCTAATTCCACACCTCCACTATCCCACAAAGAGCCTCTGATCACCATTATTTCTTCTCCATCGACTACCCCATCTAGCGGGACTTCTTCTACTACAAATTATCCACCCCTAGGTCTAGACCCTACTGTTGTACCACCGGGGCCTGCCCCTACAGGTATTCCCTTTCCTTGTATGGTGTTCCCGATTATAGTCCTGGTGTACGATAGAGTCTAGTTATTATCTTGATGCCTGATCCCATTGAGCAACTGTTATCTCGACATCAGCGTACCCCAGTTGTTGGGTATCTAGGGAGATTTGGAGGATCTCCTCGAGCACACACCATTACTCATGATCTTCCAGGTCAACAATCCTATTTTTAGCGATTTATTATTGGAGGTTTATGCTTATTTTGAGTTTTATGGGCCCGAGTATAGGGAGACTCCTAGTGATGTAGTCCTAGTGGTCCGATTTCTTCTAGGTGGTGGACCTTTCTCATTTACTATGACCATGATTGGATGAGGTTGCAGTTTCTATCCTAACCCCGTCAACCCACCCAATATCTTTACCCTAACCTAGAATGATCATTTCGTGCTCATTGCTATGTAGAGGAATTTTTCTGGGCCTGACCCCCACTACACCCCCACTTCCCAGAAGAGTATCCTCATCGCTGACACTACCCTCTGCTTTACCCACCAATTCTTTAGTGTCATCCTTTTAGCCACCATGAGGATATGGGGGTTTTGACCGACCGTAACCTGGAGATCCTCACCTGTTTCATCTCGTAGGACTACTCGGATCTCCCTTACCTTTCCACCTCCTATTTACACACCATGTCTACCGCCCCTCAGGGAAACCTAAACGGTGGGCTTTACACCACTTGCCTTACCAACCACCTTGGTGTTTTTGAGCCTTCCCTTCCTCACAAAAAATTAGGTTCCCCCCAGTGGATGGACTTTCCCTTTCTTATTCACATGGGATTGGTATGGAAGTAGGGGAACATACGTCCTTAACCAATCCCCACAACCACCCCCTACTGACCCTCCTGTCCTCGAGGCTGCCCTTTCCCTCTTTCCCCACCACACCACTTCTTCAGACATTCCTTCTTCTTATTCCATCTCTTATTCTTCCATTCCTTTAACCGCCCTAACTCTCTCTACACCCTCGGTCGGTCTCTCTTTTATCCTCCACCTAGACAAGTTTTAGCGCCACTAGGATACTACAGATCAGTCTCTTCAGTGGCTGAAGCAGATTTAGGGGATTTTTCTTTAGCATCATTGTATCCCATTACCTCTAGCTCCTGCTCCTCCTTCGGCTCCTGGACCTTCTTCAATGACTCCACCACATTTTACCGCCTAGGTCACAAATTCAATTCTCCTCTCTACTACTGTCCAAACTTCTCCCACGCTTGTTACCAATCCGAAGATCACTCTCGAGCCCTCTATCCAGAGTCCCACTCCTACTGCACTTGCTACTACATCTTTTCTTTAGAGTGAAGATTCCGCGCCTCCCACTTCCATGACTGTTGATCCTCCTATTCCAGATACTTCTGTATAAAATGATGCCTCTTCAAAGGCAACACCGATCTAGTTTTTGTGCACATTTTCTCCATTATCTATTTATATTTTTGTGATATCTTGTTCTTGTACTATATTGTGTATGCTTGTAGTTTTATCTCTCCACAACTGTCACAGGTACTCTGGCACGCTATGGGATGTACTTCTCTTCCACTTCCCATCATTCTTTACTTAGACAGAAGGGGATTATTGATTTATAGTTTTTCATTGTTTGTTTTTTCTTTCATTTTTTCCTTCTTTAATTACTTCCTCTCACCCTGTTCCACTGTGGTGTCCCCACATTACTTTTTCTGCCTTTCTGTGGCACTTGGGGACCATGTTCCCTCTTCCATGTGGGGGACTTTCTAAAACCTATACTGCTCTTTTTCTATCAAACTAATATAGGAGACATCATTAATAGATAAAATATTTTAAACAATGGATAATTTTCATTTAATAATAATTGTAAATAACAAAGGCATACTTGAAATTTTTAAAAGTTACAAAATTTTTAAAATTATGATAAATTATTTTAAACTGATTGCTGATATGGTTGATTTCCTAACTAAAATTCTTGGCTGTCTACATTTATTAAACCATTCATTTTTATTCATTCCATGACTTGATTGACCTTTTATATTTTCCCTCATTATCGAGAGGTATTCTAAACCATTTTGAAATATGATTTCTTATATATCCTCTTTCTTGAGATATTCTTAGGATATTCATTACTATTAGAATTTGTGAGTTTTCTTTTTGAAACATGAGGTTTTTCTAAATTACATTAAAATAATTGAGGCATTAGATTGTTTCAACCCCTATTATTTTGAGACCTACCCTACATCTGATATTCAAGAAGCCCCTAGAAACCATGAAAAACCTAGATAATAATCCATATTTCAAGCCTATTTCCATTCCAACCCTAATTATTTTATAATATTGAAGGATTATTCACTGGAGCTTAAATGAGGGAATTAGAAGTACATGGAACATTTTTGCGAATCTTTAAGAAATTAGTTGTGGGGGTGATCCTCTTGTTTATTTGAGATAGAAATAGTTCCAAACCTCTATTTTTAGAATTTCTAAGTGGGACCCTTTTGTTTTAAAAAATGATACAAACAAGAGAGCCATATACTCACTTGTTGGTTTGTGAACCCATACAAACTAAGGGATATGGTGGTGATAAAATAATTTGACATATCTTTTTGAGGATGATTTTACATTTAGAACTAATATTTAAATATCATTCATTGTTGTTTGAGAATTTATCCTCCCTTTTTCTAGCCTTTGAGATTATTTTTCAAATTACTACCTACCATACCTTAGCCTCAGAAACCATTGAACATTGATGAAATCCCTCATGATTTTTCTGATTTAAAATTTCTAAAGTAGAGAATGATAAAACTTGAAAACCTATGGATAGAGTGCATACACTAAATATTGAGCACAAATCCGATAAAATTATCTTGAGTGGTGAGAGTATTATTTTCTGGTGGTGTAAATCGTCAAGTGGCATGTGTAATTATAACATGTTGATTGATGTACATATAAGAGATTGAATGTTTCATAATTAAACAATAAAGGAGGTTTGATTAGAATATTATTTAAAATTAAAATATTTTTTTGTGCCCTTATAAAACCTTTTTCCATGCCTATAGTATTTATACGTATAATTTATGTTGCATGATTCTCTTTTCAGAATATGGATACTATATATTAGATGTTGAGATTTTTCTTGAGGACAAGAAAGTTACTATGTTTGGGGGAGTTTGATGTACCCTATTTGTGTATACATTTCCACATACTTTATTGAAAATAAGAACTTTTTTTTCAGAAAATACCTACTACATAGTGGAAAAAAACCTTGATATTTGTTATCTGGTTCATTTTCAGGTGATTTCTGGCCAAACACACAAACCAAGAGAAAACTGAGAAAAATATCTAACTACATGGCTTGTACAAAAATAAATGCCATGTGATTTTAGAATCATACATGGTTTGGAAAGGAAATGTACTTACCCAAGTTACCAGAAGCATGTACACTCTATGTATAGAAGATAAATGATGTGTATAGTATTCTAGAAGTGGTTGGTGGATGAGAAAAAAATCTATATTCCCATGTGTCTGACTGATGTTTACATGCTGTTTACATCATCTATACGTCCTGTTTCGCCTTCTAGAAGTGGTTGGTGGATGATAAAAGAGAGTACACACTATTCATGGTGGCGCTACACACTGGGTATCTCCACAAACTAGGTGGCACCCTATTTCAAGTCAAAGATGGCGTGTTAGGCCACCCACTGGTGGAGAAAAAGATGATAGATGTTCATTGTCAAGACTGCATGGAATGTACTTTTTCCATAGTCCGTGTAATTTTATTTTCTATAAATAAATGTCTTGGACTCCTGTTCAAACAAGGAGAAATGATCTGAGGGAAAGAGGTTCTGCTACCCTACTGCTCTGCTATCATAATTCCACTACTCTCCCATTCGACCATTATACCGCCGAAATCATCTCTCTTAGATGTTTCTGTGATGACCACATCAGAGATCAAGGGTCCTATTTTCATCTTTTCTTCTATGTGTAACTAAAAACCCCAAGTGTTTGGGTTGTGGGTGACTAAAGAGTTGTAATTTGTACTAGTTGTTATGATTGTGTTTGTTCTGTTTAAATCTGCTTATTCATCTTTAATCACTTTATTTAGTCGTTGAAAATTCTAATCTAGAACAAGGGTAGAATTATAAGGGACTCAAAATAATAATAAAGATGAATACTTTCCTAATAATTGGATGTATTCACCGACTAAAAAATTTACTAATCTAAATAAAGAACTGTAAAACACTGAATACTAGACCAAGGAATCTGTTTCCCTAGATCTAGACATAATTTTTCTAGACCATGGAAACCTTGTTACAATTGAAACCAAGAGTGTTGGGTTATCATGAACAACACATCATCATAAAGAATTTTATTTAATAAAAAACCTCTTAAAAAATCCACATCCCTGACACATTCCCTCCATATTTGTATCGAAACCAAATTACCATGTTTTTCATTATCTTTTAAGTAATTTGATATGAAATTAAAATCTAATCATATTTTAATAAAAACCATAAAAATAGACTCTAAATTCAGTACACTTCACTGGATCAAATAAAAACTAGATAATCAAGAAAAAAATAACATATTTTCCCTATGGATCGAACATTTACTGGTACTATAATTCATAGGGAAACAAAATTTGGGACACCGATAACATAACATCGGTGAACTAACTACAAGGGGGACCTTCAATTTAAGGTCAGTATGCGTTGAAAATTTATATGGGAATAATAATATGAATGGTAAATACTTGAAAATAATGCCTCAATAACTTTTAAATGTAAGAAAATTGTAAGTGATAATCTTAGCATTTTTGGATATGAGGTGATCACATGAGACATGTATATAATGCGTAATCATGGATGATCATCAAAATTGATTTCTATTATGATTCTATAAATGAATACAGAGAAAAATAACATTATCCTATGGATAAATATGTATCTGGATGATAGGCCAAATTTGTGGCACATATACACAACAATATCCAGAGAATTGATTGCATAGTAAAGAAAAAGGTTTCATTTAAAGTCAGATAATCGTAACAGAGATTTCCAAGGAAGGTTTGAGAGAATCCAAGTTTCCACGCACAAGATTTTAATTTGTGAAAATAAGATGTCTATAATGTATAATGGAGTAATTTAGTGTAGAATTGGAAATAAATAGGTGAAATATTCCTCACATTTATCTAAACCATATATTAGTAGGAATAATCTATATGAGGATGACCACTATATTTATTTTAAGGTCATGCATGATGGACTAATAGGTTGATGAAATTTTAGGTTTGACAACTTTGATGAATGGGAGTCGGAAAAGTGACTTATATAAGGCTCACAGGTCAAGGATACACTATATTATTTTGATTGTGGGGAGAAATTAGAAGTCATACTTATTCTTTTCTGGGATCTAAGGTGATGTCAAGGGATATGTACATGGGTAATGGATGCTTATTATGTTCAAAAGGTGAATTATACTATAATTTTGTCATGTGTATATTGAAAGAAAGACATTCTCAAAAGAACTAAGATTCCTCAAGATGATAGGCTATATAGGGGGAACATATATAGATATATATCGAAGGAATACTTTTCATAGTCAAAACAGTGGTTTTCTTTAATTTAAGATACTATTCCCACAAATAACTAATTAAGGATTTCAAGGATCTGAGTTTCCCAAGACCCAAAGTATGATTTATGAAAATAAGATGTATGTATGGATTGATGGAATAATTTATACTTGATAATTTAATTTATAAATTATTGCGGTCCAATTTAGATTTTGAGACAAAAATTCACATGGTTTTCACAATGTTTCCCCTGTATAGTTATAACAAATATTCAATTGAAAGGGATATTTATATATATATATATTTTTCATGGATAGGACTAGTAAAGGGATTTCTGGTGTTACAATGTTTCAAAATATAAAGAGAATCAGGACACATGATGGTCTAATAGAGAAACTCCTGTACATAAATTCAGATCTTTTGTGAAAAAAAAAATACATTTTTCATCAAAAATAAGTCTGTAAATGGGATAACCCATGTTGGAATCTTCTATGTGAATTCAGGTCATATGAAGGATAGGGGGAATTATTTTTCCATTTTATAACTAGGATTAAAATTAGTGATCTATGAGTCACTATGTTTATAATTAGAAAGAAAATCTATACACACATAGTTCGTAGAGAGAAATTACCCTACATAGATTAGGCTCTTATGTTGAGAAAAGGGGGGATTTTTTCATATTATAGCTGGGCCAGGATATGGGATCCAAGATTAACTATATATCTCATCAAAATCTGTATAAATATATATTTTGATAGATTAAAATTAATTCATGATATCTAATTCATATGAAAATGAAAAGCAATCCATAAAAGGAAGGAGACTCTATGAAGTGTAAAGTTAAACATGAACGACCAATAGGTTTTCTAAATTTTAGGTTGGATATACTTGACCTATGGTAGAGAGTATAATGACATAGATGGGGAACATAGGCCATTTATTCTCCAAATTATTTTCATTCTCTTGTCATAATTTATGTCATTAACCTCAGGTTTCTAGATCTGAGGTGATGATATCTGATAGGTATATAAAGAATTACCATAAACAATGTTCGAATAGAGATTTTTGATATTATGATATCACATTGTATGGAGATAAAAGTTTTTATCCAATGGTTAATGATTTATTTTATTTTAATTCCTCATTAATGGAAGATGGTAAAAATCCATATCTTGACAGAAGTATGCGTTGTGAAAATATAGGTGTCATTATGAGTCAGATACTCTTGCTATTGATAGCCAAAGAAGGTTTCTGAGGATCTGATTATCCTATGAAAAAAGAATTAATTCTGAAAATATAATGTTCATAAGGAATTGTGGAATCATATAGACTTGATTTTTTAATGTTTGGATGATTTTGGTCACATTGAGATATATAGACCAAACATTACATGGCTCTTGTAAAGAATTCTCTTTGTAGATATAACTCATATATAATGGGAAGGAACATTTGTATAATTTTTTTCCTCATATATTGGCCTAGTATAATGAATCTAGGTGTCACTATGTATGTCATCATACGGATAATCAAGACACATGTAGTTTTAATAGATAAATACCTGACAAAGAGCATGCTCTTGTGTGAAGAAAACAGATTTTTCTTCAAATATGAGTTCGTAAATGAGAGAACTTATTATGAAATATCCTCTGAGAATTTGGTCTATTTAAAGAACAGGGGTTATTTTTTTCAATTCATATCATAGACTAGAATATGCGATCAATTAGTCAATGTGTATCTCATTGGATGAGAATCAATACAAACATAGTTCTAATAGAGAAATTCCCCCACAAATATCATCATCTTGTGTGAAGAAAGGTCATAATATTTCATATATTGTGATGAGGGAAAGATATTAAATCTTGGAATCAATATTAATATAATAATAATGGTTATAAAACCACATATATTTCTATGAAACTTTATTTCATAGATATTGTTTTTATGAAAAGGAAACCAAACAATCTAAGGAAGGTTGCTCTAGGTAGTATAATGTCATACATGATGGACTAAACATTCCCTGAGTTTAGTCCCGACAGGGTTTAATAATGGAAACTGTAATAATTTCATGAAGTATATAATATAATTTGAGTTATTCTAGATGTGAGAAACAACATGAAATTTTAGTGTTTTATAAATTTTATAACAACAACAGTAAAGGATTGACTTTTACATGCACCACAAGATTTTTTATCCAATGGTCTTGATGTTTTCCCATAATTGAACATCATGAGAACAAGAACAATGGTAAAACATGTGATTTAATTTCATATGGTAAGGACGTTAGACAAGTATTTTAACTTTATATGGTTAGGATATTTGGTTTTCTATAGTTTAGGGTGACATAGATTTGACTAATGATGTTATATTCATTGACTTATGATAAGAACTATCTAGTCATGGATTACATGAAATATTTAGTGAGGAACAATGAATTGGTATGTTTTTTATATGCTCCACATTAATGGTGATAAATGATTCCACACCATTAGAGAAGAAATTATGTATGATGAAAGGTACCTCCCACTTTGGTTGAAAATTTGGAGTTTTTTTATGAGTTACCAATGGGGTCCTGAGAGCCAACACCAATTCCCCATGGAGGAAGGAATGTATGTAAATTTATTATTAAAATATTATACTAGTTTATTTAGTGAACATTAAAACAGTGAAAGGTATAAAATAATTTCTCATTATGTATTTCCAAACATTCTAATTACTTATGAGATTTAAAATCTATGGATTTTTGATAAAAATGGAAATGTTAAGAAAAGGTATTCAAACCATGATGGGTAAAATATTATCTATCCCGTATAAAAGATAATATGGGGATTAATATGTGGTAATATGAGTTTTAGTATGTTAATCCCACAAGGCATGAAGAATCATATCATTTAATGATTTATTATTTTTTCCTACTACCATATAGAAAATATTTTATAGAGTTTTATTGAAGGACTTGAAATATCTATTTTATTTTTTATTATTGAAGGAAAAATAGTTAGAATCAATGTTACAGTCATGATACATCCATATAAATTTTAATTAATAGAAATTAGTGCCATTTTAAGTCAATATTGTGTGAGAAACACTATATGTGGTGATAATATTAGACTTCCAGAAGATGATAATAATTTTTTTGACTTTTATGATGGGTATTTCCGTAAACCATATGAAGAATATGTTAGATGCCACAAAGATAGAGTTGAACTACATAGTTTCAGATATGGGATATGGTATAATGACATCAATTTTCCATATAGAAAATGGTCTCTAGTATTTATCTTTATGAAATAACTCTGGTGGTTTATTGACAAAATTGTTCTTCATATGGTAGGAATGAAACCATTGGGTATATTTTAAATTGTATTAGCTAATTGAAGTCAATAAATAGTTGAGTTTCTATATTGGGTGAGAAATATTGATCCCCAACTAGTGAGTTCAGGAATCAACAATATAAACTTAAATTATTATAGAAATAATCTCCACTCCATCAAAACAACTAATGATAATTCTACCAATGACTCATTTATAGACAACTTTTTCTTGATTCAGGATATTGTAAAGAGTAATTCGGACTTACCACCATTATATTTTCCCTTTTTATGATATAAGAGTCGCATTTTAGAGGTAATCTAATATGAGGCATATCTAATATTTTTTTCAAGATTATCTGTTTTAGGGATGAAATTTATAAGGATTCGTCCTTATGATTTTTATATTCTATATAATTTAGTCTAGAATTCACTTTATTACACCATCAAATATATTATTGGTTTATAGTTTCATAGAGTTTGTTCATATATCTTTTATAACAAACTGATATATTAAAAAATGGAAACATTTATTTAGTATCCTTTTTCCCATAAAACAAATCTTTTAAATGGAATTGTTTTTTCTTTTTTGTGATACATATTCAAAAATATTATCATGACCAAAAAATTAAAAAAAAAAATTGGATGAAACAATAATTATCAGGAAGGTTTGTTAAAAGAAATAACTAAATCATTAGTCCATGAATTATTATTGAATTTGTCTTTTTCAAAATAATAATTAGGCTAAAAAAACATTTTCTTACTTAAAAAATAAACCTCTCCACCCTAATATTTTCATAAGACATTTCATAATAAATATTAAAGGAAAAAATAAGTCTCATAAATATGTCTTTGAAGTCAGAAAAAACTCATAATATCTTTTACATAAAGTTATACTTTTCTACCATATGATGTAGAATACAAATTCTATTACCTTATAAAATAAAAATATTTCTATAAAAACAATATAAATCATAGATAAATCAGGTAGGTAACATGGGGAATCATTTTCAAATAACTCTTACAAACATGATAAAATTTATTGTTTCACAAAGAATAACCATCATAGTTAAACATAAAATAACCATCACAATTACAATTAGAATAACCATCACAATTTCAATTTGAATAACCATCCCAATTATCATTTGAATAACCATCACAGTAATAATTTTTTTTAAATTATTTAGTTAATTAATAAAAATTATCAATTTTATTATTCCTTTTAATTTATCCATTACAAGGATATATAAAATTACTTAATCAATGTAATTCATGTGAGATGTTTTGACGATATTCGACTCTTAAGTCCAAAATAACTTTAGTATGTTGAATATGGTCAATGAAATTATTATTAAAACATATAAAGAATAATAATATTGAATTATAATTTGTAGACATAAATTTTACTTCTTAAACCAATAATTAAAGATAGTTATCAAAAATTAAATATGCTACAATCCTGGAGATGGTAGGTTGTGCTTACTCATGAGTAACGTTTCAATTTTTCAACAATCATTATAGAAGGAAATTAATTATTATCTTGAATTTCCAAAAAGATAATAATATCATAAATAAAATATTATTTATTTAAAAATACAATATATATATATCTTCTAGTTTATGTGGTGGAGAAAAATGAATCATATTGCTTTGTGGAGGAGGTAGTTCACATGTACGCACGAATATCATTAGCATTTTTAGTGAAAGGAATGTTAAGATTATAAATGATGCATTATATTTTAATAATTATATTTATCTCATTAATATTATATATAAATATTAAATCCATAATTGTAACCCATTTTGAGTGGGAGTGATGAAGAAAAAATTAAATCGGTTCTCAAGGTAGCAGTCATCCATACCAATGAATGATGAATTCCTCACCCATTTGATTGATTTTAGAGATGGATATAAGTTATTAAATTAACGTAATAAAACATATGTATATGTATTATATTTTATCATGTTTTAATTATATATAAAGAGGTGGAAGAAGAAATAAAACTAAAATATGTTGTTAAAAACTATACATATTCTTTGGAAAGTCTCCAAAATATAATTCCTTAGGACCAATAATGTGGGTATTATGAATAAAAAAGACATATATAACGAGGTTATGAATTATATAAAATCATTTTATTATGGATTTGTCTAATTAAAAGGCTTTTTAAGTGTGAATAAATCAGAAGAAGTGGTTCCATTTTATAACAGAGGGGAGGGCCACTCTAGGGAATTCATAAAATAATAAATTAATATAAATTAATATTGTGGTAAAAAGAAAAAACATTGACAATATTATACTAAAATATTAGTATTATTCTAAAAAACTTCATCCTATAAAATTTAGATACGTTTGGATCCCATTTTCCCTTCATGTTTTTCTTTTAACCCATCATTTTCCTTTTTGACAATTATCATAATATTAATGTGAAATGCCATTTTTGGGTTAATATTTTTACTATAAAATGAAAAAATACCAGTAAATGTATCATGGTTGATAAAATTTACCATATACCATTCACTTTATAAAAAATATGTTTTTATTAATTTTTAATCATTTAAAAAAAATTATTTATCAGAAAATAAAATTACTGCCAATTTTAGTAATATTCATAATTTGACTTTAATAACCTCAATATAATAAAATAATTATAATAATATGAATCCACACCCCTATAATATTTCATTTATATATAAAAAATCATGGACATGAAAATTATTTGAAATCATATATTTTCAACATTTTAAAAATCATTTATTGATTTTCTATTAATTGAATAATTACTACATCAATGTTGTGTAAGATTTATAGATAATTATTTTATTAGAAAAAATTAAAAATAACTAACCATTATAAAATATAATTTAACACTAAATTTAATATTTATAACTGAACATATCCTAAATTTATCAATATTTTAAAAACATTTTATCTATTAAAATTAATAGTGTGGTATTTGTTGAATTATATTCACTTAAATATTACAAAGGTATAAATAATGACAAAATGGGAAAAGAGATTGTATTTTAATTTTATATGATAATGGACAATAAATACTCATACAAATAAAATTAATTAAATTTCTATGGTCTTTTCAAGTACTTTCCATTTTATTTTTTACTTTAATTACCGGATTTACCATTTACATCAACAACAAAAATTACTAACGGTAATTTTCATAATATTCATTAATATAAGGGACATAGTTAAAAAAACTGACCCCTTGATTAAAAATTTTTAATCCATTTTTAATGATCCAAAACACAAAATTGAAAGATTTTTTTTTAAATCTAAACTTACAATATATAATGAATTGTTTTTTGAGAAATGTGTTTTTAAGATCTAAAATATATTTATAACAAAATATGGTATATGTATGACTAAAATATAATTAATTTGATTAAATAAAACTAAATTATACTTATTATTATGTCATATTAATTTCCATTAAAAATAAAATTATTTAATGTAAATAATAATTAGTTTTATAAAATCGGTATATTTTACAATTCAATGAAAAATCAATCTTCTTAGAAAAAGACCAAAAGATAATCTATAAATAATTTTATGTATTAATTTGAAAAATTATATCATTTTATCCAATATATTTATAATTATACATGTTATTAATTATAATTTATTTTCATAAATATTAATAAAAATAGGTTTTAAAGAAAACTTATTTTTGAAGAATAAAATTTATTTAATAAAAATAAAGTCGTTATTTTTGTAAAATTAGTCAACAAATTTATATTTATTAGGAAATTTATATATATTTGAAAAATTATTTTACCCTATTTATACTTTCCAATTTAATGTTTAGGTTATAGTTTCATATATAAATAATAATATTTTATGGTTATTTTAGGCTTTGTGTTGTGTACGTATACACTATTAAACAATGATTTCATTTAAACTTAAAAAATATTACATTCCCACACCGTTAAAAAGAATAATCCTCACAAATTTAACATGATTTAGGTAATCAATATTTTCCCCCCTGAAAATAACTTTTTTCAAACCCCAAATCATTAAAAGGATCAATAAAACATCCTCCAAAAAAAGAAAGAAATATAAATAATAAGGTCATCCAGAATAACACATAAATAAGTTTCCTTATATAAATTAATTATTGGGAATAAAAATAATGGATATGGATGAAAATAATAATTTTTTTAAGGATTATATAGAGTGAAATATATTAGTGATCACAAATAATTGAACGATAATAATAAATCTAACCACAAAAAAACATTAAAAAAGGGTGTGAAAAGACTATATATTCATTATAAATAAAGTTAACTGGATAAAATTTTTGTTTTAAGATCCATTTTTAGTGTTTATTAATTCCATTTCTATATAGAATAAGAATAAAAGTAAATATACCAACATTAAATGCATAAATTCTTGCTTAAATCTATTTCCACCATAATCTCATATTTTTCTCTAAACGATGAGTATTAATGATGAATTTTTAGGCCTGTAGCACTAAAATCAACATCCATCAGGTCATAATCTTCCAAAAATGTGTATAATCTATTTATATAGTCACTATTAAAAATATTAGCATATGTTTTTACAATTAACAAAAAATGAAAACCTTTATTTGATGAAATGATATATTAACCTTCAAAATTTACCTGTAATACCCATAGTTAAAACTAAATAAATTTGTAATTTAATGTAATTAAAAATCTTTAAAACAATCCATACTAATATTTAATCCCAAAAAATATGAATAATTGGGCCACAATTTATTCCATGATTAATTTTACATTTTTCTCTTAATAACAATAGTCACTCATAAAGTCCCATACCAAAAAATTCCAATTCAAAAATTAAATAATATCCAAGATTAGTTAATAATTTTCATAACGAAAAAAATAATTATATATCCATATAATAATTATATATGATTTATAAAAGGTAATTCATCAATTATTCTTCAAATAACATCCCATATTATCCTAAAATATTTCTATTTACCTTAATCATACAAGGTCCCCAAAACAATGAACTTATAATAAAATAACATTAATAATGTAATTACTAACTCAATTATCATTCCAAAGGTTATCTATATGATAATACATATGTTCTCCAAATTTTTAAAACACATAATTACCTCAATATCAATTTTTATATAAACCCTAATTTCTATCATGACCTTTAAACTAATCTCTGAAAAATTTAAAGGCATTCTTACTCAAATAAGACTTTCTCATATTAAAATTAAAGGTTACATATACCTAAAAAAACTATAAAAAATACTTAAAATTATCACATTGTCAACAAAAAATATGTTTCAAAAAACCAACAATATAATAATCCTTAATTTTTACATGATACTCAAAACATTAATAATATATTAGAACATATTTGATATACTATAATTACTTCATTTTTCTAATGACTCATTACATAAATACAACCTTTATTAAACATACATATTTATCCATTGATCATGATTTATCAACTTATTCTTTTTGTATTGCCTTCTAAAATATGAATTATGCATGTTTTTCTAAGACTCAACAATATCGATTCAATCATTATTATAAAAAATAATTATTATAATTCATAACTTTCAAATGTTGATCACCATTCATTATAGTCCAAATAAATTGTTTGAGGTGTCCTATTTGCATGTTATATTTACAATGTTATCAGAATACCTAAAAACCATTCCAATTTCAAGATCATCCATTATAAAAAATTGATAAAGTATCATATGATATTTCCCAAGACGAAAATGATGTGAATTTTATTTTTAAATATTCAAATGTATCCCATGGAGTATCATGATATCAAAGTATAGAATCAGATTAAAATATATTATAATGTGTTTTTCTTACAAGTTTAATGTTGTAAAATGGTTCTAGGTTACTTGAGATAACGTTACCAATTATCAATGTATGAAAGTCATATGGTAGATAAATGTTGTTGGTGTTTTATTTTCATCCTTCGATCTTGCACAAGACCTTTACCCCTGTGGAAATAAATTTTTTAGTCAATAAAAAATAATTTCATTATTGATGTCATATGAACACCTAAATATATTCTAAATGTCTTAACATATGAAAACCCATTATTTCAATATATAACACCTTTTATTTAAAATTGGTTATCCATGGTCATAATTCAATTACGTAACCTTATATTCAAATATTTATTAACTATACATTAAAACATTTGAATTCATCCAAGAATATCCTATAAGAGTGTCAAAAGAGGAGTGCAGAATGGGAATAATGAAGATAAAACAAAATTAGGGAAACATTATGCTTGAATAACTTTTTTGGATTATTACACCAGGATTCATTTATTCCAAAACCAATTCCTATTATAGTATCCAATCATGGATACATTTATAGAGAGGAAATATAGTCTATACCATATAAAAAATATAGTATTTTCCCTATACTTAAAATTACCCCAAGATTTTTTTAACAAGGTACTTTAATCAAAATGTTCAATGTTATCTAGACCCTTCCTCTAATGCCAATTGTGAGGACCCAATATAATACATTACGTATTCTTGTTAATTTAAACTATAAGCTTGTTTCTTACATTCCCAAATACATTATAGGATCACTGTTTTATATATTAAGGTCATAAATAATATATAAAAATCCCATTTATTAGCATTTGGACACTTCAATTTAGTATCCATTTTCCACATAACTCCCAAATTTTAAAAGGAAACATGTTTTCTATTCATTAATCATCTTCATATGTTTTATATGGAAATAATACCTATTCGAATAAATAATTTGATATTTTATTAAACCTAATATGAGAACACTTTTTTCAAAGGGATATAAAAATAATGAAATAATATTAGGTCCACGAATTCTTATAAAAATGTTCATTTTTTATAATAAGTACTGGGCTAAAAATAAAGTTTTTCATTCCATGAAATCAACTTCTCTATACAATTATTTAAAAAAATCAAAATAAATTTTAAAAGTAATTTAAATCTCAGAATGGTCTCATTGAAATCATGAACAAATCTTAATAACTTTTTCATAAAGTTATACTTTTCTACCCAATAAAGTATCATATACTTTCCTTTACCTTATGATATCATGAGACATCCATAGAAACCCTTATAAATCATATATAAATATTTTTTGGAGACATGGGTAAATATTTAAATATCACCATTACCATTTGTATAACCTTTATGATTACATAGAATAACCATCACAGTAACATATAAAATAACCATCAAGGGTGAAATTGGAATATCTATGGTAGTATATTCCAATAATCTCTTTAGAGAAACCTAATCAGTTAAATATGCTTATTAACCCAATTACTTGGAGAGATATAATAAGATAAGCCACCCTTAGTTTATAACAACACCACCCATCATCGTAAACAATGTACAACAACCATAACAGAATTTATAAAATCTTTTATTTTTAAAACATTCTCTTCAACCATAAGAAATCATTTTTGGATATTTCTACATCCATTTCTTTTAAAATGAATTTTTTAAAACAAAAATTAATATTAAAATTAAAATAGGAATTTTCATTAAATAAATAAATAGTTAAAAAATAAATAAAATAAAATAAAGGATGCGGAGGAGGGGAAATTCATTGTTATTATGTAATTTAAAATAGAACATTTATTTTGTCTTATGTAAATATACTCAAAAAGTTTCATAAAAATATTATTTTTAAAATCTATTGAAATAAATTGAAATTAAACATAAAATATCCTCTACAATTCAATTATTTATATATAAGTATATTCACTGAATAATTTTATGAATATGGAAATAGAAGAAATTTATTTAGAAAATAAATCTTTTAAATATTTAAACATGTTTTTAATGTATGGTGTACCCTATTTTGAGTTTGAATCATACCATAACTTCCTCATCATCATGTATAAAAATAAAATGTTAATAATTTTAATTCCAAAATACAATTATAAAATTTATTATTACTATTATTTAATATAATACCATATTATACAAAATTACATAATCAATTAAGTTCATGTCATATGTTTTGATGATATTCAGCTTATAATTCCAAAATGACTTATGTTGGTTGAAAATGGTAAGTTATGCCTTTATTAAATAATCTATAGAATAATAATCATGATATAATTATCATTTTTATCCATAAATTGTAATTATTAAAAAAATAATGAATGATGGTAATGGAAAATGAACTACATTAAAATCATGAGGATGATAGAATGTGCATATGCATGCTTACCATTTCTGAAGTGCCCGGATCAGTGTGATCACTGAGAGGGGGAGGGGGTGAATCAATGATCCTTTAAAACTTTTTACTAATTGATTCTTTATCAATTAAACCTCTATGGATTGTTAAGGCCTCGATCCACTATTCTTGTATCTCTCAGCCTTTCCTCGAATGATGTACTAAATGTAAAGGCACTGGACACAAGGATTTACAAGGTTCAGCACCAATGGCCTACATCCTTGCCATGTTGGTTATACGCCCCAACATGGTTTCTTCCATTATAATCTGTTAGTATTAAAATGGTCGATATAGAGTCCCACTGTATCTCTCCTGAGTCCCACAGGAGGGTCTTTATACTGCGTCCCACAGTGTTACCAGAGTCCCACTGGCCTGCTCCAGAATCCCACTGAAGTCTTCTTCCGCCTTGAGTCTCACAGGGGGCTTCTCCTGGCTCCTTGAGTCACACGAGTATCTCTTCTTCACTTTAAGCTTCTTCAAGTATCTTCAGCAGTCTGGGATAAATACTGATGGCCTTTCTCTTCACTTCTGATCACTTGATTAGGTCTTCTCGTCTTGCTGAGGATTTATCTCCTTCTTCTCAGGATGACCTGACCTCTCTCTTCAAGAATCTTCAACAGCCTCTGATAAGGTCTGTTGGTCTTGCTCAGCACTTCTGATCACTTCTTTTGATCAGGATCTTCTCAATTACTAAAAACATAGACAACTGATATCTCTAACTTCAGTCTGGCTGCAGTCTGACTTCACATCAACTTTATGCACTGAGTGCATGGCAACTCTTCTTCCTCATGCACTGACTACATGGAATCTCAATATATTCTTCAATAAATTTCAGTCTTGGACAACTCAAATGAACACAACCTGATTTATCTTTATTCACATGTGCATGTGCATGCATGCAAGAATGCACTCTCCTTTTCTTCTCTTGGTTCAGTAAACCCTCAAAGGGTGTAATTACCTTGAGCACACACACCTTCTCACTCACACACTTTGTTCAATTTGTTTACACACATAAATGTTTATTGTTCTTTAGTGTGAGAGCCTTACACATCTTCTAAGTGTATACACTTTTAGTGCACACACTAGGTTCGGCCTTCACTTGTTAAGCATACACAAATTCTTCACTTTGCACACACACTTGAATGAGTTCTTCTTTGTTGTGGCCTACACTTCATTTCTTGCACACACCCAAGGCTACGGCCTCTTTGTTATTTTGCACACACAAGACGTAGGTATGTAATGGACTTCCTCCTTTGCACACACACAAATCTTGGTGTAGTTCTTTGTGCAAGCCTCGGCCAATTCCTTCTTTGTGCACACACTTAGCCAAAGGCACTTCCACTTGTCTTGCACACACAACCCGAACCCCTACTGCCTCGTGTAGCTTCTCCTATCTCAAAAAGGGCTCGCAAGTCCAATGGGTACAAGCGGCCACCTCTTCTTCTCCCACTACCGCGTAGGTGCACTTGGTGCAACCAGGCGCGCAAGTGCTTAGAGCACAATGACGTGCAGGGTGAAGACACCTCGGGCGCGCAAGGGTGCGCTGGCCGCGGGGCGCGCAAGTACCTCCTGCCGCACACGTGAGGCGAACAGGGGACCTTACCTTCTTCTTTCGCACAAGGGGTGCGTGAATGTAACCTCACGGATCCAAGGGGTGGCTCCGGGATTCTCTGCCGCGCAGGGGGCACGCAGGCTGTTCTTCGTGAGGCAAGGCACTCGCGGGACCCCCGTTTCTCAAAGGATCAGCAAGCGAATTCAGAGCCTCGGGTGCTCCTTTTATAGGCAGAGGGATGCCAAATCTTCCGCGTGAGATATCTCTCGAATTCCCAAAATTCTCGGGTTTTCAAGATTTTCTAAATCTTGATATTTCCTCTGTTTCAACGTGGGTTCTTTCTCTTTGTTTTTCTCCTCCACGTGCATGCGACTTAGAACGCATGTACGTCCTTCCTTCGGTCCAAACCATGAAAAATATAAACCTCATGGCCTCACACCTTTGGTTGCTTCGGACAACCTCTAATTCTCCCATACATTGAATGCATGCACATTTTTATGCATGGATATGTTCAGTAAGGACAGACGAACCGAATGGGGCCTTTGGTTTGATCGGAGGTGACCGAGAACACGATTTGGCTTGCTCGGAGGGCGCCTGGTTCGTTAGTGGCTGCGGGAATGCGTGGGGAGGCCTCAGCCGAGCTCGGGGAAGAAGATAAGCTCAGCACTGTTGTATTCGTGCGTTTAATGAAGCTGGTCGGTCGGGATTAGATCACGGGCGGCGTGATGAGATGTGCGGCGCTGATCACACGCGAGATCAATTGTGCGGCTCAGATTAGATCTTGGATAAATTTCCGCGTCCCACATCGAATTGGCGGCCGGTTTTTCCGCGGTTTATCAAACATCCACTGCCATCCATCCCACAATTGAACTTCTCCCCTCACAGTGCCACTCCGCACCGTGTTCTCTCTGCGGGCACGCTCTGTGCCCACCTCTTCTCCCTGCGGGCGCGCCACTGGCGCCTACTATGCACCTTCGGGCGCGCGCTCTGGCGCCCATGCTGCGCAGGACCTGATCCCCTGCATGGCCACAACTTACACATGGCCGCAGACTCTCGGGTTGGCCCCATGGGATCCCCCTTGGGCGTGGCGACCTCGAGTCCCACATGTGCCTTGGGGTTGAACCCTTAAGGCTGGCCCTTGGTGGCCTAATTTTTTGCTAAGTGTAGAACAAGTCCTTTTTGTAAAAACAAAGTGACCAAGTTCAAATGCCAAATTCCACATCTTCCTCTAATCCATTCTCCCTTCTTCATTTATTCTCTTCTATTCTTCTTAAGAATTCCTCCATTCCTCTTAAACATTTAGTCTTCACTTAGGAGTGAAATTCCCGAAGGTTCATCTTCAACTGAAGCTCCGGAATCAAATAATTCTTCAACATTCTTCATTGATCCAATTAGAGATCAAGTTGGATCAACTTCTAATTCACATGCACTAAGTGATAGTGCATGGACTTCATTAATCCACTTCATCCACTTAGTGATTGTGGATGGATCACTTCATCTCCTCCTGCATTGTTAGGACAATGCATGGTCTTCAAACAATGGTGTGACATTGTATCATCAGGATACAAGTTCTATGAACTTAAAGATCAGCTCAACAATCGTCAGATATTATGATGATGCTCCATCATCATCCATTATTCAAGTGGTGTAACTTAGTATCATCTTGATACAAGTATTGAAACATTACGATCAGTTCTACAATCGTCTGATATTGTATGAGAATGTTTCAACCACAACATCCTATGTCACTTAGTGAATCTCCTAAGTGACATGCATCTTAGTACCATGGCCATTCTCCATTCATCACCAACACCATCACATCCTTTGTCATTCACATCTTGACATTCCTTGACATCCATTCATCTTATGACAACATCATGCCTCATTGACAACAAATGCAACACAGTGCAATTCAATCTCCCCCTTTGTATTTGTTGTCAATACACTTCTTCAGCACATATGAATGGGTCAATATGTGTGCCAATATTTTCTCCCCCTTATTGGAAATCAAATGCAAAGATGTGGTGCGGCTCTCTTCCAAAATATCTCTTCCTCCCTTCGAATAGCATCTTCTAAAAAATCACTAAGAGAGGGATGATGTCACATGTACACTTTAGCAAAGAACCTTTAGTAAATCATCTCTAAGTCTACTTGGGCTAACCCAGTGTAGAAAACAAGAGTGATGTAACCAAGGAACTCAATGTTGTCCAACAGTCACTGTACATGTGAAATCATGCTTCAGGGGTTTGAAATATTTCAGATATAACAATGAATTGCTAATTCCTGCACATACTTCAAAAACTCATTATAAAGTTCAGGTGCAAAGATAAAGCTCCCCCTTTTATCCATTTGCCTTCAATCAATACCCCCCCTTAATTTTCATGATGAATACAATTAAGAAACAAGGGATGAAAGTATGATTGGAATACCTTCATATTTTCTCAAGATGGTATTAAATCTTAGAATACCATCTTCTCCAAATTGGCTCCCCCTCAAGGGGTGCACTCCATTATGTCCAAACCACTCTCCAGATGAGAATGATCACCGTCTTCAATTACCTGAAATGTTAGCACATGTAAATACAAGTTATTAGGGAATAAGATAGAACCTCCTTGGTTCATCAATGTGAACAACAAGGTTGAGAAGATTCTCTCAACCGAGATGCCCCATTTTCACCATTATTCACACATGCACATCTTATCTTCAATGATGATTGTGCTGGTGTGGATCTCAACACATCTTCATGTGAAATCTTTTGTTTCCTTTTTTCCTTAGCAATTTCCAGTGCTTCATCTTCATCTCTTTGCAGTTCTCTGGCAAGTTGCAACTGATTCGGCCATATGACTAACGAATCATTTGGAAGTGTGGCCTCAGTTCTGGAAGTTCCAGATTGTTCTTTTGATGCTGTCAAGCTACCTTTCTTAGGGAACTTGTTTTCAATCAATCCCTTCTGCTTCTTATGGATTGATTGTCTATTTGAGTCCAGTCTGCCTCTA
Source organism: Viscum album (assembly GCA_963277665.1). Lineage (NCBI taxonomy): Eukaryota > Viridiplantae > Streptophyta > Magnoliopsida > Santalales > Viscaceae > Viscum > Viscum album. The sequence goes on along the minus strand of OY728130.1, from coordinate 2,125,714,790 downwards.
TTGAATTTCATGGCTTGTTTACAAAGATCCATGATATATCCTTTCTTTCCATAGTAGAAGCATGTTTTCATCTTGGTGGTCCTTCTGGATACATCACCCTTCTTGGATTTGAAATCCAAGGACTTATCTTCCTTTGACAAAATTTTATTGGGAGATTTTTCAGCTTTCTTCAGCTTTCTTCCCAAGGATTCTTTCTGATCCAGGTTCTGTGATCTTTTCTTCTTTTGACCTCTGGATACAGTTGGAGATTGACATGTATCTTTTTGACCACTTTTGCACACATCCCAGATGTTATCAAGCAATCCAAATCTGTTAGCAGTAAACATATGTCTCTGGACCTGTGGATGTTGCTTCTTTTCCTCTGGCTTGCTCCCCCTTGGCATGGGCTTCCTTTGTGCTTTTACATTCAGTGGATTGTACCAGCAATCTTTTGCATAGTGCCCATACTTATTACAACACCAACACTGACCCAAAAATCATGACCTCTTCAGTCCTTCTGATTATTGGGTACTTTTCTTGACTTGCTGTGTTGTTTCAGGAGAGCATTCTTTCGTCATTGACTTCATCCATACTTGTTCAGAGTTATTCTTCTATCCTGCACTTTTTATGGAAACACATTTAGAAGCATGAGTACAAGATGGGATGGATGGTAACTTCTTCATAGAAGATGTTTCCCTTTCATTATAGGATGTCCTTCTTTTGTAATCATCCTGTTCAATGCATACTTGTGTAGAAACATTTCTTCTATCAGCTGACTGGGAGGTTTCAGCTTTGGGTGATTGCAGATTTTTCAATATCACCTCTAGTTCTAAGCATTTCATGTTGAGGGAGTTCTTCTCATCCACAACAGTTCTTAGCCTTCCTTCCCATTTTTCTTCCAGCTGTTTCATCTGGTCTTCACGCACTTTCTTCATTTCTTGCAATGAATTGTCTAACTCCTTCACCCTTTTGACTTTCTCTTCTAGTTGAGCATCTTTGACAACCATTGAAACTCTGTGCAATTTTTCCAGTTCATGGAAAACTTCTTTGACCATTTTCTTAAATAATTATTTCTCAGAAAGGCTTCTTTGCAATTCTTCAGTAGTGTCTTCATATCTTTCATTGAAAAGGGAAACCGTTTAATCCTTGGCATTCACCAGCATTCTGAGAGTGTTGGTTATGCCAACCCTTTTTGCAAATTGGACTTACAGAGAATTGGCTTCATCTTCTAGCTGTAATTTTTCTTCTTGAAGATCAAGGATGTCTGTAGCTATACACATTGCCACTTCCTTGGGGACTGTCTTCTGAAGATATTTGATTGCATTTAGAAGATCATTGTTTCTTCCATCTTCATCACAGCTAGAGCAGGCTTCATCAGAAGAATGATAAAAGGAATTGTCATCTAATGTGACTCTCACATTTATTTCCATAGAAGGAGTTTCTCTGATTGTAATAACCTTCTTCCTCATCTTCTTTGCCTGTTTCTTCATTCTGTTTTTCAGAGTCTTGGCAGATATCTCCATTTGAGGCTGTTCTTTCATTTCCTCAAATCTGCACTCCATATAGACTCTCTTGGATCTTTTAGAGGTAACCTCCCTCTGATACCAATTGAAGTGCCCGGATCAGTGTGATCACTGAGAGGGGGAGGGGGTGAATCAGTGATCTTTTAACACATTTTACTAATTGATTATTTATCAATTAAACCTATATGGCTTGTTAAGGCCTCAATCCACTCTTCTTGTATCTCTCAGCCTTTCCTCGAATGATGCAGTAAATGTAAAGGCACTGGACACATGGATTTACAAGGTTCGGCACCAAAGGCCTACGTCCTTGCCATGTTGGTTATACGCCCCAACATGGTTTCTTACATTATAATCTGTTAGTATTACAATGGTCGATACAGAGTCCCACTGTATATCTCCTGAGTCTCACAGGAGGGTCTTTATACTGCGTCCCACTGTGTTACCAGAGTCCCACTGGCCTGCTCCAGAATCCCACTGAAGACTTCTTCCGCCCTGAGTCTCACATGGGGCTTCTCCTGGCTCCTCGAGTCACACGAGTAGCTCTTCTTCACTTAAAGCTTCTTCAAGTATCTTCAGCAGTTTGGGATAAAGACTACTGGCCTTGCTCTTCACTTCTGATCACTTGATCAGGTCTTCTCGTCTTGCTCAGGATTTATCTCCTTCTTCTCAGGATGACCTGGACTCTCTCTTCAAGAATCTTCAACAGCCTCTGATAAGGTCTGTTGGTCTTGCTCAGCACTTCTGATCTCTTCTGTTGATCAGGATCTTCTCAATTACTGAAAACTCAGACATCTGATATCTCTAACTTCAGTCTGGCTTCAGTCTGACTTCACATCAACTTCATGCACTGAGTGAATGGCAACTCTTCTTCCTCATGCACTGACTGCATGGCTTCTCAATATCTTCTTCAAGAACATTCAGTATTGGACAACTCAAATTCACACAACCTGATTTGACTTTTTTCACGTGTGCATGTTCATGCATGAAAGCATGCACTCTCCTTTTCTTCTCTTGGTGCAGTAAACCCTCAAAGGGTGTAATTACCTTGAGCACACACACCTTCTCACTCACAAACTTTGTTCAATTTGTTTACACACATAAATGTGTGTTGTTCTTTAGTGTTAGAGTCTTCCACATCTTCTAAGTGTATACACTTTTAGTGCACACACTAGGTTCGGCCTTCACTTGTTAAGCACACACAAATTCTTCACTTTGCACACACACTTGAATGAGTTCTTCTTTGTTGTGGCCTACACTTCATTTCTTGCACACACCCAAGTCTACGGCCTCTTTGTTATTTTGCACACACAAGCCGTAGGTATGTAATGGCCTTCCTACTTTGCACACACACAAATCTTGGTGTAGTTTTTTGTGCAAGCCTCAGCCAATTCCGTCTTTGTGTACACACTTAGCCAAAGGCACTTCCACTTGTCTTGCACACACAACCCAAACCCCTACTGCCTCGTGTATCTTCTCCTGTCTCAAAAAGGGCTCGCAAGTCCAATGGGTACAAGCGGCCACCTCTTCTTCTCCCACTGCCGCGTAGGTGCACTTGGTGCAACCAGGCGCGCAAGTGCTTAGAGCACAATGACGCGCAGGGTGATGACACCTCGGGCGCGCAAGGGTGCGCTGGCCGCGGGGCGCGCAAGTACCTCCTGCCACGCACGTGAGGCGAACATGGGACCTTCCCCTCTTTTTTCGCACAAGGGGTGCACGAAAGGAACCTCACGGAGCCAAGGGGTGGCTCCGGGCTTCTCTGCCGCGCAGGGGGCGCGCAGGCTGTTCTTCGCGAGGCAAGGCACTCGCGGGACTCCTGTTTCTCAAAGGATCAGCAAGCGAATTCAGAGCCTCGTGTGCTCCTTTTATAGGCAGAGGGATGCCAAATCTTCCCCGTGAGATATCTCTCGAATTCCCGAAATTCTTGGGTTTTCAAGATTTTCTAAATCTTGATATTTCCTCTGTTTCAACGCGGGTTCTTTCTCTTTGTTTTTCTCCTCCACGTGCATGCGACTTAGAACGCATGTACGTCCTTCCTTCGGTCCAAACCATGAAAAATATAAACCTCATGGCCTCGCACCTCAGGTTTCTTCATCCAACCTCGAATTCTCCCATACGTTGCATGCATGCCCATTTTTATGCATGGATATGTTCAGTAGGGACAGACGAACCGAATGGGGCCTTCGGTTTGATCGGTGGTGACCGAGAACACGATTTGGCTTGCTCGGAGGGCGCCTGGTTCGTTGGTGGCTGCGAGAATGCGCGGGGAGGCCTCAACCGAGCTCAGGGAAGAAGATAAGCTCAGCACCGTTGGATCCGTGCATTTAATGAAGCCGGTCGGTCGTGATTAGATCGCGGGGGGCGTGATGAGATGTGCGGCGCTGATCACACGCGATATCAATTGTGCGGCTCAGATTAGATCCTGGAGAAATCTCCGCGTCCCACATCGAATTGGTGGCCGGTTTTTCCGCGGTTTATCAAACATCCGCTGTCATCCATCCCACAATTGAACTTCCCCCCTCACGGTGCCGCCCCACACCATGTTCTCTCTACGGGCGCGCTCTGCGCCCACCTCTGCTCCCTACGGGCACGCCACTGGCGCCTACTATGCACCTTCGGGCGCGCGCTCTGGCGCCCATGCTGCGCAGGACCTGATCCCCTGCGTGGCCCCGGCTTACACACGGCCGCGGCCTCTCAGGTTGGCCCCATGGGATCCCCCTTGGGCGTGGCGACCTCGAGTCCCACATGTGCCTTGGGGTTGAACCCTTAAGGCTGGCCCTTGGTGGCCTAATTTTTTGCTAAGTGTAGAACAAGTCCACTGTGTAAAAACAATGTGACCAAGTTCAAATGCCAAATGCCACATCTTCCTCTAATCCATTCTCCCTTCTTCATTTCTTCTCTTCTCTTCTTCTTAATAATTCCTCCATTCCTCTTAAACATTTAGTCTTCACTTAGGAGTGATTTTCCCGAAGGTTCATCTTCAACTGAAGCTCCTGAATCAAATAATTCTTCAACATTCTTCATTGATCCAATCAGAGATCAAGTTGGATCAACTTCTAATTCACATGCACTAAGTGATAGTGCATGGACTTCATTAATCCACTTCATCCACTTAGTGATTGTGGATAGATCACTTCATCTCCTCATGCATTGTTAAGACAATGCATGGTCTTCAAACAATGGTGTGACATTGTATCATCAAGTTACAAGTTCTATGAACTTAAAGATCAGATCAACAATCGTCAGATATTATGTTGATGCTCCATCATCATCCATTCTTCAAGTGGTGTAACTTATTATCATCTTGATACAAGTATAGAAACATTACGATCAGTTATACAATCGTCTGATATTTTATGAGAATGTTTCAACCACAACATCCTATGTCACATAGTGAATATCCTAAGTGACATGCATCTTAGTACCATGTACATTCTCCATTAATCACCAACACCATCACATCCTTTTTCATTCACATCTTGACATTCCTTGACATCCATTAATATTATGAAAACATCATGCCTCATTGACAACAAATGCAACAGAGTGCACTTCAATTTCCATTTGTCAATAATAATTATAAAAGGATGGAAGGAATTATATTATCATTAAATAATTAGAAAAATATCATAGATGTAATATTATTTATTCAAACATACTTATATATATCTTAAATGTGATGTGGGGATGAAAAAAAATCACATCACTTTGTGAAGCTGGTAGTCCACATATACTCACGAAGAAAACTATCAATCTTCAGTTAATGGAAATTAAAGAATGAAAATGTTGTTTTATATATATATATATCATGAATATAATATATACATATTAAATACATCATTATAACCATCAATGATAGGGAGTGATGGAAAATGAATTACATTGTTTCATGAGGCGTTAGTCCTTTGTACTCATGAATGATGAATCCCTATCCCATTCGATTGAGGTTGGAGATGGATATTTGTTACTAAGTTAGTATAACAAAATCTATGTTTATTTAGGATTTTTTTGTTATTTTTCCTGATTTAATATGTTTTGATTGAGGTCAAATATTAAATAAAACTAAAACATGCAGTTAAATACTATAACTCTTATTTGGAAAGTCTTTGTTACTCAATACCTTAATACCTACAAGGCTGGTATTATACCAAATAAATGACATCTAGAGTGATGAATGGTATTATGTGAATGTATTTGAATAGTTCATGGCTGAAAAATGATTTTGAACTGTGTAGAAAAGAGAAAAAGAGGTTCTCTTTTATATGAGAATTGTGGTGTACTCTTGGGATATCTTAGAATAATAAATTAATATTAATTAATATTTATTTTCAAATGGATAATGTCAAAAACTGACAGAATGAGGTCTGCACCACAACTAACCACACCCGCCTCCAAGAGGTTAGGGGCTAGTGACTAGTGTTGAGTAGACATATTACACAAATGGGATGCATTTTCCTAATGTACCTATATCAATGCACCCACAATCACCTTAATTCCACATTGCATATATATTAAGATTGACATATAATTAATTCATACATCTAACCCCATCTAGAGAACAATATATGTTTAGAATGACTAAAGGAAAAAATAATTCTTACCAAAGGGAAACTGTAACTGTAATGCCCCGGCCCCAGTTACCCAGAGTCAATGATTAATTTTAATACATTAGTATGATTAAAAGGAATCAAGTCCCGAAGGAATGATCATTTTAGCAGTATTGGAATATATATTACATACATGAACGTTACATTACACATTAAAAAATAAAACACAAAATAAATGATACATTTATAACTCCATTAATCCCCAAGTTTAACCCTTCTTATCAATAATAATAAACTTCTTGGAATCCTGTGAAAATAAAACCTAAGAAAGGGGTGAGCTCAGATGCTCAGTAAGGGTTAATAATTTAGCAGAAGCTATAAACTTTTAAGGTTGGATTTTTAATAAAAACAAAATCATTATTAAACATAAACTTGACCATAATATGACAAAAATAAATCGAACATTACCATATAAACATGCACATGGATATTCTACTAGTCGAATAATCACATGTAATAACTAATTTCATAATTAGGGAATGCCTAATACCGGATATCATTACCACATAGTCAAGTCCTCATGCCAAGACTACAAATAAATTTTTTGCCAAGGACTTTTTCCAATACACTAGTTTGTCTCGTGAGACCTACCGATGCAACGAGAAGCTATAGCGGGCTTCATCCATCACTTACTAAGTCCACTACATTCCTCATATGAAAAAGATGAAACATAATATAAATATTCATATTAAAAATAGAATATGAAATGAAAATACATTAAACATAAACCATGAATGGTATAAAATATAACATCCACAGTCAAACATGTCATAAATAATTCAATACAACATGGAAGATTTTATTATAATAAATCAACCTCAATCAAAAATAATATCCAGTAAAGGATGCTGACATAGTTGAAAATGACGAGTAAACTTTTTTGAGAGAAATAAACTTTTCGTAAAATCATTCAAAAGTCACACATTTATAAAGGAAGTAATTTAAAATCTATTTTTCAATTAATTTGTCCCATACCACTTTGAAACTTTTGAAAAGAATTATCATTTCAAAACATTCATGTCCACATAAATAAATCCTTAAAATCATTTTGAAAACATGGACAATAATTAAAAAGGTTTAAAAATATAAATCATTAAAACATTTGAAATTATGATCTTGATAAAGATTAATTTTCAAAAATCATCAAAATATTCATTTTTAAATAATTTTTTTGAAAATGGACATGGATGATAAAAATGTCCCAGTAAATACTTACACATAATCAATCTCAGATAATAACGAGATTGAGGAATTAACCCTTACCTTGAACATTCCATTAGTCGAGGGTAAGTTTAACCTCTTGTATGAAAATTTTAGTATGTTATTAAATTATACCAGAACCATATTAATATTTAAGAGATCATAAATGATTCTTTTATGACATTATACTACCCATTTAATAATAATTTCCATGTTAAATTAACATTTTGGGTAATAATCGGTTTCTTTATCGTACATGTTTTAACTTGTTACTCTTGATTGTATCAATTAGATAAAGATTTAAATACTTAAAGAATATAAAACACGATTTATATATCATATATATTTATAATATAAATATGTATAATAGACATATATATATGAAATGAAAAACACCGTTAATGGAGACGATAGTCTGTACGTACGCATAAACGCTGCTTCCGTTTTCATATCGTATTGAATGAAACTAAGTGAATAAGATATATGTAAGTACATATATATATATATATATATATATTTATAGTATCAATACTATGTCATATATTACATACTTAATAGTAATATATATTTTTATAATCGTTGGTGAATGGTGAACGTGGAAATGAATCTCATCGCGTCGTGGAGACGGTAATCAGTATGTACACACGAGCGACAATATAATTTCCATAAAGGTGTGGAATTGGATGGTATATTAATTTTACAGAGAAATTATCATGTTATTTTCATTATTTATATACATATTACTCATCATTATATCCATCCAAATAACAAAGTGTTGAATAACAAATTACACCACGTCATGGAGACGGTAAGCCGTACGTAGGCACGCATGGTGACATTATCATTCATAATATGGATAGAATAATGAAGATAGTTGTTACATATTTATAATAACATCACATTATATATAATATACTGGATTTATTATTTTAGAATTAAAACAACAAAGAAAAAGTAAGTGCAAGAATACTAGAACATGAATGAGGGTGGTGAAATCATTACCACTTCTTCGGGTTCTTTCTTTTGATTTGATCAAAAGGAATCCTTAGGTTGGATTTATGACCAGAGGAAGGACTCTATGATAAAGTTAGGATAGTTTTTAGGATATTTTGGCATGGGTTGGATGAGCCAAATGGATTTGGTGGTGTGAATTTGAGAGAAGGGGAAGTGCCCTTTTATAAGAGGGGTGGGGGCCCCTTTGAAAAAACATAAAATATTATTTTATAGTAAATTAATATTCATTTTATAATGGCTCCAAAGTGACTTATTTCATGTCTAGTGTGGGGATGGGTCGCAATAATTTCATCCAATAGGTTTTAGAAAAGTTTAGGTTACCATTTTAACTTTATAATTTATATTTAACTCCAAGTTAAATAAATAATCTTTTGCCATGTCTACAATTATTCTTACACTATATGGTTAATAAAATTACTATATACTACCAATAGAACCCTAATTGGTTTCATAATGTAATATATGTTATTATATAAGTACTTTGGAATAAACTTAAAATTTTAGGACCATTATATCAATTAATAATACAATATTCATTTTAAAAACTATTTTATGTCAATTTTGACACTATTTGGAGTTTGTTTTTTGTTAAAATAATAATAGAATGATTACTTCAAAAAAAATCATTTAATAAATCCTAGCATGTAATATTAACCTATAAAATTCGTGGATGGCATAAAAAAATTGACATTATATTTATTTTAATATTTATAATACCATTTATTTGGTTCTTTCATTAATAAGGTAATTACTGCATCATCATTGTGTCATTAATAAATTTAATTATTTAATCTCTATAAATTATAAATAAATTTCCATTAAGTATGAAATAGTTTTAGATTTCTAATTAATATTTATAGTAGAATTTATCTTATGTACATCCCTATATTAAAAATGGTTTAGTTATTAAACTTTGATTTTGACTATTTTAACTATTTTTTAAATAAAATAATAATAAATGTCTTAATCTAATACAATGGGACCTAAAGGGTCATATTTTATTCCTAAGGTTGTTTTTAGTAGAATTACACTTATACTATAGAATTTGGACATTTTTTAGGGTAATAATAATATCATTTTTACCATTAATTCCCCTGTTTACTTTTAATCGTGGCATATAAAAGTAAAAAGTTTCTATTCACCAAAAATTATTTTTACCTTATTGAACCACACTTACTGATATCAACTGTGTCTCTCGGATTTTTTAAATTACATTCACATAAGAATTAAAATAATGTTTTATGTGAATTCCCAAATTCTCCTAGGAGGTGGGTAAAAGACGGTGAAAAGTTCTATAAATATCTTTATATATATATATAATTATTATAAATTGACTCTAATGAATTAAATTGAAATTATATAGGTATTATGTGTCTATTTTGACCGAAAAAAAATTTAAATAAAATAAATAATTATTTAAATAAAAAATCAGAGATAACTTAGTGTTTTTTCAGTAATCATTAAAAATTGAACATTTTCAGAAAAATACCAAAAAATCACCCTAGGATAATTTTGATATTCCAAATCAAAAAATTAAGTATATTTTACCAAATTCAAAACATATAATTTGAATTAATTAATTCAAAATTAATTCTCATTGTCAAATCAAATAGCCTATTTTTATGAAACAATAACTATCAAAAGATTGACACTTATTTATGTATAATTTCAATGTGAAATTAATTCCAATGACCAAAATTGGATTAAAGGGTAAAAATATAATCTAATTATACTTCTAAAACATTAAAATGTATAATTCAACAATATAAATTATTTTGATTAAAAAAGTTGTTTTCAGTTAAAATATAGTATTTTCACTATTCACCCAAATATAAAAGTTATCAGAGAAACACCGAAAATTTATTGAAACTAAATTATTATGTACCTATTCTAAAGAAGAAATTTATGTTTTCAAATTGAATATATAAAATCTTCAAATATTGGATTAAAAAAGGGTTCTCCATTAAAATATGGTAAAATTGCATTTTTTGAAAAATAATTCTTTTATCTGAAAATAATGATTTTGTTCTTACATTATGTCTACGAAACTCATAATATGGATTCTAAAATTATAAGGATTATATAATGTTTAAAATTCAGTTAATACTATACATAACTGCTTTTGAACGGCTAGTTTGGTAAGTCGTGATGCGCTTGAACTCTGTGTTGTGTGTAGTGCCAGTTATTGCATTACTTTGAAGAAATAACGTACTATGAAATCTTGGGGTGTTACATTCCTCCCTCATTTAATAAATTCTTTTCTCACAATTTGAAATTTTTCTTGGAAAATAAAAGGTTGAAAATAGAAAATATCTTTGTGGGAAAACCCACATCGGAAATTGGGTTAATAAAATTTAGTCTTAATAAGAGGAAAATGGGAATGAAAAAATCACCACCAAATAATGATCTTGATTAGGAGAAAATTGGTGGAAATTAAGGACACATATTTGGAGGAAAACTTAAATATTTATAGAGAGTGATTGAGGTAATCAATCTCAAACAATTGTAGAATTGTGGGCCTCAAAGACAAAAACCTCTGATGAATTAAAATACCATCGGTTCAACAAAATGTAAGGTACTAGGACAACACATTTTGGATTTAAGATCCCTTCCCTAAAGTTAAATAATTAATTTTCCCATAAAATAAGAGGGAATATATATATATATATATATATATGTATAAGTAGATTTTCATCATTCAACTAATTCTTACCACAAACTCATCTTTCACTCTAAATGATTTCAAAAAATATATATATTCTATTTATCCTAATTGTATTGGGTTCAAAAAATAAAGAATTTATAATTCACATATCAGACCCTTAAAAAAACTACATTATTCAATCTAGGACATCATGTGGGTCAGTGATAGGTGATACACCGTTGCCTCTCTTCAGTTGCGAGTTCAAGTCTCGCGACATTTCCGGACATGATAGGTTGTCGCCCGACCACCAGGTTGTCCTTTTTATGGAAATACAAAAATAACCATAACAATAGTTTACAATTTCAAACATAATCCATTCCAACCATTACAATTATCCAAAATACTTCTATCAAAACTCTCAGTCCAATGTGTATAAGGAAGTTAAACATAGTGAGGATTCTCTTTTCCACGTAATAACATGTGAAATCCTTCATCGTGTATTATTTTACAACACCACAATATCCTGAATTACCAAAATCAACCATCTCTTATTCCAAAATCACTACATCATTATCAGGACCATATTAAGGATTGAATTTCCTTAAACCATTTATTTTCCAAAAAGTGTAGCTTACTATTAAGTCATTTTTCTTAGAACCATATAATCTCAAATCTACAATTAAATAGTACTGCAGTACGATCCTTTTTTATCTCCATAATTCATGTAACCAGTATACTGTTGATACAACACTCAAATGAAATAATTCTATAATAACAACATAATAACACTAGTCATTCTTCTTCATTTGAGGTAGTATCATGACTAGATTATTATCCAATAACATCATTTTTTGTATACTCTTATTAATTGGACATTGATTCACGTAGTGTCTCAACACCTGCAGATGAATCATTTTACATTTGAAAACTTTTTCTTACCCTTGCAATCATGTACTTGGTGTCATTTTTCGCCACACTTACAAAAAAATCACATTCCCTTCATGAATTTTCCATGGTGATTCATTCCACATTTATCAGATATTGGAAAATCCTTCTTTCCCTTATTCCCTTTATCCATATTTCTTTCTACCATCCTTTTCTTCTCTGGCTTCCCCTCAAAGCCATATGATTTAGATAATTCTTTACTAATCTTATTATCACATGATACTATTTATTCATATGATGATAATACGTGGGAGACTATTTCTTTTTTAAATGTTTGCTTAATACCATGAATGATATGACCCTTATTACTCTTTGGATCATACGTATTGTTGGAGTTCTCATTCTGTCTACTAGGTGCCATTTCTAAACAATGGAATACACTAGGTCAGTTTATGAATCACAATTCATAATTAAAAACATGTAAAATATCAAACATAAATTGAACAATTTATGGATATAATACTTAATCACAAATTTTTTTTCTTTGATGAGGTATATACTCATAAACCATCCATATTTGTTTGTAATGAAAATTAGAATTATCCTAAGCATATCCCCCGGGAGTGTCGTAACCAAGAGTGCAGTAAGGCCCATTGTCGTGCACTAGTTCCCGTTCAAGTCTAGATTAAAGTGGTGTTTTTGGGTCTTACCCCTAGGTACATATGTTCCAGAGCCGCCTCTACCTACTCGTATCTAAACATGGATGTATTTTCTTGGAAAACTCACAAAATCTCTACATTACAAAAATTCTAGGAAGTCCTTCTATACTAATCCTAAAAGTATATCTTAGGTCTATGTGCTCGAATCAGATTTTATCTAAATCTAGCTTCCAAGGTTATTGATAAACATCCTCTGATACCAACAATAATTCCTTGGCCCTAGTTACCCAGAGTCGGTGCATTATTTTAATACATTGACATGATTTCAAGGAATCATGTCTTGAAGGACTGATCAGTTTAGCAGTCATGGAAAATAGATTACATACATGAACGTTACATTACACTTTATAAAATAAAAAACTACATAAATGATCCTTTGATAACTCCATTAATCCCCAAGCTTAACCCTACTTATCAATTATAATACACTTCTTGAAATCCTTGGAAAATAAAACATAAGAAAGGGGTGAGCTCAGATGCTCAGTAAGGGTAAACAATTTAGCAGAAGCTATAAACTTTTAAAGAAGGATTTGTAATAAAAACAACAGCCTTTTTAAACATAAAATTGACCATAATATGGAAAAAATAAATCAAACATTACCATATAAACATTCACATGGATATTCTACTAGTCGAATAATCACATATAATAGCTAATTTCATAATGAGGGAATGCCTAACGCCGGACATCATTACCACATAGTCAAGGCCTCGTGCCAAGACTACAAATAAATTTTTTGTCAAGGCCTTGTACCAAGACACAAGTTTGTCTCATGAGACCTACCAATGCATCAGGGAGCTATAGCAGGCTCCACCCGCCACATACTGTGTCCACTGCATTCCTCAAATGAAAAAGTTGAAACATAACATAAACATTCGTATTAAAAATAGCATACGAAATGTAAATACATTAACTATAAACCATGAATGGTATAAAAATATAACATCCACAGTCAAACATATCATAACTCATTCAATACAACATGTAAGATTGTATTATAATAAATCAACCTCAATTAAAAATAATATCCAATAAAAGATGCTGACATAGTTGAAAATGATGAGTAAAACTTTTTGAGAGAAATATACTTTTTGTAAAATCATTTAAAAGTCACAAATTTATAAAGGAAGTAATTTAAAAGATATTTTTCAATCAAACTGTCCCATACCACTTTGAAACTTTTGAAAAAAAATTCATTTCAAAACATTCATATCTATATAAATAAATTCTTAAAATCATTTTGAAAACATGGACATTAATTAAAAAGGCTTAGAAAGATAAATCATTAAAACATTTAAAATTATGATCTTGATAAATATTACTTTTCAAAAATATCTATAATATTCATTTTGAAATCAATTTTTTGAAAATGGACATGGATGAGAAAAATGTCACAGTAAATACTTACACTTAGACAATCTCAGATAATAATGAGATTGAAGAAATAAACCTTACTTTAAACATTCATTTAGTCGAGGGTAAGTTTAACCTCCTATATGAAGATCATAATATGTTATTAAATTATAAAAGACCCATATTAATATTTATGAGATCATACATGATTCATTTATGACATTATACTACCCATTAAATAATAATTTCCATGTTAAATTAACATTTCAGGTAATATTCGCTTTCTTTACCATAAGTGTTTTAACATGTTACTCTTGATTGTATCACTTTGATCCAGATTTAAATACTTCCAGAATATGAAACAAGATTTATATATCATATATATTTAGAATAAAAATATTTATAATAGAATTATATATATGAAATTAAAAACACCGTTTTTAGAGACGGTAGTCCATACATACGCATAAACGCTGCTTCCGTTTTCATATCGTATTGAACGAAACAAAGTGAATAAGATATATATAAGTACACACAAACATTAATATATATATATATATATCTAAAGTAGAATTATTATGACATATATTACATAATTAATAGTAATATATATTTTTATATTCATCGGTGAATGGTGAACGTGGAAATGAATCCCATCGCGTCGTGTAGACGGTAATCCGTACGTACACACGAGTGACAATATATTTTCCTTAAATGTTTGGAATTGGATGATATATTAATTTTATAAAGAAATTAACATGTTATTTTAATTATTTATATACATATTACACATCATTATATCCATCCAAATAACATAGTGTTGAATAACAAATTACACTATGGTGTGAAGACAGTAAGCTGTACGTACGCACACATGGTGACATTATCATTCATAAGATGGACAGAATAATGAATGTAGTTGTTCCATATTAATAATAACATCCCCGTATATATAATATACTGGATTTATTATTTTATAATGGAAACAACAAAGAAAGAGTAAGTGGACGAATAAGAGAACTTGAAATAGGGTGGTGAAATCATTACCTCTTTTTCAGGTTCTCCCTTTTGATTTGAACAAAAGGGCTCTATAGGTTGGATTTATGACAAAAGGAAGGACTCTAGGATGATGTTAGGATAGTTTTTAGGATATTTGGTTAGGGTTTGGCCGAGAAAAATGGCTTTGGAGGTGTGAATTTGAGAGAAGGGGAAGTGCCATTTTTTAAGAGGGGTGAGGGGCACATTTGGAAAAACTTAAAATATTATTTTATAAGAAATTCATATTTGGTTTATAATGGCACCAAAATGACTTATTTCAAGGCTAGGGTGGGTATGGGTCGAAATAAGCTCAACCAATAGGTTTTAGACATGTTTAGGTTACCAATTTAACCTTATAATTTAGATTTATCTCTAAGTTAAATAATTTAACTTTTACCGTGTCTTCATGTATTCTTACAATATATGGTTAATAAACTTACTATACACTGCCAATAAAACCCCAATTGGCTCATTAGTGTCATAGATATTAATATATAAGTATTTTGGATGAAACTTATATATTTAGGACCATTATATCAATTAATAATATAATATTTGTTTTAAAAACTATTTTATGTCAATTTTGATACAATTTTGTATTTGTTTTTTGTTAAAATTATAACAGAATGATTACTTAAAAAAATATATTTAATCAATCCTAACATGTCATATTGACCTAGAAAACTCGTGGATGTCATAAAAACTTTGAAATTATATTTATTTTTATATTTATAATACCATTTACTTGATTCTTTCATTAATAAGGTAATTACTGCATCATCATTTTTTTATTAATAAATTTAATTATTTAATCTCTAAAAATTATAACTAAATACAATTATGTAGGAAATATTTTTATCTTTTTAATTAATATTTAAATTCTAATTTATCTTATGTATAACATTATATTAAAAATAGTTTAGTTATTAAACATTGATTTTAACTCTTTTAACACTTCTTTATATAAAATAATAATAAACATCTTAATATAATCCAAGGGGACCTAAAGGGTCATATTTTATTCCAAATATTGGTTTTTCTGTAATTAAACTCACCAATAGAATTATTACATGTGTTAGGGTAGTAATAATATCATTTTTACCCTTAATTTCCCTATTTAATTTTAATCGTGGTAATTAAAAGTAAAAAGTTACTATTCACAAAAAATTATTTTTATCTTATTAAACAAAATTTTACGTGCTGATATCAATTTTGTCTCTCAGATTTTTTAAATTTCACTCACAGATGCAGTGAAATTAGGTTTTATGTGAATACGCAAATTCTCCTAGGAGGTGGGTAAAAGACTGTGAAAAGTTTTATAAAAACTTTTATATATCTAATGTTATTATAAATTGACTCCAATAAATTAAATTGATTATATATAGGTATTATGTATCTATTTTGACCTAAAATAAATTTAAAGCAAATAAATATTTATTTAAATAAAAATTTGGTGATAACTCAGTGTTTTTTCCCTATTCATAAAAAATTGATCATTTTCAAAAAAATACTAAAAATTCACCCTAGGCTAACTTCGATATTCTGAATCCATAAATGAAGTCTATTTTACCAAATTCAAAACATAGATGTTGAATTCATTAATTTAAAATTAATTCTTGATGTCAAATCAAATAGCGTGTTTTTAAGAAACAACAACTATCAAAAGATTGACACTTTTTTATGTATAATTTCAATGAGAAATTAATTCCAATTACAAACATTGGATTAAAGGGTAAAAATATAATCTAATTGTACTTTCAAAACATTAAATTTTTTAATTTAACACTATAAATTATTTTGATTAAAAAATTTGTTTTCAGTGAAAATATAGTATTTTAACTATTCACCAAAATACTAAAGTTATCAGAAAAACACCAAAAATTTATTAAAACTAAATTCTTATGTCCTGATTCTAAAAAGGAAGTTTGTTTTGTCAAATTGAATATATAAAAGCTTCAAATATTGAATTAAAAATGTGTTCTCCATTAAAAGGTGGTAAAATTGCATTTTCTGAAAAATAATTATTTTATCTAAAAAAATGAAGTTGTTCTTAAATTATGTCTAAGAAACACATAATATGGATTCTAAAATTATAAAGATTATATAATGTTTAAAATTCATTTAATACTATTCATAACCACTTTTTAATGTCTAGTTTGGTAAGTCGTGATGCGCTTGAACTCACTGTTGCGTGTAGTGCAAGTTATTGCATTACTTTGAAGAAATAACATACTATGAAATCTTGGGGTGTTACAGTAACAACATCCAACCTTATCATAAGGAGTGGATCACTTTCAACTAAAACTATAATAAATCACTTTACCAAATCTCTGGTAAACACCTCATTACGTTTTTCTCACTAAGATCCTCCTGCCTTGCGTCCTCCTCAGACTCCCTTGAAAGGTATGTGGTTAGCAGCAGATACAAAAAATGTGATAAAAAAGCCCCAGAAGGGGTGAATATAAAAATTCTTAGTAGGAATCCAAAAACCACTAAAAGAAAAATAGAGAAACTAAAAGAAATTATTCTACTCTACCTAGCACAAGGGAACCCCAATCGAGTGAAAAAATCCATCATGAACCATCTATGGCTATATATGTCATATCACCTAAGTCTATAAGGGGTTTCAATCCTGACATGTAACATCACCACAAGGAATCCCAAAAGCTCACATATATACTCATCTAAGACTAAATTTCTCATGATATTACAACCTAATTTCCAACAAAATGAGTTCCACTAAAGGATCTAAACATAACACAAAAAACCAAGAGAACACAGTCTATATTCTCTGGTATCTTATATGGAACCCAACTGAGAGATAAATGTAACACCACGAGATTTTATGAAAAATAATTTTTTCATTAATGTCTTGTGTTGTACGCTACACCAAAAGGAGCTTGCTCAACACACATCCTTGACTTGCCTTGCATTACACGCAATCGCAACCTTCCTCGATAGCATGTGTAGTACGCAATACCGAGTTTCACTAAACAACGATATGCTATTAAGATGTTATTAAAACTAGCCGTTATGAATAGTAATAACCACCTTTTAAAATATTATAAATTTTATCTCTCAAGATGGACTTCATTTTTGGATTCGGAGTATCAAATGTAGCCTAAGGTTAAATTTTGGTACTTTTCGGATAACTTTCATATTCTGATGAATAGTGAAAATTACTAAATTATAATTAAAAACAATTTTTTTAATAGAAATAATTAATAGTGATAAATTATTAATTTGAGTGGTTTTAAAGTATATTTAGAATATATTTTTACAATTTAATACAATCTTTGTCATTGGATGTAATTTCACATTTAAACCAGTCATAAACAAGTGTCAATCTTTTGATGGTTATTATCTCTTAAAAACACGCTATTTGTTTTGATGACAAGAATTAATTTTTAAATTAATTAATTCAACTAAAATGTTTTGAATTTGGTAAAATAGGCATCGTTTTTGAATTCATAATATCAAATATAGCATAGGCCTAATTTTTTGTATTTTTCTGGAAACTTTCATTTTTTTGATGAATAGTGAAACTACTAAGTGGTAGTTAAAAAAATGAATTTTTCATAAAACTTTAATTTACCACTTCTGTGAGTGGAATTTTAAAAATCCTAGAGACACGGTTGATGTTAGTAAGTAAAATGTTGTTCAATGAGATGAAAATAATTTTTGGTGAATAGTAACTTTTTACTTTTTTTTACCACGGTTAAAAGTAAATAGGGTAATTAAGGGTAAAAATGATATTATAATTACCCTAACACATGTCCTAATTCTATTGGAAAAGTTTAATTCGACCAAAAACATCCTTAGGAATAAAATATGACCATTTAGGACCACTTGGATTAGATTAGGACATTTATTATTAATTTATTTAAAGAAGGGTTAAAATAGTTAAAATCAAAGTTTAATAGGTAAATAATTTTTAATATGGGGTTATACATAAGATAAATTCTACTATAAATATTAATTAGAAAGATAAAAAGCTTTCCTACATAATGGTATTTTATTTGTAATTTTTAGACATTAAATAATTTAATTTATTTATGATACAACGATGATGCAGTAATTATTTTACTAATGAAATATTGACATAATTGATGTTATAAATACCCAAATAAATATAATTGGAGACTTTTTATGAACTAAACTAATTTTATAGGTTACTATGACATGTTAGGATTGATTTAATTAAATTTTTTCGAAGTAATCATTCTGTTATGAGTTTAAAAAAATCAACTATTGAATAGTGTCAAAATTGACATAAAATAGTTTTTAAAACAAATATTATATTATTAATTGTTATTTTATTTCTAAAAATCTATGGTTCGGCCAAATGACTTAGATAAGGTTATATATATTAATAAAGCACAACTTGGGGGTCTCTTGGATGTATATGGTAAGTTTATTAACTATATAATATAAAAATACAAAGTGACATGGTAAATGTCAATCTAATTAACTAAGCGTCAAAACTAAAAGATAAGGTTAATATAATGACCTAAACTTGTCTAAATTCTATTGGATAAGAGGATTTCGACCCATCCCCACCTTATCTTCGAAATAACTCAATTTGGAGCTATTTAAAACCGAACATGACTTTATAATAAAATAATATTTTTTGTTATTCCAAAGGTGCCCCTCTCCTCCCTTATAAAAGGGCACCTCCTCCCCCTCCTCCTCACACCACATTGAGCCTTCATGCTCGGCCAACCCCTGCCACTTTCTCCTATCCACTTCCCTAGAGAAATCCTAGAGGTTCTGGTTTTCTTCAAAGACCTATTTTAGTGCCCTAAAAGGAGGTCTCAAAGAAGCACTTCAAAGAAGAGGAGGTTCGGACACGTACAAAGCATATCAGACCTAAGGTAAGGGAAATATCACAGTCTCATTTCTATCCGAGATTGTTTATACTTTAGTATTTACTGGGGTGTATTTTATCATCCACATCCATGTTTCCTCAATATGTAATACTATTTCCATTCACCTACAATTGTTTAAATACTATTTTAACCGTCGGTGAGTTTTTAGTAATAGATATGAAAGGAATATTTTGTCGTTTTTCATACGAGGTACTTTTTTTGACTTTTCTGACATAAGTATGAAGAATGTTTTTTTAACTTATACGGAATGAATGGATTTTTAAAACATTATTTCCAAGAATATTCCTTTACAAGTTTTCAAGTTTATTTTTAATCAACTTCTTTTAGTTTATAATTGTACGACATGTTAAGAAAGGAAAAGTGTTTTTGAAGAAGAAATGATATTTTACTCAAAAATGGAGTTCAAGTGTTTTATCAAAATTATTTTACATCTAAGATAATAAAGGGTTATATTTTTTTTTATCCCTATTTATTTGATTATGTTGTGATGGAATTATATTTTTATGAATTCCTTTATCTTATATGAATTGTTTTATGATGTCACGATGTTTAATATTCCCATTTTTATTACATGGGTTATGAAATGATGCATGATTTATGATTTTGTGGCACACATATGAATGGTATGATTATGAGATGTGTGGGACCTATATCTCACTCCAATTCATTGTGTAAAGATTTTATATCTCATGAGAAAGGCATGGATGGAATGGTAGGTTATACCGGTTCAGTGAAACAGGACTGAAACGAGGGTGACTCGGTTCAGAAATGGACTTTGTCCACTAAGATATTCTTGGAAATGAGTCTTCACTAATAAGATATGATTCTCTATTATTATGTGTATATACCACAAAGTTTCATGATTTAAGTTATGATTATTGGGATTTCATTTCACTACTATGATTTATCCCATGTTATGAAATTATGCTCTCTTTTGCAGGTTAAGATTTCCAAAATTTTATGTTCTTATGAAAATGATGTGATTGATATGTCTTTTGGTTACCCTTACTGAGCATTTGAGCTCACCCTTTTATGTTTTCTTTTCCCCAGGATATAAAGAAAGTTTTTTAGGTAAAAAAAGGAAGATCTTTATGGGAGATGTTGAAGATATTTCACCACGATTAGAAGATTATATTCCGAGTTTCCAAAGACACTAAACTATTACGATCCTTGTGTGTGTGTTTTTGGTATGTACTACATATTACAAAGAAGTAATGTAATGTCCATGTACGTCAAGCTTCGGGTCTCTACAGTTGGTATCAGAGGAAAAGTTTAGTCAACCTTAGGAAACTAGGATGCGAAAAAGTTAATGAGATCCCTAGAGATATTTCTAATGTATGTCTAGGGATGTCCCTAAGGATAAGTATACGTATAGGATATAATCCTAGAACTGTGGTAACGATATTAGATTAAACCAAAGATGTTAGATATTGAAGGTACCCCCCCTTTATTATGATTTTTTCCTCTCACACTATTCTTTTTGGGTTTTAGACGATGGCTGGAACCCGAATGAACCGTGTTGATCAATGTAATGGACAATGCAATGATTGTCCTCTTGAACAAACAAATGTTATGGAAGATGGAGTGAAAAATCTTATTGCTATACTTACACAAGCTATGAATCATTCTGGACTTCCAAATGAGAAGAGAAGGGAACAAAATTCTATTCAGTCCTTCATGAGGCAACGTCCACCTTCTTTCAGTGGGTCTTCTGATCCACTTGTTGCTGAACAATGGATCAGTACTACTGAAAAGATATTTTCAGTTCTTCAATGTTCTGAACATGATAAATTCATCTTAGTATTATATCATTTGGAAGGTGAAGCTGATCAATAGTGGAATCTTATCAAGAATATGAGGCAAGAGATGAAATTGAGTCCATGGAATGGGACAAGTTAAAGAACTCATTTTTCAATAAGTACTTTCCTCGTATTATTTGAACAAAGATGGAGAAGGAGTTTCTTAAACTAAAATAAAAGGATGATGAATATGTTGGTATATACAAAGAGAATTTTACAAGGCTTGCAAGGTATGCATCTGGATTTATCATCCAACCTGAATGTAAAGTTGATCGATTCTTCAGTGGCTTAAAACCAAATCTTCGAAGGACATTAGCTATAAGAGACTTCAGTAGCTATGAAGAAATTGTGCGTTGTGCTATCAAGGTAGAAATGGAAGTTGGTGTTACTTATCCATCTCATAGTTTTGACAAGAAACGAAAGATGGAGTTCAAGGAGAAATCTCAGAATAATGGTGAAAAGAAGATGAAAGTTTCCTTATGCTCAAAGTGTGGAAAGAAGCATGGTGGAGATTGTCTGAAAGGGACAAGTAAATGTTTCAAATGTGTAAAGGAAGGTCATCAGGCATTTGAATTCCGCAATGATGGGAAGATGATGTCTAATGATGCAAAAAAAGTAAGGGATACACAGAATGAACCTACTACACTTCAATGTTTCAAGTGCAAGGAGATGGGACATTATGCCAATAAATGCCCTAATCCAAGGGTTAGTGATGATCGACATGAGCAGCCACTTAAGGCAAAGGACAAAGGGAAGTCACATGCGATCACCATTGGTGATGTTGAATATGACAACGATGTGGTGGAATGATTAAGTGTTTATGTAATGGGATTCCAAAATACTGTTGAGTATTGGAATATTTATGTATTGGTCAATTGTGGTTTTCAATAATTTTATGGTACCAGTAACCATGGAAAGTGATTGAGATATTTTTGAAAAAAGATGATATGCGCATAATGAAGGGAAAATGATAAAATGAAATATTTGACAGTATTCATGAGCTCATGATTAATATAAGGACTAAGTGATATCATGGTTTGAGGATATTGAATTTTGAGGATTTTGGTACGTGGAAAGTGTTAACTTTTAACTACATTCATGTTTTCACTAAGTTTCAATGGATAATCATTGTTTAGGAGAACACATGATTAAGGTATTCACATGTTTGTAATTTGACCAACAAGGTATATCTTATGATATATAGAGATTAAATGATGGCATTCACGTGATCATTTTCTTTATACTATGAGCTTGGACCGAAGTAGTTTAGATAAGCCTAAAGATTGGAATGGATTATGTTCGAAATAAGTTAGTATTGTTTAAGGATAAATGTTTTTCGATATTATTTATTGGATGTTATAGTAATGTAGTTTTAGAAAAAGGACAACCTGCAGGACGGGCGACAGCCCATCGCGTCGGACAAGGCTGTGGGAATCAAACCCACAACTGAAGTGCGACTGGCCTTTATCGCCTACCACTGACCTACAAGAAGTCCCTGTTTAGTAGAAACTAGTTTTATTATATTAAGCAGTATGATATATGAAGTATAAGTCCATTTTAGGAACCATATATGATTAATCTCACTATAGATGGACTTATGTATTTTTTGATAACTTTTCTAACCTTTTGTTTGAGGCAGATGGAATGACCCATCATTCTATCACATGATCTGCTAACACATCACAAATGAAAAATTCAACTTCATTTCTTTAAGAGATGAAGTAAAAATTTTCCAAAGAACGACAAACGGTGTGACTATACCAAAATCACGAAAGTATTTCTTCTAATTCCAATTTCATCAACATTAGGGAAATGATCTTGAAAACCAATAATGTTGTCCTAGTGCTCTTATATCTGATGAATCAGATGGTACCTTAGATCGTCACAAATTTATGGCTTCGTGATTGTTGGCTTTTCCATAGCCATGTTCTCTACCACTCTCCATCAGAACATGATGGTTAGATTTCACTTCCATATCCATATTTTCACCTATGTGGAAACCCAGTGATTAGTTTCTTTGGGTAATCGTTACATTTCATACTTTAGTTTTTAAAGACAAGTCTTTGTATTCCTTTTTACGATGTGGGTTTCTATTAAAGAGACTTTCGAGTAGTAAACCATTTATGACCCCGACGAATTTCGACGGCGAAATTCATTTTAAGGGGGGTAGAATGTAACACCCTGAGATTTTATGAAAAATACTTTTTTCATTAATGTCTTGTGTTGTACGCTACACCAAAATGACCTTGCTCAACATGCATCCTTTACTTGCCTTGCATTACACGCAATCACGAACTTCCTCGATAGCGTGTGTAGTACGCAATACCGAGTTTCACTAAACAACGATATGCTATTAAAATATTATTAAAACTAACCGTTATGAATAGTAATAACCACCTTTTAAAATTTTAGAAATTTTAGCTCTCAAAATGGACTTCATTGTTGGATTCGGAGTATCAAATTTATCCTAAGGTGAAATTTTGGTACTTTTCGGATAACTTTCATATTCTGATAAATAGTGAAAATTACTAAACTATAATTAAAAACAATTATTTTAATAGAATTAATTAATAGTGATAAATTATTAATTTGAGTTGTTTTAAAGTATATTTAGAATATATTTTTACAATTTAATACGATGTTGGTCATTGGATGTAATTTCACATTTAAACCAGTCATAAACAAGTGTCAATCTTTTGATAGTTATTTTCTCTTAAAAACACGCTATTTGTTTTGACGACGCGAATTAATTTTTAAATTAATTAATACAACTAATATGTTTGGAATTTGGTAAAATAGACATCATTTTTGAGTTCATAATATCAAATATATCTTAGGCCTAATTTTTGGTATTTTTCTGGAAACTTTCATTTTTTTTGATGAATAGTGAAACCACTAAGTGGTAGTTAAAAAAAATGAATTTTTCATAAAACATAATTTTACCGCTTCTGTGAGTAGAATTTCAAAAATCCGAGAGACACGGTCGATGTTTGTAAGTAAAATGTGGTTCAATGAGATGAAAATAATTTTTGGTGAATAGTAACTTTTTACTTTTTTTTACCACGGATAAAAGTAAATAGGGTAATTAAGGGTAAAAATGATATTATTATTACCATAAAACATGTTCTAATTCTATTGGACAAGTGTAATTCGACCAAAAACAACCTTAGGAATAAAATATGACCATTTAGGCCCACTTGGATTAGATTAGGACATTTATTATTAATTTATCTAAAGAAGGGTTAAAATAGTTAAAATCAAAGTTTAATAAGTAAATAATTTTTAATATGGGGTTATACATAAGATAATTTCAACTATAAATATTAATTAGAAATATAAAATGATTTCCTACATAATGGTATTTTATTTGTAATTTTTAGACATTAAATAATTTAATTTATTTATGACACAACGATGATGCAGTAATTATATTATTAATGAAATATTGACATAATTGATGTTATAAATACCCAAATAAATATAAATTGAGACTTTTTATGAACTAAAATAATTTTCTAGGATAATATGACATGTTAGGATTGATTTAATTAACTTTTTTCGAAGTAATCATTCTGTTATGAGTTTCAAAAAAATCAACTATTGAATAGTGTCAAAATTGACATAAAATAGTTTTTAAAACAAATAGTATATTATTAATTGTTATTTTATTCCTAAAAATCTAAGGATCTTCCAAATTACTTAGATAAGGTTATATATATTAATAAAGCAGAACTTGGGGGTCGCTTGGATGTATATGGTAAGTTTATTAACTGTATAATATAAAAATACAAAGTGACATGGTAAATGTCAATCTAATTAACTAAGAGTTAAAACTAAAAGATAATGTTAATATAATGACCTAAACTTGTCTAAATTATATTGGATGAGAGGATTTATACCAATACCCACCTTATCTTTGAAATAACGCAATTTGGATCTATTTAAAACCGAACTTGACTTTATAATAAAACAATATTTTTTGTTATTCCAAAGGTGCCCCTCTCCTCCCTTATAAAAGGGTACCTCCTCCCCCTCTTCCTCACACCACTTTGAGCATTCAAGCTCGGCCAACCCCTGCCAATTTCTCTTCTACACTTCCCTAGAGACATCCTAGAGGTTCTGGTCTTATTCAAAGACCTATTTTAGTGCTCTAAAAGGAGGTCGCAATGAATCACTTCAAAGAAGAGGAGGTTCAGACATGTACAAAGAATATCAGACCTAAGGTAAGGGAAATATCACAATCTCATTTTATCTGAGATTGTTTATACTTTAGTATTTAATGGGGTGTATTTTATCATCCAAATCCATGTTTCCTCAATATGTATTATTATTTCCATTAACCTACAATTTTTTAAATCCTATTTTACCCTTCAGTGAGTTTTTAGTAAAAGATATGAAAAGAATCTTTTGTCGTTTTTCGTACGAGGTATTTTTTTGATTTTTCCGACAAAAGTACGATGGCTGTTTTTTTAACTTATACGGCATGAATGGATTTTTAAAACATTATTTCCATGAAGCTTCCTTTACAAATTTTCAAGTTTATTTTTAATCAACTTATTTTAGTTTATAATTGTACGACATGTTATGAAAGGAAAAGTGTTTTTGAAGCAGAAAGGATATTTTCCTCAAGAATGGAGTTCAAGTGTTTTATCAAAATTATTTTCCATCTAAGATAATAAAGGGTTCTGTTTTTTATCCCTATTGATTTGATTATGTTGTGATGGAATTATATTTTTATGAATTCCTTTATCTTATATGAATTGTTTTATGATGTCACGATGTTTAATATTCCCATTTTTATTACATGGGTTATGCAATGATGTATGATTTATGATTTTGTGGCACACATAAGAATGGTATTATTATGAGATGGGTGGGACCTATATCTCCCTCCAATTCATTGGGTAAATATTTTATGTCTCATGAGATAGACAGGGCTGGAATGGTAGGTTATACCGGTTCTGTGAAACAGGACTGAAATGAGGGTGACTCGGTTCAGAAATGGACTTTGTCCACTAAGATAGTCTTGGAAATGAGTATTGACTAATAAGATATGATTCTCTATGATTATGTGTGTATGCCACGAAGTTTCATGATTTATGTTATGATTATTGGGATTTCATTTCACTACTATGATTTATCCCATGTTATGAAATTATGCTCTCTTTTGCAGGTTAAGATTTCCAAAATGTTATGTTCTTATGAAAATGATGTGATTGATATTTCTTTTGTTTACCATTACTGAGCATTTGAGCTCACCATTTTATGTTTTATTTTCCCCAGGATATAAAGAAAGGTTTTTAGGTAAAAAAGGAAGATCTTTATGGGAGATGTTGAAGACCATGATTAGAAGATTATATTCCGAGTTTCCAAAGACACTAAACTATTACGATCCTTGTGTGTGTGTTTTTGTTATATACTATGTATTCCGCAAAAGTAATGTAATGTCCATGTACGTCAAGCTTCGAGTCTCTACAATAAAATTCATCAGAAACAACCATACCATTCATAATGATATGTAAAAGTGAACATGATCCATCAGGAACATATTACTAGGTCAGCATTAGTTCCCAGTAATAGAGGTCATATCATCGTTACCCTACACCTATTTGAAGTTAAAGAAACCCAAATGAAGAGGATCTCCCCTTACCACTACACATAGTTAAGGGAGAACTACTCCAAACTATGCACCACATGAATCCTCTCTAACAAGAGAGGACGAAGGGTCCTCAACTTTGGAACATTCCCATAGTCGAAGGATTACTGATCTTATCTAACCCACAAAACCACTATCACTCATGTATGGAGTGGACCATGCCTCAGTATATAGAGGGAGAAACAACTCCTAACTATTAATCATCCATATCAAGTGGAGGGCCTCCTCCTCATATCTATATGAAATTGTTGAGGGAGCTCCATCTCTGATGGAGGACCAAATCCCCACTGATACATAGAGATGGGGGAGTACTACTTTTTATGTGAGGACCCACTACCTAGAATGACAAGGGAGTACCACTTAGGGAATGGAGGACACACACCCTACGATGATAGGGG
This sequence comes from Viscum album, assembly GCA_963277665.1. NCBI lineage: Eukaryota > Viridiplantae > Streptophyta > Magnoliopsida > Santalales > Viscaceae > Viscum > Viscum album. Next base: position 2,125,687,088 of record OY728130.1, on the reverse strand, counting down.
AGTACCACTGTGTAGGTTGAGGGCCTGCACCCAATCCCGGTAGGGAAGTACCACTCTGTAGCTAGAGGACCGACACCCTTGTATAACGGGGGAGTAACCAATATTCTAGCTTGTTTACAAAGGGGGATCCACAACCTAATGTGATAGGGGAGTATCGACCCCATTCTAGATGACCCACTCCTAGTAACGACAGGGGAGAACCAACTCTTCTAGAAATAAAGTATGGGGTACCCACTCCCTAGAATGACAGGGGTGTATTGACACATAGGATCGAGGACCCACACCATAACAGATAAAGGACGTGACCACCATATCTATACATCATATATTTGGAGGAAATTTTCCTTACTATAACATGGGAGTACCGAATCCACATATAGAGGAACCTCACCGTGATATGATAGGGGAGTACCTACTCAACCTTCCAATGAGTATGGAGAGCCCACACCATGACACAATATGGGTGTATAGTCCATATTTATGAACATATGGAGAAACCCATACCCTATTCCATTAGGGGAGTAACACTCCCAAAGGAAACTACCCAGAGGTATCAAAACCATGCCCATGACATGGGGTTTCCCATCTCTACCTAATTATATAGGTAAGGAAAACCACACTCTGAAGATAAAGGGGAGTGCCTATCCCATCGTATCCCTTCACGAACCACAGTAATCTCAAACCCTGGCTTTGTACAACATCACAAGAGTATTTATTTATTTAAATCACCACATACCTCGTAAGATGTAATGAATTTTTCCATCATGTTCTAGGTGGGAAAACACTTAGGATAGGCTATTCACAAGCCTGAATCCAAATCACACAGAAGAAGATATAGAAGACTGAAGATCTTAAGAATCTCTTCTTAGTGTACATGGCATGCACATGGACAGACCTGGTGTGTGAACACACCTAAGAACCTATCCATGTATCCTATCTACAAAGGTTTCCAACCAATGTAGGGGTATATTTTATGTAAAGGAGGTACATGCCATTTCCCTCTTCCTACATCCCCTGGACATGTTCCTCTTTTAGACAGACCATCCAACATTATCCCTTACACATGGTGAATCCCTTAAAACAAGGCTTATTCCGGCTAAATGAACAAATTTCTGTTTAGTTTTACCATTTCCATTTACCAAACCCTATATCCATGTACCTTTTTCATGTGTTATTACATGGAAAGGTGTTATTCACACATATTACCTAGTCCTTGTCCCATGGTCACAAAGTTTGGGGAACAATATGATGTATAACCCCGGTACACAAAACGTAGTCCAAAAAGATCATTTTCCCAAAATAGTAAGTCATACATGACATGTTTCATTGTTCTACACACTGTGTAGCCAATGATTACCATTAGAAGTCATCTGAAAATGCCATGATTCATCCCATTCTTCCCCAAAAATCATAGATCTACCTAGTTGAGATGAATAAAAATTGTATTTGGGATATAGATCCTTAGAACAATGCATAAAAAGGTAGCATGACTAAAACTCAAGTCCACCTTCCTCAAGGGAGAAACACTGAAACATAGGTTGAAGAACGATGCCTAAATCGCGCTTCTTGCTGATCTGATGGTGATCCACATTAGAAATAGGGATCATCATCACATTTCTTCGCCAATTTCGTGTCGGTTAATTCATTTCCCTTGGGAGGATAGGGGGAAAGATATAAGGTATCTACTTGGTATGTGGTGATCCCAACATGATAGCAGAAAGGGATACTAGAATTTTTTTTAAATTAATTTATTAAAAATTCACTTAACAAATTAATTCACCTCGCATCACCCCACCAACTAACTTCCATCCAAAAATCCCAGTGTGGATGACTTTATGTCGCGCCCAGGGTAAACATGACGGTTTGAACTAAATATAACAATCAGAAATCCAAATCAATATTATGTACAAGAGTTATTTATATTTCATGTAAAAATTTATGCATTTAAAAAAACATATTTAATATTTTAAATATCTCCGCACCGAGGCTCCCTGGCCCCCGAATTCCCGCACCGACTCAGTTCACGACATGAAAAATATTTTCCAAAATATTTCAAAGTCTTATCAGTCAAAACTAGAGTCATTAAATTCTCCCCACCATAGGGATTTTCATCCCTAAAAAGAAACATTATAAGTGAAAGTGATGAAACTGAGCTCCCCAGTAGAATCACAAGCTAGTGAGCTCACCATGGATTCCCATGTTGCTAACAAGCACGCAAAAAAAGGAACCGCCATTTTAAAACTACTCTTTTGTAAAACATATAATAGGATAAAATAGTATTAAATAACGGGATATGTATCATTATCTACAAATGGTGGGAAAACACTAAGCACTGCATTCCATCTGTAGTTATGGGGTCCAATGGTACAATACCTCGCTATCCTGACGCATATACTAATAAAATCCCATAGTTCAAATCCACCCCTGGATGGACTGTACAAAATCCCCCTCAATAATTATTCATTTTAGGTGGAAACCAAACACATTAAGGTATTCACAAATGAAATATGGTTTCCCCAAAGAAAACACTAGGTCTTACCAGGCCCTTTGTCTACAAATATCCATCTGTAACTCAGATCACTAAAATAGAAACACTACCTCACCCACAAGTGGAATCCCAAATTAGTATGGATGGTATCCAACCATTCCACACTTCATAAATATTTTTTTGTTTTACTCTACCACTATAAAATGATTCAATGAAAGGCTTTCCCTCTCCCAGGGTTTCTAAGAAAAAAGGTGGTTGATTAGAGAAACACAGATGGAATGACCAGGACATACCTTGACACTATATCCAATAACCTCACCCTAAACTCAAAAGTCTATGGAACTCATCCACTAGACATCAATACTATCTACATTGTGTGGCACTAACTCTCCCTCATATTTTTTGGTCATTCCATAAAAAAGAATCTTGATGGGGAATGTTTCCCCCTTCCTCATTAGTACAAATCTACATCCAACAACATCACATACTCCACTAGAGTGTCACATATAAAGTTAATGAAAAACACATGATTGTACTAACAAGAATCAAAGTACTTCTTAAATACACAATGGGTATTATTTGGCCCTTTTCCATAACAACCAATAATCAGTTTTACTGATTCCCATGTCACCCTAGTTAAAACATGAGAAATAAGTGAAAGAAAAGTGTACCCACAATAGCGTCTAAGAATTCCAACTTCAAAAAGTATAATAGAAAAAAGGTGTAACTCTATTAATCCTCATTGATTTTGGGAAAAAGGTCTCTATGACCCTTATTTGTTCTCACCCTCGTCCTCCAGTTCCCTGAGCCTGGTGCGGACCACTTGGCGTTGGTGGTGGAAACACCTCAAACTGTGTTCCACCTCATGTTGCTCTACAAGGTCCTCCACATCATCTACCACCTTATTGAACTCCTTGACCTAGGAACTATCCCAACCTAGGAATATCATGATTTGAATATGTCTCAACAACACAATAGGTTGATAAATCTCTAGAGACATGTCCCTAGTAATCACAAGCATTACACTATCTCTCCTACATCTGACTAGATCCTTGTTGCTGCCCCTACACTATAGGAACAAGTGTCTGAGTATACGCATGGGTATGAATCTCACAATAAAATACTATCATATTTTGTTTTCCAAATCTTATAAATGGATCAACATCATGACCACTATTATGGATGACATCCACCTATCCCACAACCTGAATACTATCCACCACAAGATCTCGCTCTAGCAATCCAGAATTGTCGATAATGCATAGTGGAATCACATAATACCAAATATACTAACAAAAACCATGCTGTATAGAATGTTCCCTGATAAATGGATCACTAACTATATATAGGGAGTATTTCAGTATGTCTGCAAAACTCAACAAAAACTAATCCACAACCACGCTGCCCTATTGATGTTGAAAAAGCTCCTGGACATGCAATAATATCAACATGGGTGGGTAAAACTCTTCTTTAAAGAGTCACTGAAACTCCACCCAAGTGAGAGTTGCCTCATCATAAGACTATATCACAAAAATCCACCATCTCACAGTTAAACCCTATATAAGTTTAGCTTCTAGGGCCACCATATAATTAGGAGGATTCCTTAGTAAGAGGAAAACACATGTGACTGCCTTGATCTAGTCATTTGTTGCATGGGGGTATGGATCACCTTAGTACCATAGAGGTCACTACCTCTGGAACTCATGTAGCACACATAGTCTACACGCATCCTCGACCTGAACTACCATTAATACCAGCTTCTCAATAGGTTGTGGAACTACCATCAAGCAACCGAGTGGTAATGATTCAGATTCTGTGCCCTGCACTAAAGCCTCATCATGGGAAAACTTTTCAATATAATCATGCTTTAAAATCTTGTTGGGATCTTTTCATAAGGGAATGCTAAAATATAATTAGGATGCACCATGGTCAAAGAGTATTTCAGGGGAGGTGACTCTAGAAGGACAGAAAAAACCAAAACCCATTTCTATATGATGTAGTACCATTTATTTATTTGGTACCAATATCCTAATGTATTGAGTCTAAAAGTATTCTATTTGAGACTTGATGAATGGATTCATTTTCCACCACACAAATTCTAAAACCTCTTTCTTAAGAGCTTAACTCAAAACATACTAAAATTATTTCTATAAAACCCAAAAAAAATCCACAGCACTGTGGTCCCAATGTGGAACCCGCTCTAATACTACTCTTGCATGACCCAAACCGATGGGGCCCATGTTGCAACTCCCCAAGCCAACCTCTAACAGGACAAGGGCTGGCGACTAGTGTTGAGTAAGAATATCACACTGATGGGATGTAATTTGATAGTGTACCTATACCCACGTACCCACAAACACCTCAATGATACAACATTGAGATATACAAAATGAAATAAAATGAAATCATACATATATCCCAAACTAGTGTATAATAGATGTAATAAAGGCAGAAAGGGAAAAACCACCCACCAAATAAAAACTATAAGAGCGTTCAACCTACTAATATGGAGGAGATCAATGTAAAATCAACTACTAGAATTCTTTTTGGGCCAACTACATTAAACACCCCAGTCACTCTTACTCACTAAGATCTTCCAACCTCGAGTCCTACATAGACTATGTCAAAAGGCCTTTGGTATGAAAAAGAAATAAAACATGTGCAAGAAAATCCCATGTAGGGGAAAGCATAAAAATACTCAGTAAGAATCTCAAGACCCCCAAAGAGAAACAGAAAGGTAGTAGTCTACTCGACCTCACTAGAGGGAACCCCAATAGAGATAGAAAGTCCATCTCAAACTGTCCTTGGTTGTACATGATAACTCATCTTGGTCTATAAGGGGTGTGAAACTCAACATGTGACAAAAATGAGAGGACTCCCAGAAACAAACAAATATACTCATCTCAGACTCTATGTATCATTAGATTCCAACCTCATATACAATAATAGGATTTCCACTTGAGGATCTAAAGGTAACACATAAATCCAAGAGAACACACTTCATGTTCTCAAACATCCTAGATGGTACCCATATGAGAGATACAATCCATAGATAACATCCCTAAAATTATTAATAGTAAAACCGAGTGAACGGGCTCCATCAGGAAAAATCTTACTAGGTCCAGATCTAATTCCTAGCACCAGAGATGTGGTCATTGTTACCTTGCACCGAACACAAGATAAAGAAACCCAAGTTAATAGTGCTTCCCCACACCACTACACAATGTTGAGGGAGAACTACACTAGAATATGAACCATGTGAATCCTCTATAATAAGATAGGATGGAGGGACCCACTCCTCGGCACTACCTCACATTCGAGGGAGTACTCATCATAACTAACCCACAAAACCTCTGTCACTCTAGTATTATATTATCCCATATATCAGTCTATCATGGGAGTACTAAATACTATCTAGGAATCATTCATATCAAGTAGATGAGACTAATCCCCACAATTGTATAAAATATATGAGGGACCTCCAACTCCGATGGAAGATATGTTCCCACTGCTAATTAGAGATGAGGGAGTACTACTCCAAAGGTGGGGACAAGTTCCCTAGAACAATAGTGGAATACCCCTTAAGGAATGGAGGAACCTAATCCTATCATGAAAGGGGAGTACTGATCCATAGTTTGAGGACCCACACCATAATCTAGTTTGGAAGTACTACTCTGAAGCTGGAGGAATCACACCCTGGTATGAAAAGGGAGTATTGAATCTGTTAGCTTGTTCAATATGGGGGACCCCAACCCTAATGTGGTAGGGGAGTATAGACCCTAGGCTAGAGGAATTTTTCCTAGTAATGATAGGGGAGTGAAAAATCATCAAGAACAACATGTATGGAGGAACCACACTCTGGATTGACAGGGCAGTACCAACTCCTAGGATAGAGGACCTATGGCCTATCATGATATGGGAGTACCCACTCTACATTTTCATCATATATATGGAGGAACCATGTCGTATTATAATAGGGGAGTACCAAATCCATAGATAAGAGAACCGCACCCTGATATGATAGGGGAGTACCTACTCTACCTTCTAATGAGTATAGAGGGATCACACGCTAACATGGTAGGAGGCAGAGTCCATATTTATTAACATCACGTGGAAACCCGCTCCATAGTCCATCAGGGGAGTAACTCCCCCATAGAAAAGTACCCAAAGGAAATGAAACTGCAACCATAACATGGGGAGTCCAATATCAACCTAAGTAGAGAGATAAGGGAAACCTGAACCATTATGATACAAGGGAGTGCCTTTCCCAACATCATTATTCACTAACCACAAAAATCTCCAACATCATCTCAACACAACATTATAGGAATCTTGCTCAATTTTTGTCACCTTGTATCTCATATTCCTTAAAATAGGATACAATCACGTTCTAAGTATAAAACCAACCAGGTTTGGATATTCAAAATAATGAATCAAAATCCCATTAATGAATATATAGAAGATGGAAGATCTCAATAATCTCTCTTAGGAGTAGAAAACATGCACTAGGGAACACATGGCATGTGATCCTGCCCGAGCACCTAGCCGTGTATCATGTCTACATAGTTTGACAACCAACGTAGGGGTATATTTTGTGTAGAGGTGGTATATTCCATGTTCCACTTCACTTGGCCCCTAGAAATTTTCCTCTTCTACATAGACCTACATACCATTTCCCTTACACGACATGCATCCCATACTACATGGCATATTTAGTCTAAATGTCTACCTACCAATGCAGTTTTCTTATATCTGTGTACTGGACACCAAGTTTACGTACATTGGTTGTGTGATAGTATAAGAACTCATGTTTTTCATATGGATAACTCAATCCATGTCCCACTGGAATTGATATATGTGAACTACATGTCTTGTAACCTAGGTACATGGATTTTAGTCCCCAAAGTTCATCTCCCCCAAATAGGAAGCGATACACAGTGTGTTTAACTGAACTACATGCTATATAGCATGTGATTCCCATCAGGAATAATCTTTAAAACACCCTGATTCAACCCGTTATACCTAAAATCTTATAGATCTACCTAACAAGGATCAATAGCAATTGTATTAGGGTTCTAGAACCTTAGAAAAATTTATAACAAAAGGGATTTGGAATAAAACTCAAATATGACTACCTCTAGGGAGAAACTTTGAAGCTTAGGTTGAATAAGGATGCCTAGATCATGCTGCTTCTTGATTAGATAAAAATCCTCACTTGATATATGGATCAACAACACCATACTTCACTGATTTGGTGTCAATTTGTTCATCGCCCAAGGGAGGAGAGTGGGATTAGGGGGGGGGGAGGATCTCCTTTGCCTGTCATGCGCCCAACGTGGTAGGGGAAGGGGATGTCAGGTTTAATTTTTAAATTAATTGGTTAAACTTTTATTTAACCAATTAATCTACCTCACATCACTCCGACAACTCACCTCTGTCCAAAACTTCTAGTGTAGACCACTTTATGTCACACCTAGGTTAACACAACATTCAAAACTCAACCACACCCTCATAAATCCAATCAGGTACATTGTACGAGAGTTATTTACATTTCAAGATATAATGAACATGCAATAGAAAATTAAATTTAATATTTTTAATATCACCACACCGAGGCTCCCCAGGCCCCGACTTCCGAAGCTAACTCAGCACCCAACATCAGAAATAATTTTCAAAATATTCAAAAGTCATACATGTCAAGACCTGATTCATTATAGAAAAAATTGATAATAGTCCAAAATAATATGGGTATGAGTTAATATAAACTTATACAACAAAATTTCTACATGTTTGGATGATATTTAACCATTATATTTTTATTTTAATCATTTATTATACTTTTTGACAATTACAATAATATTAACGTTTTCTTACTTTTATTTTTTAAAAATGTCACTATAAATTTAATAAAGACCCATAAATGGAAATTTTTTGATGTAATGGACTTTATATAATTAATTTGTAAGAATATAAAATCTTATATGAATTTAATATCATTTAATAAAATTATATTTATTGTAAAATGTAATTAATTCCAATTTTATTAATATTCATTCACTTGGATATTAATAACATCAATAAAACAATAGAATTAAAATAAAACAAATAAATAACTTTAAAATATATATTTTCTATCTAAAAAATATATATTCAGAAATAATCATTTAGATGATATTATTTTTTAGGAATTTTAAAATCATTTATTTTGGTTTTCAATTAATCAAATAGTTAATACATTAGTGTTACACAAGATTTTAAGTTAATTATTTATTCACTAAAAATTATTAATAAATTATCATGTAAAAACTAATTTAAATTTAAAATTAATAGATATAACTAAAAATATAATCTATTTATACCTCTGTAAAAAATATTGTATTTATTAAATGAAAAATGTGCCATTTTTGGATTAATATTCTCATATAAATTATAATGTTCAAAATCATGTCCAAATGAAAAATTGACATATAAAATAATTTTTGATGATTATGGATGATATATAATAACTTAATATGAATAAGGAATATTTTTAGTGTCATTTTTTCCTTATAATTTAATTTTTAACTTTAATTTACCGATTCAACCTTTAGTATAATAATAGAATCTATTATAGTTGTTGTAAATAATTTATAAAAAATACAAGGTGAATATTTAAGAAACATAGAGCTACTAATTACAAATATGGAATCCATTTTTAATGTTTAAAAATAATAGTGTTGGGAATTAATTTAAAATAAAACATGAAAAATGCAATGAAAAACGTTTTTGGGAAAATGAATTTCTATGCCCCAAAATATAGTTACAGAAAAAGTTTGTATTAATATTATTAAAATGTAACTAATTTTATTATATATAAATAAATTATACCTATTTTACTTTTAGATAGAATTGAAATATCAAATTACTGTATTTAATTAAATGAAAATATAGTTTTGTAAAATCATAATTTTTCACTCTTCAATGAAAGTTCAATACTTTCAGAAAAACACCAATAATTGAAAAAAAATATAATTTTGATATTATTATTTTGAAAATGAAATCATTTTGATCATATAAAATTTCTAATATTTTCATAAATTAATTGTAATTATATTGTCATATAAAGAAAGAAAAAGTATTTTTGTAGAAAACTGATTTTTGAAGTATAAAATGGATTTAATAAAAAATATGATATTATTTATAAATAATTATGAAATAAATTTTAATTTATTACAACCTTTATATGTATTTCATAAATTATTTAACCCCATTCCTACCCTCCAATTTCACGATAAGGTTATAATTGTCATATTTAATTAATAATATTTTATGTCATGATTAGGTTTGGTGTTGCGTTTTGTATACGCTATAGAATATAGTTTAATTTTTAAAATTGTGGGATATTATAGTATTAATTTAATTAATGTATTCCATGTTTCTACCTACGAATGGAAACACCATCCTACAGTGCACAATGTGGATGAAAAATCATATTGTTTTAGATCATATAATGTTGTAGATACATTTGTTAATACATATACATTGCTTATTACCAACTATGAATAATCTTTAACATTCAAATGATCCACTGGTATATGTTGCACCAGTTCTAAACCTATGATGATAGCTCGATATTCTGCCTAATTATTAGTGAAACCATCCAAAAAAAATAAATTAATAAGGTACAAAATCCATTGATGAAGGGATAAGAATGAATCTATTACTGGATTTGTTGAGTTTGGGGTCTTACAATGTCATTCCTTTTGTGATTTTAGAAGCACCATATAAATAAATCTCCCATTTCTGGGTGTAATATTTAAAAAATAAAATATCTTTTTTTTTGGAAATTTAGTATTCAAAGGTGTTATTTATGAATAAGGATAATCTATATGATAATATACTAATTCTTATCATTTTTTATGTCTTAAAGTATGAATTGAATTTCAAAAAATAATAAAATAAATTCACATTGTTTCAAACATCTTGTCCATATAGGAAAATTAGGGATATATGTGAGCATGGCCTTACAAAAGAAAAAGTGATCTTTATGATGATGTAGTTTGTTCCATATCTTCTGGAAAACAAATATTAATTCCATAAAACAATTCTTGATATATGAATATCGAGTCTTAGAAACAATCTTGGTTCATATAGGATAATATATGCTATTCTCATTTCCTACATCAGTCTTTTGTGTGAGGAGAAAACCCAGTGATCGATTTAAGGATGTAACATATAAAATGAGTTAATTTCATTTGATAGGAGGAATTAAAACTAGTGGAATAATAATGAATTTATTGAACTATAAAATCTTTCCTAGAAATCAATGGTCCATTAAAAAGTGACTCTAATTTTCATTAGCCATGTGCATCATAAACATTTCCCTATGAGATTTTCTATGAATCATAGAATGTAGGAAATGTTCCCCTTTAGTTCTACCATGTCTTTGAGGTTTTGAGGGAGTAATTTATCAAGGATAAAATTCGTCTTATTAGGTTCTACTTCAATGCCACAATATCATACTATTAATCCATGAAAAGTTATTAAGCCAACACATAAATTACATTTCAAGGGGTTCATTTTTAATCTATGATGTCATAACTTTTCAAAAATAATCATAGGACCCACAAGATGTTTAGAGATCTTTTGGTATTTCTTGAGGTAAATATTGACAAAAATTTTTTAGATGTTCCCAATACGAATTTGAAAATACGATGCATTGAACATTTTTATATAGAACCTATGTTCTTTAAAAATAATGGAATCACATGATGGTAGTTTACCCCATGAGGTTTCCTAAACGGAGTGGTATATTCATATTTATTATTCGTATAGAATTGATTAGATCTAAAGTTTCTATCTATGAAAGATCGAGCATAATATATATTAGTTTCATCGATCAGATGTTCTGTAATCATGACTGAGAAATCAACATTGGTAAAATTAGTGTTGAGATATCTTAAATTGATACAGAACATGATTTTCCATTTCTTCTTCTAGAACTGAACAATATTAGAGAACAGATTTGGGTATTAGGCCTCATGAATAATTTTAGAATTGATGATCTTATTAGATTCAACTTCATCCTTGGAAGTGTGAGTTGGTTTTCTTATTCTAGACCCCTACTTGTAACCACAATGATCTATGTAAAACCCAGGTTGTGGTAGGATACATCGAGATCATGTCTAGGAATTTATACATCATTATAGATGAACACATAACAATGATTCATTATAAAAGATTCCTATACCACTTATTCTTTGGGGGTCATTTCCATACTAAACAATGCAAGCCACAGATCCTCTTCAGTACCTAGAAATATATATTTGAGATCAGTTGTTGTGGTAGTGATGGCTTCCTCAAGTACCAGAGTTGTTTATTTTGGAATTTTTTATTCCTCCTCTATAATAATCTCAGAAGAAGTGAGTGATGACACGAGATATTTATAAGTAGAATAAAAAATTATCCTAACATTTAGATGATGAAGTAGGGGTATTTCCACTCTCCCTTTGTATTACATCAGTTTATTCTAACACTCCTGATGATTTGGGGGTATTCTGTATATCTGGGGATAGAACTAGGGCATTTTGAACTAGGTTTTTTCTACAATTTTGGGGACTATACACCATTGTGATACTACTTGGTTTAGTTTATGTAATTGATATCATGAGTGTTAATAAATACCTAACAAAATATAAAAATATATTTTTGATTTTGGTGTTAAGTAATACATATTCCTCAATATGTTTCTAAATAGGTTAGTTGATGTGTTTTGAAGACCATTTCAGGTAGTAAACTGAGTTACATCCTCAATAATTGGTTGTTTCACTTCTATCTATTAAAAAAATTCATTGATGAATTTAGATTCATATGATTGAAATGGAGAATTGTAATTGTGTAATGTACTAATCAGTCCATGAACAATGTATTTGATAAATTGATATTTTGTTTAAGGGACTATCACTTATTGACACAAACAAGGCCTCTATATCCAGATATTGAAATTTGTGTCCTGCTGAAAAATAAGGAATTTAGATTCTGATGCAAGGTCCCAAAATTGTGGTCAATGAATGATTCGACTGAGGTCCTTTTTCTTAGTCTTTTCATATCCCTAAAGAGTTAGAATATAAGTTGATAAGTTTGTTTCACTGCAACCCGATAAATGATGCATTCATACTAGAATTATTGTTATTCCAAATTTTTTATTAATGAATGATTTATAGATTCCAGTGTCTTCAATCATACTAGATTCATAAAAATGTCTTTTCTATCCATGTATAATATTTTCCTTATCATACTCTATGAAATAGATAATTATGTGACAGTCTACATGTTTAATATCTATCCGATATACTTTATAGTTTTTAACGTCTTCTTCAAGCTATTGAAGGATTAAATAGGACATTATTAGAGCATCCAAAATATATATTAATAAATAGAGAGCTTTTAGAATGAAAATCTTAGACGTAATCCTGAATAATTTTTTTAGGATGTCATATTTTTAAGCTAGGGTAATGAAATACTTGATGGATAGTTTCTCCTTATAAGGTGCTTCCAAGTATAATGCGACTAAGGTCATTAGGAAGGTTAATTGAGTATATGTTTATAGTCCTCCTATCACCGGTGGATTTGGCTGACTTAGTCCACCCACCAGTCTATTATGGTGGGACAGTCTCACACCTTTCATCTAGTCCTTCAAAACAATAATTTATGAAAAAATCTTGAGGAATGTGGGATAAATTTCATTCAATTTATATGATTGTTGAAGGGATTTCTAATGGGTTCATCAGCTTAAAAATATCTGGAAGGGATGTAGTTGGAATATTGAGTTTAGTCAAGAATACGCCTCTATATATTACATTTTCAATTGAGATATTTTCATTAGGTTACCAAATTAGGCATAGGTATCTATGATTCATAAGAATACTCATCATAGGTAGTGGATATAATAAATTAAGAACATTAATGGATCCACAGAATATCTCTTTATCTAACATGGATTCTGTTTGGTGGGGTGGTTCCTATAGTACCATTATGTAAGAAGGTTCCCACCCTCTCGGGTCAAGAGGCATTATGTCCGAGAGGGATTGGATGATACTAAACATTGGTATTGGTTCTGCTTCGCATAAAAGACTTTTTTTGTTACACCATTTCATGGAGGACCAGTTCTTGGAGTATGGAGTGTCAATGAGGTTGGTTGCATCATGATAGAATGGTGTGGGGGTGTAACTCCCCGACCCCAGCTACCCAGAGTCGGTGCATTATTACATAACATTGGCATGATCACAAGAAAGATCAAATCCCGAAAGACCGATTAGTTTAGTAGCCTTGGAAACACTAGATATATTCATAAGTTTTACATTACATCATAAAATGAAAAACTACTACAACAACATAATGTTTCCAACGTCCACACTATAATCCCCTCATAATATCCCTGCAATTCAATCATAATTTACTTCTTCACTACCTGGGAAAAATAAAACATAGAAAAGGGGTGAGCTCAAATGCCCAGTAAGGATAACAATATAGCGGAACATTCAAAATAAGCATAAACATTTAAGGCAATGAATTACTAAAACAAAAGCCTTTTAAAATTGAACATCAACATGGTATGGCAAAAGTAAAATGAAATAATGCCATTTACTTGTTCACATGGATATTCTACTAATCGAATAATCACATGCAATATCAATAACCACTTTCATAATGTTGGAATGCATAATGCCAGACTATCATAACCACATAGCCAAGGCCTCGTGCCAAGACTACAAATAAGATTTTGTCAAGGCCTTGTGCCAAGACACTAGTTTGTCTCATGAGACCTACCGATGCATCGAGGAGCTATAGCGGGCTCCACCCGTCACTTATTAAGTCCAATGCATTCCCATATGAAAAGGTTTAAACATAACATAAACATTCGTATTAAAACTAGCATACGAAATGTCAATAATTTCACCATAAACTATGAATGGTATAAAAATAGCACATCCACAGTCAAACATATCACAAAACCTTCAATACAATATAGAAGTTTTGTATCATAATAAATCAACTTCAAATAATCTTAAAATCCATCAAAGGATGTTGACATAGATGAAATCAAAATTCTTTTAAAAGAAGTATCTCCTTTTATTTTGAAATCATTTAAGATCCATATAAAATAAAACATTTTCTTTGAAAATATTCTTATAAGCTTGTAAGTAAAGCTTCGATGATTTTATAACGGCGGAAAAATAACCGCACCCACCGTATAAGTTAAAAAAGACATTCTTACCTCAATTTTGTCGAAAAGGTTAAAAAGCACCTTGTTTGGAAAACGACGGAAAGATTCCTCTTATAAAAAGTCAAAAAAAAGGGTATAAATGACTTTAACCCATATTCTTGTAAATAGTAAAAATGTTTTGAAATACATTTCGAAGAAACATGGATGTGGATGATAAAGAGATCCCAGTAGATTATTACGTATAATATAACCTCGGATAATGAAGAGATTGTGAAATAACCCTTACCTTGTACTTTTCCTTGGTTGGGGTAGGTTAACCTCCTGTATAATGGTGAAATAATTGATATTAAATTATACAAGAATCATATACATTAATATGATATCATATATGATCTTTTAATATTGATTTGATAATAATATCTTAGTATTATCGTCGTTTCAGGTGATAATCGATTCGTTCTTCTTAAATGTTTGGTTACGTAAGACATGTTTGTAATGGATAGATTAAATCTTATTCATAATCAGAATGATATTAACATTATTTTTAACCCTAAAATGAGAATAAGACTTGAATGGATACGATGGAGGATGGATCTCACCGCGTTCGTGGAGACGGTAGTTCGTACGTACGCACGAAAGCTACTTCCATTTAATTTTTATTTTAAAAGAATTGAATCCAAATGATACATAGGTATATTACTATTCCAGTATAATATAATATTTTATATATGTTACTTAAGTTCATTAACACCATCCTTTATACGTTCCATGTGTGGTATGAACGAGTCATATCATTTTAAGGGGGCGGTAGTCCGCACTTCCTCAAATGAAATTATCGTATGTATATACAACATGAAACGAATAATGGTATGAAATAAAATGGAATTACAGAAGCTTATATATAAAATATATATCATTAATCTCATATTTAATTACAGTTCCATCATAATGGCCACCATGAGAGGCGGTAAGATGTATTTGAACAATCATCGTTTCGTGAGGCGTTAGTTTGCCATCCACAGAAACATTATGTTCATCATCCATTAGATGGAGTTGTGTGTATGTGTAGTTTGAATCCTTCTTATAACAACATCCTAGTATATTGTGGATACTGGTGTTGTTACAAAAGAAAGGAAATAAAAAGAGTTTGGGGGTTGGAGAAGCAAAATAAATGAAAATAATTTAAGAGAAATCGTTACCTTTAATCTAGGTAACTCACTTTGGTTGGAACCAAAGGACTTCTTGAAATGCTTTCTGCCTAAGGGGAAGCTTCAAGGAGGAGGAGAGGGATTTGGGGAGCTTATTTGGGCAGAGTTTGGACGAGCCAAGTGGCTTGAGAGGTGTGAGGAAAAGAGAAGGAGGAGTGCCCTTTTATAAGAGGGGTGAGGGGCACTTTTGGAAAAGCTAGAAATATTAATTTATAATAAATTCATATTCGGTTTCCAAAGGCTCCAAAGTTGACTATTCAAAGGATGAGGTGGGGATAGGTCGAAAACAACTCATCCAATAGAATTTAGACAGGTTTGGGTACTTATATTAACCTTATCTTTAAGTATTAACTCTAAGTTAATTAGTTTCACTTTTACAATGTCTCTTTGCATTTTTATATAATATGGTTAATAAACTTACTATATACATCCAAGAGACCCCCAAGTGGTCCATTAATGATTAACCTATCATAATATAAGTCTCTTGGCCGAACCTTAGATTTTTAGGAATTTAATATCAATTAATAATATAATATTTGTTTTAAGAACTCTTTTATGTCAATTTTGACACTATTCAATAGTTGATTTTTGTGAAACTCATAACAGATTGATTACTTCTAAAAAAGTCAATTAAATCAATCCTAATATATCATATTATCCTAGAAAATTAGTGTAATTCATTAAAAGTTTCATATTATATTTATTTGGGTATTTATAATATCAATTATGTTAATTTTTTACTATTTTAGTAATTACTGCATCATCATTGTGTCATAAATACAATAAATTATTTAATGTCTAAAAATTATAAATAAAACATAATTATGTAGGAAATCTTTTTATCTTTCTAATGAATATTTATAATCGAAAATCCAACATGTATAACCCTATGTAAAAATTGTTCTTCTAAAAGATGTAAGCTTATGCCATTTTTATTTTTATTTTAACTTTATTAATATGATGTGTCCCTACCACATACAAGTGGCTCCAAGGGGTCCCCAAATTGACCCAAGGATGACCATGTTCGGGTATGTGTCCACCAATAAGGTTAGGACACGTTTTAGGGTAATTTTGTATTATTATAATATTATTTTTTAACCCTTATTTACCGGATTTACCCTTTAACCATGGTAAATAAAATATTTACCGCAGTAATTATTCAAAATGTCTAAAAATAAAAGTTACCTATTTACAAAATTTGAACATCCTTATTCCAAATATGGAATCCATTTTTCTAAATTCAAAACACAGAAGTGGCAGAAATTAATTTAAAATTAATTCCCGCTGTCAAAACAAAAAGCGTGTTTTTAAGAGATAATAACTATCAAAAGATTGACACTTGTTTATGTTTGGTTTAATTGTAAAATTATGTCCAATGACCAACATTATATTAAATGGTAAAAATATATTCTAAATATACTTTAAAACCACTCAAATTCATAATTTATCACTATTAATTATTTTAATTAAAAAAGTTGTTTTTAATTAAAATTTCGTAATTTTCACTATTCATCAAAATATGAAAGTTATCCGAAATGTACCAAAATTTCACCCTAGGCTAATTTTGATATTCCGAATCTAAAAATGAAGTCCATTTTAAAATATAAAATATATATGATTTCAAAAATTAGGTATTACTATTTACAACGGCAAGTTTAATTAGTTGTGGTGTGTGTTAGAACTCGAGGTTGCGTACAACACACGCTATCGCATTATTCGAAGGGAAACGTACCGTAGAAGCTTGGGGTGTTACATTCTACCCTCCTTCAAATAATTGCGTCCTCGCAATTTCTAGGGTATTACTGCATAAAAAGACTCGGGTGGTTCTTCATCATAAGTTCCTCGGGTTCCCACGTTGCCTCTTCCATCTTATGATTTCTCCACAAAACTTTTACCAGACGCGTCGTCCGGTTTCTCAGTACTTGTTCTTTTGTATAAAGAATCCTGACGGGCTCTTCACAATAAGACAGATCGGGTTCCAGTTCTAATTCCTCATAGGTGAGTACATGCGTTGGGTCAGGCATGTATTTTCTCAACAGAGATACGTGGAACACATCGTGAACTTTGGAGAGACTTGGCGGCATTGCCAATCGGTAAGCTACAGCCCCAATTCGTTCTAGAATTTCGAAAGGTCCGATGTACCTGGGACTCAATTTACCTTTCTTACCAAAACGTATGACTCCCTTCCACGGAGATACCTTCAGGAAAACATGATCACCGACTTGAAATTCCAAATCCTTCCTTCGATTATCGGCATAGCTCTTCTGCCTACTTTGAGCTGCTTTAATGTGATTTTGGATTACCTTCACCTTTTCCACCGTTTCCTCCACCAGTTCTGGGCCTACAAGTTTTCTTTCACCAACGTCATCCCAACAGGTTGGTGTACGACATCTCTTTCCGTATAACGCTTCATATGGTGCCATCTGTATACTCGAATGGAAGCTATTGTTATAGGAAAATTCTACCAGTGGTAAATATTGATCCCACATACCCTGAAAGTCAAGTGAGCAAGATCTCAACATGTCTTCTAAGGTTTGAATAGTCCGTTCTGATTGTCCGTCTGTCTGAGGGTGGTAAGCAGTGCTCAAATGAAGTTCAGTATCCAGGGATTTCTGAAGACTTTTCCAAAATCTTGAAGTAAAACGGGGATCACGATCAGAAACAATCGATAGGGGTACTCCATGAAGTCTCACAACTTCATTAATGTATAGTCCTGCTAGACGTTCCAGGGGTAGATCTTCTCTTATAGCAAGAAAATGTGCTGTCTTGGTAAGACGATCAACAATAACCCATATTGCATCATTCCTTCTAGGAGTCTTTGGTAGCCCCATGACAAAGTCCATCGTAACATTGTCCCATTTCCACTCCAGTATGGGAAGAGGTTGCATGACTCCTCCAGGCTGTTGCCTTCCAGCTTTCACTTGTTGACAAACCATACATCGTGACACAAAATCATCAATCTCCCTCTTCATGTTGTCCCACCAAACATGTTCCTTCAAATCTCTATACATTTTGGTGCTCCCAGGGTGTATAGAGAAATTGGAACTATGAGCATCATCCAGCAATTCCCTTTTTAGATCAGGTATATTGGGAACACAAAGTCTCTTCCCGAATTTCAGAATTCCATCTTCATACACAAAGTCTCTCAATATCCCATCATTCACAGCTTTAATATTCTTTTGGAATTCGTCATCATCGGTCTGAGAACTCTTAATCCTTTTTAGTAAAGATGGTTTGGCAACCATTTGAAAAAGCATTGATGTTTCACCTTCCCTGGTTATTCCCATGTCCATCTTCACTAGATCCATAAAAATTAGATCCCTTTCAATTCTCATATTGTTCAAAACTCCATGGTCTTTTCTACTCAAAGCATCTGCCACCTTGTTTGCCTTCCCTGGGTGGTAGTGTATCGTACAATCATAATCCTTGAGTAATTCAAGCCATCTTCTTTGCCTCATGTTGAGTTCTTTTTGTGAGAAAATATACTTCAAACTCTTGTGATCAGTATAAATCTCACATTTTTCACCATAGAGGTAGTGCCTCCATATCTTCAAAGCAAAGATCACAGCTGCTAACTCAAGATCATGAGTAGGATAGTTTTGTTCATGAATTTTCAACTGTCGTGATGCATAGGCAATAACTCTATCATTCTGCATAAGGACACAACCAAGTCCTTTCTTTGATGCATCACTATAAATAACGAACCCATCATTCCCCGATGGTAGAGTCAATATAGGAGCATTGACTAATCTTTTCTTCAATTCTTCGAAACATTCTTCACACTCTTTTGTCCAAACAAATTTAACCCCTTTACGTGTGAGCTTCGTTAATGGGTTAGCCAATCGGGCAAAATTCTGGACGAAACGTCGATAATAACCTGCCAAGCCAATAAAACTACGTACCTCAGTTATACTCGTAGGTGCTGGCCATTCTTGGATTGCCTTGGTCTTAGAAGGATCAATAGAGATTCCATCTTTAGAGACAATATGGCCAAGAAAAGAAATCTCCTGAAGCCAGAATTCACACTTGCTAAACTTCCCATATAATTCATGCCTCCTCAGAGTCTTCAAGATAATGCGCAAGTGATTTTCATGATCTTCGTAGGTTTTGGAGTATACCAAGATATCATCAATAAATACCACCACAAATTCATCAAGATACTCCTTGAAAACTCTATTCATTAGATCCATGAATACAGAGGGTGCATTAGTCAATCCAAACGGCATTACAGTAAACTCGTAATGCCCGTACCTGGTTCGAAATGCTGTTTTCGGAATGTCTTCCTTCTTCACACACAACTGATGGTATCCAGATCGAAGGTCAATCTTTGAAAAGTATTAAGCTCCATGCAGTTGGTCAAATAAATCATCAATACGAGGTAGGGGATACTTGTTCTTTATCGTTATAGCATTGATCTCCCTGTAGTCGATACATAACCTCATAGATCCATCTTTCTTTTTAACAAAAAGAACAGGGTCTCCCCATGGAGAAACACTAGGGAGAATAAATCTCTTATTACTCAATTCCTCTAGTTGTTTCTTTATTTCGACTAACTCTACAGTGGCCATTCTATAAGGGGTCTTCGATATAGGCCTTGATCCAGGAATCAAATCAATAGAAAACTCAACTTCTCGTTCTGGAGGATGTCCAGGTAAATCTTCTGGAAATACATCTACAAATTCTTTCACAACAGGTACATCCTCTATTTGAACATTCCTTTCCTCACCCGCAGTTATTTCATTCTCTTCCTCCCCAATAATTGAATTTAGTTGAGCTATTGAGGGTGGATCTAAATAAGAATTAGGTGGTGACGATTCTGCTCTAAAAATAAGGTGTTCCTTATCATTATCATCAAGAATCGTAACCTCTTTCTTATTACAATAAATCTTCGCATCATAGTCCGAAAGCCAGTCCATACCGAGGATTATATCAAACTCAATCATAGGTATGACGATGAGATCAGCAGATAAAGAAAATTTATGTGCTCTAATGGGGACTGATTCACAAAACTTTGTTGCAACGATACTTCCCTTAGGAGTTTTAACTGACAACTCCCTTATTAAATCAAATTGGAAATATCTAATTTTCTTAGCAAACTGGGAAGATATGAAACAATGCGATGATCCAGAATCAAATAATGAATTTTCTAAACTTGAGGAAACCATTAAATTACCTGCCACCATGTCTTTCGGAGCTTCTACCTCAGCAGTAGTGATAGCATAAGCCTGGCCTTGATCCCTTGGCCTTTTCTGAGGTAAGTTCTCCTGACGCTTAGGACATGAATTTGCATAATGCCCCATCTCCCTGCAATTATAGCACTGAACGTTGGTAGCTTCCTTCTTCCCCTTGCAATCATGAGCTTGGTGGCCTTTTTCACCACACTTGTAACAGACTCCCATACCCTTCAAGCAAGTACCAGGATGTTTCTTCCCGCATTTACCACAAGATGGATATTCAACCTTTCCCTTCTTCCCCTTATTTCCATTCCCAGATTGATCAGCAGGTCTATTCTTCTCTTGCTTTGCTTTAAAGTCATAAGACTTAGAGAATTCCTTTTCGGTCTTGATAGCACATGAGACAATGTCTTCGTACGACGAAAAGGATTGTGAGACTAATGCTCTACAGAGAAATGGTTTTAACCCATCAAAGAAACGATCAATCTTACTTCTTGGGTTGCGAATATAATCTCCAGCATACCTCGCTAACCTTGTAAAGTTAGCCTCATACTTTGTGACATTCTCATCCTCCTTTTGTCTCAGACTCAGAAATTGCCTTTCCATATATGCTCGATGGTCGCGAGGAAAGTATTTTTCTAAAAACAGATCTTTGAACTCCCTCCATTCCATGTTTGATACTTCATCATCTTCCTTCATGTTTTGAATCAATGACCACCATTGATCAGCATCTCCAGTGAGGCGGTAAACTGCCATGGTAACTTTTTCCCTTTCACTACTCCCCAAAGCCTGAAATATTTTCTCTAGGGAAAATATCCATTGCTCAGCTACTAAGGGATTTATACTCCCATTGAACGTTGGTGGTTGTTGTCTCATGAATCGATCTAACATTGATCCTCCACGTTGCGGATCAGGGTGCTCCATACGGGTAAGGTTATTATTCATAACCTGAGTAAGTTGTCCCAGTACGGTGATTAGCTGATCAGCACCAGTTGCATCACCAGCCCCACTATAATTATCTTGAGCAGGAGGGAAATCCCTACATGGAGTGCGTGCATTGATATGGTTTCCATTTCTTCCACTAGGCGCCATTTCTAAACAATGGCATAAACTAGATCAGTTTATGAATCAAAATACATAATCCCATACTTATAAAACACTTAACATAAATTGAACTATTTATGGATATAATCCATAATCATAAAAATGTTTTCTTTGAGGAAGTATATACTCATAAACCCTTCATAATGATTTGTAAAGAAAATGAGAGTTATCCTAAGCATATCCCCCGGGAGTGTCGTAACCAAGAGTGCAGCAAGGCCCGTTGTCGTGCACCAGTTCCCGTTCGAGTCTCGCTCAAAGCGGTGTTTTCGGGTTTCACCCCTAGGTACATCTGTGCCAGAGCCGCCTCTACCTGCTCGTATCCAGACAGGGATGTATTGCTCGGAAAACTCACAAAATCTCTACAATACCAAAATTCTAGGAAGTTCTTCTATACTAATCCTCAAAGTTCATCTTAAGTCTACGTGCTCTAATCAGAGTTTATCTAAATCTAGCTTCCAAGGTTTGTACTAAACTTCCTCTGATACCAACTGTAACGCCCCGACCCCAGCTACCCAGAGTCGGTACATTATTACATAACATTGGCATGATCACAAGAAAGATCAAATCCCGAAAGACCGATTAGTTTAGTAGCCTTGGAAACACTAGATATATTCATAAGTTTTACATTACATCATAAAATGAAAAACTACTACAACAACATAATGTTTCCAACGTCCACACTATAATCCCCTCATAATATCCCTGCAAGTCAATCATAATTTACTTCTTCACTACCTGGGAAAAATAAAACATAGAAAAGGGGTGAGCTCAAATGCCCAGTAAGGATAACAATATAGCGGAACATTCAAAATAAGCATAAACATTTAAGGCAATGAATTACTAAAACAAAAGCCTTTTAAAATTGAACTTCAACATGGTATGGAAAAAGTAAAATGAAATAATGCCATTTACTTGTTCACATGGATATTCTACTAATCGAATAATCACATGCAATATCAATAACCACTTTTATAATGTTGGAATGCATAATGCCAGACTATCATAACCACATAGCCAAGGCCTCGTGCCAAGACTACAAATAAGATTTTGTCAAGGCCTTGTGCCAAGACACTAGTTTGTCTCATGAGACCTACCGATGCATCGAGGAGCTATAGCGGGCTCCACCCGTCACTTATTAAGTCCAATGCATTCCCATATGAAAAGGTTTAAACATAACATAAACATTCGTATTAAAACTAGCATACGAAATGTCAATAATTTCACCATAAACTATGAATGGTATAAAAATAGCACATCCACAGTCAAACATATCACAAAACCTTCAATACAATATAGAAGTTTTGTATCATAATAAATCAACTTCAAATAATCTTAAAATCCATCAAAGGATGTTGACATAGATGAAATCAAAATTCTTTTAAAAGAAGTATCTCCTTTTATTTTGAAATCATTTAAGATCCATATAAAATAAAACATTTTCTTTGAAAATATTCTTATAAGCTTGTAAGGAAAGCTTCGACGATTTTATAACGGCGGAAAAATAACCGCACCCGCCGTATAAGTTAAAAAAGACATTCTTGCCTCAATTTTGTAAAAAAGGTTAAAAAGCACCTTGTTTGGAAAACGACGGAAAGATTCCTCTTATAAAAAGTCAAAAAAAAGGGTATAAATGACTTTAACCCATATTCTTGTAAATAGTAAAAATGTTTTGAAATACATTTCGAAGAAACATGGATGTGGATGATAAAAAGATCCCAGTAGATTATTACGTATAATACAACCTCGGATAATGAAGAGATTGTGAAATAACCCTTACCTTGTACTTTTCCTTGGTTGGGGTAGGTTAACCTCCTGTATAATGGTGAAATAATTGATATTAAATTATACAAGAATCATATACATTAATATGATATCATATATGATCTTTTAATATTGATTTGATAATAATATCTTAGTATTATCGTCGTTTCAGGTGATAATCGATTCGTTCTTCTTAAATGTTTGGTTACGTAAGACATGTTTGTAATGGATAGATTAAATCTTATTCATAATCAGAATGATATTAACATTATTTTTAACCCTAAAATGAGAATAAGACTTGAATGGATACGATGGAGGATGGATCTCACCGCGTTCGTGGAGACGGTAGTTCGTACGTACGCACGAATGCTACTTCCATTTAATTTTTATTTTAAAAGAATTGAATCCAAATGATACATAGGTATATTACTATTCCAGTATAATATAATATTTTATATATGTTACTTAAGTTCATTAACACCATCCTTTATACGTTCCATGTGTGGTATGAACGAGTCATATCATTTTAAGGGGGCGGTAGTCCGCACTTCCTCAAATGAAATTATCGTATGTATATACAACATGAAACGAATAATGGTATGAAATAAAATGGAATTACAGAAGCTTATATATAAAATATATATCATTAATCTCATATTTAATTACAGTGCCATCATAATGGCCACCATGAGAGGCGGTAAGATGTATTTGAACAATCATCGTTTCGTGAGGCGTTAGTTTGCCATCCACAGAAACATTATGTTCATCATCCATTAGATGGAGTTGTGTGTATGTGTAGTTTGAATCCTTCTTATAACAACATCCTAGTATATTGTGGATACTGGTGTTGTTACAAAAGAAAGGAAATAAAAAGAGTTTGGGGGTTGGAGAAGCAAAATAAATGAAAATAATTTAAGAGAAATCGTTACCTTTAATCTAGGTAACTCACTTTGGATGGAACCAAAGGACTTCTTGAAATGCTTTCTGCCTAAGGGGAAGCTTCAAGGAGGAGGAGAGGGATTTGGGGAGCTTATTTGGGCAGAGTTTGGACGAGCCAAGTGGCTTGAGAGGTGTGAGGAAAAGAGAAGGAGGAGTGCCCTTTTATAAGAGGGGTGAGGGGCACTTTTGGAAAAGCTAGAAATATTAATTTATAATAAATTCATATTCGGTTTCCAAAGGCTCCAAAGTTGACTATTCAAAGGATGAGGTGGGGATAGGTCGAAAAAAACTCATCCAATAGAATTTAGACAGGTTTGGGTACTTATATTAACCTTATCTTTAAGTATTAACTCTAAGTTAATTAGTTTCACTTTTACAATGTCTCTTTGTATTTTTATATAATATGGTTAATAAACTTACTATATACATCCAAGCGACCCCCAAGTGGTCCATTAATGATTAACCTATCATAATATAAGTCTCTTGGCCGAACCTTAGATTTTTAGGAATTTAATATCAATTAATAATATAATATTTGTTTTAAGAACTCTTTTATGTCAATTTTGACACTATTCAATAGTTGATTTTTGTGAAATTCATAACAGATTGATTACTTCGAAAAGAGTCAATTAAATCAATCCTAATATATCATATTATCCTAGAAAATTAGTTTAATTCATTAAAAGTTTCATATTATATTTATTTGGGTATTTATAATATCAATTATGTTAATTTTTTACTATTTTAGTAATTACTGCATCATCATTGTGTCATAAATAAAATAAATTATTTAATGTCTAAAAATTATAAATAAAACTTAATTATGTAGGAAATCGTTTTATCTTTCTAATGAATATTTATAATCGAAAATCCAACATGTATAACCCTATGTAAAAATTGTTCTTCTAAAAGATGTAAGCTTATGCAATTTTTATTTTTATTTTAACTTTATTAATATAATGTGTCCCTACCACATACAAGTGGCTCCAAGGGGTCCCCAAATTGACCCAAGGATGCCCATGGTCGGGTATGTGTCCACCAATAAGGTTAGGACACGTTTTAGGGTAATTTTGTATTATTATAATATTATTTTTTAACCCTTATTTACCGGATTTACCCTTTAACCATGGTAAATAAAATATTTACCGCAGTAATTATTCAAAATGTCTAAAAATAAAAGTTACCTATTTACACAATTTGAACATACTTATTCCAAATATGGAATCCATTTTTCTAAATTCAAAACACAGAAGTGGCAGAAATTAATTTAAAATTAATTCCCGCTGTCAAAACAAAAAGCGTGTTTTTAAGAGATAATAACTATCAAAAGATTGACACTTGTTTATGTTTGGTTTAATTGTAAAATTATGTCCAATGACCAACATTATATTAAATGGTAAAAATATATTCTAAATATACTTTAACACCACTCAAATTCATAATTTATCACTATTAATTATTTTGATTAAAAAAGTTGTTTTTAATTAAAATTTAGTAATTTTCACTATTCATCAAAATATGAAAGTTATCCGAAATGTACCAAAATTTCACCCTAGGATAATTTTGATATTCCGAATCTAAAAATGAAGTCCATTCTAAAATATAAAATATATATGATTTCAAAAATTAGGTATTACTATTTACAACGGCAAGTTTAATTAGTTGTGGTGTGTGTTAGAACTCGAGGTTGCGTACAACACACGCTATCGCATTATTCGAAGGGAAACGTACTGTAGAAGCTTGGGGTGTTACAGGGGGGATAATTTAATGGTTTAACTATTCCCATAGAATATCATGTGTCTAATTGATTGTATTTATAGTCATCCAATAATTGAAATTATATTCAACCTTGTTTGTAACTTTTTTACAATCACGTTATTCCTTTAGAATAACTGTAGAAACACATGCCGACTATAATGGTGGTTTATCCAACTTTACCTACCTAGAATCAACCATATTCTAAAGAATATATTTTAAAAAATAAATCCTAGATGGTGTGAACCATTGTTTAGTGAAAGGGAATTAATTTAAGAGGACATTGAAACTAACTTGATTATGACTTTTAGGTGCTGGTAGCTTTAGTAAAAAAATTCTATCATTGCAATAAAGCAGTCAGGGACTTTTTCATCTTAGAAAGAATAAACCGTAGCAATCTGATCTTTGATCAAAAAAATTACGACTTCATTTAATAATCTTGATGGGAATATTTCTATTATTACTTCCATTTATGAGGATGTATTCCTGATAAGTACCAAACACCAAATCATGATCCAACATATGATCCAGCTGAAGTGTAATGGTGGCCATTCCCAACTTCACTATTATCTTCAGTTTATCATCCATTATTTGTTGATTCATTGCAATGGGTTTTTAAATGAAATCATGCATCCATTATAGACCTTTTTAAACTTCCGAAAATCCACCATCAAATTTTGTAGTAATTTGTGGTGTTTATGACTTGTCATGGAATTTTTCTATACAACGACCCAATAGATCCTCTAGAAGATGTTGCTGGTTTTGTGAGTAAGTTAGTCCATGCTACCTAACAATGAAATACAAGAATTTTACATTATATAAATATTTATTATGTGAGAGTTAAGGTATCATTGTATTCTTACACATATATCTAAATTGATAATGAAGTTATTGGATAAAACCTTCCCACCATTTAAAAAGAATGGCAGGTAAACTAGTATTTAGAACAAAGGCTAGTATTTCCTATGTTTTTACAAAGAACCATAGAATGTATGAAACTTCCTACTCCAGTGTTCCTATCATGGTACTATACTAAGACATAAAATGCATGATGTTTTGGATCCCCCAATCCATTTTATGCTGAAAACATGGGATTCCCAATATTGGGTGAGAGAATATTTGTATTTTCCAATTCAGTGTAGGTATTTCTCTTTATCCGCACTAGTGCATTACTTCATTCCATTTATTTTAATAATGATTTCAATGAATTAATAATATTGATGATTACTGATGATATGGCCATATGATCACGTAATTGAATAAGGTTAGAAATGGGTGGATCATGACATGGAAGGTATTACTAAATATATATTTAATAAAAAGAATATTATGGCCCTTGATAATTTGTTTCACATAGTTTTTGATGTATCCCTAACGGTGGAAACTCTTAATGTATTACAACCATCATATCTTGATAATTTTTTTATCTATATATGAGATTAATTAGATTTCATAGAACCAAATTAATTGGCATGTCTGTTTAATCCAGTATAGTGATATCTACTGGGATGGTAATATAAGGATCTTCTTGAAGAACATATCCAAAACGGATATTTCCTATGAGAAATTCTATATTGAGTCAATTTAAATATTTTATCTCAACCTCATATGTTGAAAATATATCCTCAATAATAAGTGTTTAAACATAATTAGGTAGTGAGTGGGATATAAACAAAGCTTTACCATTTTATTGTATTGAATCTCACCAAGGATATGGTATTTGGAAATTTTAGGGAGCCAAAAAAAATTAAGAAATAATTTTTCTTGGCACACATACCTTCCTAAGTCATTTCAGTGTAAAATATTTTTAAATATAAAAATCACCCTTTTCTTATCCTATACTAGTTTTTTATTACGTAACATCATTTTGGCTAGTGTTAAGGACTTTTACCAATTAATAATTCATTTATAAAATTACACCACCATCTAAAGGGTAAGACGGTTGGTCACTATTAAGGAATCCACTAAAAATATCATTATTTTTAAGATCATTTTTCGTTAAATGAATCCACTCAAGATACATTATGATGGTGAATCTAGAGAGAGTCCCAAGACATATTAACTATATGCATTCCAAAGAAGAAATATTAGCTAAGAGATGAGGAATGTTATAAAGAATAATTTTATGAAGCATCTTATAAATGGGAAGAGATAGATCTCCATGAGATATGAGGTTGAGTTAAAAATAACCTAATCCCTATAGTACGACACTACTTTGGATCAAATAATGTATTGTTTTGGGATGTGTTTGTCTACATTGAAAATTGTGGTCATTTTGAAAATTCCCATAACCATTCATGATTGGGTTTTTCATATATTTATAATACTACATCCATCCAAAAATACCTATTAATCTTACTAATATTTGTTTGAACATGATCTTGGTGAAATATGTAGTCTCTAAATGAGCTACCTACTTCTGAAAAAATTTATACAAGTTGATTATTAACATTCATCATGTACAAAGTATTCGGAATATTTTTATAATCTTGATGCAAGATTCAACAATATATCAATATTTTTTGTCCCAAAAGTTCTAAGATTTAATCATTTTTTATTCCTATTGAGTGTGCATTCTATTGTGGGTAGAGCCTAATCATGGGATTATTATCCAAATGACATTGAAAAATGTCTCATTTATGGTATCTGGTAATTAGGGAGTGAGGTGAAAATTAATTTTATGTTTTAACCACGTCCCATGATATATACATCAGGTGGGGAATCGGTGATCAAATAATGTAGACTTCACAAATCATTAACAAGTTCACACTAAATACCCTCACACTAAATTATTAATTATCATGTCTTATAAAAGAAAATTAATACATTTCAATTATATATAAAAGATAATTTATTGTCTAGATGTGATTCATATATCTATCATAAGGTGGTAAATTCAAGTTTATATAGAGAATGGTTGTCTAAGTATTTATTTGAATTTTATTTATGTATTATATTTTCAATGTTTTTGTAGTATCATACTAAAATGTATTTAGGGGCCAAAACAGAACTGGTATATTAACTTTGTTCATTATCTCGTAAAAATCAATGTGTTCTCTTCATTATCTGTGGGATATTCTTTCACTTGGTCTCGTTGAAGTGGAAGCTTTCCAGTAACCATATTATAGGAGGAAATGTTTATTGTAGTATCATCTGATGTGTTCAAATATAATAAATCCAACCGTGGTATAGAGGATATCCATTTCCATTGGATATCTTTTGGATGAGAAATAATTTTTCTTGACAGTGAAAAGGCATAAATCAAAGCCGACCTTAACTTTATAACCACCTCAATATATAATGGATTTATTATAATTGATTTGAAATGAGGAGGATGTTCATTTTTAAATTAATTATCAGTATGAGAAGGACCTTCAAAATTAATTCCTTTATGTTGAGAACTACCATCATGGCTAAATTTTTGATCATAAGGTGGAATATGGGAGCCTATACTTTTTGGAGGGACAATCAAGGGGGATAATTGAAAGGGAGGTCCTTATTTCTTTTTGATATATTTACAATGGGAAGGTTTTCCAAGATAATCATCAAGAAAAAGGTTCTCATGTTCATTCTCATTATGGCCATGAATGAGGCCTTCAGGGTGAATATTATGGGGAGGACCTCTAGAGATGTTGGTAGAAAAGATGAAGGGAGGATCTTCAGAACTCAAATGGTTATTTCCTTACTATCACAATGAACCAATAATATACTGAGATAACATTGATTGATTCTTTGGGTCCTTAAACTCACCAAAATTATAAAAAGTATGTTTTTAGCCTACTTCTATATTTTATATCACCCTTGGATGGATTTACTTTTAAATTTTCTCTATTGGGCAGTCAGAGTCGCAGGTTGTGGACAATGAATTTTACATACAATATCCTATTTTAGTGACTACCATATTATTTATGGGATATGTCGACACTTTTTTGTGGTTTTTGAAGGGATATGTGCTTACCTAGAAGTAACCAATGAAATGGACCAATATTATTCATATAGAACCCGAATATTTTCTTAGTCCTATCATACATTTAGCATATGCCATTGTCAATGATCCTCCTGGATTGGAGAAGGAATATGTTCCTACTGTTGTGTATCCTTCCTATAGTTTATATTAGCGACATCGATTATGGTTATAGTGATGTGTGCATGATTCTTAACAAATAATACTACAGTCAAGATATGTAAATAGGTTCTTATAATTTCGTAAGGGATAGAGTCATACCACTAAATTTCTACCGTGATGTACTGTTAGAATTCTATAGCTATAACGATAATACATTTCTATTCCTTTGTTGGATAAGGGATGTATTTCTACTCATATCCAGTAATTACTATGGGGATATAATTAAATTATTCATTTATAGGGTGGAAAAAGGATTTTCCCCTAATCGTAGTTGGAATATGAAAGAAAACATCACTGGGAGTTTCTAGACTATGATGGTAGAGTTTTTGGGTGTTGTTATAAGCATATGCCTTATCATTAATTTCGACTATAGTATATAAGAAATATTATTTGGTAGGAATGGGGACATAGTCATCCTCTTATTTATTGATCAGTAGGCATTCTTTTGGGGTTCTCCTAGGAACTCAGGTTTGGTTTTCCAGAGATGAGGCTCATAGGGAGTCATCCCTAGTTTATAGAGGGTTTGATGCCATCTAGTATTGGAAGTGGTGGTTATCAAGGGACATTCTTGGTAAATATTATGCTTTTGAAATGATTCCACTATTTCACTCCTTATCCACTATACTAATATAATGGAAGATCCTGATAAGTTATTTTATGTAGGTTCTCCCTAAATTATCAAATATGGAAATATGTGTCTCTTTCATAATCATAACTCCTCATCAGTAGGCTGATGGTCTGTTAGGATCCATGTCCAAGAGAGTTTCATGTATGAATTATTAGGTAGTGGTTTGAATGATCCATAACTTTTTTGGTTATTTCTCATACATTCTTATAGGTACACTTTTATACTTGTTTGGTTTATCTTGGATTTATTTTTTGGGGTGCTTAATGTAAAAATTGAGAAATTTTCTAAGAAAAGGGGTAGTGTATGGTTTGATCCCATTATTTCCATACCATGTTCCAAACCCCATAGTAAACGATGATACCTCATATATAGTGGGATTTCACAGTTGGTTCATGGTTTGAAAAACTATGTTCCCTCTTAGTAATAAACATGAAACCCTATATAAAATCTGTACATTTTGTCAAACCATGTTTCCCTACCCATGAAACTATGTAGGAATCATTTATGCCTCTGATAATTGATTTTAAAATTCTAAAAAACCCCCTGTCTTCCCCCTCATTCAAACCAATTCAACCCTAATGATTTTATCTCATTTTGGAGAATCTGGGATAATTTAAAATCCCTTATGAACTTCGTTCTTATTCAATCGATTATCTGTTTGACATATTCCCACCTCTCTTGGTAAGAGATTCTCTTGCTGATTGGTTTCCTCCCTCTCTCCCATATTTCTACCATCTTTTGAATATATTATTTCCTCCATTAGTGTTTATTTAGATCTATGTTTTCATGGATATAATTCAATGGATATTGGATCTAGGTTTTGGGTCTATATCTCATTCTTTGTTGCACAATTGAACATTTCACTTCAATTTGAGGATTTCTGTTGGTGAGCATCCATCAATGATCTTGAGGTAGGTGTTCTAAATTTTAAATACCATAGTCTTGATTTAATTATATGTATGTAATTGTGAAATTTTATTTTCCATGATTGGGTAATTTCATTGGAGATTGAATTTACTAAATTAAATTTGTATTTTATTATGAATTCAGTTGAATTTGGAGTAATTTAAATTGGTTGATTTGTGATTATGGAAATGATGGGTTATTGGGATGATGAAATTGGTAAATTAAATGGGATTTTTTTAAGTGGTAAAATTTTAGAGATATGTAATTGATTGATAAATGGAGAGAAGCGATGTTTGTGTTAGATTTTTAGTGTTAATTGGTTTTCATTAAAATTTAATTGATGGTTAAATGGTGAATTGTTCATATTATTCAATTTCATTAAAGAAAAGAATTGTGATTTTTTTTGTAAATCAAAATCATATACCATGATGTAATTTTTTGATAATAGGGTTAATTATGGTTAACATTTTTAAATGTCACAACTGTGACATAGGTGATTGATTCAGAAATGGGGTGGGAGATATGGAATGAGGATTCAAATACCCACAATGTGCTAGCCATGAAATTCTCGACCTGAATGCATGCATGGGAATATTATTTATTAGATAGGGAAATATGATCAATATATACAATGGGTGTGGGACAAGGAATGGTTCCCCAAATACCATGGGGTTCTTGAAAAGGCGTTCCACACCCATGAGATAAGCAATGAACTATAGATCCAAATGGATGTGATATGAATTGAAATGAAATGATAAATGATAACCACAGTTTTGTGATTTGTGATATCCCTTTGGTATAGTTTGGACTCTGGCATGGGCCAAATAAAGTATTTATAGTATGGGTGTCATGTTGAACATGTTAATTTAAGTGGTTAATTAAATAACAATGAAATGTGATAACTATTTATTTTATGTATTGTATTTTATTCATCATAAAACTACATATACTATTATATACTGGATATTTATTAGACACCATTGGTGGTGGATTACTATGTTATACTAACAATATACATGGGTTGCCTAATCATTAGATAAATAGATTTCATGTTTTTAGGATTGGATAAGGGAAAGAGACCTATACTAGATGGATAAGTTGTGATGGATCATGTATGAGGGAACTATACCGGGGGTCAGGACCTTTTTAGGAGTGTCACTGTGTATTTATTTTAGATTTTCATTTGACACTTGAAACGTTTTTGTAATGGAATATATCTTATTTTAGTTTCTCATATTGTCTCATGTTCGGATTCATCATGTATTATTGGTCTATTTTTGTTATGAAATTATACTAGTTGTTCTTTATTATCTTTTAGTTATTTCTTGGTTATTTCCATTGTTGAGATGATCCGATAAAGTGGGTATTATCTCCCCATGTCTTATACCTTAGATCATTGTTTCTAGTTTTAATCCTCTTGCATATGGTGAATTTCACTTGAGGTAATGTAACCATGGCACCGAGGTTGGGACGTTACAAAGTGGTATCAAACATAGTTTTCTTTTATATCTTTTTTCTTAATATATGGAAAAAGTTATAAAAGATTCTAGGAAGAGTTGTTCCTTGGCCAATAGGTCATCCATGGGAGTAGCTAACCCATGTACAGGGGAAAACCCTTGTATATAGGGTGGCATTGTTTTTATTAATGTGTGTTGTAACAGTTGGCCATTATTTACCCTGTGTAATACACATGTTGAGTGAAGTGATTATTATTTTTACATTTTGTTAGATATGAGTCCTAAAATAGTATGGAATGAGAGTTGAGTATGCATGCATCAATCTAGGAAGTTAAGAAATATTGTTAAATACATCATTTTAGGAATTTATGTAAAATAAAATTTTGGGATAAACTATTTATGTGAAATTTATTTTCTTACTCATGCATGTTTTAATGAAAAATGTGCCTAATATGAATTGAAAATTTTAAAATAGTTTAAAATTTGGAAAATGGGTGCCTAATAAGAAACTTGATTATAAGCACGTGTTTTCCCTTTTCTAACCATGGCGTAGTTGTAGGATGCTTAAGGGTAGTGATAGTTCCTTTTTTTGTCCATGTGGAGGAAAAGGGGGATGAATAGAGATGAATTTATTTGAATACCTATTATTAATTGTTTTAATTTTTTTATGTATATAAATGCATGTTTTTTTTAATTTTAGAGATAATACTCTATGATGATACTTAATGATATGACCATAGGATGAAATGGCTAGAAATGATGCTTCAGTAGTGGAAGATGAGGCTGTAATAGTTTCGGGTGAGGGATTCAAGGAGTAGTTCCATGAGAAATTTAATATTTTTATAAATATTATGTAATGAGACCCAACGAGGGTTATTATGAGTATGCCCAAATTGACATGGGTTTTTCAGTTGCATCACCCTTGAAATTTTACTATAGAGGGTGGACCTGAGGCAGTTGAGTTCTATATTGAGTCCATCTTGATAAATAATGACCACCTAGATACTCATGTTGATAAGTGAGTCAAACTAGTGGATTATATGTTACATGTTCAAGAGAAACATTGGTAGAACATCCCGACTTAGGATAGAAAGATGGAGTAAATGATGTGAAAGGAATTTCAAGAGATGTTTTAGGAGACCTTTTAACTTGATATGCTTAAGTTTGACAGAGTATAAGTGTTCATGAGGCTGAGCCAGGGGAGTATGTCTGAGATTTACTATGATGGTATCCATATATATTTACACTTCTTTTTCCTATCATTGGTAGGGGATGAGACTATTACATGGAAAAAAAATTATAATGGGATTTAATGTGATATTAAGTCCCATGTGAATATATTTCGGCTGAAAAAGGTTTTTTGATGTGGTTAATCAGGCTCTAATTACTAAGGGGAACCTATTGTAAGCTATAAATGGAGGTTAGGTGGTTTCATCTAGATGATTAAGTTGTATGTTTTCTGAGATGTGGAAGCATCAGTATGATAATGGAGACCATATTAGTGAAAAATAGAGTGGATAGAAGAAAGTATTATTTCCTTATAATTATACATGATTCCTCTAGAACTAGTGTGGTAGGCCAGGTCATATTGGTAGGTGTTGTCATTGACCACCTTTTGATTTCAATGCTTGAAGAAGTATGTGGAATCTACATAGGTGTTGTAAGAGCCCATGATAGATGAGTAATAATGGAGAATCTTGGTAGAACCGGAGTATGATAAGGGGTATTCTTCATTATAATAGTCTAGAAGATGGAGTTCTATTGGTTGTGGTGGTCGAGGTAGTTGATGTGGCTCATCTCATAAAGAGTGCATGTATCATAATATTAGTTCATATTAGAGGAATAAAATTGAATCATATGGATTTGGGGTAAAATAGCTACATGTAGTTCATCATAACCAGGTGGATAGTGAGCCTAGACCATTATCATTTAGGTGTAAAATTCTTATAGCTTTTGTGATAGATAGTGGCCAATTTGATACTATTTCATCTCATTCATTTATATTCTCACAAACGGTGAATGTGTTGAGTCTCATAGTAATGTTTTTGAGTGGGGTTATGATAATTGATACACCTTCAGGTGTATGGTTGAGAGACATCTATTTGTGCAATGGAAATTATTTCAATGTTGGAGAGTATCATTTTCTATGGGATATATAAATTTTGGATATCTAAGGATTTTACATGATCATGGTTTTGGACTGGTTAGAATCATTCCAAGAAAAAAAATATTTTTACCGCATGAGAGTGAATATTACATCTTTTGAGGGTGACAGTTATGTACATCATGGAGAGTGGGATATCCCAAAGTCTATATATAACCAATTCATTATAAATTGAGGAAGCTCACTACCCAGGTTCAAACTCTTTTTATAGATTTTTGGAGTGGAAAGAATGATGTATTTCTCCCATAGTGGATAGGTTTCATGATGTTTTTTCTAAGTACTTCTTAGGGACACCAAATGAGAGAGATATTTAATTTATAATTGAACAAATTCTTATAGATAAGCCTATTTCTATTCCACCATACATAATAGCACAAGAAGATATTCACCTGATTAAGACTCAGCTAAAGAATTTGATGAATAAGTGGTTTATCAAAATAGTACATCACCTTGGGGTTCTCTAGTTTTATTACAATGATAGATGAGAGGACCTTGTGCATGTGAATTGATTGTAGAATGTTTTACCAGATGATAGTGAATAACCTATATCATATCCCACATATCGATTATCAATTTGACTAGTTGATTAGAGCATGTGTTTCTTCTAATATTGACTTAATATCAGGGCACCATTAGTTGGGATTCTGACCTTAGGATATATGTCAAACTTAATTCAAAAGAATATATGGAAATTATGAAAATTTTAATGTCATTTTGGATGACGAACACACCAATAGTGTTAATGAAATTTATGAACCAAATCTTCCATC
The DNA here is from genome assembly GCA_963277665.1 of Viscum album. Classification (NCBI taxonomy): domain Eukaryota; kingdom Viridiplantae; phylum Streptophyta; class Magnoliopsida; order Santalales; family Viscaceae; genus Viscum; species Viscum album. The sequence continues at coordinate 2,125,650,403 of OY728130.1, read as the reverse complement.
TGTACCTTGATCAGCTTCTGGTAGTTTTTTTGGATGACACCTTGGTGTACTACAAGACTCAGAATGATCATTTCCAATGTCTTGGCATCATCCTCTGTACACCAAGAGAGTATCATATTTACTCAATGATATATATATGTTCCAATTCTAGATCAATCATGAACATTTCCTGGGTAACATCATCATAGACGAATCCATATTAGTGGTCCTAGAGAATATTCAAGCTGTTTTTTTTGGAGTTATCCCAATAATTTCTTTGATATCTATGGTTTTTCGGGATTGGTGGGATATTATTTTAGGATCATCTATAACATTTACCAATTTGATGCACCACTTTCATGTTGGAAAAAGTAGGGTGTTAATTTTTAATGGTTTGGATCATGTGAGAATTATTTCGAGGACAAGAGGAATTATTTTACTACCACAACAATCTTGATCCCACTCAAGCTATGGTAGAACTATACCTTGCTTTGTGATCTATATGAGATTATTCATGGAGCTGTGTTGATGTAAACGGATCAATTTGTTGTGTATGGGTTATATTAGTTAAGGCCGCTTGAATGGATCTACTATATGCCCAACCTCAAGTTAGATGTAGTTTTTTATACCTTGAATTGGTGGTGGCATTATATTTCATGTGATGATGTTACTATGTATAAAAATTATAAAGCATATAGTATATATTTAACCAAGGATATTTGAGTCTCATATATAATATATGGGTTGAGTATATGCAGCTATTTGGTTTTGATATAGCATATAAATTCAATAATGGAAATAGTGATACTAAGGATTTGAGTTTGATAACATAGACTCAGGTTGTTCAGGAGTTTATTTCTGAGTGAATGATGATGAACATGCTGGTAGATATTCATGTTGTGGTTCAGGAGGCCAAGGAGAGGATGAACCTCATATTATTATCAGTGGAATTCACACTTCAATGTTGGACTAGGGATAGTCAGCACGAGGATCTGGATTATTTGTCCTTGAGGGAAATCCTTGAAGGTATGTAGTCATATTCTTATTGGAAAATATATGAGGATGAAATAATTTATGTGTAGGTTCTATATTTTAGTTTCTATGAGGGTGTTGGTGTAGATGATGTGTGATTATCATGACTCAAAGAGGGTGACACATCTAGGATTGAACAAAATAAGAATGACATAAATCGACAATATTGGAGTTTGAGCATGAAAAATAATATTTTGGTGTTTGTGAAATGATACTACACCTTTCAATATAGGAAGGTCGAGCAGCAATGACTTGGTGGATTATTACACCAATTTTCTATTCTAGAATAGAAGTGGTATGATATTACAATGGATTTTTTGTGGGGTATCCCTCGAAATTCTCATTAAAATTATGATATTTGGGTGATATAAGATTGAATGACGAATACATCACATAAATTTTCTATTCAGAAGACATCCTAAGTGGATTAGTTGATATATATGTAGGTTTTGGAGATAGTTTTATTGAATGGGGTTTTAAGGAGTATAGTTTTAGATGTAAGCTAAAATTTTAATTTGTGCTTCTATAAGAACTTATAGAAGTTTCTTGGTACATAGGTTTTAATGGGTATGAATTTCCACCCATGGAAAGATGGGAAATCAGAACATACAATACATAGTTGGGAGAATATGGGTGGGGAATGTGTTCTTTTCTTTTGTGGTTCATGGGAGAAGAATCTAGCACTGGTGGAGTTCTCCAATAACAAAAATTATCAGGTAACTATTTCATTGGAACAAAATAAGTCTATTTATGGAAGGCCATGAAGATCACTTATATGATAGATGGAGGCAAGTGAGTTAATGTTGTTGATACTAAGTCTCATGCAGGAGATGTCGAAGTAGGTTCATCTGATTTGAGAACATATGGCTATGGCTCATAGTTGGTAAAGATCATATGCTAAAATAAGTTGATGAGTGCTTTAGTTCTCAATGGGAGATAATGTGTTACTTCAGGTGTCACCTAGATTGGGTCTCTATTGGATTTGGTGTTAGGGAATGTTGGTACCTAGGTTTGATGGAAAATTTGAGATTGTGTAGATAATATGTTGGGTGGATTACTAATCGTCTCTTCTATATAGGTATAGCTATATGATTGATGATTTTATTACATCACTACATCTATTGTATCACCCTGACCCTTATCATGTGATCAATATTGAATGATTTAATCTTAATAGTGATGCATCCTTTTAAGAGCATTTGATATATTTTTTGGATGATAATGAGAAAGTGTTGCAGGGAAAGAACCGGATGATAGTTTGAGAATTTTGGTAACATGGTCATGTTCATGAGGAAACAAGGGAGAGAATAGTGAAGAGGTGATCTCAGTGGACTGAACTTTTTTCCTCCTAATATTAGAGATTTTGGGAGAAGAACTCTATTATAAGCTATTATAAGGTGTGATGATTGTGTGATCCCAAATTTTTTGGGCGATGTTCCATAATTTTTTATAGGTACTATTTGGATCCTTTTTTTATATGATGGGTGGGTTTTTGTTTCTGGGTGTTTTGGGTAGAAATTGAGAACTTTTGGAAGAAAATGGGTAGTGAAAAGTATTCCCAAACCATGTACCTATACCTAGAAAACCATGTGACACTAGAAATAGTGGAATTTCACGATTGGTGAATGGTTCAAGAAACCATGAAACCTATTAGTAGTAACTGTTCACCCCATATAAGTGGTGCACATTTATGGTGTACGGTATGAAAAACCAAGTCCCACATCCCAAGAAACCGTGTGTGCATGATTTAATCCTTAAAAAAATTATTTTAAAATTCATGAACCCCATGGATATCACCCTCATTCAACCCAACTCAACCCTAATGGTTTTATCTTATTTTTGGAGGCTCTCAAAAATATTTCAAGGACATCCGAACTCTGTTCTTGGAGAATCAAAGATTTTTATGATTGATTTACACTTTTCTTAGCAGGATATTCTCATACTGAAATGTTTCCTCCCACTCTTCTGTATTTATCTTATTATTTGAGGGACAATTTCCTCTTTTATTGATGTTATAGATCCTGGTTTTCAAGGATCTAATCCTTTTTATTTGGGATCTAGGTTTGAGATTTAGAGATTATTATTCATTGTACAATTGAACAAACTACTTCAATGTGAGGATTTTTATTAGTGATCATCTATCAATGATCTTATATAAGGTGGTGTAAATTGTGAATCCCATAATTGTTATTTAATTACATGTATATAATTGATAAATTTAAATTTCCATGGTTGTTCAATTTCATCAGAGATTGAATTTATGAAACAAAAGTTTTATGATATAATGAGTTGGGTTGAATTTAGGGAAGTTGAAATTGGTTGATTTGTGATTTTGAATTTTATGTGGTATTGGGATGATATAATTGGTAAATTAAATGGGATGGTGTAATTGGTTAAAATGTTGAGACATGGAATTGTTTGATAAAGAGAAAAAAGTGGTTTTTGGCTTAACCATTTTCTCCTCAAAATCACTTTTTTCATTTTATGAAGAAAAACCACTTTTATGGATAAGTGGGAACCTATAAAACTACCACTATTTCATTGTTTCAAACACCATAGAAAAAACCAAAAGATGGCCAACATCACAGTACAACAAAAAATTAAAAATCAAAAAAATTTAGAAGTTATCCAACATAAAAATCATCATGGGTTACAGGCCTCCTCGAGCACACCATATGCAATAGTCACCGGCAACATCGAACCAATCCCATAGCCGGCAAGGACTCGACCAAGTATCAATTGAATCGCTACTCTATATCATGAACATACACTTTAAATCACGTTATTCTATCAACACCGTCATCACCGCCACCATCCAAAAACCACAAATTGATGATTGTTAGGCCGTCATAGCACAATAAATGCATAAACACGAACAGAACCTACCCAGAAATGTAACCCTCATCAAACAGGAATGAAAACCATAGATGGTTTAATGGTTAATGTATCATATTATTCAATGTGATTAAAGAAATAAATTATTATTTTGATGATAAATTTTAATAGTATACTATTATGTGATGTGTTGATAAGAGGTTTAGTAATGATTTACAATGTTTAATGTGATATGTGTGATATAAGTCACTGATTGAGAAATAGGATGCGGGACAGAAATAGATGCACTAAATAACCACAGGGTTCTGGTCATGATGTTCTAGACCCATATTTATGCATGTGAATACTATTGTATGGGATAAATAATTATGATCAAAATACCCATGGGGTGTGGGACAAAGAATAATTCTCCAAATACCAATGGGGTGATAAACACTACATTCTACACCAATTAGATTGGAATTAGACTATTATTCCAATTGACCATGATATGAATTGAAATGAAAGGATAAATGATTAAAATGGTATTTTGATATGTGATATCTCTTGGGGATAGTCAATAATTTGAAATATACTGAAATGAGTATTTATAGCATGATTGTAATAATAAAATCATGAATTTATGTGCTTAATTAACGAATAATGAAATATGGAAACCATTTAATTTACATGTGATACTTTATTCTCTATAAAAATGCAGACAATTATGTTTAAAGGATATTGATTTATATGCCTTTGGTGGTGGCCTACTTATTTATACTCACACGCTACTCTGGATTCCTAATTGGTACCTAAATAGACATCATGTTTGTAGGACATGATAAGGGAAATATCATTATGTTAGATTGCTGAGTTGGGATGGAGCATGAATTATTGGACTAGACATGGTGTCAGGACTTCATTGGGAGCATCAATATGTCTTTATTTTGGTTTTTTATTTTAAACTTTAATAGAATGAAATATCAACTATTTTAGTTTTGGATATTGAAACTTGTTCTAATTCATCCTGTATTACTAGCATGTCATGGTTATTTCATTATACTAGTTTATGGTTATTGTATTTTGGTAATTTATTGGTTATTTTAGCTATTGTGAAACTTTGATAAAGATATTATATTCTCCCCATGTTATATATATTATACCCTCTTTTCCAGTCAGTAGGCTCTACTGTATGGGGAGAAACACCTGAGGTCACATAACTGACCATATCGGGGCACTGATATGTGGTATCCAGCTAAGGATGTTATAATATTGTACTATAGAGTTGGTAATTAATAATTAGTTCATTTTTCACCTAGTGTTGAAGATTCTAGGTGGGAGATGGTGTCCTCTAGTTTATGAATACTTATATCTTATGATAGTAGATGCATATGATTGAAATTAATGCTAATGTTCCGTTTCAGATTAAAGGCAGTTCTACTGGATATAGCTAGGGATATGTAAAAAACACAAATAAAAAACCCAAAAAAGACGTATCACCTGTTAATGAACACTTCCAATATTTATTACATTAAATTATCCACAATGGGGTTGTTTTCCCTTCATTGAATTTATGAGAATAAATAGCTAAATGTGTGGGTTATAGATTTGTTATGATTAGTGAAGGATTTATTGTGTGATCACCTTTTTTGTTTCTCTCTGAAAAGGCATGGTCATATGATTATTCATATATAGGGATCACTATCAATAAATTTTCCAAAGAGGATAATTTTTAGAACAAAAAACAACCAATAGTTCCTACATCTATAATGGGCTATGAACTTGAGTTTCAATGGTAGATGACTAATGCTTGATTTACCAATGATTCTTAGGAACTCACATTATTCAATAAGATGAGGGATTCATATCATATAACCTTATTGGTGGGGGTGGGGTTATTTCCTACTATGGGACTCTCCCATATATTTAACACATGTTAATGAATCCATCCTCCCCATATCATAATTATGAGACTTTCCACCCCTATGTTATAAATAAACTATCGAAATATATTAACAAAAGTCTGTATGTATGTTTTCAATGTCCTCCAACAATGATACCATATGTATTTATTAGAGGTTCACTATTTTATTTCATTTTTAATTTTATGATACTAGTTTTAATCAATATTGTTGGGGAATCTTGAATTTAGTGTCATCCAGGGATAAGATTTTTTATTTGATGTTGGCATCAGGTCTATGAAATTTTTTTCTTACTTATCCATGGGAAAGGAATCAGAAATCATATAGTTTGGTTCACCCTAAAGATAAATATAATACCTTTTAAGTTCATGTTACAAGGACCGAACCATGAGGTTTTACATCACGTGGTGAGGATATATATGTGAAAGGTTCTTAGTAATGGATAGTGTGGGTAATAATCATGAGTATCCCTTTATAATTAATCCATCTTGGAATATGTATTGACATTATTGGATTGATCTTACAAGTAATATGGCCTTGTGAAGATAAATCTCACTATAAATATAGTCTGATAAGGATGGGATGACCTAGAAAGAATGCACCCTTATAACTGTGGTACAATTTCAATGGGAATATAAACAATATAGATGATGGTGGAATTAGGATATTATGTTTTAACCTTAGAGAGCCTTCCAATGTATTCTGTTGATATGGGAATGAATCCCCACATAATTTGGATGGAACTAGGAATTACACCTATATAGGAGTCCAAAATAAGATATTTTGACAATTCTATTGACATGATTTCCATGATCATTAAGAACATGCAAGTAATTATTATTGTAATATACAATAGGAAACAAAAGATCTATCAGTTCACATAATAATATTCATATGGGACTTACACCTAAATTGTAATCCCATATGGTAAACTTTCTTCCTCATCCACTTTTGGAAATGGGTGGGGATATTGAAGGTTGGTTATGTATTGAATTTAAAAAAATGGAAAAGGGCTTTCTCTTGGGTTGATGCTAAATGGTGATATATGGTCTAGATCCGCTAGTGTATGAGGGTGAGTCTATGGTGTGTTAATTTAGAAGAAATATTAGGGGGTTTCCCATTTTTATATTCCTTCCTATTTAAAAACCCAAAATTTGGTCTTATAGATATATTTATAGAAAAAATAAGATATATATTGCTTAATTTTCATCACATTTCAGATAGAAATATAGAGGTGAATTTTTCTGCATGAAATAAGTTGCATCCCACAACATCATCCAAGGTTGGAATCTTTATTACCATGGGTATGAGGAATTGTGAACATCCTAAGGACCCCAACAACTTGGGAGTGTAAGTGTGGAACATATTTTATTGAGGTAATGAATAATAAAATGGGGACACATTTATGTGTCATAATCCATGATCATTAACATCTAGAGGCCTTGAGGAAGGTCCCAAGTTGAACTCCTTTAGTTATGATACCTAGGTATAGAGTTACCCTATCATTTAAGATATTAAAGGGACTCCGGTTTTGTAGGATTCTTTTCCTATGAGATAGTTGGATGAAATGGAAGGGAATTCTCCCAAGTGATACTTGGGTGAACGAGAAGGTAAATCACCCAATTTATACTTGGGTGTACTATATGTTATCTCACCCAAGTGATACATGGGTGAACTAGAAGGTATATCACTCAAGTGATACATGGGTGAACTAGAATTTATCTTCTCCTACATGATAAATGGGAAAATTAAAGGTGACTTTCTGGTTGAAGAATGATCCAATATACACCACATGGGTGAGTATTTTCACTAATATTTAGGGTTATCTTTGAATATATTTAGAATAGGGTCATGCATGATTATAGAAAAATAGGGTTTCTTCCCCATAATTCTATTATACTATAGAGAATTTGGTTCCTTATAAAGCTTCTTTCAAATTCCCTTTTTTTTATTAAATTCCAATTATTTTAATGTTTAATAAGGAACTATAGGGGTTTGACGACATGGGAGAGGGATCTGGTTGAGCATTGATTCAACTATTTTTTAGACTTCTATGTAATGAAAAATGAGAATCCCAAGGGTCCTATTTATAGTTAATTTGATGGTGTTGGGGGATGTGGTAATCTTTTATAGCTGGGATGTGTATTTTGGACTTTTTCAAGATATCTAGTTTTGTATCTGAACCATGTGCATCGAACTTCTGTGAAGTGTGGGCCATGTAGGTGCCACATACTAGGATCACTTGGCTACAATTCAAGGGTTTCATTATCTATTTCTTCTATAGGTGTTTGGGGGTATTCTTCAATCAATATTTTTTGTCTTCTTTAGAAAAACGGTAGAATAAGAAATATTATATATATTTTAAATAATTAATTAATCATTTCAAAAAATAATAACTTTCACAAAACAACTTTATTTTATTTTATCTAAGACTGTTTTTTAAATTATTTACATTATTTGATCAACATTAAACCTAATATAAACAATCCATCACTTATGTAAATAAATAAATAAATAAACATTCCCTGAAAGAAATAAAATAATAATTTTCTTTGATTATGTGCTTTCCAATAATATATGGTATATCAAAAAAACAATAAAAAATATATGATCATTGTGGAATAACTTCTTGAGTTGATACTTAGCTTAAGTTGAAGAATTCGACATTTAACATGTGTATCTCTTTGGTTGTTTTCACCTCAGCTCAGTATTGAATCATCATTAGTCACTTGGAGCTCCATCTACTATCGATGATAACTCAGAAATAAGTGAGTGGATTTAAGGGTTTATAATTATATAAAATAAAACATGAAAATGTTGATTAAAACATAATAAAGTGGAATGGATGATATGAAGATCATAATATGTACTTTTAAAATAATATTTCCTCAAAATATTTTCCATAAATACAGAAATTATAAAGAAATAAAATATGTACATATGTCACTCATGATCAGGATTATTCACAACATGTAAGGAATATGTGTTTATAACTGCTATGAATAATTTAAATTCATTTTTGATTAGGATAAAATTTCCTGAATTAATAACTATGTATATTATTAATTAATGAATTATTTTATCATATCATCCATTCTAATAGTCCTTGAAATTTCCCTTCTATATATATTTAAATAAATAAATTAAAATATAAAATTATATATTACCTGGTGTGAACTGAAATGACACAATACATGTTCCATTCTACTCAAATATTATATTCAGTTTGGAATTTGATATACAGAACATAATCATAATGAAAAATGATATGTTTTATTTTGGAAAAAACCTTTTATGGATTTTAATAACTATACAACATGTACATTCAGGTGATACAATGTTTTACCTATACTATGTATGTTAAATTTTATGTACTATATACTAACATAATATGTAACCGTACATGGAACATCCTGATATTATATGATGTGTTTTCCAGGTCTTAAACAAATTAGTATGTTTGAAATATATGGCTGCAAAACATGCCGTACATATTTGAAAATGATCCAATGATGATTCCCATAAATTTCATGGTATTTAAGTTTATTATAAAGGGAATGCATTTATATAATTGTGTGGAAAATAATTATTATTTAATTTAATTATACATGTCAATATAGAAATTACTCTATATGCCATTCATGGGGAAAACAATATCATAAATAATGTACACCAGCAACAAATCATACTGTTTGTTTTTTAAAATAGTTAATTTTATATCCATGTTTTGACTCAGATGACATTCCTGTCTCTTCATGCACCATGCTTTTTTTGTAATGAGTTACACATCACATGTATCATGCTACAAATCACATGAAACTAGATACACATCACACACTCTGTTTCGGGAAACTAACGAAAACACCCTGGGACATGACATGAATTCCCTATGATTTATTATCTATTACATGTATTCAATATAGCTACATTATAGTTAATATCATCATTCCCATGTTTCTAAAGAGATAGAAATTAAATTTCATGTGTATCAATTAGAATCCATGTACTTTAACCACATGGTTTCCATGATTTATATAGGGAAACAATATCGGTTTATAAGGCATGTACATCATCAACATGCCATGTAACCATATCTAGACATGTAATATATAGTATTTAGCACACAATATATAATAAAACACATTTCATATTGATTCCAACATGACATTCTATGATTATCACAACTCTTCCTTTTGCAGATTTCCATAAATACTTGTGGTGTACATTCAATTTATGCCACGTGTAACCATGTCACATGGAAAAAAACTTTGATATATCTGGATGGGATCTTAGATAATTCTTTATCTATTCCTATCCTATTCTTACTCATATTAAACTAACCAATCTTATTTTGTTGACATTTATATTAAAGAAAACAAATGAACTAAAAAAATAAATGTTAATGACATTCAATAAGTAATAAATAAATATAAATTAATATGTGACTGGTAAGATTCCACATGATGGTTCTGGGTAATAGAGGAAGTATTTGATCCTAATAAAGAAAATAATTTTCATTAGTTTTATTATATAAAATCCATGATAATTAAATGAAAACTACACTAAAATATTTTAAAAGTGTATATTTTCAAATATAATTTCTAAAAAAGGTATAAAAAATAATCACCTCAATGTTATAATTATTTCTACAATATTGATCAATTCAATATATGCTCATTTAATCTCATTATCATGGTGAATAAGATAAATCAAAATACGTATATAATTATCCACATCTGCTCTATGAATCATGGAATTGTTCAACTAGTATTCAATGTGTTATTATAGAGGAACCAAACATCTTACATCACATGTCATTGACCATAACAAGAATTCCCTAAATATTAAATAATTTTTCACTTGTAATTTCATTCTTGATAGGGATGAGGATCATATCTCATCATTTAGAAACTTCTTATGAAATTCACTCTAAAGGATTAATTGAATTATCTGGGAGAATCCATTATGCGCTCAATTCATTATATATCTAAAATGTTGTAATTTAGGTTAATCCTTAGAGTTAAAAATCTAGTAATTTCATAGGGATACTAGATAAATACATATCCTGAATAAACACATATAAAAATAATAATTATAATTTTTAGAAGTAGTAGTATTATATTCCTTGACATTTTCTAACTCATAGATCTGTAAATATCATTTCTTAAATAAATAATTAAATATTTTTTTACGTTATATTAAATTAAATATATCAATACCATTATGCCCATAATGTAGTCTTTCAGCCTCCTATACATATATTGATCCTTTAATAATAAGTATTTATTTCAATAAATACACATCTTTAGAATATTTTCTCAATAAATAAAGAAACATTATACTCACTTATTGCTGAATAAATATTTATTTAACAATACAGTACCATATATTCTAAACAGAACAAATAATGAATGAATTAATAAAATAATGAAAAATATAATAATTATAAAACTATGAGAGAAAAAATATTTATTCAAAATATTAAATTCAAAATTACTTTAACTAAGATTCTAGATACACTCAGTGTGTAACCCATTGTGCCTCTTTCTCAGAAACATTAGGCGAGTTGGCCTAAATTCCAAGATTAAAATTTGTAAAAATGTTAGGTACCCTTATATAAATTATTTAATATCTGAACAAAAACAACTTTATATGAACACTTACTATGTTATATAACATCTCTGTATCGGTAACTTATCAATAAGGTTGAATACATATGTCATCAACCAATTTTCTTGATATATATATTTTTGACTACCTAAATTGATATAATTGATAAAAACATTTTCCATCGATTGAATGAAATGGATCCTTTCCAATCATAGGCCTAAGGTTATCTACTAACAAAAAACTCATAAGGGGAAAATAGATTTTTTTTTAAATTTTTCAATTATTGTCATATAAGTTAGGATGTACCAAAAATATCCAATCTTATCATGACTATATACCTAGTTTTTTACCTATATCAATGTACAAAAATTATTATATACATTAAAAATAATCTACAATTGAAGAACCAGTATATATATCCATAAATAGAAATATACAATGACATAAATAACATGTTGAATTACTATTGGTGCGTTTTACTCATAAAATCATATTTTTGAGATTACATATTGTGAAAATTCTTGGAAAAAAACTTCATCCACATACGATCATCCATCAACTAAAGGTAAAATAAACATTTATTTCTGATCATAAAATGTTATATAGACCATAAGTAATATGTTTCAATATATTCTCACAAATTTTCTAGGATATCATTATTTATGATGCTTTCATCAGGGCGCGTTCCATATATGAGGACACGATGTTCATTGACCCACATTTCCACCTTTGAAAGGCTGGTATCCATTATAACTTCTTAAAACATGTTTACTCCTTGATTGAAATGGGATGATGAGATTTTGCTTTCTCCTTCCATGGATTCGTCCTTTGAATTTGTTTCCTCTTCCGGGTCTCCATTATAGATTTGAGTCATTGTTCATGAATATTTTTCTGTTCCATATCATTTTGGATGATAGTTTATTATGCTACTTATATCTAGACATTACAAGGTGTCTCAAAAGGATAGTAAACTTCTATCTAAGTAGATGGTGACATCAGGCATGTCAGGGCATACATGGATGCATGAACATTAGAAGACATTTATTATTCCTCATAAGAGGGAATCTCAAGGGCACATAACTCAAGGCATCCCTTTTTGACCATGTGGTATCTCATTTTGGAGGCATGCCAATGAGGTTTTCCTCAGGTGGACATATTTCACATGAGGTATGCTGCAAGTTTAACATCCTAAAGAGATGGAATGAGAGTGATCATAATTCCTGATAGAGGAAAATCAGATTAGTACATCCCTAGGAGGGAGAAGCAATAGTGTTTACTGGGTGAATGAATCAGAAAACCCAATAAGAGCATTCCTTGGAAGGTGTGTCACATAAAGGGAAGATATCTCACCTTGAAATATGATATAGACACCACTGAGGGCAGAATATGGAGTGTTCACACCCAGAAGGGGGACACCAGATGGTTGGATCAGAACACTCAATGAGGGAGGACCCATGGTGGTGTATCCTATAAAGGGAAAATATCACACTGTGATGTCTGATCTAGACACCACTGAGGGTGGATCAGGGAAAGTTCACCCCAGAAAGGGGGACACCAGATGGGTGGATCATAATGCTCAATTAGATCATACCTAGGGGTGTGTCCCAAAATGAGATGATATGACACCGTGATGTCTGATATAGACAAAACTAAGGGTGGATCAGAGAATGTGAACCCTAGAATGGAAAACAATAGGGATTACCATTGTCTAGGATTGAATCTTGAAGAGGATTCCAACGTACCCTATTTAGAAGGTAGGGATCAAAACCCATGTAGTTAGAATGGGTGAGGCTTGAAATCATGGTGTACAGGAAGGCCAACGACTCAGAGATATATGGGGCATACACATGGTTAGTTACCCATTACATGAGGTACACTATTGGTTGGATGGATATGGATTTGTGTGGGGCTTATGCATGGTTGGATTCTTGGGTTTCGCAAAGGGAATCAATTGTATGGATGGCATGATCTCACAGGGATGTGGTGGCCCAGGTAAAGATCAGGATGGATGAGAGGGATTGAACCAGGAGTGTGAATGCAGAATGATATGAGACCAACATGAAGATGAAAATATTGTTGGCCTTGAACCTCAAGAATGATTCCTACATATCCCCGTGATTGGGAATCAATGTCTACATAGTTCAGTGAGGTGATGGGACACCTAAGGAGGCATCCCATGAAAATAGAGTGCATGGTTGGAACCTGAAGGGAATAAAACCTCCGTGATAGGGCATGATCTTCTCAAAACACAAATGCTTGATGGAGAGACTATGATGGGGAATGGATGGTGGGAATGAATCTCAGGGAGGCCTCCTACATATCCCTGTGGTAGGGAGTCAAATTCCATGTAGTTCAGGATGGGGCATAGAATCGGGTTGTACACAAAGGACAACAACATGAATACATGATGGGGATCATGCATGGTTAGCATCCCATCACAAGATGGACACTCGTGGTTGGAGTATTATCTATTGGGGGTGGGGCTTACGCACGGTCAGATGTCCGAAAACTAATCTGACACCACTTTGGGGTGGACCTAGGATATAATTCCCAACAAAGGGGATTCTAATGTTTGTAAGTGTTTGGTGTTGAACCTCCAGGGTCCTTCCTACGTACCCTATCTAGAAGAAAAGGATCAAAAACCCCATATTTCAAAAGAATAAGGTTTAACCTCATTTGGGACAGAAGGGGCATATAGTTTAACGTCATGTGGGATGAGGGTGAACTAACATGATGTGGTCGGGACCAATGGGTGATGGGATTAAACATCAAAGGGGATTCCTATGTTCCTTTCTTGAATAAGTAAAAGGATTATAGTCCACATAGTTTGGCTTATAGGGGCATGTGGCTTACACACAAAGTCATACCAAAGAGGATTTCATGGTCACTATTTACTCTAAGCTTCCGTGAGTGATACTCGGTGTGAGAAACAAGAGGCAATAAAATATCTAATTATCATGGTCCAAAGGTGAGAACATGAAGGGTGGTTAATGGGGAATACACATGGAAGCAGACCAGGTTCCACAATGAAGAGAGAAATGATGGATTATGATTATGAATGGAAGCAGCCCAGGTGCTGCTATGGAGTGAAGATGGTTAAAGGGGCTTACACATGGACGCCGCCTAAGTGACACTATGGAGAGGCATTGGTGTAAGGGGCTTACACATGGATGCTTCTCGAGTGCCATTATGGAGAAGCAATGGTGAATGGGGCTTATGCAATGATTCTTCCTAGGCGCCTCTAAGGAGTGGAAACTGTGGATGGGGATAACACGTGGAAGCTTCTCGGGAGAAGCTAAAGAGTGGTATTAGTGTAGGTGGAATATAAATGGAATCTTTTTGAATTCCACTAAGGTGTAGAAACAATAAAAGGGGCTTACATATGGACGCATCCCTGGTGCTGCAAAGGAGAGACAACAATGGAAGGGGCTTACGCGGGGACACTGCCCCAGTTCCCATAAAGAGTGGCAATGATGAATGTGGATTACACATGAATGTAATCCGTAAATTCATCCTCATGTATGTCCATGAGGTAATCCCACCTCACTAGTAGGTTGAGGAATATAATTGAGGCCCCCACCTCTGTGATAATGCACAAGTAGGATAATACCAAGTGCATTGAAAGTGTTTTGAAAAAAGGGAGATGAAAAGTGTGAATCATATGACTAAAAATAATAACATAATGAGGGTATTACAATAAAGGGAGATAAATTATGACTACATTTGAAATGCAACATCCACATATCATTAGCCTGATATGGAAGAAAACTAACAAGGGCCAACCACTGATGGCATTCAAAACACATGGCCTAACATGAAGTTTTGTCCAAATTCTTTTGTGGGAATTGGAAAAAAGTATAGGTTATCCAAAGGGGTATGGGACCCAACCATTAGGGTGTCCCATGAAACATGAGATAGGATGATTTCTCGACTGATGGACACATGTGGAATGAGGTGGAATGATGGAATGCTTGAATTGATTCCAATGCTCTTGAAATTAGACCACTGTAATCATGGAATGAGAAATTTATTCTTGTCACATAAGAGATATCTTATTTGGAAAAGATGAATCCTATTATTGAATGAAAGGGAATGATACAATTTAATTTCATGTAGTGAGGGCTATTGACATTTTATTCTTGGTGCATAAGGCGGCTCTTGTTTGAAGCAAGAGGCATCCTATGTTTGTTGTATAAGGTGTACTACAATTTAAAGTAATGTAGAAAGGATTGTTATCTATAAGGAACCTATAAATGGTTACTTTGGGACATATAAAAGTGTGTCCCTTTATGGTCCAACCCAGAATAGGAGCCATGTGAGGGGGTTTGGGGGAGATTCTCAAGGAATGGATCGACTGAAGGTACTCTGGGAATTGATGATAAGAATCACAACTCACGACATGAGAGAGGGACCAGAGGGAATATATTGACTCATGATATTTCATGTTGTGTGGAGGAGTATATCTAATCATGGTATTCCATAGGTGGAAGGTGGGTTCACATAAGGGCACAGTGGAAAATGTTGACGTTCCAGCCTGAAATGTTCTCGGTGCGACTCCCCATTTTTCATGGGGGGTCAGTGATGACAGAAAAGTTCCATGACTATATGACGGAACTGATAAAAAGTGGGGTGTGGGGTTTCAGGCCCCATATAAATAACTTTTGGGTGTCAAGGAAGGATCTTCATGAAGGATAAGGCTTCACGATGTAGCTTCATAGAGATCAGGGTCTTGCATAGCATGGGGATTCGCGGAGCTTAGGACTTTGTGGGGCATGCCCTGATTCATAGTGGGTGTGCTTCGCAAAGGCTGAATTCTTTGTGAAGCCTCAAGTGCCTCAAAGGACCTTATTACTTATTGGAGATAATAGGCCTTCATGAAATGCATCTTCATTTGGGGTGGAGTCTCTTAAGAACATATGGAAGGATATTTTTCGGAGCATGAGGGCTCCACAGAAGAGGGTTTTTGTGAAGAACATGATCTCTTTGAATCGAGAGCACATGGGTGGGACCCTATGACATCTCCTTCACAAATGAAGGTATTAGGGGGGGGGGTATTTACAGTCATTTGGATCTTTTAATTCATAGAATTGTTCCACAAATCAAATTGAACTTCGCAATCAGAGGTAGATCCGTCAAGTTCGTCATGTTTCTCGAACATGAAGAGGCCGTTGTCCTGACCTTTTTGGTGCTCATGGAGTCTCATGTAAAGTTCCTCAGACTCCTAGATTCTTCCTTAATAGCCTTATTGGTGCTCATAGTGTCTCTAGTAACGTTTCTTAGACTCACAGAGGCTTCTGTCACGCTACTCTGTTATGGTGGAGGCAGCTCCACGAGCCAATTATCCAACCCAACATCAAATAACCATAACTTTCGATTCATAACTCTATTATGGATCTATGAGAAGTATAATAAAATATTTTTAATTGTTCTACCCTCTTGAATTATGTATAGAATCATTTGGAATATCTTCTAGATGCATTTTCTGGTGCCAACAATCATTATATTAAGGACCTAATATAAAATTTTGATGTGAAACATACTGTTAAGATATTATGACAATGATGTTATATATAAGATAAAATATAATGTGAAAAGATATTAATTACAATATATATTTCTATAATTAAAATCATGATGTTAGTTTCTTCTAGTGAAGAATAGTTTTGTCAAATATTAAATTGAAAATGATACAAGAGGGGGGGGGGTGAATTGTGATCCTATATTGAAATTTATGACATCAAAGCATCCCTCATGACATAAAATTATTATTTATTTTTTTATATTAAATTTTAGTATGCAGTGGAAATAAATAAATATAATAACACAATGATATATCATGTTTTAGGGAACAAATATCCCTCCGTCCACTCCACTAACATCGTCTTAGTGAGATTGGGGATATCAACAACAAGTACTTTTATCAGGGGATTATATATTTTAGTATAGTTAGTTGAAAACATTTCAAAAAGGATATTACAAATCCTAATGATTATTATATAAGGACTGAATTATCCACATCTTTGTACAGGATGCTGATTCTCCATCACCACTACGAATGAGTTCAAGAAGCTGATACTCCAATAAATCTTTAAGGATTGA